>OY992539.1:155075161-156420161 GCA_963921195.1 Pegoplata infirma
CCATCGTCTGCAAAACTCTTGTTGTACCACCTTCAGACGTCTCCATCGGTTTAACATAGAGGCCGTAGAAGGAATTTCTTCTGGTTCAGCTACAGACAGTAAAGGGGATCCTATTAGAAAGTGTCCAGGTGTCAGTGCAGCGAGATCTTCGACGTTTTCGGAGAGTGGAGTTAGGGGTCTGGAGTTGAGACAGGCTTCAATTGCCGCTAGTACGGTAGAAAATTCTTCAAATGTGAACTTAGACTGACCAGAGATTTTCTTTAAGTGAGTTTTACAGCTTTTGACCCCAGCTTCCCATAAACCTCCTATATGCGGGGCGGAGGCAGGGATAAAGTGCCAGGATAGTTTTTGATGACCGTATTTAGAGACAGCTGAATCCTTTAATTCTACTGTATGTTGGGCCCACTTAAGTTTTAACTCTCTTGATGCGCCAACAAAGTTCCTTCCATTATCTGAGTACACTTTACTGGGACAACCCCGACGAGCTACAAAGCGAGAGAAAGCGGCAAGAAACGCTGGTGTGGATAAGTCGCTTACGCCTTCCAAATGAATGGCCTTGGTGGCGAAACAAACGAAAAGACAAATATAGCCTTTGGTAATGCGACAGCCGCGACCAGCAAAATTTTTTATATCGAACGGGCCAGCGAAATCGACTCCGGTATTAGTAAAGGGTCGTCCAAGAGTAGTCCTATCATTAGGGAGTGGAGCCATTATCTGCCCTTGAAGCTTTTTACGGTGTATGACACATTCTCTACAATTGTGGATACAGGTTTTGATTAGGTTTTTTGCTTTCAGGATCCAACACTCGGAACGAATGGTCGATAACATGATTTGAGGTCCCCCATGGAGCAATAAACGATGAATAAAATCTACATATAACCGGGCCAATCTACTTCCATACGCTAGAATGATAGGATGACGTTCATTATAAGAGAGACATACTGTGGAACCCAGACGTCCGTTAGCTCGAATTAATCCACTGCTATCAAGAAAAGGGGTTAGTGTGAGGAGTGGACTTTGAGATTCTAACGGTTTTTTTTGAGATAAACGACGATATTCGTTGTGAAAATGAATTTGTTGAGACAAGTAAAACAATCTGTTTCTTACCATTGATAGCTCGCCCATGGACAAACGGATAGTGTCAAATTTTGTTTTTGTAACGGGATTTATTCGATTAAAAAATCTAAAAACATATGCTATGACATGTATTGCCCTTGGTAAAGAAGAAAATCTCGTCAATATGTCCTCTCTTTCAGTCGATCTAGCAGTATAAACTTGTGTTTTTCGCCTTTCTATATTGGTTTCTAAATTTTCTGGATAAGAGGGCCATTTACCTTTTTCGCTCTTAAGCCAGTTAGGTCCCTGCCACCAAAGGTCACTTCTTTTTAGCTCCGCAGGAGTCAGCCCCCGGGTTGCTAGATCGGCTGGGTTGGACTGTGAGTCAACATGAGCCCAATGTAACCCAACTTTTTCTTGGATTATTGCCACTCGGTTTGCAACAAATGTTGTCCAAGAGTTTGGTGGTTTTTTGAGCCAGGCGAGGACGATTGTCGAGTCCGACCAAAGAAACAGAGAATAAGAACTAAGTTTAAGTTGGGGCACCACGTTATCTACTAAATTGGCCAGAAGAAGGGCACCGCATAATTCAAGCCGGGGCAAAGAAATTTTTTTTAGAGGGGCTACCTTTGTCTTTGCGACTAAAATATTTGTAAATATATTGTTTTGACTCTCAACTCTCACATAAAGTGCCGCTGCATATGCTACCTCTGATGAGTCGCAAAACCCATGAATCTCTATGGTACAAGTTGGAGTGTATTGAACCCATCGAGGAATTGTAATAGAGTCAATATCTTTATATTGGGTGACAAAATGCTGCCACTTTATAAGAGCCAGGGGTTTAATGTTTTCGTCCCACTCGATTTTGTCGAGCCACATTTGTTGCATAAGGATTTTGGCATTTATTATTACCGGCGAGAGCCATCCAGCTGGGTCAAACAGTCTGGCTATTACCGAAAGCACTTCTCGTTTGGTGTAAGCCGGTTTCTGTTGGATTTTCTCCGGGACAAAATAAAAGAAGTCATTCGAGGCATTCCATCGTATACCTAGTGTTTTTGCTGTGCTTTTATCCGCAATACACAAAAAATCTTCGTTTAACAAATGAGCCCGAGGTAAGTCTACTAACATCTGTTTCGAATTGGCTGTCCATTTTCGAAGTTGGAATCCCGCTGATTCTAAAATTTTCATTAATTGATTTCTAGCCTCTAAGCCGTCTGATATGTTGTGGGTTCCAACTAAGGCGTCATCTACGTACATATTTTCGCGTAAAATCTGTGAGCCAATGGGAAATTGCGTTTTTTCATCATGAGCCAGCTGTAATAAAGTGCGGATTGCTAAGTAAGGCGCACAATTAACTCCAAAGGTCACTGTTTTTAACTGGAAATCTTGAATTTCATCTTCTGGAGATTGTCTAAACACAATTCTTTGAAATGGAGCATGATTAGGGTTGACTAGAATTTGCCTATACATTTTAGTGATGTCGGCATTGAACGCTATTTTAAACAAGCGCCACTTCAGAATCAGAGACATAATGTCGGACTGCAAAACAGGGCCTACATATAGAACGTCATTTAGACTATTACCATTCGAAGATGAACTGGATGCATTAAAAACAACTCTCAATTGTGTTGTAGTGCTTTCTGGCTTGAAAACTCCGTGGTGGGGCAAATAAAAATGTTGGGGGTTGTGATTTCTTTGGGGAATATTTACTTTTTCCATATGACCAAGTGTCATATATTCATTGATGACTTCATCGTATAAAGCTTTGTATTCTGGCTTTCGATCCAGAGTCTTTTCGTTTCTTAGGAATTGCCTTAGAGCTATGTGTCTGTTGGGACCAATATTTACGTGGGAAGGAAAATCAGACTTAAAGGGCAGATTTACGATGTATCTCCCATCTGAGTTTCTTGTGGTTGTGGAGCGGTATATTTCTTCACAAATCTTATCTTCGTGTGAAAAAATAGGTTTCCTCGAAACCTCCTCTATTTCCCAAAATTTTGAGAGTGTGTCATCCACTGATACTCTTGTACAGTGAGAAAACGAAACCTTGCGAGACTTTTTATGGGTCGGGCCAGTTAATATCCAGCCAAAAATTGTTTCTTGTGCTAGCAAAGCACCGAGAATTCCATGTTTTACCCCGTCGAGTAAAATTAATGGATATAAGTTTCCTCCTAGTAATATGTCTACCGGTCCGCTCTGATAAAATCCAGGGTCCGCATAGTCTAATTTTGGTAGCACTTGTTCATGTGTCGGAGTCAATGAATGTGTAGGTATGTTACCTGTGACATCAGTTACTACTAAAGCATCTATATCAAGAGTGATATTTGGTTTTAAAATTGAACCAACGACAAAATTAGCTATTTTACTACATTTTGCGATGATCTCTCCGCCTAATCCGCAGATATCAGCAGAAACAGGAATTGTCGGTAGTTTTAACAATTTTTGAATTCTCTCTGAAACAAAAGAATCATCAGAGCAAGGGTCAATCAGGGCTCGGACTTTATAGGAGGTACCTAAGTGTAAAATGTTTACCCAAGCTGTTGCTAGCATCGTGCTTTTTGAGACAGATACATGATAATTTTGAGCGGTGTCAGAAAAATTTTCTGTATTTTGAGTGGACTGTATTGAGTAAGCTTGTGATGTAGTAGCTTCTGTACCCGTATGGGCGTCATTTGATTTATTTTGACCTTGCTCAATAGTTACTTCTTTGTGAAGTAAAGTATGGTGCCTCAAATTACACTTTAAACAAGTATTCAAACTTTTGCACTCTGTTGCAATATGACCCTGGGCCAGACAATTCATACAATGCTTATGCTTTTTGACTGCTGATAGCCGAGCGCTGAAGTCTTTACCCAAAAATTCTGGACAAGCTCTTAAGCTATGGTCGCCATTACATAAGTTGCATTTATTTCCCCCTTTTATATGGTGAGCTTTTGATTGAATCGACTTGTTAAAATTGTAGTATCTGGGTTTAGGTTGAGAACCACTGGGTCCTTGTGAGCTAGACAAGTCTGACATACTTTCTAAAACTTGAAATCTTTCTGTTAAAAAGTTATTCAAAATATCCCATGGCGGCATTTTGGTTTTATCCACTAATGATTGTTCAAAAAGAGCTCGTGTTAATTTAGGTAATCTTGTTATACCTTGATAAGCAAATATGGGACCCCATGATTTAATATCAACATTGTAAAGGTTCATAACAGAAATAAAGTTATTTATTTCTCTTTGGAGACGTCTGAGGTCAGTAGCAGTTTCCTGAGTACAATGGGACAAATTGAAAAGAATTTCAAACTGATTAAATATGAGCATGCGTTCATTTTCATACTGACTTTTTAAGTTATTCCACGCGATCGTAAAACCGGCTGCAGTAAAAGGGACAGAAGCAATAATCTCTTTTGCTTGACCATCTGTTTTATCACGTAAGTGACAAAATTTTTCAATCGCAGTAAGTCGTTTATTGTCTATATATAAGGCAGTAAACATGTCCCGAAACGTGGGCCAGGTTATATAATCGCCGTGAAAAGTATCGATATCGCAAGGTGGGACACGGATGGTTTCTTCATTTTTTGTAACCTCTGGTTTCGTTTCAACAGTCGTGACTTTGCACATGCTAGCTTTTTCAGTGATATAGGAGATGCAATGTATGTAAGATTTATGAATTGAAGCCTGTTTTGCGGTAACTGCATTAACTTCCTCTTTCGGTGTTTTAGGAACTTTCATATAAGCTTTGTACGCTTGTTTGCATTCCTCCCATGCGGAATCCAGTTCCTTCCGTTCAGTATTCCATGCTTCCCTATTGAGCTTGGAAGGGTCCAAGTCTTTTAAATACTGAGCAAATCTCACGATTTCATCTGAAGCGATTATATATTCTTGGTTTGGTTCCATTGTATCTTTTGCTAAACTGGTTTAATATAAATAACAAGAGTGTACTTCTCAAAGAGCCTTTGTGTTTATATTAAGTCCCCGCACCCAATTAAGAAAAGACTTAAAGTGGATTTAAGGCTTTAAGAAAAGGCAAGTAAAAATAAAACGATCCAACTTAGTTTGTTATTGGGTCCAGTGTTTAATTCAAAGTTACGACTATATAACCAAATAAGACCGAGAGAGCTCTCTACCATGTAAATGCAACCAAAAAAAAACTAATTTTCAAGAATTTTTGTTATAAATTGAAAGAAAAAAAAAAAAAAAAACAACGATTTTCAAAAAAGTGCCCAAGTTTATTTGTTTCGGGCCCAGTGTGCTAAATTTTTATTTTATTTTTTGTACTTCGAAGTATATAACGAAATGAAACCAAGTGAGCTCTTTGTCACGTATATAAGATGTTATGAAAAAAAAAAATTTCATAAGTTTATGTGCTATACTGGCCCAATGTGTTTGAGATATTGAACCAACCGAATGAGACAAATTTACAAAGGAGACAAATTGTACAACAATATTATGTAGTTGTTAAATGAATATGTTACGTTTTCCGAAACTGTGAAAATTAATTTGTAATCTGGCCCAGTGTGTTGATATTTATCGATACTGAATACAAAGCAAATACTCAATAAGATCTAGTGAGATTTACCTCACTTTTATAAAAAATGTGATTCCAAAAAAAAATATAAAAATTTTGTAGTGAACTAGCCCAGTGTGTTTGCTTAATGTGACAGAAACGGTAAAGCGGCAATGCAAGAGAGAGAGAAGACAACAAAAAAAAAGTAGGTCACGTAGTCAAATGTATTCCAGTATTGGAAGTAGTTTAAGAGGCCTATTTGCAACAATAAAATATTAACTGTTATTTTTAAATACTGTTGGTTTTTCTTCTTTTTTGTTTTTTTTTTTGTTTTAAGGAATTTGCAATATTCGTTTTGTCATTGAATAACTTTTTGTTTTTGTTTTTGGAATTTAAACCTCTGTGTTTTCTTTGATTTTTAAACTAACATTTATAAATTTCACACCAGCATATTGCTATTTTACGCACCTTGTATGTTTTGTTGTTGTTTTTCTTTAAGTGGTTGTTCTGCAATGCCCTTGATATTGTAACCTTGAAATAAGTTGCCGGCTATTTCTTCTTCGGTAGCACTACTCAATGGTGTGATGTTGATTTAGTTATCCTCTTGACGCACTGGCTATTAATTGTGCCTTGTTAAGGTTCGAATGGACCAAATGTTCTTATGACGAACGTAGTTGATTCTCACTTGTCTCTATATCCTGACTCCAATAAATTCAAACTACCTTTTGTTTGATTTATAAACAAATTATTTATTTTACTTTAGGTTTAATATAAAAGTTTGCCAAAAGGGCTCGATACAAATTCACTTTAAATCTAATGAAGATAAACTGGTTTTTTTTACTGCCTCCTTGGCGTATCAAAAGAATAATGAATATGAAAAATACAATAATGATTACAAGATAAGTCATCTGTCAAAACAGACGACAAAACGGGGTTGCCACCGTTCATGCCATACAAGGGGGGGATTCGTAGACAGAGTGCCCGGAATAACATTAACCCTTGTGTGGCATGAACAATTATAAATGTGTATGTTGTTATTTTTGTTCCAAATTATTTCATGTGTTCAAAAATCAAATAAATTTAACAAAAACTTTGTAAATTTTCAGAGTTTTTTCGATAAACTTTTGGTCACATACCAACATTTTACAGATAATTCTGTAAATTTACAGTTTTTTTATCGAAATAATTTTACAGAGTTTTTACAAATATATGTAAATTTACAGAGTATTTCTCTGTAAAATTGTGGTCCCATTTAACTAATAGAGATTTGTTCAACTGCTGACAAGTGTGGACGTGTTTTAATTTAACTCCTTGCTATTAATTGAATGACTGAAATTGTTCGTAATAGGTTTGTTCGTAAAAGGTATTTTAATATTTTCATTACCACATCAAGGAAAATGAAAATATGGACACAAATGATACCGATTTAATTCGAGGCTCTGCCTCACCGACTGGTGCTGGTCCTAGCACTGGTCTAAGGGTTGCGACCTTGAAGTCCAGCCTTGATTCTGGTAGGATTGCTCAGCCTAATATTGGTGGTAAAAAGAAATAGAAACTTAAGCCATCAAAGGTCAGGCACAACCAGAGAAGGCTTTGTTTGAAAATAATTAACAGACTAAGCCAACTCGATAAAACGAAGCTCTCCGAACGTGAGAGGGCGTCGCTATCATGGGCGAAAGGAGTCATTGAAGAACAGGACAAACTTTCGGCAATGCGCGCATCTGACAAACAGAGCGCTGTTTCGGCCTCGTCATCGAAGCCTGATAAAAGGTTATGCTCGCCCGACGAGAAACCTTTACCTAAGAGATCTAAGGTGACCGGCAACGTCTGGACTCAGTCCTTTAGTGAAGTGGTGAAAGGTAACTTCGTTAGGGCTGTGATAAACAGGTAAACTTTGGATTGTAGTATTCCAAGGGACAAGTGAAGTTTAGTTGAAACTAAATTAAATGAAATCTACTTTAGGCTCCTTGCGAGCATGCCTGATTTTCTCCCTACTACTGTCAACGCAGGTTGGTATCAGGGGCGAGTAAAACTTGTTGCTTTTGGGAACGAAAGATCCGCAGCCGTGTTTAAGGTTGCCATTAGCCAAGTGGGAGAGTTATGGTCTGGAGCCAGACTGGACGTTGTGGAAAAACATGATATCCCCTTCGAATCCCAGAGCTCATGCATGGATTACAATGGCTACAAGTGACACTGAGGTGATTCTAAAGATGATAAAAGTCTGCAATCCTGACCTTCCACCTCAGAATTGGCAAATTGCCAGATTGGGTGAGATGGAGGGCGCTCGTCGTCAAGCAGTGGTCTTGGTTAATGAGGAATCGCTTCCGCTTTTAGCCAGAACTGACGGCATTATTAGATTTTTTTTCCATATAAGAGTCAATGTCTACAAGGGCGACCAGAATACTATTTTGAACGCAGCCACGTCAGTGGCAGAGTCGGCTGGGGAGGAGAATCTGGAAAAGGTTGATATTCATCTGACCGATTCTAGGCTGATGGGAAATGCATCTGACATTTTCGAAACCGAATCTGGTAACGAATGCGACCTCTGTGATGGCACGGAGGATAAAACTGATGCCACGATGGGTGACATTCAGGACGAGGCCCATTAGTGAGAGTTCTGTTGCCTCCGATTCAGAACAGATGGGACACACATCTGGCTTATTCGAAACCGAATCTGGAGACGAATGCGACCTCTATGATAACACGGAGGATGAAGCCAATAACACGGTGGTGGAAAGGATGGTGGAAAGGATGGTGGAAAAAAGCAAGATGTTGAGGTTCCTACAAATAAACCTCCATCACTGTAAGGCAGCCTTAGTTGCACTCTTGCTGCTCCTGACGACAGGAGCAGTTGACTTGGTTTTTATCCAAGAGCCCTGGGTGCGGGGTGGGAGGGTTTGCGGCAGTGTTGCCAGAAGTAGGGGAAAATCCCTACATGTGGGTATTTTTGTTCTCAAAATTGTAGAGTAGGGGAAAACGGACAGATTTTTAGAATTTCATCAAATGTAGGTACTTTTTCAAAATATAGCTTAAAGTTGTCCAAAACCTTGAATTTTAGTAAAAAACAGTACTTTTCATAGAGGGTTTAAAAACAAATTCTTGAAATGTGCTTTTTTAAAATCTTTTGTACACTCTAATTAAAAAGGTACGTATATTAATTGGGTAAATTTCCACAAACTCTGTAATCTACTCGAAATTAATAGAAATTTTCCTATTTACAGTAAGAAACTTTACTCGTTTTACATAAATATGAAAGTAGAAAAAGAAGTATCATAAAGAGCAAATCTTATGATTTTGAATAATATTAAGCAACTCAAGTATTTTCTTATAAATGTTGACGCTTTTGATTAAAAATATAGTAGACTTGTGAGAAAAATATTAGAAAACACCCAGAAACATTTTTTAGAACCGGTTCTGACAACATCTGTTCTAGAACAGGAATTAAAAAAACAAGTTTTATTTTTTCTTACAAACACCTGTTACTTTCGAGACAATCTCTATACAAAAAACATTGGTGTATCACCAGAAGTAGAACAGGTTTTATGGGAGAATAAGTTTTTCCACACCGGTGCACCAGGTCTTTGCAATCCAATATTTAGCTGGGCGATGATCTGTTAATATTATACATTAAAAAAAAAAATTTAAATTATTGGAACTTAAAATTTTTTTTAATGAAATTTGTTCAATTTTAATGTAGGGAAAATTGTAGGGGAAATTTTTTTCGAAAGTAGGGAAAAAAGGGATTTTTTTTTTATAAGCGTAGGTACTTTCAAAAAAATCCACTGGCAACACTGGTTTGCGGATTGAAAACCTCTGGGTTTAAGTTGATGGTTGCCAAAGGTGAGGGCTCACCAAGAGCCTGCGTCTTGGCGAAAAATGGCTTAAATATGTTATTTTTTTCAACTTTTAGCGATATTGATGTTACAGCGGTAGCTTAGAGCTTCATGGGAAGTCTATTTGGCTCGCCTCTGCGTATTTTCCTAATCCGGGGCCAATACCCCCGGAGAAGGTTGGCGGTCTGATTCAGGAGTCTGAATCTAAGGGACACCAGTTAGTAGTGTGCTGTGATGCTAATGCACATCATTCGATATGGGGAAGTACAGACACAAATGATAGAGGCGAATCACTTTTGCAGTTTTTGTTAAGCACTAACCTGTATATTTGTAACAAGGGTAGTGAACCAACTTTCGTTACAAGTGCGCGGCAAGAGGTTCTTGACGTAACACTTGTATCAGATACATTGTCTGATAGAATTGATGACTGGAGAGTTTTGGAAGACCATTCTTTCTCATATCATCGCTACATTGAGTTTTTACTCAGGGAGCGTCTGAGGAGAACAAACTGGGTGAAATATAGGGGGACTTTTTCTTTGCTTTTGGGTGAAGTACCCTTATCTGAACCGCATAGTTTGGCGGAAATTGACTGTCTGGTTGACCATATAACAAGTGTTTGTAATAGGTGCCTGGATGCATCTTACCCTTCTGCAAAGCCTAGAGGGAAAAAAAGCCACCTTGGTGGTCAAATGAGTTGCAGACGAGCAGAGATTCCTGCAGAAAGCTCTTTAATAAGGTTAAATTTTCAAGAGCGGACGAGGTCTGCATACAGGCTGCAACTTAAGAGTTATAAGAAGATGATCAGAAATGCAAAATGTGATTCTTGGAAAAACTTCTGTGGAAACATAGAAGACGTTTCTGAGGCATCCAGGCTGCGCAAGGTTCTGGCTTCTTCTCCTTGCACCCTGGGATACGTGAAAGATCCTAATGGGGTGTGGTCTTCCTCCAAAGAATAGTCGCTGGATCTCCTTTTAAACACGCATTTTCCGGGCAATTCCATGAAGCCGTTTCAAGTTTTGGAACGTGCTGACGCCCAAGCAGGGGCGTATCCAGGATTTTATTTCGGTGGGGGCCCAACATTTTTTTAATTTTTTTTTTTTTACAAAAAATTTACATAACAGCACATGTTTTAGAATTTTTCTTGATCTATTCCTTAAACTGAATGTAACACAATCAGATACTTCATTTTTATGTAAGTTTGAAACTGTTGGGAGAAAAAAATTTAAAATTTTTTATATTTTAAAATTTTTTGAGAGACAAGCCTTTTTTATAGGGTGAATTGTATCAGATGCAGATACATTTTTACAAAGAAGATTATCAGAATCTGATTTTTTTTTTCAAAGAAAAGTCTACACACAAAAAAAAAATTTCCAATGAACGATTTTCATAGTATTTATGAACATATTCATACAATTTATTAACTTTTTCATAATATTTATAAACTTTTTCATACTATTTATGAAAAATGTTAAAAAGTTTTTAAATTTCACACATTATGATTTATTCATAAATACTATGAAAAAGTTTATAAGTATTATGAAAAAGTTAATAAATTGTATGAATTTGTTCGTTAATACTATGAAAGTCGTTCATTGGAAACATTTTTTTTGTGTGTAAGATTCTATGACAATTTCCAGTTAAGACAGTTTTTATTATAGAAAAAGTGAAAGGCTCTAAATCATATTTCCAAAGGAAAAGGTTTCTCGGGAAAAAGTCGCTTTAGAAAATGATTCTATAAACATATTCATAAAATACTTTTCCAAAAGAAAAGACTCCGATTGTAAGACATTTTCCCAGAATCTGAGATTCTGAAACATATAAGAAAAATAATTCACATTCAGACCTTTTTAAAAAGAAAACAGTATAAAAAAGTCATAGATTCTAAAATCTTTTTCCTAAAGAAAAACTCTCGGATTCTGAGAAAATTTTTCTATGAAAAAGTCTAAGATTTTTATACATTTTTCCTAGAGAAAAATTTTCTAATTCTGAGACATTTTTCCTATAGAAAGTCTCAGATTCTTATAGAAAACGTCTCAGATTCTTCGACATTTTTCCTATAGAAAAAGTCTCAGATTCTATGACATTTTTCCTATAGAAAATGTCTCAGATTCTCTCTGTAGAAAACAACAGAAAATTTCTTAGATTCTGAGAAATTTTTCCTATCGAAAAAGTCTCAGATGCTTAAACACTTTTCCTATAGAAAAAGTCTTAAATTCTTAGATATTTTCCTATAGAACAAGTCTCAGATTCTAAGACATTTTGCCTATAGGAAATTGGCAGATTCTGAAACATTTTTTAGATGTTTATTATTCTTCCTAAAGAAAAAGTCTCAGATTCTGAAATATTTTTCCCATAGAAAAATACTCAGATTCTGAGACATTATTCTTATAGAAAAATATATTTTTACAATAGAAAAAGTCTCAGATTTGGAGCATTTTTCTATACAAAAAGTCTCAGCTTGTGTCTCTTAGACATTTTTCCAATACACAAAATCTTAGATTTTGAGATAATTTCCCTTAAGAAAAAATCGTTAATTCTGAGATATTTTTCGTAAAAAAAGTATAAGATTCTGCGAAATTTTTTCTAGATTTTAAGAAAAATTCTCAGATTCAGAGACATTATTCCTATAGAAAGTTCGCAGATTCTAAAACATTTTTCTTATAGAAAAGCCTCAGATTCTAAGAATTTTTTTTATAGAAAAAATCTCAGATTTTGAGACATTTTTCAGATTCAGAGACATTATTCCTATGGAAGTTATCAGATTCTGAAACATTTTTTTTATATAGAAAAGAATTTTTTATAGAAAAAGTCTCAGATTCTGAGACATTTTTCCTATAGAAATAGTCTTAGATTCTGAGAAAAAGGCTAATATCTTAAGACATTATTCTTATAGAAAAAGTCTTAGATTCTCAGACATTTTTCTTATAGAAAGTTTTAGATTCTGAGACATTTTTTTATGAAATAGGCTAGTTCCGACACATTTTTCTAAAAGAAAGAGACGTATTTTAATATTTGACTACAATTTACTTACAATTAGATCCATTTTCTGTGTACATAAAGCTTCAGGTTCTAAGATATTTTTTCATTAGAATCTTAAGTTGAAAAGTTTTAAATTCTAAGATAAAAATTTTCAGATTCTGAGATTATTTTAACAGAAAAATTTTCAATTTCATAACATTTTTCTTCCAAAAATTTTGGATTCTTGTTTTTCGAATTTTCTTAAGAAGTTTTTTAATATTGTACTTGTTATTTGATACCAAATCCTGAAATTTGTGAAATCATTTCCTGAAATTTGTGAAATCATTTGTGAAATCATTTATACAGGGGGAAATCACATATACGCCACTGCGCCCAAGCATCTGAAATTGCTTCGGAAATAATAAATATGCCAACATTAATCTGGGCGATAAAAAGCTTCAGGCCCTATAAATCCCCGGGACCTGATGGTAAAATCCCGGCCGAGATGCAGCAAATGTCGGACTATATAGCCCCGTTGCTGTATAATCTATACACAGCACGCATCAACTGGTCGTATACTCCTTTAAAATGGAGGGATACCAGAGTCGTATCTATCCCGAAGGCTGGGAAAAGTTCCCAAACAGTTCCGAAGGATTTCAGACCAATTAGTCTGTCTTCTTTTTTGTTAAAGACAATGGAACGAATGATAGACTCATATTTGCGTAGAATGATTGACACGAGGTTGCTTTCGACAAAGCAACATGCATACAGCAAGGTTAGATCAACGGAAACAGCTCTTCATGAGCTCGTTGGTACCATCGAGAGGTCGCTTTCGGTAAAGGAGCACACTATGGTGGCCTTTCTTGATATAGAGGGGGCTTTTAATAATGTTAGCCCAAACTCGATCATTTTGGCTTTGTCTGATCTGGGAGTAAAGTGTGGGATCGTTTTAATGGTGGAAAACCTACTTGCCAATAGACGTATAACGTCTGAATTGGGAGCGTCCGTCATATCTCGATTTTTCAATAGGGGCACTCCACAAGGAGGTGTTCTTTCGCCGCTTCTTTGGAACCTGGCACTGAATTCAGTGCTGCTATCTCTAGAAGCACGTGGTTGTCATGTTGTCGCATATGCTGACGATGTCGCGATAGCGGTAGGGGGGAAGCATCTGCCAACATTGAGGGACAATGGACTGAAATCACCTTCTCAGATGGAGCCAAGTATCTTGGAGTATTTCTAGATAGGAAGTTGAATTTCAGGCGTAATATTGAGGAACGGGTGAGAAAAGCAACGATTGCTTTATACTCCTGTAAAAGGGCCATTGAAGAACGATGGGGTTTTAGCCCTCAAGTCGTTCATTGGATCTATACAGCAGTGGTGCGTTCAATTTTGCTGTATGGAATCATTGTCTGGTGGCCTGCTTTAGAAACAAAAGCGAACTGTGTCTTTATCACGAAGGTACAGAGAATGGCGTCTATGTGCTCTTCGTACAACACCTACGGCCGCATTAGAAATCCTCCTTCACCTGATACCATTGGACTTATTGGGCTGGCAGTATGCGGCTGCGTCGGCAATTCGACTTAATAGCACGCTGCAATGGAGGAGCAGCGATTGTGGCCATAGCGCGATCTTGAAGAAGATAACAATACCACAAAATGTGGACTGTGCTCCCTCTTTGAGCGCCACTTTACCACTATGATACCATCCAGGGAGTCTTGGATGGGGGACTTTCCGGGTAGTGGACCCACCATAAATTTTTACACAGATGGATCGAGGCTGCATGAACAAGTGGGCTTTGGAGTATTCGGAAGAGCTTGGATTGAGCCTGGCTCGAAGATTGCCAGATCATTGCAGTGTTTAGCAGGCAGAGATGCTGGCAATAAAGGAAGTGGCCGCGGTCAATTCCCTGGATTCAATGTTTCTGAAAACAAGATCTGCCCTTAGCTGTCGCACGTCTTTAAATGAGATGGCCAAGCAGTTTAACATACGACTCATATGGGTCCCAGGGCACAGAGACATTCCAGGGAATTGCAAAGCCGATGAGCTTGCAAGACTAGGAACTACCTTATAGGTTCCAACAGAATTGGAATGTGTATGCCTCTAGAAACTTGCAAGCAAAACCTACGGCTTTTTTCTGCGACGGAGACTAATCAAAGATGGGCAAATGGATGGGCGTGTGAGACAACACGACTGATTTGGCCTTCTCTTAATCAGGGGCGCAAAAGTGAGCTGATATCGCTTCCAAGAGGAGAGATTTCGACGGTGGTTTCTATAATTACCGGACACTGTCTTATAGGGAAGCACGCAGAGCGGTTAAATGTGCCGTCGAATGACTTTTGTCGAAGTTGCATGGATAAAGAGGAGTTGAAAACTATCGAACACTTAATTTTCCATTGCCCGGCACTTTCTGGTCAGAGACTTTCTTCACTGGGATCTAGGGAGCTGTACGATCTTTCTGATTTGTCGGATGTCAAAATTCATTATCTAAGGAGTTTCATAAGAAGTTCAAACTGGTTTAACGACAGGGACTAGTAGGAAAACCAATTACGGTCCCGTGGCATCACAATAGACCTCAGAGTCTATGTGGGTTGACGTAAAACGTCAGCAGCCACTTAAAACCTAACCTAACTAATATTTTACTAGAAACTATGGAATTTACAATTTTTGTTTGTCCAAACCATTTTACAGAGTTTTATAGTAAAATTGGTTGGAAATCTATGGTATTTTCTGCTGGCTCAGCAGAGTATCTCTGTAATTTAACAGAGAGATGATTTTGAGTGTATAAGAGCTAACCTGGCGCCAAACTTTATGTCGGATTCGCAACATGCTTATCAGCAGGGCAAACCCATAGAAACGGCGCTCCATTCGTTGGTACAGAGAATAGAGACTTCACTTGAATATAGAGAATATGCAATGGCAGCATTTCTGGATATTGAATGGGCTTTTAAAAACGTAAATACGGATTCGATAATAAGTACGATGAACAAGGCATCGATTAATCTTTCAAATTGGGATTTTACCGCGGAATGGGGCCATGCTAAGGCCTCACGTTACACGACTAGGGGTACACCGCAAGGCGCTGTTAGTGGTAGACCCTATTTAAAAAATTGTCTTGTGGGAAATATCCGGACACGTTACCTGATTTACTTGAGGGGTCACTGAAGATGATTTGATGATTTTAACCCGAAAAAGACGGAAATAGTACTTTTTACTAGAGTGTAAATCAGTAATTAATGGAGCTGTATAATCAAAATCGGTCATCTAAAACGCTGTAGCTTGTTTCGTTTGTGATTTATTCGCGTTCAAAAATGTATCCAATTTCGTACCACACAAAATATATCGAGGGCTTATATCCAAAACCCTCTATCTTCCATTTTCACCAAAACGACTTTTTGATGGCAAAATATTAAGTAAAACGGCTCTCATCTATGGTGTAAAATTCAGAACAAAAATATTTTTTATTTGCATTTTTGGGTTTCTCTATCTCTTACACAATTAATTTTTCTGAATGCAAAACCCTCTATCTTTTCAAATAATTAATTTATAAACATTTTTTTTTGAATAATTTCATCATGCACTACATGTTTTCATACTAATTTTTGCATGCTGAACATAACCCTCCCAGGCAGAAAAATACGAACGGGAAAACGCTAGCAAAGTACCTTTTATGGTCGCTTGTGTGCTGGGAAAGCATCACAGTTTAGTACTCCCCCAGCGTCCAAAATAATAACCACGGTAAACGGTATGCCGTTGCTATTTTAAAGCGCTTTGAAAGCGCTTTAAAAACAAAAAATATGGTACTATTATAGCACTTTTAGAACAAAGAAATGGGAAGTATCAAAATTGTATAAGTCCATAAGACACAACTTTTTTTGGTGTTTATTTGAATAAAGAAATTAATTAAATAAGGATAAAAAATTTATTGACTAATTTATTAGGATAAAAAAATTTTGGACAAACACGGAAAAAATTTGTTTGCAGTTTTCTTTGCGTTTTGGAATAAAAAATTTATTAAAAATGCTTATATGAAAATTTTTGGAAAAGTCCCGAAAAACAAGTGGTGTATTGAACCGAATCGGGTAGTGTTCCAAAGGGATAGGCCCAGTGACATTTCACATGTGATGTATCCGGAGTTAAAGACACTTCCTCACGAAAAAACAGGTGTTTTTTATATGAAAGGTGTCAAGTTTGTAATATGTAGGCCATTGTGTCTAAGTGACATATCACGAGAACTATCAAGGACCGGCCACTTATCCTAAAGGGAAATAAAGAATATTCCAATTGCTACGAAAATTAATAATTTTTAATAAAAAATTTATACTTTGAACGGATTTAAATAGAAAAACACTGGCAAAGCGTTTGCAAATCACTTTTTCGAATTCATACTACCTTTTACACAAAAAAATAAAGTGCTTTGCCGAGACTTTTTCTTTGGAACGGTTGGCAGTTTCTGCCTGGGTATTAATCAGATTTTTTTCAAAAATATACATATTAAATTTAAATATTTTTATTAATTTTAATTATTATCGACCTTTTCCTTATTGTATTGTTACGATATTTAGAAATTTCTAAAACGGGCTTATGAAGGTCACGTACTCTATTTATGTAAATAAAAAGATTATTCCATAATTTTTTCAGACGTTTCGTTGGAGATTCCCAACATCATCAGGGATATTTTATTAGATATAATCTTTTCGTCAATTATTCACATTTATAATAAATACACATTCAGTTTTACACAACATAAAACATAAAAATATTTAACAAAACAAATGCAAAAAATATAAAATTAAAAAAAATATCACAGTGTAAATTCTTATTAAACTAGTTATCACAGAAGAAAAATTAAACTCTTTTTAATTTATTTAAAATGTGAAATTTTTTTTGTAATAAGTAAAAAACGCCAGGTTTAATGGAATAAATCTAAAATCCGTCAACTTAAATTTTCACCACTTAAATTTTTTTTGTGTAGTTCAAAGATATCTTTGAACTACACAAACTGATAATTAAAAAAAAAAGTTGCGTATTTTTCATTCCTTCTATTAGAAAAAAAAATAATGTCCATTTTTGACAAAAGTGCAGTTTATGTGGGACACTTTTATCAAAAATAAAAAATGAATTAATTTTTTTCATGCTATTCTTTTCTCCTCAAATAAAATTTGTCATTCGGTTTGTAACTCATAGAAATATCGGTCTAGGACCACATAATGTATATATTTATATAAGTATGTCCAAAACGTGTTTTTGCATTTTCGGAATCTCCTTATCCATTTTCGTATTGTATCAAATTTTTATGAAAATCGGACCATTACTTTCTGAGATATTGATTTCAGAACTCCACAACTCATCTTTTTTTAAAGGAAAACTAAAAATCGTAACAGCATATCTGAGTTATATTTTTATTCCTTATTTTATCAGCAATTAGCAATCGTTGAAGATGCTAAAATGTATTTTACAGGGATACATAACTGCATATCTCGACATATGCTTGGATTAAAATGTAATTTTGCAAAACGCAATTACAACATCTATGGTTTTCACTAGAGATGGGCGCGTGAGTGATTTTTGACTCACACTCACTCACGCTCATGACAGGAATTTTTGAATCACGCACACTCACTCACGAGCATATTTTTTCTACTCACACTCACTCACAATCACGTGAGTAAATTTAATACAACTCACACTCTCGTGCACTGACGCAAGCATCACTCACACTCACGTTGACTCACACTCACGAAACTCTTATTTATACAAAAAAAATTTCAAAAACTAAAATTTCAAAAATCTTTAAAAATTTTCAGAAAAATTTAAAGTTCAGCGAAATTTTACATTTTTTTTTGCTTTTTCCGGGACGAAATCTTAAAATAAGCCAAATTTTAAAATTTTGTTGGTGCTTTTTTGGTATGAAAGGAAAAATGATGAAAAAATAAATCACGCAAAAAAATCGACTCACGCACACTCACTCACGCAAAAATCTTACTCACGCACACTCACTCACGGCATTTTTTTCTCCACTCACACTTACTCACAATCACGTGAGTAAAAATGAATTCAGAATCACGCTCTAATCTGCTCATGTGCCCATCTATAGTTTTCACCCGATATCTCCCTTGTCCGAAGATTGTTTCGATAATAATGCTCTTAGTTATGAGCAGGGAAACCAAAAATATGCAGTATCATGTGTTTTCCTGCGCATTGTATTAATAAATGGATAAGGTATTTATCCGTTTCAGAGGAATTGATTTGTTAGAGCATATTTTAGCCCTTAAAGTATATTTTTAGCATATTTTTAGAGCATTTGTGCCCTTTTTTGAGCATTTTTTTTTTCAATTTTCAGAGCTTTCTTTTCCAATTTTTGTGTTGAGTGTAGGGTATATTCAGCAAGTTTGTAGAAAATGTTAAGGCAAATATTTTTGTATAACATATTAACCCTCTAACTTCCTCACATAACAGTTTTTTGGGTCTAATCTCTAACAAATTGCAAAAAATACCGCAAAAAGGGGACATAATTTTTTTAAGAGCATATTTTCCGTTTTTAAGGGCTTTTTTTAAGCGAATAAAAAGTGTTTTAAGAGCATATTTTTGGTTTCCCTGGTTATGAGTTTTGTTGACATTCGTGTTATATACGTGTAAATTACCGATTGTGTTCGGGTTCTGAGTGCTATGGGTGCCGATCGCTGTTCTATTTACATAGATAAAAAAGTTTTGTTTTAAGTTTTTAAATGTACAACTTCTTTTTGGTCTCAAAAAAGATTTATACATATACATATTAAAAAAACGTTCGCCAAAATTACACCGTGCAACAAAAAAAATGAGCCGCAATGGCTAACGACACATCTGAGCTTCAAAATATGATCTGATGTATTTAGTGAAATTTTATGGCGGTTCTTTTCTTAGAACGTTTTAACCCTCTAACTGCCATTCTAAGGGGTCATTTCAGTCCTTATTCAAAAACTAAACACATTGAGAGGGTTAAAATGTTCTACAAATATTTTCCTCATAAAATTTCACTAGAGGTTGTCAAATGGTCAACGTTTGTGCGACATGCGCAAAATGCTTAAAACGGGTCAAGTATAAACAGTTATTTTTTTTTTACCAAAGCAGTGTTAATAAATATCGACAAAAAACAGTGGAAATATAGTACTTTTGAGCAAAAAATGATGTTCTGATGTGTTCTATAAAATTTTATGATGATTCTTTTCTTTGCCCAAATTAACACTCTACTCCCGTTTTAATGGGTCATTTTTCTCCTTTTTTAAAAGAAAAAAAAAAGTCTATAAAAAATGGCAGTTAGAGGGTTAATACGTTTTACAAATATTTCCTGCGTCAAATTTTACTAGGACTCGTCTTAGACAGAAAGTTCGTCCAGCATATAAAAAATGCTTAAAAATTTTAAAGTATTAAAATTTTTTTTTTTTTTTTGGGACGAAATATAATAAAAGTTATATAATTATAAAATTATTTTGCTTCAGTTCAAAAAGCATATAACAAAAATTATTTTGGTTTTATTGGCCAAAAACGTCTCGGTAAATTTGGTTGTTTTTTTTAACTTTTAATATATTGAAGGGCATGAAAGATTTGATGAGTGGAGTGGAGAATGAGCGGAGACTTTTTACTGACAGCTCCAAATACAGTTAAAAAGCAGTACTGCTCCATTAAAATAACCGTCAATACCAATAGCATACAGCATTGAAACAAAAGAAAACTACGACACAGACTAATACAGACTCGACATAAGTGACAGGTGTCAAAAAAGTATTCTTTAACCATATGGTTAATATTTTCAAATTATTCTACGAATTAGGTTAGAAAGAGAAAACTGATATAACGCGCCATAAGAAAAATGGATGCCAGATCGGTTTTTGTTGTTTCACTCACTCCTAAGTCGTAGAAAGTGTTGCCATGTTAGCGTAAAACGGACTAAAAACCGCTGTGTTTTCTCCTGAAATCGCTTAGTTTTTCGCCATTTTTTCTTAGTAAACTCTACTGTCGAGTCTGTATTTAGTCTGTGACTACGATGTGTTAAAATCAATCCCTCAAAACGTTGAATACAACCAGCGTTACCAGTTTAGCTTTTTCCCCGCTAGATTTAGCTTTTTTTTAATTTTCGCGGGAAAATTTTGCATTTAGCTTTAAGTGGGTTTTTTTTTAGCTTTTTTTAGACTCTTTTTAAACTTTTTTCAATAAATATCAATGTAAAATGAGAAGAAACATAAATATTTACTTCAAAAATGTATAGTTGTGTTCAAAAACAAAATTATATAACTGAATTTTTATTTAGTTCGGTTTGAGTCCATATTAATTATTTCTCAGAAATAATTATTATGGACTCAAACCGAACTAAATAAAAATTCAGTTATAAAATATACAGTCCAACAATATATAAACACAATTACTACACAATTTATAAGGTACATTTCAATTTAGTAATATTTCTAAGAATTAGAAATATGAAACAAAAATTCAAACCTAACGGACATTTTCCAAGACTTGAAAAGTCCTACTAAAGGTACATACAGACGACGCAATATTATGTACAATATTCAATAATATTGATGGTGTGTGGGTAAGATTGACCATTGCACAATCGTCAATATTACCCACACACCTTCAATATAATTGAATATTGTACATAATATTGCGTCGTCTGTATGTACCTTAAGGAGTTAAAGGCCTCTACAGACGATTCAATATTATGCACAATCTGTTTATTTTTTTTTTTTTAATTCAATATTTTACACAGTATTTTTATGTATGCCAATTGTGGGAAAACGTCAATAATATTGTGCATAATATTGCGTCGTCTGTAGGTACATCTAGTAGTAGTATTTAATATTATTTTATGGTTATGTCACAGACATAACTATAAAATAATATTAAACTCGACATAACACCACAGACTAATACAGACTCGACATAAGTGACAGGTGTCAAAAAAGTAGTTCTGAACCATATGGTTAATATTTTCAAATTATTCTACGAATTAGGTTAGAACGAGAAAACTGATATAACGCGCCATAAGAAAAATGGATGCCAGATCGGTTTTTGTTGTTTCACTCACTCCTAAGTCGTAGAAAGTGTTGCCATGTTAGCGTAAAATGGACTAAAAACCGCTGTGTTTTCTCCTAAAATCGCTTAATTTTTCCCCATTTTTTCTTATAAAACTCTACTGTCGAGTCTGTATTTAGTCTGTGATAACACCTTGTCCACAACTGCTGATAAAAAAACTTAGCAATAACGTCAAAATTGATATAACGCCAAAATATACAGTCGAACCCGGTTATAACGAACTCCGAGGGACCAGTCAAAATAGTTCGTTATAAGCGAAGTTCGCTATAATCGGGGTATATTTTAAATCAACCTACACAGAAAATAATATCTTGCTTATTTTTTAATTAAAAATGGTTTTGATTTTAAATTTAACTTTAATTAAACATTTTAATTGATTCAATTAATGTTTTAATTGAATTCATAACTTTACTGAAAACAAAACAAATAAAACAAACAAAACAGGTTTTGTATGCATTGGTATTAGTAGTCAACGCATAAAAAAAAATGCAAAAACCAACAAAAAAACCTTTAGTGTTATTGTATTGTACTTTGGTGGTGCAAATGAATACATACGAAATTCTACACAACAACTTTCAGTTTTATTTTTTTCTTTGAAGCGAGTGGTCGTTGCGGATAAAGTTATTTACGTTTATATACAGAAAAAATATGCAATTTTAATTTTTAATTCACTTTAAATTGATATTCAATTAAATATTTTAATTGATTCAATTATTTTTTTAATTGATTCTTTTGCTTTTTTTTAAACAATGCAAAAAAAACAACCCTCTTATTTCTTTGAATGTCAGTTTTCTGTACCAAACATATTGTACGCTCTTTTTGTGTTTTTTCTCTACACATTAAAATATTTGCCAAAGAAATGTTGTTGTTGTTGTTTTGTGTATGTGCTTCTTATTCCCGTTATAAAATCACTGGTGTTTTAAAGAAAATAAAAAATTGCAATAACACTTGTTACTAAAGCAACTGCGTTGTCTCGTCGTTCTTTAGAACAGTTCAGTTTGCTTAACGAAGTTGTGTTGTGAAGGCGTTTGTTTAGTTTGTGAAATAATTAAAGTAAGTATAGAAAAAAAAAATTATTTAAAATTTGTATATATGAGTATTTTTTTTCTTTATTTTAGCAGAAAGACGGAAATTTCAAGAAAACATCAAACAGTACCTAAAAGGGTCAAAGGCTAATATTGGGAGTTCCAAGACTATAAAAAAGTAAGTAAAGCAATTAAATTTGTATTTTTTTTTAACTAATAATTTTTTTTTTTTTTTTTTACTTTCTAGAAAATATATTTACTGACATCAATTTTTTTTTGTGCAATCTGGTGAAATTTGTGGCGTTGGCAAACTAATCCCTTCTCGGCTACATACAAGTGTGCGAAAAATTGTACAGTTATCAGGTTTGATGTCATTTTAGTTTTGATGTAATAAAAAAATGTTAAAAAATATAACAAAAAACATTTTTATTTTAAATAAATATTTTAATTTATTTAATTAAAAGTTTAATTGATTTTTGGTTTTATTTCAATTAAAAAAATTAATTAAATGAATTAAAATTTTAATTGATTTTTATTTCCGTTTTCAATTATCAGTGTAATATATTCAATTACAATTTTAATTGATTTTTAGCTTTATATTCAATAAAATCTTTAATTCATTTAAATAAAATTTTAATTGAATTTTTAAATTATTTTCAATTAAACTTTTTTAAAAAAGTTATTAAAAGTTTAATTGAAAATAATTTCAATTATTTAAAAAAAAATATTTTAATTAATATGCGCATTTTCGTGATACGTCCGACTTCAATTATTTTTTTAATTGAATCAACGAATTTCGTAATTGAAATTCATTTTTATTTTTTTCTGTGTAGTTTTATTTCCAAAAAAAAGTTATAGTTTTAATTTATTTGACGTTTTTTGTCAGTTAACTGCTTATTGAGAAGAAAACATTAAAAATATAAAAAAATTATACCAAAATTATAATATTAACCAAAAATTTCTAACTTTTTGTGAGTTTGGTAATAATAATTGCCGCACATTTCAAAATTTTTATAGGAGTTCGTTATAAAAAGGTAAATATACATCAAATTGTGTTCGTGGGACCATAATAAGTAGTTTGTTTTAACCGAGGATTCGTTATAACCGAGTTCGTTATAAAAGAAGTATTTTGTGTGAAAATTGATGCCTAAACGTCGGGACTTTGGAATTAGTTCGTTATAACCGAGAATTCGTTATAACCGAGTTCGCTATAACCGAGTTTGACTGTATTTAGCAATAATTGCTTGGCAATTTGGCTGAGCAACTATTGCTGGCAATAAAACATCAAAATCGAACATCATCTTTGTTTGGAATTCATCAAAATAGACGAAAAGTGTTTTATTTTGTTTATTCTGTCGACGTTATTCGTTATTGCCACCGAAAAAAAATATGCTGGAGACCTGGTGTGACAGGTGTCAAAAAAGTAGTCGTGAACCATATGGTTAATTTTTTCAAATTATTGTACAAATTAGTTTAGAAAGAGAAAACTAATATAACGCGCCATAAGAAAAATAAATGCCAGATCGATATTTATTCAGACATGGGCGTTTATGATTACAATTGTGTAATTGATTACAGTTTCAATTACAATTACATGTAATTAGTAATTGGGTTTTTTCAATTACAATTACAATTACAAGTAAAATTGAAAATTTTCAATTACTAATTACATCTAATTGTAATTGAAACTGTAATCAATTACATAATGTAATCATTAACGCCCATGTCTGTAACTTACCCTAAAGTGCCCCTAGGGGAGCCAAATGTATGACCGACCTTTCATGTAATTGTAATTGAAACTGTAATCAATTACACAACGTAATCATTAACGCCCATGTCTGTATTTATTGTTCCACTCAATCCTAAGTCGTAGAAAGTGTTGCCATGTTAACTTAAAACTGCTAAAAATCGCTCTGTTTTCTCTTAAAATCGCTTAGTTCTTCCCCATTTTTTCTCATAAAACTCTACTGTCGAGTCTGTATACAGTCTGTGGTTATATCACAGACTATATACAGACTCGACAGTAGAGTTTTACAAGGAAAAATGGGGAAAAACTAAGCGATTTTAGGAGAAAACACAGCGGTTTTTAGTCCGTTTTACGCTAACATGGCAACACTTTCTACGACTTAGGAGTGAGTGAAACAACAAAAACAAATCTGGCATCCATTTTTCTTATGGCGCGTTATATTAGCTTTCTCTTTCTAACCTAATTCGTAGAATAATTTGAAAATATTAACCATATGGTTAAAGAATACTTTTTTGACACCTGTCTCTTATGTCGAGTCTGTATTAGTCTGTGGTTATGTGTTGAACACAATACATGAGTAGTAGGTTCACAGAGTTGAATTTGATGTGTATAAGTATTAGTGACAGTACACGGTGTAACTTTTGACGTTTCATACAAAACGTAAACAAACAACATAAATACATGCACAAAAGCTCACACGTACAGGCACACATACAGTAGGCAGCGATAATAGTTCTGTACTAAAAACCATATCACCATCACAGACTAAATACAGACTCGACAGTAGAGTTTTTTAAGAAAAAATGGGGAAAAACTAAGCGATTTTAGGAGAAAACACAGCGGTTTTTAGTCCGTTTTACGCTAACATGGCAACACTTTCTACGACTTAGGAGTGAGTGAAACAACAAAAACCGATCTGGCATCCATTTTTCTTATGGCGCGTTATATCAGTTTTCTCTTTCTAACCTAATTCGTAGAATAATTTGAAAATATTAACCATATGGTTAAAGAATACTTTTTTGACACCTGTCACTTATGTCGAGTCTGTATTAGTCTGTGCCACCATATTGGAAAGTACGAAATTAGCACCATTGTTTGCATACTAGTCTGTACTGTGGTGTTGAAAATTCACTGAATTAACGGTTTTTTATTTTTTAAAATTAATTTTTATTTTTTTACGGGTTTTTAACCAGTTTGTGACTTTTTTGCATTTTGAGTAAATTTTATGCATAATACCGGTAAGTACCGGTATTGATGTAACGGTTTACTGTTACCAAAATAATCGAAAATACCTTTACCTTTACCGATATAAAAAATGTGTAATACCAATACCGTTACCAATACCGTTATTCGTTTCGGTTGCCAACCCTGACTACAATTAAGAGCGGATTACTCAATGAAAAGTTAGCTGCTAACTGCCAATTTAACGGAGTCTTATGTCAAAATTTGTATGAAAAAGTTAAATTTAACGGAGAGTTATATTATAACGAAACATTGAGTAATGCAGCCTAAAAGTTGTTTATCCTGTTGTATTTAAAATCAAATAAATGTACTTACTTGCCACTTTCAAGAGCTTCATTTACATTTTTTTGTACTTCCAAAAGCATGTAATACATTTTATCTTGCCATTCTGCATCACTTGGCAAATATATTTGAGCAACACTTTCTTTGTTCGTTACTACATCCTTAAAAATTTGAGGATATACGGAAAATATATCCGCCAAACTTAAAAAAAAGAGATTATTGCTCATACTGTAACTGGACTAATTTCATGAAACGTAATATTCAAACTGATAGAGATTCAATACCAAACTGTATCAAACGAAAAATGTTCAATTGTACAATGAACCGCCATTCGTGTTTAACACCAATTCAATAAGTTATAAATACAAATAATTTATTATTTATCATGCAATCTTCAATTTATATATCACCTATCACTTATTGAGTTCTACAGAAACCAATTTATACATATTGACTATGTCTGTCTAATGACTATGTAAATGTGAATTAAGGGTGGGATAGTGTTGTATGAGATTTTTAATAACAAGATACACTACACCTCCCAATTTTGTGAGGTTCTTAAAAAATTTCATGAGCCAAAAAATGGGGGAGATGGGGTGAGATCATATAGCCCCTCATGGGAGTCAAAGTTAATCGTGAAGGGTAAAAAATCCACAAAAAGCCCCATAGCTGTCCTAGAGGCGCTCCTGGAGGGGTGAAATGTAAAACCTTCCTCCATTATTTTTCATCCCCCAACTTTTTTTTTAGAACACGCCTAGCCCTCACCCCTTTCTATAGGGGCACCCATACAAAAGTAACATTTAAAAAAAATTCTCCTATCGCTCTAACTGTCCCTAAAGTGTTCCCAGAGAAATTATTATTTTTTCAATTCCAACATTTTCTTAGAACATACCAACCCTTTATCTTCAACTCTTAATTTGATTAGGGGATTGGTTTTTCTGAATCCCGGGATTCGGGATTGAAGGAAAACTTCCGGAATCCCGATTTCGGGCACCCAGGATTTTCATGATATTTTGAATCCCAAGATTCGCGGGATTTTTTGGAAATTTTCGGGATTTTTAAAAATTTTCAGTATTTTCTGTCACTTTGAGAAATCCGCGCGTTCGTAAAGATTATCAAAGTTCTGTTCAAGTTGCGAACTTCCATAAAAGGTCGGGATTCCTCCTTTGAAGAATATCCGTATTCGGTTATCTTTCTTATCTTTTGTCGTGGCTCATCGTTATACACTTTTAGTGAGTGTGAAGGCCAATTTTGGACGCTGCTTTTGGACGCTATTTTTTGATTCTGCTTTTAGACGATATTTTTGGATTCTGCTGTTGGACAAATATTTAGATAATTTTATATAAAATGGAATGACGAATAAATAACTCAGCATTGAAAATCTTTTTGAATGATTTGTATGTATATTTTTAAGTCAAGGACGTGCCGTGAGGTTTTCATCAGGGTGTTCACCATTAATATAAAATTAACCTAACAAGGCACAACTCAATTTTTGGAAGAGAAGTATCACGTTTTGTCATAAAAATAATTTAAACACAAAACTAACACAATTCCTTAATTAATTGAATTTTTTCCGCAAAATTAAAAATTTTTAGAACTTGTTCTGAAATGACTTTCGGTGCACAGTTACAAAAAGTAAGCTTATACCCACCCTTATGCTTATGGTTTAAAAAAATATTTTTAAGAACATGCACATATCCAGGGCTATATCTTGTCGGCCCAACAAGAAAAAACATTTTTTATTGCCCTTTTCAAGAAATTTTGCTTTTTCAATATACAAAAGGTTCTAGAAATTTGTTGATCGCAGATTTGGAATTAAAAGATGACGGTCAATAGGGATCACACTTGAGTTATTTTAATTTAAAAATGCGATTTAGAATCAGGACGTTAATTTGTCTATAAAATTAAGTCCTAAGGGGTGGTCCAATAACAAGTTTATTTTTAAAAATGCAATAAAATGATCAATACTCAACTTATTTTGGAATGTTATGGCTTTATTTGAAAGATAAAACATTCCCATTTTTTATGGCAAACGACTTTATTAATGCGTCCTCGGCTTGCTCCGCTGTATCGCGTTGTAGCGCAGTACTGCGTTGCCAAACTGCACCTTTTTTGAAAAAAAAATTTTAACCGAAATAAAGCACTTAAATGAGGTTATGTTAACAAACAAATTGCCACATCTTGGGATCGGAAAACTCGCACCATTTTCGTCAAAGATGAGCGCTACAGAGCCATGATTACCGACTTTTTGTTGGCCGTAATAGAATATATCAACTTGGATGACATTTCTTCTCAGAAGGATGTCGCAATATGTCCCACAGTCCATCAAACAATCGATATTTTGCGCACTTATATGCTATTTACATATACCCCGAAATCCACATAAATTTGGATTTCAAATCCAATTAAAATCTATACCGTTTACATATGCTTTTTTGACATTTAGCGGGATTTTGTTTGTACTAACTCTGTATTTTCTTTTGATTTGTGTACAGGGTTGTTAGTTGGAAAATTACCCAATTTTATAAATATTTCTAAAAACAATGATTTTTCTTTGCCGGAGCCAATATTTTCAATCCCACTAGTATATGTTGGGACCACAATATCAAAAAATGTGCTTTTATGTAGAGCTGCTTCTTTAAATGCAAGAAAATTAACATTTTTGCCAAGTTTGGGGCCGCCACCATTGAGTGTTTTTCTTTGTTAGGAAGACCAAATTGGTCAACTAAATTGTGCGTTTACCATTTGCAATGGTAAATTTTAAATGAAACATTGTTAAACATTGATTTTATTAATCTTTTAATAGTTTTAAAAAAACAAATTTTAATTGTTTTTTTACTTTATAAAAAACAACAACAGCTGATAAAAAATCGTGTGCAGCGTTGTAAAAAAAGCATTAGGGATGATTATTTTGGGAAAATTCATAGTTGTACAATTAAGTAGTAGAAATTTTTTAGGATTTTAAATTGCGATTTTCCCAAAATCCAAGTTTTTTTTTGTATGGGATTTGACATTTGAAATCCAAAAAAGTAATTGGATTTACTTGGATTTTCATTGAAATCCCATTTTTTTTGGATTTCGAGGTATATGTAAATGGCATATTAGTTCGGAAATCGTGTTTTTAGCCACATTCGTGGTGACAATTGATCACTTTAGAGCTGCCGATTAAAACCTTTAGACAGTTTTTTGAGGGGTCTCGTTAAAGATCCATGCAACATGGGAAATCCAGAAATGTTCTAGGCCCTTTCGACGAATATCGTTTAAGCCATTCGTGAGATAGAACCAGAAACATTAGAAAAATGGGTGCCGAAGATGAGCTACTGCGGAGCTAACCCAGGCAGCCGCATGAATGAAGTCGTTGGCCATAAATAATGGGAATATTTGCTCTTTCAAATAAAGCCATAAGGTTCCAAAACTATTGAGTATTGTTCATTTCATTACATGTTTTAAAAAGATACTTCTTATTGGACCACCCTATATTTTTTTGACACCAATGTAAAAATACGTAATAGTGGAATGAAAAAAAGTCTTAAATTTGGGGTTTTGCATTTTCAAACGCGATTTTCTGAAAAACGATACGCGACAGAAACAATTGGAAGTAAGATTTTAAATCAGAAATTCAAAATAAATATATTTTATGTATTGCAATTGCTGGAAAAGTGAATTTTTCTGAATATGAAGAGTTGTGTGATTTAATGGAAAGTACACTAGTTGACACACTTAAATAATTGTGTAATTTACTTTATTAGTTTACTTAAAAAATTAACCAATAAATTTGTTTTTAAATAAAAATATTTGTATCTTTAAGAATTCCTACATCTGTATTTAAAAAAATTGTTTTAAAACGAATTTTGCGTTACAATTAATGTTGGCGAAAAATAATTTCTTTTGTCAAAAATAAATGGTAAAACGCAATGCACCCTACTTTCTTTAATTGAAAATATTAACAATCGCCGAAATATTTTCTTCCTCACATCATCACAATAAAATTAACGTCCCGAGTAAAAAGGAATTTATATAAATGTATATTATTTTATATGTTTTCATAAAACCATATACAACTATATGAGTCAAAGTATAAAATTATATCTCACTTTGAAATTTTCCAATTTTTTTAAATGATGTCATATAAAATCATATCTAATTATATTGTTCATAATATATTAATATAAATGGTAGATCCCGAGTAAAAATTTTCTGGTCTAATCATATATAATTTGATACAATCTTATATGAGTTAATATGCTTCCGTATAAATTTATATAAAATTGTATCTATTACTTTGATACGGTTGATCCACTTTATATGGTTAGATATTGCTCCATATATGATTAGATTCGTATTTTGGTTTTGCTCATCAAATTATATAAAAATTGATATTATAAGATCAATTTGATCTAATTAGATTTGACCAAATTCAGGATCAAATTGTATCAATTTTTATATTTTTTGATCTAAAGTAATACAATTAGATATTATTTGATACAACCATTTTACGGATCAAATTAGATCTATTCAGTAAAATTAGCATAATATTTTTACTAGGGATGTAATCATACGTTGCACATAAAACTTAATCCGATTTCATACATTATTATACGTGACTTTATATCTAATTACGTATAGGACTTTACTAAACAAAAAATCCAGTATCAATTTATGTATAATTATATATGACTTCCCTAGTAAAAATATTATGCTAATTTTACTGAATAGATCTAATTTGATCCGTAAAATGGTTGTATCAAATAATATCTAATTGTATTACTTTAGATCAAAAAATATAAAAATTGATACAATTTGATCCTGAATTTGGTCAAATCTAATTAGATCAAATTGATCTTATAATATCAATTTTTATATAATTTGATGAGCAAAACCAAAATACGAATCTAATCATATATGGAGCAATATCTAACCATATAAAGTGGATCAACCGTATCAAAGTAATAGACACAATTTTATATAAATTTATACGGAAGCATATTAACTCATATAAGATTGTATCAAATTATATATGATTAGACCAGAAAATTTTTACTCGGGTTATATAATACCACCCGAGTAAAAAAGATATGATATATTCATATATGCTAATATATAATTATTTAAATTTATATATGGTTATGCATGAACATTGATATGGACATATACGTTTATATATAGCATTGTATTTTTCCTTATTTTTTAATATGATAACATACATATTCATATATATTTATATACCGATCTATATGAAATTAGATATGACATGTAAGATCGGGAATTTTTAGATATGGCAGATAAAAATATATCTGATTTTATTTATAATTATATCCCGAAAAAATTTTTTAAAGTTTTCTAAGTCCCGGACAATTAAAAAAAATTAAAAAATTTTCAAGTCCTAAAAAATTTTATGAAAATTTTCCAAAGTCCCGGACACAAAATTTGTTGGCAATTTTTTTTGAGTAAAAAATTATTGAAAATATTTTTAGGAAAATTTTTATGTTTTTAAAAAATTTTTAAGTTCCGAAAAAATGTTTTTAAATTTTCGAAGACACAAACATTTTTTGGAATTTTTAAATCCCTTAAAAATGATTTTAGAAAACAAAATTGACAAATTTTTAATAAAAAAAAAAATCCGAAGAATGCAATAAAAACTCTTCTAATTGATAATGTATCCAATCTGATAAAATAGTTTCTAATTTCACGTTAAAAATTCCAAAAAATGTTAACAGATTTCATCTAATTATATAAAAATTTATCTAATTTTAACAGATAAGATATGATGTAATACAATTAGATAGACCCATTTTTGGGATCAAACTTAATCAAATTTGATATTATTTGATCAAAAATAATAGAATTTGATATAATCGTATAATATTCGATCCGCCAATTTTCGGATCAAAATAAATATGGATTTACATAAAAGCATATCTGTTCATATATAATTAAATATTGCGTCATATAACTTTTTTTTACTCGGGCACTTAAAACTATATATGGTTCCATACTAAAAAAATTTCCAACAAAAATAATAGATATAATTATATGTGTCTTAAACGATAACATATCTGTGTTTGTATAGTACTATATATACGCAAATTTCGTCTAAACTCAATATATATTTATAAATGGTCGCATATGTAATGGAATATATATTTTGATATAATCATGTATAAAAAAAATATTTTTTTGACCAAACAACTTGCCATATATAATTATGTATGCAAGTATTTCAAAATTTATTTTTGTGTGTCAACATATATGGTTATACAAAACTTTTTATTGTATCATATAAGATTACATATGATTTTTGGGAACCCGAGTTCGATTCCCGGCCCAGTCGAGAAAAAAAATGTTTTTTTTTATTTTTTTTAAATAGAAAACACTTTTTTATTGCGTTTAATTTTTTTAGAACTAAAAAATTTTCATTTTTGGAATTTTTGCAATCATTTAAAAAAAAATATTTTTCTTTTATACAGTTATATATAACTATATTTGATTTTTTATAAAATTATCTATAATTTTTGGGAACCTGAGTTCGATTCCAGAAAAAAAAATATTTTTTTTATTTTTTTTAAATAGAAAACACTTTTTTATTGCATTTATTTTTTTTAGAACTAAAAATTTTTCTTTTTTTTGAATTTTTGCAATCATTTTTAAAAAATTATATTGCTGTTATGTAGTTATATATAACTATATTTAATTTATTATAAAATTATCTATCATTTTTGGGAACCCGAGTTCGATTCCAGAAAAAAATATATTTTTTTATTTTTTTTTAAATGGAAAACACTTTTTTATTGCATTTGTTTTTTTAGAACTTAAAAAATTTTACTTTTTAAATTTTTGCAATCATTTTTAAAAATTTGTATTGCATTTATATAGTTAATAATAGCTATACTTGGTTTAAATTATCAAATTATCAATGATTTTTGGAACCCGATCTCAAATCTAATTCTAATTTCCTGATTCCATGAAAAATTTCAAATTTATAAGCCAAAGTCTTATTTCACTTTGGAAGCCTATGACTTGGAAATAAGGCATACCGCTACATTAAAATTATTGTTTAAGCTTACCATGGAAGCATCTAATAGCGCTGTACGTCATTCCAATTTTTTTTTTTTTGCAAATTTTATCAAAAATTTTCTAAGTCTTTTTGAAAATTGTGTACAAGTGAATAACATATTTAATTGGATATAATCATATATTACTATATGTAAGATCAATTTGATATAATTAGATACGATCAATTTATTTAAAACTAAGTCTTTTAAACAAGGTTGGTTACCGAAACGAATAACGGTAAGGGTAACGGTAACGGTATCTAATTTTTATTTATTTCGGTAAAGGTAACGGTAAGTGTTTTCAAATCGTTTCGGTAACGGTATGTACCGGTACCGAACCAACCAAACCGGTACGTACCGGTATTATTAATTTAGTTAAAAATTTGAAAAAAGATAGAACTGAAAGCTAAAAATATTTTATAGACCCAAAAACCAGTATAGATTTGATATGATTATTATTTTTGTCATTTATCTTATGATAATTTGCAAATTATAAATTTAAAATTATGTTAGCAATTTGATTTTATTTTTTTGTTCGTTAAAATCCCTTAAAACAGGTAAAATTTTGAAAACCGGTACAATACCGGTAACTTCTAATAATTATAACGGTAACGGTAAGGGTAACGGTATTTTAAAAATATTTTTAGCGGTATCGGTAACGGTAACGGTATTCGATTTGAAAGGGTTTTGAATCGGTAACGGTATAATAAGGGTAACGGTAACCAACCATGCTTTTAAAGTTGTTATTTGCTAACAACGTCCGCTGGTCTAGAGGGTAGGATTGCGATTACAAAACGGAAGACTTGTGGTTCTAATCCCCGTCCGTTCGAAGTTTATTTTTTTTTTTTATTTATTTTCAGTTTGACATTATTATATCTAAAAATAAATCTAAAAACAGAAACATTTTTTGGATAAAAATGTATCCAATAATTTTTTTATAAAATCAAGATATCAGATATTATAAGATAACTTTGGCGCGGCCAAATTTCGGATGAAATTACATTATATAATATCCAATTTAATATAAAATCATGATATTGGATATTTTAAGATAACTTTGGCGCGGCCAATTTCCGGATGAAATTACATCATATTATATCATATTTAATACAAAATCATGATAATAGATAATTTGGGATAACTTTGGCGCGGCCAATTTCCGGATGAAATCACATACAATCAAATATTAAACTGTAACTTCATATATTATATGATGTTATGAGATAACTTTGGCGCAGCCAATTTTCGGATGAAATTTAGCAAAATCAGATCCAATAAATTATATATAATTTTATAAGATAACATGTTTTACCATACAATTTTTTTTTACTCGGGGTGCATCAAACAAACCTTCATGTTTTTCAATATTTAAAACAAAAAAAATATTTTTTTTGTTGTTTAAGGTACATACAGACGACGCAATATTATGTACAATATTCAATTATATTGATGGTGTATGGGTAATATTGACGATTGTACAACCCGAGTAAAAATTTTTGTATGGAGCAATATATGTTCTTATATTATTCCAGATCTGTTGATAGATCCGAGATGTGAAAGATCAGCACTGATCCGAAAAATGGATCGCTAAGATTAGATCAGTTTTAACCGGACGGATACAATTTGATCCGAAAAATGGGTTTATCTAATTAAATCAGTTTTAATCGGTGGGATACAATTTCATCCGAAAAATGGTTGGATCTTATTAGACCAAGACAAAAAAAAAAGATTTTTTTAGCTGGATAAAAAAAGATAAAATTTTATACGAAAGAAAAAAAAAATATTACAAAAAACTTTAGATAAAATTTCATGCGAAAAAAAAATCTATTTTTAGAACTACATATAATTTTATCCGAACAATAAAATCTATTTTTAGAACTGATAAAGTTTTATCCAAACAATTTTTTTCAATATTAAGATATAAATATTAGAGTTCGTCTGGTGACTATGTCACTTTATCTGTTTATCGGATATCATAATTTTTTTAAAGGATTTAGGGGAGCTAAAAAGAATGCCGTTATTTTTTTGGAAAAATTTTCACTCCTTGGGGTGGTTCAAAGCATTTGAAATCGCGGATTTTGAGGTGATTTTTCTGCAGAGAAAAAACGGCTGAATATATTGCAAATCTGATTTCACCAGTCGATTCTACAGCAAAAATTAATACAATAGCAGTTTTTTGAACTCTTAAAAAAAGTTCCAATAACCCACAGCAGGGGGCGGAAAAATCGATTTTTTTAAAAAAAAATTTTAATTATTTTTTTAATAATGCACGATGAAGAGGCAGTTTTTGCTAAGAAAATTGGTACAAAAAGCACCTTTCTATCACAACCCATTAAAAAGTTATAAGGCTTCAAATTTTTTTTCTAATGGTAAAATTATAAAACACTGACCGAAATTTGAAAAATGTTTGGATGGATCAGCGGTCTGGACTCTCGTTTTCGATTATCCTCTCAATGCTGATTCCAAATCTGGTTTCCAAAATGTTCCGAAACGTCAGGTTTTTGAAATAATTGAGGTCAAAGTTCACAAAAAACGCATTTTTGTGCATTATTGAGAGCATTTTTTTGTGATGTTTTTGGATGATATTCTGGGATCATAAAACTTGTTTTCGATTAACATTTCGATGCTGATTCTGAATCTAGTTTTCAAATTTTTCTATCACGTCATGTTTTCGAGTAAATTGAGGTCAAAGTTCTCAAAAAACGTGTTTTGCTCATTTTTGGGAGCTTATAACTTTTTAACGGGTTGTGATAGAACGGAAAATTTAGTACCATTTTGCTAAGCTGAAAATGCCCTTTAATTGTGCATATTTTAAAAATTAAAATTAAAAGAAAATGGAAAAACCTTATATTTCCGCCCTCTGCGGTGGATTTTTGGAACTTTTTTTCAGGCTTTAAAAACTGCCTATAACTGTCGTAGTTTGTAGTTTAGTTTATTTCCACTACACGAACATTGCACTAGCTTGAGAAAAACTAACTGCACAATTTTTTCTTTGCACACATAGTGTAGTTTTTGTTTTTGATAAACTAACAGTTATTCCTATTGCTACTGCTCACATAGGCAACAAAAAACAAAACTACACTAGCAGTGGAAGTTAAAAAGTTGAATGTTGTGCTGACCTCCACCAGTAGTTTTTACTTCGTGAAAATAGTGCACAACTTCGTAAAAGATTATAAACTGTTAGTCTTTCGTTTATTGACTACGCAACAGCTAAACATATAACTACATTGGGACTGTTAAATTGAATTTAATGTACTTGTTTGACAAAAATAACATGATTTGTATAAGAATAATATATTTTTAAAAACGCAATAACGCGAAAATAAATTAATGGACGTATATTTTTTTTTATTATTTTTTTTAAGCAAAAATTAATGAAATAAATTTAAATAATTTATTTATGAGTATTTAATATTATAATTGTATTTTTTGTGAAAAATCAAAGCAGAGCTTGAAAAGAATCAATTCTAAAATGAAAACAGAAAAACGTATCCAACGGTTTAAAACAATTTTTGTATGAATAAATTACCAAAAATAAATACTTGTAATTGCACTTTTTTATTTCACTTCACTCACTTTTGCACGTTCTTTACTGTATCACAAAAGAAGCCGTACTGAAACTTCGTGTTAATCCTTTCTCTTTCTCATATTTGGTAATCCCGTGATAAAAAAAAAGATTAATTTATGTACAATACTGTTAGATGTAATAACAATCTACCTGATTTTTTATTAGTTCATTAAAAAAAATCAAACAAGGTTGTATCCTTATGCATATATTTGCTTGTCAAAATATTGGGATTTCCCACGAATGATATGAATGAGGATGATGAAAACTAAGTATTTCTGTAGTAAATTATGTAAAAAAGAAAACTACCTGCTAGTGATCAGATCATTGGCATACGATGGAAAGGGTTAATATATTTTTAAATCCGTTTTTTAAATATGCATGACAGCTGGACAGACATTACATATAAGATCATAGAAGGTTTTATAGCTTTGTTTTGAATACACAGGTAAAATGAATGCCCTAATGTTCTGAAACGCAACGAGCCGCGTTATAAAAATTTGAATGCAATTTATTGTTGTAACTATAAATCTTACACAGAAATTTTGACAATGCGGTAAGTAAAAATTCACAGAAGAACAAATTTTGGATAAAAGATTTTTTCGTACCTAATGATAAGAAACTCGTTCTTAGTGAACAGTAAATAATATTAAACACAAAAATTCATAATAAATACATATTTATAACATTTTTAAATACGAATAACCTACAAATATTCTTTTTCGTGGTATTTGGATACACAATTATAATATTACTATAATTTAATTCATTGAAAATTAATACCTTAAACTTTAATTCAGTACTACAATTTTTGTTAATGAATTCATTATATAGAAGCTCTGTTTTTTTAATGCCATATTTTTTTAGATTATTTGTCCCTTTTCAATTTTAAATTAAAATTTAGTTTAATTAATTTTTTTAAATTAAATTTTTGGTTTTAATATAATTTGTTTTACAAAGTTTTTTATTTTATTCAAATAATGTATTCAAATTAACAAATTAAATTTAAAGAATTTATTCAGACATGAATTAATTAAATAATTACAATTAATTAAATAATTGAATTAATTTTTCGAAGGTCAGTCTAAAACAATTAAAACAAAAATTTAATTTTTAATTTCAAAAGATTTTCTACTTATTTATATACCTCCTCCAAACATATTAATTAATTTATAAAATAAAAATTATCAATATAAGTTTATTAAAAATATTTTTTTAAAATACGTTCAAAAAGACTAATAATTTCAAAAGAAATTTTAATAAATATTGTAGAGATTAATAAAAATACCAAAACATTTTATTTTATATACATACATACATATGTATACTGAAAAAATTCTAACAACAACTAAAAACACCACGCATTTCTTTTGTGTCGTCTGAAGTCATTGTTAAGTTTTTTTTTTAAAGACCCTACAAAAACTGTCGTTATCTTCGTTTCACTAATAGTTATTGCTTCGTGTTTCTTGAGAATGACTACTGTCTTGTGTGTTGTTTTCAACTGCTGGCTTTTTTTCAAAATTTAAAACTACAACAAAACTATCAACTGAGGATTTTAACAATTTCAAAAAAAAACTACTGCTATAACTACACTACCAAAATGTGCGTGTAGTAGTAGCAGTAGCAAGTGAACGACTCTGGGTTTTGTTCATTTTTAAAACTACACTATTCGTTGATTTCAGTTACTACTGCTTCTGGCAGTTTAGTTATTCTAACCCTGCTTTTTTTAAGAGTTTGAAAAACGACCATTGTATTATTTTTTGCTGTAGAATCGACTGGTGAAATCAGATTTGCAATATTTTCAGCCGTTTTTTCTCAGCAGAAAAATCAGCTCAAAATCCACGATTTCAAATGCTTTGAACCACCCCAAGGAGTGAAAATTTTCCCAAAAAAATACCGGCATTCTTTTTAGCTCCCCTAAATCCTTTAAAAAAATGATGATATCCGCAGATCAAATTTTCAAAATTAACTCTAATAAATATATATAATTAAAATTTATTAAAAAAAAAAAAAAACTTCGAGCGGCGGGGGAATCGAACAGCTACCAACTGTTTTGTAATCGCAATCTCTACCCTCTGACCCAGCGGACGTTATTAATAAATGACAACTTTAAAAGACTATGTTTTAAAAAAACTTAGAAAATTTTTTAAAGTAGTGTATCATATATAATTATATCAAGTTTAACTTATATATAATTTAATCCAGTTGATCTTATCGTGTATATGATTGCATCAAATTATATTCGATTTGAATTTGAACAAAATTTTAAAAAAGTCTTAGAAAATTTTTGCTAAAATTTGTGATTTTTTTTTTTTTTTTAGTTTATTTGCTGAGCTAATAGGGGGTTTAATACTGAGTTCAACAACATGATTTTCATCTTCCAATGCTTTTAACTTTCCAAGTTATAAAGCTTTAAAATAAAAACGGTTTTTGTCTTATGAGCTTCACATTTTTTATCGGATCCAAATTTTCTTTCTGCCGTTGTATATTTAATAAAAATACCTTTAAAATGGTATAAAACATGTATAAACTTTTTTACTCACCAACGGCCAAATAATGAGTTTTAAGTTTTTTTCGGAAGTTTTTTCAGACAAAAATAATTTTATCTGAAAATATTGCTAACATAAGTTCGAACCAAATACACTTTTAATTATTGGCAACAAATAAAGCTTTGATTTGAGCTTGATCTGAGGACTTTAGCTCTCTTAAAACCAGAGATATTGATGGTTAAACATTAAAGTTTTAAAATATTTTTTTCTTCGGATTAAATAATATATAATTATATCAAAATATAATTATTTTTGAAATATTTTTGTTAAAATTCAGGGATTTAATTTTTTTTAAATTTGAAAAACGAAAACGCATTAAAAAATCATTTAGATTAAAAAAAAAATTAAAAAAAAAAAAAAATTTTCTTGACTTAGTCGGGAATCGAACTCAGGGTCCTCAAGAATTATATATTATCATATACTACCTCCGTCCCAAAATAATCTTAACATTTCTATATTTTGGCTGGGATTATGGAGGATTTTTTGAAAAAGCTTTGTTTTTTTTGTTAATACATATCGGGACATATCAATAATTTAAAAATTCTTTATAGCTTTGCAATTTTTCAATTCACGTGCAAAATGGATGCAATAAACTGCATCCAGATAAATGAGACAACTTGTTTTCGACGTTACAAACAGGCATGGTGTCCACTATGGTCGAAAAGATGAAAATTATTACAAAATGCGGCGTATGAAATAAGAAATTTTACGCTAGAGGCCCTTTTAACGGTTTTTAATAAATGCATTATGGATGCAATAGGGACATCTTGCAAATATTTTTAATTAATTTTGTTACAGTTTTAGTACACGAGATTAGTATAAGATTATTTTTTTAACTTTATCTTGTATTATTTCAACTAAAACACTGCTTAATAAAATGTTAAGTTTATTTTGGGACAAAAAAATATATAGAAATGTTAAAAATATTTCGGGACGGAGGTAGTATGATGCAATATAGAAAGTTATATTTCTATATATAAATAATATTTATTTCTAAATATTATCATAAAAAATAAATTAATCAATATTTTTAAGTTTAGTAAAAAATTAAAGCTTCTAAAACATATTTTCTTTAAAAAAAAAAATTTAAAAAAACAACTTTTTTTCTTAGCTCAGCCGGGGATCGAACCCAGGGTCCCTAGGAACCATATATTAACTTATATGATGTAATATATAAAATTATATAACTATAAATAAATAATATTTATTTTTAGGTTTTATCATAAAAATTTAATTATTCAATATTTTTAAGTTTAGAAAAAACAAGAAGCTTTAAAAACATATTTTCTTTTTTAAAAAATTAAAAAAAAATAGTTTTTTTCTGGGTTGAGCCGGGAATCGAACTCGGGGTCCCCAAGCATCATATATTATCTTATATGATCTTATATAAAGTTACACACAACTATTTAAGTAATATGCATTTTTTAAAAATTTAACTTTTAAAATCCAATATGCATTTTTTAAGTTTTAAAATACAATGGATTAAACAGATTTTTTTTCTATTTAAAAATTTATAGAATTTATATATATTTTTTTTTTACTGATTTTAGGTGCTTTGAGAATCATATATAATTATACAAGCTCTCTTGTATACTTAAATAAAAATATATATGATGCAACATTAAAAAAAAAATATTGAAATACTTAAGGAATTCACATGGGTATCGTATTTGGTGTTGTATGTTGTATGTCCTATCTAAAAACAGGGTTGGTTAAACTATAAATTAATAATATGACACTTACACGATATGACGATACAACATTTATACCTCTGTTTTGTGTGCTATTTTCAAGTATGCTAACAAGAAGAGAATCTAAGAGAAAATTATCAAATGAGCGATAAATAATTTTTACCAACCCTGTTTTTAGATAGGACATACAACATATACAACAGTTTTATATAACTTCATTTAAAAAATTTGGAAAAACTCAATGCGAGATATAATTATATACTTTGTTTGATATGAAAACATATTATTTCATATGGCTGTATATTAGAGTGGCACTTAAAAATTAAATTTTCGAATTTCAAAATGCGCGGGTCGGAATATTGTGTAATTGCGTCTAAAAATGATTGTGTAAAAATTTCAGGAAAATCGAATAACTTTAACCCGTGCCGCTTTGAGGTCAAAGTTTCGGGTTTTTGGGGAAAAAGGACGATGATTTGAAAAAAAAAAATGGTTTTATGAAATTAACTAAAATAAATTTTTTTATTTAGCTTTTACTCAAAACTACTTGGAAAAAATTATGCCAACTTTGTATGACATCATTAACCCGTTCAAAATTTTAAGCTAAAAATTACCATGAATTTAGGGGGGTACTTCAAATGAGTATTTTCGATTTTTTAAAAATTTTATTAAACAAAATTTTTAAATTCAACAATTCTATACAAGTCACTTATAAAAAACATCCTAAAGATTAAATATTAAAAAAATTGGGGATATACACCGACTCAATTTTTTTTTGGAGCCGTTTGATTTTTGTGGATTTCAAGGAAATTAGAATTTTGTGTAAATTTTTTTTTATGAAAATCGATTTCCGAATAAACTGACCAAATTTAAGTTTTTTGTTGCTTCTTTTGATCAAATTAATTCAGTTAAGAACTATTAACTTTATTAGACATCGTTAACCCATATTGGCAGGGGGCAAATGTGACCCAAGCAGAAAATTCAAAGTTTGTTTCTAGAATTTTAAGAATTTTATTGTTTCAAAATCATTTTGGTGGTCTATTACATACTAATTTATAGTGTCCGACCGAATATTTGGCTTCGGCATTGGCCAAAGAGCAGCACTCGGCCAGTTTTCGGCTTCGGATACATTTTTGGACAAATATGGCCTTATACCGAATAATCATATAAAACTTGTACGAACGTGTTAAAAAATGTTTTTGTGGAAAAAACAAACACTAAAAAAAGTCTTGCACTCAAAAAAAAATTTTTACTCAAAACAGGTTTTACACTCGAAAAAATGTGCACTCAAAAAAAAAAAATTTTTTACAAAAATTACTAAAAAAAACATTTATGGATTCGGTCAAATTTAACTTTTTTATTTGTTTTTACTATTTAAATATATATTTTTTTTTTTTGTGCAAGTAATTTGCGTTATTGTGCAAGCTACTTGGTTATTTTACATAAAAAATGAATTATGTCACTTTAACATCGACAATCATAGTTTTAGCAAAAATTTGGTAAAAATTTTTTTTTGGTATGAAAAAAGTTTTACCAAGTAGGATTCCTCAATCTTACACAGATTTTTTTTTTGCGTGTAGGTCTATGTCTTCATATAAATACTCACCACAGACCATATAGACATGCAACACGAGTGCTTATTTTGGTACTTTCAATATGGACGCATACAAAATACTACTAAACTTACTTCTCTGCCTAGAATACGTGTGCCTGTACGTGTGAGCTTTTACATCTGTATTTTCGTTGTTTGTTTATGTTTTGTATGAAACGTCCAAAGTTACACGCGCGTGCCGTCACTATACATACACATGTGCGAAACTTATTCGTTTCACCCCTATGCTTTTCATTGAGTAATCCGCCCTAAAGGTACCTACAGACGACGCAATATTATGTACAATATTCAATTATATTGAAGGTGTGTGGGTAATATTGACGATTGTACAATGGTCAATCTTACCCACACACCATCAATATAATTGAATATTGTACATTATATTGCGTCGTCTGTATGTACCTTAAGTCTGATAAATTTATACAATTTATGTCAAACTCCATTTATTAAAAATAAGTTTGGTAAGTTTATACCAATGGTTCTCAAACGGCGGGTCGCGACCCCCTAGGGGGTCACGGAAGAGTTTCAAGGGGGTCACGAACAATTTTGGTAAAACCCTAAATTTTGGTAAATTTAAAACATATTTTTTTTATTGTTGTTACATATAAATAATTTACAAATAAATTATTTCCATCACATTAGGTCCCTCCGTAATCACTGTGCAGTTAGTAATTTCACGGGATGCCCAACACTGATTTGTGAAATTTTCTGGCAGAGTCTGGGATCTGACAGTTCATTTTCTATTAACTTTTCGATGCTGATTCCGAATCTGAGTTTCAAATTTTTTTAGTACGTTTGGTTTTTGAGAAAATTAAAGGCAAAGTTCACAAAAACGTATTCTTGTGCACTTTTGAGAGCTTTGTTTGTGATATTTTTGGATGAGTTTGGGATCTGCCCATTTTTTATTTTATTTTCTTTTTAATGCTGATTCCAAATAAGGATCAGAATAACGGATCTAGATTCGTGATCGAATAAAATTTCGATCAATACCAAACATTGGTACAAAATTTTGAAAAAAATAATCATTACTCCAAATTGGAGTTAAAATGCTTTCTTGGTAAACATTTCTTCCTTTCTGGTCAGGTTAAACTGGTATTTTTCTTTTATTTTTGGATGAGTTTGGGATCTGACCATTTTTTTTATTTACTTTTTAATGCTGATTCCAAATAAGGATCAGAATAACGGATCTAGATTCGTGATCGAATAAAGTTTCGATCAATACCAAACATTGGTACAAAATTTTGAAAAAAATAATCATTACTCCAAATTGGAGTTAAAATGCTTTCTTGGTAAACATTTCTTCCTTTCCGGTCAGGTTAAACTGGTATTTTTCTTTTATTTTCGGAAATAAAAAGTGGATGGCGGTAGTAAGTTTCGACATAAAATGTCTTAGTTCGGGACCTGGTTTCAAAATTTTTGAGGAAAGTTCATAAAAATTGTGTTTTTTTATTTTTTAGAAGTTTTTTACATGACATTTTTGGCATTCGTCTGGGATCTGACAACACTGTTTCGATTAATGTTTCAATGCTGCTTCTGAATTTGGTTGCCAAATTTTTCCGTTACTTCAGATTTTTAAAAAAACTAAGTTCACGTTAATAACTTATTTTTTTTATGTTGGGGGTCGCGAAAAATTTAAAATATTGAAAAGGGGTCGCAAAACAAAAGTTAGTGAGAAGCTCTGATCTACACCATTTCCAATTTTAATTCAGAAAATACAAATTATATTTCAAAAATTTCCAATTATATTTCAGAAATTTCTAATTATATTTCAAAAATTTCCAATTATTTTTAAAAAATTTCCAATTATATTTCGGAAATTTCCAATTATATTTCAAAAATTTCCAATTATAATTAAAAAATTTCTAAATATAATTCAAAAATTTCCAATTATAATTCATAAATTTCCATTTATAATTCAAAAAATTCCAATTATATTTCAGAAATTTCCATTTATATTTCAAAACTTTCCATTTATATTTGAGAAATTTCCATTTATATTTCAGAATTTTCCATTTATATTTCAGAAATTTTCTTTTATAATTCAGAAATTTCCAATTGTATTTCAGAAATTTCCATTTGTATTACAAAATTTTCCAAATGCTTTTCAGAAAATTCTATTTGTATTTCAAAAATTTCCATTTGTATTTCAAAATTTTACAAATGCTTTTCAGAAAATTCCATTTATATTTCAAAAATTTCCTATTTATATTTTAAAATTTTCCAATTGTATTTCAAAAATTTTCATTTGTATTTCAAAATTTTCCAAATGCTTTTCAGAAAATTCCATTTGTATTTCAAAAATTTCCATTTGTATTTCAAAATTTTCCAAATGCTTTTCAGAAAATTCCAATAGTATTTCAAAAATTTCTATTTAAATTTCAAAATTTTCCAAATGATTTTCAAAAAATTCCAATTGTAATTCATAGGTTTCCATTTATATTTCAAAATTTTCCATTTATATTTAAGATAATACAAATTGTATTTCAAAAACTTTCAAATTAAATTTAAAAAATTGTAAGTGTAGTTCCCTACACTTTGTAGTTATTATAAGTTCATTATAATTCATGATAAATTATCAAAACTTGCAGAAAATCTTAGTCTTCCTTTGTGTAAAAATTCGGCTGCGTTAAATATTTTTTTTTCACGAAAAAGCGTAATTTTTGGTGGGCAATTATGTGAAGACATTGACCCATTATATCCATATGAATATGAAATAATCTTTATTAAATTTAAGTCGACACATATTTTTGATTTAGACGATATTCCTGTTAGTTCGGTAGTTATCGGAATTTTCCCGAAGATCCACATTGTTTCATAAGGTGCCAACGAAATTTTAAAACACAAATATGAACGAAAAGCTGAGACACCACAACCTAAGAATTGTCTCTTTTATATATATTTGAAGTTTCAGGCAAATCGGTTTATAAGGGTTAGAATAATTCCCTTGTAAGATACGTTTATGGACATATGTATGAATACTTTTGTAGATGCATTTTCATTATTTCTGGTAAGTTAAGAAAAATGTTAACCACTTTCTTTTGAAAATTATTGATGGTGTATAGGGTTCCGGATAGTCTGATAGTTTCTATAATATTTGTATCATAAAAACTACAAGTGTGTTTTAATTTTTATTAAATAATAAAAATTAGTTATTTATTCGACCTTTTAATTGTGCAATGAAAAAGAGTTTATTCTGATTCGAGGCCTTTTCATGTTCCCCATTATGAATTAACATAACAAGTACTTATGATAACACTACTTTCTTTATTAGGATCATAGAGAAACATAGAGGCGAAGGTGAAAGAAAAAATAATATCACTATCTTTTTCTAATTTCTCACACGTACGTTGTCGATGTGAATTCACCACACAATACATGTTTACAAGTCGTACTTTGACAACAAATACATGTATACAAGTTGTACTTTGACAACTCAATTTTTGACGCCTTCGCCTCTATGTTTCTCTATGATTAGGATATTCTCCCATTAAATACTCATAGAGTTTCTTGCTTTCAAAAATTTGTTTTCTATAACAGAAGGCAAAAACAAAAACTGTACACAGTAAAAAGTTTTGGGTTATATTTAAAACCTAGCGGAGCACATTTTAAACTACTTTGGAATTAAACTCAAAGTTAAATCCGCAATGGGTTATATGCTAAACCACAAAGGGATTAAAAATTTGATTATCTTTATGTCATTTTTTTAGTTTTATTTTGATGCCAAAAAATAATTAAATTTCTCTCTTGAAAAACTTATAAAAAATAAACGTCATCAAAAAATTGTATTTCATCAAGTTTAAAATAAACACTTAACAAGGAATTGAAAACAGCTGTCAATTTGAGTGAACAAAAAATGCTTATTCATTCAATGAAAGTGAGAAAAGAGGTTAGCAATGTACACAAAAGTAAAATCTTTATATTATCAAAATTTGTGATCCAGAAAGTGAAGATTTTACTCCGACCGAAATATAAATATCAAGTAAGTATTGACTACAAACGTATATCAATCATTTTAATTGATTTTTGGTTAACTTTACTTGTAGGCTAGCTAAATATTGAAGCAGAAGGCAGAGAGATGGAATTTTTAGATCACGACGGTGCCTACCCCAGGAATAATTTCTTAATATAGAAGCAGTAGCAGTTTATTTTATGCAGAGTTGTGCTGAGTTTGGGTGACAAATCAACAGTCCTCTGGATTTTAACTTTATTCATGTATTTGGTCTGTATTTGTATTCAATACACAAAAATATTAAAAAACATAACCTTACATTTGTCTTATTTATTTTTGGAGAAATTTAAGTCCTGCCTTGTTCAAATAAACACCTGTTTAGGTGTAAAATTATTTCCATATTTTGGTTTTATTATAACACCCAAAAATAAATTCAAAATCCATTCTCTCACTCTCTTTTTATCTCTTTAAAAGTAAACTTTTTATGGAATAAATTAAATTATTTTTGGTATTGTTATATATACACACCAGCTAGGAATTAAAATCAACCCAAAACTTTTTACTGTGTATTTAACAACTACCGACGGTAGTATATGCAGTAACCAAAAAAACTTGCTTTCAAATTATATTTGGTGTAATGCTGGTGGAACTTTGAAAATCATATTTGCTTTCTCACTAAGTTGAGATTATTTAGAGCAATGGTTCTCAAACAGTGGGTCGGAAAGAGTTTTAGAGGGGTCGCGAACAAATTTGTTAAAACCTTAAATTTTGGTAAATTAAAAACACATTTTTTTTTATTGCTGGGATTTAAAAATATACAAATACTTTTATTAAAGAAAACTAATTTTTCCATTAATTGAGGTCCCTCCGTAATCACTGTGCAGTTGTTAATTTCGCGGGATGCCCAATACCTATTTGTGAAGTGTTTTGACTGAGTCTGGGATCTGACAGTTCGTTGTCTATTAACTTTTCGATGCTGATTCCGAATCTGGGTGCCAAATTTTTCTAGTACGTTAGGTTTTTGAGAAAATTAAAGGCAAAGTTCACAAAAACGTATTCTTGTGCATTTTAAAGAGCTTTGTTTGTGAAATTTTCGGATGCGTCTGGGATCTGACCACTTTTTTCGATTCACTTTTTAATGTTGATTCCAAATCTGGATCCGAATAACGGATCTAGATTCGTGATCGAATAAAATTTAAATCACTACCATAGAAAAAAATAGAAGTGTAACAGAGTCGTATTTTGCTTGAATAAGTATTAGTGACAGCACATTATGTAACTTTTGACGTTTAATGAAAACAATGCAACATAAAGGAGAACAACAACAAAGAAAACAACAAAAGAAAAAACAAAAGGTTTTAAACTATCAATAGTGCGTATTATCTTTAAAAAAATGTTGAATAAAGCAAAATAAATAATAAATTTAATTAATGGCCTAATTTTGTAAAACGCAACGCGCCGCGTTGTCAAAATTTCAATGTAACAAAAACAAATTACACAGAAATTTTGACAACGCGGCGCGTTGCGTTTTACAAAATTAGGGGGTAAATGAAAGACAAATTCCATTTATTTTTTTTTTTTTTTTTTTTTGGATTTTAATTTAAATGCCGGCACTCATGAAAAGCACACAAAATGGCAGGGTCTTCTTCTAATAGCTCCATGCACCAAACTTCCATTACCTTTGTAATGAAAGGCATAAAGACTATGTGATTAACGTCCGAGTTTTATTATTGGTGCTCTCCCACCAGTATATCAATCCAATGATGTGATAAATCTAATTTATTTAATCAAACAACCATTACCTTTGTAATGGAAGGCATGAAAATTATGTGATTAACGTCCGAGTTTTATTATTGGTGCTCTCCCACCAGTATATTCATCCAATGAGGTGATTATTAAATCCAATTTATTCTATTAATCGAAACTCCACCAAAGCAAGTGCGGGGTGAGATACAATTAGTACGAGCGTACAACAAACACACACACGTGTCTGTATTTAACCAATATAACTACAGCGACGAATGGATCCTTTTCGAACGCGATCCCAATTACAACTGATTCCATTTTTTATAAACAAATAATATAATTTGATATTAAATACGTGTGAGATGAGGAAGAACAAGCATTTTGCCACCATATTGGAAAATACATCAAATACAACACTGCGTACCTTCTAATCTTTTCTATGATCACTACCAAACATTGATACATAACTTTGAAAAAAGAACAATCATTACTGCAAATTGGACTTTAAATGCTTTCTTGGTAAACATTTCTTCATTTCTGATCAGGTTTAACTGGTCTTTTTCTTTTATTTTCGGAAATAAAAAATCGATGAAAATAGTAAATTTCGATATAAAATGCCGTAGTTCGGGACCTGGTTTCCAAATTTTTGAGAAAATTGAGGTCAAAGTTCACAAAAATTGTGTTTTATTTTTATTTTTTAAAAGATTTTTACTTGAAATTTTTGAACTTGAAACTGAGGTCATAGTTCACGTTAATATATTTTTTTTTATATTGGGGGGTCGCGAAAAATTTGAAATATTGTAAAGGGGTCGCAAAGCAAAAGTTAGTGAGAAGCTCTGGTTTATACGGTATACTTTGGCCTTTATTCATAATACTTAAAGTGTACTTAAAGTAGGTTTATTTGACAAATATTCATGCAATATCAGTCAAATAAACCTACATTAGATTTAATTTACTCATTATGAATAGCCCAGTTTGTGTATACGAGTTTAAATGAATACGGCCACTGTTCAAATCAAATATTTGCTTTTGCAAATATTTCTGGATATACTCAACGAAATTTGGATTTTAACCCCACGTTCTCTTTATTTCGGTATCTACAGGATTTTTTTTCGCAATTAGAATAGTTAAGGATAAAACTAAAAAAGGACATTTTTAACTTCCTTACATGTCCTGATGGTATCGAGACGGATTTCTTGCAAAAACAGACAATTTTATTGGGGGGGGGGGGGGGGGGCGGTGGAATATAACTTTAACTAAGGTGACCATACGTACTCTTTTTCAGAGGACAATACTCTATTTTAATTGGCTGTACTCTATAAAATTTGTGTCCTCTTTCTGTCCTCTATTTTCAGATTCTGTCCTCTTTGTCCTCTTTATTTTTAAAAGCATGATCAATATTTGTTTTATTTTTATAAACTAAAACAAATTATATATCATGGCGGTCACCGGTTGTTGCTATCAAATGGTATGGAAAATGTCGCGTCGTGCTTGTTCTGTACTCCTACTCAGTGGGTATCGAATTGGTTGGATGCCATTTATTTTGCTCTCTCAATAAGTTGGTTCTCTTAGGCTGAGTTTTTGAGTTGTAAAATTTATTGGTTTTAGGTTTAAACTGAGTTAAAACCACAAATTCTGTTTTTGAGATGTGGTTTATTTTAAGTTTAACTCACCAATGATGGAGAGTTAAACTAAGGTACAAAAATGTCAAAAAAACACCTCTGATTTTCAAATATACTGGTTAGTATTGCCATGTTGTAGTATTTTATTCGAAAAAATGTGCAATGATGGCAACTATTCTAATTGGAAATGTGGCATTTGGTATGGCAATACCGCGTTAATCGACATTTGCTAAACTTGAACTGAAAAACAGAATGCTTGGTTAAACTTAGTTTTATTTTTATAAAGTTTAACAAAACTCCCGGTTAAACTAATGGTGTTTTCTTTTCTGAAAAAAAATGTTTGCCATTTTAGGGTATACATTTTTAAAATGTTTAACTCACACCTTCAAAAAATTGCATTTTATTTGACTGGAATAGAACACAACATACCTCAATACTCCTCTGCCCTGTATTTATTTAACAGCTGTTTTGGGAAAACAACACAGAAAAAGTCAGCTGTTGTATAAGGCAATTTCAACCCCGTGATTTTTTACGGGGTAAAAAGTGCAAATTTTTTGCGCTTTATATGGCAGACTTTTTTAGAAAAGAACACGATATTCTTTATAAGGGTTGACATTTTTTTAGAAAAGAACACAAAAACATAATTTTCGGGGCGAAATGCAAAAAAAAGGTACATTTTTTGCCAGAAAAGAAAACACCATAAGTTAAAGCGATATGTCAAAAACGCAGCCTTAGGCTGAGTTTTTGAGTTGTAAAATTTATTGGTTTTAGGTTTAAACTGAGTTAAAACCACAAATTCTGTTTTTGAGATGTGGTTTATTTTAAGTTTAACTCACCAATGATGGAGAGTTAAACTAAGGTACAAAAATGTCAAAAAAACACCTCTGATTTTCAAATATACTGGTTAGTATTGCCATGTTGTGGTATTTTATTCGAAAAAATGTGCAATGATGGCAACTATTCTAATTGGAAATGTGGCATTTGGTATGACAATACCGCGTTAATCGACATTTGCTAAACTTGAACTGAAAAACAGAATGCTTGGTTAAACTTGGTTTTATTTTTATAAAGTTTAATAAAACTCCCGGTTAAACTAAGTTAAAGCGATATGTCAAAAACGCAGCCTTAGGCTGCGTTTTTCTCTGATCATCTTTACTCTATGCTCCTACTGAATTTTCTTTTTGTAAAAGTGGCCATACACTTGCAGTATCGACGTACAACTTGTTGGATGGACGTGTATTAGACTGACTCACCTTATATGGTCAAAAAAAAGGTTAAAGTTGTACCGCACTGAAAATTAACTTTGACATTTTTTATGATTATTCCCAAAATATTTGGGTTTTGGCTATAATCTATCGTGGGCTAAACCGCGTCAAAAAGGGTCCAAAACTTGTATTGTTCATGAATAAAAAATTTTCAAAATTCGATAAATTTTTTATTCACTAAAAATACAAGTTTTTAAATATCTAACCACAGACTCGAGATAGCGAGATGTGTCTGTTAGTTTTTTGATGCTTTTCAATTCAATTTTACGGAAAATTAAACTTTTAAATTTTTTGTCTGATTTTCACTTCTAACACATCGTTAAAGAGGTGTTGACCACCGCTTGGTGGTACTGGCGGTTTTTTCTATGAATGTAAATTTGTAAAATATGTAAACAATTTTGAATTCAATTTTTTTTTTACTTTTTCTTTATGTCCTCTATTTTTATTTTCAAAATCTGGTCGCCTTAAGTATATGGTTTATTAGATTCTGGAGCCTCTATAAGCGTTTTAGGTAAAAATTGCGAAGATTTTATTAGTAAGCTTAATATTAAAATAACACCATTAAAAAGTTCTTTAAAAACAGGTGATGGGACTAAACAAAACGTGATAGGATACTCTGAGATTCCGGTGACATATAAAGGTTCTAAAGAAAACATTTTGTTTTATTTATCCCCTTCTTTACGACAACAAGTTAACTTAGGTGTAAATTTTTGGAAAATTTTTAAACTTGCCCCTCAATTATTTATTTCAGAGTTATAGCCTGTTCTCACGAGCATCTAAAAACGGTTTTAAACGACATTTGTTTTAATTAAAAAAAAAGTGTTCACACGTAATTTCACTCGTTTTATTTTGGCTTTTATGTTTTTATTTTGACATTTGCATTATCAGCTGATAAAAATGTACACATTTCAACAACAAACGAAATTAAAATATTAAAATTATATTCATTAATTATACATATAACTGTTTATAATGTTCAAGAATTGTTTAAAGATAAAAATAACACGATTTTTTTTGTATTATTTAAATTTTAGTAATAAACAATGTTGCCAATATTAATAAAATGCTTTAAAAACGCTGAACATTCAAAAATACTCAATTCAACCCCTGGAATTCCGCTCGTTTTAAATCGTTTTAATTTTAAAACGAGCTAAAAACATTTTTATTTTGACATATTACAACAAAAAAATGTATGGTCATAAAAATGGTTTTTAAGCATAAAACGAAAAATGTTGCTAAAAATGGTTTTTAGCTGTAAGTGAGAACAGGGTATTAGGCTCAGATAGCGAGAAAAATAATTTTAACACAAATACCATTAATTTGACAAAATAACAAAAATTAGAATTAGAAGCCACAGTGATTGATGAGTTCCCATCGTATTCAAAACTCGGTCTAGGGCGCACATCAGTGGAAATGCACAGCATAGATACTGGTAATTCTCTCCCCTTTAAAATAAAACATTACCCCTTGTCACCACCCCGCCAAGAAGAAGCCTACGCAGAGCTTGATCGTATGCTCTCTTTAGGTGTCATCAAAGAGAGCAATAGTCCATATTGTAGTCCCATAGTGCTAGTGAGAAAACCTGGAAAAAATCGACTCTGTTTAGATTCGCGTAAATTAAACGAAAATACGAAAAAAGATGCGTATCCCCTACCTCACATTAATGGCCTTTTAAGTCGTCTGCAGGACACCCATTTCATCTCAGGTATTGACCTCAAAGACGCCTTTTGGCAAATACCTTTAGATGAGGGTTCCAGAGAAAAAACGGCATTCGCAGTACCTGGCCGGCCACTGTATCAATATACAGTTATGCCTTTCGGGCTGTGTAACGCCGCACAAAGGATGAGTCGTTTGATGGATAAGGTGATACCAAGCCGACTCCGTGAGAACGTCTTCATCTACTTATCTACTTAGATGATTTATTAGTTTGTACACCCGATTTTAAAAAGCACATTAATGTTCTGAAAGAGGTAGCGGCGTATTTGAGAGACGCAATTTTAACAATAAATGTGAAAAGAGTCGATTTTGTCAACAGGAAATAAAATATTTAGGGTACATAGTTGGACAAGGCACTCTGAGAACAGACCAAACCAAAATAGAGGCAATTAGCAATTTTCCATTAACATCTTCTCCTAGGCAAATTCGTCGTTTTATCGGTATGACTGGCTGGTACAGGCAATTTATTTCTAATTATGCTGATTTAGCAGCCCCATTGACCGATTGCCTAAAGAAAAGTGAAAAATTTAAAATTACACCGGAAGCGGAAGTAGTTTTTTCTAAACTAAAGGAAGCATTAACGTCTGCACCAGTTTTGGTTCAGCCTGATTTTAGTAGACCATTTTTAATTCAGTGCGACGCGTCAAGAGTAGGTGTGGGAGGCGTTTTGGTACAGAAGGACAATAGTGGACATAAACATCCAATAGCGTACGTTTCACAGAAACTAAATAAGGCACAAAAAAACTATACTGTAACTGAATTAGAATGTCTTGCTGCCATAGTTTGTTTGAAACGTTTTCGCCCATATGTTGAAGGGTTGCCATTTAAAATAATAACGGACCATAGTAGTTTGCGCTGGTTGATGGGTCAAAAGGACTTATCCGGTAGATTAGGTCGCTGGAGTCTTAAACTCCAAGCATATGACTTTGAGATAGAATACAGAAAAGGGTCCTGCAACATTGTCCCGGATGCCTTGTCCAGAGTTGAGGTTGAAGAAATAGTTGCACCGTCTGTACCGTCCGTTTCGTCCGAAATTAATTTAAAGTCCGTACATTTTTCGTCCGCTGAATATAACGATCTTAAAGACAAGATAACCCAATTCCAAGATAATTTCCCAGATACATGTGTGTCCGACAATTTTATTTTTCAAATGGTAAAATTTCGCAAAGGGGAATTCGAAGATGACATAAATATATGGCGTTTATGGTTGCCAACCGAATTGAGAGAATCTGTTATTGAAAATAACCATAATGTTGTTTCTTACCACGGGGGTTTTGTAAAAACATTAAATCATATTAGAGAAAAATACTTTTGGCCAAAGACCTCCTATGGGTCTGCAGGTCAAAACAGATAGGCCCTTCCAACGCCTCTACACTCAAAAAATTTCATAGGTAAAATGAACGAAATACTTCGTACATTGTACGAAATATTTCGTGGTTTTGCCGGAACGAAATATTTCGTAATATTTACCTACGGCACTTCGTAAATATTACGAAGTTTTTTTTAGTAATATTTACGAAATAAATACGAAAATATTTCGTAAATTTACGAAATATTTAGTATAACTACGAAACATTTCGTGAAAATACTAAATGTTTTCGTACATATTACGAAGTTTTTTTTTTTGAAAATACAAATTATGTTTACTTTCACGAAAATGTTTCGTGAAGTTACGAAATATTTTGTAAAAATACAAAATATTTCGTGAAATTACAAAATATTTTTGTACATATTAGAAGTTTTTTTTTTGTAAATACGAATTATGTTTATTTTTACAAAAATATTTCGTCAAGTTACGAAATATTTTGTATAATTTCGAAATATTTTGTATAATTACGAAATATGAAAATACAAAATATTTTTGTACAAGTTTTTTTGTAAAAACGAATTTAGACCGCTGTTCCAAAAAAAGTAATTCACATAAAAAATGTGAAAATGAAAATTTCCAAATATTTTTTCACATCCGAATTACTTTTTCGTTTTGATTCACATAAATAAAATTTGGTGAAAGTAAAACGAATGCAGTTTTTTTCCTTATAATTTTTTAAATTTTACTTATTCGATTTCAACTTCGAATGAAAACGTGATCAACAAAACACTAAACTTGATTTCATGTGATTCGGAAATTTTCATGTGAATTGAAAAGTTGTGAAAGAACAGAGGCCTTAGTTTATTTTTACAAAATATTTCGTAAAATTGCGAAATTTTTCGTGGAAAAAAAAATATTTTTGTATATATTACGATGTTTTTTTGTAAATACGAATTTACTTTCGTTAAGGTACGAAATATTACGTAGAATTATGAAATATTAAGTAATTTTACGAAACAAATTTCATGAATTTACAAAGTATTTTGTAAAATTACAAAATATTTTTCACATATTATACGAAATTTCGATTTTTTACTTTTTCACCATGCACCTACTTTTTAATAATTTAAAGTGGTTTCTTTACGAAAAAAAAATAGTTTACGTCTCCCGAGCAAAATTCAATTCCATTTTTAAACGGAATTGACTTGGTGACATGCCCCTATAACTTCTCATTAATGTACCACCACTTAACAGACTGCATTGAAAAATATATCTTGGGTGAATTGACTTTGTTATGCTGAAAATAATTTAAAATTAGAAACCGTAAACAGAAATTAAAAAAGAAGTAGGTTAGGTTAGGTTGATTTTGTGATTTTTTTTCCCAAAAATATTTTCTTAAATTACAAAATATTTTGTTAAGATTCGAAATATTTCGTATTTTTTTGGATACGAAATGTACTTCGTAAAATAAACGAAATTTGTATTTTTACGAAATTCCAAGTTTTCGTAAAATTACAAAAATTTCGTAATATATACAAAAAATTCGTAATATGTACGAAAAAAATTTTAATACTTCGTATTTTAATGCATGAAATTTTTTGAGTGTATATGGACCTATTGGGACCATATCCTAGGACAAAGGCAGGCAATGATATGGTTTTCGTTACGATTGACCATTTTTCAAAATATATATTTTTAAAGCCGTTGAAAAAAGCTAACACATCTGCCATTATAGACTATATTGAAAAAGACATTTTCCATAAATTTGGGGTGCCCCAATTTATTCATTCCGACAACGGAAAACAATTTGTTTCGTCTCAAATGGTGGACTTTCTCAAAGCCTATAGAATAACCCATATAAAAACTGCATTGTACGCACCACAAGCTAACACCTCTGAGCGTACAAATAGAGAATTTTTAGTCAAATTAAGAACTATTATAAAAGAAAAACAAGATAAATGGGATAATCATGTATCTAAAATAGCGAACATTTTAAGATCAGATTATCATGATGCTTTAAAATGCTATAATATGATTCAGCACGGTTCGGCATATCCGATTTTAAACAATTTAGATTTATTGCAAGATGGTGAAGCTAGCTTTCTACCAAATGACACCATGAAAAAAGCCACAAAAACGTATAACACTCGGTGTCGAAATGTTGACTTTAAAGAGGGTATTAACGCGAAATTATTGCCTGCTTACATCAAGTGTCGAGTGCGAATAAAAGTAGGTACATCACTATACCAGTTAGAGACACTAAACGGAAAATACATTCGGCCTTATTATGAGTGTCGTTTTTTAATTTCGACAATTGTCGTAGTCGTTGTCGTTTTTAAAATTCTTTGGCATCATGTAAAATTTACGACAACGACATTTTTGTAATAGACTTTTTTGTAATAGAAAACAACAGATTGATTCAAAATTCTTACGATTTAAAACATTTTTGAACTACCTGGTTATAGAAACTGTCAAAAACACATGTTTGGTGGTATTAAAAACATGGAACAAGTCTAGTTGGCAGACATTGGTCCAATTTTTTTTTTTTAGAAATAGGGATGATTTAGGTGAGTCCAACAAAAAAAAATATTGGCGGCCCATGGTTCCCGAGTTATGGGCCTCCAAAGTTCGGATAACGAATTTAATATATTTTCTCCAATAATGATCCAATCAAACCAAGATTGGTTTCATTCAAAAGCTTATAAAAATACCTTTAACTTGACATTTTAAAAAATTTGGATTCATTAACCCATTGTGGCACAATTCTAAATTTTAGATTTTTTACCCTAAGTTTTTGAAGAAAATGCATAAAATTTTAAAATTATGCATTATTAAGGTATTTATTTTTATAACTAGACTTATAGCTTAGATATTAAGCTTTAATTTGAGCTTTCATTTGACCATTAAACCCTTATAGAACCGGAGTTATTAACGTTTAAACATTCGAAAACATATTTAAATATGCATACCAGACCTCTGTTTTTTTTTTGCCTTAAAAGTTTTTCTGCCGGGCGTAGGGATTTTAAACTCCACAAATTAATTTAGCGGCTTCACTAAATAAAGTTTTTTTTTGTTGTGCTAAAATATAAGCGGGGTCAATGGTTAACAGTCAATAACTCCGGTTCTATAAGGGTTAAAAGGCCCAATGAAAGTTCGAATGAAAGCCTAATATATAAGCTTTAAATCTGGTTGTAGTAATAGATGCCTTAATAAGGCCTAATTTTGAAATATAGCGCATTTTCTCCAAAAACTTTTGTTTAAAAATCAAAAATTTGGGGTTGTGCCACAATGGGTTAATAAATCCAAATTTTTTAAAATGTCAAATTAAAGGCATTTTAATAAGCTTTCGAATGAAACCAATCTTTGCCTGATCGGACCATTATTGGAGAAGATATATTAAATTCGATATCCGAACTTTGGAGGCCCATAACTCGGGAACCATGGGCCGCCGACAATTTTTTTTTCTTTGTTGGACACAGCACTAAAATTTCTATCCGTAATATTATTTTTTTTTGGATCAGAGAAGCTAAATGGGTGCAAAAGGATCAAAAAGCCCTTGCGGCAATTACGTTATCAGTGAAGCCATCGCAATTAAATTATGTGAAAAGCTGTAAGAAATCCTTAGAGGCATGGGAAAAACTTGCCAGTATTTATAAACCAAGTGGTCCTCTACGTAAAGTAAGTCTTTATAAGAAACTGCTTAGTCTTCGAATGTCTGATACAACAACTATGACGGAATACCTTAATTCCTTTACTGAAACGTCGGACAAACTGGCTGAAGTTGAAATTGTGCTGGGTGATGAGTTATTGGTAATAATTTTGTTGTCGAGTCTTCCTAAGGAGTTTGAAAATTTTGTTATAGCAATGGAAACTCGAGACAATTTACCCACCCTCAACGTACTCAAGTTAAAATTAATTTAGGAAGATAATCGTAGAACACAACAAAATGAAAATGGTGAAGAAGCTGTCGTACATCAACAGGTTTTTGTGGCACGGGCATATAAAGGCAACAACAACAACAAAGGTTACAACAATCATGCAGCCAACAGTAGAAATAAAAAAGTCAACGACAACAACAACAACAACAATAGTAACGGCCATAAATTCAAATGCTACAACTGCGGTAAGCGTGGCCATTTCGCAAAAAATTGTAAGAGTGCGACAAAAAATGAAGGGGAAAAGAAAGAGCAGCATCGTTCGTTCGCTATGCTTGCAGCCTGCAACAAAAATAGTTTTGATCGCAATTCTTGGTGCGTTGACAGCGGCGCTACAGCACATATGTGTTGCAAACGTGAATTATTTTCAACATTCGTAGAAAGAAAAGAGAAAATCATGTTAGCGTGCGACGTAAAAATCAAGACAGAACATGATGAAATTATTTTGCGCGACGTTCTCTATGTACCTGCAATGGTTGGAAACTTTATGTCAGTGGTCAAGGCAACAGAAAATGGTTTTATCGTAAAGTTTAAAGATGATACAGCGAATATTGAAGATGAAAAGGGTGAAGTTATTTTAACAGCAAAGAAAAAATTAAATTTGTTTATATTTTCAGAACAACCCAACTTGAATTTTTGTTTATCAAATGTTGATGCTGTACGTTGGCACAACCGGTACGGACACCTCAATTTTAGAGGGTTAAGCGATTTGGTATGCAAAAATGTTGTGAACGGTCTTGAAATGAAAACAGTGCCAAAGGACATTGCTTGTAAGACATGTATGAAATCTAAAATCACTTCGCAACCGTTTTCGTCTGCTAGTCAAAAAAGAGCTGCACCCAAAAAATTTCCCAGTTACTGGCTACTAATAAATTAACTAAGTCCCAGTTAAAATACACCTAACTGAGCCCCAGTTGTTTTCATTCGGTTGATGGTAACTAATTTTATAAACAATTTTCAATTCAACTGAATTTCCAGTTACAGGCAACAATATATTAATTAAATTTGTATAATCGTTGAAAATAGTTGATAATAACTGGTTAATAAAAATTGTTAATGGCAACTGCTAGTTTTTTTTAATTTCACCATTAAATATAAAGATTTGTTATTTTTAACACTGTTATTTTATTTAAGACATCATTTGGATGTGTTACATTACAAAAATCATAAAAAATCTAATTTTCAATTAGTACATCTCAAGATTTAAAACACCGAATTCTCTCCTTCACAGACTGCTATCATATTTCTTCATTCATTTTTATCCTCCATCTGAAAAAATATTATTAATTAGTTTTTAAATAAAGGACAGACACAAATTTGCATTTAAAACTTACCATTTAAAAATAAAAATCCGTTAGTGTTTTCTTCCTTTTTATATTTTTCATAAAAACGATGTTGGTTTTTGAAATTTGTAAATAAATAAATGAAATATCATTAACAGGGTAACTGATAGATAGTTTTAATTAATTGAAAATCCGGTTGTTCTTCACTAACACAGTTATTTTAAATTTATTTCAAATCAACTAAGAATTTTCGTAACTATCTAACTGGGGAATTTTTTCGGTGTGATAATATGTTGGATTTAATCCATACGGACGTCTGTGGACCAATGAACACACCATCAATTGGAGGTTCACGTTACTTCGTTACATTTATTGATGACCATTCACGAAGAATATTTGTATATTTTATGAAAAACAAAAGTGAGGTTTTTGAAAAGTTCAAACTATTCAAGGCTATGGTAGAAAATCAGCATGAACGTAAAATCAAGGCCATTAGAAGTGATAACGGCGGAGAGTATGTTAATACTCAATTTAACAAATTCTTAGTAGATAATGGCATACAAAGGCAGTTGACTGTTCCATACACTCCACAGCAGAATGGTATCGCTGAGCGAGCCAATAGGACAATAGTGGAGATGGCACGTAGTATGATGGTTTATGCAGGTGTTGATGATTCATTGTGGTCTGAAGCTGTGCATACAGCCGTTTATATTAGAAATCGATCCATTACAAAAGTTTTGAAGGACAAGACTCCATATGAGATCTGGTGCGGTAGGAAACCAAATGTTGGTCATTTTCGTATTTTTGGTTCACCTGCAGTGGCACTCGATAAGACCCAATCAAGAAAATTCTCAGCAAAGGGCAAGGAATATATATTCGTTGGTTATTCATTGACTGCAAAAGCGTATAGATTGTATGATGATGAGCTAAAGCGAGTTGTTGAAAAAAGAGACGTCATATTCTGCGAGAATATTTTTCAGAATACAGACTCAACAGATGCCGTAGATTTTAACGGTTTTACAAACGACGATTCCAATACTGATGATAATGAATTAAACTCCAATGAGGAAATTGCAACCGGATTTCAAAGTGATGATGATGCACAGTATGAATCTAGCTCTGAATATGGTTTTCATGGTTTTGAATCCGAAGGTGATGATCCACAGCCCAGAGGTAGTAAAGCCAGAAGTCGTGGTAGACCAAAACTGATTCGTTCAGGTAAAGTTGGCCGCCCTAAGAAGGTTTACAACACACTCCACTTTGCAGATGGCAATGATGATGTTCCTATACCACAATCATTCCAGGATGCAGTTAGTGGCGAACAGTCTGGTAAGTGGAAAAATGCAATGAAAACTGAATATTCTGCCCTGAAACAAAACGAAACGTGGTCATTAGTTGATCTACCCAATGCACTGTGGGTCAAATGACCGGTTTTTGAGGCAATAAATCACTGGAAGCAGCTAGACCTTTAAAATTTGGAACAGATGACTACTGTGGGTACCTAAGTCTTCTGTAAAAATTTCAAGCCCATCCGCCCAAACCACGCCCACTTCTAGTACTTCTATTGTTTGCTGTGTTTAAGGTCACCGGAAATGAAAATAAAATTTAAATTTCTTATGTTGCTTATTATAATTTTTGGAAAAAACAGAAACATAGAAAAAATCTCAGTTAATTCACCTTCTTACACACCCACCTATACACCCACTAACACACCCACTTAGAGACCCACTTTCAGTGACAGGAAAAGTAAGATTAGTGGTGAGTGCGTTAAAAGTAAATAAGGTCTATGGATAATGACAGCATTCATGCTAGAAATAAAATTTATTTATGAAATTATTAACATAAATTAAGTCAATTTATTTATTAACATAAAATTAGCTATTTTTAATATTTATTCTCAGGAATATCAGGAATCTTTAAAAGAGAAATAACTTCTTGGAAGCTGCCAACTTTTCTTTGCTGAATGGCGGTTTTTTAGACAAATGCTGAATAAAAATGGGTATATTGTGTTTCTAGTAGAATCCTTTCGTGCATGCTCTATTTGTTTCTAGCCTCAGAAGCGCAGGGGATAGTGGTTATGGTTTTTTTTCATGGGATGTTAAAACTTGTCTTATTGGTGAGGAACAGGGAAACAAAAAATATGCTCTAAAAACCACTCTTTATGCGCTTAAAAAATGCCCTTAAAACGAAAAATATGCTATAAAAATAATAAAAATATGCTCTTAAAAAAATTATGTCCCCTTTTTTGCGGTGTTTTTTACAATTTGTTAGAGAATAGACCCAACAGCTACCGTTATGTGGAGTAGTTAGGTTAATATGTTCTACAAAAATATTTGCCTTAATATTTTCTACAAAGTTGCTGAATAAACCCTACACTCAGATCATAGACACATACCCGCTGTCTACACCTGGGAGAAACACTGAGATATTTATATTAACAAACGTCAAAATCAATCGCAAAGATATTTTTCTCAGGTGTGGACTAAATATTAATATTAATATCAATCCCATCTTTAATCTCATAAGACAGTTCTTATGAGAAATCTCATACAAACAATCTCATGAAATCAAGTGTCAAATTTATCAGAAATTGTTTGTTTACAACTGTTTTTGCGGCATTTTTTCATTTCAATATTTTGGCTTCGAAAAAAGAAAAAATATAATAAAATAAAAAAATTAAAAAAAACGTTTATGTATATATAAATATAATAATTAATATAATATCTATATATATAATTTCCCTATTTGTGTGTTCCTCTTTTTTTGTCTATCCAGAGCTTTTTGAAGCCCACTGATGAGCTACAAAGCTGAAAATTGGCATGCTTATAGTAAAACACCTGGGGTAGATCCTAACGTAGCCGGATTTTCGATTTTTTTCCTGTGGGCGGAGAAATAAGCGGGAAAGTGGGCGTGGCAAAATGCAATTTTTTGACGTTTTTGCTTAATTTAAAGCCCCCAAATGACTTAGGGATCTGAAAATTTCCTAGAATATAGTCCTAACGATGCCGCATATCCCCAAGTAGTCGGATTTAAAATTTTCGCAATGTGGGCGGAGAATTGAGGGGAAAAGTGGAGTGGCAAAATTTAGATTTTTTTAACATTTTTACTTCTTTTGAAACCCCAAATGACTTAGGAAGCGGAAAATTGCATAGCATTTAGTTCTAACAATGAAGCATATCCTGAAGTAATTGGATTTAAATTTTTTAAACTGTGGAAGGAGAATTAAGAGAAAAATGGGGCGTGGCAAAATTGTGTTTTTTAATATTTAATTTGAAGACCCCAAATGATATATGAAGATGAAAATTGTCATTTTTGCTTATTTTAAAGTCCTCTAATGACTTAGGAAGCTGAAAATTTTCTAGCGTATAGTCCTATCGATGAAGCATATCCTGAAGTAGTCAAATTTTAAATTTTTGGATTGTGGGCGGAGAATTGAAAGGAAAATGGGGAGTGACAAAATTGAGATTTTTAACATTTTAACTTCTTTTGAAGCCCCAAAGGAAGCGGAAAATGCACAGAATTGGCATGTATATAGAAGGTTTCATGTGGAAGATCAATACGAGCCTGGATTTTTGATATCCAGTGTATGGGTGGAGAATAAGAAAGGCAAAGGGCGTGGTAAATTTATTTCCATCTATTTTCTGAATATATATTTTATTTTTTTGTGTTTCTCTTATTTTTTGTGTATCCACCGCCTTTTGAATCTCATTGATGGACTTAAAAGCTTAAAATTGGCATGTATATAATAAAACACCAGGGACAGATTCTTACGAAGTCGGATTTTTTGCCTGTGGGCGGCGAATTACGAGAAAAAAGGGACTTTTTTTTTAACATTTAAGAGTATTTTTAAGCTCAGCCCCTATAAATACGGAAGCTGAAAATCCCTAACATGTAGTCCTTACTATGAAGTATATTCTAAAGTAGTCCGATTTAACATTTTTGGAATGTAGATGGAGAGTTGAGAGGAAAAAGGGGCAAGGCAATATTGTGTTTTATTTTTTTTATTTGACTAACTTTAAAGCCCTAATGACCTACGCAGCCGAAAATTGCAAGCATATTGTCCTGACACTGGAGCATATCCTTAAGTAGTCAGACTTAAAATTTTTGGACTGTGGACGGAGAATTGAGAGGGAAAAGGGGCGTGGATACGTGTATAGTACTAACGATGGAGCTTATCATAAAGTAGTCAGATTTAAAAATTTTGGAATACACAGAAAAAACAGTTTAATTGTGCCAGCCGAATTAAGAGCCAACTGCATGGTTTAATTACAACAACTGAAATTTTCGGTTGCGATTACCGAAATTTATTTGGACCAACAGAAGTTAAATTTTCAAAACAAATTTTGGTTATGGCAACCGAAAATTTCGGTTGTTGTTATTAAACTATGCAGTTGGCTCTAAATTCGGCTGGCACTACTAAACTGTTCTCTCTGTGTAGGGACGGAGCATTAAGAGAAGAAATGGGCGTGGAAAAATTATGTTTTTACATCTAACCTAATTTTGAAGACACCTTATGACCTTGAAAGATGAAAATTAGAATACATATGGTACGGACAATGGCAAAGATCAACTCTGACCTGGATATCCAGTGAAAGGGCGAAATTACAAAAAATCCGTTGTGAATTTTGTTCAGTTTGTATATATAATCTGTAACGTAGCCGGATTTTCGGCCTTTAAGTCAGGGGGAGTGGCGGAAGACGGCGAAATTTAGTTTTTAAATATTTAAACTATTTCTGAAACCCCTAATGACTAAGGAAGCTGAAAATTGTAAAGCATAAAGTATTGACAATGGATCATATCCTTATGAAGTCAGATTTAATATTTAAACTGTGTACAAAGAATTATAAGGAAAAATTTAAGCGGAAAAATGTTTGTGTTTTTTAACATTTTAACTAACTTTAAAACACTTCATGATAAAAAGAAAGATAAAAATTGCCATGTATATAGGAGTGACCATGGGACAGATCCACACGATGGATTTTTGATATCCGGTTTATGGACGGAGAGACGAAATGGACGTTCTAAATTTAGTTCTAAAATTTTATCAATAAAACCTTTTATACTCATTAATTTTTTTCCAGTTTGGGAAATATATTGATGTAACTCAATCTAGCAATATTAAATTTTTAAGCACAAACATAATTTTTTTTTAAAGTTTGGTAAAATATTAGAACTATTGAGAAAAGTGATTTGGTGTTCCGCCTGGCAGGGACAGGCTATTCGACTAGTTTATTAAATATATTGTGTAGTTGGTCTATTAAAAATTATCAAGGTATGTACATATATTTATTTAGACACCCCAATAAAATTAAAAACCTGTGCTTTTCGGTAAATTTATTTAAAGGAAAATGGAATGGTGCATGCAGGATGTATTCAAATTAATTGCCCTTTTCCGGCAATTCCCATGTCTTTGGGATTTCAAAAGTGCATCTTACAGAAGAACAGACCGAAAACAAAATGCATGGAGTGAAATTTCCAAAAACATGGAAAAAGATGAAGAAGAAGTTAAAAAAAAGATGAGAAATCTACGGTCCACTTATGTGTCGGAAAAAAGGAAGGTTGACTTTTCAAAAAAGTCTGGCATGGGGTTGGAAGAAGTTTATCATCCTAATCTTTTTTACTACAATGAAATGAATTTTTTGGACTCCGCAGTGGTGTACAGGAAAACAACTAGCAATCTATCCACAGTAAGTATATACTCTGCAGGAGAAATGACCTAATTTTAAAGAAAAATGTTGACTAAACCAAAAGTAAAAATCTTTAGCGCTAAATTATTACCATTTTTTTCTGAAATTTAGTTAATTTTTTCATTTTTTAAAGGAACCAAAAAAAATGAAAATGTCACACAATATTATACAGTTTGGCTCGGAAAATTGTGATCTTCTCACGGAAAGTTCTCTGGCTCTAGATAACAGCGAGGATAGTTTTATGTTCACTTCAACAACTGACAACCCTCTTTCGTCAACACAATACAGTAGTCCTGAAACAACAACAAACAATAAGACTTTACTAAGCACACAATTTGATTTTCAAGAAACAACAACAAACAATGGTTTGGAAACTACTCAAAACAACAACACTCCATTACCAATAAAAAAATGTAACAAGAAAAAATCTAAAGTTCAGGTTGATGATATTTTAGGTTCAGCCGTTGACGCTTACATAAATCAAGTTAAAATTAGTTCATCGGATACCGAAAAGGAAACCATGTATACATCGTTTGGAAAAACTGTTGCCCTACAACTGGCGGAGCTTCCAGTGGTTGCCGCTTCGGAGACAATGGCCGAAATACAAAATATTATAGCAATTAGCTTAATGAATAATTCTAAAAAGGATATACTGGAAAGTGCTATAATTGATGCAGATCTGTTTTATAGTCAGTAAAAAAGTCCAATGATTTAAGCTACACTATTTATTTTCATGTAAGTTACACTGTTCAACACAAAAATGTTTTTTTTAATGAGTCAAAAAACAAAATTGTAATTCCAATAGTATACCAAAATCCCCAAAGGGCTTAAACAAATTACGAAAAGTATCGGAACTCATAAAGATTATAGAATTTTGTTTTTATTAAAAAAAAAAATATATGACCTTAATCCTTGGACTATGTCCATGAAAAATATTGTATAAAAATTTTCTATAGAAAAATTTTCGTTGACAGTTTTTCTATAACACTATTTTTTATCAAAAATTTTCTATACAAATGAAAAATTTTCTATAGAAAAATTTTAAATAAAAAATTTTGTATAGAAAAATTTTTGATGAAAAATTTTCGATGAAAAGTTTTCCTAGAAAAATTTTCGATGAAAAGTTTTCCTAGAAAAATTTTCGATGAAAAGTTTTCCTAGAAAAATTTTCGATAAAAAAATGTTTTATAGAAAAAATCGAAAAATTTTCTACAGAAAATTTTTCTTTTTTTCATCTAAAATTTTTTATCGAAAATTTTTCTATAGAACATTTTTCATCAAAAATTTTTCTATAGAAAATTTTTCATCAAAAATTTTTTATTGAAAATTTTTCATCAAAAATTTTTGTACAGAAAATTTGCTAAAAAATTTTTTTTTTTAAAAATTTTCGATGAAAATTAGAAAAATTTTCGATGAAAAAATTTCGACAGAACAATTTCGGATGAAAAACTTTCGATAGAAAAATTTTCGATGAAAAAATTTCGATAGAAAAATTTTCGATTAAAAATTTTCTGTAGAAAAATTTTCTACAGAAAATTTTTTTTATAGAAAAATTTTTGATGACAAATTTTCGATGAACAATTTTTGATAAAAATATTCGATGAAAAATTTTCAATAGGAAACTGTTCTAAAGACAAATTTTCGATGAAGAATTTCCGATAAAAAATGTTCGATAAAAAATTTTCGATAAAAATTTCGATAAAAATTTTCGATGATAAATTTTGTATAGACGAATTTTCGATGAAAAATTTTGTATAGAAAAGTTTTCAATAAAAAATTTTGTATAGAAAAATTTTCGAAGAAAAAATTTCTATAGAAAAATTTTCGATGCTAAATTTTCTTTAGAAAATTTTTTGATAAAAAATTGTATATAGAAAAATTTCTGATTACTAATTTTCTAAAGAAAAAATTTCGATGTAAAATTTTCTATAGAAAAATTTTTTGTATAGAAAAATTTTTGATGAAAAATTTTTCGATAAAAATGTTCTATAAAAAAATTTTTGATAAAAAATTTTCTAAAGAAAAATTTTCGATGAACGATTTCGATGAATTTCGACAGAACAATTTTGAATGAAAAACTTTCGATAGAAAAATTTTCGATGATAAAATTTCGATAGAAAAATTTTCGATTAAAAATTTTCTGTAGAAAAATTTTCGATAAAAATTTGTTATAGAAAAATTTTTGATGACAAATTATTGATGAACAATTTTCGATAAAAAATATTCGATGAAAAATTTTCTATAAAAAATTTTCGATGAAGAATTTCCGATGAAAAATTTTCCATAGAAAATTTTTCGATGAAAAATGTTCGATGAAAAATTTTCGATAAAAATTTCGATGAAAATTTTCGAAGATAAATTTTGTATAGACGAATTTTCGATGAAAAATTTTGTATAGAAAAGTTTTCAATACAAAATTTTGTATAGAAAAATTTTCGAAGAAAAAATTGCTATAGAAAAATTTTCGATGCTAAATTTTCTTTAGAAAAATTTTCTATAGAAAAATTTTTGATTAAAAATTGTATATAGAAAAATTTGTGATTTCTAATTTTCTAAAGAAAAATTTTCGGTGTAAAATTTTCTATAAAATAATTTTCGATGAAAAATGTTCTATATAAAAATTTTCTACAGAAAAACTTTCGATGGAAAATTTTCTATTAAAATTTTGTATAGAAAAATTGTCGATAAAAATTTTGTATAAAAAAATTTTTGATGAAAAATTTTGAATAAAAAAATTTTCAATGAAAAACTTTCTATCAAAAAATTTTTGATGAAATATATAGAATAATTTTTCACGAACAATTTTTTATTGAAACATTTTCGATGAAATATATTCGATGAAAAATTGTCCATATATTTTCGATGAAAATGAAAAAATTTTTGATGAAAAATTGTCTATGGAAAAATTTTCGATAAAAAAGTTTTTTATGAAAAAGTTTCTATAGAAAAATTTCTAATGAAAAACTTTCTATAGAAAAATTGTTGATGAAAAGTTTTCTACAAAAAAAAATTTTGATAAAAAATTTTCTATAGAAAAATTTCTGATGAAAAACTTTCTATAGAAAAATTTTTGATGAAATATATTCGATGAAAAATTTTCTAAATATTTTCGATGAAAAAATTTTGATGAAAAATTTTCTATAAAAAAATTTTTGAAGAAAAATTTTCTATAAAAAAAATTTCGGTGAAAAATTTTGTATAGAAAAATTTTTGATGAAAAACTTTCTATACAAAAATTTTGTATTGAAAACTTTCTATAGAAAAATTTTCTATTGAAAAATTTTTAATGAAAAATTTTCGATAGAAAAGTTTTCTATGAAAAATTTTCTGATGAAAAATTTTCGATGAAAAATTTTCTAAAGAAATATTTTCTATAGAAAAATTTTTAATTTTCTATAGAAAAATTTTAAATTTAAAAAAATTACCAGCCTTAATGTTATCAATTTTAAAACAGATATACAAAATAAATACGAAATATTTTTTAATTCTTTTTTTTTTATTTTAAAGTTAAACTTTTGTAATATTTTTAAAAAATTTTAACACAAAATTTGGTCAACTAGAATTTCCAGGGTTGCCACTCAAATGTGGAAGATTTTTTGAAAAGGACAATATCGGCTGCAGTTGTACAGCAAAAACTACTGAACCGATTTTAATGAAATTTTTTTTGATTTGTAGATTAATAAATTCTCTAGTACTTGTCGTGTCCATTTTTTTAAAATGTGTATTTTTGATGAAGTTATGCTAGTGTTAACTTAAAAAATGGAAAAAATTATTTTTCTTCTTTCATTAAAAAAATAATTAGGACCAAATTTCAAAAAATGGGCACGATAAGTACTAGAGAATTTATTAATCTACAAAATAAAAAAAATTCATCAAAATCGAAGCAGTAGTTTTTGCTGTACAACTGCCGCCGATTTTGTCCTTCATTTCACATTTGAGTGGCAACCCGGGAAATTCTAGTTGACCAAATTTTGTGTTAAAAAATTTTAAAAATATAATGAAAGTTTATTTTTCAAACAAAAAAAAAACAAAATTAAAAATTATTGTGAATTTATGTTTTTATATTTGTTTAAAAATTGCTAATATTAAGGCTATTGATTTCATTTTAACCCCCCTTGAGTAAATAAATTTTTATTTATAAATTACGAAACGTTTCATAAGCAAAATAAAATATCTACGAAATATTTCGTAATCAATATTATATTTCAAAATATTTCATAATATTTAAATTTTTAAAAATGTAAAAAGATTTATAGTATTTGTGAAATATTTATGACAAAATGTTATTGAAACAGTTTCATAAAATGTAGAATATCTAACATTGGAATAACTTTGGTGTAAATTAAAAATAATTTGCTTCTAAGCAATTTTGTATGAATTTTATTTAATAAATTTATGATTTTCGTGAAATGATATGAAACAATTTTTATCATAAAATTTTATTTTATTTATGAAATTTTCATAAATATAATGAAATTTTCTGACAAAAATATTTATACCATTTCATAAATATGTTTAATTATTTTTCTTTGAGTGCACTTTCACCCCCTTAATATAATACTGTATACAGACTTGCGTGATTTTAAAATCACTATGTGATTTTCCTTTGAACAAAATCACATAGTGATTTACAAAATCATCTCAAATTGTACTAGCATAAAGAAAAATTGCAAAATCATCTCAACTTACCATGGTAAGTTCTTGTAGTGTGAACATGGCCTAAGACTGTGCTTATTTATTTATTTTATAAAACTTTTTTTAGTTTTAATGAAAATTGAGTGTCCAAAGAGGAGGCCTTCCTTGTTTTTAAATGAATTTATGTTTTGTTATGTTTTTGTTTATTTTATTCAATTTTATGTATCTCTGAATAGCTTTTAGTTATTTTTTGTAACTTAACTTTTTGTAACTTATATATTATATTGTTATAAAGTATAACATTTTGAAAATGTTTTTCAGTACAAATTTTTTAAAAATAACTACATATTTTTTTTATAAATATATAAATAAAAATCTTTAGTAACATGTAATATTTTTCGTTGTTTATTTACTTGTTTTCTTTTTTTAGTTGTGGAGGGTATCCAAAGATTCGGCAAGGCCGAATGTAAGTTATTATAAAAGAAGAGAAAATAACAAATTGATTTTAGTTTTGTAGATTTGAAAAAAATGTTTTATTGAATTCAAAAAAAATGTAAAGGTTAAAACTGGATTAATTAATTGTAACTGTAACTGGGTTAGCTACTTGCTTTTTTATCTTCGCCCACTGGAATGATACATCTCCTTCAGCAATAAGGTATTTTTTGACATTTTCTCTCATTTTGTTGGCAAATCTAACCGTTTCATGTTGTTGTAAAGGCAAGGATGAAAAAGTTTTTGGTAGTGGTTGTACATTCCGTTCTGGGTGGTTAATTGATGACGAAGTTGCATTTTTTGTTAAAAAATTGTGTAAAACAAGCTATCACAACTAAATCGGCCGTTGCTATCTTTACTTCAATTGGTCTATGGAAAATACGAAAGCGACTGCACAGTCTTCCAAATGACATTTCCACCGACATTCTAGCACGGCTCAGTCTGTACACACAAAAAAAAGTTAAAAAAATTGTGCCAGTTTTTGGTTTAATTACAACCTATAAAGTGGTTTTGGATAACTTACCAAAGTTTTTGCTCTAAAAAACTTAGGTAAATTATCCAAAACTACTTTATAGGTTGTATTATCCCCAAAACGGGCACAATTTTTTTATATTTTTTTTTGTGTGTAGTTAAAAATTTCTTCAGGTGTTGTTAATTTGGAGTTTCGATTATAGGCTTTCATCATATTACGATCAAGGCCAAAAATGTCGTCTCCAATGAAAAAATAAGACGTTTTTTCCAACTGTCCTGGTAGAGCTTCGTCTGCAGGTATGTTTAGGTTTCCAAATTTTAGATTTGCATACAAGCTGCTGTTTTTTAAAAGAGTTACATCATTGGCTCTACCATTACCACCAACATCAATATACAAAAATTTACAGTTGGCGTCTACAACGGCTAAAAGCACAATACTGTGATAAGATTTATAATTATAATAGTCCGAGCCGGCATTCGATGGCTTTTTAACTCGTACATGTTTTCCGTCAATCGCTCCTAGCGTGTGAGGAAATTGCCACACATTGTTAAATCCATCTGAAACGGCTTTCCACTCTTCTTCAGTTGACGGCATCTTTAAGTGGTCACCAAGAACTTCAATAATTGCTTGGAGAACTTCAGGGACAAATTCACTTATTGTCTTTTTTGATATACGTGCAAGATACTCTAGGGATATATAAGAATCACCTGTGCCTATATAACGGAGCGTTACAGCTAAGCGCACTCGCGCCTCTATTGCATCTCTCATGACTGTATTTTGTTTTCTTATTTTAGAATCCACCTTGAATAATAAAAAAAAAATTGAAATTCGATTCTAAATCATTTTTTTATAGAAAAATCCCAGATCCTTAAACAGTTGTTGCAAAAAAAGTTTTCTAATTCTTAGATATTTTGCTTTTTTAGTAAATTTTCAGATTCTTAGATATGTTTTCAATAGAAAAGTGTTAAATCTGAAATTCAAACTGTATCATGGTTTATGAACTTCTCTGTAGGAAAAATGTCTTAGAATCTGATCATTTTTCTGTTTAAAAGTGTCATTAATAACAATTAAACTCGGAAAGGATTTTTTTGTGACATTGCTGTTAGTACTTACCTTCGAAAGAAGTTCCTCAAAGTCTGAAATGTTAATTCGACAGAAGTTTCTGTAGTCGTCCGTATCCCATAAAATGTCCTTCAAAAGATGCGCTTCCAAACTATGAGTCTGCCTCTTTTCTAAATGTGGTTTTACCCAACATCTCCGTTCCACTACGTCTTCATCAAAAAGATCTATAAGGTCTTTAAGTTCTTTTAACTTAATTAAAAGTTTTAAATTTTTTTTAAAGCCATTTTTAAACACAAGTGATTGTTAAAGAAATACTTTAATAATAAATAGAAAAATTTAAGTGTTTTTAATAAGAAATTTTATTTTTTTAATTCAATCAAATTTGTGCGTCTGATATTATGAAATCTCACAACAATTATTGCAGTTCGTTTTCCACACCGCTTGATATTGAGATAAATGTTGATATATCTCAACGGTTTCTCTGCCGACGTTATCTCTGGTTTCATGAAAGAATTCTCCCACGTGTAGATGGTGCGTCAGACAATATGAAGCAAGAATAGGAAAAAGTCTGAAATTGTTGTTCAATGTAATTTTTTTTCTAGCAGTTCCCAGACATATCGAACTGAAAAGAAAACAAACATTTCAATACACTTACAAAATTTCACAAAAAAAAAGCATCCCACAAAAATGAAAAATTTTTAAAAATTAGTGTTGTAAAAAAATTTTAATTTTCCTTTAAAACAAAAATTAATTCATTTGCTTTTGATGCATGAGCTGAAATTGAAGCAGCAAGAACCAATAACTTGGTATCGTGTCCCTGTACGGACGATATTTCGGAAGCAAGTTTTTGTTTTTGCCGCGCACTTCCCTCGCTGTATCCAACATGAGGACGACCTCTTTTGTTTCCGACATCACTTTCAGAGAATTTAAATTCAGTCACATTCGCTAATCATAGACTTTCGTTTTTTTTCAAATCTCTTTGCACATCTTTGGTTCTTGTTCCACTTTTGGTGAGCATATGCACAAAAATTATTAATTTTATTTTTAATTGTTGCCATACATTCGCCATCCAAACTTCTTTTAAATTCCGTGAAAATCCGGTTGACAACAGTTGTAGCATTTCTATTATTATGTAATCAAAATTCAAATATATCCATATTTATTATTTTTACGCAATCTTTAAAGTCAAATATAAGTAATTTGACGCAATTTGGGGCAATTGGTTATGCAACCACATGAAAGTACACATCATTACCTTTGTCCACATACATAGTGTTCCAACAATACGTTCCAATAAACAAAGTACAACTCCAAGAAACACACGGTCGACAACCAAAACTACACAGAAAGACGACACACTTTGTCACAACAAAATTTTTACTACAACAACATTTTTATGAATTTTATCAATAACATATTTTTTAACGTACCTGTATTAATATTTTCCATTTTAGAAAATTTATTTTAGTTTGTAATATTTTGTTAAACAATAGTTTCAATATCAAGCACTATAAAGCGGAATGTCAGAGATAGGGTTTCTATTCGGGAAAAATTTCCCGGGAATTCCCGGGAAATATTTTTCTTAAAATCCCGGGATTTTTTCTTCGGGAAATTTCGGGAATTCGTCGCTAATTTTTTAATAAAAATATATTTTATTTACACATTTTTAACACAATTTTAAATGATTTAATAAAAATGACATTAAAACTTTGAAAGAATTAACATTTTTAAAGAAAAACTAGTGTGGATATGCTTCAGCTTGCATGTTATTTAAGCCTAATAATTATTTTTCTTTAATCGATTGCGTGACAAAATACAGAATCAAACTAAATTTCACTTCAAATGTTGGTTGCAAATTGGCAAAAGTTTTCTTAACCTAAAGTTCCAATGATTTCTTCTTTACGAAATTTAGTATTTCATATTCAGAACAACAATCTTTATAGTGCTTAAACAAAAATATCTATATTTTAAAAAATATATAACAAACCTGGGTTTCAGCTTAAAATTTCATATATGAAGTAAGTGGTATCTATCGGCCGTGAAAAAAAAGTTATATTTTGTAACGAACCTTGGCCGCCACGAGTTCTATCCCAGCAACCAGTGAAAGTACGTAGTTTCAATGGCTATATAGTACATTGGTGTTCTCATTTTGGTCGGAATGACTTAAACCAATTAATTTTAATAATTCGAAAGTTAAATTAAATATATCTTCAATATATAATTTTCTTACGCCAAGTCAAAATTAGAAAAATTTTCCGCATTTAATGCAAAATCGGGTATTTCTGAATTGTGAACAATTTTGCATGGAGTGGAAATACGTCAATGCAAATACTAGAACTATGATAAGGTCCAATATTTCTACAAAAAATAGATTTTATGAACTTTCTACGTATATTTTAGAGGTTAGTAAAACTATTTTACAAAAGAATACATGTAAAATTGTTTTAAATTGGAAAATACGACCATAATTTGTATTATAAAATTTTTATATGGTAAAGTTCAAAATTTGTTGTAATTAAAAAATTCCCGGGAATTCCCGTTTTTTTAAAACGATTTCCGGGAATTGAAAAAGTCCGGGAATTTAGAAACCCTAGTCAGAGAACAAAACAATCCAAAAATACAACTTTCACAGCTTGGCTTTAAGTCATGGGTAGCCGCCTGATTCTAATTTTTTGTTTTTGGGTATTTGAAAATGTGTAGTACAAAATGCCATTATCAAATTTTTGAAATAGTACAACTTATAATTTGACTTTTTGCCTCAAAAACCAGTCATTTGACCCATAGTGCAATGGTAAAAAAGCGATTGGTAGTGAATGGGTATTCAACCTTAAGAAGGATGAAATGGGCAATATTGAACGTTTTAAGGCTCGTCTGGTTGCTAAGGGGTGTAGTCAGGAGTTCGGTGTTAACTACAGTGAGACGTTTTCACCAGTCGTTCGTTATTCGACCATACGTATGATGTTTGCATTAGCCGCTGAAAAAGAACTTTACTTACATCATGTTGATGTTTCAACTGCATATTTGAATAGTAAGTTGAATGAGGAGGTTTATATGAGACAACCCGACGGATTTGTGGATGAAAATAACCCAAATCAAGTTTTACGTTTGAAAAAGGCTATCTATGGACTTAAACAGTCTGGTCGAGCCTGGAATACGACATTAGATCGTGCAATCCGTGATATTGGTTTTAAGCCTTGCGAAAGTGAACCCTGCTTATACAGCATGCACCAAGATGGTAAATTCAACCTAATTGCGGTATATGTCGATGACATACTGATTGCCTGTTCGGATATTGAAGACGTAAATGCAATAAAAGAATTGATTTCTAGAAGATTCAAGTTGGTAGATAACGGACCAGTCAAGCATTTCCTTGGTATGGAAATTGATCGTAATGGAGGAACTGGTAAGATTAGTGTAGGTCACAAACAGTATATTACTAATCTCCTACGGCAATATCAAATGGAGAACTGTAGACCAGCGTCTACTCCACTTGACCCAGGTTTTCAAATTTCCTGTAAGAATGATAATTGTGAACGTGTAGACCAAAATTGGTACCAATCCATAGTTGGAACATTAATGTATTTGGCAATAAGTACTAGGCCGGATATTCTGCATTCCGTTTGTAAACTTGCTCAGAGGAATCAGGATCCGCATAGTGAACATGAACAAGCTGTGAAACATGTACTACGTTACTTGTCTGCTACAAAAGATTTGAAATTACAATATTCCAAAACTGGTAAGCTTCCAGAAGGTTTTGTCGATGCAAATTGGGCCAGTTGCTCAGAGGATAGAAAATCGTATACTGGGTTTTCATTCTTCCTAGCGGGTTGCGCATTCAGCTGGGAAAGTAAGAAACAGTCGAACATAGCACTCAGTAGCACAGAAGCTGAGTTTGTGGCTTTGTCAACAGCTGCGAAAGAAGCAGTATATTTAAAGCGACTATTAACTGAAATAAAATGTTATCCCGATGACAGTCCAATGATTATTTATGGCGACAATCTTGGAGCTCAATATTTAGCAAAGAATCCTGTTCTTCATGGAAGATGTAAACACATAGATGTAAAGTATCAACATGTACGGGAAGTCGTAAGATCCAACCAGATTGAAATTCGTTATATCTCAACAAATAGTATGACATCAGATATATTTACTAAGAATTTATCTAAGGCAAAACATGTAAAATTTGTAGAATGTTTAGGATTGAAATAAATTGTTTGTCAGTATATATATAATTTTATATCGAAAGATATGCAGATTTGAGAGGGCGTTTTGGAGTATTTCCCTAAAATACAACTCTGCACATTTTTCGCATTACTCTTTAACACAGTACATGAGTAGTAGTATCACAGAGTTGCATCTGATGGGTGTAAGTATTAGTGACAGCACACGGTGTAACTTTTGACGTTTCATACAAAACGTAAACAAACATCATAAATACATGCACAAAAGCTCACACGTACAGGCACACATATACTAGGCAGCGATGATCATTCTGTACTAAAAACCATGCCACCATATTGGAAAGTACGCAATTAGCACCAGTGTTTGCATACTAGTCTGTACTGTGCTCTTTAACCACAGACTAATACAGACTCGACATAAGTGACAGGTGTCAAAAAAGTATTCTTTAACCATATGGTTAACATGTTCAAATTATTCTACGAATTAGGTTAGAAAGAGAAAACTGATATAATGCGCCATAGGAAAAATGGATGCCAGATCGGTTTTTGTTGTTTCACTCACTCCTAAGTCGTAGAAAGTGTTGCCATGTTAGCGTAAAACGGACTAAAAACCGCTGTGTTTTCTCCTAAAATCGCTTAGTTTTTCCCCATTTTTTCTTATAAAACTCTACTGTCGAGTCTGTATTTAGTCTGTGCTTTAACTTTATATTCGTTTAGCATAGTAAGCTTTGTACTTTTAAATGAGCGTTGCTCGCATTGTATTTCATTATTCTTTTTCTAATAAACATTGAAACAACAGATTTCACCATTCACCTAATTTTTAAAAAATTGATATTCTTTCGAGTTTTAAAGGCGCGTTTAGACGGGAGAGAATTCCCCTAGATTTAAAGTAAAACACAACTCTGTGGTAATATACTTTTGACTTTGTGTCAAATCTCATTTCTTTAATACTTGTTTTTGCTTACCATTTTCATAATATTATTATTTGTTTTCGCACATTTAGTCAATAATTTGTAGATTGGAAACCGAATTAAAGTAAATAAAAAATATATAATAAAATTTTATTTGACATTCCAATTTTAAAAGTTACCACAGAGTTGTTTTTTACTTTAAATCTAGGGGAATTCTCTCTCGTCTAATCACGCCTTAAGCACAGACTAATACAGACTCGACATAAGTGACAGGTGTCAAAAAAGTATTATTTAACCATATGGTTAATATTTTCAAATTTTCTACGAATTAGGTTAGAAAGAGAAAACTGTAGAGTCCGACCGGAACCAGTTTTTCGAGGCCGAACCGAAACCGAACCGAATATTCGGCCAAAAAGAGATATTCGGCCGAAACCGAACCGAAACTTAAAAAAATTACCGTCTGTCATGAATAAAATCATTAAAACAATTTTTTAAAGATAAAATATACAGGACTTAATGTTTTGAAACCATAGGAATTGTTGTATTTATAAAAAAAAATATTTTTTAAAAAACTTGCAAAAAAAACTTATAAATTTCATAGTAGATTGAGAGAAAAAAATATTTGAACTGTCACAGTATTACATTTATTGGACAATTTTGCTTCTTTTTGTTCAAGTGAACTGAAACAAGTAAATTGGAACACGAAATTATAAAATTTAGAGACTTTTTTACATATTTTTTAAAATACCAAAAAGTTTCGGTTTCGGCTTATATTCGGCCAAAATTTTGCCGAATACCGAATAGAGACCGAAAGCCCATTATTCGGCCGAAACCGAGACCGAATATTCAGTCGGACTCTAGAAAACTGGTATAACGCGCCAGAAGAAAAATCACTGTTGCCAAGTTGGAGGTTTTCCCGCTAAATCTAGCGCTTTTTGTTTGGATTTAGCGGGGGAAAATTGATTTTAGCGGGATCGGTGCTTTAGCGGGAAAATCTAGTGGGAAAAATTTAGAGGTTTTTTTCTAATTTTTCTTTTTTGTTTCAATTGAAACGCCAAGTTTGTCAAATTTTAGTGCTTTTTTTTGTAACTTATCGGGAGAATTTTATATTTTCCCGCTAAATTTTTTTCGGCGGTTTCTTGCGCGTTTTTAGAAAAAATAATTTGGAGGTTTTTTAAAAATTTTTCTTTTTTGTCAATTAAAAATGCCAAGTTTTTCGGTTTTCAGCGTTTTTTTTTCCTAATTTAGCGGGAGAATTTTAAATTTTCCCCGCTAAATTAATTTTTGGCGGTTTCTAGCGCTTTTTTAGTGAACTTTAGAGGTTTTTGGTTAAAAATACTTGGCAACAGTGAGAAAAATAGATGCCAGATTGGTTTTTGTTGTTTCACTCACTCCTAATTCGTAGAAAGTATTGCCACAGACTAATACAGACTCGACATAAGTGACAGATGTCAAAAAAGTAGTCTTGAACCATATGGTTAATGTTTTCAAATTATTCTACGAATTAGGTTAGAAAGAGAAAGCTAATATAACGCGCCATTAAAAAAATGGATGCCAGATCGGTTTTTGTTATTTCACTCACTCCTAAGTCGTAGAAAGTGTTGCCATGTTAGCGTTTAACGGACTAAAAACCGCTGTGTTTTCTCCTAAAATCGCTTAGTTTTTCCCCATTTTTTCTTATAAAACTCTACTGTCGAGTCTGTATTTAGTCTGTGGTATTGCCATGTTAGCGTAAAACGGACTAAAAATCGCTCTGATTTCTCCTAAAATCGCTTAATTTTCCCTCATTTTTTCCTATAAAACTCTATTGTCGAGTCTGTATATAGTCTGTGCCTTAAGATTTTTAAATTTGTTCTTGTAATTATTAAAGATATTAACTAGATCTTCAATTGTTACAAAAAAAAAATTTAAAATCTTAAAATTCGAATGAATATCAAATTTTTAAAAATTAGGTGAATGGTGAAGTCGTATTCGAGAATCGAGCACATTGTTTCATATTTAAATCATTTTTTGGATGAGCCAATTTTATACACAAATTTAATTATTTTTTATATTTTTAAAGCCCATTTTGGAGTCTAAAGAGAGTGTTATTTACTGTTTATTTTACTTAAGTTCAATTGTCGCGGTTAAGGCAGAGCGAAAAACATCACTAAAGGGTGTCGGTCGATCCGAATTAACCTATCCCGTGACTGCTTTAAACGGGGCATATCGCTAAAATGTCTTTAAATGTTTATCATATGACAGGTTGTCATAACTCATACATTTTTAAATTTTCAAAACTTTAAAATACCCCAAAACATTCACAATTTTCTGCATCACAGACTCAGTATCAGCAAAATTTTCTAAAAACAGAAACATCTTTTAACGTTTTTCTAAAAAATTTGATTTAAATGATTTAAAAAAAATTAAAAAAATTTTTAATCCCGTCCACAAAAACTTTTGAAGTAAAAATAGTAATTAAAATGATTTAAAGAATAAATGGGTTGGAAAAATTTTTCTAAGTTTTGGCATCTTTTTAAGTCCCGAAAAAAACAGTGATGTGCTCTGTGACAAGTGATGTATCAAGGCTTGAGACATTTCCTCACAAAAGTGACAGGTGATTTTATAAGTTAGGTGTTAGGTTTATAATAGGTCATTTATTTTCGTAACCTATCAATGACCGGCAACCTTTACTGCTGGGATATAACAATTTTTTTACTATTTTTTGCTTTATTTTGTTCAAAAAGAAAAAATTTTGTAATTTCGTATAATTTGAAAATTACCCAAGAAACACATTTACGGACTCACCAACAAGTACGGAATCATGAATCCGGCTTTTACGGTACCTTAACGGACCGTCATAACCGTATCCGTCAATGCTGGTACGAAAACGGAACATTAACGGTCCGTAAAATAAAATTTTCGAACAGGTCCGTTTTTACTCCGTACTAATGATTCCGTTTCTGTACCGTTCAATACGGACTACACCGATTTTCGTCCGTTTTAAGTTCGTTGAAAACGGTATCGTTTTTCTACTGTTACTTACGGAGTTTGTTATATTGTCAGAACCCTTATAACACAGACTAAATACAGACTCGACAGTAGAGTTTTACAAGAAAAAAAGGGGAAAAACTAAGCGATTTTAGGAAACAACACAGCGGTTTTTAGTTCGTTTTACGCTAACATGGCAACACTTTCTACGAATTAGGAGTGAGTGAAACAACAAAAACCGATCTGGCATCCATTTTTCTTATGGCGCGTTTTATCAGTTTTCTCTTTCTAACCTAATTCGTAGAATAATTTGAAAATATTAACCATATGGTTGAAGAATTCTTTTTTGACACCTGTCACTTATGTCGAGTCTTATTTATTATTCGTTCAACTGTTGACAAGTGTGGACGTGTTTTAATTTATCTCCGTGCTATTAATTGAATTTTTGAAATTGTTCGTAATAGGTATTTTTGTAATATTTTCATGACCACATCCAGGAAAATGAAAATATGGACACAAATGATACCGATTTAATTCGAGGCTCTGCCTCACCGACTGGTGCTGGTCCTAGCACTGGTCTTAGGGTTGCGACCTTGAAGTCCGACCTTGATTCTGGTAGGGGTGCTCAGCCTAATATTGGTGGTAAAAAGAAAAAGAAACTTAAACCATCAAAGGTCAGGCACAACCAGAGACGGCTTTGTTTGAAAATAATTAACAGACTAAGCCAACTTGATGGAACGAAGCTCTCCGAACGTGAGAGGGCGTCGCTATCATGGGCGAAAGGAGTCATTGAAGAACAGGACAAACTTTCGGCAATGCGCGCATCTGACAAACAGAGCGCTGTTTCGGCCTCGTCATCGAAGTCTGGTAAAAGGTTGCGCTCGCCCGACGAGAAACCTTTACCTAAGAGATCTAAGGTGACCGGCAACGTCTGGACTCAGTCTTTTAGTGAAGTGGTTAAAGGTAACTTCGTTAGGGCTGTGATAAACAGGCAAAATGGGGATTGTAGTATTCCAAGGGACAAGTGGAGTTTAGTTGAAACTAAACTAAATGAAATCTACTATAGGCTCCTTGAGAGTATGCCTGATTTTCTACCTACTACTGTCAACGCAGGTTGGTATCAGGGGCGAGTAAAACTCGTTGCTTTTGGGAACGAAAGATCCGCAGCCGTGTTTAAGGTTGCCATTAGCCAAGTGGGAGAGTTATGGCCTGGAGCCAGACTGGACGTTGTGGAAAAACATGATATCCCCTCGCAACCCAGAGCTCATGCATGGATCCCAATGGCTACAAATGACACTGCGGTGATTCTTAAGATGATAAAAGTCTGCAATCCTGACCTTCCAACTCAGAATTGGCAAATTGCCAGATTGGGTGAGATGGAGGGCGCTCGTCGTCAAGCAGTGGTCTTGGTTAATGAGGAATCGCTTCCGCTTTTAGCCAGGACTGACGGCATTATTAGATTTGGATTTTTTCATATAAGAGTCAATGTCTACAAGGGCGACCAGAAGACTATTTTGGACGCAGACAAGCCAGTGGCAGAGTCGGCTGGGGAGGAGAATCTGGAAAAGGTTGATATTCAGCTGGCCGATTCTAGGCTGATGGGAGATGCATCTGGCATTTTTGAAACCGAATCTGGTAACGAATGCGACCTCTGTGATGGCATGGAGGATAAAGCCGATGCCACGATGGGTGACATTCAGGACGAGGCCCATGCAGTGAGGAATTCGGAGAGTTCTGTTGCCTCCGATTCAGAACAGATGGGATATATATCTGGCTTATTCGAAACCGAATCTGGGGACGAATGCGACCTCTATGATAACACGGAGGATGAAGCCAATAACACAGTGGTGGAAAGGATGGTGGAAAAAAAGCAAAATGTTGCGGTTCCTACAAATAAACCTCCATCACTGTAAAGCAGCCTCAGCTGCACTCTTGCTGCGCCTGACGACAGGAGCAGTTGACTTGGTTTTTATCCAAGAGCCCTGGGTGCGGGGTGGCAGGGTTTGCGGATTGAAGACCCCTGGGTTTAAGTTGGTGGTTGCCAAAGGTGAGGGCTCACCAAGAGCCTGCATCTTGGCAAAAAATGGCTTAAATATATTCTTTTTATCAACTTTTAGTGATATGGATGTTACAGCGGCTAGCTTAGAGCTTCATGGGAAGTCTATTTGGCTCGCCTCTGCGTATTTTCCTAATCCGGGGTCAATACCCCCGGAGAAGGTTGTCGGTCTAATTCGGGAGTCTGAATCTAGGGGACACCAGTTAGTAGTGTGTTGTGATGCTAATGCACATCATTCGATATGGGGAAGTACAGACACAAATGATAGAGGCGAATCACTTTTGGAGTTTTTGTTAAGCACTAACCTGTATATTTGTAACAAGGGTGGTGAACCAACTTTCGTTACAAGTACGCGGCAAGAGGTTCTTGACGTAACACTTGTATCAGATACATTGTCTGATAGAATTGATGACTGGAGAGTTTTGGAGGAGCATTCTTTCTCAGATCATCGCTACATTGAGTTTTTACTCAGGGAGCGTGCCCCGGTTGAGACAGTCTCTAGAAATCTGAGGAGAACAAACTGGGTGAAATATAGGGAGACTTTTTCTTTGCTTTTGGATGAAGTACCCTTATATAAACCACATAGTTTGGCGCAAATTGACTGTCTGGTTGACCATATAACAAATGTTTGTAATAGGTGCCTGGATGCGTCTTGCCCTTCTGCAAAGCCTAGAGGGAAAAAAAAGCCACCTTGGTGGTCAAATGAGTTGCAGACGAGCAGAGATTCCTGCAGAAAGCTCTTTAATAAGGCTAAATTTTCAAGAGCGGACGAGGACTGGTCTGCATACAGGCTGCAACTTAAGAGTTATAAAAAGATGATCAGAAATGCAAAATGTGATTCTTGGAAAAACTTCTGTGGAAACATAGAAGACGTTTCTGAGGCATCCAGGCTGCGCAAGGTTCTGGCTTCTTCTCCTTGCACCCTGGGATACCTGAAAGATCCTAATGGGGTGTGGTCTTCCTCCAGTGGAGAGTCGCTGGATCTCCTTTTAAACACGCATTTTCCGGGCAATTCCATGACGCCGTTTCAAGCTTTGGAACGTTCTGACGCCCAAGCATCTGAAATTGCTTCGGAAATAATAAATATGCCAACATTAATCTGGGCGATAAAAAGCTTCAGGCCCTATAAATCCCCGGGACCTGATGGTATAATCCCGGCTGAGTTGCAGCAAGTGTCGGACTATATAGCCCCGTTGCTGTATAATCTATACACAGCATGCATCAACTGGTCGTACATTCCTTTAAAATGGAGGGATACCAGAGTCGTATTTATCCCGAAGGCTGGGAAAAGTTCCCACACAGCTCCGAAGGATTTCAGACCAATTAGTCTGTCTTCTTTTTTGTTAAAGACAATGGAACGAATGATAGACTCATATTTGCGTAGAGTGATTGACCCGAGGTTGCTTTCGACAAAGTAACATGCATACAGCAAGGGACGATCAACGGAAACAGCTCTTCATGAGCTCGTTGGTACCATCGAGAGATCGCTTTCGGTAAAGGAGTACACTATGGTGGCCTTTCTTGATATTGAGGGGGCTTTTAATAATGTCATCCCAGAATCGATAATATTGGCATTGTCTGGTCTGGGAGTAAAGCGTGAAATCGTTTTAATGGTGGAAAGCCTACTTGCCAGTAGACGTATAACGTCTGAATTGGGAGCGTCCGTCATATCTCGATTTGTCAATAGGGGCACACCACAAGGAGGTGTTCTTTCGCCGCTTCTTTGGAACCTGGCACTGAATTCAATGCTACTATCTCTAGAAGCACGTGGTTGTCATGTTGTCGCATATGCTGACGATGTCGCGATAGCGGTAAAGGGGAAGCATCTGCCAACATTGCGGGACATTCTTCAGGGTTCTCTGAAAGACCTGTCTAAATGGGCAAGAGACTGTGGTCTAGGAGTTAATCCTAGTAAAACAGAGCTTGTTTTATTTACAAGGAAAAATAAGATTCCTGCTTTTGATCCTATTTCTCTGGACGGTACTGAAATCACCTTCTCAGATGGAGCCAAGTATCTTGGAGTATTTCTAGATAGGAAGCTGAATTTCAGGCGTAATATTGAGGAACGGGTGAGAAAAGCAACGATTGCTTTGTATTCCTGTAAAAGGGCCATTGGAAAACGATGGGGTTTTAGCCCTCAAGTCGTTCATTGGATCTATACAGCAGTGGTGCGTCCAATTTTGCTGTATGGAATCATTGTCTGGTGGCCTGCTTTAGAAACAAAATCGAACTGTGTCTTTATCACGAAGGTACAGAGAATGGCGTCAATGTGCATCACTGGTGCTCTTCGTACTACACCTACGGCTGCATTAGAAATCCTCCTTCACCTGATACCCTTGGACATATTGGGTAGGCAGTATGCAGCTGCGTCGGCAATTCGACTTAATAGCACGCTGCAATGGAGGAGCAGCGATTGTGGCCATAGCGCGATCTTGAAAAAGATAACAATACCACAAAATGTGGATTGTGCTCCCTCTTTGAGCCTCTTTGAGCGCCACTTTACCACTATGATACCATCCAGGGAGTCTTGGATGGGGGATACTCCGGGAAGTGGAGCTACCATAAATTTTTACACAGATGGATCGAGGCTGCACGAACAAGTGGGCTTTGGGGTCTATTCGGAAGAGCTTGGATTGAGCCTGGCTCGTAGATTGCCAGATCATTGCAGTGTTTACCAGGCAGAGATGCTGGCAATAAAGGAAGTGGCTGACTGGTTGAGCTGCAATGTCTTGTCTACAACCGCAGTCAACATCTATACTGACAGTCAAGCCGCGGTCAAGTCCCTGGATTCAATGTTTCTGAAAACAAGATCTGCCCTTAACTGCCGCACGTCTTTAAATGAGATGGCCAAGCAGTTTAACATACGACTCATATGGGTCCCAGGGCACAGAGACATTCCAGGGAATTGCAAAGCCGATGAGCTTGCAAGACTAGGAACTACCTTACAGGTTCCAACAGAATTGGAATGTGTTGGTACGCCTCTAGAAACTTGCAAGCAAAACCTACGGCTTTGTTCTGCGACGGAGACTAATCAAAGATGGGCAAATGGATGGACGTGTGAGACAACACGACTGATTTGGCCTTCTCTTAATCAGGGGCGCACAAGTGAGCTGATATCGCTTCCAAGAGGAGAGATTTCAACGGTGGTTTCTATAATTACCGGACACTGTCTTATAGGGAAGCACGCAGAGCGGTTAAATGTGAGGAGTTGGAAACTATCGAACACTTTATTTGCCATTGCCCGGCACTTTCTGGTCAGCGACTTGCTTCACTGGGATCTAGGGAGCTGTACGATCTTTCAGATTTGTCGGATGTCAAAATTCAACATCTAAGGAGTTTCATAAGAAGCTCAAACTGGTTTAACGACAGGGACTAGTAGGGAAACCTATTACGATCCCGTGGTATCACAATGGACCTCAGAGTCTACGTGTGTTGACGTAAAACGTCAGCAGCCACTTACAACCTAACCTAACCTAACCTATGTCGAGTCTGTATTAGTCTGTGCTTATAATTTAAAATCAGCACATTTTGGGCTGATAGTTTGCAATTTAAAACACGTAAATTTGTTATTTAAACCACGAAATTTTGGTAAGTTTATTATAATAAAAAAAATTGCCAATATGTAATAATTTGTAAAACAATTATTTCAGCCCAAATAAATTGTGCAAATTTCTACCCTTTGGCAAGATGAATCTTCAAACAGAGACCATGTGCATGGAAATATGAATCAAGTGTGTATGCAACACGAAACAAAATGGTAAGATACGAATGAAAGAAATTTCCATAAAATCATCTACAAAATCCAAAATCGATGATAATGCTTTCTGTTTTTTTTTTAGGAAAGTATCCTGCGATTTCGTGTCCATTTCTCATCACGTGTTTTGTAAACAAAATATTAAGAGAAAAAGAATCCTGAAAACTTTGTAGAATCTATATTAAAGGAATTATACAGAATTAAGGTATTGTTTTTAGGAGCCACCAAAATTCTTTGGCGATTTTGCTGAATGTATTCTATTGGAAAAAATCCTCGGAATTGGAAAAAATCCTGCAGAAAAAGTCCAAAAGGAAAATATGGAAAAAGTGGATAAAAGTCTAAAGATTCCAAAAAAAGTTCTCAGTTCTAGAAAGTTATAACTTTTGCTAAATTTGTTCACTTTAATTTTTACGTTATTTTTTTTTTAAATATTTTTTTTAAAAAGGTAAATATAGAAACTCTAAATAAAATATATAAACCCCATAAAAATTGTGATTAAATTGGAGATATTTTAGGTCAAATTTGAAATGTATTTAGTTTGCAACAACGGTACGAAAGCGTACCGTTTACGGTCCGCTATAAATGGAGTCAATCCGTTTTCACCTGAAAATACGGTTCGTATACGGTCCGTTTACTGTACGTCTGTAACGGACTATCAATTTGTGTACTCCGTTTTCTACACTGCATATCGGTCCGTTATCGGTCCGTAAATGTCGTACTCTCAGCGGATTTCGAATCAGATTCGATGTTCCTTATAGTCCGTTTTCTGGTCCGTAAACGGATCCAGAAAACGGTCCGGATTCGGATTCCGTTTTAGACGGACCGAAAGCGGACCGTAAACGGACCTTTTTGTTTGTTGGGTAATTTCGTAATAAACAAAAATATTTTCGTAATAAGTAAAAATATTTTCGTAATAAGCAAAAATGTAAAAAAATATAAAGAATGGCCCGGTTATAATCTGGACGACTTATGTGCCTTATAACTTTTGAATGAAAACTCACATTTTTATAATTTATGCAAGGTAGATTTATATAAGGTAATATTTTAGGGACGTAAATGAAAACCATTTTTTTTTTCAAAATCATTTTAGTCGGCAAAAACAACTTAAATGTTCAGTGCACACATTAACCAATTTAAACGCTTTTTAAGACTTTACAATTTTAGAAAACAACTTAATTATAAAAAAATATTGAAATTCAAACGAAATTCTTTTATTTTCCAAGACAAAAATTAAAAAAAATTAAAATATTTTTAAGCGTAAAAAGTGTAGTGTAAACTCAAGTCATTTATGCCGAACAAAATATTTGTATTTCGTTTTGAAAATTCGTAAATATTATTGTTTTTAAATTTGTCAAAAAACTTACTATGGAGGAAAAGTGAGGTTATTGGATCTTACCTTGTATAAATCTACCTTGAATTTATGTATCAAATTAAAGGAAATTTTTCCACTTTTTTTTTTTGTACAGGTTTCAAGTTTGTAGGTTAAATATTCTTTAGTACAGACGTCATTAACCGAAAAAAAGAAATTTTGCACATCCTGTGGTGCTACCTCTGCACACTGGTCGATCCCATTGGCCAAAAATAAAAAAATCAAAGTGGAAAGTTTGGCACCAAATGTGTTATCTCTATTTCTAATAAAAACAAGGTTTTAAAATTTTGAGCTGTTTTTGTTTAGTTCCAACTGTACTCTTTAAGAAAGGCTTCAAAAGGGATGGCAAGTTAACAGTTGGTTCTTGCAGTGTGAAAAAGTGGAAAATTAGGTTCAACTTTCGATTAATTAAAACCATATAAAAAAAATTTGTTAAAAAAAATCAAAATGAATATTGAATTAGAAGGTATTAACTAAATTTTAAATTTATTACAATGTGTTTAGCTTATTCTGGAGTTTTTATAAAATTATTCGGCCTTATTATGAGTGTCGTTGTCGTCTCGTAAACAAGGCGTTTTCTTAAATCGGTATTATGAGTGTCGAAAAACGACAAAAATGCAACACTGTTAGAAATTCTATTACATATTTCGGTACCATGAGCACAGACTAAATACAGACTCGACAGTAGAGTTTTATAAGAAAAAATGGGGAAAAATTAAGCGATTTTAGGAGAAAACACAGCGGTTTTTAGTCCATTTTACGCTAACATGGCAACACTTTCTACGACTTAGGAGTGAGTGAAACAACAAAAACCGATCTGGCATCCATTTTTCTTATGGCGCGTTATATCAGTTTTCTCGTTCTAACCTAATTCGTAGAATAATTTGAAAATATTAACCATATGGTTCAGAACTACTTTTTTGACACCTGTCACTTATGTCGAGTCTGTATTAGTCTGTGCCATGAGTGTCGTTTTCAAATGTCAAAAATTGCAAATATTGTCGTTTAAGTTTTTGTTCACGACAATACAAAAAACCATTAAAAAAATAGATTTAATCAAGGAAGATTAATTATTCCATAGATTGTATTAAACAAATGGGTATTTATAACATTAAAAAACTATTTTATAATCATGTATTTTAGGGCTAAAGTCTAGTTGGCAAACATTTCTCTGATCCAAAAAAAAAATATTACAAATAGAACTTTTAGTGCTGTGTCCAACAAAGAAAAAAAAATTGTCGGCGGCCCATGGTTCCCGAGTTATGGGCCTCCAAAGTTCGTATATCGAATTTAATATATCTTCTCCAATAATGGTCCGATCATACCAAGATTGGTTTCATTCGAAAGCTTATTCAAATGCCTTTAATTTAACATTTTAAAAAATTTGGATTCATTAACCCATTGTGGCACAACACCAAATTTTTGATTTTTAAACAAAAGTTTTTGGAGAAAATGCGTTATATTTCAAAATTAGGCCTTATTAAGGCATATATTAATACAACCAGATTTAAAGCTTATATACCTATTAAGGTGCATACAGACGACGCAATATTATGTACAATATTCAATTATATTGATGGTGTGTGGGTTAGATTGACCATTGTACAATCGTCAATATTACCCACACACCATCAATATAATTGAATATTGTACATAATATTGCGTCGTCTGTAGGTACCTTTAGGCTTTCATTTGAACTTTCATTGGACCCTTTAACCCTTATAGAACCGGAGTTGTTGACTGTTAACCATTGACCCCGCTTACATTTTAACACAAAAAAAACTTTATTTAGCGAAGCCGCTAAATTAATTTATGGAGTTTGAAATCCCTACGCCCGGCCGAAGGCCGGCTAGGCAGAAAAACTTTTTAGGCAAAAAAAAAAAACTGCACAGAGGTCTGGTATACATATTTAAATATGTTTTTGAATGTTTAAACGTTAATAACTCCGGTTCTATTAGGGTTAAATGGTCAAATGAAAGCTCAAATAAAAGCTTAATATCTAAGCTATAAGTCTAGTTATAAAAAAAAAATGCCTTAATAATGCATAATTTTAAAATTTTATGCATTTTCTTCAAAAACTTAGGATAAAAAATCTAAAATTTAGGATTGTGCCACAATGGGTTAATGAATCCAAATTTTTTAAAATGTCAATTTAAAGGTATTTGTATAAGCTTTTGAATGAAACCAATCTTGGTCTGATCGGATCATTATTGGAGAAAATATATCAAATTCGTTATCCGAACTTTGGAAGCCCATAACTCGGGAACCATGGGCCGCCAAAATTTTTTTTTGTTATACTCACCTAAATCATCCCTATTTCTAAAAAAAATAATAAATTGGACCAATGTCTGCCAACTAGACTTGTTCCATGTTTTTAATACCGCCAAACAGGTGTTTTTGACAGTTTCTGTAACCAGGTAGTTCAAAAATGTTTTAAATCGTGAGAATTTTGAATCAATCTGTTTTTTTCTATTACAAAAAAGTCTATGAGTCCCCGCTAGTGTTTGGGAATTCCCGGACTTTTCAATTTCCCGGGAAACGGGAAAAAAATAATTTATTTCCCGGGATTCCCGGGAATCCCGGGAAATTTTCATTATTAATGTAAATCATAAAAAACATTAAAATTTGATTATCTTTTTATTAAAAACAGTTTTATTAGAGATAAACAATTAATTAAAACTTAAAAAATCAAAACATAAAAGTTAAAAATCCTGAAATACAATAAAACAAACCAAAAAAAATATTGCAACTTTTTCCTTCACAAAAAATCGCAAAACATAGCTAAAAATCGCAAAAAAAAATAAAACTGCGTTATTCGAGAAAAAAACTAATATAGTTGGCAGCACTTTTAATATTTATTTTGGAAATGTTAATTCTAGGTTCAAAATTTTTATATTTTTTTGAGAGTCTTAGCAAAATTATCATTAACCGACGTATATTTTTTGACTTTTAAGTTTTTTCATGATATTAACATACTTTTTACACTCAGTAAAAAGTTTTCCTATGAATATATATTTGCACTGTTCTTCCAAATAGAAAAAATACAAAAAATATCAATTTAATTATACCTGTGTAAAAAAAATGGTAAAAATTAAAGTATAATAAACGTTTTTATGTAAAAAGGTTTATTTTACAAAATTCCCGGATTTCCCGGGAAAAATTAAAAAAATTCCCGGGAATTCCCGTCAGTGTTTTCCCGGGAAATCCCGGGAAATCCGACCCGGGAATTCCCGGACCCCAAACACTAGTCCCCGCACAACAATGTCGGTGACGTTTTTTTCATACAAATTTGGCAAGAAAAAACGCTCGACCGAAAACCGCTTGAATAAAATCAATTTTATTTTTGTGTCGGTTTCTCTCTCTCTTTTAATTTTTGATATGAAAATGTTACCACATTTTTATAAATATTTCGATTATTTTCGATAAAGTAAACAAAAAAATGTGATCTCTAACAAAAAAATATATAAAATTCTAAAAAAAAAACAAAAAAAAAACCAATCAATATGAAAAAATCATATTGATACTTATTAAAAAAAATAATAAAATTAAATAAAAATGTGCAGAAAAAGTGAAAAAATAATGTGAATATAAACGTTTGACTGAATCTTCCGCTGCCGCCTTTGTTTTGCGCCTATACTCTCCCACGACCGAAACCGTCAACCGCTCCGACATTGTTGTGCGGGGACTCTATTACAAAAATGTCGTTGTCGTAAATTTTACATGATACCAAAGAATTTTAAAAACGACAACGACTACGACAATTGTCGAAATTAAAAAACGACACTCATAATAAGGCCGATTATCTCTCCAGTGTCATTGTTGGTGTTTGTATGTCAATATATTGAAATTTCAAATAGAGTGTAAGTTGTGTTCCCCCCTGAAATCTCCAATCGGATTTTTTTTGGTTTATTAGTTAATATTTCAAGATTCTAAAATTTGTAATATCAGCTGCATATTTTTGCATGTCTTTGAGTTATCTCCCACAGATCAAAACGGCCTCGTTGTTTTGGATGTCAAACTTTGAATTTTTGTGTGGTGTTTTGTTAACTTATTTTCGCGTTGCTCTGGCACAGACTAATACAGACTCGACATAAGTGACAGCTGCCAAAATAGTAGTTCTTAACCATATGGTTAACTTTTTCAAATTATTCTACGAATTAGGTTAGAAAGAGAAAGCTAATATAACGCGCCATTAGAAAAATGGATGCCAGATCGGTTTTTGTTGTTTCACTCACTCCTAATTCGTAGAAAGTGTTGCCATGTTAGCGTAAAACCGACTAAAAACCGCTGTGTTTTCTCCTAAAATCGCTTAGTTTTTCCCCATTTTTTCTTACAAAACTCTACTGTCGAGTCTGTATATAGTCTGTGGCTCTGGTATTGTTATGAATATAAAGATATGTGATTGTTTATTTTCTTGGCTTAAGTCAAGTTTACCTCCACCCATCCAAATCTGATGAAACTTTGAGAATCGAATAAGCACTTCATTCTGAGTCGAGTGGTACCACTTTTGTCGGGGGCAAACGCCCACAAGAGGGTGGGCGTGGCCCTAAAGTTAAAACAAAAGGAGCAATTTTCTCAAAAACTACTTAGCATATATGGTTGATTTATGGCTCAAATTAAAGCTTATTTCAAGGCCTTTCTTTTGGTGTGCAACAAGATGGGGGTTGCCATAGTTGAAAGTGTCAAAATTTTAATTTTTGAAAATTTAAAAAAATAAAAATTACTAAACTACGGATTTCTTGACTTTGCATCGATTATATGGTATGTTTTTTATGGAACTAAATTAAAGCTAAGGTCAAGACCTTTCCACTGGTATATAATGTTCTGGAGTTTTTTTTTTTATTTAAACCTTTTTTTTTTCATTTAAATGTAAACCACTCGATTTTTAAAAAAAAGTATATGCAAATGTAAATAATTAAAAATAAGGTTATATAAAAGCTTATTGTATTGCTTATTTTAAGATCTTTTGGTATGCAAAAAAAGTGAGTCACAAACCCTATGGGTATTATGTCCGTTCCTTGTTGGGATTACGACCGAACTTTTTTCGGTCATAACCGCCAGTCCAAAGCAATTTTGGTCATAATCCCCATTTTTTGCAGAGAGGGTGGGTTTAATGCATGGAGTTTGTAATCCCTAAGCCCGGCCGAAGGCCGGCTACGCAGAAAACTTAAGTAAAAAAAAAATCTTTTAATTTTGAGGACTATGACCAACAAGTATAGAAGACATAATCCCCATAATGGGGATTATGGCCATTTGTTACGTGGTCATTATGCCCATAAATCTGGGAATTATGTCCGTTTTTTATTTGGATTATGTCCAATTAATTTTCGGTCATAGTCCCCACTACCATTATGGGGATTATGACCGAAATGAATTTGGTCATAATCCCCATAACGGTAATGGGGATTATGTCCGTGGGAATTATGTCATGTCACCCTTTTTGCATACCAAAAGAAAGGTCTTGAAATAAGCTTTAATTTGAGCTTTTAGTCAACCATATATCTTTAGTAGTTTTTGAGAAAATTCCAAAAAACGGTTTTACCTTTAGGGCCACGCCCACCCTCTGGAGGGCGTTTGCCCCCCAAAAAAATATTTTTTTTGAACTCGGTGGGGTCAGAGGTCAAAGGTCAAAAAATTTCAAAATTTTTCCATGGGTGGATGTAAACTTGACTTGTTCCATTTTCTTTTTCATGGAATTTTAATTTTAACTTAATTTTATCCTTATTAAGGGACCAGCAGACTTGTAAACCGACCTATCAAAAATGTCTGCACAAAACACTTGTTTTGCCAGCTTTAACACGGCCAAAATAAACAAATTTTTGTAATGTGACAAACGGATGGTTCTCCTCATCTTTTGAATTTATTCAAAAAATGATTTGACAAGCGGATCAAAATTAAACATACTTACTCCGAAAAGACAAATCTTACCGAAAATACGTATCGTCTAAACAGCTCTTAAAGAGTTTTTAACTTTTAAAGAGTTTTTGCAATAGGCACATGTTATAATTGCAAACTTTTGCGCTCACATATTTTTGATATTTGGTGCTTAGAAAGAGGGGCAAATGCTGAAAAAGCTCGAAAAGTAAAGGATATCGTAAAAATTTATACTAAAAATAAGGGCAACACATTTGAAGAAAGTCAATTAGAAACACGCTTAAAATATAATTTCAAAAAAAAAATTAATTTTGGCAAATATGCTATCGTATAAAAACAAGAGTTCGAAATACATATTCTGATTACCTTGCCAAAAAGTAGTCGATTTCATTAAAATCACACACTTAACTTGAATCAAGTTCAAGGACGTCCTAGATTAAGTTTCGGAGAGTGTTTAAGCAGTACAAAGCGACGACGTATAGCAGAAATTGATATTTCCGCTGCTGATGATTTGCAATTTGATACATTAAAAAATAATTCATCAATTATGCAAGCAAATGTTAGTAAAGTTATACCGCTTAGAACTGAAGCAGGTTTAACAAAACATCAATTTTTTAGTACTTATCGTGACAGTTTTTAAAAAAATTTGTTTTTGTTGAAGTTAGGCTAATGTAAACTGAAAAAATGGAAAATTTTTCTTTTTTTCATTAATAAAAAAAAAAATATCAGATCAAAATAATAAAATATGGGCACGATAGGTACTAGAGGATTTAATAATCTACAAAGAAAAAAAATTTCATCAAAATCCGATTAGTAGTTTTTGCTGAACAACTACAGCCAATTTTATCATTTAAAAAAAGCATCCCACAATTGGGTGGCAACCCTGGCAATTCTTTTGACCAAAATTTGATTTGTAAAAACTTTTTAAAATATAACGATTTTTGTCTTTCATATAGAAAAAACAGAATTAAAAATTATTGTGCATTTATTTTTTATAGCTGTTTAAATATTGTCAATATTAAAACTGTTTTTTAGTAACAACCTAAAAGATCTAAGGTGACCGGCAACGTCTGGACTCAGTCTTTTAGTGAAGTGGTGAAAGGTAACTTCGTTAGGGCTGTGATAAACAGGCAAAATGGGGATTGTAGTATTCCAAGGGACAAGTGGAGTTTAGTTGAAACTAAACTAAATGAAATCTACTATAGGCTTCTTGAGAGTATGCCTGATTTTCTCCCTACTACTGTCAACGCAGGTTGGTATCAGGGGCGAGTAAAACTCGTTGCTTTTGGAAACGAAAGATCCGCAGCCGTGTTTAAGGTTGCCATTAGCCAAGTGGGAGAGTTATGGCCTGGAGCCAGACTGGACGTTGTGGAAAAACATGATATCCCCTCGCAACCCAGAGCTCATGCATGGATCCCAATGGCTACAAGTGACACTGCGGTGATTCTAAAGATGATAAAAGTCTGCAATCCTGACCTTCCAACTCAGAATTGGCAAATTGCCAGATTGGGTGAGATGGAGGGCGCTCGTCGTCAAGCAGTGGTCTTGGTTAATGAGGAATCGCTTCCGCTTTTAGCCAGGACTGACGGCATAATTAGATTTGGCTTTTTTCATATAAGAGTCAATGTCTACAAGGGCGACCAGAAGCCTATTTTGGAAGCAGACAAGCCAGTGGCAGAGTCGGCTGGGGAGGAGAATCTGGAAAAGGTTGATATTCAGCTGACCGATTCTAGGCTGATGGGAGATGCATCTGGCATTTTCGAAACCGAATCTGGCAACGAATGCGACCTCTGTGATGGCACGGAGGATAAAGCTGATGCCACTATGGGTGACATTCAGGACGAGGCCCATGCAGTGAGGAATTCGGAGAGTTCTGTTGCCTCCGATTCAGAACAGATGGGACACATATCTGGCTTATTCGAAACCGAATCTGGGGACGAATGCGACCTCTATGATAACACGGAGGATGAAGCCAATAACACGGTGGTGGAAAGGATGGTGGAAAAAAAGCAAGATGTTGCGGTTCCTACAAATAAACCTCCATCACTGTAAGGCAGCCTCAGCTGCACTATTGCTGCGCCTGACGACAGGAGCAGTTGACTTGGTTTTTATCCAAGAGCCCTGGGTGCGGGGTGGCAGGGTTTGCGGATTGAAGACCCCTGGGTTTAAGTTGATGGTTGCCAAAGGTGAGGGCTCACCAAGAGCCTGCATCTTGGCGAAAAATGGCTTAAATATATTCTTTTTATCAACTTTTAGTGATATGGATGTTACAGCGGCTAGCTTAGAGCTTCATGGGAAATCTATTTGGCTCGCCTCTGCGTATTTTCCTAATCCGGGGCCAATACCCCCGGAGAAGGTTGGCGGTCTGATTCGGGAGTCTGAATCTAGGGGACACCAGTTACTAGTGTGCTGTGATGCTAATGCACATCATTCGATATGGGGTAGTACAGACACAAATGATAGAGGCGAATCACTTTTGGAGTTTTTGTTAAGCACTAACCTGTATATTTGTAACAAGGGTAGTGAACCAACTTTCGTTACAAGTACGCGGCAAGAGGTTCTTGACGTAACACTTGTATCAGATACATTGTCTGATAGAATTGATGACTGGAGAGTTTTGGAAGAGCATTCTTTCTCAGATCATCGGTACATTGAGTTTTTACTCAGGGAGCGTGCCCCGGTTGAGACAGTCTCTAGAAATCTGAGAAGAACAAACTGGGTGAAATATAGGGAGACTTTTTCTTTGCTTTTGGATGAAGTACCCCTATCTGAACCGCATAGTTTAGCGGAAATTGACTGTCTGGTTGACCATATAACAAATGTTTGTAATAGGTGCCTGGATGCGTCTTGCCCTTCTGCAAAGCCTAGAGGGAAAAAAAGCCACCTTGGTGGTCAAATGAGTTGCAGACGAGCAGAGATTCCTGCAGAAAGCTCTTTAATAAGGCTAAATTTTCAAGAGCGGACGAGGACTGGTCTGCATACAGGCTGCAACTTAAGAGTTATAAAAAGATGATCAGAAATGCCAAATGTGATTCTTGGAAAAACTTCTGTGGAAACATAGAAGACGTTTCTGAGGCATCCAGGCTGCGCAAGGTTCTGGCTTCTTCTCCTTGCACCCTAGGATACCTGAAAGATCCTAATGGGGTGTGGTCTTCCTCCAGTGGAGAGTCGCTGGATCTCCTTTTAAACACGCATTTTCCGGGCAATTCCATGACGCCGTTTCAAGCTTTGGAACGTTCTGACGCCCAAGCATCTGAAATTGCTTCGGAAATAATAAATATGCCAACATTAATCTGGGCGATAAAAAGCTTCAGGCCCTATAAATCTCCGGGACCTGATGGTATAATCCCGGCTGAGTTGCAGCAAGTGTTGGACTATATAGCCCCGTTGCTGTATAATCTATACACAGCATGCATCAACTGGTCGTATATTCCTTTAAAATGGAGGGATACCAGAGTCGTATTTATCCCGAAGGCTGGGAAAAGTTCCCACACAGCTCCGAAGGATTTCAGACCAATTAGTCTGTCTTCTTTTTTGTTAAAGACAATGGAACGAATGATAGACTCATATTTGCGTAGAGTGATTGACCGAGGTTGCTTTCGACAAAGCAACATGCATACAGCAAGGGACGATCAACGGAAACAGCTCTTCATGAGCTCGTTGGTACCATCGAGAGATCGCTTTCGGTAAAGGAGTACACTATGGTGGCCTTTCTTGATATTGAGGGGGCTTTTAATAATGTCATTCCAGAATCGATAATATTGGCATTGTCTGGTCTGGGAGTAAAGCGTGAAATCGTTTTAATGGTGGAAAACCTACTTGCCAATAGACGTATAACGTCTGAATTGGGAGCGTCCGTCATATCTCGATTTGTCAATAGGGGCACACCACAAGGAGGTGTTCTTTCGCCGCTTCTTTGGAACCTGGCACTGAATTCAATGCTACTATCTCTAGAAGCACGTGGTTGTCATGTTATCGCATATGCTGACGATGTCGCGATAGCGGTAAAGGGGAAGCATCTGCCAACATTGCGGGACATTCTTCAGGGTTCTCTGAAAGATCTGTCTAAATGGGCAAGAGACTGTGGCCTAGGAGTTAATCCTAGTAAAACAGAGCTTGTTTTGTTTACAAGGAAAAATAAGATTCCTGCTTTTGATCCTATTTCTCTGGACGGTACTGAAATCACCTTCTCAGATGGAGCCAAGTATCTTGGAGTATTTCTAGATAGGAAGCTGAATTTCAGGCGTAATATTGAGGAACGGGTGAGAAAAGCAACGATTGCTTTGTATTCCTGTAAAAGGGCCATTGGAAAACGATGGGGTTTTAGCCCTCAAGTCGTTCATTGGATCTATACAGCAGTGGTGCGTCCAATTTTGCTGTATGGAATCATTGTCTGGTGGCCTGCTTTGGAAACAAAAGCGAACTTTGTCTTTATCACGAAGGTACAGAGAATGGCGTCAATGTGCATCACTGGTGCTCTTCGTACTACACCTACGGCTGCATTAGAAATCCTCCTTCACCTGATACCCTTGGACATATTGGGTAGGCAGTATGCGGCTGCGTCGGCAATTCGACTTAATAGCACGCTGCAATGGAGGAGCAGTGATTGTGGCCATAGCGCAATCTTGAAAAAGATAACAATACCACAAAATGTGGACTGTGCTCCCTCTTTGAGCCTCTTTGAGCGCCACTTTACCACTATGATACCATCCAGGGAGTCTTGGATGGGGGATACTCCGGGTAGTGGAGCTACCATAAATTTTTATACAGATGGATCGAGGCTGCACGAACAAGTGGGCTTTGGAGTCTATTCGGAAGAGCTTGGGTTGAGCCTGGCTCGTAGATTGCCAGATCATTGCAGTGTTTACCAGGCAGAGATGCTGGCAATAAAAGAAGTGGCTGACTGGTTGAGCTGCAATGTCTTGTCTACAACCGCAGTCAACATCTATACTGACAGTCAAGCCGCGGTCAAGTCCCTGGATTCAATGTTTCTGAAAACAAGATCTGCCCTTAACTGCCGCACGTCTTTAAATGAGATGGCCAAGCAGTTTAACATACGACTCATATGGGTCCCAGGGCACAGAGACATTCCAGGGAATTGCAAAGCCGATGAGCTTGCAAGACTAGGAACTACCTTACAGGTTCCAACAGAATTGGAATGTGTTGGTACGCCTCTAGAAACTTGCAAGCAAAACCTACGGCTTTGTTCTGCGACGGAGACTAATCAAAGATGGGCAAATGGATGGACGTGTGAGACAACACGACTGATTTGGCCTTCTCTTAATCAGGGGCGCACAAGTGAGCTGATATCGCTTCCAAGAGGAGAGATTTCAACGGTGGTTTCTATAATTACCGGACACTGTCTTATAGGGAAGCACGCAGAGCGGTTAAATGTGCCGTCGAATGACTTTTGCCGAAGTTGCATGGATGAAGAGGAGTTGGAAACTATCGAACACTTTATTTGCCATTGCCCGGCACTTTCTGGTCAGCGACTTGCTTCACTGGGATCTAGGGAGCTGTACGATCTTTCAGATTTGTCGGATGTCAAAATTCAACATCTAAGGAGTTTCATAAGAAGCTCAAACTGGTTTAACGACAGGGACTAGTAGGGAAACCTATTACGATCCCGTGGTATCACAATGGACCTCAGAGTCTACGTGTGTTGACGTAAAACGTCAGCAGCCACTTACAACCTAACCTAACCTAGTAACAACCCCCCTTAACCTTTTTATAATATTTTATTACATATTATTTCATATTTAATAAGTCAATATTTTTAATTTTTTAAACTTATCTTGTAAAAAAGTTATGAATTAAAAACAAAGTTTAGTTTTTCTTACGTGGCGAGAATTTGGGTGCATGGGTACGGTAGGTGGTGGGGGGTGGTTATGAGTAATCAACCACTCCCATTTTATCATTAAATAGTTCTGACATGTTTAAAAAGCCGTGACCGACGTTTCACGATGTTACCTATACTGGAAGTATTTTTGGCCGCCTTCTCCATACAGCTCCGACCACTGTGCTCTGCATCAAACTAAACATTAAACTTAGCAGTATTATACTTAAAAGCCCATTCAATTTTTTATTTATTTTTATAATCTACATAAAGAAAAAAAAAATCGTAATTTCGTTTAATTTTAAAATTTAATTCGTAAATTAAAAAAAAAATATTCGTGAAATAAACAAAACATTCGTGTATTCTAAGAAATAAAATGCTACGAAGGATATTCTTAATTTCGTAAATTTTGAAAAATGTTTCCTAAACTTATTTTCGTAAAATAAACGAAACTTTCGTGCATTTTACGAAAGAAATAGCTGCGAAAGTTTATTTCGTAAAATGTTGCATGGATTTTTTTTGGTGTATGTTTTGAAAAAAATATTTTCAATAAATTTCTGTGCTTCTTTTACAAACTTACAAATCGAACACACGGGTTTTACATTTTTCAACATTCGCGCATGTCCAATGTCTTCCCTGAGGATGTTACCTTTCTTTTTGTATTATTTTGTGGTTGGACTTTTTATATTGGGCCCAAAATCCTCCCCAGAATCTCCATACCATATTTTGCAATGAATTTAAAAAAAATCAAATGTAAATTTACCTTTTTTAAAAAGAATAGATACGCAGGAACTCTTCACGCATGTCTCAAGTCTTTCTGGGGATGTTACCTTTCTTTTGGTATAATTTTGTGGTCGAACAATTGATATGTGGCTCAAAATCCTCGCCCGAAGTTCCGTACTTGGCAATTGAATTTTCCAAAGTATTTGGTATCAAAATGATTGTTGAACTAATTCCAATTATATAAAAGAAGTTGCGTAAGCATCTGGTGAAATTATCACAGTGAAAAACAGAGAACTATTCTTAACGTTAGGATAGTTTTAGACATTTATAGAGCAAGAAGCTTAAATTTTTATTTTTTTTTTTCATTTGATAAGTTTACATTGAACTCCAGGTCGTTAATCTCCGAATAGAGCACAATAGCAATTTTAAATTCTGGTTTTTGCCACCAAAGCCCCTAATATAGTTGCATCAATGTACATTCCCAATAAACACCAAAAAATTAAAATTCAAGTGCTTGAAATTTGTCTTGAATTAAACTTTAATTTTAGTCTATTTTTCAAGCCTTAATCCAGTTCAAACAAAATGGGTTTGTTTGAATTTTATATTTTCCTTTTTTGTCAAAACTGGAAAATAACAAAAAAAAATTAAAAAAAAAAAACAATTGCTGAAAATGGAATATTACCAAAAGATTAATTAAATGTCGCGTGATTGGAAACAAATGGCTCGTTAACCAAAGGATTTTTGCTGTTCAATTTCAGAAAAATCATGTAAAGGTAAGCAAACTTGAATTTTGCAAAAATAAAAATCTTAAAATTTCATTTTCATTTTAGTTATCCAAGGGCAAAATTTTCGCCAGCCAATCAATTACTTAAACCCTCTTCATTATCAAAATTTGGGCGTGGATGCTGAAAAACAAATGTTCTTCCAGTTTAATAGATTTATCAAAATATTTTTATTTTATTGTCATTTAATCTTTGTATAAAATTCGCACTATCTTCTTTTCAGCTAATAAATAATTATTTATGCATAATGTTGGTCTATTTTTTTATTAAACAATGGATTTGTACTTGAATTGCACTTGATTTAGGCTTGAATTAAACTGGAATAGGGCTTGATTTACACTATAAATCAAGCCATATTCAAGTAGTTTTTTAAAATTTTGTTTGGTTCGACTGGAATTACGCTTTTATTTGGGGCTTGAATTCAAGTGTTTTTACACTGTTTTGTTTGACTTGAATTCAAGTATCCGTTTCACTGGTATATGCTATTGAATTACAGTGTAATTCAAGTTGAATTCAAGGCTTGAAAATTGAAAATATGACTGGAATTACGCTTGAATTACACTTGAATTCCAGCAATTTGGCTTATTGGGTTAAAACATTAAAAAATTAGTAATCCATTTCCCCGCCAAAGTTTTATTTAAACTACAAACTGCTTGTATATATTTATTAGAAAGCTTTTTTATTTCTTTTAATATAAGATATATTTTTTTTTTGTTATATGCCTGTTATATAAAACACTGAACTACAATACAAATATTTATAATAAAAAAATCTTATAACATAACTGTTTTGTTTTATTTTGTTGTTTTTAATGCATAAACAAACTTGTATTATTCTACATGTCCGTAATGTGATGATGAAATATTTTTTCGGTGTACATTGTTTTTTTTTTTTTTTTTTAATTTTTAATTTAAATTATGTACGTGAACTTATATTTATTTATTTGATGTAGTATTACAATACATTGTTAGGGGGATACTGCAAATATCCTTGTTTATATTAATTTAAATGCGAATATTAGCAGTTTGAGCATTCTAAAATATGTAGGTTTGTGCAAAACTCTGAAAAAAATATTACAAGTGAATTGGATAATTATTACATTTTTACTAAAACCATAGTAAGTATATTATATAAAAAAGACACAAAGTTGTGAATAATTTTAAATAAAAAAAAAGGAAATGTTACAATTTTTTGGATTCGATTAAAAAAAAAATCTTAAGATTAAACAAAAAAAAAACATTACTTTAATATTTGCACACAATTATGTTATTTTAAAATGAAATAAATACAATACATACATTTAATTTCATTTGTGATCGCTTTTAGATTACTTTTTTTTTTAGTTTTGTTTTTATATATAAATTGGTAAATTATGAATCATCTCTTCAATCGTCAGAAGTTAGCTTTAAACTAATGATTTTTCTTCTTAAATGTATATTTTAAATTTTATGCTAGTAAAATACATTTAAAGTTATACAATGTATTTCATATACATAGCCAATGTGTAATTATTTATTTTAAACATCCTTAAGAACCACATGCATCCTTTAAAAACCAGATGGGTAGTTTTTCTTAATACGATTGATCATTAAAATCGTTAACATCTAGCATACTGATGGATACTGTTAATATGCACAAATTTTGCGTATATGGTGGTTCTTTTTTTTCATTAAGCAACTTGTTTGGGGTATAATTTAAATGTGTGGGTATAATTTAAATGTGTATATGATTATTTTTTCAAACTAAATTGGAAAAATAATGCTACATGTTATGAAAATTATACCCAAATCCAATTATATTTTATATAAATAATAACACCAGGACTACGTATTTGAAACACACTGTAAATAATATATATGTATATTAGGGCGGAGTAATTTTTTTTTTTTTTTTTTTTCGACAAAATCGTCTAGCATATTCGGATTCTGCATTAAATTCTAAGAAAAAATGCCGAACAAACCATGTCTCAAAAATCAGTAGTAGTTTTGCACGATATAAGACTTTTTTAGCTGGGCTTATTATTTTGGAATATATTGTTTTACTAATAAATGTTGCTTTTATTTTGTATTAAGAGGTGTACCTGGTATTTTTGGGTACGGGGAATCCATATTTGATATTTATTTTGCTCTAAACCGCCGCTAGAGAGCGTTAAAAAACAAAAATCTGGACTTGGGTCTTCAGATTTTTTTTATTATGAAGGCAGATACTCTAAGGAGGCATTTAGACATTCCGATTTTCAGTTTAGTTAAATTCCAAAAACTCGCGATTTTAATTTTTTTTAAATCCACAAAAAAATTAAAAAGTGGTAGTTTGAAGAGCTATAACTTCTTAAGTATAAATATCGGATTTTTATAATCAAAATTGAAACGTAAAAGTTAAAAAATTGTGTCATTAAAAAATTTTAATTTAATGCAAAGTGCATTTAGTGCATTTTCGCCAACTTTTATCACTTTTGATTTTTTTATACCCTCCACTCTAGTGATAGAGGGTATATATAAGTTTGTCATTCCGTTTGTAACACCTCGAAATATTGGTCTAGGACCCCATAAAGTATATATATTTATGATCCTCGATCGATTTTAAGTCGATCTAGCGTTGTCCGTCCGTCCGTCCGTCTGTCTGTCTGTCCGTAGAAAACACGCTAACTTTTGAAAGACTTCACAGAGGCTACTGAAGTTTGGCACATATGTTTGTCATTTACCTGGTCAGGTTGGTATTGCAATCCAGCCAAATCGGTACACTGGTTCAAAAGTTATGAGCAAAAGAGTAAATTTCGGCAAGTGTGTTTTGCGAATTTACGAGATAAAAAACACGATAACTTTCGAAAGACAATAATGAGAGTACTGAAGCTTGGCATGTATTTTTGCAGTTCCCCGAGTCTATTTGGTATTAAATTTCAGCTCAATCGGTCCAGTGGTTCAAAAGTTATAAGCAAAACCCTGAATTTCAGATTAGTTCCATCTAAAATGCCACGTGTTTTAACAAGTTTTAAAAGCATTGGTGGTTAGTAAACCATGCTTTTCAAACTTGATTAATTTTAAAGCAATGATTTTTAAACTTGTTTAGTTTTAAAAGCATTGGTAACTTAAAAATTACACTCGAAAAAAAATTTTCAATCAAAAAAAGTTTTACCCTCAAAAAAAATTTTACACTGAAAAAAAAATAAACAAAAAAAAAATTTTTTTTTTTTACAAAATGACAATATTTTGTGTACATACGTACGTGCATTCACTCAGAAATATTTTTACAGTAAAAAAACGTTACACTCGAAAAAAATTTTACACTGAAAAAAAAATTAGTAACTTTTCTTTTTTTTTAAAAATGACAAAATAAAATATTTCTAATCAAAATTGTTAATTTTTTCACGTTAAAAAATGTACTACCCTTTAAATAAATGCTTTGTGGAGGGTATTCATAGATTCGGCAAAGTCGAATTTAACTTTTCTACTTGTTTTAAATTAACATATTATTCAAATTTACCATTTTAAGAGAAAAAATCAGTCATCATTTTCATGGAATACAAACGTCTTTTATTTTTAAAAATTTTGATAATCTTTTTCCATATAAAAAAAAAAAACAGAGATTTTTTTTGTTTTTCAAAATTTTGTAAATAAATGTTTTTTAAATTATTTATCAATATACTTTAAAGAGCCATAACTCCTTAAGTGAATATCGGATTTCTAAAATCAAAATTGAAATGTAAAGCTAAAATCCTCTACCTTAAACTGAAAAGTTCAAAAAATTTCTCAATACAAAAATTAATTTTAAATGCAAATAAAATTTTTGAGTGCATTCAAAATTCACTCTTTTATTACCACATTTTTTTTAACTTTTTCGTTTAAAGTAGATGATTTTAGCTTTCAATTTTGATTATCAAAATCCGATATTTACTTAAGGAGTTATAGATTTTCAAAGTACATCGATAAACAATTTGAAAATCCTAAAATCATTTATTAACAAAATTAAAAAAAAAATCTTTTTATATGGGCATAATTTAAAAAAAAAAAAAAATATTAAAAATAGAAGACTTTTGTGTCCTATTAAAATGATGACTGATTTTTTTTTTTTTAATGTAATACTTTCACATGTTAATTAAAAAAAAATCGAAAGAGGTAAAAGTTGACGAAAATGCACTAAAAACTGCATTTGCATTTAGAATGCATTCTTTTAATGACACAATTTTTAACTTTTACGTTTAATGTAGAGGACTTAAGCTTCTAATTTAATTTTGATTTTAAAAATCGGATATTTACCTAAAAAGTTATCGCTCATCAAACTACAACACTTTTTCATATTTTGTGATTTTAAAAAATGAAAATCGCGAATAAAATCGCGAGATTTTGGAATTTAATAAAACTGTAAATGGGAATGTCTAAATGGCTCCATAGAGTATCAATGTACACAATCTAAAGATCCCAGGTCAAAAAATACCCTTTTTCTCATGCTAATTGATGGAAAACGCGTATATCGTACAAAACTATTTTTGAAAATAGGGGGTGTCAAAATTAATTTTTGAGACATGGTTTGTTCGGCATTTTTTCTTAGAATTTTATGCAGAATTCAAATATCCTAGAAGATTTTGTCAAAAATTTTGCTCCGAACAATTCACTCCGCTCTAGTGTATATGTATGTATAAAGTTTCGATTTTTATAATGCAATGGGTTAATATATAATAAATGCTTTTCCTTTACAGACGTCCTAAGGTTTAGTTTGATGTTCACTTTGATTCCTCCTTATCTTTATTTTCCTCTGATATTTCTTTTTCATTTGTCTGAAAGAAATTAAGAACAAAATAAACAAGTTAATTAAACAAATGAATGGCAAAAAGTTTAATGTTTTGATTGCAGTGCAGTGCAAACGTGCACAACAAACAGTGGACCAAATGTTAAATCTGTTGCGCAATTGGTAGAAAAATTATCTTTTAACAATATAAAATTAATATCGCACATATGATTGCAACATGCCTTATGCTAATAAATTTTCTTTGTTAATTGCAAAAACACCATCGTAGTAGGCAGTCAAACATGAGTAATTAGTAGGCCAACCAAAAAAAAGCAAATGCTACTTTTTTATTTCGAAAGATAAATCAATTTAGATTAAATACAAATTCTGATCATTAAAAACCAGACAAGGAAAAACAATAAAAATTAAAATTCGTTATTGATAAAATTCAATTTTGAATTTTTCATAAAATTCAAGAAAGAATTTTAAATAAAATTCTAAAAAAATTTATTTTAAATTCTTAAAAGAAATAAAATTCTAAAAAATTTTATTTAAAATTCTTGAAAGAATTTTATTATTAAAAAAAATAGAATTTTATTTTCATACAAATAAATATATTTCAAACAAGTTAATATTTTTATAACGTTCGAATATTTCTATATATTAAGGTAACTTAATTAGCTAAATACATCCTCGTATGATAGTAAATTGCCACTATCCTCTAATTTAATAGCGGTATTCGCTCTTGGTAGCAAACTACCCTTGCAGACCTTTCAAAGCTTGCAGATCTTGTATAAATACAAGAGTATGCAAGCCCACAACAACAAAATACATGAAATAAAAATATACAAGACTTTCATTTATATGCAAGACTAAAACCCATTGCATATTCTGGCCCTTCAAACCTTTCAAACTTACAATGCTTAACATCTTTTAGTTTTTCCGGAAAACGATAAGAAAAATTAACAAACTTTCATATCTTGTGTAAAAAAAAAATAAAAACAGTTTTTTAGAACGAATTATAACAAAAACTAGCTGTTTTGCACCCGGCGTTGCCCGGGTTGAAAAAATATTATATAATGAATGAGTTTTTTATTAGTCAGTTTATATACTGCTTCATGACTTTTCACTGGTGAATATAAACCTATTCCTGAGGTTTGGTCGATTTTTTTCGACTTCGCTTAGCGTCGGGAACATTGTGCGTACGTGTTCTTCCGTCATGGGAACAAACCTTCTTGGTTGGATGGAGTGTGTGATGCGGGCCGTTCAAAAAAATTATTCGACCATCATAAAAACCTTTTTAAAAAAAAAAAATCAAAAATTTTTTTTTTAACAAAAAAAATGAAAACGTTTTTTTGCACGTTGTTTGGAACTTCCCGATTTCAAATCAAAAAAGGAACCCAAAGACATTGCCCAGCAGGTGCAATACTTTTGTGAGTTAATATTGAACATAAAAGGCAACGACCCCGACGCAAAGCGAAATAGAAAAAACGAATAATCGCCCCACCCCAAAATTAATGTATTTCTTTAATGGCTTTTAAAAGGAACCTATAGTTCCCTCCTCGGTTAGCACTTTATGTGGTGAAAACTTCAATAAAGACATAACTTTCACAATAGTTCAAGTGGGTGTGGCATTTAACGCATCTAGTTCAATTTTGGTCTCATGTGACCTATAGTTCCCCTATTGGTTAGCACGTAAAGAAAATTGCAATTATATTTGTTCAGCAGGTTTTCCACGTTTGCGGAACTGGCAGACAATATTAACTCACAAAAGTACAAAGGGGCGTGCCATTATATGCCTTTTTTATCAATCGCTGTTTAATATTGCCTATAGCACTATTTGTGTTGAAAATTTCATTGAAATCGGCTTAACTGTTTTCAGGTTCTAATATGGCAGTAGTGTTTAAAGGAATTGGTTAAGCCGTTTTTGCATGATAGCAAATAAGCTCGAAATAACGTTCTGTATATTACAAATTGATGTGGCATTTTACTTTCCCAACAAACATTCACCTTTGAAATACATGGAATATTATATTGATAGCAAGTTTAAAATTTAAACCTTAGCCTTGAAAACCAGTTGAAAATAACATAGATCTCAACGTGAAAACAATAGCATTCTCAAAGAAAACGGCATGTTAGTTCTCAAGTAAAATTTTCAAGTTTATTTAGATTTGATATATAGTTTGAGATTTTTTGAATGTATAATGTTTCTCCAATGTACACAAATATTTTTAGCTTGAAAATAGGCTTACTATCTAATTGAATTTTAGTGTAGTTTTCAAAGAATTCTCAGCCTTATTTATAATGTTAATTTAACATTATTTTTCAAATGAACCTCAATACTATTTTTTATTAAAAAAACTGTAAATACGAATTTTAATAATATTTGCTATTTATTTGCACTAAAAATTAATAATAAAAAAATTACATCGAATGCCATTTTTGAGGTCGTCTCCTTCCAGTTCTTCTTCTTCAGCCGTCTGCTCTTTAAACTTCGAAATCTTTAAAGAAAAGAAAATACGTTAATATATGTATAACTTTTTTTTCATTAACTCATGTGTACTTACTTTTTAAACCTTTATGCAAGTTTTTATACTTATAGCATTCAATTAATTGGCAAAAATGCATAAAAATACATAAAATTTCTAGATTTGTCTTCTTAATTTTTAAAACAAAATTTTAAGTTTTCTGACAATTTGAAATTCGGAATTGAACAACATTTGAAAACAAAATTATTTCCACCCATAATCAATGTTCGATATTAGGTTTGAGAAACATGGGAAATCAATTTGATGTTTATATTTTTTTGAAAAGAATTAATAGTATAGGAAAAAACAAATATTTCCAACATGTTTCAAATTTATTTTAAATGTTTAAATTTTTGTCACTGAAAACAATTTGAAAAACACCCTTGATATTTAGTGCCAATTTGATTTTTTTTCAAAGGCTGGAATTGATGTTTGTTGGGTATAGTTACGAAACAGGAAAAAATATTTTTTAATTTAATACAAAAGGGTGCGGCATTTTAAGCCCCTTTGCCCGATCGCCGCGGTAAGTACTAACTGTGGTGAAAATTTGCTTAAAATTGGTTTCACCGTTAACGCGTGAGTACGGATCAGGCAAAAATAAATTTTAATGTATTACAAAGGGGCGTGTCAATTCACGCCTTTGTCTGGTGGTGTCTATAGTTTCCGCCTCAATAATTACTATCTGTGGTGAAAATTATAACAACATTGGGTTCGTAGTTTAAGCGTGATAACGGTATGGCAGAAAAAACTTTCAGTACATTGCAAAAGGCGTGGCAGTTGATACAGACTAAAGTTCTCGCCTCTGTTAGTAATATCTATGGAAAAGATGTTGTTAAAATCGGTTTAGTCGGTTAAGCGTTCTTAAGGAACAGGCAGAAGCACTATCAGTATAGTACAGAGGCACGTGTTAATTTACGCCCCCTTTGTCCAAACGCGCTCTATTTTAATCTTTCGTTCCCGCCTCGGTAAGTACTTACTATCTGTGGTACAAATTTTATTTTAATCGGTTTAGCAGTTTATGCTAGATTACGGAACAGACACAAATAGCATTCAATTGAATATAAAGGGGCGTGCTATTTTATTTATTTTTTTAAATCGGTATGGTTGTTTAAGCATGATTACGGAACATGCAGAAAAAACTTTCAGTATAGTAAAATGGGGCGTGGCATTTTACGCCCCCTTTCTTTGATCGCCCTCTATTGTGGATCATACTTTTCGTTTCGGTTAATACAATCAGTGGTGAAAATTTCATAAAAATCAAGTTAACTGTTTAAGCGTAATTGAGGAAAAGGCAGAAATAGCTTTCAGTGTAACGAAAAGGGGCGTGGCATTTTACGCCCCTTTTTTCGATCGCCCTTTATTGTGCTCATAGTTTTCGCCTCGGTTAGTAGTATCTGTGGTAAAAATTTCAGTGAAATCGGTTAAATCACTTTTCAGTGATTGCGGAACAGGCAGACATAGTTTCTGATTGGTACAAAGGGGCGTGGCATTTTACGCCCATTTTTCCGATCGCGGATTTTTCTGACCTATAGTTCCCGCCTCGGTTTGTATTATCTGTGGTGAAAATTTCATAAAAAACGGTTCAGCCGTTTTTCCGTTATTGCAGGACAGGCAGATATAGCTTTAGCATGGTACAAAGGGGCGTGGCATTTTACGCCCCTTTTTCCGATCGCGGTCGCTTATGGCCTATTGTTACCACTTTGGTTAGTACTATCTGTGGTGAAAATTTCATGAAAATCGGTTCAGCCGTTTTTCCGTTATTGTCTGACAGGCAGATATAGCTTTAGCATGGTACAAAGGGGCGTGGCATTTTACGCCCCTTTGTGAGATCGCGTTCGCTTATAGCCTATAGTTCCCGCTTCGGTTAGTACTATCTGTGGTGAAAATTTCATGAAAATCGGTTCAGCCGTTGTTTCGTTATTGCCGGACAGGCAGATATATCTTTAGCATGGTACAAAGGGGCGTGGCATTTTACGCCCCTTTTTCTGATCGCGGTCGCTTATGGCCTATTGTTACCGCTTTGGTTAGTACTATCAGTGGTGAAAATTTCATGAAAATCGGTTCAGCCGTTTTTCCGTTATTGTCTGACAGGCAGATATAGCTTTAGCATGGTACAAAGGGGCGTGGCATTTTACGCCCCTTTGTCCGATCGAGTTCGCTTATGGCCTATAGTTCCCGCCTCGGTTAGTACTATCTGTGGTGAAAATTTCATGAAAATCGGTTAAGCCGTTATTTGCGGAACAGACAGACAGACAGAAAGACAGACAGACAGACAAACCAACAATCAGATTTATAATATTAATAGGGATTAACCAAAAATTAGAACAACACAAATAAAAAAATAAAACTATTTCGTCTTCTTCTTTGACAGCAGCACTGATGCCAACTATTCTTCAAACAGAAAGTCGCTAGATTCTAGTAAAAAAATCGCTAAGAAAGCGATTTTCGGTAGAAGATAGCTATTTTGACAACAGCGGAATGTAATAAAAACAGCTGTTTGTAAAATCACAATAAAAACGAAAAAAAGACGCTCACGCTTTGTTGTATAAAATCGTAGCATTAATACTACCCTTGCAAAAATGCTATCAAGAGCGAATACCGCTAATGTAATTTAATAATTTACTTAGTTCAAACTTATAATGCAATAGTATTTTTTTTTAGTAATTTCCAAATTCTGATCCACTTGTTTTTAGAAAACCTCTGAAAAAATTCTCATATTTTAATGTAATTCTCTGATTCTAATAGCTTTTTCGAACAGAAACATTATAAAGAAATTTTGTACACTTTTTTAAAAATAGAATCTTTAATTTTACAGCAATTTTCTATAAAAAGGTGTTTTCTGAGGCAGTTTTTCAGATTCTGAAACATTTTGCACATAGAAAATTTTTAGTATCTTAGACATTTTTCTAAAGAAACATTTTAAGACACTATTTCAACAGAAAATTTGAAGATTTAGAGATTTAGAGATAAATTTCCTATAGAAAAATTCTTACAATCTTCCAACAGAAAAATGTTTCGATTCAAAGTAATTTTTTTCATACCAAAAAATTTCACATCTAATACAGTTTTCTATAGAAAAGTCATTGATCAATGATTTTTATAAAATTTTCCTACATAAAAATTTTCAGATCCTAAAAAATTAAAAAAACAAGTAAGAAAATTATAGTCGGTCAAGACCGACCATATAATACCCTACACCAGAGTTTCCCGGGAAATGGGTCCCAAGTTCAAACATGGACTGATTAGATCTATATTTTGTCAAATCTTTAATAAGTGTAAAAAGCACTCTCAAATCAAATTTGAGTGGAAAAGGTTTATTTTTGTTGACAATAAACCGCTTGAACTGAATATCGGGCGAAATTTTTACATGGGACCTAAGTCCAAAAATGGTCCGATGATAATCAGATTTGATAAGGTTATTAAAGTACGCGTTTAACATACACAAACAAAACTTTAATTAAATATTTTCTATTTTCATGAAATTTGAGAGATTTATGTTAAAATCGGGAAGGTGGTTTGTATGGGGCTACAAGAAGAACTGGTCCGATTTCTTTAAAATTCGGAATGATGATTTGTGTCGATAAAACATGATTACCTGCCTAATTTCGAAAGGATACCTATTAAAATGCGGCTATTAGAGTCATTTGAGCCAAAACTAAAGAGGACCTTTGCATGGGGGCTATTTAGAATATGGACCGATTTTTTCCAATTTCAATAGGCTTCGTCCTTGGGCCAAAAGAGGCTTAAGTTTTAAATTTCAAGTCAATTGATTAAAAATTGCGACCTGTATCGTGTTTACACCGTTTACATGGACAGACAGACGGACGGACAGACGGACGGACGGACAGACGGACGGACGGACAGACGGACGGACGGACGGACATCGCTAAATCGACTCAAAAAGTGATTCTGAGTCGATCGGTAAAAGTGGGTCTAAGACCAATATTTCGGGTTGTTACAAACATCAGCACAAACTCATTATACCCTGTACCACAGTGTGGTGTAGGGTTTAAAAATATTTCCATAACAAAAATTCTAAGATTTGAAAATATATTTCTCATATAAAAGCTCAGATTCTTAAACGTTTTTCCTATTGAAAAGTTATCCGATCCTGAGAAATCTTTTTTTCAGAAAGATTCTTGGGATTCTGAAACAGTATTTTTTAGGAAAAATTCTCAGTTTCTGAGGGATTATTTTTTATAGTTTTTTTTTATAGAAGTTATGACCTTTAATACATTTTTCCTACAGAAAATTTTTTAAAATTGTGGAAAATTTTTCAATAAAAATACTCTTTTATTCAGAGTCAAATAAGCATCAAAATATTTTGTAAAGATAATGTCTGGAATTCTGAGACGTTTTTCTATAAAATATATTTAAGATATTTGTTTTCCCTTAGAAAATTATGAAAAAAGGTGTTAGATTCAGTTAGAAAATGTCCACGACTATAATGCCATTTAAGTTTTTTATATGCATTTTTTTTAATTTTGAAATATTTTATCTTAAGGATGTAAAAAAATTTTTATGTAGAGACTAACATTTGCATTCTATCTATGATAACATTAATTGTAATATGGATTTATAAACTTCTTTTTAATTAAAATAATTAACATACACAGTATTTAAAAATTATAGTTTACCACATTAGTATAAACTAACAGTTATTACTTTGTTTTATTATTATTTGTTTTACAAAATGAAATTCAAACCAAAAATAAAAATCTTTAATTTTTAAGAATTTTATTTATAGGAAAATAAAATTCAATTTTTTTGAGAATTTTATTTTTGGAAATAATAAAATTCAAATGTTTTTGAGAAATTTATTTAAACAAAAATGTTATTTCAAATACCTTATGAATTTTAAATAAAATTCGAATTTTTCCCTTGTCGAGGGTTATAAAAAAAAAATATTGAATGTTAATTCAATTTAAATGACTTTTTCGTATAAAACAATCCGATGATTTTAAGTTTTTTATGAAACACGTAAATTTTTAAAGATAATATTATATTGGACGTTTTTGATGAAAATCCACTAAACACACAAAAAAAAGACGTGTGTAAAAATATCCAATCGAACTTGGTAACTTTTTTTTTATATGGAGTTTAATGAATACACACGCGGCTTGTTAAAATTTATCTAGATAATGTGTAAATTACATAATGCAAACCTTAGGTAAAAATCTAAAGCTTTTTGAATAACAAAGTGAAAGGTATATTACATTTTATGCAATATACCTTTCACTTTTTGTCTATTGTCAAGCAGCACTATATTACCAATAAACTTAGGAATTTTTCACAAAAACAATGTGAAAAGTCTCAAAATATGTGAAGACGCCATTAACTATAAAATGGTAGAAGTACAAACATAAACATACACGTAAAAACGAACGGTGAACCAGAAACATAAAAAATATAATGTATTCTGGAAAGAAAATATAAAATGTACTAAAAGAAAAATAACTAAAATTAAAAAAAAAAAAAAACATAAAAATTGTGATAAAAACTTTGTCGACCGAAACAAATTTGTTATAACACTAAAAATGATGATTGGACGCATTTACAACAAGGGTTTTTTTTTGGACAAGAAGGAAGCCATGAACAATTCAATGAATATTTCGTAAGTTGTAATTTTATAAAAAAAAAAAAAAAATATCTATATATATAAAAGAGTGTGGTGACTGACTGACTGATTGACTGACTGACTGACTGATTGGCAATAATCATCGCCCAGCCCAAACGGCTGAAGGTAGAGACTTGAAATTTGGAATATAGGTTCGGCTCCCGACAAAACCACCCACTAAGAAGGGATTTTTGGAAATTCCGATTCTAAGGGGGGCAAAAGGGGGAAAATAGGGCCCTTTGGGGGATTTTGTATCTTTTGAACTAATAGTCCTAGAAACTTCAAATTTGAACTCTAGGATCCTCTTGCGGAAATAAAATTTCGGAAAATTTTTTTTTGGAAAATTCCGCCTCCAAGGGGGGAAAAAGGGGAAAATAGGGCAAATTGGTACATTTTTTATATTCTAAACACATGGTCCCAGAAACTTGAAATTTGAAGTCTAGGACCCTCTCGCGGAAATAACATTTTGGAAAAAGTAATATTTTGAAAATTCCGTTTCTAAGGTGGGGGGAGGGGGAAAATAGGGCAAGTTGGTACATTTTGTATCTTCTGAACTAATGGTCCTACAATCTTGAAATTTTGAATATAGGATACTCTCGCGGAAATAACATTTTGAAAAAAGTACTTTTTTGAAAATTCCGGTTTTAAGGGGGCCAAAAAGGGGGAAAATAGGGCAATTTGGTGAATTTTCAATTAATGGTCCTAGAAACTAGATATTTGAACTATAGTATCCTCTCGGGGCAAAAACATTTTTTTACTAAAATTTTTTCACTCAAAATTTTTTTTCACTCAAAATTTTTTTTTCACTCAAAATTTTTTTTTTTACAAATTTTTTTTTTTACAAATTTTTTTTTTTTTACAAATTTTTTTTCACTCAAAATTTTTTTTTACTCAAAATTTTTTTTCACTCAAAATTTTTTTTTAATTAAAATTTTTTTTCACTCAAAATTTTTTTTTTTTACAAATTTTTTTCACTCAAATTTTTTTTTACTCAAAATTTTTTTTTACTCAAAATTTGTTTTTACTCAATTTTTTTTTAATAAAAATTTTTTTCACTCAATTGTATTTTATTCTTCAGTTTTTTTACTCATTTTTTTTATAAAATTTTTTACTTGGAAGGTGTTTTCACCCAAATTTTTTTTACTCAAAATATTTTTCGCTTAATTTTTTGACTCAAATTTTTTACTCAATTTTTTTTTCTCATTTATTTTTTAATTTTTGGGAATTTATTGATTTAATCACTTAAATTTAGGGGGAAATAGGACAATTTTAAACATTTCGATCTTCTGAACTAATGGCCCCAGTAACCTAAAATTTGGACTATAGGATCCTCTCGCAGAAATAATACTCTAATAAAAGTATTTTTTTAAATGAAATAAGAAGGGGAAATGGGGAAAAAGGGCAATTTGGTACATGTTCTATCTTCTGACTTAATGGTCCTAGAAACTTAAAGTTTGGACTATAAGATCCTCTAGCGGAAAAAACATTCTGAAACAAAGTTTTTTTAATTCTGATTCTGATTTAAAGGGGGAAAGTAGGATAATTTGGTACATTTTGTATCTTCTGAACTAATGGTCCTAGAAACTTAAAAATTTGGACTATATGATCCTCTCGCGGAAATTATGTTCTGAAGAAAGTATTTTTGGAAAATTTCTCATTCAAATTTGGGGGGGAAATAGAACGATTTTGAACATTTTCTATATTGTGAACTAATGGTCCCAGAAACCTGAAATTTGGACTATAGGATCCTCTCGCGGAAATAATATTCTGAAGAAAGTACTTTTTTAAAAAGGCACTTCTAAGAAGGGGAAAAGGGGGAAAATTGGGCAATTTGGTACATTTTCTTTTCTCTGACCTAATGGTCCCAGAATCTTAAAGTTTGGACTATAAGATCCTCTCGCGGAAAAAACATTCCGAAACAAAGTTTTTTTTTCAATTCCGCTTCTAGGGTGGTAAAAAGGGGGATAATAGGACAATTTGGTACACTTTGTATGTTCTGAAATAATTTTCCGAGAAACTTAAAAATTTTGACTATGGGATCCTTCGCGGAAATAACATTGTGAAGAAAGTTCTATTTTGAAAATTTCGCTTCTAAGGGGGAAAAGGGGAAAGTAGGGTAATTTTGTGTCTGCTGAGCTAATGGTCGTAGATCCTTGAAATTTGGGATGTACGATCCTCTCGCGGAAATAACTTTCTGAAAGAAGTACTTTTTGAAAATTCCGGTTTGTATCTGCTAAAAAAATAGGACTGCACGATCCTCTCGCGTGGACTGCACGATCCTCTCGCGGAAATAACATTCTGAAAAAAGTACTTTTTTGAAAATTCCGCTTTAAAGGGGGAAAAAGAGGAAGGTAGGGCAATTTTGTATCTGCTGAAAATATGGTCCTAGATACTTGAAATTTGGAGTGAACGAACCTCTCGCGGAAATAACATTCTAAAGGAAGTACTTTTTCAAAATTCTGGGGGGAAATCGGGAAAGTAGGGCAATTTTGAATCTTCTGAACTAATGGTACTTAATACTTGAAATTTAAACTGTACGATCCTTTCGCAAAAATAACATTCTTAAAGAAGAACTTTTCAAAAAATCCGCTTCTACGGGGAAAAAGGGGAAAAGTAGGGCAATTTTGTATCTGCTGAACTAATGGTCCTAGATACTTGAAATTTGAACTGTACAATCCTCTCGCGGAAATAATATTCTAAAGGAAGTACTTTTTGAAAATTCCGTGGGAAAAAGGGGGTGAGTGGGGTAATTTTGAATCTGCTGAACTCATGGTCCTAGATACTTGAAATTTCAACTGTACGATCCTCTCGCGGAAATAACATTGTTAAAGAAAAACTTTTTTAAAAATTATGCTTCTACGGGAAAAAGGGGGAAAGTAGGGCAATTTTGTATGTGCTGAACTAATGGTCCTAGATACTTAAAATTTGAACTATTCAATCCTATCCCGAAAATAACATTCTAAAAGAAGTACATTTTTGAAAATTCGTTTTTAAAGCTAAGTACTCTGTTCGGTTTCACGGGAAAAAATTTGTCAAACTCCATATAAAAAAAAAAAATTGGCAACGCGAGGAATTAAGGGGAAATTGTTAAAAAAGTTTTCACTCATTTTTATTATACAAGACAATTTAAATTGCCGTGAAAAAGTGACATTTCAGTTTTGTTATGATCGTTTCTTTCTTATCATTGTCAAAAGTTCTTGATTTTTAAATGTTTTATTGCAATTTGAGGCGTTTAAAGTTTAAGTGAAATTTTCACCGTAAGAAACAGAGTACTTAGCTTAAAGGGGGAAAAATGGGGAAAGAAGGGCAATTTCGTATCAGCTGAACGAATGGTCCCAAAAACTTGAAATTTTAACTCTACTCTCGCGGAAAAAACATTTTGTAAAAAGTAATATTTTGAAAAATCCTTTTATAAGGGTGGGGTGGTGGTTAGAAGGGGTTTAATAGGGCAATTTTGTATCTTCTGAAAAATATCTTTTGAAAAATATACTTTTTTTGAGAATTTTGGTTTTAAGGAGGCCCAAAAGGGGGAAAATAGGGCAATTTGCTAAACTTTAAATTAATGGTCTTAGAAACAACATTTGGAATATGGGATCATATCGCGGCAATAATATTCTAAAAGAAGTACTTTTTTGAAAATTTCGCTTTTAAGGGGGAGAAAGGGGGAAAGTAGTGCAATTTTGTATATGCTAAAGTAATGGTCCTAGATACTTGAAAATTGGACTGTACGATCCTCCCGCGGAAATAACATTCGGAAAGGAATACTTTTTTAAAAATTCCTCTTTTAAGGGGAAAAAGAGGGGAAAATAGAACAATTTTGAATCTGCTGAACTAATGGTCCTAGATACTTGAAAATTGGACTGTACGATCCTCCCGCGGAAATAGCATTCGGAAAGAAATACTTTTTTAAAAATTCTTCTTTAAGGGGGAAAAAGGGGGAAGTAGGCCAATTTTGTATCTGCTGAACAAATAGTCCTAGATACTTGAAATTGGACTGCACAATCCTCTCGCGGAAATAAAATTCGAATGGAGCACTTTTTGAAAAATAGCATTCTGAAAGAAGTACTTTTTTAAATATTCCGATTTTGAGTGGGAAAAAGGGGAAAAGTAGGGCAATTTTGTATCTGCTGAAATAATGGTCCTATATACTTGAAATTTGGACTGTACGATCCTCTCGCGGAAATAACATTCTCAAAGAAAAAGTAATATTTTGAAAACTCTACTTTTATGGGGGGAAAATGGGGAAGGTAGGGCAATTTTGTATCTGCTGAACTAATGGTCCTCGATACTTAAAATTTAACTGTACGATCCTCTCGCGGATATAACATTCTAAAAGAAGTACTTTTTTTAAAAGTCTGCTTCTACGGGGGAAAAGGGAGAAAGTAGGGCAATTTAGAATCTGCTTAACTAATAGTCCTACATACTTGAAGTTTGGACTGTACGATCCTCTCGCGGAAAGAACATTCTAGAAGAAGTACTTTTTTGAAAGTTCTCCTTCTAAAGGGGGAAAAGGTGGAAAGTAGGGCAATTCTGTATCTGCTGAACTAATGATCCTAGATACTTAAAATTTGAACTGTACGATCCTCTTGCGGAAAAAGTACTAATTGTGGAAAGTTCCGCTTCTAAGGGGGAAAAGGCGGAAAGTAGGGCAATTTTGTATCTGCTGAACTACTGGTCCTAGATACTTAAAATTTAGACTGCACGATCCTCTCTCTTGGAATTAACATTCTGAAAGAAGTACTTTTTTTTAAAATTCCGATTTCAAAGGGGAAAACGGGGAAGGTAGGGCAATTTTGTATCTACTGAACTAATGGTTCTAGATACTTGAAATTTGGCTGAACGATACTCTCGCGGAAATAACATTCTTAAGAAGTACTTTTCAAAATTCTGGGGGAAAAAGGGGGAAAGATGGGCAATTTTGAATCTGCTGAACTAATGGTCCTAGATTCTTGAAATTTGAACTGAATGATCCTTTCGCAAAAATAACATACTTAAAGAACTTAAAGAACTTTTTTAAAAATTCCACTTCTAAGGGGGGAAAAGGGGAAAGTAGGGCCCTTTGGGGGATTTTGTATTTTTGAACTAATAGTTTTAGAAACTTGAAATTTGGACTCTATAATTCTCTCGCGAAAAAAAAAACTAAAAAAATATTTTTTGGAAAATTCCGCCTCCAAGGTGGGGAAAATAGAGCAAATTGGTACATTTTTTATCTTCTGGACAAATGGTCCCAGAAACTTGAAATTTGGACTCTAGGATCCTCTCGCAGAATTAACATGCGGAAAACAAAATTTTTTGAAAATTCCGCCTCCAAGGGTGGGAAAATAGGGAAAATCGGTGAATTTTTTATCTTTATCTTATGAACAAATGGTCCCAGAAACGTGAAGTTTGGTCTTTAGGATCCTCTCGCGGAAATAACATTCCGAAAAAAATATTGTTTAAAAATTCCTCCTTCACGGTGGGAAAGGGGGGGGGGGGGGAAAGAGAGAAAATCGGTACATTATTTATGTTTTAAACAAATGGTCCCAGAAACTTGAAATTTGAACTCTAGGTTCATCTCGCAAAAAAAACATCTTGAAAAAAGTAGAAGGGGGAAAATAGGGCAATTTTGTATCTTCTGAACTAAAACTTTAAGTTCTGATCCTCTCGCGGAAATAATTTTTTGAAAACTACACTTTTTGAAAATTTTGGTTTTAAGGAGGGCCAAGAGGGGCAAAATAGGGCAATTTGGTAAATTTTAAACAAATGGTCTTAAAAACATGACATTTGCAACATAGGATCATCACGCGGAATAACATATTGAAAGAAGTACTTTTTTGAAAATTACTTTTTAAAGGGGGAAAGAAGGGCAATTTTGTATCTGCTGAGCTAATGATCCTAGATATTGAAGTTTGGACTGTACGATCCTCTCGCGGAAATAACATTCTGGAAGAAGTACGTTTTTGGAAAAATCTGCTTCTATAGGGGGAAAAAGAGGGAAGTAGGGCAAATTTGAAATTTGAATCCTCTTGCGGAAACAACATTCTAATTGAAGTACTTTTTTGAAAATTTCGCTTCTAAGGGGAAATTAGGGCAATTTTGTATCTACGGAACTAACGGTCCTAGATACTTGAAATTTGGAGTGTACGATCCTCTCGCGGAAAAAACATTCTGAAAGAAGTACTTTTTTGAAAATTTTGTTTTATAGGTGGAAAAGGGGGAAAAGTAGGGACATTTTGTATCTGCTGAACTAATGGTCCTAGATACTTGAATTTTTAACTGTTTTGTATCTGCTGAACTAATGGTTCTAGATACTTGAAGTTTGGACTGTACGATCCTCTAGCGGAAATAACATTCTGGAAGAAGCACTTTTTTAGTAAATTATGCTTCTAAGGGGGAAAATGGGGAAAGTAGGGCAATTTTGTATCTGCTGAATTAATGGTCCTAAATACTTGAAATTTGGACTGTACGATCCTTTCGCGGAAATAAGATTCTAAAATAAGTACTTTTATGAAAATTCTGCTTCTATTGGGGAAAAGAGAGAAAGTAGAGATACTTAAAATTGGTACTTTACGATCCACTCGCGGAAATTACATTCTGGGAAAATAAATTTTTGAATTTTCGCCTCAATTTGGTACATATTGTTCCTTATGCACTAATGTTCCTTGAAACTTAAAGTTTGAACTATGGGATCGTTTCGCCAGAATAAAGTTTTTTGCAACTTTAAATCTACTCAAAATATAATATTTTAAAGGTCGAAACTAACAATTTTTATGTTTAATTAAAAATTAATAAGAATTTGAAGTAATAAAGTTGTTTTTTTTTTTACAGCTAACCGGTAACGAAGTACCGGGCGAGTTAGCTAGTAATATATAAAAGGTTTTTTTATTTTATAATTTTAAAATAATATGTAATATATTTTATAACTTAAATAAATAAAATTAATTAAAAATATAAAGGCGTCTTTCTTTTTATAGAAAAACCAAAAAATCATAGGTATTTTGAAGCACTTTTCTAGTCAAAAGTAATCATTTATAAATGGTTATTTGAATTAAATCATTTTGGTAATTTGTTTGTATTTTTTGCTTAATTTTCCGTTTCTGTAAACGGCAATATTACTTAAGGTTTTTTGCTTATATATTCCTTGTTTTTTTTTCATAAACGTTTTCCTAAGGGAATTGAGTATTTTATGCTTTTAACTTGGGTAGTGGTCTGGTACACACTTCCCTTAGGTATTTTATACCCTAATTTTGTTTAAATTCACCCTTTTTATTTTTTGCGTGAAGGAAAGAGCTTTTTTTTTATTTTTTACTGCATATTTTGACATTTTTTAAGAGCTTTAAACACTGTTTTAAGTGCTAATTTTTGGTTGCCCAAGTAATTAGTTTTTGTAAAAAATTTCCTAAATTTCTGTGTAGACTATTTATTGTTAAAAGTGTAATTTTACGACCGTATTAAGTTAATTTATCAAATTATTTGTTACAATTCAACCTCAAGGTATGTAAATTTGGAGCATTTTTGTGTTGTTGTTCGTTAAAAAACGCAGATTTAAAAGAGTGTCTGTAAAGAAACTATTTTTAAAGCAGATCGGAATTTTGTTAATAAATTTAGGTACTAATACCGCTGATTTCTACAGATATTTCAAATGATTTTGAAAGAATAGCTGTAACGCTTCATAATAATACAAAAATTGGATGCGGATTTTTGATTTTCAGTCGATCTAGCGATGTCCGTCTGTCTGTTGAAAACACGATAACTTTTAAAAGAGAACTCCGATGCTGCTGGAGCTTAGGATATATATTTATTATTTTTCTGGTCATCAGAATGCATTTTGTCGTATGTAGCAAAATTTTATCGTTTTGAGTATGTATTTTGTCGTATGTGCACAAATAATGGACAAACGACATTTTTTGTAGGCAAAGTTATTATTTTCAATTGAAAATACAATTGTTGTATCCCGACTAAAAAAGTTTAGATATAGTAACATATTATTTAATATATTTATATACGGCCATACACAGTACTTTACATAATTATATGTGAATGTATCTTGTATTAAGTTTTACACCTAAAATTTAATATGGTGCCATATAAAAGGATATCGAATCATGTGTTGCTCCACATACAATATATAAAGCTTTATTAAATTAGATGTTGCATATAATATTTTATATGACTCCATGAATGACCTCATCAAATATTAGATAAATAAATATATGATATACAACTCCTGACCTCATACAAGATGAGATACACATGAATATGTATATGGTTCCGAATCGGGGGGAAAAAAGTTTTCTAAGTCCCGAGATTTATTTTTTTTTAATTTCCAGACACATAATTTTTGCGTTTTGGAGTTAAGAATTTCATTAAAAATGATTTAAACATAAAAAAAAAATTTTAGCCAAATTTTGAAAAATTTTACAAGTCCTGAAAAAGTTTTGTGATATTTTCTAAGTCCTGGATAAAAGATATTTTTGGTACATTTTTTGCGTTTTGAAGTAAAAATTTATTAACAAAGTTTTAGGAAATTTTTTTTAATTTTTTTTTTAAATTTCAAGCCCGGACACAATTTTTTTTTTTTTTTTTTGCAATTTTTTTTTTTTTTTTGTATTTCCCGAAAAAACTTGGGATAAATTTGAAAATTCTGAGATAAAAAAAATATTTTATGCAAAATTCTACATATTTTATCTTATGATATAAAATTATATACAATTATATCAAATTAGATAAACCCAATATTCGGATCAAAAACGAACATATTTAATCTAATATAACAAATTTTAAGCTATTTTGATCCACCAATTTCATCATCTTATTTTATCCAAATACGTGTTGTGCCATATTAAATTATATATGGCTCAATTTCAAATTATATATGGACCTGTATATTTATTTTTAGTCGGGATGTCATACATTTTTATACTAACAATGGAATTATTCCAACATTTATGAATCGATTCCCCTAAAACTTAAAGTATATTTAATAGAGACGGTTTTAAGGTTGGGGTGTCTTAGCTTATCAGCCATATCAGTGTTTAAAAACTTTGTTGCCGCCCTATGAAACAATGTGGACCTTCGGAAAAATTCCGATAACTTTCGAACTAACAGCAATATCGTCTAGGGGAAAAATACATTTCGACTTAAATTTATTAAAGAACATTTCATATTCATATGTATATCGTAGGTCTATGTCTTCATATTAATACTCACACAATTTAAATATTTTTGTGAACAAAATATTTAACGAAGACAAATTTTTGCAAGGTTATACCACCTTTAGATTAAATATTAAATCCCAGTTTCTTAAGAAAAAATTACACAAAAATCAAAAAAAAAAAAAATGATTTTTTCGCCATTTTTCCTTTTTTTGAACCCCTAACATGGCCCATAAGCCGAGACACCACAGCCTTAGAATAATCTCTTTTATATATACATATTTTAAGTTTCGGGCAAATCGGTTCAAAAAATATTACTTCCCTGGTAAGTACGTAGAACAAAGTGATAAAAATTGTGATTTTGGAGAGTGCCTGTTTTTTGGGATGAAATCATATCTTTTTATGTTTTATCTGGTTTCATTATGTAATGATGATTTTAAAGCAGAGAGTGACTGGAATTTTTATGAAGAATTATTCAAAAATACATAGATAAAATTTTTATAACATAAATATTGTTAAAAAATTTTGAAGTTTTTGGTATTAATTTTATTATTCGTTAAATAAAGAATAATTTCCGATACTTAATTCATTATGTTTTTTTAATAGTTTCTTTAAGGGTTAAATACAAAATTTTTTAATTTTTCTTTAGTAAGTAAATTATATATTTTCAGTGTGCTTTTTGTGGTATGTTCAAAGGAATTAACTTTATGTTTAAAAAATGTAACATACGACAAATGTATTCTAAAGCCAAAACGCTAATAACTTCTGTGTAATTATAACTACAGTAATTTTGGCTTAGGGATATGAAAATGTAGTTCTTAAACTATATTCAGTCCAAAACTGGAGAAAATCCATATGACCATTTTAAAGATATTTAGTGTTAAACATTAAAAACAGTCTCCTGAAAAGTTGAGTTTTGCTACATACGACATTCGTATTTTGAGGTAGCGATTTATGTGCAAATGTGTACATATCTGAAATTTTGTTTTGAAAATGTTCAAAGTTTTTTTTTCGAAATTTTTTTTATGCGTTTTGGAGTAAAAAATTTCATTTCAAAATTTCAGTTCAAATGTTTTTTAATTTTTTTTTTTTTAATTTTATAAGTCCCAGACATATCGTCACCTTATTATTGTTTTGCTACATACGCCATTTTTAAAAAGAATGAGTTAGGAATGGAATATACAGTGGGCGACAATACATTGGAAACTTTTTTATAGTAGATGAAATTTGTTAAAGACAAAGTTAACAAAACTAAACGTTATAATTATCAAACAAGTAGTATAAAAAAGTGTGATGTAGGTAATTTATCAAGCTTTAATTTAAGCTTAATAGCGTCCAGATTGGGAAAATAATGAATGTGTTACGAGGGTCGATGTGGAAAATGAAAAAATTTATAGACATTTTTCAGAACATTTTTAAAAAATATTTCCGAGTAGATTTTTTCCAAGTTAAAACATTAGAAATTTAAAAAAAGGTCCAATAGTTTTTATCATGGTTGGTTACCGTTACCCTTATTATACCGTTACCGACTCAAAACCCTTTCAAATCGAATACCGTTACCGTTACCGATACCGCTAAAAATATTTGTAAAATACCGTTACCCTTACCGTTACCGTTATAATTATTAGAAGTTACCGGTATTGTACCGGTATTCAAAATTTTACCTGTTTTAAGGGATTTTAACGAACAAAAAAATCAAATCAAATTGCTAACATAATTTTAAATTTATAATTTGCAAATTATCATAAAATAAATGACAAAAATAATAATCATATCAAATCTATACTGGTTTTTGGGTCTATAAAATATTTTTAGCTTTCAGTTCTATCTTTTTTCAAATTTTTAACTAAATTAATAATACCGGTACGTACCGGTTTGGTTGGTTCGGTACCGGTACATACCGTAACCGAAACGATTTGAAAACACTTACCGTTACCTTTACCGAAATAAATAAAAATTAGATACCGTTACCGTTACCCTTACCGTTATTCGTTTCGGTAACCAACCTTGGTTTTTATTCAGTGATCAAATAATTTTTCCAACAACCCAAACAAACAGTGGAATTTTTTAAGTACAGTAGCAAAAATCCACATTTTTTGACCTCCAATTCTTTTGACCACCAATTTTTTGTTAACATAGAGAAATTAAAATTATCTTAATATATCCTTAGCATATACTTAAGTGTACTAAAATTAATAAACAATAACATCTTTTCTTTGTTTATAAAAAATTGGTGGTCAAAAGAATTGGAGGTCAAAAAATGTGGATTTTTGCTACTGTACTTAAAAAATTCCACTGTCTGTTTGGGTTGTTAGAAAAATTACTTGATCACTGCATAAAAACTATTGGACCTTTTTTTAAATTTCTAATGTTTTAACTTGGAAAAAATCTACTCGGAAATATTTTTTAAAAATGTTCTGAAAAATGTCTATAATTTTTTTCATTTTCCACATCGACCCTCGTAACACATTCATTATTTTCCCAATCTGGACGCTATTAAGCTTAAATTAAAGCTTGATAAATTACCTACATCACACTTTTTTATACTACTTGTTTGATAATTATAACGTTTAGTTTTGTTAACTTTGTTTTTAACAAATTTCATCTACTATAAAAAAGTTTCCAATGTATTGTCGCCCACTGTATATAATATAAATATCCGTTTTCTTATTCCTAAGTCCGTTTTTTAAAACATCTTTTCAAATTTGAGATATCCAGCATTTTCTAAGAAAAAACACACCTTTTTGACGTTTTTTGAAAATTTGCGTTATAGAAAAGGCTCTAGATTATTTAAAAATTAACGGATCTTGCATATTTTTGGAATGAAGATTAATTATGTTGGTACTATTCTACGTACCAAATTTTAATACCGTAACTTCTAAACATTTCAAGTAATGTCATATTTGCCATTTAGGTTGTGTGGGAGGTAGGCGTGTCCATTGACCGATCATCCCCATTTTTAATACCATGCAACCTGACTATATAAGTGTTCCAAATTACCCAGTTTTGTCGATCTAGCTCTTTTTGTTTCATTGTTATTTTGTTTGGCGTTGAGAACTCATTTGCTCCATATCACACAAAAGTCCCAAATGTGTAAGCAAAATTGGATATGGAGCATAATACCATAAAATCTTATTTTCTTAAAAGCTTAAAATCTTTTGATCTATTGTATGTAAAAGTCTGAAAACTAGAAGCTTTGTTTACAATATATGTAGCAATAAATGGTAAACATTAAAACAAAATCCATCGATTACTTTTAGAGAAAATTTGTGGTAAACCTATTTTATCGTTTTTCTCGAAACCGAGTTGTTGGCGTATGGAGCAAAACAATAATAAGCTGACGATATGTACGTGCAGATGTGTGCATATGTGTTTTCATACATCAGCATATATGTATGAAAAAAATCAAGAAATATTGCTTCATATATGTATTCATATGTGTTCACATATTTTTCATATGTGATCACATATGAAACATGTATGTGCATATATGAACATTTTTCACCGGGCCCGAGTAAAAACTTTTATATGATGCAATATATAATGATATCGTCGAACTATATTCAATAAATGCCAACTCGAAAAAGCTTACTTTTCAGGAGAGCTAAAAAACTAGTTATTTCGCATATTATTGTAAAAATACACAATGTACGTTCCATAAGATGGTTTAAATATTCTAAATAATTTTTACCTATGCCAAAAATTTCATAGTTTGCACTTGTTTGCGTATTTTTCAGAGATGGCATTTATTACTGTATCAAAAAACAAATATTTTTTAGAGTTGGCATATTTTGTCGGAAAATAAAAATAAATTTTTTTTGAAAAATTTTTATTATTTTTTTTTTTTGTTTTGGATTTTGTTATCCTTAGTACGGTAATTGCAAAAACTAAAAAAAAATTAAAAATCTTTGCATATTTTTAAAAGTTACTAGCTCCGAAAGCCTTTTAATTTCAGGGCGGTCAACTTTGGCACTCTGTAACTCACACTGTATTGTATAAGGGTCACTCCAAACTAACTATTTTGAAAGCTTATGTCATTGACTTTATTTGCCCCACTCATAATGTTCCAATCTGATAAATAGTTTAAAAGTTACATATATATAAGCAATTTTTTTTTCGCAAGCACTATTTACCGATATTTTCAAATATCTTGAAAACTAGCCATTAGATATCAAAATCTTTACCAGATTCGTGTTCAGCATGACAAATGCAATGAAATACGTGGTCTAATTTTTTTAAAAAAATTTTTTGGAAATTTACAATGGGAGTTGGCATTTATTTTCACCAAAAAAATATGTACTTTGAGTTAGCAGAATAACAAAAATGGATGTAAAACGACAACAAATTATTTTTTTGCTCTGAAATTTTTACCACAGATGGGTATTGCATAGCGGAGCTATTTGCCATCGGAAACTAATTTCGGTCAAATTTGAGTTGGCATATTTTGAATATAGGTTCAAGATATGTAACACAATATATATTAATACGCAATTTGATCCGAATAATGGTTGATCTTTTTGCATTAAAAAAGATCAACTTGTATAAAAAATGATTTGATTTCATCCGAGTTTTGACCAGACATTGTCATATATTGGTGGATCTAATTAGATCTAATTGCATAAAAACATATAAAATCCTGGTGTTTTTTGGTTTGGGTTGAGATACACCACAGGTCAACGATACATTCACCAAACATATAATTTTCCAAAACAAAAAAAATGTTTGGGTACGCTTCGAACCAGGTAGGTGATATACATAGCCCTGGCAAGGAAACGTTTAGGAACATTTTAAAAAGTTTCTTATACTTTGCCTAAAAACTTAGAAAATTTTTGTTTAATTGGAAACATATATTGTTTTGTATGGAACAGAATAAGCTATATATAATTTTATGTTAAATTATACAGAAAAACAAATTTTGTATTGACCCTCATATAATTTTATATAATTATATCAACCGTACACCTTTTAATACGAATCATGATTAAATTATATATAACTGCCCAGCAAAAAAAGAACATACTAAAATGTTAATAAAAAGTAGTTCAACTGCTGCTGGAGTAGTTCTAACTCTGCTGAAACTCTAGTGAATTTAACATAGCGGTGTCGCGCAAAATATGTAGTATTTTTAACATTTTTTAAGTACATATAAAGTAGTACTCATAATGTTGTCTTAGTTTAAGATTTTGTGTGTATAGTTTAACTACATCTTTAACATCAGTATTTAAAAACATTTTTGCACTAATTAAAAAGTGTCTTTTTAGAACCCATTAGGAAGTAGATTTAGCAAGCGGTGCAAGCGGTGCTAGCGATGGCAATGTTCTAATAACACTACTATACATGGAAAATGCGACTGGGACGCGACCTTATACATTTGATTACAACTGTTCTGCTGGTCAAAAATCCTGTCTCCAAACTTTTCCATCACATCAGGTTTTTGAGAAAATTTAGGTTTAGGTTCAAAAAAATCGCAGTTTTAGTCAACTTATAGCGGATGAACCCGATGTGCTAGCGATTTAAAAATAAGTCGACGGTAAAGCTTAAACTTTACTCTATAAGATGCAGAACTCATTTGGTCAGTCGCATTAACCTTTAGGGTACCAATTGTTTTTAAATAATGTATTTTCCCCAAAAAACTTTTTTTCGATACTGGGGAATAAGACATCATTGAAAGACTATTGGTGCTCTAAGGGTTAAGGCGAAAAAACAAATGAGTTCAGCATCCTTAAGAGCAATGTTTGAGCTATACCTTCGACTTATTTTAAAGTCGCTATCACATCGGGTTCATCCGATATGAGTTAACAAAAATAATTAAAAACCTGATGTGATGGAAAAGTTTGGAGACCAGATTTGTGATCACTAGAACAATTTCAATTAACTGTTGTTTCCCAGTCGCATCAAGTCTTTTTTTAAATGTTCAGTAGTGTAACTCTATCACAGAAAATACCAAAAACCAAATTGGAGCGATAAAAACTCATGTCATTAGAACGATTTAAGTGAATATCGGACATTTAAATTTATCCCATGGTATGTATGATCGTTTTGAAATTTCAATATGTTATAGAAATCTATAACATAACTCGGCGGTAAGAAAGCGTTATGCAAAAGTATGGGCATTCAAAAAATTTCGGATAAAACACGAACTGGAAGGAATATCGTCAAAAAAATGCGTGTCGGCCTAATTTAATAGGGACTATTATATATAAATTAAGAGGTCGTACGCTTTGCAATCGTATTGGAAAACCGTTTTGAGTACTTTATTTTTTCAATTACTAGTATATCTTAGTTTATGATTGTTCAAAAAATCAAATGGTTTCAAATCACTTAAAATCGTTGTGTATTACTCGAAGAACAAAGTGTGTGATTGTTAAAAAGGTTTTCGAAGTCCAAGACACACTTTTGTTTAGAGTTTTTGAGTTACGAGCTTCATTGTAAATGATTTAGAAAAAAGGAGGAACATTTTTGAAAGTTTTTCTAAGTTTCGAAATTTGTTTGAAAAGTTTTTTGCAATACACCAATATTTTTAATATTTGAAAATCACTTTTTTACATTGCTTTTAAAACGCTTTAACCTAGCGCAGATCGATGTTATCATTTTGATCTACTGAAATCACTCGGTATTGGTTTTTGGAGGACACATTTTCCCTAGCGATACATTTGTTATGTTTTTCGCGCTAAACAAATACAGTTTTGTCATTATATTAACTATTTTTATACATTCGTGCTTTTTCTAATCCCCTGGGTTCAAGTTCAGGGATTTTAACTTCATCCGACAGAAAATTGATTTATTTGCTGACAAAAACACAAAATCGTTAAAAAATTTTATTTTTTAGATGTTGGTTCGCTTCTTTAAGGAGAAACTTTTTTCCCTCTGGTCCGATTTTGACCTACCTAGGACTATAAGAAATATTCATGCCAAGCTTCAGGTCAATGGCTTTATTTTGGACTGCATATGTTACATACAGACAGAGGGATATTTATAGAACTTCTCAGAATCGATCACTGATCGTTTAGATTTGATTGAATGCATCACAATCAATAACTCGATTTTGAAAAAAGTGCTACGTTGTTTTGCATTTTAGGCGACAATACTCTTTATGGGGGTCCTCCACCGATATTTCGATGTTTTACAAACGAAATGACAAAGTGTGTCTACCCCCCCCCCCCCCCCAAATTGTAGTTACAAGGTACAAAGAACAAAATGTGTTTGCACCAAATTTAAATTTAAAAAATTAAGGTACGTCCATCAAAAATAAAAAAAAATATTTTTATTCTTGGAACTCTAACCTATCAATTATTAACTTGTTGCCTTTAAATTAGTTTTAACTAAAATTCTATTAAATAAATTTGAATAAATATAAACAATGTTCTTTTTATTACGTTTAGAAAATATTAAAAAAACTTATTCCAAATATAGTGTTCTTATCCATATTATTTTCCTTCTTATCGACATATTTGGATGTTATTTTAAACTACTTTTTTTGCAACAAAAAATATTCACTAATTGCTACTTTTGATGTAGTTTAGAACTACTTCGTTTTGAACTACTTCGAATTTTTTTTGCTGGGTGCATATGATTGCATTTAAAAAATTTAGAAAATATCCTACGGGATATGAGGAGTCGCAGAACAAAACGTACTTTTTCGCATTTTTTGACAAATTGATTTTTTGTTCTTTTTATAATATTTGGTACGAAATCTATCAGAAAAAATGTTCATAGCGTGAATTATTTTTGTTTTTCATCAAGAAAATGGACTCCTTAAAAAATTGTGTGTAACAAAACGTACTTTTTTGATTATTTTTTTATCAAAACGTACTTTTTTCATTGTATTTCACATGCAAGACTTTTCATAATTTTATAATATGCCATTTTACTCTTATATTCCATATTCCATATTTTTTTAAGCATTCTTGCTGGCCAGTGAAGTATTCCCCCCTTATTCTTGTTATTGGTCTATTTACACCTCACAACCATGGGAGTACATTAACTTTGCCAATACGTGTGTAACGTATCTAAATATGGGCCAATGAGGCTCTTTTGTAGTTTTTAATAAATAAGAACATTATTAAAACACTCTATCAAAATAGTATCGGCTAAAAAAATACACACATCAAAACGCCGTTTTTCAATTATTTTTAAGCAAAACGTACTTTTTTCATTATTTTTTAACAAAACGTACTTTTTCCAAAGTAAAAGTGGTTTTATATTAAACATCCTTATATATAATGTGGTGACTTATGGCAGTTTGATACATCTCTTGATAAGCAAAAAACTTGTTACCATATTCAGGTTCATGCAGTTTTTCAAAGGGGCTAAATAAATAAACCTCAATTTCCCAAAAAATTTCAATATGCGAAAAAGTACGTTTTGTTCTGCGGCTCCTCATATATAATCATATATGATATATTATGTTTGTATCAAATTATATATTGTTATATATGTTTATTTTTACTCGGGTGGTAAAGACTTCTCCTATATGTGATTGCATACCACTTTATATACAAAAAATTAAGTGCTTTACCAGAGCTTTATATTAAAATTTGGTCGAAAAAAAACTCCTGCAAAGCACTGGCAAAGCCCTTTCCTATGTGTAATTGCATACTACTTTATATACTAAAAATAAAGTGCTTTACCAGAGCATTATTTTTTGTACCGTCATATTTTTCTGCTTGGGTAGCTATTTTCTGTCGATTTTCTATGTTTGAAGAATAGTTGTCATCAGTTCTGCGGTCAAAGAAGAAGATGAAATAGTTTTATTTTTTCATTTGTGTTGTTCTAATTTTTGGTTAATTTTTGTTATAATTCGTTCTAAAAATCTATTGTTATTTTTTTACACAAGATTTGAAAATTTATTGATTTCTCTTATTGTTTTCAGGAAAAACTAAAAGATGTTAAGTATGGTAAGTTTGAAAGGTTTGAAAGGCTAGAATATGCAATGGGTTTTAGTCTTGCATATAAATAAAAGTCTTGTATATTTTTATTTCATGTATTTTGTTGTTGTGGTCTTGCATACTCTTGTATTTATTCAAGGTCTGCAAGGGTAGTTTGCTACCAAGAGCGAATACCACTAATATTTCTTTATGATATTTAAATATATATAATATTTAAATAAAATTTTCTATACCCGGTGAAAAATGTCAGATGTTATTCATATATTATTCATATATGCTCGCCCATATATATTACATATATGAAGCAAATGCGAAAATTGGCGGCATATGTAAATATATGGACATATATGGTCACATATGTAACATATATTTTTTTTAATTCCGTTTTGCATTTTGGTGTTAAGAATTTCATTAAAATTGTTTCACTATTTTTGAAAAATTTTTGAAGTCTTAAACATTTTTTTAAAATTCAGAAAAACCCCTTTTTTATGTTTTTTTTTAATTTTCAAAGTTCCAAAATTTTTGGTTTTTAAGTCCCAGACACAAAATTTTTTTTGGCAACTTTTTTTCGGTTTTTAATAAAAAAATATTTTAAGAAAAAAAAAATTGAAAAATTTTCGAAGTCGGGACATCTGATTTTTTTTTTTTAAATTTTCGAAGTACCAAGTGTTTGTAGTAAAAAAATCATTAAAAAATGTTTTTAGAAAACAAATTTTGAAAAATTTTCTAAGTCCTGAGAAAAATTCAAACATCTTGTATCGGGACACATATACATGTGTACATGTACATGTCATATATGTGCAAATGTGTACATATCTGAAATTTTTTTTGAAAATTTTCAAAGTATTTTTTTGGAAATTTTTTTGTGCGTTTTGGAGTAAAAAATTTCATTTCAAAATTTCAGTTCAAATGCTTTTGAAATTTTTTTTTGAAAATTTTATAAGTCCCAGACATATGTACGTGCCGATGTGTGCATATGTGTTTTCATACATCAGCATATATGAAAAAAAATCAAGAAATATTGCTTCATATATGTATTCATATGGAGCATATATGATCACATATTTTTCATATGTGATCACATATGAAACATGTATGTGCATATATGAACATTTTTCACCGGGTATACATTATTTTGAATTTTAAAAAAACAGTCTTCAAAAAATTTTGAAATACACATAGCGGTTCTGGTTGGCGCACCGACAAAATGTGGATATAGGGGGTAAGTTTGTTTTAGAAAAATGTTGGGTGCAAAAGTTAATAGAGGTCGTTCCTATATTTTTTCACTACTAGAAGGAACAATAGGAGCGGTAGGAGCTGATTTAATAAAACAAGTAAATAAAAAATAAAAAAAATGTATGGGGGACGACTTAAGGATTGATGTTTTTAGAACGTGTTAGGGTTACAAAAATATTGGGTTCGATCATACATTTGACTCCTGTAGGATCTTCCTTGGGACAGTTAGAGCGATGGTAGGTTATTTCATAAAATTGTCTTTTTGTTCAACTGTTGACGAGTGTGGACGTGTTTTATTTTAACTCCGTGCTATAAATTGAATTACTAAAATTGTTCGTAATAGGTTTTGTTCGTAATAGGTATTTTTGTGATATTTTCATTACCACATCAAGGAAAATGAAAATATGGACACAAATGATACCGATTTAATTCGAGGCTCTGCCTCACCGACTGGTGCTGGTCCTAGCACTGGTCTTAGGGTTGCGACCTTGAAGTCCGGCCTTGATTCTGGTAGGGGTGCTCAGCCTAATATTGGTGGTAAAAAGAAAAAGAAACTTAAGCCATCAAAGGTCAGGCACAACCAGAGAAGGCTTTGTTTGAAAATAATTAACAGACTAAGCCAACTCGATGGAACGAAGCTCTCCGAACGTGAGAGGGCGTCGCTATCATGGGCGAAAGGAGTCATTGAAGAACAGGACAAACTTTCGGCAATACGCGCATCTGACAAACAGAGCGCTGTTTCGGCCTCGTCATCGAAGTCTGGTAAAAGGTTGCGCTCGCCCGACGAGAAACCTTTACCTAAGAGATCTAAGGTGACCGGCAACGTCTGGACTCAGTCTTTTAGTGAAGTGGTTAAAGGTAACTTCGTTAGGGCTGTGATAAACAGGCAAAATGGGGATTGTAGTATTCCAAGGGACAAGTGGAGTTTAGTTGAAACTAAACTAAATGAAATCTACTATAGGCTCCTTGAGAGTATGCCTGATTTTCTCCCTACTACTGTCAACGCAGGTTGGTATCAGGGGCGAGTAAAACTCGTTGCTTTTGGGAACGAAAGATCCGCAGCCGTGTTTAAGGTTGCCATTAGCCAAGTGGGAGAGTTATGGCCTGGAGCCAGACTGGACGTTGTGGAAAAACATGATATCCCCTCGCAACCCAGAGCTCATGCATGGATCCCAATGGCTACAAGTGACACTGCGGTGATTCTAAAGATGATAAAAGTCTGCAATCCTGACCTTCCAACTCAGAATTGGCAAATTGCCAGATTGGGTGAGATGGAGGGCGCTCGTCGTCAAGCAGTGGTCTTGGTTAATGAGGAATCGCTTCCGCTTTTAGCCAGGACTGATGGCATTATTAGATTTGGCTTTTTTCATATAAGAGTCAATGTCTACAAGGGCGACCAGAAGCCTATTTTGGACGCAGACAAGCCAGTGGCAGAGTCGGCTGGGGAGGAGAATCTGGAAAAGGTTGATATTCAGCTGACCGATTCTAGGCTGATGGGAGATGCATCTGGCATTTTCGAAACCGAATCTGGTAACGAATGCGACCTCTGTGATGGCACGGAGGATAAAGCTGATGCCATGATGGGTGACATTCAGGACGAGGCCCATGCAGTGAGGAATTCGGAGAGTTCTGTTGCCTCCGATTCAGAACAGATGGGACACATATCTGGCTTATTCGAAACCGAATCTGGGGACGAATGCGACCTCTATGATAACACGGAGGATGAAGCCAATAACACGGTGGTGGAAAGGATGGTGGAAAAAAAGCAAGATGTTGCGGTTCCTACAAATAAACCTCCATCACTGTAAGGCAGCCTCAGCTGCACTATTGCTGCGCCTGACGAAAGGAGCAGTTGACTTGGTTTTTATCCAAGAGCCCTGGGTGCGGGGTGGCAGGGTTTGCGGATTGAAGACCCCAGGATTTAAGTTGATGGTTGCCAAAGGTGAGGGTTCACCAAGAGCCTGCATCTTGGCGAAAAATGGCTTAAATATATTCTTTTTATCAACTTTTAGTGATATGGATGTTACAGCGGCTAGCTTAGAGCTTCATGGGAAATCTATTTGGCTCGCCTCTGCGTATTTTCCTAATCCGGGGCCAATACCCCCGGAGAAGGTTGGCGGTCTGATTCGGGAGTCTGAATCTAGGGGACACCAGTTACTTGTGTGCTGTGATGCTAATGCACATCATTCGATATGGGGAAGTACAGACACAAATGATAGAGGCGAATCACTTTTGGAGTTTTTGTTAAGCACTAACCTGTTTATTTGTAACAAGGGTAGTGAACCAACTTTCGTTACAAGTACGCGGCAAGAGGTTCTTGACGTAACACTTGTATCAGATACATTGTCTGATAGAATTGATGACTGGAGAGTTTTGGAAGAGCATTCTTTCTCAGATCATCGCTACATTGAGTTTTTACTCAGGGAGCGTGCCCCGGTTGAGACAGTCTCTAGAAATCTGAGAAGAACAAACTGGGTGAAATATAGGGAGACTTTTTCTTTGCTTTTGAATGAAGTACCCCTATCTGAACCGCATAGTTTAGCGGAAATTGACTGTCTGGTTGACCATATAACAAATGTTTGTAATAGGTGCCTGGATGCGTCTTGCCCTTCTGCAAAGCCCAGAGGGAAAAAAAAGCCACCTTGGTGGTCAAATGAGTTGCAGACGAGCAGAGATTCCTGCAGAAAGCTCTTTAATAAGGCTAAATTTTCAAGAGCTGACGAGGACTGGTCTGCATACAGGCTGCAACTTAAGAGTTATAAGAAGATGATCAGAAATGCAAAATGTGATTCTTGGAAAAACTTCTGTGGAAACATAGAAGACGTCTCTGAGGCATCCAGGCTGCGCAAGGTTCTGGCTTCTTCTCCTTGCACCCTAGGATACCTGAAAGATCCTAATGGGGTGTGGTCTTCCTCCAGTGGAGAGTCGCTGGATCTCCTTTTAAACATGCATTTTCCGGGCAATTCCATGACGCCGTTTCAAGCTTTGGAACGTTCTGACGCCCAAGCATCTGAAATTGCTTCGGAAATAATAAATATGCCAACATTAATTTGGGCGATAAAAAGCTTCAGGCCCTATAAATCCCCGGGACCTGATGGTATAATCCCGGCTGAGTTGCAGCAAGTGTTGGACTATATAGCCCCGTTGCTGTATAATCTATACACAGCATGCATCAACTGGTCTTATATTCCTTTAAAATGGAGGGATACCAGAGTCGTATTTATCCCGAAGGCTGGGAAAAGTTCCCACACAGCTCCGAAGGATTTCAGACCAATTAGTCTGTCTTCTTTTTTGTTAAAGACAATGGAACGAATGATAGACTCATATTTGCGTAGAGTGATTGACCCGAGGTTGCTTTCGACAAAGCAACATGCATACAGCAAGGGACGATCAACGGAAACAGCTCTTCATGAGCTCGTTGGTACCATCGAGAGATCGCTTTCGGTAAAGGAGTACACTATGGTGGCCTTTCTTGATATTGAGGGGGCTTTTAATAATGTCATCCCAGAATCGATAATATTGGCATTGTCTGGTCTGGGAGTAAAGCGTGAAATCGTTTTAATGGTGGAAAACCTACTTGCCAATAGACGTATAACGTCTGAATTGGGAGCGTCCGTCATATCTCGATTTGTCAATAGGGGCACACCACAAGGAGGTGTTCTTTCGCCGCTTCTTTGGAACCTGGCACTGAATTCAATGCTACTATCTCTAGAAGCACGTGGTTGTCATGTTGTCGCATATGCTGACGATGTCGCGATAGCGGTAAAGGGGAAGCATCTGCCAACATTGCGGGATATTCTTCAGGGTTCTCTGAAAGATCTGTCTAAATGGGCAAGAGACTGTGGTCTAGGAGTTAATCCTAGTAAAACAGAGCTTGTTTTGTTTACAAGGAAAAATAAGATTCCTGCTTTTGATCCTATTTCTCTGGACGGTACTGAAATCACCTTCTCAGATGGAGCCAAGTATCTTGGAGTATTTCTAGATAGGAAGCTGAATTTCAGGCGTAATATTGAGGAACGGGTGAGAAAAGCAACGATTGCTTTGTATTCCTGTAAAAGGGCCATTGGAAAACGATGGGGTTTTAGCCCTCAAGTCGTTCATTGGATCTATACAGCAGTGGTGCGTCCAATTTTGCTGTATGGAATCATTGTCTGGTGGCCTGCTTTAGAAACAAAAGCAAACTTTGTCTTTATCACGAAGGTACAGAGAATGGCGTCAATGTGCATCACTGGTGCTCTTCGTACTACACCTACGGCTGCATTAGAAATCCTCCTTCACCTGATACCCTTGGACATATTGGGTAGGCAGTATGCGGCTGCGTCGGCAATTCGACTTAATAGCACGCTGCAATGGAGGAGCAGTGATTGTGGCCATAGCGCGATCTTGAAAAAGATAACAATACCACAAAATGTGGACTGTGCTCCCTCTTTGAGCCTCTTTGAGCGCCACTTTACCACTATGATACCATCCAGGGAGTCTTGGATGGGGGATACTCCGGGTAGTGGAGCTACCATAAATTTTTACACAGATGGATCGAGGCTGCACGAACAAGTGGGCTTTGGAGTCTATTCGGAAGAGCTTGGGTTGAGCCTGGCTCGTAGATTGCCAGATCATTGCAGTGTTTACCAGGCAGAGATGCTGGCAATAAAAGAAGTGGCTGACTGGTTGAGCTGCAATGCCTTGTCTACAACCGCAGTCAACATCTATACTGACAGTCAAGCCGCGGTCAAGTCCCTGGATTCAATGTTTCTGAAAACAAGATCTGCCCTTAACTGCCGCACGTCTTTAAATGAGATGGCCAAGCAGTTTAACATACGACTCATATGGGTCCCAGGGCACAGAGACATTCCAGGGAATTGCAAAGCCGATGAGCTTGCAAGACTAGGAACTACCTTACAGGTTCCAACAGAATTGGAATGTGTTGGTATGCCTCTAGAAACTTGCAAGCAAAACCTACGGCTTTGTTCTGCGACGGAGACTAATCAAAGATGGGCAAATGGATGGACGTGTGAGACAACACGACTGATTTGGCCTTCTCTTAATCAGGGGCGCACAAGTGAGCTGATATCGCTTCCAAGAGGAGAGATTTCGACGGTGGTTTCTATAATTACCGGACACTGTCTTATAGGGAAGCACGCAGAGCGGTTAAATGTGCCGTCGAATGACTTTTGCCGAAGTTGCATGGATGAAGAGGAGTTGGAAACTATCGAACACTTTATTTGCCATTGCCCGGCACTTTCTGGTCAGAGACTTGCTTCACTGGGATCTAGGGAGCTGTACGATCTTTCTGATTTGTCGGATGTCAAAATTCAACATCTAAGGAGTTTTATAAGAAGCTCAAAATGGTTTAACGACAGGGACTAATAGGGAAACCTATTACGGTCCCGTGGTATCACAATGGACCTCAGAGTCTACGTGTGTTGACGTAAAAACGTCAGCAGCCACTTACAACCTAACCTAACCTAACCTATGGGAGCCCCCTTCAGGAGTGGTGATAGGGAGTAGAATTGTTCAGAAAAAATGTTGGGTTCCAAAATTTAAAATCTCCAATTGTACTGATAAATTGCACAGAATTTGAAAACAAAACAAGTAAAAAGTTCGGCCTTGCCGAATGTATTGATACCCTCCACAATTTCAAAAGGATTATTGCAAAAAACTTTATTTAAAAGGAAATAACTTTTGAAAAAAAAAATAAAAAAAGTTTGAAAAAAAATCCGCGATTTTTTTTTTTTTTTTTGTCAATAAATATGTTCGTACTTGTTTAAATACCATTCGGTGTTCAATTATGTTCACTTATGTCAACTAGCAGCGAATTAAAGCATTTTGTATTTTTAGGTTATGTTGAATGTACCAAATTTATGAGGTGTCCTTACATTTTACCGTTCATAACTTTTGAAACACTAGTGATTTAAGAACACAGGTTCGAAACTCATGGCAGGCTAGTCTGTTGATAAAAAAACTTTCTAGCAAATCCCGTGTAAAAAAATAATTGGATCAAAACATATCTCTTTTGATCAAAACATATATGGATCATATCTAAATGGATATAATCAGATCTACTCCATATCTACTCATATCTTCTTCAGATATGTTTTGATCCGTAAATTGAGTCTATCTGGCATATATGACATATATGATCAGACATTTTCAGATATGTTCATATATGTAAAATTGTCAGATACCCGAGTAAAAAAGAGTTATATATAGCAGTGACAAATTAGATCCCAAATATGGTGGACACAATTGTTTCAAATAATATCTGCGGTTATCCTACAAGATCTGAACAGATAGTCTTATATATAATATGATACGTAAAATGGGTCTATCTGGTTTTATCAGTTTGATCCGGACTGATACAATATAAAATAAATTGAGACTATGAGACATAAATATATATGGTTAGATATTGCTCTACATAAAGAACATATTTTTGTATATAACATTACATAAAGTGCATATAATTATATATAATGTTATCCAACTTATATGACGTTATAAGGAGCATTATATGATCAGTTATAATGGTTTTAAATTATATTTAATCGTATCAGTTTTCTCTAACTGATATAATTATATAGACCCAATTTACGTATCACATTATATATAAGGTTATCCCGCTAGATCATAAAATATACCCGTAGATAATTATTAAAGTAATTGTATCCGCCATATTTGGGATATAATTAGTCATGACCATTTTTTCTTTTTTTACTAGGGTACCCGAATAAAATAAAGTTATATGACGCAATATTTAATTATATATGAACAGATATGCTTTTATGTAAATCCATATTAATTTTGATCCGAAAATTGGCGGATCGAATATTATACGATTATATCAAATTGTATTATTTTTGATAAAATAATATCAAATTTGATTAAGTTTGATCCCAAAAATGGGTCTATCTAATTGTATTAAATCATATCTTATCTGTTAAAATTAGATAAATTTTTATATAATTAGATGAAATCTGGTGAATTTTTTTGGAATTTTAAACGTGAAATTAGAAATTATTTTATCAGATTGGATACATTATCAATTAGAAGAGTTTTTATTGCATTCTTCGGAATTTTTTCGGGACTTAGCAAATTATTAAAAATTTGTATTTTTTTTTTCTAAAATCATTTTTAAGGGATTTAAAAATTCCAAAAAATGTTTGTGTCTTAGAAAATTTAAAAACATTTTTTCGGAACTTAAAAATTTTTCAAAAAAATAAAATTTCTCCTAAAAACATTTTCAATGATTTTTTTACTCCAAATGACTTTTTTACTCCGGGACTTTGGAAAATTTTCATAAAATTTTTTAGGACTTGAAAATTTTTTAATTTTTATTTAATTGTCCGGGACTTTTTGAAAATTTTTTTCGGGATATAATTATAAATAAAATCATATATCTTTTTATCTGCCATATCTAAAACTTCCCGACATTATATGACATATCTAATTCCATATAGATCGGTATGTAAATAGATATGAATATGTATGTTATCATATTAAAAAATAAGGAAAAATACAATGCTATATATAAACTTATATGTCCATATCAATGTTCATGCATAACCATATATAAATATAAATAATTATATAATAGCATATATGATTATATCAGATCTTTTTTACTCGGGTAGACTCAATTTACGGATCAAAACATATCTGAAGCAGATATGAATATATATGGATTAGATCTGATTATATCCATTTAGATATGATCCATATATGTTTTTATCAAAAGAGATATGTTTTGATCCAATTATTTTTTTACACGGGATATCAAATAATCAATTTAATGTAATGGCCTACTGATGACGTAGATAAAGTGGCTACAGAAACCATGGTCTAGGATAAATCCACATTTCAGTTAATCTTTAGAAAACACATTTTCTTCTTCAATCAAAAACTCAAACAAAACAAGTAAAAAAGTCAAATTCGGCCTTGCCAAATGTATTGATACCCTCCACAATTTCAAAAGGATTATTGCAATTCTTCCATGATTTTTATTGGATGTTATTAAAATTAAATACATAGAATTTTACAAAATATCATAGATTAGACTACAATAAAAGGGAAATAATATAAATTAACGAAAAAGTAAAAGAAAAAGGTAGTGTCCGACCGAATACACCTTTTTTGGCCGAAGCCGAAGCCGAATATTCGGCCAAATTTTCACTATTCGGCCAAACCGAAGCCGAAGCCGAAGCCGAATATTAAAAAAAAAATGTTTTTAGTTGCAAAAACACTTAGTAAAATGTTTTTGTGGCTTACAATTGTTATTCAAAGTTAGTTTAGTGTGTTTTTCAACACGTGAGCACAAATATTATACAATTATTCGCTATTCGGCCTGTCCGCCAAAATTGTGGCCGAAGCCGAATAGTGGCCGAATACTGCTTTTTGTCCGAAGCCGAATATTCGGTCGGACACTAGAAAAAGGAGCTATTAGAACAAACCACCCATTAACATTAAAATCCGATTAAATACCACTATCGAAACCAGGTCATTGAATAAAATAGGTTATTGCATCTTTGAAACCATATTGTAATACACTCCATTGTGGTGTAATTTATCTTTTGAAACAATACAAACTTTTTCATAGGTAGATGGACCGTCATCTGAAACAACATGAAAAACTTAAAATTTGTTTAAAATTCCTCTTTAGAGTTACTACTTACGTTTGAAGTGGCTGCTAACGCTGTAAATCTGCACACAAAAGCTAATATATTTTTAATTTAACATTAATTGCTAAATTAAACAAAAAAATTCGGAAAATTTTTCTATACGAAAAAAAGTCTTATATTCTGAGACATTTTCCCTATAAAAAATAAATTTTTCACGAAAAATGTCTCAACATCTGATATTTTCTATATCCCGGCTAAAAATGTTGTATATAATCATATATGATATCATATATGAGACCATATACAGTATCATATATAGTATCAAATATGGTCTCATATATGAACATATTCCAAAATTGGCGCTTATATAAGACACGGTCATATATGATCCAATATATGTGATCATATATTAGATCATATATTGAATCATATATTGGATAATATATTGAATCATATATGGGATCATATATGATGTTGTTTTCAATTTGTTTTACATTTTTTTTCATATTTTTTTTTAATTTTTTTTTTTCATTTTAAACTATATGTAATAGATTATTATGTATATATTCACCAGAATTGCAAACGGTGTACATAAGTATAATTTAAAATTAAAAATATTTTTTTTATTAATTTTGGTGTTTTCATAACCCTTTAATTTTATGTTTTTCATTTTTTAGTTACTATCGTTTGCATTTTTGCTGACCATATAAAAAAAAATAATTTAACTTATAGATATGAGAACACATTTTGATAGTCAACAAAATAAATTAAACATAAAAGATCTTATATATCAAGTTTTTCAACTGATATCGAAAGATGCGAACAATGGGCTTATTAAAGGAACGTTGATTTCCTTGGTGTTTTCTTGTTTTAGTGTTAATTCCGATTATCTTCAGACTTAGCGTTTTTGTTATGGTATAAGGCTCTTTTTTACAATATTTATAGTCAAAATCTAAAAAAGGACATAAAATAATATTAATATTTGAGATATTTCTAGAATTTTTATTGTATTAAAGTATTACCAACGATAGCATTTGGTGCTAATAGGTTAATGATAACACGGATGTCATTTAACGAAGCAACCATCTACCTTTAAAGATTGGTTAGATACTGCTAGTTACATACATACATACATGTTGGAGTGTATTTTGTTAAGACCATGGGATGCTTCAGCCCATTGGATGCTAAAGACTATGGAATGCTTTTTAGGGAAAGATATATTGTCTTTCAAAAATCCATCTGAAAAAATATTAAAAATTATTACATATTTCTTTTCTACTAAATGCATGCATCAAAATTCATAGCAAGCAAATAATTTTTTTTCAAGGGGTGATCTAGCCCTAACGGCCGGCACTGCGACCCTTATGGGTCTTTTGTGCCAAAAGCAAATAATTACTTAAGACTTCGATTAAAAGCAATATATTCCGTAGTATGTATTTTATCTTGCTGGGTTATGTTTGTAAGAATATTTGAAGGATATGGATAAAAACTATTTCTACTTACATCATGTTTGTAAGGATATTTGAAGGACTGGGATAAAAACTATTTCTACTGACATCATGGTGACAATATGCCAGATTGTCACTTTCGCTTATAGACAGCTTTCTTGTAATTGTATAAAACGTTGTCCTTCCTAAATCGTTACTCAACCTTAAAACTGATCGTTCTTTTCATTTCGATTTGCTATGGCGATAGTAAGCGATTTCAAAATAGTTTGTAGTGTTGGAACCGTAGTGATAACGTTACGGTCGTGCATATGCCCTCTGCTCCAAGTTAAGCGAGCTTAACGTACCTCCGCATGGATTTTTTCTAGTAACTCGGCATTCAAACTTCTTATACATACGTTCTTTCCATTTCCAATTTGCTACAGTAAGGGATTTCAAAATAATTTATAGTGTTGGAATCGTAGTGATAACATTTCTAGTGGTGCATATGTCCTCTTCTCCAAGTTGAGTGAGCTTAACGTTACGCGGCCTCAAAACTGCTTATACGATCTATCATTTCCAATTTGTTATGGCGACATTAAGGGATTTCAAAATAGTTTGCAGTATTGCAATCGCAGTGAAAACATAATGGTGGTGCATATGCCCTCTCCACGAAGTTGCACGAGATTAACGAAGCTGCGTAGTTTAATTTTCTTCAACATCAAAGCACTCTATATTATTGTATTTGCGACATATGTTCATTTACTCATTTTGAATATGATCTTGTTTTGGAATAAAATGTCCACGCTTATACTTGTTATGACGATGAACTGGAAAAAAATAATACATATGATTTTATAATTCTAAATTCATTTAAAATTCTAATAAAAACTTACCTTTTCCATTTTCTTTATGTAAAAGTAACTTTATATTTTTTAAATTATTGATACGAATCGGTATTAAGATATAAATATGGTAATAAAATATAATTTCAATCGTACAAAACTTTTATTTTGTAATTCCGGTTGATATTTTCATACACATGCACTAAAATTTAGCATTTTATGATAACATATATGTTTCCATATATGATATCATATATGGCACATATTTTATATACGGCCACATATATGGGATCGTTTCTTGCATATATGGTCACATATATGTTTCCATATATTTCATATATGATCATATAAAGATCTATATATAAGCATATACGAACATACACATTTATTTTTAGCCGGGATAGGAAGAATTTCTTCTATTAAAAAATTCTCTTCTTATGTATGCGAAAAATATACAATTTTCTTTTAAAACCAATTAAAAAAAATTTATCTAAGCGAAATATGATCATGACTCATGAAAAACAAACCTCCTTCGGCAAAAACTAATAAATTTGATGATTTTATAGCTTTCCCATCACTTTTTTTTGCAAAAAAAAAAAAAGTATCCTTTTTTTGCTTGTCAACAAAGGTGAATTTATGAATTTTTTTTTGAAGGGAAAAAAATTTACCCCCCTGTACCCGCCACTGTATATAATTATATACAGTTTTATATAATTATATATGATTATCAGGGAAACCAAAACGAAAAATATGCTCTAAAAACAATAAAAATATGCTCTTAAAAAAATTATGCCCCCTAGAGAATAGACCCAAAAAATACCGTTATGTGGGGTAGTTAGAGGGTTTATATACAAAGTTAGAGGGTTTATATACATTCTACAAAAACATTTGCCTTAATCTTTTCTACTATGCTGCTGAATATACCCTACACTCAGATCTAAAAAAAACATGGTTTCATATACCGATATGAAGCAAGAACAGGCCAAAGGAGAATCAATCGTCAGAACCCCATAATTTTGGAAAGAGTTTGAAATTGTTGTTCAATGTAATTTGTTTTTTCTAGCAGTGTTACCAGGCATTTCAAACTGACAAGAAAACAAAACCAAAACAAACATTTCAATACAAAATAAAAAAAAAAAATCCCACAAAAATGAAAAAAAAATTAAAAATGCAGTGTTCTAGAGCCAAAAAGCTAAAGGCAACCTCAAGGTACTCTTGCCAGTTTAAGGTCACATTTGGCCATACTTCTGTTTTATTGAAATGTATCTTTTTTTAATATAAAGTGAATACTTTCCCAACAAATTCAAAAAAATGGATAAGCTTTTTCGAAAAATAAGAATAAAACATACCCTAATGTTGACTTATTGAATGGACTTATTGTTAGTGGTTGCCGATGAAGAACTACTAAATTTCAGTAGTGGTAAAATTTCAGTAGTGTGAATATCCCGATATTATGAAAGATGGTACTATGGTTAAAGGAAATGAGCAGTTGCAATATAACGCTGTGGATTAAGAATTACCAGAAGTAGTACCAGACATCGTTTGTACTCATGGGGTGACCACAAAATTGCCGCTGGACTTGTAGCCTGCACGGAAATACGAGTAGTTGTCCGTCTTTCGTTACAAAAAGGCCACAAAATTTCCCATAACAAAAATTAGTATTATTTTTTTTTGTTTTTCTGTAAAGACAGTTGAGCTCAGGCTCTAATTATAATTATGTATTATAATTTGTTACCCTAGTAAAAATATTATGCTAATTTTACTAAATAGATCTAATTTGATCCGTAAAATGGTTGTATCAAATAATATCTAATTGTATTACTTTAGATCAAAAAATATAAAAATTGATACAATTTGATCCTGAATTTGGTCAAATCTAATTAGATCAAATTGATCTTATAATATCTATTTTTATATAATTTGATGAGCAAAACCAAAATACGAATCTAATCATATATGGAGCAATATCTAACCATATAAAGTGGATCAACCGTATCAACGTGATAGATAAAATTTTATATAAATTTATACGGAAGCATATTAACTCATATAAGATTGTACCAAATTATATATGATTAGACCAGAAAATTTTTACTCGGGTAATCATGTTATATATGGTTTGAATTGAGAAAGGTGTGTTTTAACAAAAATTAGTATTAATTTTCCATTTATCAGTCAAAATTCTTGTTATTTTTAATAAAATTCATGAAACAAATAAAACTTAATATGCAATTTATTTTTACCTTAAACTGGCAAGGCTACCTTGAGGTACCCTTTTTTTGTTACCTTAAACTGGCAAGGCTACTTTGAGGTACCCTTTCGTTTTTTTCACCTGGCGACTCAAAAAAGCTTTATTTCAACCTGATATCTGCAAATTATATGTTATCTAGTACAGCGGTTACCAACCTATGGTACGCGTACCACTAGGGGGTACGCGAAACTGCCCGCGGGGGTACGCGAAATATTAGTTATTTTTTGCGAATTTTTTTTTAAATTTTGTTAAGTAATAACATTTAATAATAACACTATGCTACACCAAACAAATTCAGGGGTTCCCAAATAAAAAATCAAGTTGGTTGGTCCATAGAGAACGGAAATACTCAGTTTTTCTCGATTCGCGAAACTCAACTACAAAAATAAATTGAGACATTTCTGAATATTTAATTTTTAGGATATATTTAACAGATGGCACGTAAAAAATGTTAGTTTTGGTAGTTTTGTTGAAACAAATTTTCAGAAATTAAAAAAAAATATTTCAAAGTGCCCTCCAAAAATATATGGTACATCTTTACACAAAACTTAGCATTACTAATTAATTTTTTGATCGATTTATATATTTTTTGATGTTTTGGAAAGTTAATGTACCATACTTTTTTACAAAAATAAAATATTTTATTGACTCACGATCAACTCAGAGTAAAAAGAAAGCTTTTAGTTATCCGATTTAAACTTCGAACGATGACGTAAAAAGGGATCACCGAATTCGATTTCATGTGATTCGGACAAATGCATGTGAATTGAAAAGTTGAGAAAGACAGAACAGAGGCCTTTATTTAAGAATTTAAGTTTTTCAACACATTTGCTAATAAAACAAGCACTAAGAGAAATGATCGGGAAAAACTATGAGTATTCCTGTACTATATGGACTCCAATCAACCCGATTTTCTGTATGAAAATCTCCGCATAAAAAAGTAAAAGTAATACAGTTATTTAAACTTTACAACATTATTTGTTTAAATTTCTAACCATATTTATATGTGAAGTATTTTAATAAAAACTTGTTAGGGGGTACGCGGCTGATAAAATTTAAAATTAGGGGTACGGGAGCCAAAAAGGTTGGTAACCGCTGAGCTAGTAGATATTAATTTTGAAAAAAATTCCCGATCTCCTTGCATTAAAATTTAGTCTTTGCCAGTTAGAGGGTTAAGGCTAAAATATGCAAAAATATGCTCTAACAAATAGATGCCAGATTTCTTAAAATCTTCTGAAACTTACCCACCCTAGTAAAAATATTATGCTAATTTTACTAAATAGATCTAATTTGATCCGTAAAATGGTTGTATCAAATAATATCTAATTGTATTACTTTGGATAAAAAAATATAAAAATTGATACAATTTGATCCTGAATTTGGTCAAATCTAATTAGATCAAATTGATCTTATAATATCTATTTTTATATAATTTGATGAGCAAAACCAAAATACGAATCTAATCATATATGGAGCAATATCTAACCATATAAAGTGGATCAACCGTATCAAAGTGATAGATAAAATTTTATATAAATTTATACGGAAGCATATTAACTCATATAAGATTGTATCAAATTATATATGATTAGACCAGAAAATTTTTACTCGGGCATTTATCAATACAATGCGATGGAAAAAACATGATTCTGCATATTTTTGGTTTCCCTGCTTATCAGTATAAAAATTTTTCTAAATAGGTCCATACAAATAAAACTTTTTGCTAAAAATATATTAGTAGGATATATAACTCACCTTGTCCTTTTCCAGTTCTACGTCATTTTTGTCTGTTTCGTTTTCTTGTTCTTTCGATTTTTCCATTTCGCCTTCCTTTCCTTCTTTGTTTTCAGGCCTGTAGTAAAAGTAAAAACAAAAATTATTTTTCCTTTATGTTTTTAATATTTTGATTATAAGTTGACACTAGAGTGTCCCTTATTTTGGAAATGTTGGAAATGTTGAGACGGTACCCGCTAATTTTTTCCATTTGACTTAAAAATAACTCAGAAAAAATTTTACGCCCCTAGGACCACGCCTTCCCTACGCGACGGGCCTTAAAGAGCGGGGCCTTAAAAATCATTTTTCCATACAAACCAAAAAATTTTTTTTATGTTTTTAAATTTTTTTGTTATTAATTATTATATTACTTGGTTTGCTTATTCACGACAAAAAAATTGATTTTGGTGGAATAAGGCTTTCAGCTCTAAAAAATTTTTCTAAAAAAAATGTAGAGCCATTGGGGCAACGGCGTATGCAGGACTGTTTTTTCAGGGCCCAACAACAACAACAAAAAAATTTTTGTTGTTTTTTTCGTGAGATTTGTGTTTTCCAATACATATAAAAAAAATATTTTTTTGTTGATACAAAAAAATATTTTTTTATGAATATATATCATTTAAAGCAACATAGCAACTAAAATCGTTGCTTGTCAAAACTAAAAAAATATTTTTTTAAATTTTTTTACCGTGGGACCCCTGCTGCTCAAAAATTTTTTTTTCGAAAAATTTTTTAGAGCTGAAAGCCTTATCTCACAAAAATCAAATTTTTTGTCGTGAATAAGCTATTCAATTAATATAATAATTAATAACAAAAAAATTAAAAATCAAAAAAAAGTTTTAGTTTGTATGGAGAATGATTTTTTAGACCCCGCTCTTTAAGGCCCCGTCGCGTAGGGAAGGCGTGGTCGTAGGGGCGTAAAATTTTTCCTCAGTTATTTTTAAGTTAAAAGGAAAAAAATCAGCGGGTACCGTCTCAACATTTCCAACATTTCCAAAATAAGTGACACTCTAGTTGACACTATTACTTTTACATTTAATTTAATACGCATAAAATATTAAATGTTAGATTTGTTGCTTAAAATTTTAATCCGCAAATAAATGGGCTGGGTTGGTTGTATGGAAATGAAATAAATAAAATAAATCTATTTCAAATAAAATAAACCTATTTCAAGTGTATAGTTTGTTAAGGCTTACCCCCAGTTTCTGAAACACGATGGGGGCTAAATCAAAATATGGACCGATTTTATATACATATGCAAATCTTTTAAAAATCCGCTGGTATATAATTTGAAAAAATTATGAAGAAAAATAAAATCAATATTGAATCGGATGCTACAAATGTTGGGGATTTAATCACACTTCCAAAAATTGTAAAGAAAAAAATCAAATATGTATGTTAGAGTGTCCCTTATTTTGGAAATGTTGGAAATCTTGAGACGGTACCCGCTCATTTTTTTCCTTTTGACTTAAAAATAACTCAGGAAAAATTTTACGCCCCTAGGACCACGCCTTCCCTACGCGACGGGGCCTTAAAGAGCGGGGCCTTAAAAATCATTTTTCCATACAAACCAAAAAATTTTTTTTTTGATTTTTAATTTTTTTGTTATTATTTATTATATTACTTGGTTTGCTTATTCACGACAAAAAATTTGATATTGGTGGGATAAGTCTTTCAGCGCTAAAAAATTTTTCGCAAAAAAAAATTTTGAGCCGCCGGGGTCCTACAGTAAAAAATTTTTAAAAAATATTTTTTCTTAGTTTTGACCAGCAACGGGTTTAGCTGCTATGTTGCTTTAAATGATATATATTCATAAAAAAATATTTTTTGTATCTGTGACATCTTTATCGTGTTCTAAAAAAGGGTAAAAAATGCATTGTTGATTTATTTCGATACACGATAAAGATGTCACAAATATGAAAAATATTTTTTTTGGAATATATATCATTAAAAACAACATAACAACTAAAACCGTTACTTTTCAAAACTAAAAAAAAATATTTTTTAAAAATTTTTTACCGTAGGATCCCTACGGCTCAAAATTTTTTTTTCGAAAAAGATAAAGATGTCACAGATATGAATAATTTTTTTTTTGGAATATATATCATTTAAAGCAACATAGCAGCTAAAACCGTTGCTGGTCAAAACTAAAAAAAAATATTTTTTAAAAATTTTTTACTGTAGGACCCCGGCGGCTCAAAATTTTTTTTTGCTAAAAATTTTTTAGCGCTGAAAGACTTATCCCACCAAAATCAAATTTTTTGTCGTGAATAAGCAAACCAAGTAATATAATAAATAATAACAAAAAAATTAAAAATCAAAAAAAAATTTTTTTGGTTTGTATGGAAAAATGATTTTTAAGGCCCCGCTCTTTAAGGCCCCGTCGCGTAGGGAAGGCGTGGTCCTAGGGGCGTAAAATTTTTCCTGAGTTATTTTTAAGTCAAAAGGAAAAAAATGAGCGGGTACCGTCTCAACATTTCGAACATTTCCAAAATAAGGGACACTCTAATGTATGTGCTAAATCCAGTAAAAGCGGCCATGAGTATAAATACTGCAAAAAAATTTATTCGAAATGCATAAATTGTAAAAAAGCGAAAGAAAGGTTAAATCTGATAAATATAAATACAAATTACGATTGTGAGAATGTTAAACAATTATAATATTTTAAAATGTAATAGTGATTCAAGGCATACAGGAGGTGTTTCTTTTTACGTAATTGAAATTCAAAACAAAAATCTAAAATATGATTTAACTAGTGTGTACAGATCACCTGATACCAGAGAGACACCTGAAAGTATTTTAATAATTTTTTTTAAGACAGAAATGGAAATGATTTGTCCTAAGGGAAACCATTTATTGATGTGTGATTAATGATTACTGCATTAACTAATTTCAGAATAAAAATAAGCGATCATGAGTCCATAGAAATAACAATCCCAGTAAACCGGGATGTTGAATTTTCAAGCAGAAAGAAAATAAAAACAATATTTTTTGACAGTTCAAGTTTTCGTAACAACCTTCTATGTGGTGAAATGAATTGTATCCATCCAAGTTCGAATTGCAATCAAACAACTAATGTGTTAGTCAAAAGCAGTGTTGCCAATAGTAGGGGGAAATCCCTACAAATAGGTTTTTTTTATAAAAAACGATAGCGTAGGGAAAAAGGGACAGATTTTCTTTTTTGATCAAAATGTAGGTATTTTTAATGATTTAGGTACTTTTTAAAAAAGAAATGATATTTTTAAATATTAAACGTTTTGACAAATAAAAAATATTACCAAAAAATTTTGTTTTTAAAATTGGCAACATTATTTAAGACCTGTAAGTTGTTCACCGGTGAAGAAATGTTTCAAAATATAAATTTGTAGCGAAAATTTGAGTGTCACATGTTTGGTTATGTTTTGATCTTCAGCTGTTTTTAAATACAAAAAAAATAACTTGAATTTAGCTTTTTCTGTATATTTATCTGAAATAATAAATGTTTACATGCTGTGTCAATAACTTTAAATTCTGTTCTGAACAGAATACCTCATTACAGAAATTTTTACGTTTTTCTAAAGCCAGTTTAAATTTGATGTTTTTTGACAGAGTTTGACAGATTTTCATATCAAAACCGAACAATTTACTTCCCTTAAGTAGTTGAGGTTTATTATATATTCCCAGGTAGAAAAATACCAACGGGAGAGCGCTGGCAAAGTACCTTTTATGGTCGCTTGTGTGCTGGGAAAGCATCACAGTTTAGTACTCTTCCAGCGTCCAAAATGATAACCACGATAAACGGTATGCCGTTACTATTTTAAAGCGCCTTTAAAGCGCTTTAAAAACAAAAAATATGGTACTATTAAAGCACTTTTATAACAAAAAATGGGACGTATCTAAGTCCCGAAGACACAACTGTTTTTGGTGTTTATTTGAATAAATTTATTAAATTAGGATAAAAAATTGATTGACTAATTTATTAGGATAAAAAATTTTGGACATACTTTGAAATATTTTTTAAGTCCCGGAAAAATGTTTAAAAGTTTTTCAAGTCCCAGACACAATTTTTTTTGGCTTTATTTTTATACCCCACACCACTCTGTGGTACAGGGTATAATGACCCAGGCAGAAAAATACGAACGGGAGAGCGCTGGCAAAGTACTTTCTATGGTCGCTTGAGTGCTGGGAAAGCATCACAGTTTAGTACTTTCACAGCGTCCAAAATGATAACCACGGTAAACGGTATGCCGTTGCTATTTTAAAGCGCTTTAAAAACAAAAAATATGGTACTATTATAGCACTTTTAGAACAAAAAAATGGGACGTATCTAAATTGTATAAGTCCATAAGACACAACATTTTTGGTGTTTTTTTGAATAAAGAAATTTATTAAATTAGGATAAAAAATTGATTGACTAATTTATTAGAATAAAAAAAAAAATCGACAAACTTTGAAATTTTATATCCAAAGTTTAAGACACTTCCTCACGAAAGAAACAGGTGTTTTTACATAAACGGTGTCAAGTTTGTAATATGTGGGTCATTGTGTATAAGTGACATATCATAAGAACTATCAAGGACCGGCCACTAATCCTGCAGGGAAATAAAAAAATATTCCAATTGTTATGAAAATTAATAAATTTTAATAAAAAATTTATATTTTGAACGGATTTAAATAGAAAAACATTGGCAAAGCGCTTGGAAAGCACTTTTTCGAATTCATACTACCTTCTACACAAAAAATTAAGTGCTTTGCCGAGCCTTTTTCTTTGGAACGGTTGGCAGTTTCTGCCTGGGTTATTATTTGAAAATTATTCTATGTTAATTAGAAAAGGAAAAATGTCCTCGAGCTAGAATAACCCTACTCACAATCAAATATTTAAATGTTCGAATAAAACAACTTTTATTTTTTAATAAAAATTATTCAGAATTTGAACAAAATTTGTAGTATTAACTTCGTTTAAATTTAAAACAAATATAATTGACTTATCAAAAACTCGCTTAGGGCGGATTACTCAATGAAAAGTTAGCTGCTAACTGCCGATTTAACGGAGTCTTATGTCAAAATTTGTATGAAAAAGTTAAATTTAACGAAGAGTTATTTTAAAACGGAGCATTGAGTAATCCAGCCTTAGTATTTTAACTTTTATTTAAAATTAAATGTAAAAAAGTGAATAAAATTTTGTTTTGTTTTAAAAATTTTAGCTGCTAAAACGTAGGGATAAATGTATAGATTTTTTTTTCAAAAATGTAGGGAGAAAAGGAATTTTTTTAATATGTGTAGGTTTTTTTCTTTTAAAAAAATGGCAACACTGGTCAAAAGCATAACTGTAGCACTAACAAGGGAAGTCTCCCTAGTGTCACCCGCGGATCTTTGTGGAATTGGTTTTATTTTGTAGAGCAGAAAAAATAAAAGGACACGTATTTTTTTAGCGGCCCAAATTCATATTTAGGGGGTAAAAAGGAGAGGGGAAGACAAGGCCATTTTTCAGCTTATCTCCTATTTTATGCAAAGAAACCTACCCAAGTAGAAATTCATGACGGTTATAAAAAAAAGCGTTTTTAAAGCACTCCAAAGTAGAAACTCATGACGGTAATAAAAAAATAGCATTTTTAAAGCACTTCAAAGTATAAATTCATGACGGTAAAAAAAAAAAGTCATGACTTATCAAAAAAGCATTTTTAAAGCATTATTTCATAACGCTTTATGAACGTTTTGAAAAAGCTTTGTGAGATTACTTTTTCGCCAAATTTATGTTGGTTTGGGAATACAATTTTTTTACAACATTTTTTTACACTACTTTTTAAATATGGTTTACGACGACCAAAAATGCCGTCGAAATTATTAACTTTTATAAAATAATATTCACATACATTTTTCTTTATTTTTAATAATTTTAAGTTTTATTATTATTTATGTAAAAGAGTTATAGCAATTGTTTCGTTACAAAATTTAGAAAGAATACACTACCATACCCAGCAAAATTTTCGGTTGCAAAGAACCGATTGTGGAACAACTTATACTTCCCTAGAACCTGTTCTAATTCTTGTGCAACACCGATTCTTTTAACAAAGGGATTGTCCCAAAAGCAACAGGTGTTTGTAAGCAAAATTTGAACATATTTTTGTTCCTCGGAATCGGTTCTAGAAGTGAAATTTGGAACAGAAATGAGAATTAAAGAAATATTTTGAATTGCATTAATTTATTAAACAAAGATAAAAACAATCATAGATAACATGGAATATTTACATTTTTTTTAATACACATTTATCCTTTTTCGCCTCCAAAGTTGCATTTTGGGCCTTACAATAATGACATACCAGAACATGGATTTTCTGCAAACAAAAATCAAAAACATAATATTATTAGCATTTGACCCGACCCAGACAATGAAAATTTAATTTACTTACCTTTGTTTCAACAATTTTCACGATTATATCCGGCTATTTTAATAGAATTTCGTGTTTTTTCTTGGTTAACAAAAATAAATTGATATTTATTTTTTTATTTTTTTTGATTTTTTTGACACATAACTTTTTTTAAATTCCTGAGAACCAAAATGTTATGAAACTTTGATTACAGAGAACAAGCTTTCACAATAATTTTCACTAACTTGTTTTTCAAATAAATAAATAAATAAATAAATAAATAAATAAATAAAATAATTAAAGTGTAATAGTGTATGGTACCGAAGAACCTGTTCTAGAACAAGTGTTGTCAGAATCGGTTCTGAAAAATTTTCCTGGGTATTAATGTTTATTTCAATTACATTTTTATCCAAATGTTTAACCTTATACAGCCCTATATCTTTTGATGAAATTGGGTAATCAAAAAAATCGTTCATTTCATTGAAAACATTGCCTTTCAAAAATATACTATCAGATTTGTGTTTAGCTCGTTTTGTACTAAAAATTTGATTTACTATCATAATTTTCTCATTACTAAGTAGGCATACGATATCAGGATGAGAGGCAGCAATACGAAAACCTTGAATATTAATAAACGAAAACACCAATTTTGTTTCAGTAGATTCTATTATTTTACCTAGAGAATATTTTGTGTTCTTGTAGAGTGGGTGGGTATACCAATGGTGTTTTAATTTGAGAATTTGTATGGAAAATATGCAATTTTCTTTGAATTTGAGCAATAGGGTTGTTTGGAGCATAACCAATTGATTTTAAGAAACCTAGACTATTTTCAAAATCGAAAGCAGAAACGCGATGTGAATAAGGTTGTGAAAATTCATTGTTTGGCAATTAGGACCATAAAAATGTGGCATTATTTCCAAAAATTTTTTTAAAATTGCCTTCGCATAAACCACTTTTAAAGTAGCTAATTTGCTGGACGACAAAATACGACAAGCTGTATAAAGAATTAAAAAATGCCTATACTGCTCAATTTCCATTACATTTTTTAAAATCATGATGACAAAAATAAACTTTAATTTGGGTTTTAAATTGGTGGAAAATTACTTTAGGTTTTGTATCTGAAATGCTTGTAAATTGCTTTTTTTTCATATAAAGCACTTTAAAATTGCTTTACATACCGTTTCAAAAGTGATACATTTTTGGTTTTTGCAATGCTTTAAAAGCGCTATAACGAAGCGTTCTAAAATCATTATTATAAATGTCTTTAAAAACGCTTCAAATAAACCGTCTAACGGTGTTATCATTAGGACTGTCTGAAAGTGCTCTGAGGATGGTTTTCAGTATGGTCTGAGAGCATTCCTACTACCATACAAAGCGCTTTAAAACGTTTTAACGGTTGTATTTTTCTACCTGGGTAGTCATGTTACATACCAAATAAAAGGTCTTTGGAAAACCTATCTACGTGTGCTGAGAACGTGTCCAAACATGCACAACTTTTCGTCATATTGATGTAAATACCAAAATTTTAGGACATTTTTGTTAATAAGTCGAAAAATATTAACTTCTTTGGCCCGTTGTTAGCACCACGAGATAGGTATTTTTAATACCTTTAATCTGATACCACACACGCCTATATTAATTTTGTTTAAATAGGCGTAAATCGTAAAAAACTGGTCAATTTCCCCCCATACAAATCGACCCCCCCTAAAAATGAATTTGGGCCGCTTAAATAAAATACGTGTCGAATAAATTTTCGTTCTTAACAACATATCCAAATTTCATGAAGATCGGAGGGTGACACCAGGGAGACTTCCCTTGTAAGCCCAATGATAACCACAAAAACAGCCTCCGACAGTACTGCAAACCAATGGTTTAGTAATCATTTAAAAAATATGAAACAAAATAAAATTAGTCTCTATCAAACGGCTGTATGGTACAACAATGATTTACATTGGAGAAATTATAAACAATTAAGATAACAATCCCAGTAAAACGGGATGTTTAATTTCCAAGCAGAAAGAAAATAAAAACAATATTTTTTGACAGTTCAAGTTTTAGTAACAAACTTCTTTGTGGTGAAATGAATTGTATCCATCCAAGTTCGAATTGCAATCAAACAACTAATGTGTTAGCCAAAAGCATAACTGTAGCACTAACAATAAGCCCAATGATAACCACAAAAACAGCCTCTGAAAGTACTGCAAACCAATGGTTTAGTAATCATTTAAAAACTATGAAACAAAATAAAATTAATCTCTATCAAACGGCTGTATGGTACAACAATGATTTACATTGGAGAAATTATAAACAATTTAGAAATAAATATAAAGCGGAGCTAAACATTGCAAAAAATAATTTTATTAACAACAAAATAAGCGTCTGCGCCTGTACAACAATTAAGTTATAATTTTTTGAAAATTTAATTTTAGAATTTCGGTTTTTCAACACATTTGCTAACAAAAAAAGTACTTAACGAAGTGATCGAGAAAAACTATGAGTACTTCCGTACTCAATGGACCCCAACCAACTCAAATTTTTATATGAGAACCCTTGCATATATTTTTTCTGACTTTTGTAGCACAGTGTAATTATCTTAAATTCAATTTTGATATTATTAATATACATTCACTAAAAAGTACCCTGAAATCACTGAATAACAAAAAAAATAAAAATTTCCTCAGGGTTAAAATGTTACTAGATATTTTTGATATGAGTGCTCATTTGCATCATCTTATTGTGTCATCACTGCAGACTGAAGTATTTCCTGATTGCCTAAAAGAATCGGGTATTGTGCCATTTAAAAAAAGAATACCAAGCACCCTCAAGAAATTCGTCCTGTAAATATGTTTTCGACGGAAAGCAAAGTTTTGGAGAAAGTAGTAGCATTCTCAGCTGAATAAATACTTTGAGAATAATAATTTATTAAATGAAAACTCAATCAGGATTTAGACAACCATAGTTGCGAGTCTCTATTAAATCTAGTAGTAACACAATGGAAAACAGAGGTAGCAATGGAATTGTGTGGTAGCAATCGTTGGACTTAAAACGATCTTTGAAACATTAATATGGAAATATTGTTGTTAAAGCTTCAAAAGTATGGTGTAAAAAAATGAATTAAAATGGTTTAAAAGTTATTTGCAAAACAGAAGACAAAGAACTAAATGTGGTGAATATTTACCAACAGCTAGAGAAATTAATATTCGTGTGCCCCAGGGAGCAGTATTGGAAACTCTACTATTATCTATATTAATGATCTTGAAAAAGTATTGAAAACGGCAAAATTTTGTATGCTCGCGGATGATGTGAAGAATGTGTGCGAATTTCAAACAACGAGTTTGGTACGAGTTGAGAAGTACCTTAAAATGAACAAATTGAAACTTAATACAAATAAAACAAAGGCAATAGTAATTAATGGAACGACAAATGAAAGGATAGATATTGACGGTGTTTTATTGAACAAGTAGATGAAATGAAGTATTTTGACATAATAATTGATAAAAATTTGAAGTTTGATTTACACTATGATATAAATAATGAAAACAATATTTTTATATTTAAAAGAAAAAATATTGATTATGTAAAAAAAAAATAATTATGTTTTAAAATCCATAGATTTAATGTTATTGAAAATCTAAATAAATATGTATGAAAAAAAAAGTTTAAGTAGTTGTAATATTCTAACACCAAATTTGAAGAGTTTCGACAAGTTGCAAATAATTGTTTTCCTGTGCGTAAAGATAGAAACTAGAGCGCGCGTGACAAGAATTTTTCGTGATTCACGCGTGAATCACGCGTGATCGTGAGTGAAATTTATTTTTACTTACGTGATCGTAAGTGCGGGTGATTAGAAAAAAAAAAATCGTGCGTGAGTATTATTTGTTTCGTGAGTTTGCGTGATTGTTTTGTGCTGTTTGAAACCGAAAACAAGTAAAATAATCGTCATTATATTGAACTTCGAGGGTAATTTATACAAAATTGTGATTTAAATAAATATTTATTATTGTCCAGACAAATTACTGACTATCTTAATGAAAGTGCCTTATTATCTCCATTACAATCTGGTTTTCGTTCTGGTCATAGTTGCACAACTGCTGCATTAAAGGTGCTTGATGATATTAGACCTGAGTATTTTTTTTTTTTTTTTTTTTTTTTTATTTCAATACAATTACAACTGAGATATTCTCATCTAGTAATATTTTCATAACAGTTTAGGTTAAAAGGTAACAGGAAATAGCCCAGTGGCTTATCCCAAAAAAAAAAATAAGTATAATTTCATTAAAACTAATGATAATTAATTAAATACAACAAGATCCATTGGTGTGGTTCTTCTTAGTCTTCTGAGTTCCCGATGATCTAAATATATTTGATTAAGATCAGGGTTGATATGATTTTGCAGTTTGTTCGCATGTTTTTGAGCAGAAGAAATTATTTCTTCTTTTATCGTTTTTATTTGTAAGTCTCTGTGCAAGTCACTATTACGTATGAACCATGGTGCTTTCACAATTTCTCGGAGGATCTTATTTTGCATCTTCTGCAGCATGTTTATTTCATTTTGCTTCGCACAGCCCCAAAGCTGCAACCCATAGGACCAAATAGGTTTTATAACTTGTAGATACAGTAGAATTTTGTTACTGATTGAAACTTTTGAGTTGGATCCAATCAACCAAAACATTTGTTTATATTTAATTTTAATTTCAGCTACTTTCTTCTTCACATGTGCTTTCCACCTCATTTTAGTGTCCAACGTCATGCCAAGATATTTTGCAGTGTTTGCATAAGGGATTTGCTTATTGTTTATATAAACGGGAATGAATTTAATAACTTTATTGGTAAAGTAAATATGTATAGATTTGTCTTCATTTAGTTGCATTCGCCACTTTTTGAACCATAATTCTGTTTGCGTTAGGGCGATTTGAAGTTTATTTGTTGCATTTTCAAAAGAACTACCAGTCGCTAGAATGGCAGTATCATCTGCAAATGTTGCCATTTTTATGTTATTTATGATAGGGATGTCTCTAGTGTACAACAAGTATAGTATGGGCCCTAAGACACTCCCTTGAGGAACTCCAGCTTTTATAGGTTTTAGTTTAGAGTATTCACATTCATGTTTGACCCGGAAAAACCGATCAGACAGATATGATTTAAGAATTTCGTAATATTGGGTTGGTAGATCTCTATTGAGTTTATATAGTAATCCCTGATGCCAGACACGGTCAAATGCCTGGGCGACATCTAGGAATATAGCAGAGCATACTTCTTTATTTTCCATAGCTTTTTCAATTACATCGACTATTCTATGCACCTGCTCTATGGTAGAATGGCTTGTTCGAAACCCAAATTGATGGCTAGGTATTAGGTTTCGCTGATTTAGAATAGGTTGGAGTCTTTTTAAAAAGAGTTTTTCAAATATTTTTGATACAACGGGTAGTATTGATATTGGCCTATATGATTCGATTTTATTAGGGGGTTTACCTGGTTTTGGCACCATAATGATTTCGGCTACTTTCCATTGATGAGGAACATATCTTAATCTTATAGTACCATTTATTATGTATAGTAATTTTTTAAGTGCTTTATCTGTTAGATGTTTTATGATTTTCCCTGTTATCAAGTCATATCCAGGAGACTTTTTAGGACTCAAATCTTTTTTAATTACTTCTTTAAGTTCTTCTAGAGTTATTGGATTAATCTTTTGGTTATCTATTTTATCAATTCTAGATATGTTTTCTTCAGCTGTTTGTCGAGGTATAGGTTGAAATATTTTTTCAAGATGATTTGCAAATAGATTAACTTTGTCCACAGAACTTCGTGCCCATGTTTGATCGTTCTTTTTTAGTGGCGGAATTTGACATGTAGGTCTATCAAAGTTTTTTGCAGCTTTCCAGATGCTATAATTTGATTCTTTAGTACCTGATAAGTTTTCCAAATATGTGGATAATGATTTGTTTTTCATTTCCGCAAGAAGACTCTTCAGGTCATTTGTTAATCGGTTAAATACTCTTTTATTCTCTGAAGTACGATCAGATTGCCATTTTTTCCTTGCTTGTCGTTTCTTTAATAATAATTCTCTGACTTCTAACGGATATGATTTGCCAGTTTGAATTTTATTCAGCTGTGGTGTGCTTTCCCAAACTGATGTTTGAATTGCATCAATAAGGAGGTCAAGTTCATCTTCAATTTCGCACTCAGATTTGAGTGATCCGCTTAGTGAAATTTTTTCATCAATAAGATATTTAAATAGGTGCCAATTTGTTTTATAATTAGAGAGTGTTAGTAATGTATTCTTTTCAATGACCTGATTACTAATTGTAATAATAACGGGTGTATGGTCTGATGACAAACTGTCATCGTTTTCAAGGCAAGTGTGATTTGCAGGTAGACCCTTTGAAATAAAAAAGTCAATAAGATCAGGTATTTTACCTGGATTTGAAGGCCAGTATGTAGGTTTATTTCCCGAGTGGAAGTGGCATTTAAGAGATTTTGCTGTTGCAAATAATACTTTTCCTTTCGGTGTGGTTAGCCTAGAACCCCAATAAGTATTTTTGGCGTTGAAATCACCTCCAATAATAAAGTGGTTGCCCAGCGATTTAAAAAGTTCTAAATAATCGTTTTTATCAATTTTGTGTCTTGGTGGACTATAAATAGCTGATATTTTAAACTCTTTATGGTTATTTAGCTCAATGTTAATAGTTGAAACTTGAAATTTTTCATTTTCAATTTTAACATCTTCATAATGTTTTATATTTTTTTAAACTAATATTGTTGATCCACCTCTGGCTTTATTTGCTGGGTGTAATGAATTGTAGCAGTCATATCCTTCTAATTTTACGAAAGACGATTCGGTTAAATGACTTTCCGAAATAAGAAAGATATCAATTTTTTCATTTTGTAGGAATATTTTAACTTCTTCTATACGTTGTATTAAACCATTTGAGTTCCATGTTGCAATTCTTAGTGTTTCTAGCATGATGAATTATTAAGTTTTTGAAATTTTTTTTCAAGTTTTTTAATATTATCAAATATTTTTTCGTTTGTTTTGTTTTGATCGTCTAATCGTTGATTAATACTATCTAAACGAGCCAATATATCATTTAAAACATTATCTTTATTTTTGGTAACCTTATTAGCATTTGAACTAGACGCATGTGCAGGAGGGCCTGCTCGGTGCTACATTTTGCGATTTCTGAAAATGTTTTAGTTGTAGGATTTTGTGTTGAAGTTTGAACATCAACTTTTTCCTCTTTTTGACGATTTTTTACCTCAGTTTTACGTTGTTTGTCTCTTATTTTTTGAAGCTCAATAGCAATTTCACAACCACGGTAACTAGCAGGGTGGTTACCATTGCAGTTGATACATTTAGGTGTTGTGTGTTTAGGTAGCTTACAATTTTCAGTAAGATGTTTGCCTGCACATTTTACACAACGGGGTTCACGGGAGCAGTAAGATTTGGTGTGGTTAAAACCTTGGCATTTCTTACATTGCGGAATTTTCTTTGTCAATTTTTTGGCTGATTCAATCTTAACTGACATGTATAATATATTTGAAATCTTATAAATGCTGTCTATTTTATCTTCCTTGCTAAAAGTAACCATAAATAATGGCAAACCTCTTTGAATAATTTGATTATTTGCATTGTTTTTTTCTTTCTTTATGATGTTTACTGCATCAATTGGGGTAAAACCTTTAGATTTTAAATCATTTAAGATGTCTTCTTTAGTACATGTTTGATGTAACCCTCTAACCATTACTTTATGAGGTCTATCAGATTTATTTTCATAGGTGTACCATTGTTTATTTGATTGATTTAGAGCGGCAGAGAGAGTTCTATAACTCTGTGGATCATATGTATTTATTTTCCAAATATTGTTATTTAGTGATGTAACTTTAAAGTTACTTATATTTGTGGAACTAATAAACTCATTTAACTCAAAATATGTTTGTATATTAACAATATTTATTGGTGGTGGTTGGCGATTTGATTTAGCTTCAGTATTAACGATCTTAGTTTCAATATTTGAATTATCTGCAGTTTCTAAGTGCGTTTCTGGAGAGCCTTCGGCTTTGCGTTTTTTATTTGGTCTTTTTTTCAAGATCCAATTTGTCTCCCTTTCAAGTTCTTCTTCATCAGTAGAAAAACGATTTTGAGAAGCGGAGTTATCAATATTTTCCAATTTTTGTCTGTCATTATTAATATCTAATTTAGACGATTGGATATGTAAAGTATTTTTAACCCTTTTTTTTGGATTCTTGATAGCATCTAGCTCATTCTCAAGCCTCGCACACAGTGTTTTTATATCTTTTAATTGACCTGAGTATGATAGGGGAAACATATCGCTTATGTGTTTTTTGGATTTTTCAAAGGCATTTGACAGAGTGGACCATCCCGTGTAAAAAAGTTGTTATATAATTATATATAATTTGATAAAATTATATCAAATTATATATAATTATATAAAATTATATAAAGAGGTAAAATTTTCCAAAAAGTTGGATAAAATTATATAAAATTATATATAATTTGATAAAATTATATATAATTATATCCAGGATTTGGTGGATATAATTATATAAAATTATATCGAATTATATATAATTTGATAAATTATATAAAATTTGATAAAATTTTATCAAATTAGATATAATTTTATATAATTATATCCACCAAATCCTGGATATAATTATATATAATTTTATCAAATTATATATAATTATATATAATTTTATACAATTTTTTAGAAAATTTTACTTCTATATATAATTTTTATATAATTATATATAATTTGATATAATTTTATCAAATTATATATAACTAGCAGGCCCGTCCGGAACTTCGCCCCCGGTAATATTAAATACCTGATTAAAGAAGGATCAGGATAAGAGTCTCCATTTCTAAAATTTTCCCCTACATAATTTTTATTTAAGTTAATTTTTATCGTTGAAGTCTTTCATAAAAACTATTTAGAATAAACAATAAAATATAAACAGCCCGTTTAGCTTGGAAACATGTTCGTTTCGGTAAATAATGTTCTTGAAAATTTTCGAGCCCTTATATCGTAATTATTGAAACCATTTCATTCCCGTTTCACTCCATTTCGTTCCCCGTTCTATTCCATTTCGTTTCCTTTTCTATTTATTTGTTCCCCATTTTATTCCATTTTGTTCTGAATTCCAATTCATTTCGATAAATGTAGGCTTCATTCTTTACTTTGCACGTATTTGACCCAGTACAATAGGATTTTCCAAAAAGGACATTTTTCAGAATGTTTCAGAATGTTAGATGAGTAGTTTGGTAGATTTTAAAATTTTACGTCTTTTGACCTAAAGTGATCTTTAAAATTGGTGTGGTCAATGAAACCTACCCTAACTCACCCTGAAAGAAAATTATAAATATTGGTGAAAACATTTTTGAAATCTCATAATAAGTTTCGTATATTTAAAGAAAACATTTTTTAAATGAGTAGTTTCGGATATTTTGAAATTTTACGTTTTTTGGGCAAAGGTGGGCGTAGAAGTAGGTGTGGTCGATGAGACCTAACCCATGTCCACCCTGAAGCACCATTCTTAATATATGTGTATTGGTGATAACATTTTTTAAATCGGATGAGTAGTTTGATTCTATTGAAATTTTACGTTTTACTTGCCAAATGTGGGCGTAGAAATGGGCGTTGTAAATAAAACCTAGAATATTTCCACTCTGAAGGACCAAGTATTGGTGAAAAAATTTCGGATGAACATTTTTGGAGATTTTTAAATTTTAGTTTTTTTGCCAAAAAGTGGGCGTATAAGTGGGCGTGGTCGATAAATCCTAGCTTATGTCCACCCTGGAGGAACACTCTAAATATTGGTGAAAACATTTTTGAAATCGGATGAGATGTATAATAGATATTTAAATTTGAAGTTTTTAGGCCAAAAGTGGGCGTAGAAATGGGCGTGGTCGATGAAACCTAGCCTATGTCCATCCTGGAGGAACACTTTAAATATTGCTGAAAACATTTTTGAAATCGGATAAGTGGTTCCGGAGATTACCCTCTACAAACAATCAAACAAACAAACAAACAAACATACAAACATTATTACGATGAAACCCAGCATATGTCCACTATGAAGGACCATTCCAAGCATGTATTGGTGAAAAAAAATTTAAATCGGTTCAGTAGTTGTGGAGATTTTTAAATTTTACGTTTTTGGCTAAAAGTGGGCGTAGAAGTGGGCGTGGTCGATGAAACATAGCCTATGTCAACCCTGGAGGAACACTCTAAATATTGATGACAACTTTTTTGAAATCGAATGAGTAGTTTCATAGATATTTAAATTTTAAGTTTTTTTACCAAAAGTGGGCGTAGATGTGGGCGTGGTCGATGAAACCCAGCATATGTCCACCATGAAGGACCATTCCAAGTATGTATTGTTAAAAAAAATTTTGAAATCGGTTCAGCAGTTTTTGGAATTTTTCAATTTTACGTTTTTTGGCCAAAAGTGGGCGTAGAAGTGGGCGTGGTCGATGAAACCTAGCCTATGTCCATCCTGGAGGAACACTTTAAATATTGCTGAAAACATTTTTGAAATCGGATAAGTGGTTCCGGAGATTACCCTCTACAAACGAACAAACAAAAAAACAAACATACAAACATTACCTCTTTATAATATTATTAATTATTAATATAATATATTAATATTAATATATTAATATTAATATTAATAGTATAGTATATCAAAAACTTTTTTTACTCGGGATTTCATACTTTGTAAAAAGCTAAAACACTATTTTGGATTTGATAATGCAGCTGTAAAGCTAGTGAGTGACTACCTGTCTGGACGCTTTCAGAAGGTTGTTATTGGAGAAAGAGAGTCTAGTCTGAAAGGTGTAACTTCTGGTGTCCCACAAGGTTCGGTTCTGGGTCCTCTTTTATTTAGTATTTTTGTTAATGATGTCTTTAATGTTTGTGAACATGTTAATGTCCATGCATACGCAGATGGCATTCAATTGTATATTTCTAATCGTACCGGTCTCGTAGAAGATATCTGTTATAGACTGAATGAGGATTTGTAATCTATCAGCAGTTGGGCAGATGCGAACAAATTAATGTTAAATTCCATTAAATCCCTTGTCCTTCCTGTCAGTAAGAACAAGGCCTATATTGATGAGTTACCAACCATTAGATTGGGCAATTCCTCGCTTGAATACGTTGAGAAAGTTAAATACTTAGGCTTTTATGTTAATTCTTCTCTATCATGTGTTGATCATATTAATCACGTAATACGTAACGTATATTTGACTTTACGCAATTTGCTCGTGTCATCCTACTTTACACCTGTTGATTTGAAAAAAAGGCTAGTTATTCAATTGGTTCTTCCTCTATGACTCAGTGTTGCCAGTGGATTTTTTTGAAAGTACCTACGCTTATGAAAAAAAATCCCTTTTTCCCCTACATTCGAAAAAAATTTCCCCTACAATTTATCCCTACATTAAAATTGGACCAATTTCATTTAAAAAAAATTTAAGTTCCAATAATTTCTATAATATTAACAGATCATCGCCCAGCTTAATATTGGGTTGCAAAGACCCCATGCGGAAAAAAATATTCTCCCACAAAACCTGTTCTACTTCTTCTACACCGATGTTTTTTGTGTAGAGATTGTCCCGAAAGTAACAGGGGTTTGTAAGAAAAAATGAAACTTGATTTTTTTGAATTCGGAATCCTGTTCTAGAATAGACGTTGTCAGAACCGGTTCTAAAAAATGTTTCCGGGTGTTTTCGATTTTTTTTTCTCACAAGTCTACTATATTTTTAATCAAAAGCATCAAGATTTATAAGTAAATACATGAGTCGCTTAATAATATTCGAAATCATAAAATTTTATCTTTATAATACTTATTTTTCTACTTTCATATGTAAAACGAGTAAAGTTTCGTACTATAAATAGGAAAATTTATATTAATTTCGAGTAGATTACAGAGGTTGTTGAAATTTACCCATTAATATAAGTACCTTTTTAATTAGAGTGTACCAGGGATGAAATATGGCAATTTCGATTCGGTATCAAAAATTATTTTAAATTGTACTTTTTTGACCCTCAAGGTACTTTTTTTATTTAAAACAACAAAAAAATAGTAACGAAACAGGTACTGAAAATTCATGAATGTATTTTAAAAATAAAAATGAGATTTGACATTTGTTCCGGTAAAAAACAAATTTATTAAACAAAACACCCCTCGGCCGAACCAACTTTAACCTCAAGTTGCGAACGTTAAGTTCTTTGTTGATTATGAATCTGGGGTGCCCCACTACTATATCTTCGCAAGAGCCGTTTTTGGAAAAATAGAGTTAAACGTCATAAAAATTACATTTTAAGCTTATCTCAAAAACTATGAGAAAAATGAAAATATAACTTAAGACAAAAATTATTCCTAGGGAATAAGTGGAAAGTCATCAGATCATACATGGTATTCATTAGATCATTCATCAACATAAATAAAACTCTTTTAAGAAAAAGAGTTTCTCCATCAATAACCATATTTCAATTAGTAGAAAATGGGGAAAAAATTAATGCAAGAAAAAAATTTTAATAAAAAATGAATTAAAATTCGTTCAATTTAAAAATGTATCAAATTAGTCGCGGGCGTATCAACGTATTTTTCAACATTAAATAGTATCAAAAAAAGTACATTTGTATCAACAATTCCATCCCTGGAGTGTACAAAAGATTATAAAAAAGCACATTCCAAGAATTTGTTTTTAAACCTTCTATGAAAAGTGCTGTTTTTTTTTACTAAAATTCAAGGTTTTGTACAACTTTTAGCTATATTTTGAAAAAGTACCTACATTTGATGAAATTCTAAAAATCTGTCCGTTTTTCCCTACGCTACAATTTTGAGAATAAAAATACCTACATGTAGGGATTTTCCCCTACTTCTGGCAACACTGCTATGACTTATTCAGCTGAGGTTTATAGTGAGTTAGACTCTCACTCGTCTCATAAGCTTCAGGTTTCTTTTAATAATGTAACGCGTTATGTATATGGTCTTCGCCGTTATGACAGTATTTCTTCAAGGAAAACAATGATTCTGGGCTGTGACATAGAAGTATATCTGCGCATTAGAAATATTTTATTTTTACATAGAATTCTATATCAGAAAAAACCTGCCTACCTCTATGAGAAAATAATTTTTGGTCGATCCACTCGTTGTATGACACTGATTTTACCAAGACATAATTATCTTAACTCTAGTAGATTTTTTTCATAAACGCTGTACAACTTTGGAATGACTTGCCTAATAATGTTAAACCCATAAATAGGATAAATGACTTTAAAAAAGCTCTGTTTGACAACGTTGGAAGTATGTATCTAGAATCAAGTTTTTAATTACAATCCAAAATTTCTATCTTTCTTCTGTCATGATCTTCTAAACTTTATACTAAAAAGTCAAACCATTATCATTAAGTTTTAAACAATGTTTATTGTCAATTATTTTAAATATTTTATCATTTAATTCATCATCATTATTAGCATCACAGCCCGGTGTGGGCCAAAGCTTCTTCTACGATTCGCCTCCAAGCAACACGATCTTTTGCCAATGTTTCATAGTTTTGGATTCTTAAAACATTGAGATCTTTCAGAACCCCTTCTATCCATCTTATTCTTGGCCTGCCACGTGTTCTTGTACCATGTTCATCTGCCATAAGCAGTTTTCTATTAAGGGCATCTGTTGGCATGCGGATAACATGTCCAAACCATCTCAAACGCTGCGCTTTTATGTGTCTTACTATAGTCTTATGGCCAGCTAGACCTTCAAGTTCGTCGTTCCATCTTATTCTGTAAGTGCCATCATCATTTTTTACAGGGCCAAAAATTTTTCTAAAGATTTTCCGTTCAAAGCATTGTAACAGTCTGCAGTCATTTATTTTGAGACTCCATACCTCACAGCCGTATGTTAACACTGGTCTCACAATTGTTTTATATATTCTTAATTTTGTACTTCTTGTTAGGAGTTTAGATTTGAAGAGCTTGCTGTGGGCATAAAAACATTTATAGGCAGAGGTGATTCGTTCTTTTATGGCGTATGAAGAATCCTCAGTGCTGGAAAAGGTAACACCTAGGTATTTAAATTGGTTTACACGTTCAAAACAGTATTCTCCTATACAAAGATTGTTGACGTTTCTGCTGCTTTTAGATTTGATAAAATATTTTGTCTTATCAACATTAACGTAAAGTCCAATGTTACTAGTAAGCTCGTTTAGTCGCAAAAAAGTTTCTGTAAGCCTTCTTGGATCGCGTGCAACAATGGCAATGTCATCAGCATATGCGCAAATTTGTGTTGATTTTTGGAATATTGTTCCTCCTTGATCAACTTCTCTTATTGCGAAGTGTAACATTAAATTAAATATAAGTGTTGAGAGAGCATCACCTTGTTTCACTCCTGATTTTATTTCAAATTCATTCGAGAGTTTACCTTGAATTAAAATTTTCGCTTTTGTTTGTTCTAATGTTGCAGATATTAGTCTTATTAGCTTTGCCGGAATCCCTAATCTAAAAAATACATCATTTATCCGCTCTCTTTTCACGGAGTCAAACGCCTGCTTGAAATCAATAAAAAGGCAATACACATCATGTCCACGTTCTTGACACTTCTCAAATATCTGACTCAATGCAAAACACTGGTCAGTCGTAGATTTGCCCTTTCGGAAACCACATTGATAATCACCTATTATCTCCTCAGCGACAACGTTCAGTCGTTCATATAGAACATTTGTAAATATTTTATACGCAACGTTTAATAAAGAAATTCCCCTGTAATTAGTGCAGTTTCTTTTATCGCCTTTCTTATGCACTGGAAATATTAAGCTACCCAGCCATTCCGTTGGGATAGTCTCACTTTCCCATATATTTGTAATTAAATTGTACAATTTAAGATGCAGGTCTTCCCCTCCGAATTTAATCAGCTCCGCTGTAATGGAGTCATCTCCGCTGGCTTTACAAGATTTAAGTTTTTGTATTGCATCTTTTATTTCTATAAAATTGGGTGTTGTTGTATAATTTTCTACTGTATGCACTTGAGGCCAAGGATCGGCTTCTATGCTTTGGTCGTTATTTAGCAGATTACAAAAGTATTCCTGCCACCTTTTCAGTATATCGTCTTCCTGCAATAAAGTATCTCCTGTTTCGGATAGGCAGATATTTGTTCTAGGTTGGAAGGGGGTTGTGTGTGTTTTAATATCGCGGTAAAATTTAGCTGCGTTATCGTGGGCATTTGTTTCCATTATTGTTATTTTTTCCTTTAATGAATCTCTCTTCTTTCTTTTTATTAGACGTTTTGCTGCTTTCCTTTTTTGTTCATAATCATGACGCGCATCATCAGTTTTCGTATCAATATATGCACGATATGCTTCGTTTTTTATCTCTACAAGATTTCTGCATTCATCATCATACCATTCCGATCTATTGTGTTTTTTCTTAAAACCGACTGTCTTAGTGGCGACGTCTTTAATTGTTTCCATTATATTCGACCAGTCTGAGTTAGCTTGATTTTGCAACTTATCTGCCAATTCACGTTGATAGCTATTTCTTGTCTCTTCATTATTTAAAAGTTTATCAGTATTCCATTTAACTCGTTTGTAATTATTGTCCGAATTAAGTTTTGATATCCGTTGCCGAATTTTAATTTTTAGCAGATAGTGATCTGATTCACAATTCGCTCCTCTACAAGATTTTACATCTAGTACTGAAGAAGAATGTCTTTTGTCCACCAGAACATGATCGATCTGGTTTGCTTTATTCCTGCCTGGTATTTTCCATGTGCCTTTATGAATTTTTTTATGTCGAAAAGATGTGCTGCTTATCCATAGATTGTGTTCTGTGGCGAAGCTTATAAGATGATTATCATTTAATTATTAAATATTATTTTTGTTAAATTATTTAATATCAACTTATAACCTTATGACGTGCCTTATGTTATACCATTTGAACTAAAATAGAATTGTATTCTTATTGTTCTAATAACACAGTGATACAAAATCGAACTTTCGAAATCGGAATGGGATGAAACCAAAAGCAAATGAAAGCTGACGTTTTCCATAAAAAAACCCTCAATGCCTTTTTTTTAGGTCAGAGCTAGATTTTATTTTACACGCATTTAAAGTTGGTGATTTTAAAGCATTTAAAGTTTTTGTGTACTTAACATGTCCTACTTTAAAGGCCCCTGGTGGTGCCCTTATTGAACATGTAGGGTCCAGTTTCCAAACTTAAGCTCAAAATTACTTCAGCTATGACTGGTATGAATTTTGCTGCAATCGGTCCAGTACCTATTTACTGAATAGCCAAATTATTAAAATAAACCACTGTACACCGTTGCGTATGATTGTTATTTAAAGGCAATTATTAATATAAATCACTGGACACCGTTGCGTATGATTGTTATTTAAAGGCAATTACAATATTAATCATTCGCCACTAATACAGTTTTCAAGCATTTATTATTATAATTATAATAAAAGTGCACTAACTTCAAATGCGTGTAAAAAAAAATCTAGCTCTGAACTAGAAAAAAGCCTTGAGGGGTTTGTTATGGAATATGTCAACTTTCATTTGCTTTTGGTTTCATCCCATTCCGATTTTGGGTGTTGCACTTTGTAATTAAACCCAAATAAATCTAAATCTAAATTTTAAGGAAAATCAATACTTTTTGTGCAAGAAATCGAAAGAAGTAATATAGAAATTTGTTATTTTTAATTTCGTGAGTCTCCGTGAGCGTGATTATTTCGTGAGCGTGAGAAAATTTTTAGTTACTCACGTGAGCGTGCGTGAACGTAAACAAAAATTATGCTCACGCACGATCACGTGCGTATTTTTATTTCGTGAGCGTAAGTCAAAATTCACTCACGCGCCCATCTCTAATAGAAACCATCATAAAAAAACTGAAACGTTACTTTTCACGGCAATTTTAATTGTCTTGTATAACAAGCGTGAAAATTTTTTTAACAATTCCCCTATAATTCCACGCGTTAATAAATTTTTTTTTTTATATGGATTTTTTCCCGTGAAATCCAACAGAGCACTATGCTTAATAGTGTTTCGATGACAGCTTATTTAAAAAATTTTTAATTGTTTGTGTATTCTAAATTAATTTTATAATACAATTAAAGATAATATAAATACATACTCTGGTTTTTGAATATGAGCATTAAGATCCAATTTCGTACATATTTCATCCCAATCGGGAAAGCATCTGTCCTTCATACGTGATACGTGCCCAACCAAATTTGGGCATTTTTCAGTCATAAAATCGCGTAGAGTATACAGAATATCCTTTGATAGAAAGTGTAGTTGAGATAACACTGCAAATGCTACGACATCCAGTGTTGTGGGCTCATCGCCAAAGAAGAAAGGTTTGCAGTCCAACATTTCGCTAAGTACTTTTAAATCGTTTTTGCCAAATTCTTCAATCTCTTCTGCACTGTGTACACCAATTCCATGAGCCTTAAGTTTTTTTGTACCCTGGAACCACTATTTATGAAAAATTTGCATAATACATTATGGGAAAAAGTAAAAGTGTTGAATAAACTAAAACTTGAAAGCACATAAGCAGCACCAAAACCCAATAAACTTTTCAAATATAACTTTGCAACTGTATTTAGGATATGCATAAGTGCCTATATATTAGAATAAACTTTGAAATTTAAATTTTCTGAGATCATAACTTTTTAGAAGGTTTTTACATCAATAAAAATAATGGCGTAAATTTCCGTGCCACTCCGCGGTTAAAAACTCGGTATTTGACCCCAATTTTTTGCAAAGCAAAAACTGCTGAACTGATTGCAAGTTTTATTTCCCCATTGCAAGTTTTATTTCACCATTCAATTTAAAATTTTTTAGAAATCATCGATTTTTTCCGCGCTTTAACGCCACTTTTGGAACCTTCTGGAAGCTTGCGAAAAATGTCGTTACTCTAATTTTTGCTGTACAATCGGATCGTGAAATAAAATTTGCAATAAGTTCAAAAATTTGCAATAAGACGGGGCCAAAAACATTAACCCTCTATTTCCACTTTTTGGGTAATTTTAGTCCGTTTGTTAAAAATAACAAAAGTCTTCTTAGATTTGCTTTAAAACGGTTTTACGACACACAGCGCCAAGCCCTTTGTTTGGCTTAAATATGAAAAACTAATGAGACTAGTATTCCTTTTTTGGCATTTTTGGTAAGCTGGCAAAACTTTCAGCATTTACAGATGCCTATTGAAATTTGATGCAAAAAACGTTCGTCAAACTCTTTTAAAGCAAATCTAAGAAGACTTTTTTGTCATTTCTTTAAAAAAGGTCTAAAATTACCCAAAAAGTGTAGATATAGGGTTTATGTATTCTAGAAAACGTATACCCATTAAATTCTACTAAACCCATCTGAGTTCAATTTTATGCTCAGAGTAACATAAACATTTTTTTTTTTGTTTTTTAAACCTCTTTGGAAAAATAAAACAAAAAGTCAGTAGGCCATAAAAACCTATAAATTATAAATTCTAGATGGCTAAGCAGATTTTTAAAAACAAACAATTGGCGAATTATAACACAAAACCGAGTTTTTAGCAATGTGCTAAAACAAAAACTTGAAATATCTTAAGAACCCGTTGTGATAATCATTTTCTATGCTCAGAAAGCTTAGTTTTTTTCATTAAATATATATTATATAAACAACGAAATAATATATTGTTAGAACAACATATAGAAATTTTAAATGCAATGTTTTGTATGCCCTATTTCAAAATTTTAATTTGTTCTCCAAATTATCCAAACACAGTTAGTTATATAAAGTTTCAAAACCAAGTTTAGCTATTAACAGCGTTTATTTTTTTTAAATCGACATTCTAAACATACCTTTCTGCCGAATGTTATTTTAAAGAAGAAATTTAAAATTGAATTTGGTAGACGCAAACCTAAGGCATGTTGTAAATTAACTTTATAGCCTTTAAGAACATTATCAGGATATTTGGCACGCCAGTAAAATATTATCCAGATTAAATGATTCTCCAACATAGCAATCATAGCATATGAAACATTACGTTGTTCTGTGGTTAAGCCGGCATCAAGATCTTTATTGTATTTAGCCGATAGATCTTTAATAATTATAGCAGAGTCAGCAATTTCTTCTCCATTTAGCTCAATAAAAGGCAATTGTCCTTTTTTCGAGCGGAATCTCATTTTGTGATCGACATTCTGAAATGTATAGAAAGAAATTAAGTTTAAAAATTGTGGTTTATACGCCCGAGTAAAAATAAACATATATAACAATATATAACCAGATGCAAACATAATAAATCATATATGATTATACATCGCGTGAGATATTTTAAAAAATTTTTAAATGCAGTCATATGTAGTTATATATAATTGAATCATGATTCGGATTAAAAGGTGTACGGTTGATATAATTATATAAAATTATATGAGGGTCAATACAAAATTTGTTTTTCTGTATAATTTAATATAAAATTATATATATCCTATTCTGTTTCATATATAACTATATGTTTCCATTTAACCAAAAATTTTCTAAGTTTTTAAGGCAAAGTATGAGAAACTTTTTAAAATGTTCCTAAACATTTCCTTGTTAGGGTTATGTATATCACCTATCTGGTTCGAAGCGTACCCGAACATTTTGTTTAAGAAAATTATATGTTTGGTGAATGTATCGTTGACCTGTGGTGTGTCTCAACCCAAACCAAAAAACACCAGGATTTTACATGTTTTTATGCAATTAGATCTAATTAGATCCACTAATATATGGCAATGTCTGGTCAAAACTCGGATGAAATCAAATAATATTTTATAAAAGTTGATCTTTTTTAATGCAAAAACATCCACCATTATTCGGATCAAATTGCGTATAAATATATTGTGTTACATACCATTATATATTGTATCATATAAAAATTTTTACTCGGGCGCGCAAAAAAAAACTTGGTTGCGATTTCATAATATGTTCCAGTTTTACTTAGCAGATAGAGAAGGAATCCCATTAAACAAGAAGAATCTAAAAACTTTATTTCTATAAGGAATGCCTCAGAAAATCATTCATTTCTATAAGAAAATAATATTTTTTAAACGAAATAGTGGATCAGTTTTGGATTATGTTAAGGTTTTGGAAATGATTTAAAAAAAAAAAATGTTGATGAAAACTAAAAAAAGTGCAGCTTATAAAAAAAAATATACAAAAATATGCACCAAAATATTGCCAAATATATTGATTCGGATAGATATATCTATATAAATATATTTATTTTATGTTATGTTTAGAGTGCCAAGTAATAACATGAACTTTCATGCAAGTAATTACATACATAACATAAAAAATAAATATCAATTTACTTTTGTTAGCCAAGTAAAATCACAAAATTCTATTAAAATAGCAGGATAAAATCTTGAAAATTGTTAAAACAAAGGTGAGTAAATTAAATTTTTATTGTCTGGGTCGGGTCATATACTAATAATAGGTGTGTTCCAGAACTTTCCGGGTAAAGTTCGGTAAAATGAGAGAAAATCAAAAAACCTCTCACGATACCACAAAAATGCACAAAAGAAAGTTCGGTAAAATGAGAAAGTAATTTATTCTCTCAAAAACTCTCTTATTTACCCAATTTTTGCGTACGGGAACGCTTTTCGGGCTGGTTTGGGTACCCGCGGGCACCCGCGGTAACGTTGTGGAACGAACCTAATATTATGTTTTTTATTTTTGTTTGCAGAAAATCGATGTTCTGGTATGTCATTATTGTAAGGCCCAAAATGCAACTTTGGATGCGAAAAAGGATAAATGTGTGTTAAAAAAATGTAAATATTCCATTTATATATGATTGTCTTTATCTTTTTTAAATAAATTAATGCAATTCAATATATTTCTTTAATTCTTATTTCCGTTCCAAATTTTACTTCTAGAACCGATTCTGAGGAACAAAAATATGTTCTTATTTTGAAACATAGAGGCGAAGGTGAAAGAAAAAACAATATTGCTATCTTTTTCTAATTCCTCACATGTACGTTGTCGATGTGAATTCCCCACACAATACATGTTTACAAGTCGTACTTTGTCAACAAATATGTACATGTATACAAGTTGTGCTTTGACAACCCTAGTAAAAAAGTTTTGATATAATAATATATAATTTGATACAATCATATTAAAATATATATGAGTTTTTATATGTTCAGATCTAATTATATGAAAGATTTAATATCCCGACCCGAGTAAAAAGGAATTTATATAAATGTATATTATTTTATATGTTTTCATAAAACCATATACAACTATATGAGTCAAAGTATAAAATTATATCTCACTTTGAAATTTTCCAAATTTTTTAAATGATGTCATATAAAATCATATCTAATTATATTGTTTATAATATATTAATATAAATGGTAGATGTAATCATACGTTGCACATAAAACTTAATCCGATTTCATACATTATTATACGTGACTTTATATCTAATTATGTATAGGACTTTACTAAACAAAAAATCCTGTATCAATTTATGTATAATTATATATGACTAATATAATATCATTTAAAACTATATCATTTAAAACTCCATACTAAAAAAATTTCCAACAAAAATAAAAGATATAATTATATGTGTCTAATACGGTATTTACACCAACGAAAACAAGTTGTTTTTGAATATTTTTTTGGTTTTTGGCAAAAACTACATAAATTTTCCATACAATTTAAAAACTGCGTTGCCAACTAAAACTGGACAAAAACTAGAATTTAGGTTGTGGTCTATGCTACTATTAATTCAGTGTGAATGTTTTTTTCAATTTTCTTTTGGTAAAAACGAATGTCAAAATAAAAATATTTGTTTTTTTGTGAAATTAATATTCAAATCTTTTAAAAAAGTAAATAAATGTGTAATTTAATTTTTTTAATAACGTGTGGCTATTGTAATTTTGTGTTTTTTAGTGAATTTAGAAAATAATTAATTTGATTTGACAAACAAAAACTCTTTTTATTCGGTGTAAACAGTTTGGTTTTCCAAAATGCTTTTTTGCCAAAAACAAGTTAGTTTTTGTTTGGTCTAAACATAGTATTAAACGATAACATATCTGTGTTTGTATGGTACTATAAATATATATACGCAAATTTCGTCTAAACTCAATATATATTTATAAATGGTCGCATATGTAATGTAATATATATTTTGTTATAATCATGTATACCCGAGTAAAAAAAAAACTTTTAAGATCTAATTTGACCTCAAAATTGGCTGTATCAAGTTGGATCAGATATTGATCTAAATGTATTATTTTAGATACACAAATATAAAAAATGATACAATTAGATCCGAATTTTGGTAACATCCAATTAAATCCACTTGATCTTATTTTATATAAATTAATATAGATTTATATAATTACATAAAGTCAGATATATTTATGTATAACCTCACGATTTTCCATACATTTGTATTGATTTTCATTTAATTGGTTCCGAGATTCATAATTTTAGGAGAAAAATTAGATTTTTCAATAAAAAAGGCAATTATTTTTGTATTTTTTTTTTTTTTTTTTTTTTGAAAACAGTTTTAATTAAAATAAAAATATAACAATTCTTCAGAAAAACGTAAAAAACATAACAAAAACATAAAAACATTAAGATAAAAATAAAAAATTCATAGTATAAAAGCAAGCTTTGTATAAACATTTTCATATTAACGACGCAAATCGAAGCACTAACGACGCAACTTCGAAGTCATGCTACGCAAACTGAAATATAAACGGGAAATCCCCTTTTTTTGTTTTAGCTTTGTACACACATTTTTATATCAACGACGCAAATCGTAGCACTGGCGACGCAACTTCGAAGCCATGCGACGCAAACTGAACCCAAAACGTCGCAACTTCGAAATCACAGAAATTTGAAAACGACGCAACTTCGAACGACGCAAAACGAAGCGACGCAAACCGGGGTATTGGTGTATATAACTATATTTGATTTATTATAAAATTATCTATAATTTTTGGGAACCCGAGTTCGATTCCAGAAAAAAATATATTTTTTTATTTTTTTTTTTTTTTTTTTCAAATAGAAAACACTTTTTTATTGCATTTGTTTTTTTTTAGAACTTAAAAAATTTTACTTTTTGAATTTTTGCAATCATTTTTAAACATTTATATTGCATTTATATAGTTAATAATAGCTATATTTGGTTTAAATTATCAAATTATCAATGATTTTTAGAACCCGATCTCAAATCTAATTCTGATTTCCTGATTCCATGAAAAATTTCAAATTTATAAGCCAAAGTCTTATTTCACTTTGGAAGCCTATGACTTGGAAATAATGCATACCGCTACATTAAAATTATTGTTTAAGCTTACCATGGAACCCCATAATAGCGCTGTACGTCATTCCATTTTCATTTAATTGGTTCCGAGATTCATAATTTTAGGAGAAAAATTAGATTTTTCAATAAAAAAGGCAATTATTTTTGTATTTTTTTTTTTTTTTTTTTTTTGAAAACAGTTTTAATTAAAATAAAAATATAACAATTCTTCAGAAAAACGTAAAAAACATAACAAAAACATAAAAACATTAAGATAAAAATAAAAAATTCATAGTATAAAAGCAAGCTTTGTATAAACATTTTCATATTAACGACGCAAATCGAAGCACTAACGACGCAACTTCGAAGTCATGCTACGCAAACTGAAATATAAACGGGAAATCCCCTTTTTTTGTTTTAGCTTTGTACACACATTTTTATATCAACGACGCAAATCGTAGCACTGGCGACGCAACTTCGAAGCCATGCGACGCAAACTGAACCCAAAACGTCGCAACTTCGAAATCACAGAAATTTGAAAACGACGCAACTTCGAACGACGCAAAACGAAGCGACGCAAACCGGGGTATTGGTGTATATAACTATATTTGATTTATTATAAAATTATCTATAATTTTTGGGAACCCGAGTTCGATTCCAGAAAAAAATATATTTTTTTATTTTTTTTTTTTTTTTTTTCAAATAGAAAACACTTTTTTATTGCATTTGTTTTTTTTTAGAACTTAAAAAATTTTACTTTTTGAATTTTTGCAATCATTTTTAAACATTTATATTGCATTTATATAGTTAATAATAGCTATATTTGGTTTAAATTATCAAATTATCAATGATTTTTAGAACCCGATCTCAAATCTAATTCTGATTTCCTGATTCCATGAAAAATTTCAAATTTATAAGCCAAAGTCTTATTTCACTTTGGAAGCCTATGACTTGGAAATAATGCATACCGCTACATTAAAATTATTGTTTAAGCTTACCATGGAACCCCATAATAGCGCTGTACGTCATTCCATTTTTTTTTTTTTTTGCAAATTTTATCAAAAATTTTCTAAGTCTTTTTGAAAATTGTGTACAAGTGAATAACATATTTAATTGGATATAATCATATATTACTATATGTTAGATCAATTTGATATAATTAGATACGATCAATTTATTTAAAACCAAGTCTTTTAAAGTTGTTATTTGCTAACAACGTCCGCTGGTCTAGAGGGTAGAGATTGCGATTACAAAACGGAAGACTTGTGGTTCTAATCCCCGTCCGTTCGAAGTTTTTTTTTTTTTATTTATTTTCAGTTTGACATTATTATATCTAAAAATAAATCTAAAAAAAGAAACATTTTTTGGATAAAAATGTATCCAATAATTTTTTTATAAAATCAAGATATCAGATATTATAAGATAACTTTGGCGCGGCCAAATTTCGGATGAAATTACATTATATAATATCCAATTTAATATAAAATCATGATAATGGATCTTTTAAGATAATTTTGGCGCGGCCAATTTCCGGATGAAATTACATCATATCATATCATATTTAATACATAATCATGATAATAGATAATTTGGGATAACTTTGGCGCGGCCAATTTCCGGATGAAATCACATACAATCAAATATTAAACTGTAACTTCATATATTATATGATGTTATGAGATAACTTTGGCGCGGCCAATTTTCGGATGAAATTTAGCAAAATCAGATCCAATAAATTATATATAATTTTATAAGATAACATGTTTTACCATACAATTTTTTTTTACTCGGGAACAGAAAATATTTTTTGGATAAAAATGTATCCAATAATTTTTAAGATAACAGATATTATAAGATAACTTTGGCGCGGCCAAATTTCGGATGAAATTACATTATATAATATCCAATTTAATATAAAATCATGATATTGGATATTTTAAGATAACTTTGGCGCAGTCAATTTCCGGATGAAATTACATCATATCATATCATATTTAATACAAAATCATGATAATAGATAATTTGGGATAACTTTGGCGCGGCCAATTTCCGGATGAAATCACATACAATCAAATATTAAACTGTAACTTCATATATTATAAGATGTTAGGAGATAACTTTGGCGCGGCCAATTTTCGGATGAAATTTAGCAAAATCAGATCCAATAAATTATATATAATTTTATAAGATAACATGTTTTACCATACAATTTTTTTTTACTCGGGAACAGAAAATATTTTTTGGATAAAAATGTATCCAATAATTTTTTTATAAAATCAAGATATCAGATATTATAAGATAACTTTGGCGCGGCCAAATTTCGGATGAAATTACATTATATAATATCCAATTTAATATAAAATCATGATATTGGATATTTTAAGATAACTTTGGCGCGGTCAATTTCCGGATGAAATTACATCATATCATATCATATTTAATACAAAATCATGATAATAGATAATTTGGGATAACTTTGGCGCGGCCAATTTCCGGATGAAATCACATACAATCAAATATTAAACTGTAACTTCATATATTATAAGATGTTATGAGATAACTTTGGCGCGGCCAATTTTCGGATGAAATTTAGCAAAATTAGATCCTATAAATTATATATAATTTTTAGAGTCCGACCGAATATTCGGTTTCGGTCTCGGTTTCGGCCGAATAATGGGGTTTCGGCCTCTATTCGGTATTCGGCAAAATTTTGGCCGAATATTAGCCGAAACCGAAACTTTTTGGTATTTTAAAATATATGTAAAAAAGTCGGTGAATTTTTTGATTTCGTATTTCATTACACTTGTTTCAGTTCAATTGAAGAAAATGTTACAAGTTTATGCAATCAATGTAAAACTGTTTCAGTTCAAAAATTATTTTCTCCTAATCTGCAAATGAAATATTAAATTTTTTTGTAAGTTTTTTAAAAAACAATTTTTTTTTCAAAAATACAACAACCCAGGCAGAAAAATACAAACGGGCCAATACTGGCCCAGTAACGTAAACGGTGGTACAAGTATTGCCAGGACGTAGAATTTTTTGTATTTCAGTACTGACCCGGTTACTCAAATGATAACTCTGATCTACGGTTGGCCCAGACGTTCAGACAGCATCGTAAAAGCACTGTAAAAACCAAAAAAACAAGTTGTCCCAATACTTCAAATACAAAAAAATCGGTATTTATTTCATATTTTTATTTATTTATTTTATATTATTTTTTCAAGGCATACTGGCATATTAAATGGAAAAGATTTTAAATTGAATGTATTAGCACTTTGCTGTGACATCCCAGCTAGGGTTCTCTTTTTTGTCTTAATCGACTTTATGATTTGTTTTACTTGTTGCCAAATGAAAAAAATATATTTTAAAAAAAAAAAAAAAAAATAAAAAATACAACGATTATTACAACGATTGCTCATAATCTTATCCACATAGCGGATGAGGTAAAAGTCTGGCAACGCCATATGAAAAGAAGTGTAAAAACTAAAGCTCTATAAAAATAATAAAATAAAATAATAATTGGTTTTAAAAAAATAGACAGGACTATTAAAAACCATAAAAAATACTAATTATAATTAGTGGAAAATAAAGTTTTTATAAAAACAAACGTTTTTATAATAATAAACAATAAAAGCACTCAGTCATGGCTGAGTGCAGTAAATGCAAGTCATCCATTCGTGGGGAAACGGGTATTCAATGTGAGGGGGTGTGTAAAAAAACATATCACAGTTCTATGAAGTGTTCCGGTATTGATCAATATTCCCAAAAAACTTTGCAAGAAAGTAATTTTTTACGTTTTGTATGTGAGGATTGTATCCAGTACATTCACAATGTCGATATGATACTAAAAGATATACAAGAAGATGTACATAAAAACAAACAAAACCTGGTAGATTATAAACACGAATTTTCATCATCATTAAAACAAAGCGAGAGTGAACTAAAACAATTGTTAGAGGCAATAGAAAAAAGATACGAAGAAAGGTTAAAAAAAATGGATACTGTTCAAAAATCATGTGAAAAAAATGTGGAAGAAGTTAAAAAATTATATATTAATGTAAATGATTTTGAAAACAACAATAAAGAAATGTGCAAGTCAATAGAAGAAAAGAACAAAAATATGTGTAACGAAATAAAGAAGGTATTAAAAGAAACCAACAAAAAACCAACATATGCAGAGTCGGTAAAAAAAACAGTGCTACCAGATGCTAACAAACAGGTGCCCTTAATTGTAAAACCAAAGGAGAAACAAGGGGTAGAAAAAACAAGGGAAGCACTAAATAATAAAGTTGATCCAGTTAATTTAAAAATTACAGGCGTAGAAAATAGAAGAAATGGAACGGTTGTAATCCAAAGTGAGAATAGTGAAGAAAGAGAGAAAATAAAAAGTGCAATAGAAAACGAGTTAACAGAAGGATATGAAATTAAGGTGCCCAACCCAATTGAGCTAAGAGTTAAAATTACGGATATGACTTTTGTACATGAAGAGGAGGAAATTATTGAGAAACTAAAAAAGCAGAACCCAAGTATCTCTAATGCAGAACTCAAAATAATAGAAAAATATCAAATCAAAAGAAATAATAAAACAATCTATAATGTGAAAATGGCAGTCGATAACGAAACATATACGAAAATGATAGAAGCAAGGAAAGTAAATATTGGATGGGAAAGATGTAGAGTGTTCGATGGAACAGATGTTACGCAGTGCCTTAAATGTAGAGGATATAACCATATCGCAAAAGAATGCAAAAATCAGGAAATATGCTTGAGATGTCATGGACAACATAAAACAAAAGAATGCAAAAATACGGAGCAGATAATGAAATGTATAAATTGCATGAAAATGAACAATAAACTAAATATGGATTTAGATGAAAACCATTTTACAAACAGTAGAGAATGCCCCGTTTATCAGAATAAATTGAATTTAAAAATGAGAAGAATTGGCTTATCAGTTTAACAATCAAAGAATATACGTGCTCTATACACAAATGTACAAGGATTGGTAAATAATTATAATCAAGTGGAAGTCATTGCATCGAAAGAAAACCCGGACTTATTTATACTTTCGGAGACCCACATTACAAAAGACATAGAAGAAAATGAAATTATATTACAAGGGTATGATCATGTTATGTCGCTTTCTACTTCTACAAGAACTGGTGGAGTCATTATTTATTTTAAAAAGATATGGAAACTAACTAAAATTATTGAAAAGATAGAAGGTGTTAAATACTGGATTTTAGTATGCAAAGCCACATGTGAAGACAATCAAATAATAATTGCTGCAATATACAGATCGCCTAGTTATGGAGAGTCGGAGTTTTGTAAAAGTTTTGAAGAAGTTTTAGATGAAATAAGTGATTATAACTGTGATATTTTAATAACAGGAGATTTTAATATTGATTGGTCTAAAAATTCGGCACATAAAAATCAACTTGAATGTATACTAAATGATAATGGTCTTAGACAATTAGTTAGTGAATATACTAGAGTAGCAAAAAATTCTAGAACAATAATTGACTTTGTTATAACAAATAATTGTAATATATCAGTAAACAACAGCACTACAGATAAAATAGCAGATCATGAAATGATAAATATTTTAATTAAAACTGAAAAAAATGATTATACCAACATAGACAACCAAGAACAAGAAATTTTTAAGTACAATAAAGAGACATTTAACACAGAGTTAAGTAAAAATATGGTATACAATGAAAATAAAAACATTAATGAAAATGTAACCTTATTTGATAATTGCTTTAAAGAAACTATACAAAAATTTACTAATAAAAGAATTATACGGGAAAAAAGCAATATAAATCGGTGGTTTAATAGTGAATTATGTTTAATGAAAAATGATAAAATAATTAAATACCAAACAGCAAAATTGGAAAATACATATCAGGCATGGGCCAATTACAAAAGAATAAGAAATTTATATAAAGTGAAAATCGAAAACGAAAAAAATAAATACATTAATAATAAAATTAACAATGCGTGTGATCAAAAACAAATGTGGAGAGAGATCAAAGATCTAGTAATTAAAAAAAACCATAATGTGATAAAAACTGTGATATTTAACCAAGTAGAATATAAGGATAATATAGAAATTGCTAGTCAATTCAATAATTATTTTGTAGATAGTATTAAAGTAATAAGAGACTCCATAGAATATGAGCAATATGAAAACCAAATAACTGTGATAAACCAACAATTCAAATTCCGTGCAATAAACATTTTAGAACTTAAGAATATAATTATACATATGAAAAATAAAACCGACTGTGATAAAATATCTAATAAAATCATTCTTGATAACTGGAACGTAACAGGAGAATCAATATTAAAAATTATAAATAAATCGTTAGAGACAGGTGAATTCCCTGAAAATTGGAAAGTAACTATGATAACACCAATTGAAAAAGTGACAAAAACAAATAAATGCGAAGAATACCGGCCAATAAACACATTAAAAACCTGTGAAAAAATTTTGGAAAAAGTTGTCAAAGAACAATTAGAAAAATATATTGAAGAAAACTCTATTTTGTCAAAGTACCAATCAGGATTTCGTAAAAAATACTCATGTGAAACGACTGTAAATTATGTAATAAGTAAATGGAAAAATATAGAAAAAACAAAAAAAGTGATGGCAATTTTCTTAGATTTTAAACGAGCCTTTGAAACAATCGACAGACAAATTATGGTGAAAAAACTCTATATGTATGGAATACAAGGTACGGAATTAAATTGGTTCGAGTCGTATTTAAAAAATAGGAAGCAAATAACTAAAGTTAATAATGTTTTGTCAAATGAAATTGAAAATGATTTCGGTGTACCACAAGGCTCAATTTTGGGAGCTCTTTTATTTATTATATATATTAATGATATGCCAAAGGTATTAGATAGAAGTGAAATGGTCCTATACGCAGATGATACATTAATATACACGGAAGGAGATGATGATGAAAGTTGCAGAGCAAATATGTACCATGACATGAATAAAATTAATACCTGGTTAAAAATGAATAAATTAAAACTTAACGAAAATAAAACAAAAATAATTGAAATAAATATGAACACTGAAGCAATATTTAAAATTAACGATAAAATAATAGAAAAAGTTGAACACATAAAATATCTCGGATTTATAATAGATAAAGACTTAAAATTTAAAGAACATATAGACTATACTTGTAAAAAAATAGGGAAAAAAATCGGATTTTTTAAAAGAATACGAAATAAAATATCAAAAACAACTGCAATTAATATTTATAACACAATAATTAAACCACATTTTGAATACGGATCGACAATAATATATACTTGCTGTAATGATAGTCAGGTAGAAAGAATGCAAAAACTACAAAACAAAGCAATGAGGGTTATACTAAAATGCAATCGATATAAACACATCAACGAAATGCTTGGAGAACTAAAATGGTTAAATATAAATCAAAGACTGAAATTCAACACTTTAATTTTTATTAAAAAAATGAAACAAGGTGATGCCCCAGAATATCTATGCGATCAAATTAAATATGTTGGAGAAGTACAACCGTATGCACTAAGAAATACTGAAGATTTTCGAATCCAAAGAGTCATGACAACACATATGCAGAGATCCCTTTTTTATAAAGGCTTTAAATTGTTCAATGATTTACCAAACAACATGAAACTTGAAAGAAATTACAATGTATTTAGAAAAAAATGTACAAATGTAGTAAGATACAATTTATTTATATAGAACTTATAACCAATGTAATATGAATTTATGTAATATTTTTGAATATTTAAAGTATTTTTAATACTAATAAATAAAAAAAAAAAAAAAAAAAAAAAAAAAAAAAAAAAAAAATTAATACGAGGTCCCCAATAACAGAGTGTTCAGCTTTTTAAAATAGCCAAGAATATATTAAATTACTTATAAATTTACCAACCAATAATATATGTTTATTAAAGTGCTTATTAAAGTGCTAATACTTGCTTTTTTCAAGTTACTTGATGCTGCATTTATTACGGTTTTTGTAAAAAAATTTCGATAACTTCAACCAAAATTTTTGAATTTATCGTAATTCCCATAGAAAAACCCTTATAAATGCAGCAACATGTACAACATTAAGGGCGGATTACTCAATGAAAAGTTAGCTGCTAACTGTCGATTTAACGGAGCCTTATGTCAAAGTTTGTATGAAAAAGTTAAATTAACGGAGATTTATTTTATAACGGAGCATTGAGTAATCCAGCCTAAGTAATGGTAATATAATGATGGTAACGGAAATTTTTAGTGCTGAACTTCCGGTTAATAAATAGAATATTTACAAAACAAATAGTTTTAGTTCACACCAAAAAATGAAAAAAAAAAATATTAAGCGATATGATTTTTTGCAATAAAGTACTGGTACATCACTTTTAGGGTTGTTATTTCCAACACTGGCAAAGTAATCAATTTTCATAAAAAAGGTACTTTGCCAGTACTATATTTTTTGTACCGCTGGCAAATTCTGGCTGGGAAGTCCTATGGTTTAAAAGCATTATATGCTGCATATTAATCTTTAACAACTTTTTAATAATTTTATTCATGCCAGGCGGTAGTTTTTTTTTAAGTTTCGGTTTCGGCCGAATATTACTTTTTCGGCCGAATATTCGGTTCGGTTTCGGTTCGGCCTCGAAAACTGGTTTCGGTCGGACCCTAATAATTTTATAAGATAACATGTTTTACCATACAATTTTTTTTTTACTCGGGGGGTTAATTTAATCCGATTGGCCTTAAATTTGAAACACATAACTTTTAGATCTAGTAGAACAAAAATTTGCCAGCAAACTTTAGAAAAAAAAAGTTAAAAAAAAATGTTACTCTACCCATGGGTAGATACATACATGAAAATGGGTGGGGCAGTACGAGGGGGTCTCTCGTGCAATAGTCCACTTAAATTTTAATTTCGAATTTGTAAATATCTGGCATATTTTTCTAACGACTGTTAGCAGCTATATAACATTGAGAAATCCACCCTAAAGGTACCTGCAGACACCGCAATATTATGCACAATATTTGATGACGTTTAACCACAAATGGCATACATAAAAATACTGTATAAAATATTGGACTGAAAAAATACATGCAGATTGTACATAACATTGAATCGTCTTTAGAGGCATTAAAAAGATATTTACTCCCAGTTTTTGTATGACGAACGTCAAAAATTTACATGTACATATTTTTGTTACAATAACGAAATATATGCAATTTATTGACGTTCGTCGATTTGTTCATCATACAGAAAATAAGGGTTAATTACCTTTACAGAGGAATCAATATTGTTAAAATCCGTTCATAAACTATTGAATTTTGAGCGACATAACTCGCGAGAAGCCGAAAAAAAACATTTTTAATTAAAGTGATCAGAGATATGTAAGAAAAGTCAACTTAAACTCAGAGCCCATCCCAATTTTAACTTCGTTTTTTTTTGTAATCTAAAGGGGGTGACATATTTAATTTTTAATTATGTGTGTTCACTGTAACGAGCAATACAAATCAAACATTTTCAAAGTTTGATCGCTTAACCGACCAATAAAACATTTATTCGAAATAAGTTAAAAGCCGAATAATTGATAACTCTAGTATACATATAGAAAAATAAATCAACACTACAATTTCCGACATAACCTGTTATGTTAAATTGGCAGACATACAAATACAACTGCAAGGGAACACATATACAAATACCAAATACTTGTACAATAAACATATACAAAATACTTCTACAATTAACAACGGCTTAAGAGGCTTATACTGGAAAATGGAATGAAATTCCTAAAAGGAAATATACCAACGCACACAAAAGAAGGGAGGAGTGCAGTGCGAAAATTCAATATGGCGATGAACTTATTATTCACAAATGGGCTTGTTCTTTAAAGTATTGCTTAATTATTTTATTCAGTATATACAGATTATCTGGAAACATACCTCATATTTAAGTCCGGCTAGGCGTAGCCAGGTTTCCACTTTAAGGCAGTATGGGGACAGAGACGGTAGAAGCGGGGTTCTTGAGAATTGATACAAATAAATCATGTCCTTTTCGAAATTTGTTTTGTGTACATTAAACTTCGGGGCTGGCTCAGACTTATTTGTCACAACAGCATTTTCATTTTCCTTCTTCGTACTATCCTCGGCAGTAGAAGCTGGTGTCTTATCTGTTGCAGAATTTTCTTGGGCGTTAGCGCCACTTTCACCTAAATTTCCAGTGTTTTCATTTTCTTGTGATGCGCCTGCATTGTCTACTGGCGGCGTTTCCTCTTGCTTATTTTCAGCGATGGGATTGTTAGCAATATCGGTAGACATTTTTTAAATTTATTTTTAATTTTCCAAATATATTACACACTTTTTAAAAAAATTTTCAGGACTATGTCGACTGTCTGTCACCAAATTCATCTACACTATGGTCGCACAGAGACGGGACGAAATTATTCATATATTTTATATACTCTCAGTCGCACTCACGAAGATAAAGCAAGCACCAGTTTAAATGTACATACAAAATGCTTTGTATCCTTATATACTTATAATCACAAACAAAAAAAACAAGACATCAACAACCGACAAAACGAAACTATAAATATTGTACCCCAAAACACAAACACGACTGAAGAAAAACACAACTGTATACTGAAAATAAAAATGAACTCTTCTCAGTCCAGGGTTGAAGTCAGTGTTGCCAGAAAATTCAGATTTCAAATTTACTCGCAAAAAATACCAAATTCGCGTTATTTTTTTTATAGTTGGGGCACAGACTAAATACAGACTCGACAGTAGAGTTTTATAAGAAAAAATGGGGAAAAACTAAGCGATTTTAGGAGAAAACACAGCGGTTTTTAGTCCGTTTTACGCTAACATGGCAATACTTTCTACGACTTAGGAGTGAGTGAAACAACAAAAATCGATCTGGCATCCATTTTTCGTATGGCGCGTTATATCAGTTTTCTCTTTCTAACCTAATTCGTAGAATAATTTGAAAATATTAACCATATGGTTCAGAACTACTTTTTTGACACCTGTCACTTATGTCGAGTCTGTATTAGTCTGTGGTTGGGGTTTTCACATTGAAGACAATAATCACAATTGGAGCGGCAAGCGGTTTTCCGCAATTGTCCTCGAGGCTAATCACGCAAAACGATAGACGAAGCATAAAGCTGCCCATTCACTTGCAATAAAATTGCTCAACTTAAAAAAAAAATATTTTACAATATTATTGTCGTTTTACCCTACACAGCAAATAAAATTGCTCAATACTTAAACCCAATATATTGTACAAGATATAAACATAAACATAACATAATAAAAGTTGTACAATATAGACAACACACTGATAAAATATATTGCAGTATTCTTGTTTGTACAATAAATATCAAAAGTGTTTTGATATTCTCCAATATATTGCACAACCGTAAATATTACATACACACAAGCGATATTATTGTACAATTTGAAAAGTTGAACAATAATATTGCAAGTGAATGGGCAGCTTAAACGACATCAAAATACATATCGTTTTGAAGGAAAATTTCAAGGTTGGCAATCGAAACGAATAACGGTATCGATATCGGTATTGGTATCGTTTTTATATTTATTTCGGTATCGGTATCGGTTACGGTATTTGAGTTGAATCGGTTACGGTATTACCGATACCGAAACGTCGATACCGGTACGTACCGGTATTATCGAAAAAAAAATGCTAAAAATATAAAAAACGCATAAAAACTTAAAAAAATCTTTTTTTTTCAATTTTGATACTAAAACACGTATTTGCGCATTTATTTCTAGCATTTTAGCTAAAATGCCCTTAAAAATGTGAAAAAAAAAAATTTAAATAGCGTTTTCTTAGGGGGTCGGCGGGGACGTTGCCGGACCACACTTACAAAAGGAGAAAACTGTAATTTTCCTATCCCCTTGATCAAAGTGCAGGACTTTGAAGTAATTCTGACATAAAAATGTTTCATTTGTTAAAGAAAAGTAAAAAAAATGTGTAAAAAAAGTAGAAGAGTTAAATTCGAAAATTAACAATTTTGATAAGAAATATTTTATTTTAAGTAAAAAACTTTTTTTGTCATTTAAAAAAAAAAATACAAAATTTTTTTTAGTGTAAAATTTTTTTCGAGTGGAAGGTATTTTTGCTTAATTGTAAAAATATTTGTGAGTGACAAAAATACTTTGTAAAATAATTTTCTGACGTTTTTTAACACGTGAACTAAAGGTGAAACCAATTTGAAATTCACGGTTTTGCTAATAATTTTTGAACCACGAAGTCCTATAAATATCAAAAAAAATCCTTGGACACCCACATCGCGGATTAAATAAAAATAAACTATACTAAGAGGTTCAGAAAGTTTCTATTGAGAGTCAAAATGATTTCAAAAAAATTTCGTGAGACTCAATAATTTTTTTTTGCTCCCGCATATCGGTTGAAGTATAATTTTTTTTGGAAATTTTTTCTTAATCCACGATGTGGGTGCCCAAGGATTTTTTTGATTTTTATGAGACTTCGGAGAGGCATTTGGAGTACGATTTTTCATTTACAAAAACCAAAAAATTTAAAATTTTTCTATTATTTTTTTTTTTTTTTGTAAAAAACATGTTTTTTTAGGAAAAACCGTTTCAATACCGGTACGTACCGGTACCGAAGGAAAAGGTTTTTGGATACCGGTATCCGATACCAAAACTGAGTTTCGGTATTGGTACCGGTATTCAATTTAAAGGGTTTTGAAACGGATAACGGTATTGAAAAGGTATCGATTGCCAACATTGGAAAATTTGAAAGTTTTTCTTTATTAAATTATAAAAGAGTGTTTTCTTGTCCAGAATCATTAAAAAATTTGGAAACATTTTGATTAGTTTAGGAGCAACAAGGCTCCAAAAATCGACGATAGTCAACTATCGTTTTACATGATCACAGTCCTCATAAAAAAGAATTGATTCAAAAGGGGGCCATACACGATACTGCATGCTGGACAATTGGCTGGATGAAAACGTGATCTTGATCGTGTATGGGCTGGTTGGACGACCATTACAAAAAAAATGCACATGTCTATTCCACAGTACATGAGTAGTAGTATCACAGAGTTGCATCTGATGGGTGTAAGTATTAGTGACAGCACACGGTGTAACTTTTGACGTTTCATACAAAACGTAAACAAACATCATAAATACATGCACAAAAGCTCACACGTACAGGCACACATATACTAGGCAGAGATGATCATTCTGTACTAAAAACCATACCACCATATTGGAAAGTACGCAATTAGCACCAGTGTTTGCATACTAGTCTGTACTGTGGTCTATTCAGAAAGCTGTACAACGAGACTGAAAGTGTATGGGCACCTAAAGGTTTGAAAGAATTAATTCTTTAATTCACTTTTGCAAATATAATTAAATTTTATTGAATTGTCCATTCTTTAAAATCATTTCCCATTAATTAATTCTAAAGCTTAATTCACGAAGCTTAACTTTCAGTTGAATTATACTGTGTACAGACTAGCGTGATTTTAAAATCACTATGTGATTTTCCTTTGAACAAAATCACATAGTGATTTACAAAATCATCTCAAATTGTAATAGCATAAAGAAAAATCACAAAATCATCTCAACTTACCATGGTAAGTTCTTGTAGTGTGAACGTGGCTTTAATTCCCCAGAGAATTAATTCTTTTTGTTTCTTAATTCAATCTATTACAAATTTATGCATTCCTTTGAATGAATATTATAAATTCTTCATTCTTTCGAAAAATGTTTTAGTAGACATTTGAACAAATACGAAAAATGTTATCAAAAACATATTAATGTTTAAGAAGCAATTTTCCAATTGAAGTGCGTTGAACCTATTGGGTACTAAAAATAAAGTGTTAAAACTAAATTGCCGTATCACGAAAACTAAACGAGATAGAGCAAAATTTCGGATCAAAATCGATTGCGACCCTATAGGCAAAGATGACCTCTTCACATCTGTGGTCCTTGTTGGGTCCTAACTTTGAATCGAAAAATTCGAATTCTCGGAAATTAAAATGCTAATATTTCGGTAACTACACTCATAGAAATATCTTAGTAGAAAAATTTGTAAACCTATTGCAGATCAAGTTTTACAGAATAATGCCGTATTCAACAAAAATTAATGTTGATATCGTTGAATAATCAGTAAAGTTGAATCAACTATTTACAACGCTTATACAGAATTCAATAGATAAATCAAAATAGGAAAAACAACCCTGTTCGTTCATTTTTTTTTATTATTAACGAGTGACGAGTGAGTTGGTAGCAATGTGAATCGTGTTTATCTCTTATAAAATTATTTTATGTGTTTTTTATAAAAATATTTAATATTATAAAAATAAATAAAAATACACTCAACCAAAAATCGTTGTAGTCCCAAAGAAAATCATAGTAAATTCAACAGAAATCATTAGCGGTTCTCACCCTTGATAGAAAACAAGAAAAGAATCGGAGAATCGAAGAAAACGAGAAAATGTTTGACAGATACAACAACAAAATACATGGCGGCTCGTTTTTCACATTTTCTTGGTTTCTTCTTTTCTATATAGAAAATTTCTTCGACTTGATGCTTGAGTAAGTTGAAGTATAGAAAAAAAATAAAAGTTTCTAGACCAACAAAACAGCTGATTAGAGAGGCATTTAATTATTTTGTGATATTTTCAGACTTTTTATACGAAATTTAAAATGAAACTTAAATGAATTAATTATATTTTTACTAAAAATCGCGTTGTTTATTATTATTTCGTGGTTTTAATTATGTAAAATAATTTGAGGTTATAGAAAATGTTAGTGTGAGAAAACTTGTTTAAATAGTTGTTCACGCTTTAGTGAAAAAAATCGGTAGAAAATTTTCTTGTAGGAAATTTCCTCAAAAGTTTTCTATCAAGGGTGAAAACCGCTATTGTTGATTTTGACCCTACAAATATTTATGTTGATTTCAACATTAATTGTTGTCAGTTTTTGTAAAAGCTGATTAACTCGTATTTTTGTTGGTTCTATTCGCATTTTTGTTAATCATACTCGTTTTGTTTTGTATATTCATGCAATTTTATTTATTAAAATGAAATTCTTATTTGTGTTGTAAGTGTTATTTTATTTAATTGAATATTTTCACAATATTTTTTCGTATTTTCATTAACTCATTATTTTCACATAAACTTATTTTGTTTTTAGATGATATTTTTTTGTTTCCTTGGACTGTGATGTATTTCGCTGTTGTTTTGCTGTCGGCAATCATTTTACGTGATTAGCTTCTAGAGTTTTTAGAAAGATTCCAAATCACAAATTGCTAAAAAAAATAAAAAAATGCTTTATTAATGAATTTAATAACAAATATATTTAATTACTTACCAAATATTTTCTAATAAAAAATATTTTTTTTTAGAAACATCCCTTCTGTACAAGACAACAAAAATTTACAAATGGTGATCAGCAAAAACAGTGTTGCACATTTCATGTACTTATATTTTATACAATTTTTCCCAACTATGTATTTTTCAACTATTGAATTTTGTAACATCAACATTGATTTTTGTTAAATTCTGTAAAACTTGATCTACAATGGGTTTACTAACTTTTCTACTAAGATATTTCTATGAGTGTAGGATCTGATTTGTAAATATTTGGTAAAGGTGGGTAACACATGTTCTACACGTACCAGAAATGCATAGATTTTTCTTTTAACAAATGTCACTTGATTTTTTGTTAATGTATTTACATCGATTTAATTTAAATAATACTGTAGACATTACTCTTTGATTGACCTCTAACATAATTGTTAAGGGAAAATGCTTAACAATTATGTCTACGATGCGTTAACATAAAACAACTGACGTTTGTTAACAGAGAAATCTATGCTTTTCTGGTACGTGTAGAACTTGTGTAAGTTGCTCGGTTTTCACGTGAAAATCTGTCAAACTCCATATAAAAACAAGTAAAAAAGTTAAATTCGGCCTTGCCGAATGTAGTGATACCCTCCACAATTTCAAAAAGATTATTGCAAAAAACTTTATTTAAAAGCAAAGTAATTTTGAAAAAAAAAAAAAATTTGAAAACAATTTTCGCGAAAAAAAGAAATTTTGTAAAAAAAATCCGCGATTTTTTTATTTTTTTGTCAAAAAATATGTTCGTACTTGTTTAAATACCATTTGGTGTTCAATTATGTTCACATATATCAACCAGAAGCCGAATTAAAGCATTTTGTATTTTTAGGTTATGTTGAATGTACTGAAATTTTTGAGGTGTGCTTACATTTTCGTTAATAACTTTTGAACCGCTGAACCGATATCGCTCAAATGCAATACCAAACTTCTCGGGAGAACTTCCAATAAATATGTTAAGTTTCAGTCATCTCTGTGCAATATTTTGTCCGCGACAGCATTTTCCACAGACAGACGGACAGATGGACATCGCTAGAATGTCTTAAAATCGATCGGGCATCATGAATACATATACTTTATGGGGTCCCAGATCGATATTTCGATGAGTTACAAACGGAATGACAAACTTATATATACCCTCTATCACTAACAATAAGTGGAGGGTATAAAAACATAAATTTCACACTAGCTTTACAAAAGCGTAAAAATTTCGCTGAAGAGGTATTCTGTTCACTGGTGAAAAACCGGCAAAATAACCCGGTATATGTTGCATCAATACGTAACAACACTATAAGCAACATTTTTTTACAGTAGAAAATTTCAATAAATTTAAAAAAGGGACTCGTATTTTTTAATCAAGTGGTATGACACACGCTAGATGCCTGGGGAAGTTATAATAACTTGGCTGATTTTCAACCGATTTTAGGTTTTAGTACCTTATTAGAAAGGCATTTTACTCCACATCATAATTCTGTAATCACATATCATATTTTTTCTTGTAATCCGTTTTTTAAACTTCAAGGACCATGCTAAACGCCTTACCCATTTCCGATCGTCCTAAATTTTTGTGAGACGTATTTTTACCTCGAAATGAATATATCTAGGGTAAACTAGGGTCAATATCTACCAATTTATTTTTTTTGGAACACCATATCGTGAACCTATATTCAAAATATGCCAACTCAAATTTGACGGAAATGAGTTTCCGATGGCAAATAGCTCCCCTATGTAATACCTATCTGCCATAAAAATTTCAAGGCAAAAAAATAATTTGTTGTCGTTTTACATCCATTTTTGTTATTCTGCTAACTCAAAGTACATATTTTTTTGGTGGAAACAAATGCCAACTCCCATTGTAAATTTCCAAAAATTTTTCAAAAAATTTTTTAAAAAAAATTAGACCACATATCTTATTGCATTTGCCTTGCTTAACATGAATCTAGTAAAGATTTTGATATCTAATGACTGGTTCTCGAGATATTGCCATTTTGAAAATATCGGTAAATAGTGTTTGCAAAAAAAAAAATTGCTTATATTTATGTAACTTTCAAACTATTTATCAGATTGAAACATAATGAATGGGGCAAATAAAGTCAATGATATAAGCTTTCAAAATAGCTAGTTTGGAGTGTCCCTATTGCAATACAGCGTGAGTTACAGAGTGCCAAAGTTGACCACCCTGAGATTAAAAGGCTTTCGGAGCTAGTAACTTTTAAAAATATGCAAAGATTTTTAATTTTTTGTTCAGTTTTTGCAATTACCGTACTAAGGATAACAAAAACCAAAAAAAAAAAATTTTTAAAAATTTTTCCAAAAAAAATGTATTTTTATTTTCCGACAAAATATGCCAACTCTAAAAAAATATTTGTTTTTTGATATAGTAATAAATGCCATCTCTGAAAAATACGCAAACAAGTGCAAAATATGAAAATTTTTGCATAGGTAAAAATTGTTTAGAATATTTAAACCATGTTATGGAAGGTACATTGTTAATTTTTACAATAATTAGCGAAATAACTAGTTTTTTAGCTCTCCTGAACAGTAAGCTTTTTCGAGTTGGCATTTATTGAATATAGTTCGACGATATACGTGTTGGAAAAAATAATAGGGACGACGAGTTAAAATTTACTAACTCGTTAAAAACTTTTTCATAAATGTTTCATTTTTTTAGCTTCAACTGAAAAATGATCAGTAATTAAACTGGATTTAATAATCTGTACTGCTTTTTACGATTCTCCTTTAATTTAATTTCCTATTGGCAGAATAGTTAGAAAAGTACTGAATTTATCTGGAAAAAATAATAGGGACGAAATGCCTAAAATTAATTAAAAATTATTTTGAATTGAGTTTAACGTTAAGTTGTTAAATAGAATTATTAAAAAGTGCAAAAAATAATTAAAAATAATAAATCTGTCCATTTTGGAATTATTTTATCCTTTTTTATATACGCCAATAATGTAGGATGATGGGTACGGGTGCCCACTGTACGTTTTATGAACGAAAACACATTTTTACCTTAAAAGCGGATGGAATATCGATGATGTTAAGTGTCCTAATAATAAAGAGTTCCAAAAATAAAGTATTTAAAGCGATTAACTCAAGGAAAAACCCGAAACCAGGGGTGGAAACCGAAAAACATCAAAGTAATTTGATCAAATTCTTGGTTGTTATTCAAAAAATACTCCTTTTATGTCATCTTATGAACTTGAAAATGAGTTTTGTGCTCCAATGACGAGTCGTGCAATAAGAAATGTACTACTGAAATCAGTTTTACAAGGTCGAAGTCCAAGGAAAGAACCACCGCTGAGCGTACAACATATACGAAAAAGTTTAGTGTTTTCCAGGCAACACATTGACTGTGTAATATGTTCCATTCCCCGATGAAACGAAGTTTTATTTGTTTGGATCTGAAGAAAAATTATTAATTCGATGCCCAATAAACAATTTTTAATCATATCCAAATAAATTAATCTTCGTTTCATCGGGCAAAGGAACATTTTACCAATGCTTACAGTCAAGGTGTTGTCTGGCAAACTCTAAACTTTTTCGTATATGTTGTACGCTCAGCGGTGGTTCTTTCCTTGGACTTCGACCTTATAAAACAGATTTCAGTAGTTCATTTCTTATTGTACGACTCGTCACTGGAGCACAAAACTCATTTTCAAGTTCTTAAGATGACATAAAAGGGGTCTTTTTTGAATAACAACCAAGAATTTGGTCAAATCACTTTGATGTTTTTCGGTTTCCACCCCTGGTTTCGGGTTTTTCCTTGAGCGAATCGCTTTAAATACTTTGTTTTTGGAACACTTTATTATTAGGACACTTAACATCATCGATATTCCATCCGCTTTTAAGCTAAAAATGTATTTTCGTTCAAAAAACTTACAGTGGGCACTCGTACCCATTATTCTACACTATTGGCGAATATAAAAAAGGCTAAAACAATTCCAGAATGGAAAGATTTATTATTTTTAACTATTTTTTGCACTTTTTAATAATATTATTTAAAAACTTAACGTTAAACTCAATTCAAAATAATTTTTAATTCATTTTAGGCATTTTGTCCCTATTATTTTTTCCAGATAAATTCAGTACTTTTCTAACTGTTCTGCCATAAGAAATTAAATTAAAGGGGAATCGTAAAAAGCAATACAGATTATTAAATCCAGTTTAATTACTGATAATTTTTCAGTTGAAGCTAAAAAAATTAGACATTTATGAAAAAGTTTTTAACGAGTTAGTAAATTTTAGCTCGTCGTCCCTATTATTTTTTCCAACACTATAAAATAAATCAGAGCCAAAAAATAAAAGGTGCAATTTTAAAAATTTAAAAAAAAAATATAAAGAATTGTGATCACATCTCGAATTATGGCTTAAAAGTTGCGTAATTTAGAGTAGAATTTTGATAGTTTTTTACAAGAAAATCGAAGGTTTCGGACTTTTTCAAAAAGTTTTTTTTTTTTGTTAAATACTTTATTATCTGGATTATTGAATCTGCCCATTCTTGGCCTAACAATAAGTGTATAAATCTTACAAAACTAACTTAAATACTAAAAGTATACAAAAAGTCGATTTTAATTTTTAAACGTCAAAAAATAAAACTACATTTAAATTTCAACAAAACGTTGTCCAACTTTTTTTAAATATCTATATTTTTGAATGGTCAAAATTAATAAAAAATTTAAATTTTTTAATTTTTTTGAGAAAATCGCCATTTTGAAAAACCCATCTTGAAATAAAAGGCGGAAAATTGGTGTCCAAGTTGCATTTAATAAGTACTAAAACATATTCAAAAATAAAATAAATCGAAAGGGGTCGGGTCTAAAAGTGAGTGATTTGGCTTGGAATGCCCCATATATATATTTTTTTAATACATTTTTCATTATTATTTTTTGATTTATAAGTTGAAGAACTTTTTAAACAAAAAATTTAGTTTTAATAAAAAATCGATAATTTTCTTTTTTTTTTTTAATTTTTAGTTTTGACTTAGGTTTTGTTTAATAAATTTTCTTTTTACCAATTTTTAAATCAATTATTTTTTTGAACTCAATTTTGAACTACAATTTAGTTAAATATTTTTTTTAAGTTTTAGGTAAAAAATCGTGACAGTTTTTGGTTTTTTAACAGTTTGACTATTATTATTTTGACATAAACCTCCAATACCATTATTTAGGTACACAATTTTCTATAAGTGAGCACAGATACAGAAAGCTGAGAAAATTTCCTTTAAAATAAGCCCTCTTCCAGCGATACAGGTCAACCATTCACCAGTTGCAATGAATTGCAATGAATATTTTCAAAAAAATAGCATTATTTTCGGATTTCCTGAGCACCAAATTTTCTCTTAAAAAACCGGAAGCTCGATTTTGATTTTAGAACCATGGTTCCTTTGGGAAAAGTTCTTAGAATTTCCCGTAGATTACGATTTTGCTATACGCTTTGTTAGGTTTTTTGGTCCCGAACAAATTGACCCACCCTAGTGTCCGTGCCTGTATTTCGTAGGGCATTAAGAATTGACGATATTTTGACATTGTTGAACGCGCCTTCCACGTCCAGAAATGATGCCAAAACCTACTCTTTTTTGTGAAGAGTATCCTCAATCAAACCGACAACATCACTTAAAGCCGTCTCAACAGACCTACCCTAAGATAGGCGTGTTGGGCCTCGCTGAAGTTGTCTGATGTGAGGATACTTCTCACATAGACATCTACCAGTCTTTCCAGTGTTTTCAATAGAAACGATGACAGACTGATAGGTCTGTAATCCTTTGCGCTATTGTGGTTTATTTTTCCCGCTTTGGGAATAAAGACCACCCTAACCTCCCTCCATTCGGAGGGTATATATCCAGATGCCAGGCTCCCCGTAAAGATACCCAGCAGCCATGGCATGATTATCCCGAGGGACTCCTGCAAGAGTGCCGGAAAAATACCATCAGGCCCTGCCGATTTGTAGGGCTTGAAGGAACGTACCGCCCACGTTATCTTGCGTTCGTCCACCATCGTTTTGATGAATTCATTTGTTGGAATTGCAGCTGGTGAAAGTGTACCCAAGGGAGTTTCTCTCTTCACCTCGTCTCTGCAACCCGGAAAATGGGTATCCATCAGAAGTTCGATGGTTTCCTGACTGCTTTCTGCAAAGGATCCGTCCGGTTTATTAAGAAATCCTGGTGTGCTGGGGTCCTTAGAAAGAACTTTACGGAGTCTCGCCGCTTCCGTAGTCCCCTCCAATTCTCCACAGAAATTGGACCAGGATTCTCTTTTCGCCTTTCGGGTTTCCTTCTTAAAAGCATTAAAACTAAGACGATAGTTCTCCCAGTCTTCCGTCGTGTTATCTTTCTTTGCCTTATTGAAGAGTTTCCTACTTTCTGTCCTTAGAAGCTTGAGCCCCGGGGTCCACCATGGTTGATGGATCTTCTTCGGAGGCAAGCGCTCTGGACAGGATTTAAGATAAGATTCACTAAGGGTGTTCGTCACTAAACAAACAGATTCCTCCAAATCCTGTATGCCGACCGGTTTATCCATTTCTGGGGCCGGTAGTGCTCTAACAAGGCTTCGGAATTTAACCCAGTTCGTTTTCTTGGGGTTCCTATAAGGGATCCTACTCTCCATTGAGAGATCAATGCTGAAGAGTATCCTGTAATGGTCAGAAAAAGAGCACTCGCTAGATACCCTCCAGTCTGAAATTCTAACCGAGTCCGTATTTGAGACCAAAGTTATATCAATAACTTGTTCCCTAATTGAGTTATAGAAGGTCGATTTATTTCCCTTATTACATATAACTAAATTAGTAGATAGAAGGTAATCAAAAAGGGACTCACCTCGCCTGTTGATGTCAGTGCTTCCCCACAATGTATGGTGAACATTGGCATCTCCACCTACCACAATATCCTGGCCCTTATTTGTGCAGTACTCGATAAGAGTTCGCAGATGTTGTGCTGGGGGGTCGTCCTCATTGTATGGCAAGTACATGGACGCAAGGATTAGTGTTGGCATCCCCTTGCGTTCGAGCGCTGCCACCGTTAGATCGCCATGACTGTAATGAGACAGAAGAAATAAATTAATACCTTTCCTATACAAAATGCAGCTTCGCAACCTACCTTCACCAAATGGAGAGATGAGCATGAATTTCTGTGACTTCAATCCCCGAACCCTGTTTGCAAGCAACCAGGGTTCTTGAATTAAAGCCACGTCTACTCCGTCCCTTTCCATGAAACGCAGCAATTCGTCCGTAGCTGCTTCACAATGATGCAGATTAATCTGCACCACCTTCATGCCGCTAGGAGTCATTTTTGCGCTTCGTCTTTGGGAAGAATCATCTTCAGATGATTCAACCCGAACTTCACATCGCCTTTGGAGAGACGCAGAAGGCGCAAGGACTCTGAGCTGATTTTTAGCCAGAGATCCTTACCGTCTCCCTTGTCCCTCACACGTCCCCTGATGATTCTCCAATCATCAGAACCAAGCCCCTTATTTTGGCGTTTAAGCAGCGTAAGTATGGATTCATCCTCTATAACTGGAGGAGGAATCCACACCTTTACTGTAGCCTGGTAAGGAACCTGATCAACAGGGACGACCTCTACCTTCATCCCAGGCCAAAGGTTATCAAGACCGTGGATGCAGGTTTTGAGAAAGCTTAGCGCTTTATCATTGCTGCAGCCCACGATCTTGATGCCCTTATTCCATTTGGCGTGGTCAAATTCAGTGAAAGAATCATCTTCACTCTCTTTGTGCGCGTCAACTAGTGACCTTAGGATCCGTTCCTCTATAAGCAGCCACCTGTCCGTAGCCATCCTGCTTTCTGGATGACTTCGGTCAATTATGGCTACTTGTAGCTCAGGTGCTGATGTCAAGCTAGTTAAAGGTTTCAACCTCTTTCCCTCAGACACCTGTGTTTCACCGGATCTTTGCCGCTTGCCACTAGATTTGGAGGTGTTTGCCTTGGAGCCTGCAGTACCACCTTTGTTCGAGGTGTGTACGGCTTGCTCCTTCGGTTTACCGTCTCCATTTCTGGCTTCATTGGTAAGAAACCCGCAAATCTTTGCACCGCCCACAGCCTTACCACGTGATGTGGATTGACGTGTGTCCAGTATCGCAGATTTAGCGGACGTGATCTGTCCGGATCCACGAGGAACTGTGGAGTCCGTTTTTCGCACATCGGAGATGCTATGGCGCACAGACTGATCTGAGGTCGTCATAGCTTGGCACCGATCTTGTGCTTTAACGTTTGGTGAGTCATCCATGCCGGGTGTATTCATCCTTTCGTACACCCGAACATGGAATTCGTGCTTGCGCTTTAGACGCTTATCCCTTGTACTTAAGGTAGCTGGATCTCGTTGAGCCAACTTCCTCAAGTACCTGAGAGAGCGCCTATAGCCTGCCAAACGTTTTGTGTCATCCTTCACCTGGGCGGATGCAGAGGCGGTGGCTTCAATTGCAACACCCTTGACCCCTTGTTCGGACTCAGAAATAACGCTCTCCTTACAAACCGGTCTGGGGGACAACAACAAGTTATCCTCCTCGTCGGTACCAAATAAGGCGAGGTCATCCAAGCCCGACAGTTGATCATTGGTATCACAATCTGAAACCACATCCATGTTATCCTGCCTGGTGAGTGATGACGGTTTTTCTACCTTAGTAGCATGTCCGCTGTCCAAGCCTGGGGTAGGCGCCTGGACAGTAGTTGGGGCAGACGAGTTTGGGACCTGCAAATATTGAGCCCCGGCCATGGAACCTTCATGTGAGGGCTCCATGGGTGGATTAGCAGACGAAGTCTGCGTACCACTTGCAGATTGCAAATTAAATAGTGAACTCATCATAGGGGGGGTAGGTAACCTTTAGTCATGCCATTCGCGATTTTCTGCCTTGGACGTAAGAGTGAGAAAGCCCGCTCTTGCGACCCGACAGAACCTCAACTAATGTACACTTAAGCTCCCGCATCGCTTAAGATTGTTACCAGTGGCGGGAGATAAATTTACATTTTCGAATTTCAAAATCGTCGGGAAAGTTGCCTTTTAGTCAACATTAACATCAAAAAAATATTGAACCTGTAGGGCAATGTCTTTGGGCTCAATTTTTGTCTTGAAAATCAGAAATCAAAATCCTTATAAAATTTTTGCTCAAAAATAACTTATTTTTTAAATTAGTTTTAAATTAATGAAAAAAAAATAAGAAGAAATTTAAAATACACAACTTTTCTATCCTGTACTAACATTATGTCAAAAAACTAAGCATATATTTTTGCAAAATCGGAAACTAAAAAAAAATTTTTACAGACCAAAAAAATCTTTTACCATAAAAACACTTTTTGTAATGTCCAAATATTAACTTATGTTTTAAGCTAAGAAAAATTCAAAATTTTTTTTGTTTACAATTTGTTCCGATTTACCGATTTACAAGTCAAAAAGGAACCCAAGGACATTGCTCTACAAGTCCAACAAAATTGTGTGTTAAGATTAACTTTGAAAGAAAATTTTCGCGACCCCAACGATTTTGAAATTCGTAAAAAAGAAAAATTTCACGTCAACGGAGGTTACGCTAAGTTTGAGATCACATAACATTGTGTAAATGGGTATAAGTAGGGTGACCATTTTTTTCTGAACTCAAATCAGTACGCCTAAGTTTTTTTGGCTTTAAAAATAATAAAATTCCTCAGATTCTGAGGACTTTTCCCTTAAGTTTTGATAACTCTTCCTTTTAAAAAACTTCCCAGATAATATCCACATTATACCGGTTCTTATTATACATGCTTCCCCAGACCATTATTTATACACGCAAAAAAAAACTTGGGTGCGATTTCATAATAAAATGTTCCAATTTTACCAAGCAGATAGGGAGGAATCCCATTAAACAATATATTTTGATATTTTGCCAAAACGCTTAGGAACATCCCAGTAAACAAAATGTTAACAACATTTGCACAAAAGTGCTTGGTAAATATTGCCATTCATGTCGTATAAAAAAAAAACTTAAATGCTTAATAAAAATACCCAATCTTGTTTTGTATAAAAAATAAAAGAAATTTAGTAATATTTTTTTTATTATTTTTATTATTATTCATTATTTATTTAATATTACTAAAATTAAATACAATAAAAACAATACAAAACATACAATAAAATATATACAATACAATAAAAATAAAATTATATTAAACATAAAATACACAAAACTTACATATCTAATATGTAGATATTAACAATACTGCATCTTCCTTCGGGCGTTGATCAAAAAAAAGTCGTATACCTAGAAAAAAAAAAACAATTAAAAGTTAATTAATTTTACAAAATATTAAACAAGAACAAACAAAATTTTATACTAACCTTGTTGGAATGTATTTGTTTATTTATGTATAGTTTTTTTTTCACACGTTCATTTGGATTGACGCCTGAAAATAGAGTCACAGACTAATACAGACTCGACATAAGTGACAGGTGTCAAAAAAGTATTCTTTAACCATATGGTTTATATTTTCAAATTATTCTACGAATTAGGTTAGAAAGAGAAAACTGATATAACGCGCCATAAGAAAAATGGATGCCAGATCGGTTTTTGTTGTTTCACTCACTCCTAATTCGTAGAAAGTGTTGCCATGTTAGCGTAAAACGAACTAAAAACCGCTGTGTTTTCTCCTAAAATCGCTTAGTTTTTCCCCATTTTTTCTTATAAAACTCTACTGTCGAGTCTGTATTTAGTCTGTGATAGAGTTATTGAATGAACTAGTTCATTTGAACTAGTTCAAATGAACTGAACATTTTTTCGTTCGTGTATTAGGTCTCCTGTGCACGCCCATGCAAAAATTTACCAAGTTTTAACGAAAATAAATCAATTTAGTAGCGGGTAATAATAAACAAGTCGTTTAGCATAATGTTTAAAAGTACTTGCAATGTGCCAAGCAAGCTTGGTAATATTTGTTAACAACATAAATATGAAATTTTAGCTTTGACAGAGGAAAACAAAACAAGGCTTGCGAAAAATGTTAAAACTCTATAGAAAAAAAAATTTACCAAGCATGATTGCATAATTTTACACACCGGATTTTTTTGCGTGTATGGAACAAATTTTTTTTTCTGATTTTCAATTGTTGGGCAAATTATCATTTCATTAGGTCTAAAACTGCTATAGAAAAAAATTAATTCCAATTGGACTACATAAATGGAAAGAAAATAGTTATTTAAAAAGTTATTTTTCCACTTATAAAATTGTTAAAATTGTTATTTTGAATTTTTAGTTTTTGGAAACCAATAAACAAAACTGGGCCCATCCATGTTAAAAAAATACATTTTGAAATGTTCCTCGTATTTAAGAACAGGTCTAATGTACATTTTTCATTAAATAGCCCTGATATTCTGAGCGTTTTTCCAATAAATTCGGATGATATTAGCTCATCGAGCATTTTAAATTATTTGGATTCATGCAATTACATTATGTTAAAAAAAATATAGAAAATCCATCATCTCGTAAACTTTTCATTATTAAAAACCTCAAAGATTCTGTGCTCCTTTTTATATAAATATTTTAAGATCAAAATAACCTCATGCTCAGATACATTTTTGCAATTAAGAACCTTAATTTATGAACTCTAAGCTCCTTACAATTAATTCATCATAAAGACTTAATTTATAAAAAAAAACACTCTGACAATTTTATTTTATTCAAGCTTTTGTCTAGAATTTTCAAATAAAATCCTTTTTTTTGTTAAAATATTCAAAAATCAATACAATCAGTACATAAGTATTTAAAAAAATCAGTACAAATCAGTACAACGTTTTTTGATCAGTACACGTGATCAAAAATCAGTACATGTACTGATCAAATCAGTACGAATGGGCTGCCTAGGTATAAGACTCTTAATCTTAAAATGTTTTCTAATGTAAAAATATGTAAATAAAAACTTTTTTGAAATGAAAAACATATTTTTTTTAACAATTTCAATTTATTAAAAAGTTTCGAAAAACGTAACATAAATAATAATAAAATAAATAGCTAAAAACGTAACATAAATAATTTATAATTTAACAAAAACAAAACCTTAAATTAAAGTCATACATTAAAATGTTTCATTGCCACTCAAAACTGACAGATTTTTTTTTTCAGCATTCATTTGATTTCATTTGGCCCACGTAAGTTTTAATTTAAATTATAATAAAAAACATAAAAAAAAAAAATTAATTCAACCACTACACTATAGGAAATTTTACCCTTTTTTTGGCCAAAATTATTTACAGCCAAACGGCTGGACCGATTTGACTGATTTTTTTTATTTGACTTTTGGAAGACTCTTTAGAGGGAGGGAGTGACTCTTTAAGGTTTTCATACACTCAAAAAAAAAATTAGTAAAGTTACCTAAAAAATGACCTAATAACACTGTGCTACACCAAAAATATGCAGGGGTTCTCATATGATAATTCGGGTTGGTTGGAGTCCATAGAGTACTGATATACTCATAGTTTTTCTGGATCACTTCGTTAAGTACGTTTTTTATTGGCAAATGTGTTGGAAAACGGAAATTCTTAAATTACAATTTTAAAAAATTATTACTTTGTTAGTTTGCAACCGATTTTCGATTTTATGGATTTGTTTTAAAGGTATAGGTCTTACCTTTCAAACAAAACAAAAATATTAAAAATCGATCAAGAATTGGCTGAGCTACGATCGCTTAAGTAAAAAAAAAACGTATTTTTTGAAAAATTTGTCATATTCTTTACACTCTAAGTTGAAAGTGCATCATTCAACAATTTTTTTGAATTTTTTGTAAAAAAGTATAGTAAAGTAGCTTTCCAAAACACCAAAAAACATAACAATCGGTTTAAAAATGAATGAGTTATGCTAAGTTTTGTGATAGGGCATTTTTATATTTTTTCAGAAACGCTTGTAATTCAAGCATTATTCATAAATCTTGTTACTAGTAGTAATTTTATGCGCATATGCATATAAACTAGAGATGGGAACGTAATTAGATTTGTGCATGATTCACACATGATCAGAAGTGAGCGTGATTGAAAATTAATATTACTCACGTGGTTGTTAGTGAGTGTCAGTGTGAGTGGAATAAAATAATGGGCGTGTCAGTTACTTCCAAATCCTATTTATAATTTTTTGGGTTTGTTTAAAAAATATCAGTGTTACTTCTTAAACAAATAAATATTGTGAATCGGTTGAAAACAGGCTAAGGTGCGCTTGTTTAAGTAAAAAACCTTTTTTGAATAGTTATACCTGCAACATTTTTATGACAGAAAAAGCTGTGCGCTTGCAAACATGTTTTTTTAAAACGAAATTGCTAAAATTGTTGGATCATTTGATGGAAATTTTACCTGTTTATAAATATACATGTGAGGCATTCCACACCAAATGTTCAGTGAGAAAAAAATTGTGTACCAAAATTTTTTCAATGGGTCCCGGGTAAAAAAGTTTTTTATATAACTAGGGTGAGATTTCTATGCAAATGCATGTTTTTTGTCGAAAGCCTAAAAACGATATCGACCAATTATCTTTCCGAATCAAGAGATTTGCATTAAATGGCATCGATTTGCTTTCGCATATTTTGCATATTTTGGTGAAAATACATATTTTTGCATATGACTTTTTTAAAAAATGGAAAATTTCAGAACGGGTTCTGAAAATTTTCCAAAAAAATTTTAATCGATAGCCGATACAAAACTATACAAGAATCTAAATTTTTGAGATTTTGGTGCATTTAATTTTTATTTGATATATATTTAAACAAGGCAACTTGACACAAATTTTACCATTTTTCCAATATTTGACCACGCCTCCTAAGCCCAGTTTTTGAAAAATTGAACAACCAAAAACGTAATTTTCTTAGCTCCATATATGAGGCATTCCACACCAAATGTTCAGCCAAAAAAAAAGTTGTGTCGTGTCAATATGAAATCATTTTCAAAGTATTCGCTCTTAGGGTACTATTAAATAACAAAAATAAAATTTAAGTTTTTTCAAAAAGTGGGCCTTGTAGGCGTGGTCAAAAATTGAAAATATCTAACTTTTTTGCCTGAGCATCTTTACTTCAATATTTATGCAAATTAAATGAAACACAGTAAAGTCTTAAAGACAAAAGCTGTTATAGATTTTTGAATGGGCTATCAATTAAAAAAATAAAAATTGGAACATTTTCAGAAGAAGTTCTGAATTTTTTAAATTTAAACTTAAACTTTATTTATCAAAAAACATGCCGCAATTTTATTTGTTTTTTATTTTTTTTAAAAAAAAGTTAAAGGAACTTTCTATCTGATCGGAAATTTTTAGAGATGTGCTTTGCCTTGTTTTCGAGAAATCAAAATTCAAAAATTGCAACACGCTTATTTTATACAATAATGGTATTTAAAACGTGTGCGTATGAGTAATATCAATACTTAAAAAATATTTTAAGAGGCGATGGTAGCGTGAGTGAGTTTTTAATAACGATTACGCACGCTCATGAAAGAAAAAATTTAGTTACGCACGATATTTTATTTTATTTATCTACGTGAGTAGAAAAAAATAAGTTACGGTCACGATGTTCACGTGAGCGTGAGTAAAATAAAATATCGTGCTTGAATATTTTTTTTTCTTTCATTAGCGTGCGTGATCGTGAATAAATACTCAGGCAAAAAAGTTTGATATTTTCAATATTTGACCACGCCTACAAGGCCCACTTTTTTAAAAAAAAAAAAAACTTAAATTTTATTTTTGTTATTTATTAGTACCCTAAGAGCGAATACTTTGCAAATGATATCCCATTGAAACCACTATGGTTTTTCTGTAGTGGAACAGTTGGTGTGGAATGCCTCACATGGCTATCCATACAACCCATTTAAAAATTTACGGTTCACATGTTTTTTTTTTGCTGAACATTTGGTGTGGAATACCTCATACGTATATTTATAAATAGGTAAAATTTCCATCAAATGATCCCACAATTTTACCAATTTCATTTCAAAAATGTCAAATGTTTTTTGTCATAAAAATGTTGCAGGTATAACTCTTCAAAAAAGGTTTTTTACTTAAACAAGCGCACCTTAGCCTGTTTTCAACCGATTCACAATATTTATTTGTTTAAGAAGTAACACTGATATTTTTTAAACAAACCCAAAAAATTATAAATAGGATTTGGAAGTAACTGACACGCCCATTATTTTATTCCACTCACACTGACACTCACTAACAACCACGTGAGTAATATTAATTTTCAATCACGCTCACTTCTGATCATGTGTGAATCACGCACAAATCTAATTACGTTCCCATCTCTAGTTTATATGCATATGCGCATAAAATTACTACTAGTAACAAGATTTATGAATAATGATTGAATTACAAGCGTTTCTGAAAAAATATAAAAATGCCCTATCACAAAACTTAGCATAACTCATTCATTTTTAAACCGATTGTTATGTTTTTTGGTGTTTTGGAAAGCTAATTTACTATACTTTTTTACAAAAAATTCCAAAAAATTGTTGAATGATGCACTTTCAACTTAGAGTGTAAAGAATATGACAAATTTTTCAAAAAATACGTTTTTTTTTTACTTAAGCGATCGTAGCTCAGCCAATTCTTGATCGATTTTTAATATTTTTGTTTTGTTTGAAAGGTAAGACCTATACCTTTAAAACAAATCCATAAAATCGAAAATCGGTTGCAAACTAACAAAGTAATAATTTTTTAAAATTGTAATTTAAGAATTTCCGTTTTCCAACACATTTGCCAATAAAAAACGTACTTAACGAAGTGATCCAGAAAAACTATGAGTATATCAGTACTCTATGGACTCCAACCAACCCGAATTATCATATGAGAACCCCTGCATAAATTATTTTTGGTCTTTTGTAGCACAGTGTAATTAGTTCCAAACAGGGTTCCCGGGTTATAAGTTGCCGCATCTAAGATTTTTTAGATCCTTGATAGATTATATGGTTTTCTAAACTGTTTTTACAATATTTTTTTTTGAGTGTACACTAACTTTCGAAGATAACAGTAGAAATTTATTTTAACAATGTTAAGAAGTGTCAAACAAATCTACTTTTTAATAAGGATTTTATTCAAAAATTTTATTTTTGAGTTCCAAGTCGTCAACTACATTTCAAAATGCCACTACGGGCAGCCGTAGATGATGCAAGAGCTAGGGGCTCAACTTCCCTATTTAGATCTTTAGAGATTTCTGCTGTAACTCGTATTTTTGTTCTCGCAGATTTTGACAAAAAAGTTAATTGCGGTCGCCCAGGTTTCGATTTAGTGGAGGCAGGCTGCGTTTCAAGTTTTTTTTAGCCAAGTATTGCCTTTAAGCCAAACAGCATGCTGTCTTTCAAAAATTTTCAAACTCCTACAACTTTTAATCCTTTTCATATTTATATTTGAACAAAATATTCTTAATTCCTCCTTTATATATTGTTTAAAGTTTTCGAAACATTCACTCTCAGCAATGTATGAAAAGAAATGGTCAGAAATAGCGGCTCCTTATCCACATCTGCTTTATTTCTCTCGCCATGTATTAAATAACTCTGAATTTGGCACTCAGTAGTCACCTGGAAAAATGGGTATAAAAAAAAAGTTTGCACATATCCGACCTTGAAATTTTTTAAATTCGGAAGGTAATTGATTGTCCTAGAGAACTTTTATGGTTTTATAGCTAACATATGCTATCATTTTTTTTAAAGTCAAAATAAAATTCCAATACATACTTCAATAAGTTCATCTTAAGGTCACTTCAATTTTTCTAATAAAATCGATCTAATAGATGAGTTCACCAACATTTCACTATTTATCATTAAAGTACTCACCTTTGACATTATTTTCCATTTTTTAGTTTTTAAAAACTATAAATTCTTAATATAAAAACTTTTGTTAGAAGCTATCACAAAATTCGCTGCTCTCAATCGTTATTTTATAACTAAGTAAGAAATTGCAAGAAAAACTACTGATAAAGTGACAGTACATCAATTCTGTCGAAAAATTGAGAAAGAATTGTTTACTTTGTTAAGTTTTTTTTATATTAATGTGAAAAAAAAAAATTGTTTGCAAAAATTTTAATTTTGACTTTTGGCCAAAAAATGGGTAAAATTTCCTATAGTGCACTAGAGTTATGAATCCTTAAAGGCTCAATAAGCTAATTATATGTAAAAGTATATAGAAAAAAGCACATTAAAGTGTGAAAAGAATTTGTATGGATAACATTAAAGTCTTTTTAATCATTGCTTTCATTAGCTGAATTTAATTAAATTATTTAAAATTTACGATTCAATTAAAAAGTCACATGTATTATACGGTGCTACAGTTATCTGGTGTGTTAATTATTAAAAGCGTCTGACACAGTAAAATTTAAAATTTATTGTTAAAAAAAAAAAAATAAAAATATTTAATTTTAAAAAAATTATAACGTTTTAATAATTTTAAAAATAGGTAAAATTTGTTTAATTTTAAAACTGTAAAAAATTTTCAAATTAAACCATTTAGTAGAGTCCGACCGAAACCAGTTTTCGAGGCCGAACCGAATATTCGGCCGATAAAGCAATATTCGGCCGAAACCGAACCGAAACCGAAACTTAAAAAAAATTACCGCCTGGCATGAATAAAATTATTAAAAAGTTGTTAAAGGTAAATATACAGCATATAATGCTTTTAAACCATAGGAATGTTGTATTTTTGAAAAAAAAAAAATATGTTTTTTAAAAAACTTACAAAAAAAATTGTGCATTTCGTTTGAAGATTAGGAGAAAATAATTTTTGAACTGAAACATTTTTACATTTATTGCATAAACTTGTAACATTTTCTTCAATTGAACTGAATCAAGTGTAATGAAATACGAAATCAAAAAATTCAGCGACTTTTTTACATATTTTTCAAAATACCAAAAAGTTTCGGTTTCGGCTAATATTCGGCCAAAATTTTGCCGAATACCGAATAGTGGCCGAAACCCCATTATTCGGCCGAAACCGAGACCGAAACCGAATATTCGGTCGGACTCTACCATTTGGACAATTTTTTAAATTTAACAACCTTAAACAAATAAACCATTTTAAAAATTTCAAGAATTATAATAAATGTTTAAGCGTCGAACCAGAAAAAATCAAGTATCATAAAGGCATTACAAAATAAATACTTTTTACAACTTTTAACAATTTTTAAAATCGTTAAATTTTTAAAATTGTTAATCGTTTTAAAACGTTTAATGTTGTTTAAATTCTTAAAAATATTAAGATTTTTAAAACTATTGAATTTTTTAAAATTGCTAAAATTTAAAAACTTATACGTTTACATTTTTAAACATTTAAATTTCAACTTAAACAATTTTAAAAAAATTAACGGTTTTAAGAATTTTAACAATTTTAAGGATTTTAGCAATTGGTAAAATTTTAAAAATTATTTAATAACCTAAACTCTAAAAAGCTTAACAATTTTAAGAATACAATAATGGAATTCACGTCAGAAATTTTAGTCTTGCAAAATTGCGCAATATCAAAATTGCAACTTTTTTTGCTTGTTTCTTTGTGAATAAAAGCAATTGTTTTTATATTAAAATAAATTGCAAATCTTTTCTTGCAACTACGCATCATATAATAGAAAAATAAAAATTTTATTAAAATTTTTTTTAAAAAAATGTTGCAATATTGCACTGTTGCAAGGGTCAAAAAATTCTGAAGTGAATACCCTGAATAACTTTCAAAGTTTTAAGAATTTTTAAATAGTTAGAATTTTAAAAGTTTTAGAAACTAGAAGAATTTTTAACAATTTTAATCATATTAGCAATTGTTAAAATTTTTAAAGTTTTAAAAATGTGTAAGGTTGTTAAAATTACAAATGAGGGGGTTAGAGCACAAGGGGTTCAAGTGCCTTATATTTGATAATGAGAAAAAAGAGGTTAAAGTTAAATTGCAATAAAAAATGTTAGATGCTATCTATAATATTATTTTTTAGTTAATAGAGATCCTGAGATATATTTTAATCTAACAAGTTAAAAAAATACCATCTTTTACGTATACAAGCACACAAAAATTGCCTTTGAAGTAAGTAAGTCGCACTTATACCCCTTGTGCTCTAACTTTTTTTTATAAATTTCTATTTAGAGAACAAGGGGTTCAAGTGCCTTATATTTAATAATGAGAAAAAAGGGGTTAAAGTTAAATTACAATAAAAAATGTTAGGTGCTATCGAGTATATTATTTTTAAGGTAATGGAGCTCCTGAGATATATTTTAATCTAACAAGTTAAAAAAATACCGTCTTTTACATCCTTTTGCACCCAAAAATTGCATCTGAAGTAAGTAAGTCGCACTTATACCCCTTGTGCTCTAACTTTTTTTTATAAATTTGTAAATTCGGAAAAGGAAAACCACATTTCATTAAGAAAATCTGTAATGGTTCTTTGTTTCATTTTTTAGACGTCATAATCAGATTCCATGACTTCATTGGGCTCATCTTCATCTTCATTAGGACATCCCGTCAAATCTAAACTTTCGAATTTCGTATCATAATACCTGCCGAACGATGGCCATGGAGTAGCTAATTGTGGGAAAATTTATGAAAATTTTGGCTAGGTCATATTCAGCCGGCAACTAGCGGTCAAAGTTTGTAAAAAATGGCATTTTTCGACAAAATGTTATATCCGAATTATTTAACCAAATCTGCCTCAAAAATTAGATGATATCTAGTATATTATTATTAGATGATATCTAGTATATTATTTTTTAGTTAATAGAGTTCCTGAGATATATTTTTATCTAACAAGTTAAAAAAATACCATCTTTTACAAATGCAAGAACCCAAAAATTGCCTTTAAAGTAAGTTAGTCGCACTTATACCCCTTGTGCTCTAACTTTTTTTTATAAATTTATAAATATATGAAAAATCGGTAGTCATACGTAAAAGGAAAACCACATTTTATTACGAAAATCTTCAATGGTTCTTTGTTGCATTTTTTAGTCGTTGTAAACAGATTCCTTGACATCATCGGGCTCATCTTCATCCTCATTAGGGCGTCCCGTCAAATCTAAACTTTCGAATTTTGTGCCGTAATACCTGCCGAACGATGGCCACGGAGTAGCTAATTGTGGGAAAATTTATGAAAATTTTTTGCAAGGTCATCTTTAGTTTAGTCGGCAACCAACTGTAAAAGTTAAAAAAATGACGTTTTTGGACCAAAATGCGTATCCGAATTATTAAACCAAATCTAGCTAAAAAATAAGGAAGTTTTGGGTACTTTATTAGAAAAATATTTAAAAAATTCCAAAATAGCGATTTTGGTCCACAGATGCTAATTTTCAAACATAAAAAATATTTTTTAACAAAATTTGTCTTAAAAGTCGAAAAATGTTGAGAAGTTTATGTGGAATATATATAAAATATAAAAACACGATTTTGGTCCAAAAATGGTGATTAGCATCTGTGGACCAAAATCTTTGATCAGCATTTTTGAACTAAAATCGTGTTTTTTATATTTTTTTAATATATAAAATGCTTTACATTTTCAAAGTTTTGAGACCAATTTGGATAAAAAAAAATAATTTATGTGTTCAAAAATCAGCATCTGTGGACCAACATTTTTTTTGTATTTTTTGATATTTTTCCTATAAAGTACGCAACCATTCCTAATTTTTGAGCCGGATTTGGTGAAAAAATTTGGACATGAATTTTGATTCAAAAACGCCATTTTTTCAAATTTTGACCGCTGGTTACCGACCTAAGATGTTCTTGCTAAATTTTATTAAATTTATTTTTAAACTAGCTGTTTTGCACCCGGCGTTGCCCGGGTTGAAAAAAATATTATGAAATGAATGAGTTTTTTATTAGTCAATTTATCTACTTCTTCGTAGCTTTTCATTGGTGAATATAAACCTATTCATGAGGTTTGGTCGATTTTTTTCGATTTCGCTTAGCGTCGGGAACATGGTGTGTACGTTTTCCTCCGTCATGGGAACAAACCTAATATTAATGCATTTGTTTAATGGCCTTTAAAAGGAACCTATAGTTCCATCCTCGGTTAGCACTTTATGTAGTGAAAGCATCAATAAAGACATAACTTTCACTGTACCCAGCAAAACTTAGATTACCAAATAAGGTATAAAATAAGGTATAGGATCTCTTATTTTATACATTGCAGCATTGATGATTTTAACAGGCGATGAGACTCAAAGTAATGCATCCACATTATCACAAAGAATACCAGTAAGGTATAAAATAAGTCATAAATTTATAACGAAGAATACGAGTAAGGTGTAAAATATATGATATTTTATAGGTTACGAGTAAGGTATATAATATAGCATACCAGAACGCAATATATAAGGTGTTACGAGTAGTGAAAAAGTAATTTTGTATTAAGTTTACTCACGTGATTGTAAATGAGTGTAAGTAGATAAAATATGCTCGTGAGTGTGTTTCGTTAGAAATTTCCTGTCGTGAGCCTATCTCTAGTTTAAACTTATGCATTTTTTTATAAAATAATTATTTTTTATGTTATTGTAATGCATTATGCATCCAATTATAAATAATGCATTATTTCAAACTTTCAAATAATACATAATGTAACCAAATATAAGTCATCCATGATTTAATGTTTAGAAATAATAAATATGAAATACATTTTTTCCAATAATCATGCATTACGTAGCAAATTATTAGTAATGCATTATTTTTCACTTTAAAATAATACGTTGTGGAACAAATGTTTGGTAAGACATCCTAAAATAATGCTACAAATAAGGTATATACATTACCTGGTAATGTGTTATATAATCACTACCCATTACCAAAGTTTTGCTGGGTAGTTCAAGTGGGTGTGGCATTTAACGCATTTAGTTCAATTTTGGTCTCATGTGACCTATAGTTCCCCTATTAGTTAGCACGTGAAGAAAATTGCAATTAAATTTACTCAGCAGACATAACTCACGCTAAAGTACAAAGGGGCGTGTCATTATATGCCTTTTTATCAATCGCTGTTTAATATTGGCTCTATCACTATTTGTGTTGGAAATTTCATTGAAATCGGCTCAACTGTTTTCAGGTTCTGATATAGCAAATAGTTCGCGTTCAGTTAGTTCTAACAGTACCCAGCAAAAACTTGCATTACCAAGTAATGAAATGTGTAATGGGAAATTCAAAAGTTATAACTACTTCTGATTCGAATTACCTTTCCCTTTACATTTACAAGCAAATGTGCCAAATGTAATGATTATCAAACCAATATTAATAACTAATTACATATATACTTAAAGGTAATGAAAAAATTATTTAAAAAAAAAAATTTTAAAAATAAAAAAATATTTAATTTTATTTTGTTTTTATTCAAAATAATGTACAGTGAGTCAAAAAGTGAAAATCTAGTTCTGAAATTTTTTTATTTTATTATAATGACTTATGTTAGTCATTATTAATAAGTCCTTATTTTACATTTCAAAATAATGCTAAAGGTAATATTCTGTCATTACTAAGTAATTAGAATGGTAATGATGTGTCATTACCAAGTTTTTGCTGGGTAGTGTTTAAAGAAATTGGTTAAGTCGTTTTTGCATTATAGCAAATACGCCAGAAATAGCGTTCTGTATATTACAAATTGACGTGGCATTTTACACCCATTTGTCTAATCGCGGGCTAATATGGCATGTCGTTCAACAGGAAAAAATATATTTTTTTAAGTTAATACAAAGGGGTGCGGCATTTTAAGCCCCTTTCCCGATCACCACGGTAAATACCATCTGTGGTGAAAATTTAATTAAAACTGGTTTCACCGTTAACGCGTGTGTACGGATCGGGCAGAAATAAATTTCAATGTTATGCAAAGGGACGTGGCAATTCACGCCTTTGTCTGGTCGTGTCTATAGTTTCCTCCTAAATAAGTACTAACTAACTGTGGTGAAAATTAAAATAACCGTTTAAAACGTGATTACGGAAAGGCAGAATGAACTTTCAGTACATTGCAAAAGGCGTGGCAGTTGATACATTCTAAAGTGCACGCCTCTGTAAGTACTATCTATGGAAAAAAGTTTGTTAAAATCGGTTTAGTCGTTTAAGCGTTATTAAGGAACAGGCAGAAACACTTTCAATATAGTACAAAGGCGCGTGTCAACTTACGCCCCTTTGTCCGAACCGCGCTCTGTTTTAATCTATAGTTCCATCCTCTGTAAAGGTGCATACAGACGACGCAATATTATGTACAATATTCAATTATATTGATGGTGTGTGGGTAAGATTGACCATTGTACAATCGTCAATATTACCCACACACCTTCAATATAATTGAATATTGTACATAATATTGCGTCGTATGTAGGTACCTTAAGTACTTACTATCTGTGGTAAAAATTTCATTCTAATCGGTTTAGCAGTTTATGCTATATTACGGAACAGACAGAAATAGCGTTCAAATAAATAAAAATGGGCGTGCTATAAGGGTTCAAGTTGAAAAAATGCAGAAGAAAAATTGAATTTCTAAAAATTATAGACATTTCTGGTATTTCCTATACCGGTTTCGAACACCCCAGTTAGTGTCATCATCAGTAGGATTTTAAGTGTCGGTTTGTCTTGTTAATGAAAACTGTTTTTTATATATGTTATTATTTATTTATTATCTATTTTATTTTTTTTAAGCATGATTACGGAACATGCAGAAAAAACTTTCAGTATAGTAAAAAGGGGCGTGACATTATTTCTATTATAATTTCTAGTTTTCGGCTCGGTTAGTACTATCTTTGGTAAAAACTTCATTAAAATCGGTTTAGCCGTTTATGCGTGATTGCGAAACAGGAAGAAATAACATTCAATGTAATACAAAGGGGCGTGGCATTATACGCCCCCTTTCTTCGATCGTCCTCTATTTTGGATCATTCTTTTCGCTTCGGTTAATACTATCTGGTGAAAATTTCATGATGAAAATCAGTTCAGCTGTTTAAGCGTAATTGCATAAAAAGCAGAATTAGCTTTCAGTGTAACAAAAAGGGGCGTGGTATTTTACGCCCGTTTTTTTGATCGCCCTCTATTGTGGCTCATAGTTTTCGCCTCGGTTAGTACTATCTGTGGTGAAAATTTCATGAAAATCGGTTCAGCCGTTTTTCCGTTATTGCCGGACAGACAGATATAGCTTTAGAATGGTACAAAGGGGCGTGGCATTTTACGCCCTTTTTTCCGATTGCTGTCGCTTATGACCTATAGTTCCCGCCTCGGTTAGTACTATCTGTGGTGAAAATTTCATGAAAATCGGTTCAGCCGTTTTTCCGTTATTGCCGGACAGGCAAATATAGCTTAAGCATGGTACAAAGGGGCGTGGCATTTTACGCCCCTTTGTCCGATCGCGGTCGCATATGGCCTTTAGTTCCCGCCTCGGTTAATACTATCTGTGGTGAAAATTTCATGAAAATCGTTTCAGCCGTTTTTCCGTTATTGCCGGACAGGCAGATATAGCTTTAGAATGGTACAAAGGGGCGTGGCATTTCACGCCCCTTTTCCGATCGCGATCGCTTATGACCTATAGTTCCCGCCTCGGTTAGTACTGTCTGTGGTGAAAATTTCATGAAAATCGGTTCAGCCGTTTTTCCGTTATTGTCATACAGGCAGATATAGCTTTAGCATGGTACAAAGGGGCGTGGCATTTTACGCCCCTTTGTCCGATCGCGGTCGCTTATGGCCTATAGTTCCCGCCTCGGTTAGTACTATCTGTGGTGAAAATTTCATGAAAATCTGTTAAGCCGTTCTGTACTTATTGCGGAATAGACAGAGAGACAGACAGAAAGACAGACAGACAGACAAACCAACAATCAGATTTATAATATTAATAAGGATAATAAGGATTGTCTGTTAGAAATTTTCTATAGAAAATCCCTCTTTTAGAAATTACAGAAAAATTGTCTTTGAGAAATTTTCTATAAAAAATTTTTCTTCCAGAAATTTTCTATGGAAAAATTGTTTTTCAGAAATTTTCTATAGAAGAATTGTCTTTAAAAAAAAATTTTGTAGAAAAATTGTATTTGAAAAAGTTTCTGTAGAAAAATTGTCTTTGAGAAATATTCTATAGAAAAATTGTCTTTAAGAAATTTTCTAATAAAAAATTGCCTTTCAGAAATTTTCTATGGAAAATTATCTTTGTTAAATTTTCTATAGAAAAATTATGTTTAAAAAATTTTCTAGTAAAGAATTGTCTTTGAGAAATTTTCTATTAAAGAATTATCTTTGAGAAATTTTCTATAGAAAAATTGTCTTTGAGAAATTTTCTATAAAAAAATTGTCTCTAAAAAATTGTTGATAGAAAAATTGTCGTTCAAAAATTTAATATAAAAAATTATCTTTCAGAAATTTTCTATAGGAAAATATTCTTCCAGAAATTTTCTATCGAAAAATTATCTTTCAGAAATTTTCTATAGAAGTATTGTCTTTTAGAAAACTTCTATAGAAAAATTGTCTTTCAGAAATTTTCTATAGAAGAATTGTCTTTGAGAAAATGTCTATAAAAAAATTGTCTTAAAGAAATTTTCTATAGAAGAGTTGCCCAGCAAAATTTTTTGGAATTGTTTCTTTGGCAATGTATTCTAGAATAGATTCCCCAGTAATGTTACTCCATTCCTCTACTGTTTCCACGGAATCAATAAAAAAAACTTATAATTTTTGAAAAAAATGTCAAACAGAAAAATAAAGTTTATAAAAAAAAAACTATTTATTTGTTATCTTTTTGTGGACAAAACTTTTGATTTTCGCAGCATTAATTGTGATTTTAAATACATTCTGGATACATATGGCAGAAATAACGTAAGTACACATCTTAATTTGGTATATGTACGTGGTACTTACAATTTGTTTTATGGTTTCTTTCAGATTGCACAAAATACATATTTTAAGATGTAATTTATGAGAACTGATGCTGTCGGCTGTACTCATGGAAATATTAAGAAGCATATTCTATCCATTTTCTCAAAACTAGAAGCGTGGGATATAATATTCATTGTAAAGGAATGATCAAGGTTGTAGCATGTATGTATCCACAGTTTAACATAATTTTTGATAGGAAAAATGTCTCAGAATCTGAGACTTTTTCTGTACGAAAAATGTCTCAGAATCTGAGATTTTTTCTATAGGAAAAATGTCTCAGAATCTGAGACTTTTTCTATAGGAAAAATGTTTTTCTATAGGAAAAATGTCCCAGAATCTGAGACTTATTCTAAAGGAAAAATGTCTCAGAATGTGAAACTTTTTCTAGAGGAAAAATGTCTCAGAATCTGGAACTTTTTCTAAAGGAAAAATGTCTCAGAATCTGAGACTTTTTCTGAAGGAAAAATGTCTCAGAATCTGAGACTTTTTCTATAGGAAAAATGTCGCAGAATCTGAGACTTTTTCTATAGGAAAAATGTCGCAGAATCTGAGACTTTTTCTATAGGAAAAATGTGTCAGAATCTGAGACTTTTTCTATAGGAAAAATGTCTCAGAATCTGAGACTTTTTCTATAGGAAAAATGTCTCAGAATCTGAGACTTTTTCTATAGGAAAAATGTCTCAGAATCTGAGACTTTTTCTATAGGAAAAATGTCTCAGAATCTGAGACTTTTTCTATAGGAAAAATGTCTCAGAATCTGAGACTTTTTCTATAGGAAAAATGTCTCAGAATCTGAGACTTTTTCTATAGGAAAAATGTCTCAGAATCTGAGACTTTTTCTATAGGAAAAATGTCTCAGAATCTGAAACTTTTTCTATAGGAAAAATGTCTCAGAATCTGAGACTTTTTCTATAGGAAAAATGTCTCAGAATCTGAGACTTTTTCTATAGGAAAAATATCTCAGAATCTGAGACTTTTTCTATAGGAAAATGTCTCAGAATCTGAGACTTTTTCTATAGGAAAAATGTCTCAGAATCTGAGACTTTTTCTATAGGAAAAATGTCTCAGAATCTGAGACTTTTTCTATAGGAAAAATGTCTCAGAATCTGAGACTTCTTCTATAGGAAAAATGTCTCAGAATCTGAGACTTTTTCTATAGGAAAAATGTCTCAGAATCTGTGACTTTTTCTATAGGAAAAATGTCTCAGAATCTGAGACTTTTTCTATAGGAAAAATGTCTCAGAATCTGAGACTTTTTCTATAGGAAAAATGTCTCAGAATATGAGACTTTTTCTATAGGAAAAGTGTCTCAGAATCTGAGACTTTTTCTATAGGAAAAGTGTCTCAGAATCTGAGACTTTTTCTATAGGAAAAGTGTCTCAGAATCTGAGACTTTTTCTATAGGAAAAATGTCTCAGAATCTGAGACTTTTTCTATAAGAAAAATGTCTCAGAATCTGAGACTTTTTCTATAGGAAAAATGTCTCAGAATCTGAGACTTTTTCTATAGGAAAAATGTCTCAGAATCTGAGACTTTTTCTATAGGAAAAGTGTCTCAGAATCTGAGACTTTTTCTATAGGAAAAGTGTCTCAGAATCTGAGACTTTTTCTATAGGAAAAGTGTCTCAGAATCTGAGACTTTTTCTATAGGAAAAGTGTCTCAGAATCTGAGACTTTTTCTATAGGAAAAGTGTCTCAGAATCTGAGACTTTTTCTATAGGAAAAGTGTCTCAGAATCTGAGACTTTTTCTATAGGAAAAATGTCTCAGAATCTGAGACTTTTTCTATAGGAAAAGTGTCTCAGAATCTGAGACTTTTTCTATAGGAAAAATGTCTCAGAATCTGAGACTTTGTCTATAGGAAAAATGTCTCAGAATCTGAGACTTTTTCTATAGGAAAAATGTCTCAGAATCTGAGACTTTTTCTATAGGAAAAATGTCTCAGAATCTGAGACTTTTTCTATAGGAAAAATGTCTCAGAATCTGAGACTTTTTCTATAGGAAAAATGTCTCAGAATCTGAGACTTTTTCTATAGGAAAAATGTCTCAGAATCTGAGACTTTTTCTATAGGAAAAATGTCTCAGAATCTGAGACTTTTTCTATAGGAAAAATGTCTCAGAATCTGAGACTTTTTCTATAGGAAAAATGTCTCAGAATCTGAGACTTTTTCGATAGGAAAAGTGTCTCAGAATCTGAGACTTTTTCTATAGGAAAAATGTCTCAGAATCTGAGACTTTTTCTATAGGAAAAATGTCTCAGAATCTGAGACTTTTTCTATAGGAAAAACTGTCTCAGAATCTGAGACTTTTTCTATAGGAAAAATGTCTCAGAATCTGAGACTTTTTCTATAGGAAAAATATCTCAGAATCTGAGACTTTTTCTATAGGACAAATGTCTCACATTCTGAGACTTTTTCTATAGGAAAAATGTCTCAGAATCTGAGACTTTTTCTATAGAAAAAATGTCTCAGAATCTGATACATTTTCAATAGGAAATTTTTTTTTTAGAATCTGTGAATTTTTCTTTACGAAAAAACTATCAGAATCGGAGGCTTTTTCTATGGGAAAAAAATCTCAGAATCTGCGACTTTTTCTATAGAAAAAATGTGTCACAATCTGACAAATTTTTACAACAAATATACTCTTCCGATAACAACAATTCTAAGATTTTGAGACATTTTTCCTGAAGAAAAAGTGTGGTGCTGAGCCATTTTTTCTGTGGAAAGTGTCGGGTTTCATAAATATATTCTGTTATCTTATATTATTTTAATTAGTTCTATTGGTGTAGTTCTCTCCTTCGTTTTTATTGGTTGTTTAAATCCTTAGTACATAAGTCTATAGATTTTCTCTTAATAAGATTATTGTGGTAAAATTATTGTTAGTTTATATGTACTTGTGTATTTATTTAGTTGTAAAATTTTTGTAAAGAAAAAAAATAAAAAATTAAAAAAAAAAAAATCATTTAATTATTTAGAACTGGTTCAATAATTCATTACATGGAACAGATATGTAACCGTTAAAAAATCGCGGAATCCCTTCTTGTACCACTATATGCAACATATTCTAGAATAGATTCCGTAGAACAGATATTTGTTCTAGTTTGGAGGAAAAGGATGTATTGCTTTCGTGACAATCTCAAACAAAAATCATCGATGATGCAATGCATAGTAGAATCGATTGCAGGGTAGTATAGTTGATTCCACAACCGATTCTTTGGAATCGAACATTTTGCTGGGATGTCTTTCAGAAATTTTCTGTAGAAAAATTGTCTCAAAAATTTTCTATAAAAAAATTGTCTTTAAGAAATTTTCTATAGAAAAATTGTCTTTGAGACAGTTTCTATAGAAGAATTGTCTTTGATAATTTTCTACAGAAAAATTGCTTGTTAGAAATTTTCTATAGAAAACCTGTCTTTCAGAAATTTTTTATAGAAAAATTGTCTATGAGAAATTTTCTATAGAAAAATTGTCTTTGAGAAAGTTTATATAGAAAATTTTTCTTCCAGAAATTTTCTATAGAAAAATTGAAGAATTGTCTTTCAGAAAGTTTCTATAGAAAATTTGTCTATCAGAAATTTTCTATGGAAGAATTGTCTTTGAGAAATGTTCTATAGAAAAATTGTCTTTGACAAAGTTTCTATAGAAAAATTGTCGATAAGAAAGTTTCTATAGAAAAATTTGGTTGTCACTGATCATGTTTGTGGTGGTTGGTGGTAGAGTAATAATAATTTTATTTATAAAACAAATTCGACTTTATTTAATAAGTTGACAAAATAGAATAATTAATTTTCATGATCGACAAAATATCAAAACAAAATCCAGGAACACTTAATTATAAAAATATGAAATTAAATTATTTAGAAAGTACTCGAGTTAACACCCTACACTACTTCCCCTCCGAAAAAAATTTATAGGTAATAAATTAAAAGTGACGTGTTTATGTTTCAGTGTAGTGCTGTTACTATTTGTAAGTGTGTTTTTAGTGGGGTTTTCTGTAACTGCTGGTTTTAACCGATCAATAGGTACTGTTATAGCTTCATTGTCTTTCTCAATTTTAAACCATTTCTTATCCTTTTCAAGAACTTTGAAGGGGCCTTCGTATGGCTGTTGTAACGATCTTTTGTTAATTGAACGCAAAAATACAAATTTACAACTTCGTAAATCTTGTGGAACATATATACCAGACTCAGGATCTTTGTGATGTTCAATATTTGATCTTACGTTCTTAAAATTATTTTTTAATTTGAACAATATATCTGAAGCATCAAATTCTTTTTGTGAAATAACCACTTCTCCAGGCAAACGTAAATTTTGACCATAAACCATTTCTGCCGGGGTAGCTTTCAAATCCTCTTTATAAACAGAACGCAAACCGAGCAACGCTATTGGAAGTTCTTCATACCACTTTGAAGAATCCGCTTTAGCCATTAATGTAGCCTTAAGTTGTCTATGAAATCTTTCTATCATTCCATTAGCTTGTGGATGATATGGTGAAGTTGTAATTTTGTTACTACCTATAAATTTAGTTAACTCAGAAAACATTTGGGATGTGAATTGACTACCTTGATCTGTTGTTATATCAAGCGGTACTCCGAATCTAGAAATATAATTTCTTACAAGTGTGTCCACGACAGCGGAAGCCGTTATGTCCCTAAGTGGATACACTTCAGGCCATCGTGAACAACGGTCGATTACCGTTAGTAGATATCTGAAACCATGAGAAGGAGGGAGTGGGCCGACAATGTCTATGTGAATATGTTCAAATCGACCATTGGGTACAGGAATTTTAACTATTGGAGATTTAGTATGTTTATAAATTTTGGATTTCTGACAATTTAAACACTCTTTTGACCACATATTAATTTCCTTATTCATCTTTGGCCAAAAATATTTCTGTGCTATTAAACGTTTAGTTGATCGGGTACCAGGATGGGATATACTATGTAGTTTTGTAAATACAGTTTTGCGAAGAGCTAAAGGAACGTATGGCCGAGGATTATTAAGTGATTTTTCACACCAAATTTCTAAATTCATAAAAGGTACTTTCACTAATTCAAGATTGTAAGATGTGCTTGGATCTTTTACAAGTTCCTGAATCTCGGGATCATTTTGTTGTTCTTGGAACAATACTCTTAAATTTAAATCTACATTTCCAATGCTATCGATATCGAAAGGTCCTGATAAACTATCAGCTACAATATTGGATTCTCCTCGTATGTATTGAATATCTGTTGTAAACTGTGATATATATTCTAAATGTCTTGTTTGTCTTGGACTTCTCTCTGTCTTAGAATTCATAGCACAAGTTAATGGCTTGTGATCTGTGAACACCGTAAAATGTCGTCCTTCTAAAATATATCTAAAATGTTTAACATTCAAGTAAATTGCGAGCAATTCACGATCAAACGAACTGTATTTTGTCTCTGAAGTCGTAAGCTTTCTTGAAAAGAACGCTAAAGGTTCTGTTTTTCCTTCAAAACATTGATGTAAAACACCACCAACTGCCACATTTGAAGCATCTACAGTCAAAGTCAAGTTTGCATCGCTATTAAAGTGATTCAATAGTACACGTGAAGTAAACCTTTCTTTTACTTCTTCAAATGCTTTAATAGCCTCGTCATTCCATTCTATATTCTTTGATTTTTTCTTAGTTGCTTTATTAACCATTGCATGCAACATTGAGGTTTTGTGAGCTAATTGTGGAATATAACGATGGTAATAGTTAACCATTCCAATAAATTTTTGCATTTGTTTCATGCTTGAAGGACGCTCAAAATTTCGAATTGCAGATACCTTCTCGTCAGAAGGTCGAATTCTGGCAGGATCGCCAGAATGTGGTGGTTGGTGGTAGAGTAATAATAATTTTATTTATAAAACAAATTCGACTTTATTTAATAAGTTGACAAAATAGAATAATTAATTTTCATGATCGACAAAATATCAAAACAAAATCCAGGAACACTTAATTATAAAAATATGAAATTAAATTATTTAGAAAGTACTCGAGTTAACACCCTACAATGTTGAATAAAACGATTCTACACTCAACCAAAAATCATTGTATTCCCAAAGAAAATCATTGTAAATTCAACAGAAATCATTGTTGATTTTGACCCTACAAATATTTATGTTGATTTCAATAAAAATTGTTGTCAGTTTTTGTACAAGTTGATCAACTCGTTTTTTTGTAAATCAACTCGTATTTTTTGTAAACTCAACTCATATTTTTGTTGATATAAGAAATATTATTAATAAAAAAAGCTTGTTGTTATTTGTTAATATTATTTTATTAAGTAAAAATCACAATCTTTTTTAGAATTATCACCGGCTTTTTAAGCTGCAATATTTCAACACAAGATTTTCACACACTTCTTTTATTTATGTTTTGCACTCGTAAGCCATTCTCCAGTTTTCTAATGACACCAAATCAAAAGCCTTAAAAAAAACAAACAAAAATATAATATAGTATGAATACATAAAGTAACCAATGTATTTTATTACTTACCAAATATTTACAGATCAGAATCTGATCATCAGATCCTATTTTAATTTATTTTTATAATATTAAATATTTTTATAAGAAACAAACACATAAAATAATTTTATAAGAGACAAACAAATTTCACATTGCAATGCATTGCTACCAACTTGATAATACAAAAATGAACGAGCAGGGTTGTTTTTTCTTTTTTGGTTTTATCTATTGAATTCTGTATAAGCGATGTAAAGAGTTGATTCAACTTTACTGATTATTCAACGATATCAATCAACATTAACCCGCTGTCTACACCTGGGAGAAACACTGAGATATTTGTATTAAGAAACGTCAAAATCAATCGCAAAGAAATTTTTCTCAGGTGTGGACTAAATATTAGTCTCAGTATTTGATCTCATCAGATAGTTGTTATGAGAAATCTCATAAGAACAATCTCTTGAGATCAAGTGTCAAATTTACTTATATTTATATGTTTACAATTTTTTTTTGGGATAAATGGCGTCGAAAAAAGGAAAAATAAAATAAAACATTAAAAAATAAGTGTATAAACAAATGTATGTGCTTAAATAATAGATTGTACATATATTTATGATGAAAAACATACATAGTTATTCCACGGCTGATTGCAAATTATGAAATTTCATAAGAATAATTGCAGCTCGTTTTCCACACCACTTGATATTGAGATAAATATTGAAATTTTCCAACTGTTTCTCTGCTGACGTTATCTCTGCTTTCATGAAAAAATTCTCCCACGTGTAGATGGTGCGTAATTTTTGTTGAATACGGCAATATTCTGTAAAACTTGATCTACAATGGGTTTACTAATTTTTCTACTAAGATATTTCTATGAGTGTACGATTATGTTGAAGGCAAGTTTTAAATCAAAAGTATGTATTTTAAGCTTATTAATATTTCTTTTTTATTTAAAAAAATTATTAAAAATAAATCTAATTAAAATTTATAATATTGAGCATTTTGTATGGAAGAGGATATATAAAATTGTTAAATCAACCTAAAAAAAATACGTCTTTTAACCAATCAAACTGTACCATTTATTTAAATATATTGGCTAAATAAACAAAACTAAATTTGAAATAATGCTTAGTTGCATTTTGTAAGTTTACCTAAGTTGTTTCGGCTAATAAGCAAAGAAACTTTTCAAGTTGGATTCCTGCGAAAAAACTTAGGTAAATTGTACCCTAAAATTTTATAATTCCACAATTCGTTTGCTTATTTTTGGTATGACCCAAAGACCATTTACTTTGTTTTGAGAAAAACGAAAAAGAAACTTCTCATCAACTTTATTAAAAATCTACACGATAGATTTGTTTTTTACTTTTGGTATCGATTGCTTAAAATGTTTTAAGAAAAAATATAAATTTTTATACGTTTTTGCACAAGATATCGAAAGTTATTATGATTTTAACAAAAAAAGACTTGGTCGCGTTTTGCTCCATATCCCGTTTAAATGAATATTTTCTTAAAAAAATTTAATTTTCTTTCACGTGGGTCAAAGTCAACCTGAGTTTACCTTATTAAATTATCTTTAATTTTGGCTATAATTAGCAAAGTTGGGGCTGGATATCTTTAAATTCTTACAATAAATTCATTCCGGATGAAAATAAAGTGCATAACAATCATAAACAATTGATTTTTAATTCCATTTGGCAAATGGTTTATGGGTTACACCAATAACCAAGCGTCAATTTTTAGTTTGTTTTGATATGCACCCTTTCAACGTTATATGCATCAAAACAAAAGTAGAGAAAAATATTTTAACTTTTAGGTGTAAAATTTGCTGCATGTTCAGAAAATTGGCGTATGCAGCAAACCAATGTTAAGATAATCTTAATATTGGGGATATGAAGCAAAGTTAGGGCTGGATATCTTCTAATTTATACGATATATAAAAAAATAGATTACGGATTTGGAAAAATTACATATTAATCATATACAATTGATTCCTAACTCCATTTTCCCAAAAATGGTCTTTGGGTCATACCAAAAATAAACAAACGAATTGTTTTTTTTTGGGTGAAGCGCTAGGTAAAATATTTTTTTGCGTGTATATTATAAATTTTATTCTTTTTTTAAGGTTTTAGATTTGGTGTCATTAGAAAACTCGAGAATGGCTTACGACACAGACCATTCCACAGACCACTCCAAAATTTTATCCTTAACTAACTTTGTTACAGAATTCTGAGATGAGCTGAACAAAATTTTATTAATTAACGATTTATCAAAAACGTTAATTTTGAAAGTGTTGCTAGTCCACACAAAATTTTTTTGTAGTGTTAAAAATAACTTAATATGGAGTTCACACTAGCGACTTTAAACAAGTTGTTTAACAAAACACCAGTAACAGAATAAAAACGTAATGGATACAGAACAAAGACTTTTTTAAACATCTCACTTTTAAACACTTCAAAACAGCAAGTGTGAACGCCGTATAATAATCGCTAATATGGAGTTCACACTAGCGACTTTAAACAAGTTGTTTAACAAAACACCAGTAACAGAATAAAAACGTAATGGATACAGAACAAAGACTTTTTTAAACATCTCACTCTTAAACACTTCAAAACAGCAAGTGTGAACGCCGTATAAGAGAGTAAAACATTAAATGATTTTTATTCTTTAATAGCTCCATAATTTAATCCTTAACTAACTTTGTTACAGAATTCTGAGATGAGGTAAACAAAATTTTACTAGTTAACGATTTATCAAAAACATTAATTTTGAAAGTGGGGTTAGTCCACAATTTTTTGTAGTGCATATAATAACCTTTTTATCGCTGATAAAGTATATCAGTAGGGGTGTTAACTCTTAAATAGCCCAATAGTTTAATCCTAAACTAATTTTGTTACAGAATTCTGAGATGAGCTGAACAAAATTTTACTAGTAAACGATTTATCAAAAATGTTAATTTTGATAGTGAGGCTAGTCCACACAAAATTTCTTTGTATTGTTAAAAATAACTTAATAATCGCTGATTGAGTAAAACCTTGATGATTTTTACTCTTAAATAACTCCAAAATTTCATCCTTAACTAACTTTGTTACAGAATTCTGAGATGAGGTAATCAAAATTTTACTACACTCATAGAAATATCTTAGTAGAAAAATTAGTAAACCCATTGTAGATCAAGTTTTACAGAATATTGCCGTATTCAACAAAAATTAATGTTGATATCGTTGAATAATCAGTAAAGTTGAATCAACTTTTTACAACGCCTATACAGAATTCAATAGATAAAACCAAAAAAGAAAAAACAACCCTGTTCGTTCATTTTTGTATTATCAAGTTGGTAGCAATGCATTGCAATGTGAAATTTTTTTGTCTCTTATAAAATTATTTTATGTGTTTGTTTCTTATAAAAATATTTAATATTATAAAAATAAATAAAAATAGGATCTGATGATCAGATTCTGATCTGTAAATATTTGGTAAGTAATAAAATACATTGGTTACTCTATGTATTCATACTATATTATATTTTCTTTTGTTTTTTTTTTTTAAGGTTTTTGATTTGGTGTCATTAGAAAACTGGAGAATGGCTTACGAGTGCATAACATAAATAAACGAAGTGTGTGTGAAAATCTACACTCATAGAAATATCTTAGTAGAAAAATTAGTAAACCCATTGTAGACCAAGTTTTACAGATTTTAACAATATTCAATGTTGATATCAAGAACAATATATATAAGAGGATATTCAATGTTCTGACGCCAAAATAAGTTTGGCGTCTTGGCGTTTCTTACATAGGCCAAAATGAAAGCAAGAACAATATATAGAAGAGGATATTCAATGTTCTGACGCCAAAATAAGTTTGGCGTCTTGGCGTTTCTTACATAGGCCAAAATGAAAGGGTGTCAGGTGTTTTTTGCGGAAAAAAACGGGAGTTGGTTGTATCCAACAGTTGCGCATCTCATAAAATTGAGATTTTACAGCGAAAAAATTATATTAAAACTTTAAAAAATTAAAAAAAAAAAATGAGAACAAATTAACAAATAACTCATCCATAAAAAAATTAAAAATTGAAAATAAAATATTTTAGGATTTTTTTTTTTTCTTAATTTTCTTATTTTTTTTTTATTGGTAAAATTTTTTCTTAATTCTTTCATAATTTTTTTTAATTTTTTAAAGTTTTAATATAATTTTTTCGCTGTAAAATTTCAATTTTATGAGATGCGCAACTGTTGGATACAACCAACTCCCGTTTTTTTCCGCAAAAAACACCTGACACCCTTTCATTTTAGCCTATGTAAGAAACGCCAAGACGCCAAACTTATTTTGGCGTCAGAACATTGAATATCCTCTTCTATATATTGTTCTTGATGAAAGGGTGTCAGGTGTTTTTTGCGGGAAAAAACGGGAGTTGGTTGTATCCAACAGTTGCGCATCTCATAAAATTGAGATTTTACAGCGAAAAAATTATATTAAAACTTTAAAAAATTAAAAAAAAAAAATAAAATGAGAACAAATTAACAAATAACTTATCCATAAAAAAATTAAAAATTGAAAATAAAATATTTTGGGAATTTTTTTTTCTTAATTTTCTTATTTTTTTTTATTGGTAAAATTTTTTCTTAATTCTTTCATAATTTTTTAAAGTTTTAATATAATTTTTTCGCTGTAAAATCTCAATTTTATGAGATGCGCAACTGTTGGATACAACCAACTCCCGTTTTTTCCCGCAAAAAACACCTGACACCCTTTCATTTTGGCCTATGTAAGAAACGCCAAGACGCCAAACTTATTTTGGCGTCAGAACATTGAATATCCTCTTATACACTCATAGAAATATCTTAGTAGAAAAATTAGTAAACCCATTGTAGATCAAGTTTTACAGAATATTGCCGTATTCAACAAAAATTAATGTTGATATCGTTGAATAATCAGTAAATTTGAATCAACTATTTACAACGCTTATACAGAATTCAATAGATAAAACCAAAAAAGAAAAAACAACCCTGTTCGTTCAATTTTGTATTATCAAGTTGGTAGCAATGCATTGCAATGTGAAATTTGTTTGTCTCTTATAAAATTATTTTATGTGTTTGTTTCTTATAAAAATATTTAAGATTTTAAAAATAAATAAAAATAGGATCTGATGATCAGATTCTGATCTGTAAATATTTGGTAAGTAATAAAATACATTGGTTACTTTATGTATTCATACACTCAACCAAAAATCATTGTATTCCCAAAGAAAATCGCTGTAAATTCAACAGAAATCATTGTTGATTTTGACCCTACAAATATTTATGTTGATTTCAATAAAAATTATTGTCAGTTTTTGTAAAAGTTGATCAACTCGCTTTTTTGTAAATCAACTCTTATTATTTGTAAATTCAACTCATATTTTTGTTAATATAAGAAATTTTATTAATAAAAAAAACTTGTTGTTATTTGTTAATATTCTTTTATTAAGCATAAATCACAATATTTTTGTATTATCGTCGGCTTTTTAAGCTGCAATATTTGAAGATTTTCACAAAGATTTTCACAAACACTTCGTTTATTCATGTTATGCACTCATAAGCCATTCTCCAGTTTTCTGATGATACCAAACAAAATCCTTAAAAAAACAAAAACGTTTTAATATAGTATGAATACATAAAGTAATCAATGTATTTTTTTACTTACCAAATATTTACAAATCAGATCCTTTTTTTATTTATTTTTATAATATTAAATATTTTTATAAAAAACAAACACATAAAATAATTTTATAAGAGATAAACACGATTCACATTGCTACCAACTCACTCGTCACTCGTTAATAATAAAAAAAAGAAATGAACGAACAGGGTTGTTTTTTCTATTTTGATTTATCTATTGAATTCTGTACAAGCGTTGTAAAGAGTTGATTCAACTTTACTGATTATTCAACGATATCAACATTAATTCTTGTTGAATACGGCATTATTCTGTAAAACTTGATCTACAATGGGTTTACTAATTTTTCTACTAAGATATTTCTATGAGTGTACTATATTATAATTTTTTTTGTTTTTTTTAAGGTTTCTGATTTGGTGTCATTAAATAAATAAAAATAGGATCTGATGATCAGATTCTGATCTGTAAATATTTGGTAAGTAATAAAATACATTGGTTACTTTATGTATTCATACTATATTATAATTTTTTTTGTTTTTTTCTAAGGTTTCTGATTTGGTGTCATTAGAAAACTGGAGAATGGCTTACGAGTGCACAACATAAATAAACGAAGTGTGTATGAAAATCTTGTTTAAATATTGCAGCTTAAAAATCCGGTGATAATTCTAAAAAATATTGTGATTTATACTTAATAAAAGAATATTTAGAAATAACAACAAGCTTTTTTTTTAATAAAATTTCTTATATCAACAAAAATATGAGTTGAGTTTACAAAAAATACGAGTTGATTTACAAAAAAACGAGTTGATCAACTTTTACAAAAACTGACAACAATTTTTATTGAAATCAACATAAATATTTGTAGGGTCAAAATCAACAATGATTTCTGTTGAATTTACAGCGATTTTCTTTGGGAATACAATGATTTTTGGTTGAGTGTATATATTGTTCTTGGTTGATATTACAAAATTCAATAGTTGAAAAACACATAGTTGGAAAAAATCGTATAAAATATAAGTACATGAAATGTGCAACACTGTTTTTGCTGAGCGCCATTTGTAAATTTTTGTTGTCTTGTACAGAAGGGATGTTTCTCAAAAAAAATCTTTTTTTATTACAAAATTAAAAGATAATATTTGGTGAGTAATTAAATATATTTGTTATTTAATGCATTAATAATAGTATGTTTCCAGTGGCATGATTTGAGCAAATCAGAGTGTTTTGAGGAAATCATGTCATTTTCTACATGTTTTCCCAAACATTTTTCATATGCGCAAAACATCTCAAATTGGGTGTTTTGGTACAAAACATGTCGACTTTTTAAACTCACCACTTGTTTTGGTCAGTGCAACACTGTATTTTATATTCGAAAATGAAAGCTACTCATTCGTAGTGAGTGTTTGCTAGAAGAAGAAGACATTTTATTTTTTTTATTATTAAAATAATTTACAATTAGTTGTTAAACATCCTTATTTAATTATAATAAAGTTGTAAAAAGTTGATTCAACTTTACTGATTATTCAACTATATCAACATTAACTTTTGTTGAATACACTCATAGAAATATCTTAGTAGAAAAATTAGTAAACCCATTGTAGATCAAGTTTTACAGAATTTAACAAAAATCAATGTTGATATTACAAAATTCAATAGTTGAAAAATACATAGTGGGAAAAAATTGTAAGTACATGAAATATGCAACACTGTTTTTGATGATCGCCATTTGTAAATTTTTGTTGTCTTGTGCAGAAGGGATGTTTCTCATAAAATTATTTTTTATTACATACAAAGATAAAAGAAAATATTTGGTGAGTAATTAAATATATATTTTACATTTTCATTAATACAGCAAATTTTATTATTTTTTTTAGAAATTTGTGATTTGGTATCGATGGAAAAAAATCCAGAAGCTATATAAAACAATAGACGATAGAAAAACAACAGCAAAATACACCACAGTCGAAGAAAAAAGAAGACAAAAAAATCATCTAAAAAATAAGTTTGTGTAAAAATCATGAGTAAATGAAAACCATGAAAAAAATTGTGAAAAATATTTAATTAAATAAAATAATATTTACAACACAAATAAGCATTTCATTTTAATAAATAAAATTGCATGAATATACAAAAAAAAAAAACGAGTATGATTAACAAAAATACGAATAGAACTAACAAAAATACGAGTTGATCAGCTTTTACAAAAACTGACAACAATTAATGTTGAAATCAACATAAATATTTGTAGGGTCAAAATCAACAATGATTTCTGTTGAATTTACTACGATTTTCTTTGGGAATACAATGATTTTTGGTTGAGTGTACGGCAATATTCTGTAATAGTATGTTTCCAGTGGCATGATTTGGGCAAATCAGAGTGTTTTGAGGAAATCATGTCATTTTCTACATGTTTTCCCATACATTTTTCATATGCGCAAAACATCTCAAATTGAGTGTTTTGGTACAAAACATGTCGACTTCTTAAACTCACCACTTGTTTTGGTCAGTGCAACACTGTATTTTATATTCGAAAATAAAAGCTACTTATTCGTAGTGAGTGTTCGTTAAAAGAAGAAGACATTTTATTTTTTTTATTATTAAAATAATTTACAATTAGTTGTTTAAACATCTTTATTTAATTGTAATAAACTACAAAATTAATTGTTTTTTGTAATTATTTTCATAATTTTGTTGTTTTAACTATTTTGTAGTGAAAACGTCAAATTAATTACGAAAATTCGTAATTAATTTGACGTTGCAAATCACTTCAACTTGAGTGGAAACAGCTCGAAGTGTTTTGGTCAAATCAAGTGTTTTTGATCTTGATGGAAACATGGTTTAAAACTTAATCTACGATGGGTTTACTAATTTTTCTACTGAGATATTTCTATGAGTGTATTGTTTACGAAATTTTATCACAAATCGAAATGTGAGCGAGATGGAAGATACCAGTTTTACAGTGAGAATGCAGATTGTTTTTTGTCTCTCTTTGCTTTGCGTTTGATCTTTAGTGTTTCTTCACAATACAGCAGCAAACAGCAGACAGCAAAATTTTTACATGTATTTTGTTGTTGGCGCAACAACAAAGTACATGTAAAAATTTTGCTGTCTGCTGCTTGCTGCTGTATTGTGAAGAAACACTTAGTTTGGCATTGGCAGAATTTTCCAATTATCTTTGGTGATGCCAGATCTACAAAACGGTCGATGGATTACTTTATAACTTTGATAACAAACACTTGGAATTTTTTTTGCGTGTATTTATTTAAGCGAAATTCAACTCTATTCCACTTCTTCTCTTTTCTATACGCTAGATGCAAAAAAACGGTAATTTCATGGCGAAAACACCAAATTGGCAACAGTGTGTATTATAAAGAAACACAAATGACTGTGTTTTCCAATTTAAATGTTAAGAGAACAGTAATAAAGAATTGATTTTGTTTTTTACTGATTAGGAAATAATTTCCGAAGTAATAGTGCTTTTATCAATAAACGTTTTGATAAGGATATCAAATCCTCATAAAAATGTGAAATAATCCATACCAACCATTCGTATACATAAAAAATCCTTCGTACATATATGTACACATATTTGTCTGCTTCGACGAAAATACTTGTGCTTTTTTTTTAACTTTTCGAAGACAAAAAAGATGGTTTAAAGTTGTAATTTCGTGTTAATATTTTTAAGTCAATTTTTTTTTTTAAATGGAAATGTGACATGCGGGAGGAAAAAAAGTTAAGCTATGTTTTGGGTCTCTAAAAAATTGTTTAAATAACATACATAGATATGTAGGTGTTTTCGTCGGAGATGCATATATATATACATATATATATACACAACATAAAAAGAGAAACAAAATCATTAAATTTTATTTTAAAGTTTAAATATTAATATTTGGAAAAATTTTGAACAATGATTTATGTATATTTAATTTCTTAAGCCTTAAAAGGTTAGTTCCTCATAAAAAATCGTGATTATAAGACATTTAGTTTGCTTTCTTTGGAGGAGTGGTACATTTGTACGTTTATATCTAGTCTAAAAAATGTCTGCAAAGTGTTTGGGTGGAGCAGCAAATATGTCTCTTCCAGCAGATATTAAGGAAAAACTGGCGGAGCTGGAGTTGGAATTGTCAGAAGGTAAATTATAATACATTAAAAACATTCAGTAACAAAAAATGGATCAGTCTAGACTCTAGAGTTAAACAAGCGAGAGTGCCGAATCTTTTTATTATTCCATCCAACATTTAAAAATTAGACAATATCTCGGGAACCATAGGCCGCCGATAACGGCAAAAGTGCACTTTACGGGGCACACATATTTGAGGGGTGGGGGGGGGGGGGGGGGGGGAATTGGACCCCTCTGGAATTAAAAAAGAAAAAAACGAAATTAAAATTTAAGGGGGCTGGGCTCCGGGGCCCCCCTTGAGCCAAAAAACAGCCCCTCCCACCTACAGGTTTGTGTGGGCACTTAAAGGTAATTAAAAAAGAAAAATAAAATGAAGCTAGGTCCCTGGTCCCCTATAGGTCCAAAAAGCGGCCCTGATGCGTTTCAAAAAAAAGTCCACCAAAAAAAATTTTTTTTTGCTTAAAATTTTTTTCGAAACAAGTCAAGTTTACATCCACCCATGGAAAAATTTTGAAATTTTTTGACCTTTGACCTCTGATCCCACTGAGTTCAAAAAAATATTTTTTTGCGGGGCAAACGCCTTCCAGAGGGTGGGCGTGTCCCTAAAGGTAAAACCGTTTTTTTAGAATTTTCTCAAAAACTACTAAAGATATATGGTTGATTAATAGCTCAAATTAAAGCTTATTTCAAGACCTTTCTTTTGGTATGCAAAAAGGGTGACATGACATAATCCCCATTTCCGTTATGGGGATTATGACCAAATTCATTTCGGTCATAATCCCCATAATGGTAGTGGGGACTATGACCGAAAATTATTTGGACATAATCCCAATAAAAAACGGACATAATTCTCAGATTTATGGGGATAATGACCACGTAACAAATGGCCATTGTCCCCATTATGGGGATTATGTCTTCTATACTAGTTGGTCATAGTCCCCAAAATTAAAAAATTTTTTTTTACTTAAAAGTTTTCTGCGTAGCCGGCCTTCGGCCGGGCTTAGGGATTACAAACTCCATGCATTAAACCCACCCTCTCTGCAGAAAATGGGGATTATAACCAAAATTGCTTTGAACTTACTCCCCATAATGTGAATGGGGGTTATGACCGAAAAAAGTTTGGTCGTAATCCCAACAAGGAACGGACATAATCCGTTCATAGTCCCCACAACTATTATGGGGATTATGACCGAAATGAATTCGGTCATAATCCCCATTTCCGTTATGGGGGTAGTGTTCGTGGGGATTATGTCCTGTCACCTGCAAAAAGATGGGTTTTGCCATAATTGGGTGTGCGTAAATTTGAATTTTAGAAAATTTAAAAATAAAAAAATGCTAAACTACGGATTTCTTAACTTTGCATCGATTATATGGTATATTTTTTATGGAACTAAATTAAAGCTAAGGTCAAGGCCTTTCCATTGGTATATAATTAATACCATATAACAAAAAATAAAAAAAATATAATTTTTTACTGAAATTACCATTTCCATGCTCCCATCTATGGCAAAACTCACTTTTTTGCATACCAAAAGATCTTAAAATAGCAATACAATAAGCTGTAATATAACCGTATTTTTTATTATTTACATTCGCATATACTTTTTTTAAAAATCGAGCGGTTTACATTTAAATGGAAAAAAGGTTTAAATAAAAAAAAAAAACTCCAGAACATTATATACCAGTGGAAAGGTCTTGACCTTAGCTTTAATTTAGTTCCATAAAAAACATACCATATAATCGATGCAAAGTCAAGAAATCCGTAGTTTAGTAATTTTTTTTTTTTTTAAATTTTCAAAAATTAAAATTTTCACACTTTCAACTATGGCAATCTTTTTGCACACCAAAAGAAAGGCCTTGAAATAAGCTTTAATTTGAGCCATAAATCAATCATATATGTTAAGTAGTTTTTGAGAAAATTGCTATTTTTTTTTAACTTTAGGGCCACGCCCACCCTCTTGTGGGCGTTTGCCCCCGACAAAAGTGGTACCACTCGACTTAGAATGAAGTCGTTATACGATTCTCAAAGTTTCATCAGATTTAGATGGGTGGAGGTAATCTTGACTTAAGCCCTAAAATGGATTTAGGGGTTACAGTATTGTTAAAATACATACAAAAAATACATATTTGCAATCGTGAGCTAATTACCTGTCATTTGAGTACCTATACGCACATGTTTGTGGGTGGGGCGGTTTTTTGGCTTCAGGGGGTCCACCGGGGCACAGCCCACTTAAATTTTAATTTCTGGTTTTTTCTTTTTTAATTCTAAAGGAAGTGACATATTTTTTTTGCCAAAATATTTGTGCCCCGTAAAGTGCACTTTAGCCCCGATAACTTTTGTTTTGTTTTCTAAATTCGGCTAAAGTCTAGTTGGCAGACATTTCTCTGATCCAACTAAGAAAAAAAAGGCTAAACTGCAGTTTACGGGGCACACAAAAATTACAAAAAAAATATGCCACCCCATTTAGAATAAAAAAAGAAAAAAACTAAAATTAAAATTTAAAAGCTTTATTTAGCGAAGCCGCTAAATTAATTTATAGAGTTTGTAATCCCTAAGCCCGGCAGAAGGCCGGCTACGCAGAAAAAGTTTTTATTTGCGTAATTATCTTTAAATTTCATGCCAACACATACCAGAAACAGGGGGGCCCCCGTAGGCTAGTTGGTAGCGTGCTAGCCTTTGAACGTGGGGGTCGTGGGTTCGATTCCCACCAGAACCCTTGGTTTTTTTTCATTACAACGAGACGACGGTCAGTGTTACCAGTTCTCGGTTAGGTTGAATTTATTAAAAATGAGTTGTAAATAAATAGAAAAGAATAAATAAAAATAATTTATTATGTGATCAAAAAAAAAAAACATACCAGGAACACTTGTACTCAGTGGGGCCTAGGAGCACCAGCCCCCTTAAATTTTAATGTCGGTTTTTTTATTTTTTTTATTCTAAAGGGGGTGGTATATTTTTTTTTTAGTGTCCGACCGAATATTCGGCTTCGGCTTCGGCCAAAAAGCACTATTCGGCCACTATTCGGCTTCGGCCACAATTTTGGCCGAATAGGCCGAATACCGAAAAATTGTATAATATTTGTGATCCCGTGTTAAAAAACACACTACACTAACTTTGAATCACATTAGTAAGCCACAAAAACATTTTAATAAGTGTTTTTGCAACTAAAAACATTTTTTACATTAAAAAAAAAATTTCGATCGAATAAAATTTACACTCTAAAATATATTTTTTTTACAAAAAAAAATTTTTGCTTAAAATAAAATCATTCTAGACAACATTCTCATGCATTTGAGTATCCCGCCGAGTCGAGTTTTATTTTTTTCTTTTTTTTACTACATAAATATATATATTTTTTTTTTTATATTCGGCTTCGGTTTGGCCGAATAGTGAAAATTTGGCCGAATATTCGGCTTCGGCCAAAAAAGGGGTATTCGGTCGGACACTATTTTTTTTGTAATTTTTGTGTGCCCCGTAAACTGCAGTTTTGCCAAAAAGAATTGTCGGCCGCCCATGGTTCCCGAGTTATGGGCCAGTCTGTGACATGCCCCTACATTTAATTTGACATTTTAAAAAATTTGGATTTATTCACACATTGTGGCACTACACCAAATTTTAGATTTTTAACCAAAGTTTTTGAAGAAAATGCATTATATGTAAACATTAGGCTTTATTAAGGCAAGTGTTTATACAACCAGATTTAAAGCTTAGATATTAAGCTTTCATTGGACCTTTTAACCCTTATAGAACCGGAGTTATTGACTGTTAACCATTGACCCGGCTTATATTTTAACACAAAAAAACTTTATTTAGCGAAGCCGCTAAATTAATTTATTGTGTTGGAAAGCCCTAAGCCCGGCCGAAGGCCGGCTACACAGGATAACTTTTAAGACAAGAAAAATAAACTGCACAGAGGTCTGGTATACATATTTAAATATGTTTTCCAATGTTCAAACATAAGGGTTAAATGGTCAAATGAAAGCCTAATATCTAATCTATAAGCCTAGTTATAAAAATAAATACCTTAATAATGCATAATTTTAAAATTTAACGCATTTTCTTCAAAAACTAAGGTTAAAAAATCAAAAATTTAGATTTGTGCCACAATGAATCCAAATTGTTTAAAATGTAAAACAGCGATAGGCAAACACTCACCACCATATTTTGTCTTTGTATCAGGGATGTTAAATGAGGTTTTGAATTTTGTACCAACTTTTGCAACAAATTGTACTTTTTGGACCCTCACGGTACCCATTTTTTTATTTATAAAAACATTAATACCCTACAACATGCAAAAAAAAAATAAAGAAACATTTTGTCGTGGGCGTTTTTCAACAATTTCCTAAAACCTAGTCTGCAGAAAAACGTCTCAGTGTCCGATACTTCATCTATAGAAATAACTCTCAAAATTCTGGAAATTTTCTACAGGAAAAATGTATTTGAGTGTTTGAACACAAAAAAATTTATGAACATCTATAATTTCTTCTACACCGAAAAAAATCCATGCAACATTTTACGAATTAAAATTTCGTACTTACTTGTTTCGTAAAATATACGAAACTTTACCTTATATTACGAAAAACAAATTATTCCAGGCTTTCGTAAATTTACGAAACATACGAAAATATTTCGTAATCATAAAAACTTTAAATTACCCTGGACAAAAAGTGACCGGTCCTTGTCTTCGTATTGTGCATGATAAGTTGTGTTAATATCGGTCGCTTAGAGAATAATTAAATTTTTGTGTTTTAAATTAATTATTATTGTAAAAAGTGTTTTAGTTACAATACTAAAAAGTTTTATTAGTGTTTATTGTGTTTTTTATACAAATTAAAATATATTTTCGACAGTAAATCAGTGTATTAAAATAATATTAAAATACTGTTGCTGTTTTTATGTACTGTGTTTGTTGTTATAATTTGCATTCCCTTTTGTGCTTTATTTGTTTTTAAACGTTGCCAATACAGTGTATTGTAAATAACTACTTATTTATTTTTTTTACAGTACATTCTGGATAAGTAAGGTAAAATTTTATTTTCATTTAAACTATTTTAAATTTTTGTGAATTTTTTGTGAATTTTTGTAACTAATTTTATTAATTTATTGGTGATGGAGAATTTCAAGTGCTTAAGTATGTTTTGTACTATCACTAAACCTGCACGAATGATTTCTTGTTGGTTGTGTGAAGGGTGTTGCCATGTAGCGTGTGCTGGTCTTACGGGCCGTGATGCTGATATCTTGAAGAAGGATGGTATTCATTGGCGTTGTGTGAAGTGTAGAAAAGTTAGTGTAGATTTTTTTAGATTTTTCAAGGGCGTAAACTCCGAAATATTGAAGCTCGGCAATGATCTCTCTGATATTGTCGTACGCTTTAATAAGTTCGGGGCTATGGTTTCCGAGTACGTGGAGTTGGATAAGGTGTCGATGGCGGCATCCGTTCCCTCTCCGAGGCGTAAGAAACCGGCAAACTCTGTTCCGTCATCAGATGGTTCGGATTCGGGCACATCTTCAATCAAGCCAATTGAGGAGGGTCCACTTCCGAGTGTTTCTGATGGGGAAGTACCAACGAAGTCCATAACGACTTCGGATGACCCGGTTAAGGAATCTTCCTCAGCTTTACCGGCTGAGAAAGATCTATCACAGGGTATTTCGGGTGCGGAGTCAAATGGTTCTCCAATTGGCTCTCGGAGTTTTGCAGAGGTTGTAGCACGTGCTGCAGAGGAACCTATGGATACTGATGCATTAGGTCTTGCTGAGGCGGCTGGTACTACTTCTGGTTTACTACTTTCTTCGGGTCGGATTTCTGGTGTACCAACTTTAGGTGAACAATCTTCTGTTGTAACACCTTCTGTTGTTCCACTAGCTGATCCTCTATCATCTGGCTCTAGGCCTAGGGACTTGGCTGTTGTTCCCCCGAGAAAGACAGTTTTTGTTTCCCGCTTATTGCCGGATACGACGGTCGAGGAGGTGAAATTTTATATTAAGTCGAGAATTGATGTAGATGGTTTGATATCTCCCTTTAAAATGAAGGGAAATTACTCAGATAGGTTGTCGTCCTTTAAGATAGTGGTCTCTGATCAAATATTTGAGATCATTATGAAGAAGGATTTTTGGCCTCAGGGCGCATTTGTTAAGGAGTTTGTTTTTCGCGACTATGGTAGAGACAGGAAGGTGGTTAGTCTATCATCTGTAGCGGATACGGCTTCAAAAAACTGATTAGTGTCAATAGTGCTTTGGGCATATGCTACCAGAATGTTAGGGGCTTGAACACTAAATTGACTAGGTTGTTTGTGGACAGTTTTAATTTTGACTACCAGGTAATCACATTTACGGAAACGTGGTTAAATGGTAGGATATTAAATTCTGAGATTTTGTGTAATGATTTTAGGATTTATAGGAAAGACCGCGTATGCGAGGAGGTTGTTGGTAATTCAAATATAAGTGGTGTTAAGAAAGTTCGGAACGTTGACAAAATTAAAAAGACTGAGAAGATTGAAAAGATAAAAAAGGGCGGCGGTGTTTTAATAGCTGTAAAAAGCTGTTTACCATCGGAGGAAATTGTATCTGATAAATTCGTGAAAATAGAGTTTGTTGCAGTTAGTATCAAATTTGGGCAGAAATCTATTTTTGTTACTTGTTCTTATATTCCTCCTCTGTCTGATTCATTAGTTTATGACACTCATTTGGATGCTATTGGATTTGTTGTTTCTAGGATGAAGAATACTGATTCTATAATTGTTTTAGGTGATTTTAATTTACCTTACGTCTCATGGCATTCTTTGCCTGATACACAGTCATTAATTCCATTGACTTCAGATGATATTTCGCTAAAATTTTTATCTCCACTGACTGATTTAAATTTATTTCAATTGAATTATGTTTTAAATTCCAAACGTAGAACTTTGGACTTAGTTTTGGTTAATGACCCATCGTTATGTGAGGTGAGTAGAGTTGATCCCGTATCAACTCCTGAGGATTGTTATCACCCAACTCTAGGTATTACTTATTCGTTTCCTTTTGGGACTTTGCCATTATCTGTTTCGTCTCACAGAAAAGTTTTTTGTTTTGAGCGCGCGAATATTGCGAAGTTAGATTCGCTTCTTTCAAATGTTAATTGGTCGGCATTTTGCACTGATATTGAAGGGGTGCGTGATTTTGATAAAAGGTTGAATATGTTTTATGAAATTTTGTTTCACTGCTTTTTGGAATCAGTTCCAAAAATACAGATTCGATCTGAAAATGGTCCCCCTTGGGGGTCTAGGCTTTTATCTAAACTGAAAAATGTTAAGAGTAAATGGTTTAAGAAATATAAAAAATCGGGTTCTAATGTAGATTTTAGTAGATATTCAGTGGCTAGAAGTTCGTTTAATGTGGAATCTCGTAGGGCGTATGCAATTTATTTAGATAAGGTTAGGGGGAATTTTAAACGTGATCCTAAATCTTTTTACCGCTTCGTTAAGTCAAAGCGGAGTTCTTCAACTTACCCCAAAGTGGTTAAATTAAATGATGTTGAGTTTTCAGATGATTATTCAATTTCGAACGCATTTGCGGATTTCTTTGCTACTACATACTCTGATAGGGAGTATGACTTGGACTCTCTGTATCCGTTTGAGATTCAGAGAGCAAGCTCTCTGAGTCTTCCTTTATTGGACGTAGCTTCTGTTCACTCAAACATGAACAAGTTAAGGATTACGTATAGCGCTGGTCCCGATGGGGTTCCGGCCTCTGTTTTAAAATTTTGCTCGGGGACTCTATCAGCCCCATTGACCTTTTTGTTTAACTCTTCATTGAAAATGGGTTACTTTCCTTCATTTTGGAAGAAATCCTTTTTAATTCCGCTACATAAATCTGGAAGTGTTGTGAACGTTTCAAATTATCGGGGAATTGCTAAATTGAGTGCAATTCCTAAACTATTTGAGAAACTTGTCACTGATATTGTGTCCTACCATGTATCTTCAATTTTAGTGCCATGTCAACATGGTTTTCGTAAGGGTCGATCGACTAATACTAATTTGCTTCAATTTTCTACTAATATCATTAGTGGTTTTACTTCAGGTCTACAGACTGATGCGATTTATACTGACTTCAGTAAAGCATTTGATAAGGTCAACCATAATCTTTTGCTATATAAGTTGAGTGTAATTGGATTTAATGGTATCGTATTGAAATGGTTATCTTCATATTTGAGAAATCGTGAGCAATGCGTTCTTTTTAGGCAGACACATTCTAGATTTATAAGTGTTGCTTCTGGTGTCCCACAGGGCAGTCATCTCGGTCCTATCCTATTCTTGTTGTTTATAAATGATCTCCCATCTTCTATTATTCATTCTAATATTTTGATGTTTGCTGATGATGTTAAGCTTTTTCTGTCTTACAGTTCTCCTGTTGGACAGGTATTGCTGCAGCATGACTTGAATAGATTTTACAATTGGTGCGATTGTAATCTCATGGAGCTGAACTTGAAAAAGTGTAAGCACATGACATTTGCTAGGTCGAAGTTTTTGACTTCTCAGTACTTATTAAATGGTTCAATTTTGGAATCGGTTGATTCTATTTTGGATCTTGGTATTCTTTTAGATAGAAAGTTGACTTTTAATGCGCATGTGGAGACTATGGTAAATAAGGCCTATGGTGTTCTTGGATTCATGAAACGCTGGGCGAAGGAATTTTCTGACCCCTATAAAATTCGAAGATTTTTTATAAACGCACGCATATAATTTTTGCTCCGTCTTTTTCGATAAATTGTTCTTTAAGTAATGTTAATTAAAATCGGTGCATTACATTAAAAAAAACCACAACACAACAGCTACACGTAGCTATAAATATTTTTGAAAACAACATATTAGTAGTGACAAAATTTTTTAAACAAAAGTTAAAATTACAATTTAATTACAATATAAAAAAAAAAAATAAAAACTTTCGTACATACTTATAAACCGAATTTTAAAAACTACATTTACAAAGCAACAAAACAAAAGGAAATAAGAAAATTAAATGTCGAAACGAAAACAACAATCTCCTAATACAAAGAACAACACTCTGTCAACTCCAGCATTAAAAACAATAAAGCTGGATGATGGAAATTTAACGTTAAAGTCAATCTTAAATGAAATGAGATCTATGGAGGAGAGAATGCAGACACATGCGGAATTAATTTTTAATCGTTTGTCTAATGAAATTACTTTACTGGAAACTAAACTCATAGATAAAATTGAGTGTGAGATCAAACTTATAACTGAGAGAGCAAATGAGATTGAAAATCGAATTGCCGTTATTGAAAGTGATTTGAATGTTGTTGACAAATTAACAGCTGAAATTAATGCTTTAAGAAAAGAAATAGATGACATAAAAAAAGTAGATAAACAAACAAATAATACAGTCAAGGATATTTCATCAGACGCACTAATTTTTGGAATTAAATTTAATGAAAGCGAAAATCTTAAAAGCATTTTTAATCAAGTCTGTTTCTCAATTGACTTTTTGACACCTCAAATACGTGACATATTTCGAGTTCCACCTAAATCTGAGAAAAATAGGGATACAGCTGTAATTGTAAAATTTTACACACCTTTTGATAGAAATCGCACTCTAAAGGCTTTTTCTGAATTTCGTAAACGGACCAAGAGTACAGTATCCATGCGCTCAGCTGGTTTTGAGTGGGATACTACTTTCCGTATATATGAAAGTCTGGACATTAAAAATAGAAAAATTCTTCAAATTGCTTTAAAACATAAACTCGAGTCAAATCTCTGCAGTGTATTCTCAGTAAGAGGAAAAGTTTATGTCAGAGTCCAAAACAAATCTGATGCTATTCACGTTGCCAATGAAAAGGATCTGGAGGAGTTAATATCAAAATAAATAGAAACGAGCTAGCAACAACATTTTTATTTTTTTTTTTATGATATTTATTTTATTTAATTATTTCTTTTTATTTTATTATATTTTTTTTTCATTATTATCATGGCAGGCTTTAACAGGAGTAATGGTGTTAATTTAAGAAACTCCACTTTACTAAATATATTGTGTAAACAGAGATGCGGACTGAACGTTGTGCATTTTAACGCAAGAAGCTTAAATGGTTTGAAACTTGATGATGTTAGAAACACCTTTGAAAACTCAAGAGTTGATGTGATTTGTGTCACTGAGACTTGGTTCAACAAGGATGTTTCTATATATCATTACAGGATAAATGGGTATAATCTATATCACAATAGTAGGGGAGCGGATAGGAAGGGTGGTGGTGTTGCCGTATATTGTAAATCAAATCTCAGGTCAAAACTTGTTTCCAAATCAGAAAACTCTGATGTTGAATTCATTAATGTTGAAATATATGACAACGTGACTAGAATGTTAGTATCTTGTGTGTATAACCCCAGCAGGTATTTTAGCCTTGAACCATTCTTTACTAAATTTGATAGCTACATAATAGATTATGATTTTTATGTAACTTGTGGTGATTTTAATGTCAATTTATTATTGAATGATTCCTATAGCAGTGAATTGCATGATTTGGTGTGTTCTGTGGGATTATCATTTGTTAATTGCCAAATGCCGACTCGCTTTTCCCCTAACGACAATCCTAGTCTACTAGATTTGTTCTTATTGTCAGATATGAGATCTCTTCTCTTATTTGACCAGATGTCATTTGTATCTGATCATGACCTTTTATTTTGCTCTGTAAATGTAAACCTCAATAGAGATGAAACTCCACAGATAATAACTTATAGAGATTATAATTCAATTGACTACTCTGCACTGTTTTTTGATATTTCCAATCTCAATTTATCTGATTGTTGGTATGAGCCTACAGTGGATGGTAAACTTAATGTTTTTCTATCCTCAGTGCAAGATGTTTATAATCGGAATGTTCCCGTGCGTAGCTTTCAAATTAGGAACAGCTCATGTCCATGGTATACTTCGCATGTAAAGCAATCAATTCAGGAACGTAATAGGTGTTATAATGTATGGAAAAAGCGGCGTACTACTTTTAATCGGGTCCTGTATACAAGAGCTAGAAATCGTGCCAGTCTAGTAACCCGAGAAGCCAAGAAAACGTACTTTGCTCGGAAATTGAATACGTCCCTGACTTCTGGGCAGTTATGGAAGAATATTAGGAGTTTAGGTGTTCATTCTCGTCAAGTATCTAACTGCTGTTTAGATCCTAACGCGCTAATCGAATTTTTTTGTGGAGAAGGGATGGCAAACTCAGATTTACCTAGCCTCCAGCCTTCGGCTGTCTGTCGTAGTACCTTTCAGTTTTGTGCAGTTTCTGAAGTTGATGTATCTTTGGCTGTGATGAACATTAGATCAAATGCTGTAGGTGAGGATGGTGTTTGTATAAAATTTTTGAAAATAGTATTGCCATATTTAATTGGTCCTCTTACCCATATTTTTAATCATTGTATTACTACATCTACCTTTCCGAAACTATGGAAAGTTGGGAGGATTACACCGATAGCCAAAATAACTAATGCGTCTGTCCCTGAAGATTTTAGGCCGATTAGTATTCTTTCTGTTTTATCAAAAGTATTTGAGTGTTTGATGTCCTGTCAAATAACGGATTATCTTAGTGAGAATAATTTACTATCTCCGCTACAATCAGGGTTTCGATTGGGTCACAGCTGCTCAACTGCAGCGTTGAAGGTGCTCGATGACATTAGATCAGAGTATGACATGGGAAACTTGTCATTAATGTGCTTATTGGATTTTTCAAAAGCCTTTGATAAGGTGGATCACTCGATACTGTGTTGGAAACTAAGAAATTTGTTTGGGTTTGAACTAGCATCTGTTGGTCTTGTTAGGGATTACTTATCTGAGCGTCTTCAGAAGGTCATAGTTGATGGAAGAGAGTCTTATCTTAAAGAAGTAACTTCTGGTGTTCCGCAAGGTTCTGTACTTGGTCCTCTTTTATTTAGTATTTTTGTAAATGATGTGTTCAGTGTATGTAATTATGTTAAGATGCATGCATACGCAGATGACATTCAACTGTATATATCAAATCGGATTGGTCTTTTAGAAGATACGTGCTATAGACTAAACGAGGACTTAAGATCGATTAGCAGATGGGCTGAGGTAAATAATCTGACACTAAATCCCTGTAAATCTTTAGTTTTGCCTATCAGTAAGTATGAATATGATTTTATACATTTTCCTACAATAAGCCTGGGGAATACTTCTCTTAACTATGTTAAGAAAGCTAAATATTTAGGCTTTTATATAAACTCCTCGTTATCCTGTGGTGACCATATCAATAATGTGATTCGTAAAGTCTACCTGACATTACGTAATCTACGAATGTCGTCAAACTTTACACCGATTGAGTTAAAAAGGCGTCTTGTTGTCCAACTGATTCTTCCACTAATAACCTACTCTGCGGAGGTCTACAGTAAACTTGATTCGCACTCCCTTCATAAATTGGAGGTCTCTTTTAATAACGCAACTCGCTATGTCTATGGTCTGCGCCGTTTTAGTAGTATGACTACGTGGAGAACTATGATTCTTGGCTGTGACATTGTTAATTACCTTGACATGAGAAATTTGCTATTCTTACATAGACTTATATACCAAAAAACCCCACCCTACCTTTATGAGAAAATTACCTTTGGTCAATCAACAAGAAACATGACTCTAATTGTGCCCAGACATAATTTTTTAAACACTAGTAGACTTTTTTTCATTAACGCCATAAAACTCTGGAATGATTTGCCCAACGATACTAAATTCATTTCATCAAAAAATTTGTTTAAAAATGAACTCTTTTATCATCTGACAAATACAAATAGAAATGCATAAACTTAAACTTATATTTGTTTCGATAAATAAACTATTATGTTAAAAAATAAAAAAAAAAAAAAAACTATATTATAAACTATAGCTTCTTTACTTTATTTTGTCTTGACTTAATATATTGTTATTGCAATCATTTTATATTTTAATTACTGTTTTATTATTATTGCTATTTTACTGCTTTTTTTTTTAATTATTTATTATACTAATTAATTATGTCAATCTTTATGTAATACCCGTTGAACTATAAAAGAATTTATTCTTATTGTTCTAATAATGAAAAAACTAAATAAATCTAAAATCTAAATCTATATAACGAGGCAATTATTTACTTCATTGGTAAGACCAATTTTGGAATTTGGTTGTATTGTTTGGGATCCATATTATGCAGTTCATAGTGATATGATTGAATCCGTACAGAAACAATTTTTACTTTTTTGTCTTAGGAACCTCAACTGGGGTCCGGACTATAGCAATCTTCCATCATATAATGCAAGATTGGCGTTGATAAAACTTCCTACTCTGAAGAGTAGACGTATTATGTTAAATACTGTGTTTATTTTGAAGATTATTAAGGGCGAAGTTGATTCTGAATTTCTTGTTGGGAAGTTGTTTTTTAACGTCCCTTTTCGGCCTACTAGATATTACAGCTTTCTTTATATTGATATTTGTCGCACGAATTATGCGTGTGCAGATCCTATTCGTAGGATGTGTACTGATTTTAACTCGTTATACAGGTTTGTTGACTTTTCGGAGAATTATGCTCTTGTGAAATCAACTATTTTGACATATTTGAATAGATTGCGTGACGATGATTATTTTAATTTCTTTGAACGTTTATAGTTAATTTAGGATTATTAATACTAAATTATCTGTAGAAATTTTGTAGTTGTAGTAATTGTATATAAATGTATTTAGTGTCCATATAATAAACCGACTGATGACTAAGAGTTTGTAGTTGGTTTATTACTATCCTTACTTATCCAGCCTAATCCGCTATGGTTCGGACCATGGTGTGTACGTGTTCCCCCGTCATGGGAACGAGCCCTCTCGGTCGGTTGGGGCGGGTAAGTGTGAGGTGGGACCGTTCGTAAAAAAAAAAAAAAAAAAAAAAAAAAAAAAAAAAAAAAAAAATTTTCAATGTTTTTTCAGAACTTCGAAATTTTATTTTAAGATTAATTTTTCCTTAAAGCATTTTTAATGAGTTTTAAAATTCCAAACGATGTTTGTGTCCGAAAAAATATTTTCGTTTAAAAATTTGTGCAAAATATTTCCTTTTTTTCTAAGAAAAGTTTTAAATAAAATTTTTTAAAATTGATTTTTTTTTTTGTAAATTTACAAAAATATATATTTTACTAACTTTCTTATGCTACTTGTAGTATATTTTTATATTTTGCTATATGTATAGTCTTGACAATATTTTGAAGAGATCGAAACACGTGATTTCTTAAAAAGAATATATAATATGTACGAATTTATTTTTGTAATTTACGAATTTATTTTGTCTAATAAGAAAACTGTTTTGTAAAAACAAAAAAAATTCGTAGAATGTAGTAAACTTTTTCCTAAAAACTTAAAATTTTTAAGAAATAATTTCGTAAGCAAAAAGTACGAAACTATTCGTCAATGTACGAAACATTTCGTTCATATAAGACATGATTTTTTCTTATTTTTTATATCTAATATGTTCAAAAATATTAGGGTGATTTTTTGTCGGCGAGATCTGGTTCGCGAGTTATGTCGACTTGAAATTCGAATATTATAACTGGAAAAAGGCTTAATACACAAAAAAACTTTATTAAGCTGGGCCGAAGGCCGCTACGCAGAAAAGCTTTTTTTTACGAAAATTCTCAAACAAAAAAAAAAAAATTTTTTTTTTGGCCTTTTATGGGTTAATATTTTTTATTTTACCAAAATGAAAGATATTTCAATTACCTTTCGAATGACAACACGTCAGGAGGGTAATTGTGTAATTCGATTCGAAAGAAACTGTTCGAATTCGGAAAATTTTGATCCTTTGCAAAATGTAACGCGCTATGAGAAAATTATTTTTTTTTGTTGATTTTTAGAATAAAAGCATAAACATAAATATGAAAAAAGATTTTCGCTCGAATAAAAATTATTTTAGGTACTTTAAATTGGAACCAAAAATGTCGTTCGAATAGCTTCTATTTTCGAATCGAAATACACAATTACCCCCCCAGGTTATTATTTTTTTAGCCTATACGCCATCAACTCGGTTTTGAGAAAAACGATAAAATAGGTTTATAATCAATTTACTCTAAAAATACGCGATAGATTTGTTTTTAATACTCCTAATTGAATGCTTTATATGTTTTTAACAAAACTATACATTTTCATACCTTTACATGCAATAAATCAAAAGTTTTAATGGTTTTACTAAAATAACATTTCGTCGTTTTGTGCTCCATATCAAATTTTATTTTAAAAATATGATGTTTTCTTTGAAGTGGAGCAAAGTAAGTCCATTGAATAAAGACACCCTTTATTATTAGAAATAAAATAAATTTAGTTCTGCTTCTGACACCTAATAAAAGATGCCAAAAATTGACACCCTGTAGGCATAGACATAAACCAAATTATGTTCTGCTTCTGACATCTAGGGAGCGCTTCCTCAAAATATGTCAAAAATTGGCCTATGGAGCAAAACAATAGCAAAGAACAATTTTGTTATGTTTGCATGCAAAATTTGCTCCATGTGCAAAAAATTGTCGTATGCAGCACAACAACGTTCAATGATACTAAAAAATGTGGATGTAGAGCAAAGTCGATGGTTAATATCTCAGATTCTATACGAGATAATAAAAAATGGATTTTGGAATATGAAAGAGAATATTAATGCCATATATAATCGCCATATATAATCGCTTCCTAGCTTGTGGAGACTACAATGCGAAACACACCTATTGGGGTTCACGTCTAATAAACCCTAGGGGAAGACAGCTTTACTGTGCTCTTATTGATCGGAGAAATAGCCTGGACGTTATATCGCCTGGCAAGCCGACCTATTGGCCTTCAGATCCAGGGAAAATTCTCGATCTTATCGATTTTGGGATAATGAAACATATCGAGAGAAGTAAGTTATCTGCTGAGACATCATTTGATCTCAATTCAGACCATTCTCCAGTAATATTAACGTATTACGATGAACCAATCTCGGTTAAGACACCCTGTGGACTCACTTCGTCAAAGACGAATTGGTTAAAATATAAAAAGTACATTAGTAGCCACATCCACATTAATCCATCTTTGGAGTGTGAGGGGGATATAGGTGAATGTGTCCAGGACTTTACGTCCATTCTGAGTTCAGCAGCAGAGCACTCTTCGTCTTCCGTTAATGTTGCTTCTTCTAATCGCAATTTTTATGTTTCTAACTCTGAAATCGAGCAACTACTGGCCATCAAAAGAAGGCTAAGAAGAGAATGGCAAAACAGTAGATCCCCTGCTGCAAAGCAGAGGCTGTCTGAAGCTACTAGAAACCTTAGAAAAGCCCTTCATTTGGAAGAGGATCGCATAAATAGCTTATATGTAGAAAGTTTATCGCATAAAAGTTCAGGGAACTATTCACTTTGGAAAGCTACTAAAATTAAAGCACCGGTAGAGGGCGAACCACCGCTAAGAAAGCAATGTGGCAATTGGGCACGCAGTGAAGAGGAGAAAGCATACTCATTTGCTGAACATTTAAGAACTGTATTTGAGCCAAACTTGGCAGAAAATGATTTTACACTCCCAGATCCGCCTCTGCATTTGGATCACAACTTAGGTAATACATGGTTTTACGCCCAAGATGTTGAGACAATTATACGTACGCAGCTCATTCCAAAGAAAGCGCCTGGGTATGACTTAGTCACACCAAACATGATAAAAAACCTACCATTTATAGCGGTTGAAGTTCTAACGAAAATATTTAATGCGATCTTGCAAATAGGTTACTTTCCGGACATATGGAAAATTTCTCAAATCAAAATGATTCCCAAGCCTGGAAAAGATTTAACTTTAACTTCGTCATACAGACCTATAAGTTTACTTCCGTGCCTATCAAAGCTGTTTGAGAAGGTTTTTCTTCAAAAGATTCTTCCAATTATCGAAAGTTCGAACAGTATTCCAGCTCATCAGTTCGGCTTTCGTGAAAAGCATGGAACCATAGAGCAAGTGAACCGCATAACTTGCGAGATTAGGAAAGCCTTTGAAGAAAAAAAAATATTGTTCTGCCGTTTTTCTGGATGTCGCTCAGGCTTTCGATAAAGTATGGCACGAGGGTCTTTTATATAAAATAAAATATCACCTACCAACTATTACACACAAAATTTTAGAGTCTTACCTTCTTAATCGCTACTTCAGGGTGAAATATCAAGAAACTACAACTTCTGATTATAAAATGAATGCAGGTGTTCCTCAAGGAAGTGTTCTCGGCCCTGTTCTTTATCTCATATTTACGTCAGACTTGCCGATATCTGAACATATTACAACATCAACATTTGCGGATGACACTGCTTTAATAAGCACTCACTCAGACCCATATGTTGCCTCCTTGAGACTTAACAACCATCTTACAGCTGTGGAGACGTGGTTCAAGAACTGGCGGATTAAAGTAAATGAACTTAAGAGCAAGCACGTTACGTTTACACTTAGAATGGGGTCTTGTTCCCCTGTCTCATTAAATGGTGTAATTATCCCACAGTCTGAGAGTGTTACATACCTTGGTATTCACTTGGACAGACGTCTTACATGGCGAAAACACTTAGAAGCCAAGAGGCTTCATATGAAGCTAAAAGCCTGCCAACTACATTGGCTAATTAATAAGCAATCAAAGCTAAGCCTTGACTCTAAAGTCATCCTGTATAATTGTATTATAAAACCAATATGGACTTATGGTATCCAACTGTGGGGTACAGCCAGTATGTCTAATATTGAGCTTATACAGAGGGCACAATCCAAAATTCTGAGGATCATTACGGGAGCTCCCTGGTACGTCAGAAATATCAACATTCACCAGGACTTAAATATTCCGTTTGTAAGAGAAGAGTTTGTGGACATCAGAACGAAATACGTTGGAAAGCTCAGGAACCACCCAAATACATTGGTGAGAGCCCTTACTCGAACCCAAACGCACACCAGACTGCAACGTGCTGACTTACCGCCCATTTAATTTAGAGGCCCGTTCTTCAAAATGGCTCCTAGGGAGTAACTAGTATTTAAGTTAGTTTTGTAAGATTTATACACTTATTGTTAGGCCAAGAATAGGCAGATTCAATAATCCAGATAATAAAGTATTTAACAAAAAAAAAAAAAAAAAATATATAATCCATTCTTAACTCTTTTTTTCCAAAAATGGCGTATAGGCTAAAACAATAATCACCTGACGATATAGGGAGAAAAAATATGAAGTAAAAAAAGTTAAATACGAAAAACTTGAGTAAAAATTATCATTACCCCTTAAAAAAATTTTCATAAGGGAACTAATGCTAGACCGATTTACACCATAAATAGGACTCTTTTTAGTTTTTTAGCTCCCGTCTTAAAACAGTTTAAAGTAGTTTTCAACTAAAGTTTCAAGTCTAAACTATGAAACTTTTTTTTAGAAAAATTTCCAGATGTTAAAAACTTGTTTTTATAGAAAAGACCTCAGAATTTGACACTTGAACACTTCATGCGAATAAGGACGAAAAGATCATTTGTAGAAAATTACAGGGGACCATAAAAACACAGGAAACTGTTAAAAGCTAATATTTTTTTGCCAATTTTGTTTGCATTAGCTTTAAGATTTAACTCACTTCTACCCATATACAAAATTTTTGTAAGGTATTCGAAAGAGAACTTGCCAAAAAATTGACTTCAATTTTTGCTTGAATGAAATGCACTTTTAAAGCCATTTTTTTTTTGACAACAAAAAATCAAAATTTTACCAAAATGTTTACAGAGGATTGTAATCTCTGCTTAAAAACCCATTTATGCAAAAAATGTGTTTTCGAAAAAGTTGTCTATTCGTCCTTATTGGCATGAACTGTTCACTTGATGAAATTCTTACTCACTTTTATCAAACAAAAAGTCTCAGAACTTTTCACAGAAGTCTCATTCATACTTGGGACCTGACATTACTTTTGTATGAAAAAACAATGCCAATGCCTACTATTTCATTGGCATTTTACATGAAAAAAACTAATGCATCAATGCTTAGGTCCCATGTATGGTCTCAGTCAACTATCCATAGACAAAAACTTAACTTTTTCATAAGAAAATCAGGAACATATTTTCTGTCGAAAAATTCTAGATTTGTGAGAGTTATTCCTACAGAAAAAGTTTCGGACACTGAGACATTCTTCCGCAGACCAGATTTTAAGAAATTGTTCAAAAACGTCCTTGAGAAAATGTTATCCCTATTAATATTATAAATCTGAGTGTTGGTTTGTCTGTCTGTCTGTTCCGAAATCAGGGGAGAAAGGCTGAACCGATTTTCATGAAATTTTCACCACATATAGTACTAACCACGGCGGGAACTATAGGCCATAAGAGAAAGCGATCGGACAAAGGGGCGTAAAATGCCACGCCCCTTTTTATTTTATGGAACTTTATTCTGCCTTTTCCTTAATAACGCATAAACGGCTGAACCGATTTTAATGAAATTTTCACCACAGATAGTACTAACCAAGACGGAAACTGTAGATACAAGAGAGCGATCGGACAAAGGGGCGTAAAATGCCACGCCCCTTTTGAATTTATTGAAAGTTACATCTGCCTTTTCCTCAATAAAGTTTAAACGGCTGAACCGATTTTAATGCAATTTTTACCACAGGTAGTACTAACCGAGGCGGAAACTATTGGCCCTCAATAGTGGGCGATAAAAAAAAGCGGGCACCAGACCCCTTTTTTCTGTGTTTTCGCAATCAGGCTTAAACGGCTGAACCGATTTTCATTAAATTTTCACCACAGATAGTAAAAAAAAACTATGAGACACCATAGGGGGGATCGAAAAATGGGGCGTCAAATGCCGCGGTCCTTTGTATTACATTTAAATTTATTTCTGCCCGTTTTGTAATCACGCATGAACGGCTGAACCGATTTTAATGAAACTTTTACCACAGATAGTGCTGATCGAGGCAGAAACTATGAGCCACAATAGAGCGCTTTTGGACAAAGGGGCGGAAAATTACACGCCATTTGTATTTTAATGAACGTTAGTTCTGCCTTTTCCGCAATCACGCTTAAACGGCTGAACCCATTGTCAGCACAGATAGTATTAACCGAGGCGAAAACTATGAGATTGCGTTTGGACAAAGGGGTCTATATTGGCACGCTCTTTTGTCCTACACTTACATTTTTTTCTGCGTGTTCCGTAATCATGCTTAAACAACTAAACCGATTTTAATAAAACTTTCACCACAGACACCTGTCTGCTCCGCTATGTATCAGTTGAAAAAGGCTGAACCGATTTTCATAAAATTATAACCAGAGAAAGTAGTAACCGAGGCGGGAACTATAGTCTTTATTAACGGACAACCGACAAAGGGGGTGTAAACTGCCACGTATTTTTTAGCAAAAACTAATTAAAATATTTTGTTAAAATAAAATTTAAATTTTTTACGGCTCAACAAAGTTTTTTGTTTACCATAAAATGATTTTTCAGTAATTTCCTAATATTAACTAATATTTTGAGTAAAAAGTAAAATATTTGTTTTCACTTTGTTCGAAACTTCCCTGTTTTAAAGTCAACACAGGAACCCAAAAAAAGTTCCCCACAAGTTGTTACCCTAACTGTTCCAAACACCGACGATAAGCGAAATCGAAAAAAACGCTCTACCCTTATGAATAGGTTTATGAAGCGATAGTAAACTGAGTAAAAAACTCATTTATTAAATAATATTTTTCAACCCGGGCAACGCCGGGCGCAAAACAGCTAGTTATTTTATATTTGTTTGCATATTGGAGGGTATAAAAGATTCGGCACAACCGAATTTAACACTTTTATGTTTTCAATTAAAACTTTATAAAAAAATGATACCGTGAGGGTCCAAAAAGTAAAATTTTTTGTGAAAGTTGGTACATTAAACATCCCTAAAAGACAGACAGACAGCCAGACTAACGGACATTAAGGTGGTCCCATGCATTTTTATTTATTTTTTCTTAATTCGTTTTATTAAATCAGCTCCTACCGGTCCAATGGTGCCCAATAGAGGGGTAATTAGCAAGACCGACCCCCATTTATTTTTAGCCCCCAACATTTCAATTGAACATACTATTCCCTATCTCCAATTCCTAAAGTACGGTGGGGTTTTCATGATTTAAAAAAAATTATCGATTTCTTCCAATTTGAAATGCAATCCTTTTTCTAGATCATGTAAGGAAAATAATGAGCCCAAAAACAAGAAAAGTTCTACGCTTTTTTTTTTTGCGGCCAAAAGAAGATTTTGAAAACAACAAAAAAAGTTAAAAATTTTTAATAACTTTTATTTCGGTTCAAATGTAAACATTTTTGTTTAATGGAGTGAAATGTATAATCACTAACCAATTCAAGGCGATTTATAAAAATTACTCGTCTTAAAACTTTCAACTTTGAAAGCCTAGTGTTGCCATTGAGAAAATAAGTCTGTTTGCGTACTTTCCCAGTAAAAATTATCAAGCAACAAAATTTTAGAGAGTAAAAAAGAAATCGCTCACAAAAAGGAAAAATTGTAAAAAGTACGCGAACAGAAATCCGTAAAAATTTGCAAGTTAGTTAAACAGCTGATTTAAATCAGCTTAAAAAAATTTTGCCTTCATTTGTAAATTGTTAGTATGATCGTATTTATTTTTTAGCTCGTTAATAAAAGAAATTTAATTTTAGGATGTATTTTTTTAATCATTCGTTGATATTTAATCATATTTTATACACAAGAATTTAACTGCAGAATATTTTGTATTTTGTTTACAAATATAATCATATGTTTTTAAAACATATGTTTTTTTGTGCTTGATAATTCTTGCTGGCAAAAATTTATCCAGTAAAAACTTGCAAGTTTCTAAAATAAAACTGTCACTTTTTTCTCTCATTTTCTCTCTCGTTACTGGGTTTTTAAAGTACGCGAACGACTTTTAGACAAAATTCGTAATAATTTGTACAAATTCGTACAAATTATTGAGTTCGCGAACACAGCTAATTTCTAAGCTTTTGAAAATTTTTTAATTTTATTTTTTTTAATGTCTGCAAAAAAAATGCATTTTGAACCATAGTGCATTTTGCAATTCATAAATTGTTAAAAACCTATCTCAAAAGCGCATTTAATGTTTTTTTTTTTTGATTTTAGGTGACATTACCCAAAAAGGATATGAAAAGAAGAGGGCAAAATTATTACAACCATTCCTGTCAAAGGTTAATGAAGGTTTGTTAATCTGAATATTTTTTTACTTTATACGTTTGTACTTAATAAATTTTTTATTTAAAACAAAGTTTCAGTTGATGAGAATCCAAGCAAGATATTGCCGCCGTACTATAATCTACGGGAAGCAAATTTGGAAAATAATAAAACTGTTCGTGACGGTGCTTTAGTGTCAAGTGAAGGTTACAGCTACGTGTCTGAGTTACCATCTCTACCTAATTCACAGCAAAGACATTCCAATTTAGCAAAAAAATCTGACTACTTTCAGCCTGTAGATAATCAGCCTGAACCAGGATATGAAAATAGTCGTGTACGTAGAACTCATCGGAAAATAACACACAATGAAAAGAGATATCATTCAGGCAAGTAAAATAAAAAATTACCATCCTGAAAATATTACGAACATTGATTCGCCAACAATTTTATTGCGGCCATTATTGAATTCGTATTGCCGGCGATACACCTTTCGGGAGAAACTGTTACTAAAAGTCAATATTTCCGGCAAAACGAAAACAATTCTTCTAGGTGATAAAAATGTCATATCACCAGCTATCCATACACTCAAAATAAATCCTCTGTCGAAAATGTATGAAAATACATCCATTTTCAGATTTTTCTACTGAAAATAATAATTATCTATACCTAAGTACAATCACGATGTATGGACACTGATTGTACCGAGGTTAAGATAATTATAAGGGCGGTTCCCTGAAAACTCTAACAAACTTAAGAAGGTTGGGCTTTGGGCTAATAACCCACTCTCGGTTAAAACCTCTATTACTGAACCGCTTACAAATTCTAAAACAACTTCCCCTCCTACGACGTCTTTTGGATTTCGACAAAGGGTTATGATTGGAACATTGAACTCTCTCCGAAGAATCCAGGCTTCCTCAAGTCTGCAAAGAAATGACTTCATATAGTATAGACATATGGGGCATAAGCAAGGCAAAAATTAAAAATAATGGTGAAAAAATCTCCACTCAGGACATTTTTTTTATATACTCTGGAAATGAAACCTTCAAAATCCACAGTGTGGGCATTTTATTGTCAAACAAGGCAAAAAGGCACTAGTTGAATATAAAGCCATATCAGAGCGACTAATAACAGCAAGATTTAATACGAAATTCCGAAAAATGACTGTAATACAGTGCTATTCGCCAACAGAGCTTGATGAGGACAATTTTAAAGACTCCTTCTACGACCAACTTAACGCAACACTCAACAACATACCCAAAGGAGATATTTAAATTTTAAAGATGATCTAAATGCTGAGGTTGGAATTAATAATAGCAACTTGCAGGACGTTATGGGTAAGCATGCCTTGGCCAAGGCTTGGCTCCGTTAGGAACAACAATGGGGATAGGTTGGTTGATCTCTGTACACGGCATCATCTTTTTATAGGTGGCGCAAAGTTCCCACATAAAAACATCCTCAAACATACATAGGAATCTTCAGATGGTCGCACTAAAAATCAAATCGACCACGTAGTCGTTAGCAAACTGTTCCTTGGCTGTTTTTTTTTTTTTTTTTAATTGACCAACACTCAGGGGATGCCCCCTATACATGCATTGCATTGTGTTGAAATCAGGAAATATAGGTATGGAAATTCGACTTGAATTTGAAGATGTTAAAAGTGTCTGGAAAGACATAAGCGGGAAGTCTGTTCCACATAGGAATTGTTCGGCCAAAGAAAGAATTTTCCCTATAGTGAGTTGTGCGCTCAGCTGACCAATCCACAACGAACGGGTGAGCTCTGTTTGAGAAGCGCGTATTACGACCAAATACATGTCTGTCCGGAATAAGTTCACCTATCTCAGCAGAACACTCTCCGTGAAAGTATCGATAGAATAAAGATACACAACCCACACTCCTACGATGCTCTAGGGAGTTGATGGAATTAGATATTCGATCGTCCCCTTTAAGTATAAGTGCCCTTTTCTGTACGGGGTCAAGTAGTTCCAATAAGATATTGAAGCACCTGCCCATACATGGGAATTGTATTCCATTTTGGGATGGATATAAGTGTTATAGACAGTCAAGAGATCAGTAGTGTCCGACCGAACGCACTTTTTCAGACCGAACCCGTAACCGAACCCGAACTTCGGTAAATTTTGCAAAGTTCGGCCGAACCCAAACCCGTAACCGAACTTATTTTTATTTAAAAAAAGTTGTTTTTGCAAATAATTATGAAAAAAACAACTAAAAGATGTGTTTTTTTTATTAGTTGTATACTTAAAAAAGTGGAAAAAAATATATTTCTTTTAAATAATAGCCCGATTCTAGGTGTAAAGTAGTTGCACTGGTAATATGGCTTAATTTAAAGACGATAAAATTGTTGGCAGAGAAAAAGAATTGCTGCTTTTCTTTTTTATAAATTGTGAACGAATGACAAAGTTTTTATTTTTCATTTGATTTAAAATAAAAAATCCAATACAATAAAAATATTTCAAAAACATAACAAGTGGTTTTTTAAGCAAACAGATGAACGAATAATTATAGCACAAACTAATTCTCAACACTTCCACTTTTGTTTTATAATTATTTATCCATTTACATTTGTAATATTAAGTAATTTCTTTAAGTTGTTAAACTGTTGCTTTAAGAGCGGTTTTGTAAATATATCGGCCAACTGTTGTGATGTTGGCACATATTGAAGCTGGAAACCATTATTCTCGTAGACTTCACGGATAAAATGAAACTTAACTTCAATATGTTTGGTTCGCTTGTGAAACTGTGGATTCTTGACAAGCTTTATGGCACTCTGGTTATCCAAATATAAATTAGGAGATTGAATGCTGTCACCCAATAGATCTTTTAACAACCGTTGTACCCATACAATTTCCTTAACGCTTTCGCATGCAGCCATGTATTCTGCTTCAGTAGTAGAAAGGGCTATTGTCTGTTGTTTTCTTGACGACCATGAGATCGGCCCATTCGATAACATTACAACATAACCACCAGTAGAATGTCTACTTTCAGTATCCCCGGCATAATCTGAATCTGAATAACAATTAAGAATTAAGTTATTAGTTTTAGAAAATTCGATACCCTGTTCAATTGTGCCTCGTAAATATTTGAAAATACGCTTGATTCCAACAATGTGTTGCTCATTATAAGAATCCATAAAACGACTTGCATATGATACTGCAAACGCAATATCTGGCCTAGTTACTATAGCCAGATACATTAACGACCCAACTGCTTCCCTGTAGGGAAAATTTACGTTGTTTGATGCTGCACTTGTTGTTTGGACATATTCAGCTGGTGTACTTACTGGCTTGGCATCTTGCATATTAAATTTCTCTAACACTTTCTTTATATATGCAGTTTGACGAATTACTATCTTGCATGGTTCTTGAGTTATTTCCATGCCTAGGTAATATAGTGAATTAAAAACTTTTACGTCAAACTCGCCTCTCAAACAATTAACGAACTCATCTGCTGCTTCTTTTGATTCAGCAGCTATTATACCATCATCAATGTATATAGCTAGTATGATTGTTTTATTATCTACTGAACCAATAAAGACACACGAATCTGCAGTACTAACTTTAAAGTTAAACTTCTTTAAAATATCTGTGAACCTTTTGTTCCAGCATCTTGAGGCCTGTTTCAGTCCATAGAGACTTTTATTAAGTTTACAGACTTTATTACTATCATCGCTATACCCAACAGGTTGGTGCATAAAAATTTCCTCCTCCAGGTGTCCGTACAAAAATGCTGTTTTGATGTCAAATTGGGTTAGGGAATAATTAAGAGATGCACTCAAGGCTAAAATTGTTCTAATAGAAATAAACTTTGCTACTGGGCTAAAAGTTTCCTCGTAATCTATTCCTTGCCTTTGGGTAAACCCACGAATAACAAGCCTTGCCTTATAGCGTTCTACGTCACCTTCTTGATTTCTTTTTATTTTATATACCCATTTATTAGATATAGCTTTTTTCCCCTTAGGTAGTTCAACAAGTTTCCATGTATCATTATTAATGAGAGACCTGTACTCCTCATCCATAGCATTCTTCCACTGAAACTTATGGTTACCACTCATGGCTTCTTGATAATTTTGTGGTTCTTCGTAGTCAGCTACTAATGCACAATTTGTTTCGCAAAGATCCTGGTTCCTAGATCGCAAATTGTAACGACTACAAGGTACGTCATGAACATTGACTTCTTCTGTTTCCTGTACTATATCATCTTCAGCATCTTCAAATTCATTAGTTGAATCAGCTGCTGGCGCTACAATAGCTTTTATCTCCCCCTCAATGTCATGATCAGTACCCTTATCAAAATTATCTCCTACTTTTATCTCATTTTCAAATTCTCTAATTATTACATTACGTGAAATTTCTATTCGTTTTTCTCCTGGTATCCACACACGGTAACCTTTAGTATTTTCCTGATAACCTACGAATATACCTTTCTTAGATTTCGAGTCAAACTTTCTACGTTTTTCCTGTGGAACATGAACATACGCATCAGAACCAAAAACGTGCAACATAGAGATATCAGGTGGTTTTCCGAACCATAATTCAAACGGGGTTGTGTTTCCCCGTGGGCTTTTCCCTGTTCTATTCAAAGTATAAACTACATTATTAACAGCCTCGCCCCAGTAATTAAGTTTAAGACCCTTGCTATGTATCATAGTTCTAGCTGCTTCAACTATAGTTCTCATATCGCGTTCGGCTCTACCATTATGTTCGGGTGTATATGGTGTAGATTTCTGATGTACTACTTTATATTTACGTAAAATATCACATACCTCTTTATTAACGTACTCCGAACCATTGTCTGACCGTAACGTTTTTACCTTCTTGCCAGTATCTGCTTCCACTTGATCTAAATATCTTGCTACCATTTCAGGAACATCAGATTTCGCCTTAAGGCAGTAAACATAACGATAGTTAGAGAAATCATCACGAAATATCAGCATGAATCGAGCACCACCAAACGATGTTTCTTGCATTGGACCACAAAGGTCTGTATGCACTAAATTTCCAACCTCATTTGCTCTACTATTACTTTCAGCAAATGGCATTCTATGCTGCTTACCCATCACACAGCCTTCACAAAAGAAATCACCACCACTATATTTTATATTTTGATACTCCAACACATCTTTAACATGAGCTTTGCCCTGATGACACATTCTTTCATGCCAAATTTGCAAAGAATTTACTTTGACAGCCACATTTGACTCACCAGATTCATTTTGTACTTGTACCAATAACTTGAAAAGTCTTGAATTTTCTCTAATGGCCTTAAGAAACACCTTACCATCACGCTTAAAGACGCATTCATCTCCATTTGCTTCTAAAGAGTAACCCTTGTCCAAACATGCATTTGTAGAAAAAAGATTTAGTTTGATGTTTGGAACGTATAAAACATTTGACAGGAATTTTGAATTCCAGACCTTACCATCATAAGCTTTAATATAAATGTCACCTTTACCAACTGCTGGAATAGTGTCACCATTACCAACCCGGATACTCGTTGGAGTTTCAAACTCAACATAATTCTTGAACCACTCTTTCTTGTTGGACATTTGGTCACTTGCACCGGAGTCGACAAACCAAGTATTTTCTTCGGAGGAGGCCACAAATAAATGTTCACCAATAAACGCATCAGCATTAGACTTGTTGTTGCCACGATTTTTATTAGGACAATCACGTTTCCAATGCCCAAATTTATTACAAATATAGCATTTACCTCTTGGATTTTTGTTACCTTGATTTTGTGGACCATTGTTGACTTTTTTATTACCATGCTTTGCTACAAACGCATCAGACTTTAAAGGTTCAATGCCCAATCTGGATTCCTCCATACACAATCTGGATGTCAAATTCTTAAGTGTTCTTTCTTCTTTGCCCGTAGCTTCCCATGAAGAAAAGAAGTGCTTAAAATCATTTGGTAGGGTCATCAGTATTTTTGTAATAAGCATGTTGTCTGAAATCTTTTCACCAAGATCTTCCAACTGCTTAGCCATCTTTTGCAATTTTGAGATGTGCACTGAAATACCATCTTCAGGAGACTTTTCATATTTAAAAAATTGTTGCTGCAGTAAATGTATTGACGTTTCAGACTTCTGCTCATATACGCTTTCGAGCACGGACCACATTTCAGCCGCTGTGTCACAATTCATAACGTGAAGCATTGGTTCTTCACCCATAGATACAACCAGAACCCTTTGAGCCTTTGCATCCAATGTATTCCAATTTGCTACCCCTGGTGCTTCTTGTTCGGGCTTCTTTTTTGCTCCACTTACAATTTCCCAAAGATTGCCAGCACGTACCACCACCTTTACCTGGAATTTCCACAAAGTCCAGCCTTCTGAACCCTCTAGTTTAGAGATCTTGAAATCCTCCATTTGAACCAAAAAGCTTATCCAACACAAAGAAAAACAGTACCAATTGCTAACAGTTATCGTATTCTTCAGAAGTTATGGAAAAAAGGCCCATAACCTGTTGGCAGAGAAAAAGAATTGCTGCTTTTCTTTTTTATAAATTGTGAACGAATGACAAAGGTTTTATTTTTCATTTGATTTAAAATAAAAAATCCAATACAATAAAAATATTTCAAAAACATAACAAGTGGTTTTTTAAGCAAACAGATGAACGAATAATTATAGCACAAACTAATTCTCAACAAAAATGCAATACATACAAAAGTTCGGTGTTCGGTAAAGTTCGGCAAAAATTTGACCGAACACCGAACAGTGGCCGAACGTCACTTTTTGCCGAACTCCGTAACCGAACCCGAACGTTCGGTCGGACACTAGAGATCAGATGGTGTGAAGTATCTTCTACAACGTTTCAAAAACCCTAAACATTTAAATGCGTCTTTCGCTACTTCAAAAATGTGCTTATTTCAACGGACATCACACTGTAATTTCATGCCCAGAACGTCAAGAGCTTCCGATTCATCAATAATCGTAGTACCAATAGATAAATTAGAAATTTCTGCACCACGAATACGCTTGTGTGTTAGAGTATAGCATTAAGTCTTCCGTGCATTAAAATCGACTCTATTCTCCAGACCCCATAAACAGATTCTCGACAGGTCAAGGTTAAGAGAGTTATCCATATGCTGCCTCATAAGTCTAACTTCGGACTGACCCGGTCTATGATCAAAAGAATAAGAGTGACAGATATTGCTGTCATCCGCAAAAGAATAAATAGGGTTTACAGTAAGATTCAGTAGGTCGTTGATAAAAACTAAAAAAAGGGATGGAGAAAGAACAGAACCCTGTGGTACACCTGCGTTTAGAATGAAGTTCCTAGAGGAGAACCCATCTACAACAACACGGATAGAACGTTCACTTAGAAAGCTTGCAATAAAACGAGCAAAATTATCACCTACCCCAAATGCTCTTATCTTCGAGATAAGTGCACGGTGCCAAACTCGATCAAACGCCTTGGAAATGTCTAGAGCGATAACCTTACTTTCACCAAGGCGGTGAATGGATCTGCTCCACTGCTCAGAGAGAAACGCCATTAGATCACCTGTTGAACGGCCCTTACGGTAACTATACTGACGATCACTCAACAGGCCATTTGACTCTAAATAGTTCACAAAATGGAAGTTAACCATACTCTCCATAATCTTTGAGAGCGTGGAGCATATGGCGATTGGGCGATAGTTGTCGGGGTTTGAGGCTTCTCCTTTTTTTGGGATTGGTTGAACATTGGCCACTTTCCAGCAAGAGGAAAATATACCCGCGTGGTATGAAATACTGAAAAAGTTTCGCAATGGACTAGCGAGCGTGGTAGAACACTTCTTCAAGACCAGTGCTGGAATACCATCCGGTCCCGGAGACTTGTGCACGTTGAGCTCGACAAGAACCTTTTTGACCGCTCGTGTCCTGAAGAATATGCTGGGCATAGAACATGACACCATAGGTAGCACAGGCAGTGTTTGGTTACTTACGGGTAATGAAGAGTTGTTGGCAAAAATTTCAGCCATAAGATTGGCCTTATCTACTGGGTCAGTGATAATCCGATCATCCCTTAACAGAGTTGGGATGGAAGTGCTCGTATTACTCTTGACTAGAGTTGTCAGTCGATTAAGAATAATTCGATTAATCGATCAAACAAAACCCAACTCTTGTTCGAATAATTCAAAAATGACGATTTTCGAATAACGAATAAATCGATTAATTAATGTCGATTAAACGAGGACTTAAGATCGATTAGCAGATGGGCTGAGGTAAATAATCTGACACTGAATCCCTGTAAATCTTTAGTTTTGCCTATTAGTAAGTATGAATATGATTTTATACATTTTCCTACTATAAGCCTGGGGAATACTTCTCTTAACTATGTTAAGAAAGCTAAATATTTAGGCTTTTATATAAACTCCTCGTTATCCTGTGGTGACCATATCAATAATGTGATTCGTAAAGTCTACCTGACATTACGTAATCTACGAATGTCGTCAAACTTTACACCGATTGAGTTAAAAAGGCGTCTTGTTGTCCAACTGATTCTTCCACTGATAACCTACTCTGCGGAGGTCTACAGTAAACTTGATTCACACTCCCTTCATAAATTGGAGGTCTCTTTTAATAACGCAACTCGCTATGTCTATGGTCTGCGCCGTTTTAGTAGTATGACTACGTGGAGAACTATGATTCTTGGCTGTGACATTGTTAATTACCTTGACATGAGAAATTTGCTATTCTTACATAGACTTATATACCAAAAAACCCCACCCTACCTTTATGAGAAAATTACCTTTGGTCAATCAACAAGAAACATGACTCTAATTGTGCCCAGACATAATTATTTAAACACTAGTAGACTTTTTTTCATTAACGCCATAAAACTCTGGAATGATTTGCCCAACGATACTAAATTCATTTCATCAAAAAATTTGTTTAAAAATGAACTCTTAAATCATCTGACAAATACAAATAGAAATGCATAAACTTATAATTGTTTTGATAAATAAACTATTATGTTAAAAAAAAAAAAAAAAAAAAAAAAAAACATATAGTATATATTTGCATATTATAAACTATAGCTTCTTTACTTTATTTTGTCTTGACTTAATATATTGTTCTTGCAATCATTTTATATTTTAATTATTGTTTTATTATTATTGCTATTTTACTGCTTTTTTTTTTATTTATTTATTGTACTAATTAATTATGTCAATCTTTATGTAATACCAGTTGAACTATAAAAGAATTTATTCTTATTGTTCTAATAATGAAAAAACTAAATAAATCTAAATCTAAATTAATCGAACAATTATTTTTAATTAAAAAATTAAATAAATCTTTAGAATTTGATTTATTCTCATAAATTTTGAAAGATTTTATACAAAATGTAGGAAAGTTAAAATATATTGTAGCCATAGCCCTGGATAGCACATCCATTATAGAATTAGAGGGAGTTATCAAGTTTTTAATAAATAATTTAGAAAAAATTAATAATTCTTTTGCATCAGACTTACTAAAACGTATTAAAATAGAATATAATGAGAGACGTATAAAAGTGTTAAATACGTTAATAATTTTTCTAAATTCTGGAAATTTTCCGAGCAATGAAAGTTTCTTAAAATATTCTCCAAAAAGCGAAACAAAAGAATATGCAAATAAATTATACTCCAGATTATTTTATGTTGAAAGTAATCACAATAATTCAGATAAAAGAATTGAAATAGAGGAAGTTATTAGTAATGACATTGGCAACTCTGTCTTGTGTTTGATAAGTTGTATTAATATCGGTCGCTTAATAAATAATTTATTTTTTGTGTTTTAAAATATTTACTATTGTTAAAAGTGGTTTAGTTCAATATTAAAAAGTTTTATTAGTGTTTGTTGTGTTTTTTATACAATTAAAAATATATTTTGGACAGTAATTTAGTGTATTAAAATAATAATAAAATACTGTTGCTTTTTTATGCACTGTGTTTGTTGTTATAATTTGCATTTCCCTTTTGTGTTTTATTTATTTTTAAAAGTTGCCAATACAGTATATTGTGAATAAATACATATTTTTTTTTACAGTACATTCTGGATAAGTAAGGACAATTTAATTTCATTTAGATTATTTTTTATTTTTTGTGTGGATAAATTTTTTTCTTGTGAATAAATTTTATTAATTTATTGGTGATGGAGAATTTTAAATGCATAAGTATGTTTTGTACCATTACTAAACCTGCACGAATGATTTCTTGTTGGTTGTGTGAAGGGTGTTGCCATGTGACGTGTGCTGGTCTTACGGGACGTGATGCTGATATGTTAAAGAAGGATGGTATTCATTGGCGTTGTGTGAAGTGTAGGAAGGTTAGTGTTGATTTTTTTAGATTTTTCAAGGGCGTGAACTCCGAAATATTAAAGCTCGCCAACGATCTCTCTGGTCTTGTCGTACGCTTTAATAAGTTCGGGTCTATGGTTTCCGAGTACTTAGAGTTGGATAAGGTGTCGATGGCGGCATCCGTTCCCTCTCCGAGGCGTAAAAACCGGCAAACTGTGTTCCGTCATCAGATAGTTCGGTTTCGGACTCGTCTTCAATCAAGCCGATTGAGGGTCCACTTTCGAGTGTTTCTGCTGGGGAAGTACCAACGAAGTCCAAACCGACTTCGGATGACCCGGTTAAGGAATCTTTCTCAGCTTTGCCGGCTGATAAAGATCTCTCTCAGGGTTTTTAGTGTTAGAGTGTTAGGGCTACAAAAGTTTAGTTTTCAGTAAGTCTCTAAATTGATTATCTTACTCACTGTAAGTCCTCAAAGTTTGTGAAATGAAAATCTCTATTTTAGGGACAAAAGGATCGTTGCTTGTCAAGCGAAATAAGGTCCAAGTAGCGGTCCAAATTCTTGTAGAATAATTATTATTGAGTTGCAGATTTTAAAAATCACAGCGAATAGCCAATACATTTGCCCAAAAATGCGTAATCGTCAAATGGTAAATTTTTTCACCAAGAAAAATAAGGGGGAAGGAGAGGGGTCCATTTTTTGTTTCATAACTTTTATTTCGTCAAGGATCAGGACAATGAACAGAAAATCAAAATCGCTTCGGCAGAAAATTTCTGGTCGTAAAAGGGTTAAGTAATCATTCTGTATAGTTTTTGTTCAACAGTTTTAGCTTGTAAATGAGTAAAAACAGATCAGGGGAAAAGTTGCCCCTTTAAGAGCCAAAACAAGCCTCTGAAAGCATACAATTATTTTGGTTTTTCTATTCTAAATATGTAAAATTTTAGGATGATTATTCAATGGTTATGAATTAATTGAATATTTAATAATACAAAAATTTTTTTAAAAATATAACGTAAAAAAGATTAGTTTTAATAAATCCCGAAATCCCGGGATTAGGATTTTAAAATCCCGAATCCCGGGATTTGTAAATGTCAATCCCGTTTGGCATCCCTATACTGGAGTGGTATTTTGCACTAAAAAAAAAGTTATATCCCTAATGTACATATGGGTTCACTTTACGTATATGGTCGTATATGATTCATAAATATATAATTATGTATGTCCACAAATGTGTTCATATATGTACATTAGAGTGACTCAAAAAAAAAAGTTGATGATGTACCTCCCTCAAAATTTACTTTGACATGTTTTATGAAGATTCCCAAAATATTTGGGCTCTAGCCATAATCTCCCGTGAGCTAAACCGCGTCAAAAAGGGGTCCAAAAATGGTATTTTTCATGAATAAAAAATTCAGTAAATTTTTTTTGGTCCAATGAATGACCAAATATAATAGATATTTAGGAATTCTTTGATTCTGCATTAAAACATTTTATAAATCTAACCACAGACTCGAGATAACGAGATGTTTATGTCAGTTTTTTGATGCTTTTTAATTCGATTTTACTGAAAACTTAAATAACTTTGGTATTTTTGGTCCGATTTTCACTTATAATACATCGTTAGAAAGGTGTTGACCACCGCTTGGGATTTTAGTCAAAAATTAACCCTTAACTGCACTGTCTTACTTTTTTTATAACATTTACTTCGACATCATTAAAAACCCATTTTATAACCACAAAAAGCGTATCTTTGTGCAGGAAACACGTTTAATTAATGTATTTGGCCACAATTAATTTAACCCATGCATGATCAAAATATTTTGGCCAACATTTTTAAAAAAGTTTTTGCGGAAATTATTGAAAGCTAGTTGAAATACTTTAAAAAAATAAAATAAAAAAGGTTTTTGTTTAAATAGACGTGCTTATTAATATCAAATAATTATAACGTGTACACTTTCCCGGTGAATTTTTTTTTCGGAATTCATATGTGCAAATAAATTTTAGAAATAAAATATAAATCAATTTTCTCTTAATCGCATATATTCGTGCAAAAAACGCATCTAATAAATAGATCTTAATATTTTTTATTTAACCCATTCATGACCAATTAAAAAATTTAAGTCCAGTTGTAATACACTAACAAGGGAAGTATCTCAACCCTTATGAACCGATTTGCATGAAACGTAAAATATATATAAAAGAGACAATTCTAAGGTTGGGGTGTCTCGGCTTATCGGCCATATCGGGGATTTAGGGGTTCAAAACATGGGTCAAAAAATGGCGAAAAAATCGTTTTTTGGATTTTTCAGCCATTTCTTTCTAAGAAACTATATGATGTTTACATATGAAAAGAAAGGTTTTTTTAATGCCTATCTAATGGTGGCATAACCTTGTAAAAGTTTGGCTTCGTTAAATACTTTTTTCATGAAAATGTGAAAATTTTGGGGGGTATTTATATGAAGACATAGAGCTACGATGTCCATATGAATACGAAATAATCTTTATTAAATTTAAGTCGACACGTATTTTTGCTCTAGAGGATATTCCTGTTAGTTCGTGAGATATCGAAATTTTCCCGGAGGTCCATATGATTTCATAAGGGGACAACGAAATTTTGAAACACTGATATGGCCGAAAAGCCGAGACACCCCAACCTTAAAATCGTCTCATTTATATATATTTTAAGTTTCAGGCAAATCGGTTCATAAGGGTTAAGATACTTCCCTTGTAAGAAAAAAAAATATTAAAATCAAACAGAAACAACTTTAAATTAAATATAAAACAGTGACGAAATAGAACAAAGTTTGTTTTTATTTAATTTAAATATGTTTCTAGTTGTTTTTAACATGACACGATTAGTAGACAACATTTTAAAATTAAGATGTAACAATATTGTTTTAAAATTGGCCATGCTAAATTTAAATATGCAACAAATTTTAATTTAAAGTTGACCAATATTAATTTTAATATGCGACATTTTTTTCTTTTGCAGCTTTTTACTTACCTAAAAACCATGAAACTTAAAATAAAACAATACAAATTTTTGTTTTAGTTTTTTTTTATTATTTTTACAATATTTTTTAATAACACATCAAAAAAATTAACACTACTCTAATTGTACATCTAAGGTAGAATTACATCCAAGGCTTTGGCTTTAAATATTGCTTGTTGGCTTTATTTTTTGCTATACATAAAATAATTAAAGCCAAAGCCTTGGATGTACTTCTACCCTAATTGTAGCACTACATCTAATTACAACAAATGTAATTAAATACCAAAAATAAAAAATAAACACACTTAAATTAATACTAATAAACACACTTAAATTAATACTAATAAACACACTTAAATTAATACTAAAGTTAGAAGTTTTAATTTTCTGCCAATTACATACACATCCCCTCCTCGTTTTTTTTGTCTTTGTTTCACTTGGTTTTTTACTTTTTCTTCAGTTTTTTGTTTTGTTTTTAATGTTAATAATATTATTTGTCACTTTAGTTTTTTAACTTTTAATTTTACTTTAGTTAATTTAATTAATTTCACTTAAAACTCGTCACATTTAGAGATGTGAAAAATGTGCGTCTTTTTTTAATGAAAAAATATTTTAACATTGTATCTACTTAAAATAAAATTGCCCAACTTTACTATATTTCTTGAAAAAAAAAAACTTTAAATGTCAAAAAACAAAATTGTTCAACTTTAAAATAACCACGAAAAATATTGTTTTTAATACAAATATTTGAATAAGATTTTTTTTAATTTTTAACGACTTTTAATGACAGCATATTAAATTTAAAGTGATCAATTTTAAATTAAAATTGTATGCAATTTTAAAACAAACATATTTTGTTTAAATCAATCAAAAACAATATTAAAATTTAAATTTTTCCAAAAATTGTATGCAATTTTAAAACAAACATATTTTGTTTAAATCAATCAAAAACAATATTAAAATTTAAATTTTTCCAAAAATATGTAGCATACTTAAAATAAACATGAAAATATTTGATTTAAATATGTTTTTTTTCCCTCAGTGTACTTAAAAAAATAATATAATTGATATTTCAATTTATTAGATGCGTTTTTTGCACGAATATATGCGATTAAGACAAAATTTGTTTATATTTTATTTTTAAAATTAATTTGCACATACAAATTTCGAAAAAAAATTTTGACCGGGAAAGTGTTACACGTAATAATTATTTGATATTAATAAGCACGTCTAGATAAACAAAAACCTTATTTATTTATATTTTTTTAAAGTATTACAACTAGCTTTCAATAATTTCCGCAAAAACTTTTTTAAAAATGTTTGCCAAAATATTTTGGTCATGCATGGGTTAAATTAATTGTGGCCAAATATATTAATTAAACGTGTTTCCTGCACAAAGATATGCTTTTTGTGGTTATAAAATGTTTTTTTAATGATGTCGAAGTAAATGTTATAAAAAAGTAAGACAGTGCAGTTAAGGGTTAATTTTTGACTAAAATAAACAAAACCTTATTTAATTATATTTTTTTAAAGTATTACTACTAGCTTTCAATAATTTCCTCAAAAACTTTTTTAAAAATGTTTGCCAAAATATTTTGATCATGCATGGGTTAAATTAATTGTGTCCAAATATATTAATTAAACGTGTTTTCTGCACAAAGATATGCTTTTTGTGGTTATAAAACGGATTTTTAATGATGTCGAAGTAAATGTTATAAAAAAAGTTAGACAGTGCAGTTAAGGTTTAATTTTTGGCTAAAATCCCAAGCGGTGGTCAACACCTTTCTAACGATGTATTAGAAGTGAAAATCGGACCAAAAATATCAAAGTTATTTAAGTTTTCAGTAAAATCGAATTGAAAAGCATCAAAAAACTGACGTAAACATCTCGTTATCTCGAGTCTGTGGTTAGATTTTTAAAATGTTTTAATGCAGAATCAAAGAATTCCTAAATATCTATTATACTTGGTCATTCATTGGACAAAAAAAAAATTACTGAATTTTTTATTCATGAAAAATACCATTTTTGGACCCTTTTTTGACGCGGTTTAGCTCACGGGAGATTATCGCTAGAGCCCAAATATTTTGGGAATCTTCATAGTCAAAGTTAATTTTGAGGGGGGTACAACTCTAACTTTTTTTTTGCCCATATAAGGTGAGTCGGTCTAATGTACATATGTGTCCATTAGGGTGTCCCACAAAAAAAGTTGTCCGGGCTCAAGCATAATTTGAAAGCTTATAGGGTAAAGTATTTTTGAGATTTTTTTTCAGATTTTTCGGAAAAGGTTTTAAGGTCGGCTTTGCCGACCGTTTTTTTAACTTTCTTTATAAAATCGTGAATAACTACGAGTTTCTTCACTACTGAGGTAATATTTTTAAAGAAAAATGTCCAAACTTTATTTTTGTGTGCATAAACTATAAGTTTTGGCAACTCTTTTGCTCATTTGGGTACCCTACATTCGATTTTTTCGTAAATTTTAAATAAATTTTGAAAATAACACTTTGTAACTTTTAAATTTTCTATGAAAGTCAAAAAAAGTAATAATGCAGTTTGAAAGATAAATTAATTCTTTATAATTTAGCAACAATAATTTTTGAATTCGCTCTTACCGTTCCAAAGTAATACCATTTTGAAGCTTTCAACCCATTGTATAAAACTAAAAATAAAATATTGAATTTAAAAAAGATATTGGTTGTGCAGAATATTTTATGCCCTGCAATATGTGAAAAAAATAAAAAAAAATATTTATAAAAATGTTTTTTGACAAGGCCGTCTTGGTGGTCCCCAGCGGTGGCCGTAAGGGAGACCTTCCCCCTCGCGATAAATATTACCAATACATTCATTGTGCTTTTTCCACTGAAGTAATCAAATTTTTATCATTATTTGAATAAACCCGCGCCCACAAAATGGGGCGGGCCGAAAATAAGCATTTTATTATTTCCTAGACGCAGGTACATGACTTTATACATCTTCTTTTACAAAAAAGTTTTATTTTTTTAACAAAAATACCAAATATAATGTAAAAAAATACGTTATTTGTTGATTCTTTTTTCCCCCTTGACCGATTTTTCCCATTTGATAAGATAACCTTCCTATGACCATAAGACATATGCGTGCCTAACATCAGGAGTCTATCTCTTTTATTTTTGATTCCATCGTGTCTTATACAGCCGGACGGACGGACATTTTGACCTACTGCCCTAAATTACCATCAAACGTGACTTGTTAGGGAGTTGCTAAAAGCAGTTTTGTGTTCAGCATCAAAAAATCTTAAGGATCCACCTTCTCACATTTCTGTTACTGACCAAAACTCGAATTTTTCAGGTCTTTATAAGAAGTTTATTATCTAACGGCCGTATTCAAAATGAAATTCTAGACACTGTCTAGATACTGTTTAAGGATTTCTTATTCAAAACACATTTTCTTAAACTATGAACATACGCTGAACATCTCTTGCCTAACTGGCGCCATATTGATTTTGTAAAATGTCAACAAAAAAATAAATACCAAAGAGTTTAAGTTATTTTAAAACTCTTGCAATTTTTAAAAACAATTTCCACAACTTGCTTTTTTAATTAAAGCCATTTTTAGTAAAAAATTAATATATTTTTTGTGGTTTTTCATAAATTTTTTTATTTTTTTCTTATGTGATTTACTAAAACAGGGATGATCAACTTTTTGTTAAGCAGACTTAACTAAAATCATTTTGAATAGACTCTTGAACAAACAGTGAACAAGCCTTAAAAACATTTTAGTAACGAACTCGATGTTCAGGGTGAACAAACCGTGTCTAAAACTTTATTTTGAATACGGCTGTAATAGTTTATTAACTAATAGTAAAGTTTTGTACAATGGATAGAAATCTTTAAAATGGTATTACTCTGAAACGGTAAGAGCAAATTCAAAAATTATTTTTTTAAAATTATTTAGAATTAGTTGATCTTTGAAACTGCATTGTCACTTTTTTTGACTTTCATAGAAATTTTAAAAGTTACAAAACGTTACTTTTAAAATTTGTGGAAAATTTACGAAAAAACCTTATGTAGGGTACCCAAATGAACAAAAGCATAGCCATGCACACAAAAATAAAGTTTAGACATTTTTCTTTAAAAATGTTAATTCAATAGTAAAGAATATCGAGTTTATTGGCGAACTTATAAAGAAAGTTAAAAAACGATCGTCAAAGCCGATTTTAAGCACAAAATCGATTTGCGCGATAAGCTTTCAAATTATGCTTGAGCACCCAAGAAAATCGAATAAAGGTTTTTTTTGGGATGCCCTAGTGTCCATATATGGTTCATATATGATCATATATTTTCATATACGTAGCCACATATGCTCGTATATGTTTCCATATACGAACATTTTTCACCGGGTTTAATTAATTTCAAATTGCATTAAAGGCCAAATTATAATACGATAACTAAAAATATACGTCTTCTCAACACAAATAATATTACATTTTATTTTCAGACGAAAACTAAAATAAGATCAGTGGATTTAGTGTTGTATATTTATATTAGAAGTCACAAAAAAAACATTTATTAATTTAACAACGTTACAGGTACCTACGCCAACTAATGTTTCGTCATGTTTTATATTTTTATTTTAGAAGTTCGTCAGGAAGCTGTACAGCAAGCTCTGGCTGCCTTGAAATCTCGACCTAAAACTAATTTACCAATGCCGTCTAAAAGAAGCTCTGTGTTAAATAGAAGTCCCGAACGAACTAATGATGACACTGGTAATATTTGGTCAGCAAAGAAAAATGACCTTTATATATTTAGATAAACTTATACAATATTTATATTTTATCTTATATGGTTTATTTGAAAGTATGTATAAATAACATTTTTTTTTCAGAAACTTTTAGACAACAGTATTCGTGTTAAGAATGCCAAAAATATTTTGGCATTCTGGCACGAATCTGTCATAAGCAATGTTGGCAATCGATCTCTTTTCAATACCGTTATCCATTTCAAAACCCTTAAAATTGAATATCGGTAACAATACAGAAACTCAGTTTTGGTATCGGATACCGGTATTTAGATTAGAATAAAAATTTGTTACGAGGCCTCCGTTTCTTTGCTGAATCAAAATCAATTGCTTAAGAATATTAAGCTCATGGCGGCGCTGTCCAATGGGCTTGTTTAATGACCACAACAAAAATATTTACGTCCATCCAGAAAGTTGTTCCCTTAAAATTTAAGTTTGAAAATGGCAGATATCAAAGTTACAAAAAAGTAGGCGGGCCAAAAAAATGATCTTTGATTATCTCCTTGGTCCATGTGAAGGACCCTGACGATCTTCTCATATAAAAATTTTTCATTTGTTTAAAAACTACAAAAATAAATGCCATTTTTTGGAGGTTGTTTTAGTTCTATAAGGGGGAACTTTTACCCTCTTGTCCGATTTTGTCCATTTATGAACATACCCGTGTAAAAAAATAATCTCCTTATATCTGATAGTACATATCTAATTAGATATGGTAGATCCGAGAAATGGGGACAAATCTCGGATCAAATTAGATCTAATTGTATCTGATCTGATATAAATTCATATGCACTGATTTTAGATTTTTAGATTTTTTTTTTTTGATTTCTAATTAAGCCTGAAATAATTTAAATAAACTTAATTCAATTTTGTTTAAACTATCTTTTATTGATTAAAATTCAGAACGATTAACAGGAAATAACAGAAAAATATTTTAATACGTTAACTCTTATGCCAAATTCTTGAAATCTTTATGTCTTTTCCATATTTTTTACGTCGGTTCCTGGAAAGTTGATTTTTCGTAATACAGCACATTTTCCATTTAACCATACCAAAGTTGTATTCTGCCTGCCCGGGTGAAAATGACTATGCATGTTCATATATGATGCATATATGGATGTCCATACAAGTGCATATCCGTAATTTGAGGGTACATGTACATTAATGATCATACATTGTCATACATGAATTTGTATGTAAAATTTTTTTTTTGTATTTTTTTCCATAAAACGTCTATTAATTGAAATTTTTTCAAATATAAATAATTTGTACTAATTTATGACACTGATTTTTTAATAAAAACTAACGAATATTTAACACGTTCGCTGCCGCCATATATTATAAAAAAAGTTACCAGTGTGCCAAAAGTGTTTTTTTGTTTAAAAGTGTATGTTAAGTGTAAGTGAACCGCACTGAAAACTGTTTAATAATATTAGGTAGCGTGTGACCCACCGGTGGTGCACATGGCCTTTAGGAAAAAATTCTTGTGAACCACCGGTGGGTCACATGGCAGCGAACGTGTTAAAAAATATACTTTGGACTTTATGATACTTTAGGCTAATCAAAGCTTCGAAGAATTAACCACTTTTCGAATGAATTCACAAATAAAATACATTTGATTTTTATAGTCACTGAATAGAATTATCTTTAAATATCAATATTTCTTGGAATGGATTCGATTTTTACCATTAAATCGAATTCTTGTTTATAAGAATTTTAAAAACTGAATGCATTCTTTATTTCATTTATTTATTATTCATGAGACTTTTAAAAATCGAATTTATAAAAACTTACGCATTCAATTTCAAAGTCGAATGAAAAAGAAACCGAATTCATTCTATATTTTAAAATCAAATGTAAATTCATTCGATAAATTGTGATTGGGGAATGCAATCATTAAAGTTTAATTCAGAACACCAAATCTTATTAAGGGATGAAATCCTTTGCAGCTCTGACAGTAATACCGTCAGAGTGTTCGAATTTTCTTCAAAATTTGGTTGTTTACGTTAGTGCCGTTCATATTCGCCTATAGAATACAAAAATTATAATCAATCTTGATGTATAATCATTATTGTCCAACCGAACGACTTTTTCAGACTGAAACCATACATGAACTTCGTCCAATTTTGCAAAGTTCTGCCGAACCCAACCTTTAAAAAAAATATTTTTAAGACATGTATGCTATGCAGATGCATAGCATATATGAAGGGGTATGACATATCTATCTACACGTAGTTGCATACATTTACATATATGGAATATTACATTACTTGTGTATGTTCATATATGCTCCCATATATGACATACATTTCCATATATTGTTCATATACTATCATACATGGAATCATGTATGAGCATGTATGAACATACATGGTCATTTTCACCCGGGTGTAAATTTTTTTTTTAGAAAATAATGATAAGTTAAAATCAATGCAACAATCATACACTCAAAATAATAACTCTGTTAAATTACAGAAAAATTTAGCTAATTTAATAGAGTACACCATACTTTTCCAGCTAACAACATTTCTTGGTAAATTTATTAAAAAACTCTGTAAAATGATTTTGACAAAAAAAACTGTTAATTTACAGAGTTAATAGTAAAATATTGCTTAAATATAAATGCTTTTTGACAGAGAAAACTCTGTAATTTTACTTTAAAACTCTGTAAAATGATTTGGACAAAAAAAAACTGTTAATTTACAGAGTTTCTAGTAAAATATTGGTTAAATAAACCACCATTTAGCAAAGAAAACTATGTAAATTTACATATATTTGTGAAATGCATTTGATGCAAAAAAAATTACAAAATGCATGTAAGTTTGTAAAATTTTTATAAGATTTCTGCAAAGATTTTTTTTTATAACTTTTTATACCCTCCACTTAGTGATAGAGGGTATATATAAGTTTGTCATTCCGTTTGTAACTCATCGAAATATCGATCTGGGACCCCATAAAGTATATATATTCATGATGCCCGATCGATTTTAAGACATTCTAGCGATGTCCGTCTGTCTGTCTGTGGAAAATGCTGTCACGAACAGAGATGACAGAGATGACTGAAACTTAACATATTTATTGGAAGTTCTCCCGAGAAGTTTGGTATTGCATTTGAGCGATATCGGTTCAGCGGTTCAAAAGTTATGAACGAAAATGCAAGCACACCTCAAAAATTTCAATACATTCAACATAATCCAGCAAAAAAAGAACATACTAAAATGTTAATAAAAAGTAGTTCAACTGCTGCTAAAGTAGTTCTAACTTTGCTGAAACTCTAGTGAATTTAACAAGGCGGTGTCGCTCAAAATAAGTATTTTTTTTTACATTTTTTAAGTACATATAAAGTAGTACTCATACTGTTGTCATAGTTTAAGTTTTTGTATGTAAAGTTTAATTACATCTTTAAGATCACTATTTAAGAGCATTTTTGCACTACTTAAAAAGTGTATTTTTAGAATTCATTAGGAAGTAGATTTAGTAAGCGATTCTGACGATGCCAATGTTCTAATAACATTACTAAACATCGAAAATGCGACTGGGACGCGACCTTATACACTTTATTACATTAGTTCTGCTGGTCAAAAATTCGGTCTCCGCACTTTTCCATCACATCTGGTTTTTGAGAAAATTGTGGTCAAAGTTCAAAAAATCGCCGTTTTGGGTTAAGCTAAAACTTTCCTCTTTAAGATGCAGAACTCATTTGGTCAGTCGCCCTAACTTTTTGGGCACCAATTGTATTTCAATGCTGTCATATCAAAAAAAAGTTTTTGGGGGAAAACACTTTATTAAAAGATTGGTGCTCCAAAGGTTGAAGCGACTGATGAATTGAGTTATACGTCTTTAAGAGCAATGTTTGAACTTTACCCTTAAAAAGTATGGAGACCGGATTTTTGACCAGGAGAATAATTGTAATCATGTTTATAAGCCTTATACTATAAGGTGGCGTTTTTTTTCATATAATTTGTAGCGGCAAAAATCGTTTTTTTGGGAACAATACATCATTGAGAGATAATTGGTGCCCTAGGGGTTAAGGCTACTGACCAAAAGAGTTCAGAATCCTTAAGAGCAATGTTTAAGCTTTAGCCACGACTTATTTTTAAGTCGCTATCATATCGGGTTCATCCGCTATGATTTGGCAAAAATTAACAAAACGGCGATTTTTTTTTAACTTTGACATCAATTTTCCCAAAAGCTTGATGTGATGGAAAAGTTTGGAGACCAGATTTGTGATGAGTAGAACAATTGCAATTAACCGTGTAAGGTCGCGGACCAGTCGCATCAATGAAAGTGTTCGTACCTCAAAAAATTGGTCTAAGTTCAGGACTTTATACTTCATCCGACATAAAATTGTTTTATTTGCTTGACAAAAAAACAATGATCGCTAAAAAATTGCGTTTTAGAGGTTGGTTCCCTTCTCCAAGGTGAAACTTTTCCCCTCCGTTCCGATTTTAACCTACCTAGGACTATAAAAAATATTTGTACCAAACGTCAGCTGGATAGCTGTTTTATTTTGGACTACATCGTGTTACATACAGACAGACGGAGGGATGTTCATAGAACTTCTCAGAATACATCGTGTTACATACAGACAGACGGAGGGATGTTCATAGAACTTCTCAGAATCGATCACTGATCAATATAATATATCGTCACCAACAATCCAACACATTTTGCTTTTTTAAAGTAGCAGCGAAAAACGTTGTGAAACATTTTTTTTAATTTTGTTCATAAGTCCGTCATTTGTCATCGGATAGGTCTGAATTTTTGGAAATGGTTTCAGTTAATGAATTGTATCACAACTAGCAAATCACATTTTGATAATTTTATAGGGGGAGAATGCATCACAATTAGGGTAGCCAGATATAGAATTGACAAAAAAAGTACATTGAGGAAAAAAAAAGAAGTACAATTAAGAAAAAAAAAGTACATTGTGTTTTTCACACCTCGGCAGAACCAACATTAACCTCAAGTTGCGAGCACTGTGAATGTCTTTCTTTATTATGAATCTGGGGTGCCCCACTACTATGTTTCGACGAAAATCAAAATCTTCGCCAAATACGTTTTTTTTCAAAATCGCCGTCAAACGTTAAAAATTTACATTTTAAGCTTATCTAAAAACCAAGGGAAAAATTCGAATTTTATTTAAAATTCATAAGGTATTTGAAATAAAATTTTTGTTTAAATAAATTTCTCAAAAAATTTTAAATTTAATTATTTCCAAAAAAAAAAATTCTCAAAAAAAATAGAATTTTATTTTCCAAAAATAAATTTTCAAACACTTTTAAAATATTTACTTGTTATAAATATATTTGTTTGTATGAAAATAATTTTTTTTTAATTAATAAAATTCTTTTAAGAATTTTAAATAAAATTTTTTAGATTTTTTTTAATTCTTTCTTGAATTTTTTGATAAATTCAAAATAGAATTTAATCAATAACGAATTTTAATTTTTATTGTTTTTCCTTGTCTGCTAAGTTTTTGAGCAACAAAACCGATAAAATTAATTAAATAAAGAAGCTTTAAAAGCGGTATTTACAGTTCGTTATTTTTCCCCCCCAAAACGCGAAGGTTTTAGCTCTGAATTTAAAAGTGCAATTTTCGGCAACAAAAACATTGCAAATGTAAATTGGCTGTTTTAATGCATTTTTCCCGAGGAATAATTTTTGTTTTCAGTAATTGTTTCATATCTCTCATCGTTTTCGAGATAAGCTTAAAATGTAAATTTGTTGGCTTTTGACAGCGATTTTTTCAAAAACGGCTCTGGCTAAAATTTAGATTTTCGTCGTTTCTTTAACAATTTATAACAATTTATTCAACAACCCGGGTAAAAATGAAATATATATGATCATATATGAAGATATATGGATCATATATGGATTTATATAACCATATATTATCATATATGCCTCCATATATGTTCATATATGATCTGATCCGAAAATTGGCCCGATATGACCTCATATCGGGCCAATTTTCGGATCAGATCATATATGAACATATATGGAGGCATATATGATAATATATGGTTATATAAATCCATATATGATCCATATATCTTCATATATGATCATATATATTTCATTTTTACCCGGGAAAGAATATAAAAAATAGGATTGTAAATAATATTTACAACAAAGTACTTCACTACTTTAGACATTTTTAACATTTTATTTTTCTTCAATAGTTTTTTTCTAATAAAAACGTTAAGCACAGAAAAAAAGTACAAAAAGAAGTACAAAAGCCTTAAAAAAGTACTTTAGCGTACTTTTTTAGGTGTTATGCAGAAAAAAGTACATTGAGTAAAAAAAAGTACGAGTACTGTTTAAAAAAGTACGTCTGGCAAGCCTAATCACAATCAATAACTTGATTTTAAAAAAAAGTGTTGTCACTTTGTTTTGCATTTTAGGCGACGATTCTCTTTATGGGGAATGACAAAGTGAGTGTACCCCCTATACTGTAGTTAAAAGGTAAAAAAACAAAATCAGTTTACACCAAATTTAAGATTAAACAAATTAAAAATAAAAAAATGTTTTAATTCCTGGAATTGAAACCTATCAAATATTAACTTTTTGCCTTTCAATTATATATAAAACTATATTTCAGACTAAAACTCTATTAAATAAATTTAAATAATTATGTTCTTTTCATTACGTTTGAAAAATATTAAAAAAAAAACTCATTCCGACTATAGTGTTCTAAAGTAGTGGAATCCATATTATTGTCATTCTTATTGACATATTTGGAGGTTATTTTAAACTATTTTTTTTGCAACAAAAAATATTCACTAATTGCTACTTTTTATGTAGTTTAAGTCTACTTCATTTTGAACTACTTCGATTTTTTTTGCTGGGAACCTAAAAATACAAAATGCTTTAATTCGGCTTCTGGTTGACATATGTGAACATAATTAAACAACAAATGGTATTTAAACAAGTACGAATATATTTTTTGACAAAAAAAAATCGCGGATTTTTTTTTTACCAACATTTTTTTCGCGTAAATTTTTTTTTCAAAAAAATTTTTTTTGAATTTTTATTTAGTTCGGTTTGAGTCCATATTAATTATTTCTGAGAAAATAATAATTGTCGTACAATGAGAAAATCTGAAAAAAATCAAGTGACAACACAGGCTAAGTGGAGATGTCGACAGCTTTCGGAAGATGCCACCCTTCCATCATCAGCACTCCTTCGATTGCCACACACTTAATGTGTGTCAGATTAAGATTAGCCATTTAAATGAAACTTTTGAAGAAATTAAGAATTGGAATTACTCCTCTTTGTGTTGAATAACCCCTATTCACCATTAATTCGTGTTGTATTCATTTGGCAGAAACTTAATCCATCTTAACTTTTAACAGAGTTGTATTTTTCCCATTGTTAACCCTTAGTAGGACTTTTCAAATCTTGAAAAATGTCCGTTAGGTTTGAATTTTTGTTTCATATTTCTAATTCTTAGAAATATTACTAAATTGCAATGTACCTTATGAGTTGTGTATTAATTGTGTTTATATATTGTTGGACTGTATATTTTATAACTGAATTTTTATTTAGTTCGGTTTGAGTCCATATTAATTATTTCTGAGAAAATAATAATTGTCGTACAATGAGAAAATCTGAAAAAAATCAAGTGACAACACAGGCTAAGTGGAGATGTCGACAGCTTTCGGAAGATGCCACCCTTCCATCATCAGCACTCCTTCGATTGCCACACACTTAATGTGTGTCAGATTAAGATTAGCCATTTAAATGAAACTTTTGAAGAAATTAAGAATTGGAATTACTCCTCTTTGTGTTGAATAACCCCTATTCACCATTAATTCGTGTTGTATTCATTTGGCAGAAACTTAATCCATCTTAACTTTTAACAGAGTTGTATTTTTCCCATTGTTAACCCTTAGTAGGACTTTTCAAATCTTGAAAAATGTCCGTTAGGTTTGAATTTTTGTTTCATATTTCTAATTCTTAGAAATATTACTAAATTGCAATGTACCTTATGAGTTGTGTATTAATTGTGTTTATATATTGTTGGACTGTATATTTTATAACTGAATTTTTATTTAGTTCGGTTTGAGTCCATATTAATTATTTCTGAAATTTTTTTTTTTTCAAAAGTAATTTCCTTTTAAATAAAGTTTTTTGCAATAATCTTTTTGAAATTGTGGAAGGTATCACTACATTCGGCAAAGCCGAATTTAACTTTTTTACTTGTTTTTGCTACTTTTTCAACTTTTTCTCAAAAAAAAATATACAGACAAAATTTTGATGTGTGGTAACGAAAACTACTCAAAGCAGAAAACTTTTTTGGTTATAAAAAATACGAAGTATTTTGCTTTAATCTGTATTTTAACAGAAAACTCTGTTAATTATCTGTAAACTTAAGATTACAAAGTAAAAAGTAATATAACAGAGGAAACTTTGTTTTTTTGTCACAACAAAATACAAAGTATTTTCTTTAAATCTGTAATTTGACAGAAAACTCTGTCAAATTTCTGTTGAATTGAGATTACAGTCATTTTACAGAGTATTTTACAGAGTTATTATTTTGAGTGTATGAGCTTATTTAAGCAATTCTGCATCCACAAAGAAAGAAAAAAAGAAAAAAATTTTAAAATGTTTATTTATTTATTTAATATAGTTACTTCTACAACAAAACATTCGTCTTAAACAGTAGAAATCTTATGATGTTATTAAAAAAGGTGGTAAAAAACTAAAATAAAGTTAGTATTAATTAATTGTTATAAATAAAATTGTGAAATATGAATTATAACAAATAACATAAGGACTACATATAAAAATAATAATAATAACATGATAACATATATTAACAATCATAACATAATGAACTTTCCGATTTATGCATGCTTTTGGTGCATATCGAATGGCCAGTTGGGAAGGGAATATTTTTTTGGTTTTCCCAAATTTTAGAACAAAAAAAAAAAAAATTAAAATAAAATAGATATTTCAAAAGGGTGTTGAAAATTTAGGCATTTTTAGCATTAATTTAAAACATGTTAGCAACACACAATATGAAAAATACTTGTCATCTAATTACATTTGAACTTGAAGAATAAAAAAAGTTATTACAGTAGAAAATTTCAATGAATTTCAAAAATCGGATTGTATTGCTTAATCAAGTGGTCTGCCACACGTTAGATGCCTGGGCTTGGCTTATTTTCTACCGATTTTAGTTTTTGGTACACTCAAAATAAATTCTCTGTCCAATCAGCCGAAAAATCTGCTGAAAATACACCCATTTTAAGCCATATGAGAAATCTGCTGATTTTAGCAGACACGGTTTGCTAAATATCTGTCATAAGAGGTGAATAAATATAACAAGAAAAAAAAAAAACATACGCCGCCAGCCATCATCGAACTCGCCATCTTCCGATTTGAAAGTACACTTCTTAACCACTACGCTACGGAAGCTTACACTTTTATCTGGCGTTTTAGTTATTAAACATGTATGTTGTTCGACAGCAGAGAAATCAGATTTTAGCAGAAATATCTGCTGATTTTAGCAGAAAAATCTGCTGATTTTAGCAGAACAATCTGCTGATTTGAGCAGAATAATCTGCTGATTTCAGCAGAACAATCTGTTCTGCTTTTTTTATAAAAAAAAATTTCTTGAAAAAATAATGAAATTCAGCAAACAAAATCAGTATAAACATAGTAAAATGTCTGTTATTTTCTTAAACTGAATGACAGAGATTTTAGTAAAACTATCCTTCTCAGCAGAACAATCTGCTAAAAGATTGCTAATTCAAATTGAAAGTCGTTTTACAGATTTTTTGACAGAGTTTTTCTTTTGAGTGTACCTTATTAGAGAGGCATTTTACTCCGTATTATAGTTCCGTAACCACTTGAATTTAAACTTAACTTAAAATACCAAAAAAAAATTAGAAAACAGAAAAAAATTCATATTTTTCCTTGTAATCCGTTTTTCTAATCTTCAAGGCCCATGCGGAACTCCTTACCCATGTCCGATCGCTTTTAATTTTTGTGAGGCGTATTTTTACCTTGAAATAAATATATCTAGGGTAAGTTAGGGTCAGTATCTACCAATTTAATTTTTTTGGAGCACCATATAAAATAAATTAGAGTCAAAAAATAAAAGGGTGCAATTTTCAAAATTTAAAAAAAAAAATAGAACAAATTGCGATCACATCTCGAATTTTGACTTAAAAGTTGCGTAATTTAGAGTAGAACTTTTAGACGTTTAAAAAAATCGAAGGTTTCGGACTTTTTCAAAAAGTCGATTTTAATTTTTAAACGTTAAAAAATAAGTGATAATTACTTCGAATAATTTTTTAATATTTTTTTTCTAAAACTACATTTAAATACTAACAAAACATTGTCCAACCTTTTTTAAGATATCTATATTTTTAAGTGGTCAAAATTAATTGAAAATTAAAATTTTTTATTTTTTTTGAAAAAATCGCCATTTTGAAAAATTGACTGATCATAAAGCGACCAATACAGCATCAAACCTGCCTTTTGGCTACTTGCTTCTATCGTAAGGAATACTGACTTGAATTTTGAAACGTTTTAATGACTAGTAGATTTCGCATAGACTTCTGCAATATAAGCGGACTGAGAGCGAACTTTTTTCCTGTGTATGCTCACTAAAGGTGTCCTAACGACTAAGGTAATTTTTCAAAATCACTTTTTAATTCGTGGTAGGGTCCTAAATTGTAGTTTTGTATCTAAAAATGAGTGAGCCAAAATTTGGAGACAATCGGATAAAAATAACTCGTGCCGAAAATGGATTGAAGTTTTTGGACACTCTTATGTAATGAAAAAACCCTTTTTTTCCAGTTTTTTGAAAAATATTGGTATATGATATTTTTTGTAAATTTTTTTGTTAAATATTATGAAAATGGTAATTAATTACCATTCCAAAAAGCTGAAAAAAATTCAAATCGGATGAAAAATAAGCATTCTACACATACATGCCCCAGGCCATTGCATGGTTTTTAAAGCCAAAATTTTCAAATTTTCAAAATTTTTAGGCAAAAAAATAAAAAAAATAAATTTTACTTTATAATTATATTAAATACATGTTATAGATAAAAACTAACAGATATGGTAGTCTAACTTTTTTTTTCATTTGGCGTGGGTAGTGATATAATTTCCGCGGATTCCAAAGAAAATGAGTTTTTCTAAAATAATTTAGCAAATATGGGAAACAATTTTCTGTATTGTATTATGCGAAGTGAAATACATAAATTCAGTAAATTTTTTGAGAATTCGGGCATCTTTAACCCCTTTTCGTCGAGGTGAAATGACAAATTTGAGACGTTATACATTTCTATAATACAAAATATCTGCATATATCCGATTTCTCAAAAGTTACAGAATTTACGTTTTACACTTCGATCCGCACAATAGAGCACAAATTTTCAAAAATTTGCTTAATTATTGTAGAAAAACGCATTTTATTTGGAATCCGCGGAAATTTTATCACTACCCGCGCCAAATAAAAAAAAAGCTTGACTACCATATCTGCTATTTTTAATCTTAAACATGTTTTCAATTTGATCATAAAGTAAAATTAAATTTTTGCTATATTTTTGCCTAAAAATTTTGAAAATTTTGAAATTCTGGCTCTAAAAACCATACAATGGTCTGGGGCATGTATGCGTAAAATGCTTATTTTTTATCCGATTTTAGTTTTATTAGTCGTTTTGGAAAGGTAATTTAATAAAATTTTCACATTATTTCACAAAAAATTTAACAAAAAATATCAAATACCAATATTTTTCCAAAAACTAGAAAAAACGAGTTTTTCGTTCTTATAAGAATGTCCCAAAACTTCAATCCATTTTCGGCACGAGTTATTTTTAGCCGATTGTCCCCAAACTTTGGCTCACTTATTTTTAGATACTAAAGAACAATATAGGACCCTACCAGGTATAAAAAGGTGATTTTCGTTTTTAAGGACACCTCTAATGCTCACTAGGGGTATAACCAAAATAAGAACCTATCATAACGGTATGGGCAATGTTATACTGATAACAAAAAACGATATCCGGGGTCATTTTGGTCCAAAAACCTTCGGCACCGACTGCAATTTCTAAAACACCTCAAATTTTAATTTTTGTATGTTTTATGGTGGGAATCCGTCCCTTTCAACGTTATTTTGATTTTCGTCGTTTTACAACAAAAATAAAACTAGAAAAATTAGCAGTATGATTTTTAACATTTGAAACATGGGTTGAATAAATATTTGAAAAAAAAATATCAGCAAAAACTTCATCGCGATCGGTGCCGAACCTTTTTTAACATTTGCGAAAAAAAGAGGACGCATTTCTTATTGATTTTCTATGTACTTTCTCACTATGATAGGCCCTTTTTGATATTTTCAAAAATATGCAAATAGTTATATCCCTAATGCTCACATTTGCTTCCATCGCACTATAGGAAATTTTACCCCTTTTTTTGGCCAAAATTATTTACAGCCAAACGGCTGGACCGATTTGAATGATTTTTTGGATTTGACTTTTGGAAGACCCTTAAGAGGGAGGGAGTGACTCATAAAGTTTTTCATACACTCAAAAAAAAACTTTAGTAAATTTACCTAAAAAATTTACTAACAATTAGTTCAAAACAGGGTTTCCGGGGTTATAAGTTTTCGCATCTAAGATTTTTTAGATCTTTTATAGATTATTTGGTTTTCTAAACTGTTTTTTCTTTTATTTTTTTTTTTGAGTGTACACTAACTTTCGAATATAACAGTAGAAATTTATTTTAACAATTTTAAGAAGGGTCAAAGCTACTTTTTATTAAGGATTTTATTAAAAAATTTGATTTTTGAGTTCCAAGTCGTTAACTTCATTTCAAAATGCCACTACGAGCAGCTGCAGATGAAGCAAAAGCTATGGGCTCAACTTCCCTATTTAGATCTTTAGAGATTTCTGCAGTAATTCGTCTTTTTGATCTCGCAGATTTTGACAAAAGAGTTAATTGCGGTCGCCCTGGTTTCGATTTAGTGGGGGCAGGATGCGTTTTACATTTTCTTATCCAAGTATTGCCTTTAAGCCAAACAGCATGCTGTTTTTCAAAAACTTCCACTCCTACACCTTTTTCAAGCCTTTTCATATTTATATTTGAACAAAATATTCTTGATTGCTCCTTTATATATTTTTTTTAAGTTTTCGAAACGATCACTTTCATCTATGTATGAAAAGAAATGTGCACAAATAGCGGCTCTTTCGTCATATTCGTTGTGTTTCTGTCGCCATATATTGAATAAATGGGAATTTTGCGCGCAGTAGTCACCTGGAAAAATGCGTTTTTAAAAAAAGTTTGCAAATATCCGACCTTGAAATTCGATAAATGTGTAAGGTAATTGATTGTCCTAGAGAACTTATATGGTTTTGTAGCTAACATATGCTATCATTTTTTTGTAAGTCTAAATAAAATTCCAATTCATAATTCCATAAGTTCAAGTTAAGGTCACTTCAATTTTTCCAATTTAATCGATCTACTAGATAAGTTCACTAACATTTCACTATATATCATAAAAGTACTCACCTTCGACATTATTTTCCATTTTTTAAATTTTAAAAATTATTAATTTTTATTATGAAAACTTTTATTAGAAACTATTACAAAATTTACTGCACTAAATCGTTATTTGATAACTAATTTAGAAATTGCAAGAAATACAGCTGATAAAGTTACAGTAAATGAATTCTGTATGTTTTCGCCTTGTGTGAGACCCAGGTACGTGGGGATGCTGATCCACAGGATTTCCATATTCCTGGGTATCACTTACTATCCCTTTTTGTCTTCCATAGGGGCCTTGCGGTATATTCGCATAGACTTCTGCAATATACGCGGACTGAGAGCGAACTTTTTTTCTGTGTATGCTCACATTTGCTTCCATCGGCCGGATGTTTTCGCCTTGTGTGAGACCCAGGTACGTGGGGATGCTGATCCACAGGATTTCCATATTCCTGGGTATCACTTACTATCCCTTTTTGTCTTCCATAAAGGCCTTGCGGTATAATGATGTTGTGTACCAGTGCCTGACACATTTAGGCACGAATGATCCCGAATTTAACTTTTTCAAAAAAAAAAAAAATATACAGATAAAATTTTGATGTTTGGTAACAAAAACTACTCAAAACAGAAAACTTTTTTGGTTATAAAAAAAGAAGTATTTTGCTTAAATCTGTATTTTAGCAGGAAACTCTGTTAATTATCTGTAAAATTAAGATTACAAAGTAAAAAGTAATATAACAGAGGAAACTTTGTTTTTGTCACAACAAAATACAAAGTATTTTCTTTAAATCTGTATTTTGACAGAAAACTCTGTCAAATATCTGTTGAATTGAGATTACAGTCATTTTACAGAGTATTTTACAGAGTTATTATTTTGAGTGTAGCTAATTTACTTGTATAGTGTCATAACTCAAAAAACTTGATTTTTGAGTTAATAATACAGAATTGGTCGCTATATCATGCTTAATATTGTGTCAACAATTTTTATTAATATCTTTTAAATTTACCGTTTGAGAAGAGAACACGCTATTATAACATTTTCGATGTACCGGCCTTTTTCAATGGAAATGTAAAAAGTTTCAAATGTAAACTTTAACCGCGTTTTCTGCCAACTTAAATATTTTGAGTTGTGAGTGTGGGGGACCAATATTTCCGGTAGTTACAAACATCAGCACAAACTCATTATACCCTGTACCACAGAGCGGTGTAGGGCATACAAAAAATCGTTTTGGACATATTTGACAACTCATAGCGGATGAACACGATGTGCTGACGACTTAACAATAAATCAAGGATTATACCGAAGGGTAAACATTGCCCTTTAAGATGCATGCTCATATGATCAGTGAAGTTGAAGCTCCAATTGCCTTTTAAAAAGGTATTTTCCCACACCGAAAAAACTTCCCAGTTAGATAGTTATAACTATCTAACTCATATATGAAAAACCCCATTTGATTTGAAATTAATTTAAAATAACCGGTATTATCACCAATAACTATTAAACCCAGTTAGTTTTAACAGTGTTTTAGTTACCTGTAAACCATGCGCGGGTACAAGGGAGAGGGAAAAGGGGAAATTTCCACCCCCAAATCAAATTTCAAAAAGAAAAAAAGAGAAAAAAAAGAAAGAAAAAAAAGAAGAAATAATGAAGGAAGAAGGCAAATTTCTAAAAAATTCTCCGAAGGAAAAAAATCTCGAAATCCTAAAATTTTTTATAGAAAAAAAATCTGAAAGTTTTTATCGGAAAAATCTAACAATTTTTGAAGTATAAATATGAAAATTATTATCTAATCAGAATCTAGGACTTTTTCATTCAATAGAAATATGGTCTGAGATTCTCAGAATTTTAGACTTTTTCTATAGGAAAAATGTCTCAGAATCTGAGACTTTTTCTATAGGAAACACATTTCTCATAATCTATGACTTTTTCTAAAGGAAAAAAGGTTTCAAAATCTTAGACGTTTTCTTTGGAAAAAAATGGAATACAACTTCCATATCTGGGCAGGAGCCTCAAGGTCTATCTTGGAGCTTCTGGACCGGGTGCAAAGGAATGCGTTGAAGCTCATCAATGACAGTAGGGTATCCAGCTCTATTGACTCATTGGAGCATCGTCGGAATGTGGGTTGTGTGTCATTGTTATATCGATATTACCACGGTAAGTGTTCAGCTGAGATAGGTGAACTCTTCCCTGAGACGCGGGTGCATGCTCGTAGTACTCGTCTATCCAGTAGATCACATCCGTTTGTGGTCGATTGTCCAATGTATCGCACAACGCATTACAGAGAAAATTCGTTTCTCAGTCGAACAAGCCGTATGTGGAATAAACTCCCCGCAGTAGTCTTTCCAGTCGGCTACGATTTAGAAAAGTTCAAATCAAATATCCACAAACACTACTCCCACTTTCCTCCTCATAACCTATTTTCCTAATACCAACACAATGCATTGCATTAGTAGGGGGCATCCCCTGAGTGTTGACTCAAAGTAATAAAAAAAAAAAAATAATTGATTTTAAAATAATATTTTTGTTTTAAAATTGTCCACATTTTGTTTTAAGTTTTACCAACATTAAATTTAATATGATGTCATTTTAATTCGTTACAAATTCAAATTAATTCAAATTCAAATTAATTCAAATTTGAATTTTTCTAATAAAAACAATATTGTATCATGCTTAATATAATGTTGAACAATTTTATTTTCTGACATTTCAAAACCATTTGTCAAATTTTAACATGGAAACATATTTAATTTAAATAATTTCATTGTAAAATATTTTATTTACGCAAAAAAACGCAGCCAAAGTGAAAATTCTTAAAAAATGTAAAAAAACTTACATTTTATCAATTTAAAAATATATTTAAAGGAATTCATTTATTGATATTAATATCAATAAATGAAGGTAAGTGAATTAATTGTAATGTGTTTTTTGTACACATTTGTGTTAATTAAAGTGTTTTCCATTTTTAGGTTTAAGGTTGTGTCTTAGAAAATGGAGTTATTGGCGCTGTAATTATGTTCCCGGATTATTATCCCTACCAACTATAGTCTTATTAATAGTATACTAAACAACATAAGGATATGTTTGTATTGTAATTTTGAGTAATGTTATTTTCTTATACATTTTATTAAGTCTTGCTACATACATGCTCATTTTCCCAATTGTATAGACTTGGTTTTGTAGCTTTATCAATATTTATATATAAAAGTGTATTTTTCGTTTTAGTTTTGAATAAAGAATTTATAAAAGATATAAACATATTTTGTTTAATTTTCTAAACATTATTAATTAAAGACATCATAAAAATAAAATTATATCAACGTTAAATCAATATTGATTTCAATTTTAAATTAAAGTGAAACAACTTTTATTTTAACATGACCGTATTTATTTGGTCATTTTACAAATAAACATGAAAATATTTAAAACAAGTAGAAACAAACTTTGTTCTATTTCGTCACTCTTTTATATTTATTTTAAAGTTGTTTCTGTTTGAATTTAATATTTTTTTTTCTTAGTGCAAGACGTTTCAGAATCTGGGACTTTTTCTTTAGGAAAGGGTCTCAGAATCTCAGACTTTTTCTATAGGAAAAGGGAGTCTGAGATTTTTTATGTGGAAAAAAAGTTCTTAGAGTCCCGGTGAAAAATGTGCATATATGATCATATATGCTTCATATATGATTGTCCATATATGACCATATACGTAATTTGAGGGCATATGTTCATATATGACATATATGGACATATATAATTTATATGAAAACATATATGTACACACGTATGTTTTTTTTTTCAAATATATCGACTAAGAAAAATATTGAAGTTCGAAAATACCAATTGTGATTTGTATATCACTCCAATTATTTTTAAAAAATATCAATTAAAATTCAAAAAAGATCACAAAATCCATCGAAATTTAAAAAAATACACGTAACTTTAAATTAATTGACTATGGGCTGGTAACTTATCAAAAGCTAATCAATGATTAATACTAATCATTGATCATTTTCATATAAATTTGACGTTTGCAAACACTGATTAGCCTTAATCATTGATTATATTGTGATGAGTTACCAGCCCTATGACTTAAACTTGAAAAAATAAATAAAATAACTTAAAGCTGAACAAAAAATAAAAAGAATTCCAAAAAATCAATTGAACTCCCATTTTTTTTTTTGTAGTTTTAAGATCCTTTTTTGAATTTAATTTGATATTTATCAATTTTATTTGATTTTTTTTTAAGTCTAATTGAATTTTCGAAATTTTAGTGATTTTTTTAAAATTTTAATTAAACTTTTTTGAATTCGAATTTATTCTTTTTATTTCAATGGATTTTTTTAGAATTTTAAGTGATTTTGTTTTGTATTCCACTTTATTTTTTTGAATTCCGATTGAGTTTTTTGAATTTCAATGGATTTATGGGAATTTCAAGTGATCTTTTTTGAATTTCAGTTGATATTTTTGAATTTCAATTAAATTTTTTTGAATTCTAATTGATTTTATCAGGATTCAATGAATTTTTTGAAATTGTAATTTCATAACAATCAACTTTTTACAATATAATTGAGAGTTGGCATAAATAATGTATTAAGTAACATACATTTTGTCGCTTCGCCTAAAAAGGAGTCATGTGTAGTTTTCGAACTTTTTTTTATTGCATCTTTAAAAACCCATATTGGGCATGAGTTTACTCGCTAAACCGTTTTTTGATATCTTAAGTGGTTCAAATGTAAGTAAAAGTAGCTGTGTTCGTCATACTAAAAAAGATCCGAAAAGGAGGATAACATTTTTTGATCAAAGAGTAATAGAATGTGATTAAATTGACCACTATTTAAGTAATACATTGCTTGCAAGTATTTCGAATGAATTGTAAAGATTTTTTGGAAAATACTTTCAAAGTTATGCATATTTTCATGCTGGTATCTAAATCCTAAAAGGTGAGTAATCAAGCCTTGTGAAAGCAACTAAATCATTTGAAGTCACAAAATTTTAGTGTTTAAAGAACATCGAAGATGATCATCTTTCATTGATTTCGATTAATGCCAAAGCTCTTAAATAGTTACAAGAAAAAACGGAAAAGCATCACTTGTTTACGAAATTTGTTGTCCGCTGTTTAATGAAGAGCTCTTAAATATCAAAATTTCAAGGACTTTAAATACGTCGCTTTAAATAACGTCGCTTTAAACCACGAATACACTTTGTTTTGTATTCGTTCCCCTCAAAAGAAATTTACAGTAAGAATGGTTTTGTAAACAAAAGCAGTTGTTCAAAAAAACACTTAAGAGGAGATATGTGTATGTTTTTTGAAAATTTCTGCACCACTAGAAACCCGTTAAAGATTTCATACTTTTTTTGTAGCATGTGGATTAGACTGGGTCGAAATCCTACAAAGTCTAAGGATCGATTGTCCTTAGTGCGGGAAAGTGGTAATTGGGTAATATAAGCATTTTATGGAAGACAACTTTTTAATCGATCAAAAACTCTATTAGCGCATCGGTGGTCAAAATTGAGATTTTGGTCAAAATGGCCAAATTTTCAAAAAAATTTTAAAAATATAAATTTCATTTTCTTGCTTAATAAAAAAATTTTTTTTATTGCATTTGATAACTAATAACTTATGTATTAAATATTGGAATTTTATGCCATCACTAACATATTTTTATTTAAGATACAAAAAAAATCATATTTTTGACGCGGATCTAAAAACCACTTTTTTTTAATTTAATTTTTATTTTTTATTAAAATTGCAAAATATACCGATTTTATTACTCAGTGTTATTGAAAACATCATAAAGACTAAAGATTTAAATTTTGGCGAAAATCCGTTTGGTAGTTTTTTGTGGGGAGCGGTTTCAATTGAGCGGATTTCAAGGAAATCGTATTTTTTGACATTTTTTTGAGTTTTTATTTTTTATAAACTACATTATTGTACAAATTGACCAATATTATGCTCTATCTTGTTCCATCTGATCATGGTAACTTAGTTTTGAAACGATAGATTTATAGGACATCTTTAACCCTAATCGGTCATCGGCCAAAAGTGTCCCGTACTGAGTTTTTTTAGGTTTTAACTACTGTTTAATGAAATTAATGGTTGCAAAATCATGTTTGTGTTGAATATTGTGTTGTATAATCTTTTATTTAATCATATTGACTTAATTTTGAAACATACATATTTTTGGACATCTTTAACCCTTATGTGCATGCAACCAAAAATGTCCCCTACCAAAATTTTCATATTTTTCACAAATAAAAAACAAGTAAGAAAATTATAGTCGGTCAAGACCGACCATATAATACCCTACACCAGAGTTTCCCGGACCATGGGTCCCAAGTTCAAACATGGACTGATTAGATCTATATTTTGTCAAATCTTTAATAAGTGTAAAAAGCAATCACTAATCAAATTTGAGTGGAATAGGCTTCTTTTTGTTGACAATAAATCGCTTCAACTGAATATCGGGCGAAATTTCCACATGGGACCTAAGTCCAAAATGGTCCGATGATAATTAGATTTGATAAGGTTATTAAAGTACGCGTTTAACATACACAAACAGAATTTTAATTAAATATTTTCTATTTTCATGAAAATTGAGAGATTTATGTGAAAATCGGGAAGGTGGTTTGTATGGGGGCTACTAGAAGAACTGGTTCGATTTCTTTAAAATTCGGAATGGTGATTGGTGTGTATAAAACATTAATTCCTGCCAAATTTTGAAAAGATACATATTAAAATGCGACTATTAGAGTCATTTGAGCCAAAAATAAAGAAGACCTTTATATGGGGGCTAGGTCTAAATATGGACCGATTTTTTCCAATTTCAATAGGCTTCGTCCTTGGGCCAAAAGAGGCTTAAGTTTTAAATTTCAAGTCAATTGATCGAGAATTGCGACCTGTATCGTGTTTACACCGTTTACATGGACAGACAGACGGACGGACGGACATCGCTAAATCGACTCAAAAAGTGATTCTAAGTCGATCGGTATACTTAAAAGTGGGTCTAGGACCAATATTTCGGGTAGTTACAAACATCAGCACAAACTCATTATACCCTGTACCACAGTGTGGAGTAGGGTATAAAAAACACATTTTTGTATTCAAAATAGTCATAAATAATTAATTGAATAATTTTGATATTGCCGAAAGCGTTAACCCTTCTGAAATAAAGGTCAAAAGTGGCCCACTAACAGATTTTTAAGCCGAAATGATAACATTGAATTAGGATTACGTGCGGACTAATTTTGTTTTAATAAAACTAAAATTTTTTGATATTATATCACACGCAACCATTCATTTCATATATTTATTAATGTCAAAAAAGCCATAAAACAAATAATCTCTAAATCAAACTTTTAAGACTACACACAAAAAAAAACTTTGTCAAATTACAAGGAAAAGTCTCGTAATCCCATTTTACCAATATTTGACAGTTTTCCTTGTTTTTTAACAAATCGAAATTAACATTCTTTTTTTGTAATTTTACAATTTTTTTTTGTAATTTTACAAATCCAAGATAATTTTACAAAAAAAATCTACTAAATTCACGAGAATTCCTTGTAATTCGTTTTCACACTTACAAGGGAAGTCTCCCTAGTGTCACCCGCGGATCTTTATGGAATTGGTTTTATTTTGTAGAGCACAAAAAATAAAGGGACACGTATTTTTTTTTAGCGGCCCAAATTCATATTTAGGGGGTAAAAAGGAGGGGGGAAGAAAAGGCCATTTTTCAGTTTTTTTCGTTTATCTCCTAAATTATGCAAAGAAACCTAGTCATGTTACATACCAAATGAAAGGTCTTTGGAAAACCTATCTGCGTGTGCTAAGAACGTGTCCAAACATGCACAACTTTTTGTCATATTGAGTAAAATACCAAAATTTTAGGACATTTTTGTTAATAAGTCGAAAAATATTAACTTCTTCGGCCCGTTGTTAGCACCACGAGATAGGTATTTTTAATACCTTTAATCTGATACCACACATGCCTATAATAATTTTGTTTAAATAGGCGTAAATTGTAAAAAACTGATAAAGGTCAATTTCCCCCCATACAAATCGACCCCCCCTAAAAATGAGTTTGGGCCGCTAAAAAAAAATACGTGTCGAATTAATTTTCGTTCTTAACAACATATCCAAATTTCATGAAGATCGGAGGGTGACACCAGGGAGACTTCCCTTGTTAGCTTTACCCCCGATCAACGACAAGGATGTGGTTATAAATGACCCAATTTTGAGGTGTTTAAGTTTTTTTTTTGTTGTTTTTTTTATATTTTTTGTGTTTTTATATATTTTTTTTATGTACAGTAGGGTTATGACTCATTTTTGACAAAATTTTTACCTATCACCACGTGATAGACCATACAAAATTAATATTAAAAATCGCACCAATATTAAAATTCCGCACCAAACGCAATTTCTAAAAAGTCACAGATATTTTTTGTTTTAAGTCCTATTTTTAAAAAATAAGGTAATTTTAACCCTTCCAATGAATGAGTTATATAAAAAAGACCTTGTAAACAATTACGAATAAAAATAATGCCACTCGGACTTTTACTTTTGGATTTTCATGCTGCAAAATTGACGTTATATATAGTTAACTTTATGCAGTTAAGGGTTAAACCGCCCAATTTGAATCTTGAGTGAGTCAAAAAAGTCCCTCCATAAAGCATTCGTCATTTTGACCCTAAATAGCTTTTCCTACGCATCGTTTGGGTCTCATATTTTCTTAGTTTCAATTAAATTAAGAAAATATAGACCAAATTTCATCTCGTTTGGTGCGGGAAATTTTTTGAAAATGCAATTCTTAATATTTTTTATGGCCTTTTTGGCTAGGGCAGGTAAATTTTGATATTTGCAAAAAAATGCAAAAAGTGATAACCCTAATGTACAGGCTTATGCCTTAATCTTTAATTTTAAATTGCGATTTTCACTCAAGTGAGGTTAAATTAGAGCGAGACAATAAAGTAGATCTTATATAACCACCTCTGTTTTTAAAACAAAAATAAAATATAAAATAAATAAAAAATAAACATAAAATTACTCAAAATGGGGTCATTTATTTCACCACTTCCTCGTCGCTGATCGGGGGTATATCTAAGTGTGAAAATGGACACTTAGTCTAGTCCTCAAATTTTAATTTTAAGGATAATTTGTTTTATGGCTTTTTTTGACATTAAGAAATATATGAAATGAATGATTGCGTGTGATATAATATCAAAAAATTTTAGTTTTATTAAAACAAAATTAATCCGCACATAACCCTAATTCTTAAAAATCTGTTAGTGGGCCACTTTGACCTTTATTTCAGAAGGGTTAACACTTTCGGCAATATCAAAATTATTCAATTAATTATTTATGACTATTTTGAATACAAAAATGTGTTTTTTTTTATTTGTGAAAAATATGAAAATTTTGGTAGGGGACATTTTTGGTTGCATGCACATAAGGGTTAAAGATGTCCAAAAATATGTATGTTTCAAAATTAAGTCAATATGATTAAATAAAAGATTATACAACACAATATTCAACACAAACATGATTTTGCAACCATTAATTTCATTAAACAGTAGTTAAAACCTAAAAAAACTCAGTACGGGACACTTTTGGCCGATGACCGATTAGGGTTAAAGATGTCCTATAAATCTATCGTTTCAAAACTAAGTTACCATGATCAGATGGAACAAGATAGAGCATAATATTGGTCAATTTGTACAATAATGTAGTTTATAAAAAATAAAAACTCAAAAAAATGTCAAAAAATACGATTTCCTTGAAATCCGCTCAATTGAAACCGCTCCCCACAAAAAACTACCGAACGGATTTTCGCCAAAATTTAAATCTTTAGTCTTTATGATGTTTTCAATAACATTGAGTAATAAAACCGGTATATTTTGCAATTTTAATAAAAAATAAAAATTAAATTAAAAAAAAGTGGTTTTTAGAACCGCGTCAAAAATATGATTTTTTTTGTATCTTAAATAAAAATATGTTAGTGATGGCATAAAATTCCAATATTTAATACATAAGTTATTAGTATCAAATGCAATAAAAATTTTTTTTTTATTAAGCAAGAAAATGAAATTTATATTTTTAAAATTTTTTTGAAAATTTGGCCATTTTGACCAAAATCTCAATTTTGACCACCGATGCGCTAATAGAGTTTTTGATCGATTAAAAAGTTGTCTTCCATAAAATGCTTATATTACCCCATTACCACTTTCCCGCACTAAGGACAATCGATCCTTAGACTTTGTAGGATTTCGACCCAGTCTAATGTGGATATCGTATCGGTACAAGATTTTTTTATTGAACAAACTTTTAAAAAATATTGCGAAGGGACGAAAATAAACGTTTTCTTTGCTCTCCTGAAAACTTGCCCGAAAACACATGACTCCATTTTTAGGAACAGCGGCGATATGAATATATCAAAACTTTCTTAGTCAGGAATATGAATCAATATATCGTCAACTAAAATGCGAAACAATGTAACAACACTCTTCTTTAAAAACGAGTTATTGATTGATAGTGATGCTTTATATCAAAATACATTTCCCCATAAAATTTAAGTTCTCTTCGTTAAAAAATACAAGTTTTACGAGTAAAATTCAAAAATAGTACTATCATCATGTTTTATAATTTAAAAAATATTTTTGGCTCCCCCATTAAATGATCAAAATGTGAATCGCTAGTTATGATGCACTTCATTAACCGAAAATATGTCCAAATCTTCAGAACTATCCGATATAATATGATTGACTTATGAACAAAATTAAAAAAAAAATTGAACAACGTTTTTCGCTTTCACTGTAATATGGCATTCACACTTGCGACCTTAAAAAAGTTGTTCAACAAAACACCAGTAACAGAATAACAAGGTAATAAACACAGAACAAAGACTTTTTTTAACATCTCACTCTTGAACACTTCAAAACAGCAAGTGAGAATGCCACATAAAACAGCAAAACGTGTCTTTACGTTGCTTAACAATTTAAGTGATACTATTAGTGTTTGGGGTCCGGGAATTCCCGGGTCGGGTTTCCCGGGAATTCCCGGGAAAACACTGACGGGAATTCCCGGAAATTTTTTTATTTTTTCCCGGGAAATCCGGGAATTTTGTAAAATAAACCTTTTTACATAAAAACGTTTATTTTACTTTAATTTTTACCATTGTTTTTTACATACAGGTATAATTACATTTGATATTTTTTGTATTTTTTCTATTTGGAAGAACAGTGAAAATATATGTTCATAGGAAAACTGACCAAGTGTAAAAAGTATGTTAATATCATGAAAAAACTTAAAAAGTCAAAAAAATATAAAAATTTTGAACTTAGAATTAACATTTCCAGAATAAATATTAAAAGTGCTGCCAACTATATTATTTTTTTCTCGAAAAACGCAGTTTTAAATTTTTTTTCGATTTTTAGCTATTTTTTTCGATTTTTTGTGAAGGAAAAAGTTGCAATATTTTTTTTGTTTTATTTTATTGTATTTCAGGATTTTTAACTTTTATGTTTTGATTTTTTATGTTCTAATTAATTGTTTATCTCTAATAAAACTGTTTTTAATAAAAAGATAATCAAATTTTAATGTTTTTTATGATTTACATTAATAATGAATATTTCCCGGGATTCCCGGGAATCCCGGGAAATAAATTATTTTTTTCCCGTTTCCCGGGAAATTGAAAAGTCCGGGAATTACCAAACACTAGATACTATACATCACTGATGCCAACTATTTTTAAAAAAATGTAGCTAGATTGGACAAAAAAATAGCTAGAAATAGCTAAATTTAAATACAATTAAAAAATCTAGCTATTTTGTAGCTAGATTTGTATAAACAGTTGAAAAATCTAGCTATTTTATAGCTAGATTTTGGATTTGTGGTTTTTAAAAGGTTTTATTTGATAAAGTTTTTAATTAAATAATAAAATAAGTTAGTTTTGGTATTAAAACGAATATTTTCAAATATTTTTATTAAATTTTGCAAACAAAAAGTTTAAATACTCATATTTTATATCGCAGATATAATTTATAACGCATGAAACTTTAGAAATTGCTTCCAACGCTTAAGTTATTAAATTAAGCTTTTAAATCAATTTCTTTAACAAAGAAATATTATTAATCTATATGTTATATGTATGTATTTCTGGATTTGCAGATCCTGTGAACTATTTCCTGTGAATTTCTATTTTCTGTGAATCGGCACCTCACTATTTTCTGTGAATCAGCACCTCATTTTGTATACGTAAAAAGTACTCATAATAGATATAATTCCTGTAATGGGAACTTATTTTATTTTTTTGGACTTATTTCGTTCGGAGTTCTTTAATTTTTTTGGGAGTAAGTATTTTGATTTTAAATAACTCCCAAATATTGGGACTTGTTTCATTTTTTCTTTGGGACTTATTTCATTTCTTAAAGTTGGAAGTTAATTCATTCCTCTTAGGACTTATATCATTAGGAATTATTTCATTGGGATTTATTTCATTTGGGAGTTGTTTCGCAGTACCAAATTTTTTAATACACAATTATCTGAATGCGAATTAAAAGCTCGATTATAGCCACTCGTTTTTTTGGTTATGAATACTGGTGTAAAATTTTATCCGTTATTGGAGAGATGAAAACTATTATATTTTAAATCCATAGCTCGTCAGCTTATTATTGTTTTGCTCCATACGCCAACAACTCGGTTTCGAGAAAAACGATAAAATAGGTTTACCACAAATTTTCTCGAAAAGTAATCGATGGGTTTTGTTTTAATGTTAACCATTTATTGCTACATATATTGTAAACAAAGCTTCTAGTCAGGGTTGGCAACCGAAACGAATAACGGTATCGGTAACGGTATTGGTATTACATATTTTTTATATCGGTAACGGTAAAGGTAACGGTATTTTCGATTATTTCGGTAACGATAAACCGTTACCGAAACATCGATACCGGTACGTACCGGTATTATGGAAAAATTTACCCAAAGTGTTTAAAAGTCACAAATTTGTTAAAAACACGTAAAAAATCAAAAATGTATTTAATAAAATTAAAAAAAAACTGTTAAATTAAGTGCATTTTTAACTATACTAACTATTAATTGCCCTACCAAACATCGAAAATTCGACTGGGACGTGACCATATACACTTAATAACAATAGTTTTGCTGGTCAAAATCCATTCTCCAAACTTTTTCATCACTTCAGGTTTCTGAGAAATTAGAGGTCAAAGTTCAAAAAAATTGCCGTTTGGGCATTTTTGGAAAGTCATAGAGGACGAACCCGATGGGATGGTGGCTTCAAAAAAAATCGAGGGTGAAGCTCTTTAAGACTTAGAACTCATTTGGTCAGTCGCATTAACCCTTTGGGCACCAATTGTCTTTCAATGACGTCGGGGAAAATACCTTACAATTAGTGCTCCAACAGTTAAAGCGATTGATCAAATGAGTTAAACATCTTAATGAGCAATGTTTATGATTTACCGTTGACTTATTTTTAAGTCGTCAGCACATCGAGTTCATCCGCTATGAGTTGTCAAATAATTCCGAAGACGCGGTTTTTTGTATCTAAAATTTCTAAAAAACGTGATGTAATGGAATCTTATCCACCGGATTTGTGGCCAAAAAAATAATTGCAATCATGTGCATAAGGTGACGTTCCATTCGTATAAAAGTTTTTTTTTTCGTATGTTTGAAGCAGAAAAAATGGTTTTTGGAACTAAGACATCATTGATTGACAGTTGGTGCCCTAAGTGTTAAGGCGACTGTCCAAATGAGTTCAGCATCCTTAAGAGCAATGTTTAAGATCTACCCTTGACTTATTTTGAAGTCGCTATCACATCGGGTTCATCCGCTATGAGCTATCAAAAATGTCAGGGGGAAAACAGAGCAAAACAAATTAGCAACGCAAAAATTTTACAGAAAGAAAATCTTCGATTTTTTTAAAGCGACAATTATTTTTTTGTTATGCTGCTTGTTTTTCAATAAAATTAAATTTTTTTTTTTAATAAAATTTTTAAATTTTTTTCAAGAAATTTTTCTTAAAAACTTGACAACTAAATATTTATGTAAAATTATCCAAATAATCATCAGATTTTTTATCATTTTAAAATTTTTTAGTTTTAATCGTTTAAATTAGACAAAAATTAAACAAAAATTGACATAAAAAAACGTTTGTAAAATTACAAAATAATAAGTTTTGAACAAAAAATATTTTGAAGTTAGCAACCAGAGTCAGTAAAAGTACAAACAAAATTCTGTTATTTTTAAAACAACTCCGCCAACAACACTTCAGCGATTTGGTACAATTCAGGTTAATCTCTTCTTTCATCTTCCTACTAAAAAATGTTTACATTACGTAGCACTCACTTTTCTTAAATTGAGAATGTGATTTGGTTGGACCGATTTTCACATATTCTTTGTCAAGATTTAGTTAATTGCGAATGTGACATTGGTTGGGCCGATTTTCTAATTATTTTTTGTCCATATAACAATGCGAATAGTAGATTAAAAATATTTTACTTTGTTTTTATCCGTATTTTATGACAACCGAAAAAAAACCGATATAATACCGGTAAAAATCCGAATAAAGGTAATGGTTTTTTATCGGTAACGGTATTTAAATATTTTTATTTCGGTATTGGTAACGGTAACGGTAGTCAAAATTAAAGGGTTTTTAATCGGTAACGGTATTGAAAGGGTAACGGTAGCCAACACTGCTTCTAGTTTTCAGACTACTACATACAATAGATCAAAAGATTTTAAGCTTTTAAGTAAATAAGATTTTACGGTATTATGCTCCATATCAAATTTTGCTTACACATTTGGAACTTTTGTGTGATATGGAGCAAATGAGTTCTCAATGCCAAACAAAATAACAATGAAAAAAAAGAGCTAGATCGATTAAACTGGGTATTTAGAACACTTATATAGTCAGGTTGCATGGTATTGAAAATGGGGATGATCGGTCAATGGACACGCCTACCTCCCACACAACCTAAATGGCAAATATGACATTACTTGAAATGTTTAGAAGTTACGGTATTAAAATTTGGTACGTAGAATAGTACCAACATAATTAATCTTCATTCCAAAAAAATGCAAGATCCGTTAATTTTTAAATAATTTAGAGCCTTTTCTATAACGCAAATTTTCAAAAAACGTCAAAATGGAGTGTTTTTTCTTAGAAAATGCTGGATATCTCAAATTTGAAAAGAGGTTTTAAAAAACGGACTTCGGAATAAGAAAGAGGATATTTATATTATATATATTCAATTCCTAACTCATTTTTTTCAAAAATGGCGTATGGAGCAAAACAATAATAAGGTGACGAGCTGTTTTTTCTTTATCGCCACCTTATTATTGTTTTGCTCCATACGCCATTTTTGAAAAAAATTAGTTAGGAATTGAATATATATAATAAAAACATCCTCTTTCTTATTCCGAAGTCCGTTTTTTAAACCCTCTTTTCAAATTTGAGATATCCAGCATTTTCTAAGAAAAAACACACCATTTTGACGTTTTTTGAAAATTTGCGTTATCGAAAAGGCTCTAGATTATTTAAAAATGAACGGATCTTGCATACTTTTGGAATGAAGATTAATTATGTTGGTACTATTCTACGTACCAAATTTTAATACCGTAACTTCTAAATATTTCAAGTAATGTCATATTTGCCATTTAAGTTGTGTGGGAGGTAGGCGTGTCCATTGACCGATCATCCCCATTTTTAATACCATGCAACCTGACTATATAAGTGTTCTAAATACCCAGTTTTATCGATCTAGCTCTTTTTGTTTCATTGTTATTTTGTTTGGCATTGAGAACTCATTTGCTCCATATCACACAAAAGTTCCAAATGTGTAAGCAAAATTGGATATGGAGCATAATACCATAAAATCTTATTTTCTTAAAAAGCTTTAAATCTTTTGATCTATTGTATGTAGAAGTCTGAAAACTAGAAGCTTTGTTAACAATATATGCAGCAATAAATAGTAAACATTAAACCAAAATCCATCGCTTACTTTTCGAGAAAATTTGTGGTAAACCTATTTTATCGTTTTTCTCGAAACCGAGTTGTTGGCGTATGGAGCAAAACAATAATAAGCTGACGTTATGTTGGTACTAAACTACATTCTCTATGAATTATGCCAATACGATACTTGCTTGATGTTGAAAATTTTAAGTAACTTTATCATGGAGAGATTTTTGATAAATTTAAAATTTTTGTTTGAAGTTAAGGGAAATATCATAGAAAACCCCTGATAAAACTTTTTGAAAAGTTGAAAAACTAGCAGATGTCATACACACTTAAATAGCACGTTAACGAAATGTCAACTTGAAAATATGGCTAATAAAACGGTAAAAAAAAAAACACTTTTTACAAATTTTGCGAACAAAAAAAGTAGCTAAATTTGTAGCTAAGAGCTAAATGACTTTTTTTGTCGCTAGATGCAAAAAAAAAAATAGCTAAATCTAGCTACAAAATAGCTAAATTGGCAACAATGCTATACATATATGTCAATATATTTGTCCATACATTTCCATATATGATCCCATTTCTAAAAAATATGACAACATATATGCTTCCATATACACCATATAAGTTCATATATGATTCATATATGAACATACATGTAACAATATATGAGCATATATGTACATATATGCACATTTTTCACCGGGGTCTGAAAATTTTTCTATGCGAAAAAAACTTAGATTCTGAAACATTTTTCGTAAAGAAGAAGTCTTAGTCTCTATTTTGATATTTTCTATGTAGGAAGAATTTCTTTTATTTCAATTTCTAATCTTAGAAAAATTCATAAGCGCGGTTTCAAAGACCCAATTAGTCAGATCAATCATCTTCAAATTATATTTTATAAATTGCCATGTAACTGTAAAAATTTAAAACTTCTTTTGTACCATAACGAACAAAAATAAATTACGCATATCCATCGTTCTTATCGTGAGTTATGGTCTTGAGTTTATACAATAACACAAAATTTCCCATTTTTCCGGGACACTTTTTTAGTTTATCTTTCCCCTAAAAACCTAATTACTAACATGCACAAATTATGCCAAATCTGTCCGATCGTAAGTAGTATAGTCGGATTATACCGATTTCAAATATTTAGAAAATTGGGTGTTAAAATGTGCATGATCAGTTAAACTTGTAAATAACATTACCCAAGGATTTGAAATCATTTGTACCATTAGAATTAGAGTAGTATAATTTTAGATATATCAAAAAGTGGTCGTAGACAATTTTTTTTTCGAAGAACCATATGGACTTTTACGAACATTTAAAAAGAGGGTGTGGTCAATTATTCTTTACGTAAAAACCTAAGTTGGACTATGACGAAAATTTTACAAAAATATATATAAAAAAAGTGAGTGTAAAAGTGGGCGTGGTAAAAACTTCTTTCCGCAAGTACCTATGTCCAGTCCAGCCGTTTTTCGATTGTAGATATATCGAAAAAAAGTGGACGTAGAAGTTGGCGTGGTCAAATTTTCTTTCCGTTATAACCTAAGTTGGACTATCACAAACATTTTAAAACAAAAATTATCCAAATCGGTCCAGCCGTTCTCAGCTGGACCGATTTGGTGAAACATATTTTACATATTGCATCTTTAAAACTTGAAAAATTACATAAAAAATTAAATTTTTTTGTGTTTTGCTTTGTTGTTTATTTCCATCTGCCAAAAAACTTACACTCACACTATATTTTACAACACTGCACTATAGGGAATTTAAAAGGAATTGTTGGCCAAAAGTCCAAATTTTATGTGTCACAATACTTTTTTTTGTGATGCCATTTTGAAGTAAACTATTTTAAAGTATGCTAGGATACATTTTTTTTGTCAACCAAACCCTTTTACCGCTAGTTAGAAGGGTTCAAAACTAAATTTTTAATATTTTATTTTTTTTTTTCGTTTTGGGGGACAAAATTAATTGCATTATTAACATACTTAAACAACTATTGAAAAATCCTATAAAATGTATTTTTATTAGGAATAGACCAGATTATTTTTGTATGCAGAAGTTATTATTTTAAAATGCAGATTTTTATATTATATAACTATTTAATTAATTTTTTTAATTTTTTTTTTTCTTAAATTTAATTTTTTTTGGATTGCAACTTTTTTTGCTAATAATTGCATACTCCCATAACTATACACAGCATAGAGGAACTCTTTCTACGCAAGATGTATATGCCAGCTAGTCCATGAGGCTCCATGGGGAAATGGCATTTAAGTTTTACGGAAGTGTTTATTATTATTATTAAATATATTTTGTAGAAATTTCGCAAAAAAAAACGTTTTATGATAGATATAAAATATGATCTATATTTTTATTTTTTTTTATCATGCTTTGTAATAGAATATGTGTATTTTAATCCATTTTTGGAGTAAGAAAGAGTTCCGATCATTATTTTAAAACATTTTACAGGCCTAAAGAATAATTTAATAATACGCATTTTTTAAAAAAGTTTATAATGAGTTCAATTATTATTATTTTTTGGTAACATTTTGAAATAAATAATTAAAAAAAAATAATATATGAATGCAAAATGGATTATAAATTGTTAATCTAAATTTTCTAACTCCAGTTGCTCCAATAACTTTCCGGTTAACGGAAACAAGTCAGAGGAGCACTCTTCGCTATATTCTGAAGTTTCTTCTACACTTTCTGATTCTGACATTTCTTCTTCCGAAACAGGATTTGGTTCCTTAATAGACAAAGATGAATTGCTGTTTTCATCCACCTCACAACGAAGAAGTTCAATTACTTCTGCATTTTTAAAGCCTACTATCAAAAAAAAAAATATTTTTAAAATACCACTACAAGTGTTTGAATTGAATTTTTAAATATATAAATGTTAAAGTGTCTCAAATACTTTGAATTAACGTGAGATATGCGTGAGTCTCGACAATCACCGCAATATTTTTCATAAAATTGGATTACAAACTAGTTCCATTTTTTTTATTGTTTTTCGAAAAATTATTTAGATCAAATTCACTGAAAAAACTTCGTGAGTCTCAAATGCTCACGCGTGACTTACCATTATCGTGAGTAACAAAAAAATTAAGGTAAATTATGTTACTGATGATGTTTTGAGATTAATTTTTTTTTTTTAGTATTGTTTTATACATACAAATTTTTATAACTAATTTACTTTTTTTTTTAAAGTCGTGAAAAGATGATGTAATCATGTCCGACCATGCCTATTTTTTATATAGAGCCTAAAAACATCATGCCAAACAATCTTGCCAAATTTCGGGTCGATATCTCAGCTAGAAGAGTTTTGGCCAGAAAATACCTAAAAATTCCCTGCAGTGCACTGTACAGAAAAGCAATACTTTTTATACCCTCCAACCACAGTATGGGGGTATACTCACTTTGTCATTCCGTTTGTAACGCATCGAAATATCGGTCGGGGACCCCATAAAGTATATATATTATTGATCTATTATCGATTCTAAGACATTCTGTGAATGTTCGTCTGTCCGTCCGTCCGTCTGTCTGAACCAACATCTGAAAAAATACACTTTTTTCACATGTTTTTTTGTATTTTTGTTAAATAAATGAAACATTTGGTATATTTATTGCGATGAAAAGGTGCTCTCGAAGTCCCCCACTGACTCCCAATCACCCCCCCCCCAAAAACGCCCCTGACAATTTTTTTTTTTTAATTTTTTTTACATTTTGGAGGGTATAAAAGATTCGGCACAGCCGAATTTAACACTCTCACTTGTTTTGAGAAAAAATAAAATGACAAAGATAAAAAACGATAATGAGATAAAAAACCGCTTCCCGCTTAGGTTTCTATAGTTCGAAAAGTCGATTAATCGACTTTTTGTATGAAAAAGTCGAAAAGTCGAAATCGACTTTTTTGTTCTTAAAAAGTCGAAAAGTCGACTTTTGCTTTCGACTTTTTTCGATTTTTTTATACCCTCCACTTAGTGATAGAGGGTATATATAAGTTTGTCATTCTGTTTGTAACTCATCGAAATATCGATCTGGGACCCCATAAAGTATATATATTCATGATGCCCGATCGATTTTAAGACATTCTAGCGATGTCCGTCTGTCCGTCTGTCCGTCTGTCTGTCTGTCTGTGGAAAATGCTGTCGCGGACAAAATATTGCACAGAGATGACTGAAACTTAACATATTTATTGGAAGTTCTCCCGAGAAGTTTGGTATTGCATTTGAGCGATATCGGTTCAGCGGTTCAAAAGTTATGAATGAAAATGTAAGCACACCTCAAAAATTTCAGTACATTCAACATAACCTAAAAATACAAAATGCTTTAATTCGGCTTCTGGTTGGCATATGTGAACATAATTGAACACCAAATGGTATTTAAACAAGTACGAACAAAATTTTGGACAAAAAAATCAAAAAAATCGCGGATTTTTTTTTCCAAAATTTTTTTCGCGGAAATTTTTTTTTCAAAAAATTTTTTTTTTTCAAAAGTAATTTCCTTTTAAATAAAGTTTTTTGCAATAATCTTTTTGAAATTGTGGAGGGTATCACTACATTCGGCGAGGCCGAATTTAACTTTTTTACTTGTTTTTGATTTTTTTTTTTTACTTTTGCCAGATGAAAATAATTTCTTTCATTAATTGTGTTTATATATTGTTGGACTGTATATTTTATAACTGAATTTTTATTTAGTTCGGTTTAAGTCCATATTAATTATTTCTGAGAAATAATAATTGTTGTACAATGAGAAAATCTGAAAAAATTAAGTGACAACACAGGCTAAGTGGAGATGTCGACAGCTTTCGGAAGATGCCACCCTTCCATCATCAGCACTCCTTCGATTGCCACACACTTAATGTGTGTCAGATTAAAATTAGCCATTTAAATGAAACTTTTGAAGAAATTAAGAATTGGAATTACTCCTCTTTGTGTTAAATAACCCCTATTCACCATTAATTCGTGTTGTATTCATTTGGCAGAAACTTAATCCATCTTAACTTTTAACAGAGTTGTATTTTTCCCATTGTTAACCCTTAGTAGGACTTTTCAAATCTTGAAAAATGTCCGTTAGGTTTGAATTTTTGTTTCATATTTCTAATTCTTAGAAATATTACTAAATTGCAATGTACCTTATGAGTTGTGTATTAATTGTGTTTATATATAATTTCTTTCTTCTGAAAAAAATTTCAAATGAGAGCCGAGTTTAATAACAACTGAAGCTATTGGTATTTCCATGTATTTTGTATGTGAAGCAAAAATGTCAATGCCAAATTCATGAGTTAGAAAGTGTTAAGTGCAATATTTACCAATATTTTTGATTATTGTAAACACCTCAGTGATAGGGTTCTATAAATCGAAAGTCGACTCTTTTGCTTTCGATTTTTTCAACCTTTTCCACATTTTCGATTTCTTTGACTTTTTTAATAAATAAAATACAACAAAAAAACAATAGCACCTAAATGCTTACAACAAGTCAAAACTAAACTTTTATTTACAAAATAAAATCGACTTTTTTAAAGTTGGAAAAGTTGAAAAAGTTAAGAAGTCGAAGAAAGTCGAAAAAGTCGAAAAGTCGACTTTTTAAAAAGTCGAAAGGTAGAAAAGTCGACTTTTTAAAATTTGAAAAAAGTCGAAAAGTCGAAAAATCGACTTTTTAGAAATTGAAAAAAGTCGAAAAGTCGACTTTTTGTTGCGACTATATAACCCTATTCCCGCTCCAATTGTAATTAATATTGAATACTGCCATTTTCATATAAAACCGTAAAAAGAAAATTTATTTATCAATTGATAAATTTAAAATAAATTAATAAATAAAAAATGTGATAACAAAAATGCTAAACTTAATGTTGTTGGTATAATTTACAAGACCATTTATTTAGCAAAACCAATATAGTCTTAGTACTATGTTTCGATAAGTTACAAATGGAATGACAAAGTGAGTATGCCCTATACCGAAGACACCAATAGGGTTTAATAAATTAAAAATTTGCGTTTTGTAATATTTTTTTTTTTTATATTTACAGGGTGCTGGGAAATAAATTCGTAAAACTATAGCAGATTCGCGGCGTTTGTTTATGTTAGTTCGAATTTTTTTTTAATCGACCTTTGAACTTTGCAGTCAAATGCCGATTTTCAGCATATTGTGTATATGGTTTTTTTGGCTATAACTCGTCGACTAATTGATATTTTTTTCAATCTGTAATAGCCAAATTATTGCTAGAGACCTGTCCAACAATTAAAATTGATTAAGAAAATTTTTGTGGTGCTTATAAAGCGAAATGTTGGAAAAATTATTTTTTTTTATGCTTTTTGGAAATATTTTGCTTCATAATCACCACAAAAATTTTCTAAATGAATTTTTTTAATTGTTGGACAGGTCTCTAGCAATAATTTGGCTTTTACAGATTAAAAAATATTATAATTAGTCGACGAGTTATAGCCAAAAAACCATATAAACAATATGCTGAAAATCGACATTTGACTGTAAAGTTCGAAGGTCGATTAAAAAAAATTCGAACTAACATAAACAAACGCCGCGATACGGGTCTTCTAATTTAGCCTCTATTTTCACCCCTCACTCTCAGAATCGACCTAACTTTTGCTAACCTGAATTTGTTCCACAGTGTTATCGTAATTTAGGTCAGCAGCAGATTTATAACATTTTTTTGACTTATTTCACACGACTTTGTTGAAAAACACTTTTAATAGTGTATGCTAATTTACAATTTTACTTTTTTAAGCATTTTGCACGAACTTTTGATCTTCGACAACCCCTAGTGAAATTTGACGCAGAAAATTTTTTTAGAAAATTTTAACGCACGTTTTATTGGTGTTCTATGAGGATATTTGAAAAAAGGACCAAAATGATGCCTAAAAATAGGACATAGAGGGTTAATATATTTTGAGAAAAGAACCGCCATCAAATTTTACTGAGGACAAAAAATTGAAAATCTTCAGTGGGCCATAAAACAAGAACTCGCATTAAGTTTTCAAAACCCTTCGGGGGTTTTTGTCTTCTATTGGTATACTTCAATTTTTTTTGGTCACGTCCAAGATACACTCAAAGACCCCAAATTTGTTGCACAGTGTAATTAAATCCGATTGGCCTCAAATTTGTACCCCATAAGTTTTGGTCCTATGGTAAAAAAAATTTGCGCCGACTTTCAAAAAGAAAACTTTTGCCATATAAAAAAAAAATACGGAGAAATGAGCATATATGAACATTGTTCACAGTGTTATTATACTTGCTCTCAAATAAACCATAAATACTATAGTGTAATTTTATGAAATCCACTTTTACTCTAGCATTTTATTTCATTATTTATTTCATTTAGAGTCATCCACGGACGATGAATCCATTCCAGAGGAAGTTATTTCTCCTGATAAAGAATACAATTATCCTCGCGACCACGTTACTATTATGTCTGAACAAAATATAAAACCGCCAGTACGAGAATCTTCCAAAGGAATTGTTTCTAGTAAAAGTAGTCAACCTGAACGTAGACAAAAGCAAGCTTTACCTCCAGTGGTGAGTATATGTTGTCGCATCAGGATCAACAAATTTAAAACAAAAAAAGATGATTCCATTGTAGGTGCGATTTAAAAAGTAGTGTTTTGAAACCAGCTTTCTAGGTTAATCGATAGTGAGCATAGTCGATGAATTTCTCGATTGACCGGGGGAAAAAAACGTTTTCTTTTTTAACTATAGTTTGTTATAACAAACTAAAAATTGATTTGAAAATTATTAGTTTTTGTTAAAAAGTATAACCCGTATAACGAGGTTTCGTGACAAACCTCATTTAAAAATACGTATTTTTCCAAACAAATTGAAACCTTTTCGTAATGAGGTTTCAACGAAAGTACGATCGAAACCTCTTAAATTTCATGATTGTACATTTTTTTACAACTGTGAGGTTGTAAGTGGCTGCTGACGTTTTACGTCAACACACGTAGACTCTGAGGTCCATTGTGAGACAATAAGAAACTGTGAGACAATAAGAAAAAAAATGAAGGGGCAACTTTTCTAAGCGAGATTTTTAAGCAATGGCTTAGAAATTTTATGCATGCCAAAAAGTACACCATTGCCAACACAGTTTTGTTAATATAATATTTTTTAACTTCAAAGTACAAAGGCCAAAGTAAATGGCCAAAATTGCCAAAATAAAAACAGAAGGGGTTACCTTCCCCGGTGGGATATTTAAACAATAACTCATAGATTTTATGTATGCCAAAATTTACACCATTGTCCACACAGTTTTCGAGAAATCGTTTTTTTTTTTTAAGTCTTGTAAATTTTACACATGTACAAAGGCCAAAGTAAATGACCAACATTGTCAAAACAAAAACAGAAGGGGTAACCTTCCCCGGTGGGATATTTAGACAATAGCTTATAGATTTAAATTGTATTTAAATAGTATTAAATTGGTATTGATGACATGTCAATCACATTAGAGAACAGCATTACCTATAGATTTTTAAGAGTGTCTTTTGTCCACCAGAACATGATCGATCTGGTTTGCTTTATTCCTGCCTGGTATTTTCCATGTGCCTTTATGAATTTTTTTATGTCAAAAAGATGTGCTGCTTATCCATAGATTGTGTTCTGCGGCGAAGCTTATAAGATGAATTTTATTTTCACTTGTTGCATCATGTAAAGAAATACACCCCGCACAGGGCTTTGTAAAGTCTTCCTTACCAATTCTAGCATTATAATCTCCGATTATAAGGGTAATGTCGTGTTTCGAGATTTTATTGCATATTGCAGAAAGGTCGTCATAGAAAGTATCTCTTTTCTCGTCATCATTATTTTCCTTTGGGGCATGAACCGATAAAAACATATGTTTTGAAATTTTCCTTTTACTTTAAGGAGGCATATTCTATCATTCGCACCTAACTTACTACCACCACTGTAGTAGATAGAGTTATATTTTTTCCTCAGTCATTTCAGCCATTTTTTCTGGCTGAATCATAGTGCGTATATTCCATGAACCTATAATTATAGGTTATATTTGATTATAATCAAATCGTTGTCCTTTAAACATATCCGGGTTCGTCGTCTATTAAATCGTTCATTTATTAGAGGCTGCTCATTAAGTTTTATAACTGAGTTTTGAATGACAAAAGGGCGTTAACCTTTTGGCCATTTTGACTGGTAATGGGGCTGCCCAACGATAAACTGCCATCAGAGACGGCAGTGCAAGATGAGTTTCAATGACTGGTTGTGTGCTGGTTGTCACCTACTTACCTGAAACGCACCGGTGTTAGCGTGCCATTCAGGTTACTCATTTGCGATTAGCACTTGGTTATATGATGGCGCCAATTTCCCGCCATGTCCTCTCGAGGATTATTGACACTCAGAATTTATTTGGATACCAGTGCAACCCGACATCCCTCTGAGACTCTACTCTCGCAACCGCTGACTGTCCGCGGCCGCAAATTGCGGCTAACTCTATCCGCAACCTGTGACGTGTCTTTTAGCAATCATCAAACATATTATGTAAGCTTACTAAAAAAAAAAGTGTAAGACCCTAACTTACAAATTTAGCACTTGAACAAGTATTTCAGGTCACTTTTGGAACTGAAATACTTGTCCGACCAAAACTAAACTTTTTGTCGTTAATAAGCTAATCAAGCAAAATTATAATAAAAATAAAAAAAATAAAAATCCAACATTTTTTTTGATTGTGTGAAATTTTTTTAACACCCAAAGTTTGAGGCCCGGTAGCGACCCCTAAACCTTAATGAAAAAAATCTGAAAAAATTCACGTATCATTAAATAACTCCGATCGATTAGGAAACGTAACTATTAAGAAATTTGCAAAGCAATGTTTTAAAATATGTTTATTCATTTTTTTTATTATATAGCCAACGTCAGACTGCTTGGAATCACCATTGACAGCATTCAAAAAAGATACTTGCGATTACTTGGATAATATGGAACCCACAAAATCATGTAAGTATACAAAATCCACTTTAATAGTGTTTAACAAGTACTTAACTTCATTACAAAAAGTCAAATGCTACACTACCACTTTTCAATCAAGTTTAGGTTTTGAAAAAATGGTGACCAAATCGGATAATGGCATTTCATTCCTCTTTATTTAGAACTTTAAAAGTCGTTAACACAAAAATCCTAGCTGGTCCTGTTTTCGAGTTAACTAATAACACTACTCAACGCGGTTTTTGCACAGACATTTTGAATACATTTCCCAAAGTATTTTGACCTCCTAAGCACGAATCTGTCATCAGAAAACTTGGATCAAATCTCCTTCTCGTGATATAGGCATTTTCATCAGGACATGTGAGGATGTTAAAAATGCCCTTTTTTCATTTTATCCTTATAACTATCCGAATTTCGCAAGAAATTTCCAGTTTAATACTGATATGTAAAGAAGACACTAATAAAGAGAACGTTTGGTTAAAATCTAAAATCCGTTAAATATATCCAGAAATATTTGCAAAAGAAGTCAACTTTTCCTATATTTCGAGAAGATGATTCGATAAAATTTTTCTGATCACAGATTTGTGCTAAGGTGGCCAAAATACTTAAAGCAATGTGTTTTATTTTTTTTAATTTTAACAAAAAAACATAAAAATTGGTACGAAAAAATTTTGACTTCTTTTACAAATAATTCGCTGCTCCGTCGTGATTTGGTACACTCAAAATATTTTGTAGGCAAAAACAAATGAAAAACACACTTAAAACCAGTGAATAAACAATTGAAAACCATCCCAGTAATTATTCATTTGTTTTAACAAACATCAACATTTATTTTTTACTGTTGACAAAATTTTCTAAAATAAATAACATTAAACACTAAAAAATTACTTTTTTTCACTCTTTTTTACCAACAAATTCGAAAAAAATAACCAACGAATACATTAAAAATTAATGATAGTTCTGTTATTTTTACCAACAAATTTCAAAAAAAATAACCTACGAAAACAATAAAAATTAATGATTTCGTAGGTAATTTTTTTACAATTTTTTATTGAAATATTTTTTTTTAAATTTTTAATAAAATTTTTGGGGAATCGATCCCGCAACCAACTACATTCTGGCCAGACACTCTACCCATCGTGCCAAAGTCACTTGATACAAATATGTTTTTATATTTCTATAAATAATTTTTTGATTTTTTTTCCTACAAAAAAATAACTGACTTGTGTAGGTAAAAACTAATGATATTTCATTAAAAAATACCAACAATTTAAAAAAAAAATTACTGACAAAAATCATTAAAATTCAAAAGAATAATCAGTAGTTTTTACTTACAGAACAAAAATAAATGACTTTAAAAATTAAATGTTAATGAAAGTCTTTATTTTTTAGTGTGTTATTTTTGAAACAAAGGACGAAGTAGTCATTAATAAAAATTGAACATCAAACAAATGTTTTTTCTTTTAAAAACGACTAAACGGAAAACTTTTTAAATAAACTACAAACAGTTAGTGACATAATTTTTTGAGTGTATGTGACATTTTTGTTCTTTTTTTTTATTAAATAATATGAAACCTCTATATCTCACGCGTCTGCCAACTAAACCGTTAAGCGATATCTTTAATGGTTTAGAAATTTGCAAAAGTAGCTATGCGAAATCCATATGTAAATGTTCCAAAAAAAAAAGTGTAGTTTAAAACCCGTTTTTGTTTAGGAAACTTTTGCAAATATAAAAATTTTTTCTTAAAATTTTTAACATAAGGTTTTTAGGCATTCTTACATACTATACTAAAAATTAAATATGAGATCACATGGAATGCTGCCATTATAAATTTTTGCAAAAAAAGTTATATGTATCTAAACATTTTTTTTGCAAAAATTAAATACACACATTAGTCTTTTTATATACAGGAAATCAATTCTAAAAACTAATGGGTTTGCAAAACAAACACAAAATACATGAGAAAAATCACCATTTTTACCATTTAAACGCAAACAATTTTATCCAAATTTGTACTTAATATATCGTTATGATTATAATCCCCATTTCCCGTACCAAATAAATTTACATTTGTAAAAGCAGATTTTTTTAAAAATCACTATTCGGCCACTATTCGGCTTCGGCCATATTTTTGGCCGAATACCGAATAATTGACAAAATTTTCCCTTACGTGTTGAAAACACTTCGAATCACATTAGTAAGCAAAAAAGAAAATTTTACCAAGTGTTTTTGCAGCTACTACAAAATTTTAAGCTCCAAAAAAATTTTCGCTCGAAAAAAATTTACCCTCAAGAAAAATTTTTTTACAAAAAAGTCGAAAAAAAGTTTTTTGTTAAATATAAAATCATTTTAGACAACATTTTGATACATTTGTGAATTCCGCTAAGTCGAATTTCACTTTTTTCTTGTTTTTACTAAATAAATATATTTTTTTTAATATTCGGCTTCGGTTTCGGCCGAATAGTGAAAATTTGGCCGAATATTCGGCTCTGGCTTCGGCTTCGGCCAAAAAAGGTGTATTCGGTCGGACACTAAAAGATGGTTTGCAAGAAAACTGTTTCATTGACTCAAAAACGGATTTTACTATTGAAATCAACATGCCCCAATTCTATTGAAATGAAGGTCAGATCTCATGGCACAAATTTGAACTACTTTTATTCAGTACAATTTTTTCGCTAGAAAAACAAAATATGAGTTAAAAAAGGGTTGTACTATCACTCAGTGAAGCAAGCCGGTCGGCGCAGCTGACGGCTGAGTCGCTAAGCCGATATTTCTCCACGAGCCGCGCCGCCGCCGATATCATCGGCTGATCGGCGGCTCAAACTCCAGCCGATTTTGAAATTAAAAAGAGCATATTCCTCAATTTTGTTTTATTTGGATATTAAAATTTCTAAAAGTCATATTGGAATTCAAAAAAGTCCAATTAAAATATAGAAATCACAACTGAAATTAAAAAGTTCGAATTCTCAGAAAAACTAACTGAGAATTACAATTTCTGAATGACTATTGGCCTTTTCCAAATTTCAAATGAAATTTCTAGGTTTCAATACTATTTTTCTAGATTTCATTTGAATTTCAACTAAACTTTTCTCAAATTTAATTGCGATTGCTGAATTTTAATTGTCTGTTTTATTTGTGTTTTATATTGTTGGGCTTTATATTTTATAATTTAATAGGTATATTAGTTCGGTTTGAGTCCTTATTATTTCTGAGAAATAATAACTCTTGTTTACAAATTAAAAAATCAGGATATTATAAGGAAGTTCGAAATATCCTTTTTATGGTTATATCCTTATAAGTATCCGAAGTTTGCAAGAAATTTCCTGTTCAAAACAGATGTGTTAAGAAGACACTCCAATAAAAAGAAAATCTAAAATCCATTAAGTATATCCTGAAAAATTTGCAAAAGAAGTCAAAATATTGAACCAAATTTGAATATTTTTTTCATACATTTGTTCGTACCAATTTTTATAATTTTTTTGGTAAAATTAAAAAAAAAGATTAAATCACATTTCCTAAAAATGTTTGCCTCCTAAAAACGAATCTGACACCAAACAAGTGAGAGTGTTAAATTCGGCTGTACCGAATCTTTTATACCCTCCAAAATGTAAAAAAAATTAAAAACAAAATTTTGTCAGGGGCGTTTCTTTTTTTTTGGGGGGGGGGGGGGGTTGATGTGGTCTGTAGGGGAAGTTGAGAGTACCTTCCCATCGCGATAAATATACCAAATGTTTCATTTATTTAATAAAAATTCAAAAAAACATGTTAAAATGTGTATTTTTTTAGATGTTGGTTTAGTTCTTCAAGGGGGAACTTTTTCCCCCCTGGTCCGATTTAGTCAGTTTCCGAACTTAACCTGCCTAGGAACATAGGACATATTTGTGCCAAACTTGAGGGGTCTAGCTCGTGTTAACTACAGACGGACGGACATCGCTAGAATATCTTAGAATCGATCACTGATCAATAATATATATACTTTATGGGGTCCCCGACCGATATTTCGATGCGTTACACACGGAATGACAAAGTGAGTATACCCCCATACTGTAGTTGGAGGGTATAAAAATTTTATCAAATCGCCTATTCGAGATATAGCCATTTTTAATTTTTGTGGACCAAGTTCAAATAAATAAAAATATGAATAACTTTGACATACACTTTTTGAATATTAAAAAAATTTTCGTTTTGAGGGCAGTCCACAAAAAATTAAATTGCCTATATCTCGAGAAGGCAATTCGATACAACTTTTCTGATGACAGATTCGTGTTTAGGAGGCCAAAATACTTTAGAAAATGTATCCAACATGTCTGTACAAAAACCGTGTAGAGTAGTGTTAATGTTTATATATTTTTAACGAAAATAGTAGTTAACTTTAATTTTTTTAAATACTTTTTTTGTGATTTCGTGTTATATGTATGTTTTTTAGTTTTGTTTTAATTTTTTTTTGTTCAGAAGGGGGGGGGAGGCTTTTGCCCACCCAGAATAATGGCCTAGATACGCTTATGCCTACACCACTCTATGGTACAGGGTACAGATGGTCGCGTGAGTGACTTTTGACTCACACTCACGAGTACTCACACAAACTTCACTCACACTCACGAAACTTTTTTTTATAAAAAAAAATTGTTTTTTTTGGAATGAAAGAAAATATAAAGAGAAAATAAAGCACGCAAAAAAAAAAGCGTGAATCACGCACAAATCTGCTCATGTGCCCATCTCAAGTACAGGGTATTGTGAGTTTGTCTTAATGTTTGTAACTATCCGAAATATTGGTCCTAAACCAAACTTCAAGTATAGCGATCGATTTAGAATCACTTTCTGGGTCGATTTAGCGATGTCCGTCCATGTTAACATAGTGAGCACGATACAGGTCGCAACAATCAATTGATTTGACTGAAATTAAATTTATGCTTCCTTTTTCCCAAGGAAGAAGCCTCTTGAAATTAAAAAAAAATAATCGGTCCATGTTTTGACCTAGCCCCCATACAAACTCCCCCCAAATTTGGCTAACATTACTTTTATATCCGTAATTTAACAGGTATCCTTTCGAAATTTGGCATGTGAATAAATAAATACCCCAAAAAAAATTATTTTGTAATCATAAATTTGGAATGTTTCCAAATTAAAAAGAAATCTGACCATTTCTACTTGTTGTCCCCACACTAACAAAAGAGCTAACTTAATTTTGGGACACAATTTTCTTCAAAATAGTTCATAAATTTTACCACAATTTAGTAAAATTTAACTAAAAGTTTAGAAATTTAGAAAAGTTTCGAAATTTTCTACCCATTAGTTTATCATATTTATCTCCTTAGATTTAAGAAAGTTTTTTTTTCACTACTTTAGTAAATTTTTTAAAAGTTGAGATTTTTTTTTTTAAAAAACATAATGGCGATATCTAAACTAAAAACTAAGATTTCAAACCGAAAAAAGCTTGTTGAGCGGTGTAATTAGACCATTCTTGGACTCAAATTAAGTTTGTGCACTAATTAAAGATGTCACAAAATATAGATCCAATCGGTTCATGTTTGGACTTCGGACACACTTTCCGGAAAACACTGGTGTAGGGTATAAGGTCGGTCTTGACCCACTATAATTTTCTGTGAGTTGTGATTTTTGTAATTTTGGCAATTTTTTAAAATAAATACTATTTTTTAAGAAATCGCGGATTTTCAACGTCATTTCGGCAGCGGAAGATGACCACCGATCTGCATGAAAATTTAACCACATTGTTTTTAGGTCTATTCCAACACATCTGTCGGTGAGCCGGAACGAAATTCGCCAAAAAGCCAAATTCGATCCACCCTATTGTACAAGCCTAAAAATAGGTAAATTTTTAGACAAGTCAATGGCGCTCAGACTTAAAATAGTCCATTGTACCGTTATAATTTTCTTACTTGTTACCATAACTCCAATAAAATGGTAATTAAACCATTAATTAGTCCCTAAAGTTCTCATCTATGCTGAATGTTATATCGACCACTTGTTCGGTAGGGTATCGTGATTAATATGCCTAGATTTAAACTATTTTTTTACTTAACAATAGCGGCGCAGCCGAATTTTTTTTTTCAGCCGCGCTGTTTTAAAAAAATGCGGCGCGCAGCCGAAACGCCGCCGCACATTGGTTGATGTTCATAGAACGAGCGGCTAAAAATAGAAGAAGTTGTCGAATGACAATGAAACTTGGCACATAGGCATTTTTTGTTTGAATCAAGAAAAAAATGTAAAAATCAAAATGATCCGCCCACATTTACGCCCACCTCCCATACAAAGTGAAAATTAAATTTTGACCTACTGCGTTGTTTTTGGCACATATCATTTTTAAACACTCAGAATCATTTGTGTGAAATTTGAAAAATATCCGCCCACTTTTACGCCCACTTCCCATACAACTTGTATTAAAAAAGTGACATAACTCACTTGATTTTTAATGTAACAACTAAATTTTCACAAAAAATAAATATTATAATTGTAGAATGGGCTCCTGAAAATATATACCTGATCCGCCCACTTTTACGCCCACCTCCCATAGAAAAAAAAAAAAACAAATAGAAACAAGTAAGGGTGTTAAATTCGGCTGTGCCGAATCTTTCATACCCTCCAACACGTTTAAAATAAAAAATAAATCGCTGGGGCTACCTTTTTTTTGGTGGGGGGGGGGTCGGCGGAGTTGGTGGGGGACACCTGTATCCCCGCTATATATGTTAACAAATTATTTGTTTATGATATTTACGCTTAAATAATAAATTTTTATCGTTATTTTTAATTAATTTCTATAACCACGCCCCCAAAAGGGGGCGGCCTGAAAAAAATCGAATTTTCTAACCCCCTTGGTCCAAGCGCAGGTCTATGAACATAATATGGCATACAAATGTTACATTTGTTGAGCAAAAATTAAAAAAAATTCGTAAAAATATCGTATTTTTCAGAAGTCGTTTTAGTTCTTCAAGGGGGAAATTTTTTTCTCCTGTTCCGATTTTGCCCATCTTCGAACTTAACCTTAACAGTAACATAAGAGATATTCTTGCCCAATTTCAGGGGTCTAGCTCTTTTTGTTTGGACTGCATGGTTATTTCTACAGACGGACGGACGGACATCGCTAGAATGTCTTAGATTCTATAATGGATCAATATTATATATACTTTTTGGGGTCCCCGACCGTTATTTCGATCTGTTACACACGGAATACCAAAGTGAGTATACCCCCATACTGTGGTTGGAGGTTATAAAAATCAGAGTTTCTGAAACATGAACGAAAATTCATGTTTTGTTACTTTATTATTTTATAGTTTTTACTGTTTTTTTTTTGGAAATGAGCAGGTATGAGCAGCTGAATTTTTTTTTAACTTTTAGCTGAGACTTCAAGCTATAATTTGACATCTTTCGTTAAACAGCGCTCCACAGCGCTAAAAAGATGCAGTCCACTAAAGTTGATGAACATTGAAATTTTGATGTTGTTTATATTTTGTTCTACGAAATTTTTTATATGGCACTTTTTACAACTTTTTTTAGTGCAAATCTCATTCATGACAATTGTCATTTACGAAAATATACAACAAAGTCAAATGATAAGTTTACTTTGATTGTAACAAAAGATTGAATATACAGTAAATTTGCATGCCATTTTAAACAAGCGAACATATATGAACTTAGAGCGTGTCTGTCCAAACCAATAATAAATATATCAGCCTAATATTACGGAATCATAATATTCAGATATCTGACAACAAAATACCAAAAAATTATCCAAATCGGCGAATATGAAAAAAATTAATTTCGGCCACTCTTCAACCAATGTGCGCCGCCGCCGAAAATTTTTGCTCTTCAGCCGCCGCCGAAAATTTTGCATCGGCTTGCTTCACTGCTATCACTTTAATGAATATTACAACTTTTTTAAGGGTGCATGTTTCGAAGCATAACTTTGAACTCTCTTTTCTCCTTTGACTTGTAAGTATAAAACTCGTTTTTTTATACCCTCCACTTAGTGATAGAGGGTATATATAAGTTTGTCATTCCGTTTGTAACTCATCGAAATATCTATCTGGGACCCCATAAAGTATATATATTCATGATGCCCGATCGATTTTAAGACATTCTAGCGATGTCCGTCTGTCTGTCTGTCTGTGGAAAATGCTGTCGCGGACAAAATATTGCACAGAGATGACTGAAACTTAACATATTTATTGGAAGTTCTCCCGAGAAGTTTGGTATTGCATTTGAGCGATATCGGTTCAGCGCACAGTGGGTTCGATGGTACCCAAAATGGCGATTAATTCAGATAAGCAGTAGTTTTAGAATATTATATTTTTTTATTGATGACATAATATAAACACGTAAAAATACACATTTTGGAAAAAAAAATTGGAAAAAAAATTTTTTTTTAACCTGTTAGGCGTTTTTTTGTTTTTCGGAAAAAAGGGTTATAGTTCACAATTTTTGCTGTAACTTTGGAATGAAAAGCGATAAATTAATAAAAAAAATGTAAATTAAAGTGCACATAATGTGCTGTCAAAGTAATTAAAGAAATAACGCATAATATATATTTATATTATTATAATTTTTTTTAAAATCCAATTTTTGTTTTTCACAAAATCTCATAAATGTACAAATTTATCTGAAAAAAGTGATTTATGGGAATATTATAGTTTTTATTAAGGAATTATCATAAATACATAAAAACACAGCATTTTAGAAAAAAAAATTTAGCAAAAAAAATTATTTTTTAATCTTTTAGTCGTTTTTTATGTTTTTGGAAAAAAGCACGAAACCCTTGAACATGTAATAAAGCTACAAAAAACAAATGGAGGGGACGTTTTTTTCGCGTAGGGGGTAGGGTTTACCAGGAGACTATGGGGGACACCTTCCCCTCGCGATAAACGTTGCCAAAAAAATAGATGTCAGTTTTTGCACCTAATTAATACAAATTTATCATTATTTAAATTATTTTTTCTATACACGCCCCCAAAAAGGGGCGGACCGAAAAAATTGGCATTCCTGATCCCCCTTGGTTCAAATTCAGGTCGATGAACTTCATATGGCATTAAAATGTTTCAATTATTGAACAAATATACAAATAAAACTTGTAAAAAAAATATTTTTCTGGGGTAGTTTTAGTTCTTCAAGGGGGAACTTTTTCCCCCCTGGTCCGATTTTGCTCGTTCAAGAACTTAACCAGCCTATGATCATTATACATATTTGTGACAAACTTCAGGATTCTAGCTCTTGTTTTATGTACTTTATGGTGTGCTAAACAACAGACGGACGGACGGACACACGGTTAGTCACAGAATGTCTTAGAATCGATCAGTGATCAATAACATACACTTTATTGGGTCCTAGACCCATATTTCGATGCGTTACATACGGAATGACAAAGTGAGTGTAAGCCCATACTGTAGTTGAAGGGTATAAACACACATATAATGGATTTGTTTAATAAATGATACCCAGACTTTTTACACAAAAATGGGAATAAAAAAAAAGGGCCGGGCATTGTCCGTACTTTTTTTTCTTTTAAATAAAAGCTGATATCCTATACTTTTTTAAAATCCACAAAACTAAATCCAACTATTACTAACTTAATATGTGTGGCCCATTAAATATGGAAAATATCCCAATTTTGGACCCTTTTTAAAAAAATTATTAAAAACGTTGACACACAATTTTTATAAACAAAAAAATTTAAAAATTTAGCTTAATCCCTGGTGTTTAAGGTTCCATTATAAAACATTTTCTTTTAAAAGACTTAATACCACTAATAATCGCTTAAATTGTAAAAAATTTAAATTTTTTTACTTTTTTCAAAAACTGCAATAATTTGTTAACTTTGACAGCTCACCGAAAAAAAAGTAAACAACTTAGTTGATTGATTTTGATAACTAGTGTTGCAGAATTTTATATACTTTTACCCCATACCAAATTTTATAACAAAAACTTCATTTATAAATTTCAATTAATCGCCACTTTGGCACCATTTGAACCCAATGTGCAGCGGTTCAAAAGTTATGAACGAAAATGTAAGCACATCTCAAAAATTTCAGTACATTCAACATAACCTAAAAATACAAAATGCTTTAATTCGGCTTCTGGTTGGCATATGTGAACATAATTGAACACCAAATGGTATTTAAACAAGTACGAACATATTTTTTGACAAAAAAGGAAAAAAAATCGCGGATTTTTTTTACCAAATTTTTTTTTCGCGGAAATTTTTTTTTTTTCAAAAAAATTTTTTTTTTTTCAAAAGTAATTTCCTTTCAAATAAAGTTTTTTGCAATAATCTTTTTGATATTGTGGAGGGTATCACTACATTCGGCAAGGCCGAATTTAACTTTTTTACTTGTTTTAATTTCAAGTTGCTTGACAATTTTTCTATAACTTTCTTGCGACTTTGGAAGACTTTTGATCTGATTGTTTCTCAGAACTTTCAGACTGCAGTAATTTTCCACTTGTTCTTTTAAAAGGGTGAACAAGGGATTTATGTCCTTCACCTTAACAACAAAAAATTGGAGGTGGCTTGGGAACGTATTCAACCGTAGCTACATTTTGCTCTTGAGCACCAGTATTATCTTCATTTCGAAGACTAAAAAACTTACTTTTAGAAGACGGCTCTTTGTCTAACCAATAAGAGTTATTAGTTGTCTTTTTCTTGGTACGTTTTTTTATTGTAAACTTGAGTCCAATTTTGAAGGCAGCAGCAACGTATGTTGAGGGCTCAACATCTGGCTGCGTTTCTGATCCGATTTCACGAGCAAGTTCTGTCTTATAGACATGGCTTTGAGCATGCATATTTTTTAAATAATTTTCAGCCTTAAGGTTGGCTTTATCTTTTTTTGTAATAATAAAACTGCAATTCATACTGTCGATTCTTTTAGCAAGTTTGGCGTTTGTTTTTTTCCAAGAACTGAACATGGTTTTTTTAAACATATGTACTTAGTCTTTCTCGCGGTTTTTCTTAATTTTTATTAGTACTTGAATTTTTATTTTGACTTTCCTTTGATTTTGGGATACGATTTGACTTTTTTTCGTATTAGAATCGTTTTTGGGCTTTTCGGAATTTTCTGCGGGAGATTTTAAATTAAAATTGATTTTCCCGCATTTTCAATTGTTGGTGTAGATGGCATCCCTCAAACTAAAAGAGCAGTTTTTAATTGAGCTTTAAATAAAGCTTAAATATAAAGCCCTAAGCTAAGACAATAATCTTTTGGTTTAGAGCTTTTCCCCAAATGTAACAGTCTGGTAGCATTGAATGGTATACAAGTAAAAAAGTAAAATTCGGTCTTGCCGAATGTATTGACGCCCTCCACAATTTAAAAAAGATTATTGCTAAAATCTTTATTTAAAAGGAAATTACTTTTGAAAAAAAAAAAAAAAAATTAAAAAAATTTTCCGCGAAAAAAAAGTTGGTAAAAAAAAATCCGCGATTTTTTTTTTTTTTTTTGACAAAAAATATGATCGCACTTGTTTAAATACCATTCGGTGTTCAATTCTGTTCACATATGTCAACCCGCAGCTGAGGTAAAGCATTTTGTATTTTTAGGTTATGTTGAATGCACCAACATTTTTGAGGTTTCCTTACATTTTCGTTCATAACTTTTAAACCGCTGAACCGATATCGCTCAAATGCAATACCAAACTTCTCAGGAGAACTTCCAACAAATATGTCAGTCATCTCCGTATAATATTTTGGCCGTGATCACCATTTCCGGGCATCGCACAGTGTTGCGTCTTCATGAAAAGAGTGGCCAAAAATAGAAGGAGTTAAGTTAGACCGTTAAAATTTGCAACACTTGTTAAGATCGATAAGATCAAGAAAAATTTTGAATTTGGTAAATATCCGCCCAAGGATTTGTATCCTTCCCATATATCCTGAAATTAAAATATGGCATAAAATAAAAACTAAAACTTTAATCTTCATGTTATTTATTGCAGTTATTACCTATAATGCCATTAATTATTCTACTAAATTTTGTCAAATTCGGAGCAAGGATACGCCTAGCTCAAAAATGTCCTTTTTAAAAAAAAGTTCAGAAAATGGGTAAAAATTAAAGTTATTTTATGAAAACCCAACTGTTATAATATGCCAAATGCATTTACCAAAATTTGTGCAAATCGGAACTAGGATATGCCCTTCTCGAAATTATCCTTTTTTAAAAAAGTCAAGAAAAAGTGTAAAATTCAAATACCTTCATGAATTTTTGCATCGGCAACACTTAGAATATACCTCAAATCTTAATCAAATGAAAAAATTGAAGTAAGGATGTAATTCATAAATTAAAAATGTCCTTAAAAAATTAAAAAAAAAAAGTTTAAAAAATCCTTCGTACTTCATGAAATTCTGTTCTGATAATGTTGAAAATACCTTAATTGAAGCAAGGATTTTCCTTAACTTATCCTTAGGAAATTCTTAGCGAATAAATGTCCTTTTTATAAAGACTTGAGAAAATTCAGGGAAATCCTTTGACCTTAAAACTATCAATAATTCACAACACTTTTTGCACGTAGTATTTACAATACGTTTAATATTTTTTTAGGTTTGATCTTAAAAAGACCTTTATAAAATAACCCACCAAAAAATACTGCTTGCCTAAAAGCAGGTTTGTAAGGGAGTGATTTTTGTTGTCTGCTTACAAACCTGCTTACGTATAGCATGATATTTGTTCGCAATGTCCCACTTTAGAGCATTTCTTTCGAGCGCTTATATCGGTGCAATGAATATGAATTGAAATCATGCCTTTTCTTAAATATTTTTAGTATTTTTTAAGTCACTGCCATACTTTACTGCAACCGGTATGCAGGTTAGTATGCCAACAAAATCTCTCCCTTACACTACTGCATACGGTATGCAGCTGTATATGCGAATGTCATAATAAAAACAACAACATCAAAAATCATTCGCTTACACAAGTACATTCTTGTATGCACTGCTTCCAAAATCTCGATTATTTTTTGCTGGGAAGCAAGTAAAAATATAATACAACGTACTTCCTCAACAAAATCTTACTAAATAAAAGTCTGCATCTGTTAATGTACAACTTGTGTCTAGCCAAGCATCTAATTTGTGTCAGGACTGGATGACAAATAATGGTTCTTGGACCAAATTAAATAAAATTTAAAATTTAACCGACTGATTCATATTGCATTCCGACTTATTATATGTGTTACATAACTATTTTTCGCAAAACATTTCAAATTATCAAGGACAACTGCTGCATCTTGGTGTTTTACTTTAAGCCGTTCGTTAAAAAAATTTACTAATTTATATTCGGGTTCCCACAAAAAAAAAAAAAATGTTGATTAAAAAAAAAGTGGAAAAACGTGGACGAGTTCTTTCGTTATTTTTAATCTACATACTTGTACCAATATTTTCTGCAAAGAACTAAGCGCGCCAATGACGGCCACAAAAGTAGCTGACTATCAAATATGAAATTTGCAAAATAAATTATTATTTTCTTTGGAACTCACTTTATAACAGCGTTACTTGCCATATGATTAACTTCCCAGCAAAAAATAAAGGAAGTAGTCCAAATCAAACCACTTCTGAAGTACTCCAAAAAAGTTAACCCCTGATTTATTATTCAAATGGAGATACTTTTAAACAACTTCCAAAAATTGATATATAATGTCATAAATTATGGCTTGCACCACTTCCAAATATAGACATTAGTATGCACTTCCTCACTAAAGAAATCTCCACTATAAAACTTCATTAAAAAATTTGGAAATTATCAATAATTAATAAAAATTGGTTATTTTACAAATGCTTTATATTTAAAAATGACATGAAATAATTCAATTAAGGAATGTATTTATAAATTATATTAAGCTTCTTACGTATAGTAAGGAAATATCATGAAAATTCCGAATATTAGGTTTGCTTTTTGTTTTCTATAGCTTTTTCCTACAGCTTTTTTTTGGTAATATCCAAGTTTATCAGGCCGTTCATGAATCCACAACGAAATTGGATTGAAAACGAAATTCAAATCCGTTTCCAATTTTCGAAGCGTTCATGAAACCGTGACGAATTGCTTTGTTCGAAAAAAAATATCTATTTCTTCGAACTTAGCGGAGACACATGTATTTACAAAATACGACTCTGTTTTTGCAAATACATAGTCGTATTTTATAACAACTCTGTTTGAAAGTCAAGGTCAGAGTTGTAATAATGCAGTTTGTAAAAAGAAAAATAATTTGTTAACAAATAATCTGTCAAGCATTTGTTTTGAATTAAATTTTTTTGATTATTGATCCACTAAGGAAGGGATTTTATACAAATCCATCTTTTGTTTTCCTTAAGTCTAATATATACTTAGGATCTTGTATTTTGTATGGAAATATACCAGTTGCTTCAGTTTTTTCCTTTTTTATGATTTTTTTTTAAACATCGGTAACTTTTTCCCATTTGGACTCTTATTATTTTTTGCGCCCAATTTCGAAATCGAAATACTTGTCCGACTAAAGATTTTTTTTCTTTAATAAGCTGAAGTGTGTATGATACTTTTTTTAAGAATTTTAAGTATTAAGGGCTTTTTGCATTTGAAAAAGTTCGTAAAAAAGCCTTTCATAACTTTTCAATTCACATTTTCCGAATCACATGAAATCCAATTTGTTGGTCTGTTGTTTACGTTTTCAGTCAAAATTAAAATCGAATAACTAAACTTTTAAAATTATAGAAAAAAGTGCATTCGTTTTACTTTTATGGAAGTTAAATCTAGGACACAAAAAAAATTTGGAAATTTTATTTTCACATTTTTTAATATGAATTACTTTTGTTTATATTTAAGGTTTTAAAACACAAATCCCTTCGATATATCGGGATTCATTTCCACAAACTCATGAAGAACTAACTGCATTTTGCTCATTAATTTTGTACCTCCCCATAAAAAAAGCAGGAAAAATGTTTTAGTAAAAAGTCGAAAACAAAAAAGAACATCTTATTCACATTTTTTCATTTAAGTTTTGTTTTTAATTTTTTTTTTAAATTAATTATTTTCAACTTTTCTTACAAATCCCCGAAGCCAAACGTTGACGAAAATTTTCCAACTGTCAAACCAACTGGATGGAATTCATGAACGCACATTTTCGTTTTCGAACGGAAATTTTCTCATTTTCTCTTTGATTGGAATTGGATTGGATTTATAAACACACACAGCTGATTTCCGTGAAAAAGTGTTGTCAAACCAATCCGCATTGGTTTCATAAACGCCCCGTATGACTATTATAAACTCGGTTTTAGCAATAGCACTGTTTTCGCATAACCGTATATACGCTTACCTATACAAATTTTAAACTACGCTTATTTTTAACTTGTATAATTATTGGCATTAAATTTAAGTTTCAATAAAAAGTGAAGCCAAGTTCGCATTTGAAAATAAAATGTTTTTTTCCGTGTTTGCTTAAATAAACTTTGACATTCAACAAAAGTGGTGCCAAAAAAATTTAAAATTTTAATGTTAAAATATAAACGGTTATGCGAAAACAGGGCAAATGTTTCTTGCTATCAAAATATATGGTTAAACGAATCAGAAAACAATGTTTCAACTAAACCGTGTTTTACCATAGCAATGCGAATGCGCTATAATCCCGTATTCTCATACACGTCTTTTAATTTTAAATTAAACGACTCGTTTAGTATTTATTCCATTACAACGAAATGACACTATATGCACTGAAAAAAATAGCTTCGTGAAATTAATGAAAATTGACTTAACCTTAATGAAAAATGACTCACGTTTTCAACCGAAGACAGGTTTCATTTGATTAATGAAACTGGTGTCATTAAAGTTCCTTTCAATGAAAACTTGCACATAAATAATGAAAATATTCGAAGAACTTGTTTGAAACGTTTTTCATAAAATGTATGAAAATATCCATTGATTAAATGTGGAATAGTAGTTGGTATTGAGCGTATGATAATTGCTTTTTACAAGTAACTGGTTGCTAACTTTATTAAGGTTTTGATATGGGAATTACGATAAATTCATGTTGGTTAAAGTTATCAAAATTTCCATAGAAAGCCCCTAATCAAGTTAAGAACAAGTTACCTAAAAACAGCACGTATCATACACCCATAAGTGAAAATTTGCATTAATAACAATTTTGGTAAGTCACATGTAACCATCACTGTAACCGTCACAGAAATTTTATTTAGGGGCATGTCACAGACTCAATTCCGATCGGATTTGAAAAAAAGTCGTTACTCGTAAAACGCAAAACAATTTTTTTTCGGAATGAAATCACTTTCAAAAATCAAAGTGGAATTGAATTGCTAAAAGTGGTTTCATTCCGAAAAAAGTATTTGCTTTGCGTTTTACGAGTGAACCACTTATTCCACTTCCCAACGGAATTGAGTCTGTGACATGACCCTTAATTGACACATTTTATGGTGTTCACCTAGTTTTTACAAACAACAAAATTTTACTCCAAACTTAAATTGGTCTGAATTGCCATATAAGGTAAACTATAAAAGACAAAAACGCGATGACTTTAAAAACACGTGCTGCCAAAACGTAGCAACAACGTAGCAATGGAACAACACAAATTACCCTACATTTCATCACAAAATTTTAATGACTTAAAAAACTATTTTTCTGTTGCAAATCTATCTATATATCATGAAATCCAGCAAAGATTTTATAAAATCTGACCGAGGGTCTTCAAATTTATCTAATTTTTTGTACACATGTGCTCTATAGAGCCAATTAAACATATCCATTTTCAGTTTTTTATATTTAAAAAAAATCGCGATTTTTTCGCGAATATAATTTTCTTCAAAAATTGAAAAAATCAAAAAAGTATGCTACTTTGAATAGCCATATCTTCGGAAGTATCTATCGGATTTCTTCAATTCAAAAAGCATTCTATTCAGGCGATAGTCTTACTTTATAATAATGTAATAAAAAAAAATATTTTTAAAAAAAATTGCATTTTTGATGCATTTTTGATGCAAATGCATTTTTTGGATGCATTTTTTAAAACTTTCTCCCCCTTCAATTTTTTTTAAACCTACATAAATCGAAAATATAGCATTTTTTACACAAAATTGCGTACAGCTTTTTTTGTGACGGAGTTTCGTAAAAATTTTGTAATATTTTTAAAAATACCTTATTGGTTTTTCCATACAATTTTTTCATAAAATTCATAAAATAAAAAAAAAAAATTTAGTCTAAGGAAAAGCTACTTAAGCATTTTTTAAAAAAATCACGAAAGTTTTGTGAAAAGCCGTCACAAAAAAAAATGTACTCAATTTTATGTAAAAAATGCTATATTTCCAATTAATGCAGGTTTCAAACAAATTGAAGGGGGAGAAAGTTTTAAAAAATGCATCCAAAAATTGCATTTGCATCAAAAATGCATTTTTTTAAAAAAATATTTTTTGTTAGTGCATTGGTATAAAAACGGATAATTAGTTGAATCGAATGCTTTTTGAGTCGTAGAAATCCGATAGATACTTTCGAAGAAATGGCTTTTTAAAATTAGATCCTTTTTTGATAAAATTCCAAAATAAACATTAAATTGATTTTTTGTATGGAAAAAATCAAATAAGTAGTTTTAAAAAAATCACGAAAATTTTTTGAAACGCCGTCACAAAAAAAACGGTACTCAATTTTGTGTAAAAAATGCCATATTTTCGAATTATGCAGGTTTCAAAAAAATTGAAGGGGGAGAAAGTTTTGAAAAATGCATCAAAAAATTGCATTTGCATCAAAAATGCACTTTTTTTGGAAAAACTTTTTTTTTATTGCATTGGTATAAAAAAGGACGAACGTTTGAATCAAATGCTTTTTGAATCGTAGAAATCTGATAGATACTTTAGAAGATATGGCTCTTCAAATTAACATACTTTTTTGATTTTTTAAATTTTTGGAGAAAATTAAATTCGCGAAAAAATCGCGATTTTTTTAAAATTAAAAAAACTGAAAATGGATATGTTTTATTAGCTTTATGGAGAATGCATACCGTTAATATAAAGAAAATCGAAAGACCTAAGGTCAGAAAATAGCATTTTTTATGTGTTTTCTGGTGGATTTTGTGATATATAAAAATGGATGTATGTATGTGTGTATGTATGTATGTTCCGTATGGACTCGAAAACGGCTGGACCGATCTTGATGAAATTTTCAGGGAATATTCAGAATAGCCCAGGGAGTAACATTGTGCGGTCAGACTTTTGATTTTTTGCGTGTGGGCGGAGGGCGTGGCAAAATCGATTTTTTACATTGCACCAATAATGACATCTATATGGGGGTTTTCGTGTCAACTGACACAACTTTTGAAACCGATGTCTTCCGATCGAGATGAAATTTGCACCAAGGTTTGTCCTATTGAATAGTAGTTCAGACACAATTTTTCAACGAGATCGGTCAAGAACTCTTTGAGTTAGAGGGGGTCGAAATTTGACATTTTGGCCAAAGAGGTGTTGATTCTCATCCATGTAACTTCTTACCTATTGTTTTTAGCAAAATGTGTCCCAAAGAGTATAGATAGCTATTTCTTCAGTCTTTCAAAAAAAAATATAAAAAAAAATAAAAAAAAAATTTTTGATTTTTTTTCTTAAAAATCCAAAACTTTTTTGACTTTTTCCTCAAATTGGGCCCTTTTTTTTTTTTGATTCAAAAGAAAGCTTAGGTGATTTACTTTAAGAGCTGTGGGGTCGCTTAGTGGGATGCGAGTGGGATATCTATGAAAATTATTTTTTTTTTAACTTTGGAACACAAAAAACGGTTCTTCAATTTGCACTATTAGGCGTGGGATAGCTAACCAGTTTTCGATTTCGATCCGCGATACCCTCTAATTTTTTTAGGTTCGAAAAAGAAAGCACGAGCCAAAAAATGGGGGCGGTGGGGAGGGGCCATATGGCCCCTCATTGGGGTCAAAGTTGGGCGTAAAGAGGTAAAAATCCCCAAAAAGCCCCAAAACTCCCCTAGAAACGCCCCTGGATTGGTGCAATGTGAGACCGACCTCCAATAATTTTCTGCCCCCAATATTTTTCTTGAACATACCTTACCCCTATTTCCACTTCCTAAGGGGGCTCCCATACAAAACGTTTTTAAAAAATTTGATCCTACCATTCTAACTTACCCTAAAGTGCCCCTAGTGGGGCCAAATGTATGACCGACCTCCATTATTTTATTAATTCCAACATTTTTTGCAAACATACCTACAATGTATCTTTAACCCTTAAGGTGGTCCCCATACATTTCTTTTAATTTTTATAAATTTGTTTTATTAAACCAGCTCCTACCGCCCCTACCGTGCCTCCTAGAGAGGCAAAAATTACGACCAACCCCCATTATTTTTTAGTTACCAACATTTTGTCCGAACATCATAACACCCTATCTCCACTCCTTAAGGGGCTCCCATACATTATAAAAACATGTATTTTTAAAAACTAATAAAAAAATAAAAAAAATGTATGGGGACCCCCTTAAGAGTTGAAAATAAAGGGTAGGTATATTCTAAGAAAATGTTGGAGTTGAAAAAATATTGGGGGTCGGTCATACATTTTACATCTCTAGGGGCACCCTATGTTAGAGCGGTAGGAGCAAATTTAGAGCGGTAGGAGCAAATTTTATAAAAATGTCATTTTGTATGGGAGCCCCCTTAGGAAGTGGAAATAGGGGTAAGGTATGTTCAAGAAAAATGTTGGAGGCAGAAAATTATTGGAGGTCGGTCTCACATTGCACCCCTCCAGGGGCGTTTCTAGGGGAGTTTTGGGGCTTTTTGAGGATTTCTACCTCTTTATGCCCAAATTTTACCCCAATGAGGGGCCATATGGCCCTTCCCCACCGCCCCCATTTTTTGGGTCGTGCTTTCTTTTTCGAACCTAAAAAAATTAGAGGGTATCGCGGATCGAAATCGAAAACTGGTTAGCTATCCCACGCCTAATAGTGCAAGTTGAAGAACCGTTTTTTGTGTTCCAAAGTTAAAAAAAAAATTTTTCATAGATATCCCACTCGCATCCCACTAAGCGACCCCACAGCTCTTAAAGGAAATCACCTAAGCTTTCTTTTGAATCAAAAAAAAAAAAAAAGGGCCCAATTTGAGGAAAAAGTCAAAAAAGTTTTGGATTTTTAAGAAAAAAAATCAAAATTTTTTTTTTATTTTTTTTTATATTTTTTTTTCGAAAGACTGAAGAAATAGCTATCTAAACTCTTCGGGACACATTTTGCTAAAAGCAATAGGTAAGAAGTTACATGGATGAGAATCAACACCTCTTTGGCCAAAATGTCAAATTTCGACCCCCTCTAACTCAAAGAGTTCTTGACCGATCTCGTTGAAAAATTGTGTCTGAACTACTATCCAATAGGACTAACCTTGGTGCAAATTTCATCCCGATCGGAAGACATCGGTTTCAAAAGTTGTGTCAGTTGACACGAAAACCCCCATATATAAAAAACGGATGGACCGATTTTGATGAAATTTAAACCAAAGATAGTACTAACCGAGTACTAACTTTATACCAAATTAGAGCGTGATAGGACAAGTGGGATTAAAATGCCATGCTTTTTTGCCTGTGGGCTGAGGGGTGGTCAAAATCGATTTTTTACATTGCACCACTAATGATATCTATATATAAAAAACGGATGGACCGATTTTGATGAAATATAAACCAACGATAGTACTAACTATGTGCCAAATTAGAGCGTGATCTGACAAACGGGTGTAAAATGCCATGCCCCTTTGTATTGAATGTTATTTCTGCATGCTCCGCAATAACGCAAAACTGTTGATTCGATTTTAATTAAATTTTCAGCACCAGTGCGGAACTATAGGATACATACACGTATGCAGGATTGGTTTTTCAGGGCCGAACAACAACAACAACATAAATATAAAAAAAGAAATTGTTGTTGTTGTTGGGCCCCCCTCTGAACACGTCGTTGATAGGACATGTTATACTACGATTAAAAAAAGGGGCGTATAATGACACACCCCTTTGTACAATCACGCAAAAACAGCTGAACCGATTCTCTTGACAATTTCACTACAAACAGTGCTAACCAAGTGTATATGTAGGCCATATAAGATCGTAGTTGGATAAAGGAATCAAAATTGCAACGCCCTTTGTACTATACTAACCACAATTGAACAAGGAGGCGTTTATTGCCACGCCCCTTTGATTTATACTGAACGTTATATCTGCCTGTTTTGAAATCATGCAAAAACGGATAAGCCAAATCTGTCACTACTGATAGAACTAACCAAGCGGGAACTGTAGGTCATATGTAGAGCGCGATTCGGCAAAAGGGTATAACATGTCACTCCCGTTTTTCATAAATAAAAAGTTATTTCCTCCTCTTTCGCAATCACCGAAAAACGGCAAAACTGATGTCAATGGAATTTGCAGCACAGATAGTACTATTCGAGGATGCAGCATGGAACTTTAGACTGTCACGATTCGATAAAAATGCGTTCAATGCCACGCCCCTTTGTACTATACTTAACGTTATGTCTGTCTGTTTCGAAATCACGCTAAAATGGCTGAACAGATTTTGTTGAGATTTCTCTATAGATTGTGCTAACCGAGGGTGGAACCAAATGTTACTTGCTGGACTCGGACCCGTGCTTTAATTTTGTCCGACTCTAATTAAGATGCAATATAAAACAGTGTTTTTCTTAGGGCCAGCAACGCGGACCGGGTATAGCTAGTTATATTATAATTTATAAGAAACATTCAAAAGAAACACTTATACGGAACTTTTCACTTGTAATTTCAATTAGATATAACCAGCATAACACACACACACAAGTTTCAACAACAAAGCAAAAAAATATAAAATTATTTTATTAGAAAAAAGTTAACACACATGTAAAAATTACAATTAGACTAAACACGCGTGGTGTAATAAAACGTCGTATGTTTTTGTTCTGTTTTCTTTCTCTTATTCGCAACGCAGAGTTGTATTTAGTTCTAAAAAATCGTATGATATTTTTTAATGAAATTATGAAATCTAATGAAACAAGTTTCATAAAATTTGTTCATAACATGCATGAAATTTCAATCAGCTTATGAATTCCTTCATTTAAGTAATGAAAACAATATGATGAATCCGTTTCATTAATATCAAGAAGGTTATTTTTTTCAGTGTGGTAATAGAATGATGAGCTAAAACGAGTCGTTTAATTTAAAACGAGTCGTATGCGATTCCTACTTTTTTCCTTTTCCTTCCTTTTTCTTTCATTTTTTTTTCTTTTTGAAATTTGGTCTGGGGGGGTAATTTCCCCTTCCCCCCCCCCCCCCCCCCTTGTACCCGCGCTTGTTATTTTATTTTTACTACATTTTTATTGTTTTGACTACAAATGTTAGTAGTTTTTATTACATTAGTTGATTTAACTGAAAAAGTAGTTGACCCCAAAAACAACTTACAAAGTAGTTATTTTAACTGACATTTTCAGTTGATTTTACTAACATAATTTTTTTTAGTGTAGTGTTTAATCACTTCTTAAATATACAATATTATGAATTCGCAATGAAGTGGTTAATAAGTATACTCAAAAGTTCAAAGTTATAGAATAGAATGAAGACCACTTCATATGTACTGAAAAACGAGTTGAAACAACTACTTACTTGCTGCGACAACTATATGAAAATGTAATGAGATATTCAGTAGATATTCACTACTCCAGAAGCAGTAGAAGTCCTTTTTATCATTGTTCTAAGTAATGTTTTTTTTTGCTGGGTTATGTCAACCAAAACAGCATTACCATACAAGCAACATATCGAACTTAAAACTTCATTACCAATAGGGTCAAATTTTAAATGCAATATAATTATTTAACCGTTACAAGTACATGTGGATTTCAAAGATTTTAAAGCCAAAATATGATATATTTAAAAAAGTTCAACTTTAGAGACATGTAACTTAAAAACTATTAAAGATATCTATAAACTGTTTGGGATTTGTTTTATTTATGATGATTTCTTAAAATAAACTTTATATAACCTGAAGTTTTAAGATATTTAGTTTGACCATTTATGGCCAAGGTCACAACACTGTGCATCGCTAGAATGCTTTAAAATCGATCACTGATCAATTATATATATACTTTTTGGGGTTCCAGACCGATAATTCGGTGAGTTACAAACGGAATGACAAACCTATATATATTAGAGCTCGTTTGGTGACTATGTCACTTCATCTGTTTATCGGATATCATAATTTTTTTAAAGGATTTAGGGGAGCTAAAAAGAATGCCGGTATTTTTTTGGAAAATTTTTCACTCCTTGGGGTGGTTCAAAGCATCTGAAAACGCGGATTTTGAGCTGATTTTTCTGCAGAGAAAAAACGGCTGAATATATTGCAAATCTGATTTCACCAGTCGATTCTACAGCAAAAATTAATACAATAGCTGTTTTTTGAACTCTTATAAAAAGTTCCAATAACACACAGCAGGGGGCGGAAAAAACGTTTTTTTTTTATTTTTAATTTAAATTATTTTTTTAATCATGCACGATGAAGAAGCAGTTTTTGCTAAGAAAATTAGTACAAAAAGCACCTTTCTATCACAACCCATTAAAAAGTTATAAGGCTTGAAAGTTTTTTTTCAAATGGCAATATGTATTATAAAACACTGACCGAAATTTGAAAATTTTTTGGATGGGTCAGCGGTCTGGACACTCGTTTTCGATTTTTCTCTCAATTCTGATTCCAAATCTGGTTTCCAAAATGTTCCGTAACGTCAGGTTTTTGAGATAATTGAGGTCAAAGTTCACAAAAAACGCATTTTTGTGCATTATTGAGAGCATTTTTTTGTGATGTTTTTGGATGATATTCTGGGATCATAAAACCTGTTTTGGATTAACATTTCGATGCTGATTCTGAATCTTGTTGTCGAATTTTTCTATCACGCCATATTTTCGAGAAATTTGAGGTCAAAGTTCTCAAAAAACGTTGTGATAGAGCGGAAAATTTGGTATCATTTTGTTAAGCTGAAAATGCCCTTTAATTCTAACTTTTTTTAACGCTAACTTTCGAAAGAAAATTTTGCTGTATCTGAAGTTTGGCATATATGTTTGTCATTCTCCTAAGCAGGTTGGTATTGCATTCCAGCAAAATCGGTCGCGTAGTTAAAAAGTTATTAGCTAAGAAGTGAATTGTGACAAAGTTTTTTTTTTCGCGAATTTACGAGTTGAAAAACACGCTAACTTTCGAAAGGCAATATACAGTGGGCGACAATACATTGGAAACTTTTTTATAGTAGATGAAATTTGTTAAAGACAAAGTTAACAATATAATTATCAAACAAGTATTATAAAAAAACGTTATGTAGGTAATTTATCAAGCTTTAATTTAAGCTTAATTGCGTCCAGATTGGGAAAATAATGAATGTGTTACGAGGGTCGATGTGAAAAAGGAAAAAATTTATAGACATTTTTCAGAACATTTTTAAAAAATATTTCCGGGTCGATTTTTTCCAAGCTAAAACATTAGAAATTTAAAAAAAAGTCCAATAGTTTTTACTCAGTGATCAAATAATTTTTCCAGCAACCCAAACAAACAGTGGAATTTTTTAAGTACAGTAGCAAAAATCCACATTTTTTGACCTCCAATTCTTTTGACCACCAATTTTTTGTAAACAAAGAAAAGATGTTATTGTTTATTAATTTTAGTACACTTAAGTATATGCTAAGGATATATTAAGATAATTTTAATTTTTCTTTGTTAACAAAAAATTGGTGGTCAAAAGAATTGGAGGTCAAAAAATGTGGATTTTTGCTACTGTACTTAAAAAATTCCACTGTTTGTTTGGGTTGTTGGAAAAATTATTTGATCACTGAATAAAAATTATTGGACCTTTTTTTAAATTTCTAATGTTTTAACTTGGAAAAAATCGATTTGGAAATATTTCTTAAAAATGTTCTGAAAAATGTATATAAATTTTTTCATTTTCCACATCGACCCTCGTAACACATTATTTTCCCAATCTGGACGCTATTAAACTTAAATTAAAAATTGATAAATTACCTACATAACATTTTTTTATAATACTTGTTTGATAATTATAACGTGTAGTATTGTTAACTTTGTCTGTAACAAATTTCATCTACTATAAAAAAGTTTCCAATGTATTGTCGCCCACTGTAAGTCTACTGAAGCTTGGCATATATATTTTTCGTTTCCTTGGTCTGGTTGATATTGAATTTTAGAAAAATCCGTCCAGTGGGGTTCTCCTTAAATATTGACGTGTTGAAACAACCTTTAATCAAGCTTTAACAACATTGGAAAGTCACAAAAACATTTTACAAAGTATTTTTGTCACTCAAAAATATTTTTGCACTAAATAAAAATTTACAATGGAAAAAAATGTACACTCAAAAAAAAACTTTGTAAGTTTTTTTTTTTATAAAAATTATTAAAAAAAAGTTTTATACTCAAAATAAAATATTTCTAATCAAAATTGTTGATATTTTCACGTTAGAAAATTTTTCTATCACTTAAAAAGGGCATTGTGGAGGGTATTCATAGATTCGGCCAAGTCAAATTTAACTTTTCTACTTGTTTGTCCTTTTCTTTATTCTAACACAAGAAGAAGCAAATTATGGATAATAATACGTCTCTCCTTGTTTTTCTCGAGCTTTTTTATTTTCATTTATTAAAAAACATATCAAACTCCAAAGGACTGGGGTTTACTAATCCCTTAAAGGGCCTTTACATTGTTATACTTTGTGTGTTGAAATGTATTATTCAAAGGAAAACACATTAAAAATTGTATAATTACAAAGTATAATCCGTTGCCATTTTTATTAAAAAGTTTTGCAAAATACACAAAAACATAAATTTTCTTTTCTTAATTTATTTTATTTTGTTTTAATTTTAAATAAACACAATAAAATTGAATTCAAGTCCAAAGCAAAATATATTTTTTTGAACTATTTCAAAAAATTTTCTGATACGTTATACATATCAAAAAAAGTTAATTATACAAAATTCATTATACAAAGTGGGATAATGTAAAACCTGCTTTACGAATGGAAAAATCAAAAAAGGATTTTTTTAAGAATTCTTTTTACTATTTTTTATTTTTTACTACACCATTTACAGATGTAATTCGAAAAAGATCAATTGTAATTCGAAGATTCTATTTGTAATTCGAAGATTCCATTTGTAATTCGAAGATTCCATTTGTTATTCGAAGATTCCATTTGTAATTCGAATACTCCAATTGTAATTCGAAGATTCCATTTTGTAATTCGAAGATTCCAATTGTAATTCGAAAAAGATCAATTGTAATTCGTAAAAGATCAATTGTAATTCGTAAAAGATCAATTGTAATTCGTAAAAGAATTGATCTTTTTTTTAAGAATTCTTTTTACTATTTTTTATTTTTTACTACACCATTTACAGATGTAATTCGAAAAAGATCAATTGTAATTCGAAGATTCTATTTGTAATTCGAAGATTCCATTTGTAATTCGAAGATTCCATTTGTAATTCGAAGATTTCATTTGTAATTCGAATACTCCAATTGTAATTCGAAGATTCCATTTTGTAATTCGAAGATTCCAATTGTAATTCGAAAAAGATCAATTGTAATTCGTAAAAGATCAATTGTAATTCGTAAAAGATCAATTGTAATTCGAAGATTCCAATTGTAATTCGTAAAAGATCAATTGTAATTCGTAAAAGATCAATTGTAATTCGAAAAAGATCAATTGTAATTCGAAAAAGATCAATTGTAATTCGTAAAAGATCAATTGTAATTCGTAAAAGATCAATTGTAATTCGAAAAAGATCAATTGTAATTCGTAAAAGATCAATTGTAATTCGAAAAAGATCAATTGTAATTCGTAAAAGATCAATTGTAATTCGAAAAAGATCAATTGTAATTCGAAAAAGATCAATTGTAATTCGTAAAAGATCAATTGTAATTCGTAAAAGATCAATTGTAATTCGTAAAAGATCAATTGCAATTCGAAGATTCCAATTGTAATTCGAAAAATATAAACTGTATTTCCATTGATATTTTACGAATTACAATTGGAATCTTCGAATTACAATTGATCTTTTACGAATTACAATTGATCTTTTACGAATTACAATTGATCTTTTACGAATTACAATTGATCTTTTTCGAATTACAATTGATCTTTTTCGAATTACAATTGATCTTTTTCGAATTACAATTGATCTTTTACGGATTACAATTGACCTTTTTCGAATTACAATTGATCTTTTACGAATTACAATTGATCTTTTTCGAATTACAATTGATCTTTTACGAATTACAATTGATCTTTTACGAATTACAATTGATCTTTTTCAAATTACAATTGATCTTTTTCGAATTACAATTGATCTTTTACGAATTACAATTGATCTTTTACGAATTACAATTGGAATCTTCGAATTACAATTGATCTTTTTCGAATTACAATTGATCTTTTACGAATTACAATTGATCTTTTACGAATTACAATTGATCTTTTTCGAATTACAATTGATCTTTTTCGAATTACAATTGATCTTTTTCGAATTACAATTGGTCTTTTACGAATTACAATTGATCTTTTACGAATTACAATTGATCTTTTTCGAATTACAATTGATCTTTTTCGAATTACAATTGATCTTTTTCGAATTACAATTGATCTTTTACGAATTACAATTGATCTTTTTCGAATTACAATTGATCTTTTTCGAATTACAATTGATCTTTTACGAATTACAATTGATCTTTTTTGAATTACAATTGATCTTTTACGAATTACAATTGATCTTTTACGAATTACAATTGATCTTTTACGAATTACAATTGATCTTTTTCGAATTACAATTGATCTTTTACGAATTACAATTGGAATCTTCGAATTACAATTGATCTTTTTCGAATTACAATTGATCTTTTACGAATTACAATTGGAATCTTCGAATTACAATTGATCTTTTACGAATCACAATTGATCTTTTACGAATTACAATTGATCTTTTTCGAATTACAATTGATCTTTTACGAATTACAATTGATCTTTTACGAATTACAATTGATCTTTTACGAATTACAATTGATCTTTTACGAATTACAATTGATCTTTTACGAATTACAATTGATCTTTTTCGAATTACAATTGGAATCTTCGAATTACAAATGGAATCTTCGAATTACAATTGGAGTATTCGAATTACAAATGGAATCTTCGAATTACAAATGGAATCTTCGAATTACAAATGGAATCTTCGAATTACAAATAGAATCTTCGAATTACAATTGATCTTTTTCGAATTACATCTGCAAATGGTGTAGAGCACTAATATTTTTTTTAAACTGGCACTTGATTACTTTGGTGGTTGCCAGATTTTTTTTGGTGAAATTTAAAAAAAAGCTTTTGTGAAAATATACTTTTTGTTTTTCTGTGGTTCAGGCCAATATATTTGCTAAAGTCTGTCAAAAAAAAAATCAGGTCAAAAAAAAATAAAAAACAATAATTATTTAAAATAAATATATTTTTTAGATGCTGCACCAGACATAACACAGTTCAATAACACCCGTCGAGCAGCTGATCGTGTAACTCGATACGTCAATATATCTCAAACAGACGGAAATGAAGACGGCAATGGAAAATGGAAAGTTTCTGCTAAAATTCAACAATTACTCAATACTCTTAAGAGGCCTAAGCGCCGACCTCTTCCAGAATTTTACGAGGACAATGATATAGAACTCGAGATAGCTGCCAATCCTAAAGATCCGAATGCTCCTAAGCCTGAAGGAAGTACTATGACAGCTGTGCATGGAGAACAGTTGTCAGTATCTGCAAGCTTATCTCGCTCTCTTGAGGCTGCGGTACATCGATTTGGAACCAACTCATTCAAGTCTCCAATGGCCACAGTCGTTGATCCTAATGGCAAGATGACAACTACTTTAACGTATGGAAAATTATTATCGAGAGCACAGAAAATTGCGTATGCATTATCAACTAAAATATTTAGTAAAGGACCTGAGCAAGTCACATTAAAACCAGGAGACAGAGTTGCTTTAGTTTATCCAAATAATGATCCATTAAGGTAAATCATTTATATTTTTTCAAAGAATATCACCACTAGTAAATCAGGCCCGGTAAAAGCGTGGCATTGACTATTGCTGTGTATTTTAATTAGTGTTTATAAAAAACCAACATTTTGGAAAACCGGTTTCTCGGTTAACCGAAATTCAGCTTTTTCGGTTAACCGGTTTTCTCGGTTAAACCGGAATAAAAATACCGGTTAATTTTCTTTAACTGACAAACCCAAAAAATACTTTAAAATTGCTAATTTTTATTAAATAAAAAATCGAATGTTACTAAAGTTAACATATTTGTTTCTTTCAGCAAAGTTAGCAACTGTAATCCTTTAAAAATAGCGGTATTTTTTTATTACGGTACTTTATTTTCCTATATTCACCGGAGCTTTATTTTTATTTAAAAAATAAATACATCAATTCGTTATAAATTGTAGTCCGTTTTTAAATTAATGTTTTTTTATTGACATTTTCTCCATTACTAAGAATTTTAGTACCTGGTTAACAGTCACTTATTAAGTTTTCAATGAAACTGTCGAAAAAATGCTCATAACGGGGATAATTCAAATATTTACCAGATTAAAATTCCTATTTGGAAAATAGTTTCTTGAAGACAAAAAGTATTTTATACTTCCTTTCTCACGGATTTTCAAGGTTTTTTTAATGAAATTTTGAAAATATAAAAAAAAGTGCAAACCCTTAATATTTGCAAAATATTCCGTTTGAAGGTATTTAAAAAAAAACCGATTAACCGACAGAAAAAAACCGGTTTTCGGTGCACCGGAATTTTTAAATTTCGGTTAACCGGTTTGCAAAAAAACCGAAATTTTGGGAAAAAAACGGTTTTTCGGTTAACCGGTTTATAAACACTAATTTTAATTAGTTGGATTTAACAAGTAAAAAAGGTTAATTCGTCCTTGCCGAATATATGAAATGAATATTATTAAAAAAAAAAATTGTCAACAAATTTTATTAAAAAACTTTTAAATAAAATTAATTTTGAAAAAAAAAAATAAAAAAAAACCGAGAAAAAAATCCGAGTAAAAAAATTTTTGGTTAAAAAAATAATCGAAAAAATATTTTTTCTGTAAAGAATATGTTTGCACTTGTTTAATATTTCGTAATATTTACCTATGTATGTGACTTCGTAAATAGTATGATTTTTTTTTAGTAATACTCACGAAATAAATGCGAAAATATTTCGTAATGTTACGAAATATTTAGTATAACTACGAACTATTGCGAGGAAATAAAAAATTTGTTTGTATATTTTAAAAATATTTTTTTTTGTTAATACGAATTTTTACGAAAAGCTTTGTATAATTACGAAATACTTCGAATATATTTCGAATATATTTTTGTACATACTAGATAGTTTTTTTTTTTTTTTTTGTAAATACATAGAATTTAGTTTTATTTTTTCAAAAATATTTTGTAAAGTTAGAATTTAGTATATTTCTACAGAACAAATTTCGTAGAATTACGAAATATTTCGTAAAATTATAAAGTATTACAAAGTATTGTGTTAGAATTAGGGATGTTACCTATGTAAAAAAAAAGTAGCAGACAAAAACCAACAACGCTGTTGTTGACACTATTTTTTCTGTTACCTAAACATTTTGAATTTTAGTCAAGTGCTCGTGTTTTGCATAAAAACAAACTGAAATGACTATTCGGCAAACTTTTTTTTTACCGAATATTCAAAAAACGTGCCGAATATGCCGAATACCGAATAGTGACGAATATTCGCGACATCCCTAGTTAGAATTACAAAATATTTTTCGCATAATATTTGGTGACATGGAAGGACCGGAAAACTTTATATTTTTTGTTTTCATCAAATTTATTTATCGTAGAAGTTGAATTTAAATTTTCAAGAAAAAAATAAATATCTATTTCAAAATATTTTTCGTAATGAAAATATAAACAAAAAAAAAAAAAACTGGAGTTGATGATAATTTGTTAAATAGGGAAGGCGTATCAACTCTCTTTGTTATTTATAAAATTACAGTGTTTTAAATATCCCTGAAGATGACCATCGATGTTTGGTCGAAATATCGGATGGAAAAATAAAACAAAATTAAAAATAAAAAAAATTCTAAGATTTTTTATTTATAATTTGTATATGACCTTAAGCCGAACAAAAAACAACAACATAAATAATCAATACAGGTCAACAATAAATATACAGAACAAAAAAAAAACTTTTTTTCAAAAAAAGGAAAATATAAAAAGATAGAAAAATAAAATGTTTTTTATTGTTTTCAATATTTAAATTTGTTTTGGTAATTTTAATACATATTTAAATATTTATACAAAATTTGTTAACATAAATAACAACAACATTTGTTCCAACTTTTACTGTTACAAAAAAACTTTATTTCTGTTTTTTGTTTTGTTTTTGATAAATAACACTGTGCTAGTCGCAAAAATTAACAAGCCGGGCACCCTGCTGGTAAAGCTAATTCGGGTACGCTGAATTCAATGGTAGTAGCACTACAAAAATTATTTTTTATGCTTTTGGGATAGTTTTTAAATTTCAATTTAATAAATGCATTGTTTTTTTTCGCGAAAAAGAAAAATTTTGTCTAAATAATATAAAAAAATAGTTTTTACTTAAAAATAAAAAAAAAAAATTAGTCGCGAATATCGCTAATGCATATTTAGAATTTAATGTACACGAACTAGCTTTACCAGATGGCTGTCGTCAATTCAAATCAAACTAAAAATATTTGTATTGAACCAATTTTTTCACGAAAATAAGATTTTTTGCGAACAAAAAATGTTTTCGCAAAAAATTCACGCTATTATGGTTTGTTATATTAGTTTAACAGACTTGAATGGTTTTAAATTTAAAAATTATCGCAAAAGTTTAAAAATATCGTTTTTATTGTACTAGAGCATCAAATTTTTAAATCGCGAATACGAGCGCTTCGAAAAACGGCTAGCACCATTGAATTCATGGTACTCGAATTAACTTTATCAGTAAAGGGCAGGTGACATTTTGTACTATGGATATATTTTAACAAAATGTTTTGCAGTATTGTGTGCAAAGTCACTAAACTTTTCGCTATTGACACAATAAGTATTACAGGCAAAGCTCGATATAACGAATGATATACTGTTAGACCCATTCGTTATATCGGGAGATTCTTATTAAAATAACGAAATTAACAGTAAATTTTTAATACTTTAAATAAAAAAAAAATACTTTATTCGAGAAAAAATCAAAATAAATTAACTGAAACCAGGAAACTACTGATTTCAAAAACTCCCTTGTAGCGAATTTAGATCTAACAACTTTTTTGGTATTTTTCAACTGATTTTTGTGTTTTTCTATGGCAAGCGCTTGTTATAATGAGTGGAACATTTTTTAAACTTTCGTTATATAAGGTAAATAATGTTAAAATGTTGGTCATTCGTTATATCGAGCTTACAATTTTTGAAACGTTTTTTAAATAAGATAGTCAATGTTAAAATTTTTGTCGTTTGTTATATCGAATATTCGTTAAATCTAGATTCGTTAAACCGGGATTTAAATGTATGTATATTAGGGTGGGGCGATTTGAACATCTTAATGGGCGCTTCGCGTTTCTGATTCTTGGGATTGTACTGAGCAAAAAAGTCAACTAGACCATACGTCTACGGTGAAAATCGAGCCTCCCGATTTTGACTTGAAGTTTTTTCTCAGACTTTATTTTTTTTGGAAAATTTGCAAATATTTTTGGGCTCATATTTCGTAAACTATTTGAAATTTTGACTTATTTTCAAAAGTAAAGTTGTAGCTATTGTCTCGGGCTACAATTTCTCTGAACATATTACTTAGAAAAAACTTCGTTTTCATGGTCAAAAAGTCCACTTTTCACCACTTTTTGTGATATTTTTTTTGATATTTTGGCCTATAACAGCCAAACTATTAAGATTTTCGATCCAATACACAGAAAAAAAAGTTGTCAATTCAATTAATTTTATTGTTAATACAATTAAACATTTAATTGAAACTGAGCCTACATTGGATATTGTCAATACAACAATGGCTATTGTAACTTTTTTAAAAAAATAAATCTAAAAATAGAATAATCTAAAAATAGAAAAAAATAAACTAAAAATAAAAATAAATATAAAAAAAAAAAAATCATCCACCGACAACTGGCATCGAACCCGCAACGTTAATGCTACGCGTCTAGTACACTACCACTGTGCTATCCCCATATGTATTTATACTTGACTAAACAGCATATTTAAAAAAACACTAAAAACAAATTAATAAAAAAATCTAAGCTAAAAAAATAAAAAATTTAAATATTTCCGCCGGCACCTGGCATCGAACCCGAAACTTTCGTGCTACAAGTCTAGCACACTACCACCGTGCTATTCCTCATATATATTTATAGTTGACTAAATGTGTACGTAAAGTGTCTGTAGAATCAGTGTGTACTCTTTGCTGTTTTTACAGTAATAAAAAATGTGGCATTATATTTAAAAATAAATAATAATGTGGCTTCAAACATGTTTAAAAAATTTTAAATAGAATTACAAAAAATAATCACAAAAAAAAAAAAAAACAAGTGTTTCGCAAACTAGCGGCGAACCCGCAACCTTCATGATTCGAGTCTGGCACACTACCACCGTGCTATCGTCACATATATGTTTGCTTGATTAAATAAGTTTATAAAGTGTCTGTGTTATTAATAAAATAAAAATGAATTATTGTCACATTAACAATATACATTGTTGATACAATTAAAAACGTTGTTGAACTAGTATTTAGTTGTTAACAATTTGTTTGGTTACTTTTGATTTTACGATATTTTTTTCTGTGTACTAAGACAAAAATTGTAGCCAAGACAATAGTTAAGAACTCTCTTGTACATCGCAAAAGCATTAGAATGCTCCTTAAGGCAGTTTTGGCCTTGTGAAAGTGCAAATTTTTTGTGAAAATATTGATAAATTACCATTTTCAGTTGTTCATAGCGCAAAATCATAAAAATGTTCTATTTCTTATTTTTTCCACTTTTTTTATCCAAAAATATAATGTTTTTTCTTTGTTTTGTTCAATATTTATTTTGAAAATTCATTTAAAGTACAAAGTAATTGTATTGGTAGAGACAAGGTATGAATCAAGAAGAATTCCAATTTAGTGTATTTTTCATTCAAAGATTGCCTTCCAAATCTTTTCGAGATTCCATACGAGGCGCTTTCTTTCGGCCTTCAGATACAGATGCCATTATACCTTCACGGTTTTTGTCGATTGAGCGCTTTGCGAAGCTCAGTTAAATCGCATACGTTGTCGCGAATATACAATATTTTTTTGAGTGCCAATGTACGAATTTCTTTACAATCATTGTATAACATGCTCAACAAAACATTTTCACTGTGTGCGAAATAGGAATTATTCTGTATTATGGGATTTATGATGTTACGTAAGTTGTCTGGTAAATATTGCGTCCACTGGATGAATTTTCCAAGCAGAGCACTACCGTATACAGCCGAATTGTAGTATTTGACATTGAAATACATGGGAACATACACTTTCATGATGTACCTTGCCAAAATTTGTAAATTTTGTGATGGATTTTCTGTCGCAATATACACACGGAGCAATCTACTAGCTTTTGTTATCCATCTCGAATGTCCTACTGTTCCAGGTTTGATGTTTGCAAGATTAATTGAGCAACTACCATTTGAAACGGCTTGGGCAATTTGGTATAGATATTTAACGTCCGTAGAAAGTTGATTTTCAGCATCTGTACTCATTGGAGGAATGTGTTCAAGTGGAATAAGTTGAAAATTTTCGATAACCTGAAAAATGTTTAGATTATTTAAATAAAAAAATTACAAAACTATATCGTATGCGAAGGCTTATGTTCTAGATTTGATGATGACGCTGATGATTCTGGCTGCATCTCCATCTCCACATTCTCTGTATTATCAGAATCCACTGGATTATCCATATTTTTTATATCTTAAATTTTGTAGTAGCACTGCACAGTTTATACACGAAACAATTATTTCTAAAACTTACATTCAAAAACTATAATAAGTAAAGACTAATTATGGGACCGTTCCTTTTGACGTTTATAGGTGGGGTTAGTTGTTTATATGGTATTTGGGAAAGCTGGATGTTTTGTTTACCTTTTATTTTTCGCTATGAACAACTGTAAATGGTAATTTATCAATATTTTCACAAAAAATTTGCACTTTCACAAGGCCAAAACTGTCTGAAGGAGCCTTCCAATGCTTTTGCGATGTACTAGAGAGTTCTTAACTATTGTCTTAGCTACAATTTTTGTCTTAGTATTGGATCGAAAATCTCAAGGGTTTGGCTGTTATAGGCCAAAATATCAAAAAAAAAAAATTACAAAAAGTGGTGAATTTTCTACTCGACTTTTTGACCATGAAACCGAAGTTTTTTCTAAGTAATATGTTCAGAGAAATTGTAGCCCGAGACAATAGCTACAACTTTACTTTTGAAAATAAGTCAAAATTTCAAATAGCTTACGAAATATGAGCCCAAGAAAATTTGCAAATTTTCCAAAAAAAAAATAAAGTCTGAGAAAAAACTTCAAGTCAAAATCGGGAGGCTCGGTTTTCACCGTAGACCTATGGTCTAGTTGACTTTTTTGCTCAGTACAACCCCAAGAATCAGAAACGCGATGCGCCCATTAAGATTTTTTTCCTTCCTACTAATCGCCCCACCCTAATGTATATGCATTCCGTTTATTAACTCCAGATCAATTTTTGTATTTTCTGAGGAAACTTCTGCATTTTTAAAAAACCTTCTCGCGGTATTGCCATCATTTGTGTTAACAAAGCATGGCTTTGGTTGGTCAATGATCAATCCAGTTCTTTCTTTGAACTCTTTTTGAATTCTGAAATGTATTCTTGTTTACACTTCTGGCAATCATTTCATCATTACAGTTGAAATCTTTGCTCGTAGCACCACAAACTTAACATTTTTGTTTGGATGTTGTTTTGGTTATACTATAAGAGCTCCCTATTACTCGAGTAGTCGAGTGCTCGAGCTACTCGAGCAGCTCGAAATGTGTAAAACACATTTTTTATCTTTGAACTCCTGTAAAACAAAAACTATCACACCGATTTTCAAAATTTTTACATTTTTAAAATGGTATGGTTTCAAAGAATAAACATGGTTTCAAAGAATAAACATGGTTTCAAAGAATAAACATAAAAAATATCAAATTAATAGTATTGTCGTAGTGGCTTTGCCACACTACTACTCGAAAAAGATCGGCGAGTTTTTATACAAATGTATGAAATGTATGCCAAAAATGTGGCATTGGCGAGCCATTACTCGAAAAAGATCGGCCCATTTCCATACAACTGTATTAAAATCAGCCTTCTTTTGAACTTTAACATAACTTTGTGAAAATGTTTTCAAGAAAACATAACGTTATTTTTTGCCAATTATGATCGTATATATGATGAGAATACTTCCTCAAAATTTTAATTCATTTCTACAAAAAATGTGGCATTGGCGAACTACTACTCGAAAAAGATCGGCCGCTTTCCATACTAATGTATGAAAATCGTCATCGAACTTTAATATTAAATTATGAAAATATTTTCAAAAAAAAAAACAATTCATTATTTGTTATCAATTATGACCGCATATATGATTCCTCGAAACTTCAACTCATTTCTACCAAAAATTTGGCATTGGCGAACTACTACTCGAAAAAGATCGGCCGCTTCCTACACTAAAACAATAACCTTCCTGATATTATGTAATTATGTATGGTTTACCCAAAAACGACATATTTTGAGTTATGACACTATACAAGTTAATGAGCGATATGTGTTTCCCCACAAAATGGGTAGGCAATTTTATCAATTTTTGAATGTCTGGCAAAACCGATTCTAATACAATTGACATTTCAAGTAATAACGTAAAAATTGAACGCAATAACGTAGTGATTTACAAAATTAGGCCCTTAACTTTAAAACAGTTTTTGAATAATTTTAAATTAGTCCTTAAATATTATTATGTTTTTGAAAATATCCGCGCTACAGAGCAGGAAAACAACGGCACACGTTATTTAGGTCAGTTTTTAGTTCCGGTAATGAGTATTTCATCATCGGTATGAGTTTTAATAAAATACTTCATTGTCAAGGCCATAATGGAATTTTTGTTTTGAATCGCTCCATGTTAGAGATGGGCATGGGTCACGTGATTCTGCTCACTCACGTGATTCACGCGTGGTTCACGTGAATCACGCAATCACAAATATTTGTTATATTTGCTTTATTGCGAATTAGACTTAATTTTACAGCCTAAATTGCAAATAAATATTTATTTGCAGGACTTTCTATAACTCATTACTTTTTTTTGCAAAAATATATATTTTTTTTATCTAATCACGTGAATCACGCGTGACTTACGTGAATCACGTGATTAGGGGTCTATCTCGTAACCCATGCCCATCTCTACTCCATGTTAACAGTTTAGTGATATTGTTGTCTTCGAATAATTTTTCGACTATTTTGTGGAAGGCTGATGCAATATCGTTCACACTTCTTCCTACAACATACTCAGTCAACAAAGCACAGTATATTTTTTTTTGGAAAAAAAAAATTAAATTTACAAGAAAAAGTTGTTGTTCACAAGGAATTCTAGTGTTCTTTATAATTAAGACATAATATTCGTAGTTTTCAAGGAATTCTCGAAAATAGGAGGTAGCAAAAGATATAGTAGTAGTCACGAGAATTCCTTGTAACTTTTATCGCGACAAAAAGTTGTAAATTTGCAATTTTATTGGTAAAAAGCTTGTAAAATTAAAAAAAAATTACTAGGAATTCTCGTAAAATAGAAGGTAGCAAAAATCGATACTCAAAAGAAAAACTCTGTCAAAAAATCTGTAAAACGACTTTCAATTTGATTTAGCAAGCTTTCAGCAGATTTTTCTGCTAAAATTGATATTTTTACTAAAATCTCTTGTCATGCAATCAAAACGATATTTTTAAACATATTTTTTGAAAATATTTTTAGCAGATTATTTTGTAATTTTAGGCGCCCCAGTAGGCTAGTTGGTAGCGTGCTAGCCTATGAGTCTGGGGGTCGTGGGTTCGATTCCCACCAGAGGCCTTGGTCTGATTCGCTACAACGAGACGAAGGTCATTGTTACCAGTTCTCGGTTAGGTAAAATTAGTATATAATTTGTAATTATATGGTAATTCTTAATAAAATAAAAAAAATATTTTGTAATTTTACAGAAATAATTTGCTGTCATAATTTTTTCAAGAAAACTTTTCAGTTTTTTTTTTTCAAAGTGTTAATTTTTTTTTTCGTTTTTATACAATTGAAACGATTGAGACTAATAATTGACAACTAAAAAATCAAAAGATTATATTGCTAATTTTACAGAAAATTTTATTTTTTTTTATTTTTTTTAAGTTAAAATTAAAAAAGAAAAACAAGTTTTCTAAAAACAACAATTTTTAAGAAAATGTCTTAGCGGATTTCTCTGCTGTTTTTATCTTCTTTGATGGTATAAAGCAGTGGTCGGCATCAATTGCACATGGATCCCGAACAGTGAATCAAGCCGACCGGCTCAAAATCACTTTTTTTCGCGCCGCCACATTCGGCTATTTACATGTATTCAACACGAATGTCAGCAAAATTCACAACTAAGAGCATAAAAATACAACAACAAGCTGTGCCCAATTTCTGTAACTATGCGAAAAGTTTTCGCATCGAGAAAAAATAAATAATATTGTAGTCATTTAGTTTTCTACAGGGTGAGTACAATGATGCTAGTGTTAAAAACATCGAATACAAAAAAGATATCAAAGCTTTTTTCTGAATCACTCTGTGACATGCTGGATGACTATAACGTAATTTTATTTTTTTCGATGCGAAAACTTCTCGCATAGTTACAGAAATCGGGTACTGGTTGATATCGCTTTGTTTATGAAATACACAAACACATGCATGTTTACATTCATATACCAATGCATTCATACACTCTCTTTCTGCCGACCACTGGTATAAAGGATAAAAGCAAAAATCGAACAAAAGAAATATTTAGCAAATTGACAAAATAATGAGAGTTTTAGGCTCTCCTGTAAACTAACTTAAAAGAACACATATGTAGGTATTCTGGTGATAGCATCGACGATATACATATTGTAGTGATTTTAAAACCCACTTGTAATGCATACTTTTAAATGTCGTAATATTTTTGTTTTCTCCAATATTTTAGTTTCATAACTGCTTGGTATGGATGTATGTTTCGAGGGCTTGTTCCGCTTCCCATAGAGTTGCCTTTGTCAAGTTCTGATACACCGCCGCAACAAGTTGGGTTCCTGTTAAGTTCTTGTGGTATAACTGTTGCTCTCACATCTGAAGCATGTTTAAAAGGACTACCAAAATCAAGTACTGGTGAAATTGCAAAGCTAAAAGGATGGCCACGCCTACAATGGTTTGTTACGGAGCATTTACCCAAACCCCCAAAGGATTTCAATATTGGAAATGTGCGTGTCGAAGATACAACAACAGCATACATAGAGTATACAACCGATAAGGAAGGCAGTGTTATGGGTAATTTAAATTACTAGTCACTAGACGTACTATAAAAAAAATCATACTTTTGAACATACTGTTATCTCATTTTAATTCAAAACATGCATATTAATTTTATTTTTTTTTGCAATTTAATTTGATTGAAAGACGGATGTTTCGAATCTTTTATCCCCTTCAAAATATAAAAAATAAAACAAAGTACGGTAGAGAAGGGCACATTCGCCTAAACCAGAAGACTTTTTTTACTGAATTTTTTTTTGTTAAAGAAGCTACCAGTTTTACAATGTATACTCTAAAAGGCATTTATCTTACTGTCCAAACTAAGTTCTAACTTAAGTGAAATCCTAATTAAGATTTATTTAAGTATTTTCAATTACTTAAGTTAAATTTCATTTTACGGTTTGTACTTAAGTTAAAAAGAAAATATGTTAAAAAATATGGTAACATAAGTTATTTATTTTGATTTGCCAATTCAAAAATAATACAAAAAAAAAATTAAATTTTAAAAATATGCAAAATGAAAATTAAAATTACAAAAAAATCGCAGAACTGCTGTTATTTTTCTTACAAATATTTCGCCGTGGCACAGTGCGACATTTGGCCAATCTAGGTGGACAAAAATCGGAAAATAAAAGTTGGCAGATTGTTATAATTTAAATGAATGTGACAGCAAACAATCTGTTTACTATGGAAATAATCATAATATAACAAAAAAAAGTGCTACTTCATTTGATACAGGAGCTGAATGAAATAAAGAATGCATTCAATTTTTAAAATTCTCATAAACAAGAATTCGATTTAATGGTAAAAATCGAATGCATTCCAAGGAATATTAATATTTAAAAATAGTTGAAAAGTGGTTAATTCTTCGAAGCTTTGATTACCCTAAAGCAGTGGTGCCCAAAAAGAGAAACGATTACATTATTTTTTGTTTTTTACGCTCTCTGTTGTTAGTTTTGTTGTTGTTCGGATTGTGTACGTGTATTTTTGTCGATCTTTAACAAGTGTTTGGGCACCATTGCCCTAAAGTATCATAAAGTCCAAAGTTTATTTTTAAAATATTCGTTAGTTTTTATTAAAAACAGTGTCATAAATTAATACAAATTATTTATATTTGAAAAAATTTCACTATTTTTATTTATATTTGAAAGAATTTCACCTTTCTCCCACTATTGCGGATATAGTACTGGACGGCCTTCTAGATGAATCACTTAAAGAAATAAAAGAGAAAAACATAGAACCCAAATACATTGTTAAATATGTTGACGATATTCTTGCTGTCATCAAGTATAAAGACAAAGAGGAAATTTTATCAGTGCTTAATAAATATCATCCAAAAATAAAATTCACCGCAGAAATAGAAGAAAACAAACAAATCGCATACTTAGACACAAAAATACACAGGAACAATAATGTTATCTTTTTCGATTGGTACTCCAAGGAAACGTCATCAGGAAGACTTATGAATTTTAACTCAACTCAACCGAGAAGCCAAATAATAAGCACGGCTAAAAACTTTATTTTTTGCGTTTTAAACATAAGTGACCATCAATTTTATACAAAAAATATACAGCAAATTACAACAATTTTAAAAAACAATAGTTTCCCAATTAAACTAATAAATTCACTAATTGAAGAAACAACAAATAAATTAAAAAATAAAACCAACAAAGTCCCAAATTTAGAAAACACTGATAAAGACATTTTTTACAGTGTACGATATATTCCAGGTTTGACAGATAATAAGAACATCAAAACAACAATAGAATCAAAAAACACAAAATTAGCTTACATACCAAATACAACAATTAACACAATTTTTTCTAATGTTAAGGCGCGAGTAGAAAAGGAGCAACAATGCAATGTTGTGTATAAGGTGCAGTGCAAGGGGGATGCAGATAAAAACTGCAACTTAATATATATTGGCACAACAAAACGATCACTAGGCATAAGAATGAACGAACATAAAAACGATATTTTGAAGAAAAAAACATCTACAGCTTTATCAACACACATCATAGAGAGTGGACACGAACCAGATTTTGATAATATTAGAATATTAGACAAAGAAAGCAAAGAGAGAAAGAGATTTACAATTGAAAGTTTACGAATACAACAGAATATACAACGAACCATGAACTTAAAACAAGACACCGACAACATGCCAGTTATAGAGTTTCTTTATCCTAAATAACCTGTGATAATAATTTTAAGTTGTGTTTAAAATAATAAATTATGTGTTTTATGTAAAATGTATTGTGATTTAATGTGAATATTTTTAATATCATTGTAAGTTAAAAATAGTTAAAAGTTGAATTGATTTTGTAAATAATGTATTGTTTTTTTAATTTTAAATAGACGAAACCCCTTGATAAAGTCAACAAAACATTGACGAAACGTCGGGTAAAAATGAAATAAGACTTTTATTTACATTAAAAACATTAGGCCTGATTAGCTTAAGGAAAACAAACCACACGTAATATAGAAAATAAAGTTGGCCAAATTAAAAACAGAATAAAACAAAAACATTAATTCGCAACTAACATGATACGAGTCTAGCACACCACCGCAATGCTATTCCTTATATATATTTGTTGGCTATACGCGTATATTAAAGGAAATAAAAATAGAACAAAAAAAAACTTAAAATTAAAAACAGAAAAAAAAACATCTAGCGGCAGCTGGAATCGAACCGGCAACGAACATGGTACGAGTCTAGCACACTACCACCGTGCTATTCCTCATATGTATATATTTGTACTTGACTTAGTGCTCATCAAAGGTGTCTGTAGAATAGCAAAAACAAAAAATAATCTCAAAATGAATAAAAATAAAAAAAATGTTTCCGCCATCTGGCAGCGAACCCGCAATGTTCATGATTCGAGTCAAGCACACTACCACCGTGCTATCGTCACATATATTTGCGCTTCATTAAATGAGTTTATAAAGTGTCTGTGTTATGAATGAGCATTTTGTGCATTTTTTAACAATGATTTTAGTTATGCATTTAATTGAAAGTTAAATTGTATTTTTGTCACATTAACAATATACGTTGTTGATACAATTAAAAACGTTGTTTAATAAGAAATTAGTTGCTAACAATTTGTTTAGTTACTTTTGTATTCACGATATTTTTTCTGTGAAGTGTTTGCCGGTTCTTATTTGTTCAATTAGTATTTCAAAATCTTAATATTAAAAAAAAAATGTAACACATCATTTCCCCGCTGAATTCAATCAAAAAGCGCTAGATTTTGCTGGGAAAAACACCTAATTGGCAATTTAATATGTATGTATATTAGAGGTGTCCTTAAAAACGAAATCATATTTTTATACCTGGTAGGGTCCTATATTGTTCTTTAGTATCTAAAAATGAGTGAGCCAAAACTTGGGGTCAATCGGCTAAATATAACTCGTGCCGAAAATGGATTGAAGTTTTGGGACATTCTTATATGAACGAAAAACGTTTTTTTTTTAGTTTTTGGAAAAATATTGGTATTTGATATTTTTTGTTAAATTTTTTGTGAAATAATGTGAAAATTTTATTAAATTACCTTTCCAAAACGACTAATAAAACTAAAATCGGATAAAAAATAAGCATTTTACGCATACATGCCCCAGACCGTTGTATGGTTTTCAAAGCCAGAATTTCAAAATTTTCAAAATTTTTAGGCAAAAAAATAATAAAAACTTAATTTTACTTTATGATCAAATGAAAACATGTTTAAGATTAAAAATAGCAGATATGGTAGTCAATCTTTTTTTTATTTGGCGCGGGTAGTGATATTTCCGCGGATTCCAAATAAAATGCGTTTTTCTACAATAATTTTGCAAATGTTGGAAAATTTGTGCTCTATTGTACGGACTTAAGTGTAAAACGTAAATTCTGTAACTTTTAAGAAATCGGATATATGCAGATATTTTGTATTATAGAAATGTATAATGTCCCAAAATTGTCATTTCACCTCGACGAAAAGGGGTTAAAGATGCCAGATTTCTCCAAAAATTAACAGAGTTTTACACTTCGTATCGTACAATACAGAAACTTTTTTTTCATATTTGCTTAATTATTATAGAAAACACATTTTCTTTGGAATCTGCGGAAATTATATCACTACCCATGCCAAATGAAAAAAAAGCTAGACTACCGTATCTTTTACTTTGTATCTATAACATGTATTTAATCATTAAATAAAGTACAATTTATTATTTTTTATTTTTTTGCCTAAAAATTTTCAAAATTTTCAAATTCTGGCTTTAAAATTCGTGCAATGGTCTGGGGCATGTATGCGTAAAATGCTTATTTTTTATCCGATTTAAATTTCTTTAAGCTTTTTGGAAAGGTAATTGATTACCATTTTCATATTATTTAACAAAAAAATTTACAAAAAATATCATATCCCGAGTAAAAATTTTTATATGATACAATATATAATGATATGTAACACAATATATATTTATACGCAATTTGATCCGAATAATGGTGGATGTTTTTGCATTAAAAAAGATCAACTTGTATAAAATATGATTTGATTTCATCCAAGTTTTGACCAGACATTGCCATATATTAGTGGATCTAATTAGATCTAATTGCATAAAAACATGTAAAATCCTGGTGTTTTTTGGTTTGGGTTGAGTTACACCACAGGTCAACGATACATTCACCAAACATATAATTTTGTTAAACAAAAAAATGTTCGGGTACGCTTCGAACCAGATAGGTGATATACATAACCCTAACAAGGAAATGTTTAGGAACATTTTAAAAAGTTTCTTATATTTTGCCTTAAAAATTTAGAAAATTGTTGGTTAAATGGAAACATATAGTGTTATATATGGAACATAATAGGATATATATAATTTTATATTAAATTATACAGAAAAACAAATTTTGTATTGACCCTCATATAATTTTATATAATTATATCAACCGTACACCTTTTAATCTGAACCATGATTCAATTATTTATAACTACATATGACTGCATTTAAAAAATTTTGAAAATATCTCACGCGATGTATAATCATATATGATTTATTATGTTTGCATCAAGTTATATATTGTTATATATGTTTATTTTTACTCGGGATACCAATATTTTTCCAAAAACTAGAAAAAAAAGGTTTTTTCATTACATAAGAGTGTCCAAAAACTTCAATCCATTTTCGGCACGAGTTATTTTTATCCGATTGTCCCTAAATTTTGGCTCACTAATTTTAAGATACTAAACTACTATTTAGGACCCTACCAGGTATTAAAAAGTGATTTTGAAAAATTACCTTAGTCGTAAGGACACCTTTAATGTATATTAATTTCATCAATTTCTATGACCACATCCTTATTTTTGATTTTTGAATATGGAAAAACGCAGTGTCTGTGGTAAGCACTCGGAGATATGTCTTTGCAATACCATTTATTAAATACCAAATATGCATAAATTTTTTTGATCATTTTGATCAAATAGTGAAAGGCGTAAAAAACTAAACAAGGGCCATTTTCCCCATACAAATCGCCAACGCCTAAACAAAAGCTTGGGCCGCTAAAAAAAATCTTCTCTAGTGAATTTTTGTTCTGAACAACATATCCAAATTTGATAAAGATCGGAGGGTGAATCTAGGTAGACTTCCCTTAAAAAAAAAAATAGCATTAATTTAAAAGCTAAAAAATTATCGTTTTGCTCCTTAGATATTTTTATTTAGGTAAAAACCACTTTTCTTAAAAACGAAAAATTTTAAAATTTAGTAATATTTTAAAAACTCTCCTACATTTGAACTTAGTTTTCGGATTCAGCCCGCGTAAACTATCGTAGCTAAAGTTTTATTTTTTTTAGTATATTTTTGATATGTTTTGGGAAAAACACATTTTTTTTTCGCGGAATTGAAAAAAAAAATTCCGGCCTAGGCCGGAATGTATGAATTTTCATACATTAAAACCCATGCATTCATTCATTCTTTTTTTTAATTTTAGGAGTTACTGTCACAAGATTGGCTATGATGAATCATTGTCGAGCTCTTACAATGGCATGCCATTATACCGAGGGAGAGACAATGGTATGCGTTTTAGATTTTAAACGTGAAGTGGGTCTTTGGCATTCTGTTCTCACATCAGTTTTGAATGGAATGCATGTGTTATTTATTCCGTATGCTCTTATGAAGCTGAGGCCGTCTTCATGGATGCAATTAATTACAAAACACAGGGCTTCTTGTTGTTTAGTTAAGAGCCGAGATTTGCATTGGGGTCTTTTGGCAACAAAAGATCACAAAGATATATCATTGTCATCACTGCGCATGCTTCTTGTTGCTGATGGAGCAAATCCATGGTCTTTATCTTCGTGTGATCAATTCTTGAATGTATTTCAAACAAAAGGATTAAGGGCAGATGCTATTTGTCCTTGTGCTAGTAGCTCGGAAGTATTTACGGTTTCTCTTCGCCGACCTGGACGTTCATCTAGTGGGTTCAATCAATCGGCTACAGGCAGGGGTGTTCTCTCAATGGCAGCATTATCTCATGGAGTTGTTCGCGTGGATAGTGAGGATTCTCTAACGTCGCTAACACTGCAAGATTGTGGACAAGTGATGCCAACAGCAACTATGGTGGTCGTACGATCTGAAGGAAATCCTGTGCTTTGCAAAACAGATCAGGTTGGGGAAATTTGTGTAACTAGTGGCTCGACAGGTTCGAGTTACTTCGGTTTGGAGGGTTTAACAAACACCACTTTTAAAGTGCAGCCCCTATTGGAAGAACCTGAACCAGAAAAGGATTGTGCAATTGTTAAAACAACTCCTATTAATGGTGATGAGTATTATGTCCGTTCTGGACTTTTAGGATTTTTGGGACCTGGGGGTCTCGTTTTTGTCTGTGGATCTCGTGATGGACTTATGACAGTAACTGGTCGCAAACACAATGCTGATGACATAATTGCAACAGTACTAGCTGTGGAACCAATGCGTTTTATATATAGAGGGCGAATAGCTGTATTTAGCATCAAAGTCTTGAGGGATGAACGTGTTTGTGTTATTGCCGAGCAACGACCAGACTGTTCCGAAGAGGAAAGCTTTCAGTGGATGTCTCGAGTTTTGCAAGCGGTCGACTCAATACATCAGGTGGGCATTTATTGCTTGGCGCTAGTTCCGCCAAACCATTTACCTAAGACACCACTGGGGGGAATAAATCTTTGCGAGGCGCGCCGACGATTTTTGGATGGAACATTGCACCCTGCAAACGTCCTAATGTGTCCACATACTTGCGTGACAAATTTACCCAAACCTCGAGAAATTCATCAAGGTAAGAGATTTGAAAAATATTCCATTATATTAAATATATACACTAGGGCGGAGTAATTTTTTTTCGACAAAATCGTCTAGCATATTCGGATTCTGCATAAAATTCTAAGAAAAAATGCCGAACAAACCATGTGTCAAAAATCAGTTTTGACCCCCCCCCCCCCCCCCCAATTTTCAAATATAGTTTTGCACGATATACGACTTTTTTAGCTGGGCTTATTATTTGGAAAATATTGTTTTATTAATAAATTTTGCTTTTATTTTATATTAAGAGGTGTACCTGGTATTTTTGGGTACGGGAATTCCATATTTGATATTTATTTTGCTCTAAACCGCCGCTAGAGAGCGCTAAAAAACAAAAATCTGGACTTGGGTCTTCAGATTTTTTTTTTATTATGAAGCCAGATACTCTAAGGAGCCATTTAGACATTCCCATTTACAGTTTAATTAAATTCCAAAAACTCGCGATTTAATTCGCGATTTTAATTTTTTAAAAATCCACAAAAAATTAAAAAGTGGTAAGCTACACCACTCTTTTATTGACACAATTTTTAAAAACTTTTTCGTTTAAAGTAGAGGATTTTAGCTTTCAATTTCAATTTTGTTTATCAAAATCCGATGTTTACTTAAGGAGTTATAGATCTTCAAAGTACATCGATAAACGATTTGAAAATCCTAAAATCATTTATTAACAAAATTTAAAAAAAAATATTAAAAATGTTAAAACGATGACTGATTTTTTTTTGTAAAAATGTTATACTTTCATAATGTGTTAATCAAAAAAAAAATCAATAGAGGTGAAAGTTGACGAAAATGCACTAAAAAATGCATTTGCATTTAAAATACATTTTTTTAATAACACAATTTTTTTTTTAACTTTCAAGTTTAATGTAGAGGACTTAAGCTTTTAATTTCAATTTTCATTTTAAAAATCGGATATTTACTTAAGAAGTTATCGCTCATCAAACTACACTACTTTTTCATATTTAATGATTTTTAAAAAATGAAAATCGCGAATATAATCGCGAGATTTTGGAATTTAATAAAACTGTAAATGGGAATGTCTAAATGGCTCCATAGTGAATCTATGTACACAATCTAAAGGTCCCAGGTAAAAAAACCTTTTTCTCGTGCTGATTAATGGAAAAGGCGTATATCGCACAAAACTATTTTTGAAAATTTTGGGGGTCAAAACTGATTTTTGAGACATGGTTTGTTTGGCATTTTTTCTGAGAGTTTTTTTCAGAATCCAAATATCCTAGACGTTTTTGTCAAAAATTTTGCTCCGAACAATTCACTCCGCTCTAATATACACTCAAAAAATGTCTAGCAATTTTATAGGGCTTGTGTCTGTAATTTTCAATATGTCAAAAATTTCAAAAAGTGTCAATAGATAACTAACTGTAAACTAACTCAAAAAAGTTATGAGCTAAAAAAAGTTTTTTAGTTTAATGAATTGAAGGGCTTATTGTAAAAACTTGATAACCCACATTTTATTTTTTGATGTTTTTCGCCTTTTTCTTGACTTCCCCATATAGATATTTGGTAGACGAATTGCTTCAACTCCTAGTATCTATAAGTATCTGGATTTAAAAGTCCTCCAAAAGTCCTATTTTCTTTATTATTATTAAACTTTAAAGCCGATAATTTTAAAATATTTGCAAATATGAAAATTACAAGGCGAGTCTTGTAACATTCCAAGGATTTCGGTTCCTACAATTTGTACAAGACATGTCCCGTGAAATTGCCCTTGTTTTTTTTTTAGTAATTTTACAAAGTTTTTTGAGTGTACGTGCACATACTTGTTCATTAGGCATATAACCATTTGCATTTTTTTTTCGCAAATATTAAAAAGGACCTATCATAGTCAAAAGGTACATGAAAAATCAATCAATTATGATAGGTTCTTATTTTGGTTATACCCCTATTGTTCATACTATTATGCCTTTTTTGATTTATTTATTTGCAATGCATGTTAATTTCCATAACAATATATTATATGTACATACCTAGAGATTAAAAAAAAAAAATGAACTACAATCACTATCACAAACACAGACAAATCCATATAACCTTCATTCCAAAAACTTCCCTCAACAAGGAAGAACTAAAATTTTTTTTTGTTTCCTCTGATAGGCCCAATCATTTTGTAGCAGTAATCTATTGCATTTTTGTATTAAAACAGTTGCTGTGTATTAGACCGGCCGTTATTTTTGAAGTTGAATACCGCTCCCCGGTACTCATTTCATGAGGTTACTGGAAAAACTAATCCTGAAAAAATGTCAGCTCATTTGAAGAATTTTTGAGCTATCCCAAGCCCCTCGAAAGTTTTGAAAAAAAGAACAATTAACATGGAAAAAAAATCCTTTTTTTTTTTTTAATTTTTAATTTTTTCGAATTTAAAAATCGTCGGAGTCGGAATTGATGCGTTTTAGGATCAATATTGGACATGCAGGGCAATGTCTGGGTTCCTTTTTTGACTTGAAAATCGGAAAGTTCCGAACAAAGTGAAACATTTTTTTACTTTGTTTGAAACTTACGATTTTCATGTCTTAAAGGAACCCTCCAGACCCAATATTTTTTTGAAATTCGAAAAAAGGAAAATTTGCTTCACCCTAATATACAGTTAGCTGCCGATTTTTGCATATGCCAACATTTTTAAGAAGTAGTTAAATTTTGCCAACATTTTTAAGAAGTATGTAGTTAAATTTTGCCGAGAGTTAAATTTATAAGGGAGCATTAGGTGATCCACCTGTAAAGTTTCTGTTTAATAGTTTTAGTTCGTAAATGAGTAAAAGCGGATGAGGGGAAAATTGAAGAACCAAAACAGCTCTGAAAACCCAATTTTTTTACCAATTTGTACATTTGTTAACCAAATGAAACTTTTTAAGAAAATACCAATTTTCTCGTCCCGCGCCTTTTTGTGGGCGTGAATATAAAAAATAATATAAATAATGATAAAATTCTGTTACTTAAGTGTAATAAATATATTTTCTAATCTTTTGAGTTGGACTGCATCGCGTCTTTCACAGACGGACATCGCTCGAGTCTATTCAAATCGGTCATAGTTGTTATTAAATTTTTGGGTTTTCTGTGCTAAATATGTAAAACTTTACGATAATTATTCAATGGTTATGAATAGGGCAACCAAAAATAAGCACCTAAAGCCGCAAAAACATCAAAATAAGCAATAAAAATTCAAAAAAAAACTCTTTCCCTTAGTGGATTTTCATCAAAAACGTCCTATATTATACGATTGCCTTTAAAATTGTAGGGTTTTCATAAAAAAAGTTAAAATCATCATATTTTTTTATAAGAAAAGTCATTTAAATTGAATTTAATAATAATAATAGTTTTGAACACATGATCAATTATTTTTATTTATTCTTTTCTATTTATTTACAACTCATTTTTAATAAATTTAACCTAACCGAAAACTGGTAACAATGACCGTCGTCTAGTTGTAGCGAAAAAAACCAAGGGTTCTGGTGGGAATCGAAGCTACGACCCCCACGTTCAAAGGCTAGCACACTACCAACTAGTCTACGGGGGCCCCCTATTGAATTTACTTTACTATAAATTTTTTTTTTAACCCAGCAAAACTTGGATTACCAAATAAGGTATAGGATAGCTTATTTTATACATTGCAGCATTGATGATTTTAACATGGGATGAGACCATAAGCGTAGCTAGACCATTATTCTGGGGTGGGCAAAGCCCCCCCCCAAAAAAAAAACTTTTTTTAAAAAAAACATTAAAACTAAAAAACATATAACAAGAAATCACAAAAAAAGTATTTAAAAAAATTAAAGTTAACTACTATTTTCGTTAAAAATATATAAAAAAATAACACTTCTCTACAAGGTTTTTGCACAGACATATTGAATACATTTTCTAAAGTATTTTGGCCTCCTAAACACGAAAATGTCATCAGAAAAGCCCTCAAAACCGAATTTTTTTTATTATTGAAAAAGTGTATGTTAAACAGTGTTGCCAATTTAGCCAATTTCCGGCTAGATTTAGCACCTTTTGAACTCGTTTAGCCGGAGAAAAAGGCATTTAGCTCTTAGCCGTTTTTTTTAGCCATTTTCGAAACTATTTTAGCAGTTTTTTAGCCATTTTTGAGTTTTCGGTTAAAAAGTAATTTTTAGTGTGCTTTTTATACTAAAATAGATAATTTATTGCTTTTTAAGTTTGTACAGATCGATCACAGACTCTAATACTATTTGTTATAAAGGTTTAAGTTGAAAAATGTAGGAGAAAATTTAATTCCTTAAAATTATAGACATTTCTGGTATTCCCATACCGGTTTCAAACACTTTAGTTATGTGTTATCATCAGAAGGATTTTAAATGTTGGTTTGTTTTGTTAGTAGGTAATTGTTTTTCATATATTTGCATTTTTATTAACACTAGTCTGGAATAAAATCACGTATATTTTATATGTACTAAATTTTAGACGATCTAGCGATGCCCGTTTCTCTGTCTTTTTAAAATACGCTAACGTTCAAAACTCAACTTGAAGGCTGATTGCTGAACCTGGGCATATATATTTTTGGAATTCTTCTAGTCAGGTTTCAGCAAAAACGGTCCTAATAGTGCGTTTACATTGGATTTCTAATCTAGTAAATTCCGATTTTAATCTACTTTGCAATCTGTACCGTTTACATTGACATTTTTTACATTTGAGAACAACAAGTTGGTAATAAATGTGTGTGACTGCGTCAAAAGACAGCGACGGTAATTAGTCGTCGCATGATTAACAAGGACAGTGACGGCTTTTACAAATAACAATGACGGCGGCATATCATACTTGGCGGCGTCATCAAAACGGCAGGCTTTGTGTCGGTGTTTTTCAGTGTTGGAAAATGCAAATAATAGAAATACAGAGTTGTATTTAACTTTACCAGATTGCGTTTGCCGATTAGAGCCTAAACTACTAGATTGAAAAAAATTAATTTGTATGGGCAATCTAATAGATTGAAACTGGATTGGAGCCACAATCTTCTTTAAGCTAGCTTAGAGGACCAGTGTAAATGCACTATAAGGATAAAATGTTTTATCTCGAATTCATGTGTTTAAGCAAAAATAACTTATATGATGTTTTACTAAAAGCTATTATTTTTTAGTCAAAATTTTTATTTTTATAAAATTTTTTTATATAAAAAGTTTAAATCATTAAAAAAGTGTTTTGAACTCTTTTTATTTTATCTAAAATATGTCATAACAGTAACAACAGATCTCATTTATTTAATTTATGTATAAAAAACGGTCCAAAATATGAATTTACATTAGATTTTCTTAAAAAAGTAATATATATATTTTAGCCGTTATTAGTCATTTTTTAGCAGTTTTTTCGAATGGATTTAGCCGTTTTTGATTACCAAGTTCTGGCAACACTGATGTTAAAATTAATATTTTTTTTTATTTGAACTTGGTCCACAAAGATTAAAAATGGCTATATCTCGAGAAGGCGATTTGATACAATTTGTCTGATGATAGATTAGTGTTTAGGAGGCAAACATTTTTGGGAAATGTGTTTTAATCTTTCTTTTTTTTTTTAATTTTACCAAAAAAAAAATCATAAAAATTGGTACAAAAAAATTTATGAAAAAAACATGCCAATTTGGTTCAAAACTCTGATATCTTTTGCAAATATTTCTGGATATACTTAATGGATTTTGGATTTTAACCCCAGGTTCTTTTTATTGGATATTTATTGCAAAATTCTGATACTTATAAGGATGTAACCATGAAAAGGACATCTTGAACTTCCTTATAATGTCCTGATGATATCCCTGATCGCACCGAGTCCGGATTTCTTGCAAAAGTTAGGTACACTCAAAAAAATTGTAATTTACTTCAACCAAACTTTAGCAAAAAAACTTGTAAAAATTTAACTTTTACAGTTTTTTTGGCAATTTACTATTGGTAAAATACAACAATTGAGCTGAGCACGAATATAAAAAAAATATAAAATCGGTCGAACAGTTTTCGAGATACATATCGCGGTTTGAAATTTGCAAAAAAATGGCGGTTTTTTCCTACGTTCAAGAAATTTTTTAAAAAATCGTCTCAAAATTTCATTCCGCCGACCCTTTTGTAGAGCTTAAGACAATCATTCATTTTAAACTAATTTGAGCCAAATTCGATCATTTTAACCCGTGCACAGTGCCACATTTGGCCAATCTAGCACGACAAAAATCAAAAAAAAAAGTTCCCTGATTTTTATGATTTGTTTGTATGTATTATAAAACATTCCTAATAGCATGGAAATACTCATATAAGAACGATAATTCTGTTCGTTATTAAGATGTGGGTGCATAAAGTTGCATCTTGTAAAATCCTGTAAGTAGTGTTCATAATTTCGCATTAATTAGGTTGATTTTAAACTGTTGTAACTTTTTAACAAAAAAAGATATTTATACACTATTTTGTGGTAATTTTAAAGAAACTTAAAGGCTTTAAGTCATATCTTTTCTTTTTTTTTTAACTATTTTTTCTATTTTTATTAAATTTTTAACATAATAAACATTTTTCAAAAGAAAATTATATATTTATTGTTTTTGATGGAATAGAACTTTTGTTTTTGGTCCCTATTGGTCGCCGGACTTTTTCAGACATATTGACCAATATCCATAGTACTTATTTCATCGGCTAACTTTTGCGACCGTCTGCGACGCCGACTAGAGTGGGGCGATATGTAAACCTTGTTTTTACATATTTTTTAAACATATTTTGAAAAAGTGGGCGTGGCAGTTGTCTGACCGCCCCCTTTTTTTGTGATATTATTTCTACAGTCCTTGAGAGTATATATACCCAGTTCAAAGAAATTACAACCAAAATTAAAAATTTTTTTTAAAAGTGGGCGTGGTCACTAACTGTCCTCCCATATTTTTCATAATGTTGTTTTTGAAGTCAAAACGAACATGTTTACCGAATTTCCAGTCAATATAAATAAAATTGGATTTTTGTCGTCCTAGATTGGCCAAATGTGGCACTGTGCCGTGGCGCCCTTCGATCAAAGTTTTTGACTTTTGGAAAATTTCCACCAAAATTTTGGATTTTTGAAACTGAAAAAATAAAAAAAAAAATATCTTGCGATACAATATTATTATTAATTTCAGCATGCTGAATACGAATATCAAAAAATTTATAAAATCGGTCGAACGGTTTTCGAGATATCGCCTTTTAAAATTTGTCAAAAAATTGCAAAATGGGCGGTTTTATCCTACGTTTAAGATTTTTTTTTAAAAAACTCTCAAAATTTTTTTATTTTAACCCTTTCATAGAGCTTGATACAGTATTTCATTTAAGCCTAATTTGAGCCAAATCCTATCATTTTAACCCTTTGATCAAAGTTTGAGTTTTGCGGATTTCAAGGAGTCAAATGACTCCAAAAAAAAATTGAGTCGATGGATATCCCCAATTTTTTAAATATTTAAGCTTTAGGATGTATTTAATAATCCATTGCTATAGAATAGTAAGATTTAATTTTTTTGTTTAATAAAATTTTCAAAAAATCGAAAACACTCATTTCAGGTACCCCCCAAAATGCATGGTAATTTTTGTATTTCATGTTTGAAAGTGTTACTGCTGTCATAAAAATTTAAGATAATTTTTTCTGAGTATTATTGCAAGAAAGTTAAATAAAAAATATTTTATTATTTTTATTTCTACAAAATTTAAATTTTTTTAAGTTTTTTCAAAATTTGGCCATTTTGGCCTTTTCTCGAAACTTTGACCTCCTTGCGCCTCGGGTTAATTTTATCCGATTTAGCTCAAATTTTTACACAATTATTTTAACATCAAATAGCACAAAAATCCGCTGCGCGCTCCTCGAAATTCCAAAAAAAATAAAATAAAAAACCACCCTAATGATTATACATCCGTGAGATATTTTCTAAAATTTTTTAATATTCGCAGTTTCGTAGCTTTTGAGATGTTGTTTGCTCGCCAGACTTTATTTAATGAGTGAAATGCGACTCTAGCCCTGTTGATGCGCTCCTCTATATCTTTTCCAGAACCACCATCTTTTGTTATGCGGCTACCTATGTAGCAAAAAGAGTCAACGTCCTCAATAAGATCTCCGTGCAATATGAGAGGTGTTGAGTTGTTTGTAACAATTCTCATTAGTTTTGTCTTATTAACGTTGATTCTAAGACCTACTTTTCTTGCGTTTCTGTCAAGACATATGAGCTTCTGTTCGAAATCTTCAAACCGATAGTCAATATCATTAAGACGTTCACGTAGGTTCCAACGTATGCCATTCGGAGCTTCGATGTTTGTGTGCTCCATGACTCCATCTAAGAGTATTAGAAATAAAGTTGGCGATAGAACACACCCCTGTCTGACACCCTCATTATGTTCAAATGGACGGCTCTATTGCCCACAGAATCTAACTCTACATTCGGCACCATTGTAGAGTTCACGAATGAGATCAATAATCTTATCGGGTACGCCTTTACTCCTAAGGGCAGCCCATATTGCCGGTCTGTATACGGTGTCAAAGGCGCGCTCAAAATCTACAAACAGCATATAGAGGTGGTTATTGAACTCTTGCGATTGCTCTATGATAATTCGTAGAGTATTTATATGGTCCGCGCATGATCGACCAGGCCTAAAACCCGCTTGCTCCTGACGTAACAGCGGTCAATAATTGGTACTATTCTTTGCAAAAGAAGTAGGGCCATTACTTTGTTGATAACATTTAGCAATGTAATCCCTCGCCAGTTCTTGCAGTAGCTCAGATCACCCTTCTTGGGTATAGTGATGATCACACCAGCCTTCCAACATTCTGGGATAATATTGCTCTGCCATGCAGACTGTATTATTGGCAAGAGCACATACGATTACTTTGGGAAAAACTGATATTACAATAGGATTTAGTGTATACCCAGCAAAAACTTGCATTACCAATGAAATGTGTAATGGGAAATTCAAAAGTTATAACTACTTCTGATTCGAATTACCTTTCCCATTACATTTACAAGCAAATGTGCCAAATGTAATGATTATCAAACCAGTATTAATAACTAATTACATAAATACTTATAGGTAATTAAAAAATTATTTAAAAAAACAAAATTTAAAAAATAAAAAAATATTTAATTTTATTTTCTTTTTAATCAAAATAATATACAGTGAGTCAAAAAGTGAAAATCTAGTTTTTATATTTTTTTTTATTTTATTATAATGACTTAGGTAAGTCATTATTAATAAGTAATTATTTTACATTTCAAAGTAACGCTAAAGGTAATTTTCTGTCATTACTAAGTGATTCGAATGGTAATGATGTGTCATTACCAAGTTTTTGCTGGGTAGGAACTAGCTTTACAAGATGGGTGTCGTAAATTCAAATCAAACAAAAAAATTGTATTGTATTAATCTAATTTTTTGACGAAAAAAAGATTTTTCGCGAACAAAAAATATTTTTTGCGAAAAAATTCACATTATCATGGTTTGATGTGTTAATTCAACAGGGTTGAATGGGGTTCAGTTTAAAAATTATAGCAAAAATTTTAAAATATCGTTATTATTGTATTTGAGCATCAAAATTTTAGATCGCGAATACGAGCTCTACATTCAAAAAAACGGCTACCCAGCAAAAACTTGAATTACCAAGTAATGAAATGTGCACACAAAAAAAAAATTTCAATTTCAATAAAAAAATTCACGAATTCAATAAATAAATTAACTAAAAAAGCCGCGGTGAAGATTTTCACGAATTCAATAAACGCATTTGTAAGTCGTTTGCTGAAAATAATTTCAATAAACAAATTTCAAGATTCAATAAAAAATTTATTGATTTATTTGTTTTTTAATATTTTTTTTAGAACTAAAGAAAAAAAAAATTTTTTTTAATTTGTTTTTTTTTATTTATTTTTAATTTATTATTTAATTGTTTTCTTTATTTCTTACTTTTTCTCAATTTATTGTTTCCATTGAGCTTTGAACAGCATACCTCCTGTTTAGAATGCTTGCGGTCTAACTAACTGAGCTACAGCATGACAACAAGTTTTAACGCATAAAATCAATTTGGTTTTAAATAAAAGTAAACAAGAATTCTGAAACGCTCACATAATTTTGTCAGTAATGGTAACAGAAAAAATTCTCAATTGAAATTAACAAAAGAAAAAAATACTGACTAATTTAGTTGAGTGCATCACTTTCATTCTCTAACTTATAACAGTAAAAACATTTAACACACAACTATACACACACACACGCATTCACAAACAAATTGTGTTTTTATTTCTATTTTGTTCTTGCTTGTAAGTAGATGACAGAATTTAGCCGACAAAACTATAACACTGTTTTGGCGTTATGCGCTAAGCGGTGGATAAACTTATTACTTTTTTTGGGGGTCGTTGGTTCGAATCCCCATCAGACCCAACTTTTTTTTTTTTTTTTTAATATTTTTTTTTTTTTTTTTAAGTTATTACTTTATTTGAAATTACTATGTGTGAAAAAAAGAAACACAACAAAACTTGCCGACGGAATGAGTTAAACATAGTTTTTTTTAATTTCAATAAATTTTTTTATTGATACAATAAAAAAATTTATTAAAAATATTTTTATTTTTAATAAACGTGTTTATTAAAATTTTCTTAAATATTTTTTTTTCTGTGTGTAATGGGAAATTCAAAAGTTATAACTAATTATGATTCGAATTACTTTTCCCATTACAACTACAAGCGATGGCGCCAGCTGTAATGATTATCAAAATAGTATTAATAACTAGTTACAATATAAACTTATAGGTAACGAAAAAATTATTTTGAAAAAAAAATTTAAAAAATAAAAAAATATTTAATTTTATTTTTGACCAAAATAATTTGCAGTTAGCCAAAAAGTGAAAATCTAGTTCTGATTTTTTTTATTTTATTATAATTACTTAGGTAAGCCATTATGAGTAAGTCATTATTATACATTTCAAAATAATGCTAAAGGTAATTTCCTATCATTACTAAGTAATTCGAATGGTAATGATATGTCATTACCAAGTTTTTGCTGGGTAGCACCATTAAATTTAGCGTACTCGAATTAACTTTACTTAATTTTGCTCTAATTAAGAAAGTGAGATTTTTAGGCGCCCCAGTAGGCTAGTTGGTAGCGTGCTAGCCTATGAGTCTGGGGGTCGTGGGTTCGATTCCCACCAGAGGCCTTGGTCTGTTTCGCTACAACGAGACGAAGGTCATTGTTACCAGTTCTCGGTTAGGTAAAATTAGTATATGATTTGTAATTATATGGTAATTCTTAATAAAAAAAAAAAAAAAAAAAAAAGAAAGTGAGAACATGATCAAAAAAATTTTGTAAAAATTTAAAACTGAAAATAATTAAAAAGTAATTATATCTATTAAACAAATTCATAAAATTAATTGCTAGAAATCAGTACAAAATTACCCATACTTTTAAAAACAAATATGAATTGAAAACAAAAATCTGTTTATTATTAACAAAATAAAAACCAATTAAATGTAAAAAAAAAATAGGCATAAAAATGTGTTTGATTGGATTCTTGTGTTATTCTTCTCCGTTATTTTTTCTCCGTTTAAGCTAAGTACTCTGTTTTTTACGGTGAAAATTTCACTAAAAATTTAAACGCCTAAAATCGCAATTAAACATTTATAAATCAAGAACTTTTGACAATGATAAGAAAGAAACGATCAAAACAAAACTGAAATGTCACTTTTTCACGGCAATTTAAATTGTCTTGTATAATAAAAATGCGTGAAAACTTTTTTAACAATTTCACTATAATTCCTCGCGTTGCCAATTTTTTTTTTTTATATGGAGTTTGACAGATTTTTTCCCGTGAAATCGAACAGAGTACTATGCCTTACCAAGAGCATATTCTAGAGCTTCATTGTTTTATTTTTACACTAATATGTACTTTTTGAACAATTTATTCAATTTAAATTGTTTTTGTTCCTTTCAAATAACGAAATTAATACCGATTTAATGAAAATATATGTATATTTTCATTTTTTTGTAAAGTATGTATAAGAAGAAGAATAATAAATATGAATGATGTTTACAAACAAGTAAACATTTTAATTATATCGCTTAAAAAAATGATTAAAAACAAAATTTGAAACTGTTAAAACTTTTAATACGTTTCCCTTTTATTTTTATCTGTGTAGGTTTTTTCTAAAATAGTCTTGACAATGGAATCTGACCAATTTCGAAACACGTGTCGGCTAAGTGCAAAAATGACCAACATAAATAAATTTAAAACAGAAAACTTATTTTCTTGACAATTCTATGAGAATATCATAGTTTTAATTAGTAAATGAAAAATTACCTCGAGCTAGAATAAACCTACTCGAAAAAAAGTATCTCCAATTTTTATACCAAAAAACTTTTTTCAAATCATAATTTAAACCTGACGTACTTAAAAAAAAACGTGTAGCTCAAATGTTTTATCCAAAAAAAATCCTTGTCATCCTCATAAAATCCCCGGATACCTAAATTCAAAATTTCATCCCGTTTTCAAAATCATCAATTCACAATCACAATACATTCTACTTTAAAAACTATATTTAAAAATATGTCACGTTACATCCTACTGATGATTTCTTCACACTTACATATTTCATACATATTCTACTACCATTATAACACCTACTCTGTAACATAATGTGCTTAATTGGTTGGAAATTTACATTCTAATACTAACATCATAAAAAGGTGTGCAATCTACTGCAAAACTAAGTTCATCTGGATGTGGTATTACAGACACTTCGGTTGGACCAGCTTCAGTGATGGTTGGAAATTTAGTGCAAGGAAACCGACTTGCTATTGCTCATGGCCGCGACCTTGGCTTATCGGAGGACAACGAACGCAAGGTAATTTCACATTTTGATTTTTTTTTAGTAATTAAGTGTACTTTATTTTAAACTAGCTGGCCCGGTCCGCGTTGCTGGCCCAAATATAAGATCAGTGTTATATTTCGGCTCGCTTTAAATATATAGCACTGCAAAAATTGTAATGAATTTCTTGGTTTAGAAAAATTTGTGGGCGTGGTTTTAAAAACCCGATTAGGAGATCAACCATCTTCAAATTATATTTCAGGAACTAAAGAGAAAGTTACTTTGTCATCGACTTTGCAAACTGTAAAAATTTAAAACTTCTTTTCTATCATTACGAACAACACAAAAATAAATTACGCATACCCTTCCATTTTTCCGGGGCACTTTACTCATTTATCTTTCTTAAAAACCCAACTAAAACTATTACTAACATAAAAAAATCGGACAAACCTTTCGTGGACTCATTAAAGAAAAAAAATTACCAAATCAGGTCAGTCGTTGTCCGATTTTAGATATATTGAAAAAAGTGGAGGTGGTCAAAATTTTAGCCAATCGGTCCAGCCGTTTTGCGATTTTAGACATACCGAAAAAAGGAGGGATAAAAGTGGGTGTAGTTAACTTGTTTTCCGTAAAAACCTAAGTAGATCAATTAAAAAAGAAAATATTATTCAAATCGGTCCAGTCGATCAAGTGATGCGATTACCAACGATCATTTGATTTTGTTTTTATATACGTAGATATTTTTTTTTCTATAAAGCGAATTTTAGATATATCGAAAAAGCGTAGGTGGACAACTTTTTTACCGTAAAAACATTCCTTGAATTTAACCAATTCGGTCCATCCATTCTCAAGTGATGCGATTTTAAGTATATAAGAAAAGTAGGAGTAGATATGGAAAATTGTTCTTTCCGAAAAACCTTAGTTAGATTATGACGAACACTAAAAACAAAATTATCTAAATTGATCCAGCCGTTCTAAAATTTAAAATATACATATCGGAAAAGTGAGCGTAAACTTAGGAGAGAACAATTTTTCGTTCCTTAAAAATCATTTGCGGACTGTAACCAAATCGGTGTAGCCGTTCTAGTTTTTTCGGTACATAGGAAAAAGTGGGCCAGGGCAATTTTCCTTTCCGTAAGAACTTTAGTTAGATTATGACGAACATTTTCAACAAAAATTAGCCGAAGGGGCGTAAAAGTGGGAATGGTAAATTTGTTTTGTTGTAAAAACCAAAGTTGCACTATGATGAAAATTCATTTAAAAAAAATAGTTTGTCAAATCGGTCCAGTCGTTCTCAGATTGTAGTTAAATTGAAAAAAGTGGGCGTTAAAGCGGGCGTGATAGATTTTTCTTTCAGTGAAAACTTAAATTGGATTACTATGATCATTTAAATAAAAATTAGCCAAATCTGTGCAGCCATTTTCCGATTTTAGATAAATCGAAAAAAATGGGCGTAAAAGTGGGCGTGGTCAATTTTTCTTTACGTAAAAACCTAAGTTGGACTGTAACGAACATTTAAAAAAAAAATTGTTCAAATCGGTACAGCCGTTCTCAATTGATGCGGTTACCAACGAACGACAATTGATTTTTATTTATATAGATTGTAGGGCAATTCCAAAAAATTTCGCCCTACTGTTCGGAAAAATGCCTTTGGACGTCACTGAAAATTTGGCTCATAGATATCGACGTTTATACGAGATATGCTGCGGGTCAAAGTTCGACTTTTTTAGCAAAAGTCAGAAAAATCACGTTTAACGTGCTTTAACTTTTTAACTAGTATCCCGATTATCACAAGTAATTTCTCATATGAAAGCTAAATTCTTCTTTTAGGAAATATTTTGTTTTGTTAGAAGTGTTGCAAAAATTCAAAAAAAAAAACATTTTATTTTTGCTAATACATATTTAAAAAAACACATCTTCGATTTTTAAAATAAAAAATTTGGTGATAAATAATACTGTTTTGAAAAACATATCCAAAATTCAGAGTAGGATCCCATGGGATAAAAAAATATTCTGGTTTTAGTACGAGGTTCTTTTATTTTACCTTAGAAATTTCAAATTGTTATATTATACTTGTAAAATTTTGGAAACATTCAAATATTAAAAATTTAAATGTTCTAGGGGAAAAGTATAGGAACCTCGTACTTAAAACAGAATATTTTTTGTTCCCATGGATATCCCACTCAGAATTTTGAATATGTTATACAAAACATTGTTATTTTTTACCAGATTTTAAAAAAAATTGAATGTTTTTTTTAAATATTTAAAAAGAAAAAATGTTTTTGCATTTTTGCATCATTTCTGTTAAAAAACCGTATCATTTAAAAAAAGACCCCAGCTTTCACATTAGCCAAAATTTGTTAAAATCGGGTCATTGGTTAAAAACTTACAGCCCTTTAAACGTGATGTATTTTTCTCACTTTTGCTAAAAAAAATCGAACTTTGACCCTCCATAATTCTGTAAATACACCAAATTTAAAAAGAACGATATAATGCACATATATCATATTTATGTAGGCTATCTATGTGTCAATGTTCAATTTAATCTGAAGACACCATTTCCAAAAATGACTAAAATTTGAGCTACATTTTTTGGAATGGCTCTGTATTAAAATACCCCTGTTAATTCATCTATAGTTAGAATGGAAATCAAACCCTTTTCGATACTAAAACCCGTTAATAAAAATTCAAATTTTAAACCAATAAACCTATGCACTGCGACCAAAAAATATCTATTGTGCAGCCCAAAAAGGGTGCCCTAAATATTCAGGCTTTTAATAAAGCCGAGAATGCTATTTGGTAGAGAGTTCCACACGTCGGTCGGAGATATTAAGTGTCAACCTAGATGTTGAAGTCTTCTACCAGTCAGTCTTGGGCATGTACAAAGTATATGTTTTGCTCTCTCCTTCTCTAACGTAGGTTACAGTGGCCAGTTAGGTAGGACTTAAGGATTCCAAGATCCTTTTTGTCCAAGGACAGTAATCGTTTTGCCTGCCGCCGCCCAGGGCAAAAGTTCAAATGTTCTATGAACTTATATTCACTCCATATTCACAGAAAAAAAAAAATTGTCAATCCAATTAATTTCATTGTTAATACAATTAAATATTTAATTGAAACTGAGCCTACATTGGATTTTGTCAATACAACATTGGAATTTGTAAATACAACATTGAACATTGACTTTTGTAACTTTAAAAAAAATATCAACTCATTTTTGTCAATTAAATTCATTGTTGTATCAACGATGAAATTAATTGAAAAGTGTGTAATAAACTATGTTAACGGAAATAAACATGCATTAATGTCATTTTATTTAAAAAAATCTAAAAATTGAACAAAAAAAAATCTAAAAATTAAAAAAAAAAAAACATAAACCTGCAGCTGGAATTGAATCAAGTGTTATAGTAGAGTTGCCACCAATTTTACCCCAGCGCAGAGCAGAACCCATCCGGTTTGAGATGCGAGAGGTCGAAAAGGCAGTTGTTGATTTAAACCCCAAAAAGGCATTTGGTATTGATATGATCAGTAACAAAATGCTTTTGGAGTTACCTCGGATAGCATAACGAATAATTCTATTTATTTTTAATGCTATATTACGCCTTGAACATTATCCCCCAGAATGGAAATTTTCACTCGTTAAAATGATACCCAAGCCAGGCAAAGATCATACAAAAGTTGAATCATATAGACCAGCGGTTACCAACCTATGGTACGCGTACCACTTGGGGGTACGCGAAACTGTCCGCGGGGGTACGAAAAATTTTAGTAATTTGGACATTAGTTTAAAATTAACCAAAAAACGTATTTTTGTGCAATTTAGAGAGCATTTTTTGGCGATATTTTGAGATTTGACCACTTGTTTTCGATTAACTTTTCAATGCTAATTCCGAATATAGTTCCCAAATTTTCTATGATGTCAGGTTTTTGAGAAAATGTATGTCAAAGTTCTAAAAAACGTGTTTTGTGTATTTTTGAGACGGGTTGTGATAGATTGGAAATTTTTGTACCATTTTGTTAAGCTCAAAATGCCCTTTCTTGTATATACGTGGGTGTTTTATTCGAAAAGTCACGGGATTGTGACTTGTATTATTGTATTAAAAAAAAAAACATAAACAAAAAATTAAAAAATACATTATATTTCCACCCTCTGTGATGTGTTTTTGGAACTTTTTTTAAGAGTTCAAAAAACGTCGGTTGTTTAAATTTTTGCTGTAGAAACGACTGGTGAAATCAGATTTGCAATATTTCCAGCTGTTTTTGCTCTGCGGAAAAATCAGCTCAAAATCCGCGTTTTCAGATGCATTGAACCACCCCAAGGAGCGAAATTTTTCCAAAAAAATACCACCATTGTTTTGATCTCCCCTAAATCCTTCAAAAAAATGATAATACCCGCAGATCAAAAATTTCCAAATTAACTCTAATATTTATATGAGAAGTTTTTTAACGAAAACAAAAAACCCGTTAGGGGGTACGCGGCTGACAAAATTTAAAATTAGGGGTACGCACCCCAAAAAGGTTGGTAACCGCCGGTATAGACGATAATTTTCAGTGGGGTTTTGAGGTTGAACCAAATTATGGGGTCAAAAATTAAAAAAAATGTCAATACTCATGCGATAGCTGAATTATTTTTTTAGCGGTCTGAAATTTTTATGGCATACATCTCGATACATGTACTATCGTTTAGGCTTGGTGCCATTTTGAAATAAAAAAAATATTTTTTTCGACCCACCTTACTGTAGACTCTTCGTTGACAATGTCACCAAAAAGACACCCAAAATAGTCGACAAAAGAGTTGACTTGTAGACACTTGACCTCGGGCTTCCTACAGGGTTGTTATGGAGTGTAAAAAATCACAAACACACAAAGCAAACGCATTGTTTTTAATACACACACAAGGAACGAATTTTGCTAAAGGGCCGTTTAGATTGGCAGACTTGTAAAACGACCTGTCAAAAATTCATGCGGGGAGAATTTTTTTCACCGTCTAAACACTCAACATACAAATACGGACAGACTTTTTGTCAATACGGAGAGGAAAATGTTGACATACGGATGTAATTTTTGTGTTTTGAAAAATTTCAAAAAATTACTATTTTCATTAGATCAGGGATGTTTTTTATGTAAACAAAAATACAAATAACAACAACAGCTGTTGTGAAGTGGTGGTAAAAATAAATAAAATTTTATATGGGCTAAATTTTCGGAACAAGTCTAATTGGCAGACATTGGTCCGATTTGTTTTTTTCTATTTTTTGAAATAGGGATGATTTGGGTAAGTTCAACAAAGAAAAAAAATTGTCGGCGGCCCGTGGTTCCCGAGTTATGGGCCTCCAAAGTTCGGATATCGAATTTAATATATCTTCTTCAATAATGGTCCGATCAGACCGAGATTGGTTTCATTCGAAAGCTTATTCAAATACCTTGAATTTGACATTTTAAAAAATTTGGATTCATTAACCCATTGTGAAACAACTCTAAATTTTAGATTTTTCACCCCAAGTTTTTGAAGAAATGGGGTAAAATTTTAAAATTATGCACTGTTAAGGTATTTATTTTATAACTAGGCTTATAGCTTAGATATTAAGCTTTGATTTGAGCTTTCATTTGACCTTTTAACCCTTATAGAACCGGAGTTATTTACGTTTAAACATTAGAAAACATATTTGAATATATATACCAGACCTCTGTGTAGTTTATTTTTTTTTTTTGCCTTAAAAGGTTTTCTGGGTTGCCGGCCTTCGGACGGGATTAGGGATTTCAATTTTCATACATTAATTAAGCGGCTTCGCTAAATAAAGTTTTTTTTTATTAATATATAAGCGGGGTCAATGGTTATGAGTCAATAACTCCGGTTCTATAAGGGTTAAAAGGTCCATTACAAGCTCAAATGAAAGCTTAATATCTAAGCTTTAAATCTCGTCGTATAAATACATGCCTTAATAACAGACAATTTTGAAATATAACGCATTTTCTCTAAAAACTTTGGTTTAAAAATCTAAGATTTGGTTTTGTGCCACAATGGGTTAATGGAACCAATTTTTTTTTAAATTTCAAAATAAAGGTATTTGATTAAGCTTTCGAATGAAACCAATCTTGGTCTGATCGGACCAATTTTGAAGAAGATATATCAAATTCGATATCCGAACTTTGGAGGCCCATAACTCGGAAACCATGGGCCACCGACAATTTTTTTTTTCTTTTTTGGACACAGCACTAAAAGTTCTACCTGTGATATTTTTTTTTTGGATCAGAGAAATGTCTGCCAACTAGACTTTAACCAAACTTCCTGCCAAACAAGGAATATGGAGTCGGCGGAGATGTTGGAATCAGAGATGTCGGAATCAGTGGAAATTTAGATTTATGCATCTTTTGGTTAAGGAACGCAAATTGAAGAAAATATTTTACCACAATTCTATGGTTGATTTGTAAATTTTACAATTGCAAAATGTTGTTTGGGTTTGTAATGAACAGCTGTTTTTTTTTTTTTCTACAATTTAATTTACGCGTATACGTCTAAACACACAAAAGACATTCAAGAGAGTTTTTTTATACTTTTTGACAAGCGGTTTAAAATGAAAAGACTTTTTCATCTTGATAATCTTTTCAAAAAGTCTGCTAATCTAAATTGGCCTTAAACATATTTATTTGCGCTAAAATGGAAACTGTTATTAAAAAGAACTGTGATTTAAAATCAAGTTTATCTCTATATTGAAAAACTGTGATCACAGTCAGAGATCGAAGCCGACAAAAAAACAGTCGGCGGCGGCTAAAAATCGATTAAAGCCGTATTTTTTAAATTACGCAACTTTTAAGCCATAATTCGAGATGTGATCACTATTGGTTCTATTGTTTTTCAAATTTTGAAAATTGTACTTTTTTTTGACTCTGGATTATTTTATATGGTGCTCCCAAAAAAATAAGTTGGTAGACATTGACCCTAACTTATCCTAGATACATTCAATTGTGAGTAAAAATGTGTCTTACAATAATTTAGGTTTAGCGGACATGGGGAAGGCGTGCCGGATCGGCCTTGAATTTTTAAAAACGGATTACGAGGAAAAATATGAATTTTTTTCTGTTTTCTAATTTTTTTTGGTATTTTAAGTTAAACTTGAATTCAGGTGGTTATCGAATTTTAATTAAGCACGATGAGCCTCAGCGGTGTTTAGGTTCAACAGTCCGATTTCTACTTGATTAAATGTCACAAAACTGTTAACAGCGAAATCGTAGCTGCTCGCATTCACGAGATAACGCGAATTTAGTGTTTTTATATTTTTTAAAATATTGACATTGAAGTTTTTTAAATATTTTCAAAAACTGAGTATGCAGTTTTAATTGTATTTATTTACAGCTCACAAAACAGTTAATATCGAAATTATATCTTCTCAGTTTCGCGAAAAATCGCAAAATTAAAAAAATAAAAAATTGGAAACAATTTTATTTTTCGCGTATGTTAGCAGTCAAGATATTGATTCAAGCAGTTTTACCACCTTTAACCACATAAAATTTAAACTGCATAAGTACAATATATTTGTTGTTTATTGATTTTGTTCCCCCTTTATTTTAGACACTAAAGAAAAAAATAAATTAATTAATAGAAAAGCTTGAACAGTAATTTTGCAATTTCTCGGAAAATTGGCCATCTATAATTTTTATGCTTGCAGTTCTGTCAACTTAAATAACCTCGAATTTAAACTGCATACCACATTTTTGTCTTTTATTAAAGTAAATGTTTTTACAGACCAAAAATAACTCAAAGTAATAAATAAATAGTAGTTTAGCGAGTTTTTTAGCGATATCTCGAAGAATTGAGCAGCTAGAATTTAAATGGTAACAGCCTTATCACCTTTAATCAATAGCAAATAAAACTGCATTTCGTGTCATCAACAATTTTAAATAAACTTCTTTTATTAATCAAAACAAAAAATAACCCCAAAAAGCTGTTTTTCGCTGTTTCTCGCGAAACTGAGTAGTTATAATTTTTTTGTGGGCAGTTTTAATTTCTTCCAACATGCTCAAATCAAACAGCATACCACTTTTTTTTATTATTTCTAAAGAACCGGGTTTAAAATAAATAATAAAAAAAATTATATAATTACGCGATATCTCGCGAAATTGAACACCTACAATTTCGATATCAACAGCTGTGTGACCTTTGATCAAGCACAAGTCAAACTGCATACCATGTTTTTGCGAAATTTTAAAGAAACCTGTCTAAAGATAAAAAACAAAAACAGCAAAAAAATAATTTCGCGATTTCTCGCGAACTAAAGAAGATAGGATTTTGATGTTTACTGTTTTGTGACCTTTAAATAAGTACAATTAAAACTGTTTACTAGTGTTTATAAAAAACCGACATTTTGGAAAACCGGTTTCTCAGTTAACCGAAATTCAGCTTTTTCGGTTAACCGGTTTTCTCGGTTAAACCGGATAAAAAAACCGGTTAACCGGTTTTTTTCTTTAACTGACAAACCCAAAAAATACTTTAAAACAGCTAATTTTTATTAAATAAAAAATCGAATGTAACTAAAGTTAACATATTTGTTTTTTTCAGCAATGTTAGCAACTGTTATCCTTTAAAAATAGCGGTATTTTTTTTATTACGGTGCTTTATTTTCCTATATTCACCGGAGCTTTATTTTAATTTTTATTGGTTTTATTTAAAAAACAAATACATCAATTCGTTATAAATTGTAGTCCGTATTTTATATTAATGTTCTTTTATTGACATTTTCTCCATTAATAAGAATTTTAGTACCTGGTTAACAGTCACTTATCAATGAACTGTCCAAAAACACTTATAACGGGAATAATTCATTTATTTACCAGATTAAAATTCCTATTTGGAAAATTGTTTCTTGAAGACAAAAAGTATTTTAGACTTCCTTTCACATGGATTTTCAAGGTCTTTTTAGTGAAATTTTGAAAATCATAAAAAAAAGTGCAAACCCTTAATATTTGCAAAATGTTCCCATTGAATGTATTTAAAAAAACCGGTTAACCGACAGAAAAAAACGGGTTTCGGTGCACCGAAATTTTTAAATTTCGGTTAACCGGTTTGCAAAAAAACCGAAATTTTGGGAAAACCCGGTTTTTCGGTTAACCGGTTAACCGGTTAATAAACACTACTGTTTACTTAGTTTTTGAAAATATTTAAAAGTCTTCAATGTCAATATTTTAAAAAATATAAAAACACTAAATTCGCGTTATCTCGCGAATGCGAGCAGCTGTTAACAGTTTTGTGACATTTAATCTTGTAAAAATCGAACTGCGCTTACACTTTTCGTCGACACTAAAGTTCAACCTAAACATCGCTGAGGCTCACCGTGTAAGAGTAAATTACCTCTCTAATAAGGTACTAAAAACTAAAATCGGTTGAAAGTCAGCCAACCCAGGCAGAAAAATACAAACGGGCCAGTTCAGCTAAAGTACTTTGCACGGTAGTACAAGTACTGTCAGCTTTCTTATATAAGTACTGCGTAAGTACGAGATTTATAACACCGTTGCAATATAGCGCCGTAGGTTCTCAAAGCTCTGGCAAAGTACCTTAAAACCAAAAAATATTGTTGTGGCAATGCTTCAAAAACAAAAATTGGGGTGGTTTCCCACCACTTAAAAAATTCTAGAGAGTTTATAGAAGAATTTGTGGTGGAATCCAATGATTTCTTTAGAGAAGGTATTAATCTATGAACTTGAAATATATTTTATTTTTTTTTTTAAGTTATACCATTGAATGGAAACCTTTTCAATTTAATGTGTTGGCTTTTTGCTGCGATATGCCAGCCCTAGCTTATATTAAATGTTGCAAAAGTTATGTTGGTTTCATTTCGTGTGAAAGATGTACAGTAGCGAGTCCCGAATAATTATTTTTTAAAGCTTTCGGTTAACAAATGCCACAATTAATTTTTAAAGGGAAATATTATTAATAAAATTATCAATTTTTATAACTACCCAACATTGTCTTCAAAAGAAATCGGATTTTACAATGTTAAAAATTAAGATAAAAATATTGTCATGATGAAACAATTGCTATTGCACTGTTACAAAATAATTGTAATAAAAGAATTTAATAAATAGTAAAAATATAAAAAAATATTCTTACAAAAATTGTACAAAAGTAATGCCAAAGCACTTTTAAGGTTGTAATTTGAAACGTTGGCAAAGCGCTTCATTTTCCAAATATAAGTGCTTTGGCAGTACTTTATTTTTTGTACCGCTGGCAATTTCTGCGTGGGAAGTTATTAAAACTTCCCCTGGCATCTAACGTGTGGCAGACCACTTGATTAAGGAATACAATCCGATTTATGAAATTCATTGTAATTTTCTACTGTAATAACATTTTTTTATTCTTCAAGTTCAAATGTAATTAGATGACAAGTATTTTTCATATTGTGTTTTCTAACATGTTTTAAATTAATGCTAAAAATGCCTGCATTTTTCAACACTCGTTTGAAATCTTTATTTGAAATTTTTTTTTTTTTTTTAATTTAGAAAACTAAAAAAATTTTACACTGGAACATGAAGAATAAAAAATGTAACTACAGTAGATAACTCGTAGTATGATATACGTTAGATGCCTGGGGAAGTTGTAATTACTTTGCTGATTTTTAACCGATTTTAGTTTTTAGTACCTTATTAGAGTGACATTTTACTCCAAAACATAATTCTGTAACCATTTGAATTCAAACTTAACTCAAAATATCGAAAAAATTAACAAAAAGACATATTTTCCCCGTTTAGAGTCCCCGCACAACAATGCCGGAGCGGTTGACGGTTTCGGTCACGAGAGAGTATAGGCGCAAAACAAAGGCGGCAGCGGGAAATTTAGTCAGGCGTTGATATTTACACTATTTTACACTTTTTCGACATTTTTAAAATAAATTTGATTATTTTTTTATTATCAATTTGATTTTCTTGTATTGTTTACTTTATCAAAAATAATCGAAATATTTATAAAATTGTGGCAACATTTTTATATCAAAAATTAAAAGAGAGAGAGAAACCGACACAAAAATAAAATTGATTTTATTCAAGCGGTTTTCGGTCGAGCGTTTTTTCTTGCCAAATTTGTATGAAAAAAACGTCACCGACATTGTTCTGCGGGGACTCTTAATTAGTTTTTAAACTTCATGACCGATGTAGCTCACCTTAGACATGTCCGATTATCCTGAAATTTCGTGAGACGTATTTCTAGTAGAAATTTTCTACATCCAAATAAATACATCTAACAATAAGTGGAGTTGCGGTCAATATCTAACAACTTTTTTTTTTTTACACCAGAGTAAAAAAAAGTGCAATTTTCAAAATTTCAAAAAAAACTAAACCAATTATAATCACATCTCGAATTATGGCTTAAAAGTTGCGTAATATAGAGTAGAATTTTTAGACTTAGAAAAAGAGAAATCTAAGGTTTCAGACTTTTTCAAAAAGTCGATTTTAATTTTCAAATGTTAAAAAATAAGTAATAATTACTTCGAATAATTTTTTCATATTTTTTTTCTAAAACTACATTTAAATACAAAGAAAACGTTGTCCAAGTTTTTATACCCTCCAACTACAGTATGGGGGTATACTCTCTTTGTCATTCCGTGTGTAACGCATTAAAATATCGGTCTAGGACCCCATAAAGTATATGTATATATTTATGATCAATGATCGATTCTAAGACATTCTAGCTATGTCCGTCCGTCCGTCTGTAGTTAACACGACGCAGTCCAAAATAAAAGAGCTAGACTCCCGACATTTGGCACGAATATGTCTTATGTTCCTAGGCAGGTTAAGTTCGTAAATGAGCAAAATCGGACCAGGGGGAAAAAGTTTCCCCTTGAAGAACTAAACCAACCTCTAAAAAATACCACTTTTTACATGTTTAACAAATGCCACATTTTTATGCTACAAAGAGTTCGCAGTCCTGCATTTGGACCCAGAAAATTGGAAAATGTCGTTTTTTCGGTCCGCCCCCTTTTTATGGGCGTGGAATAATTTTTTTTTTTAATAATATAAACTTGTATTTCTTTAGTTCAAAAAAGAATTTTTACACATATTCGAGAAGAAAATTGCCCCCCCCCCCAATTACCACTTCCGACCACCCCCACCAAAAAAAAAGAAAACGCCCCTGCAATTTTTTTTTATTTTTTAGCATGTTGGAGGATATAAAAGATTCAGCACAGCCGAATTTAACACTCTTCTTGTTTTAAGATGTCTTTAGTTTTTACTGGTCAAAATTAATTGAAAATTTAAATTTTTTTATTTTTTAAATCGCCATTTTGAAAAATTGATTACTCAACACCATCATGGTATAAAAATTCGAGAGCAAAATAAAAATACGTACTAAAACATATCAAAAAAAAAAATAATCGTAGGGGGTCGGGTCTAAAAGTGAGTGATTTGGCCTGGAATTCCCCATATACGTGTTTATTTTGTTGCCACCAATCCAAAGGCTCTGTTTCGTGGACTTGTGTTTCATAATACTTTTTTACCTCTAGCTCTGTGCTACATGAAGCGTGAGATGATGATGATCCCATAAATTCTAACATTCTTAGGCGGCTATTTGATATTTTCTGAAAGTAAAAAGTTTATTAGTATTAATTTTTACTTTCATTTATGAAATATTACCTGTGTTTTGTTATTCGGCTCTACCGATTGACTGGTGGACGGCTCAGTTACTAAAAGTGGTTGGCTGCCATTGACAACATTAACTTTTTTCAATATCTTTCAAAATAACGTCTTCTTTTGAAATAGGAAAACTTACATCATTTGCAAGTTCATAGGAATTTGGAACTTGGCAGGGTATTTTTTTAAATACTTTTCTAAAACTTGCCAGTTCTTCTGACATGGTGCAACAACATCTATTTTAAAAACTTTAAATCTTTGTTTAAAGTTTTCTAAGGAAAAAATGCATAAATCTATTGTTAATTGGAAACAGGATTCCTTCTCTGCTTTCTTAAATAATAAAATAATACTTTCTTGAAAATAAATACAAGATGAAATTGTGGTGTATTCTTGGCCTTAGAGGCATTTTGTAGCATCTTTAAAAAATTTTAAAAATTCACCAAACTCTCCTATAATTTTTCTTTCCATTTCTGGTATCAATAGTGCTATATTGATAGCTGATACATTTTTAGAAATACTTTCTCTCATCACTAACAGGGAGTTCCACAGTGTTGGAACGGAATTTTTTAATGACTTATGTTTAGCATTTACAGAATTCTCGTACAGCTCGGTAAAATGGTCATCTCCATTCGGAAATTGTTCACAACAATCTAAGCTTTCTAAAATATTCTCTGCTGTTATAAAAATTTTTGCTAGTTCACCCTGTTCCTATACGTTTCGAATATTTGTTATGGCTTCGGTGCTTTTTATATGTGCGAAACGTTCGTTGTACAATACATCATGCATTAAAAGTCTATGTAAAATATGCGCATTGCATCCGTATCAGGTTATATTTTTAATTTTTAATGCGGAAACTATGTCACTTCCACCATCAGTAACAGCACACATAAGTTTTTCCTGTATATTAAACTCATTTAGAGTTTCCTCTATTTTTTGCAATGTTGGCAATCGATACCTTTTCAATACCGTTATCCGTTTCAAAACCCTTTAAATCGAATACCGGTACCCATACCGAAACTCAGTTTTGGTATCGGATACCGGTATCCAAAAACCTTTTCCTTCGGTACCGGTACGTACCGGTATTGAAACGGTTTTTCCTAAAAACCCATGTATTTTTTACAAAACAAAAAATTAATAGAAAATTTTTAATTTTTTTGGTTTTTGTAAATGAAAAATCGTACTCTAAATGCCTCCCCGAAGTCTCAAAAAAATCAAAAAAATCTTTGGGCAACTATATCGTGGATTAACTAAAAATTTCCAAAAAAAATCATACTTCAACCGCTAGCGGGAGTAGAAGAAAATTATTGATTTTCACGAAATTTGTTTGAAATCATTTAGACTCTCAATAGAAACTTTCTTAACCCCTTAGTATAGTTTAATTTTTTGGAGATTTTTATTTAATCCACGATGTGAGTGCCCAAGAATTTTTTTATATTTAACGGACTTCGTGGTTCAAAAATAATTAGCAAAACCGTGAATTTCAAATTGGTTTCACCTTTTGTTCACGTGTTAAAAACCCCGTTAAACCAGCTTTAAAAACATTGAAGAGTCAGAAAAGTATTTTACAAAGTATTTTTGTCACTCACAAATATTTTTTACAATTAAATAAATAAACTTACACTCGAAAAAAATTTTACACTCAAAAAAAAAATGTTGTATTTTTTTTTTTTTTAAATGATTAAAAAAAAATTTTTTACTCAAAATAAAATATTTCTAATCAAAATTGTTAATTTTTTTCACGTTAAACTAACTATCACTTTAAAAGGGCATCATGGATTCGGCTAACAAGGAAGGTCTTTCACAGGGCACCCACCGATTGTCCTAAAAATTGCATATAGGAAAGAGGGGAGCAAAATAAGAGTTACCTGTTTTTTTTAGCTGTCCAATCTCACATTTAACGGGTCAAAGGATTTTCGTTTTTTGTGGATTTTTCCCATTTCTTCAAAAGAAACTATATGAACATTTTATACAGGTCGAAAGGTTTTTTGAAGGTCTATCCAATGGTGTATCGGTCGTGTCCAAACTCGGCTAGTTCGTTATTGTCAAAAATGTTTAATCGTTGGGGTAGTTTGTATACAGATGTATATACGTACGACCGCCAAAATCATATATAATAATCTCTATAAAAATTAAGCAGACCGGAATTTTTTTTTGTTTGGCGAAATTCCTGCTAGTTCGGATTTTATACGCATTTTCCCGAAAGCCCTTACTACTTCATAAGGTGGCAACCCTTTTTAAATTTGAGATTGGGCATCTACGAAAAAACTCTTATTTTTCCCCCCTCATTCCCATATTCAAGTTTCAGGACAATCGGTGGGTGCCCTGTGAAAAACCTTCCTTGTAAGTCGAATTTAACTTTTCTACTTTTTTTACATATTTTTTTTTTTTAATTTTCAAATGAAACATTTTTATATCAGAATAACTTTCACATTTTAAGGGGCCTTTTAGCAAAAATCCTAAAAATAAATACGTAAATACGTGTTTAGTATGAAAATTGAAAAAAAAAAATATTTTTTTTTTAAGTTTTTATGCGTTTTTTATATTTTTAGTATTTTTTTCGATAATACCGGTACGTACCGGTATCGACGTTTCGGTATCGGTAATATCGTAACCGATTCAACTCAAATACCGTAACCGATACCGATACCGAAATAAATAAAAAAAAAACGATAAAAATACCGATATCGATACCGTTATTCGTTTCGATTGCCAACCTTGATTTTTTGGGACACTGCTAACCCAGTATGCGGCCGAGGAACAATTTCCGTTTTTTGGATTATGATTTTCATTTGGAAATCCTGGCAGAAGTGCACTTTTAAGTTTATGTACGACAATCTTTTGCATTTATCGGACCACATATCCATGACCAAGGTCATGTGTTTTGGTGAAGTATCCAACATTTTTTTGATGTGGGCCAAATATATATTATATACATCATTTAACGCTGATGTTACAATAGTTCTATCAGTTGGAAGAATCGTTTTAGGATTTAAAAAATTTACAAATTTTTTGAATCGGGGTCTTTCAACAATTTTAAAAGGCTGCAAGTCCTAATAGCACATTTCAGCGACTCGACGACCGTGTTGGTATTTGCTATTGTTGCTAGAAGACGCTTCTACAGCATTCTGAGTCAACTGTGAGGTCTTCTTTGAATTTATGGTATTTAAGTCTTAATTATGGACAGAACGTAGATGATAATTGTAATATGTTGTTGACGTCGATCTTCCAAAACTAAAAAAAGCAAATTTTGCTAATTTTAAACATCAAATTTTCTCACCTTTTGAAAATTAAATTCTCTTCCAAGCATACACAGAAAATAATATCGTATATTTTATTTAATTTAAAATTTTAATTGTTTTTTAATTTAATATTAATTAAATTTTTAATTAATATAATTAATTGTTTAATTAAATTTTTAACTTTATTTTAATTAACATTTTAATTGTTTTTAAATTTAAAATTAATTAAATATATATATATTTTTTTTATTTCGGCTTTAGGTTTGTTTATTTGTTTTTTAAAATATCCCAGATGATGGTCAAAGAATTTGACCGAAATATCGGAAAATTAGAAATAAAATAAATAATAAGATTAAAAATAACTTTTTAGTTTTTTATTGTTTTTCTGACCTAAAGCCGAAATAAAAATAAATAATTACAACAAAATGGTCAACAAAATATAAAAATAACATTAATTAAATATTTTATTAATATAATTAACTGTTTAATTAAATTTTTAGCTTCACTTAGTTTTGTTTTGTTTGGAAAAATTGTCAGATAAGCCGACCGAGTCGGCTAAAAATAGATCTGATTTGATCAGTATTGATATTGTAGAATATGTACATTGAATTTTGCTAAATTTCTATTGTTAATATGAAATAATAATCACATTTAAAATGGGTATAATTAAATTTTATTTAGTACTTGTAATGATAATAATCTTAAAGTCCTAGGATATTGTGTTAAAAAATTCGGATTTCGTGGTATATGTAAATACCAGTTTACGCGTGTTTAAATAAATGTGAAGGCAAAACAAAACACCAGTAACAGAATAAAAACGTAATGGTCACGGAACAAAGACTTTTTTTAAACATCTAACTCTTAAACACTTCAAAACAGCAAGTGTGAACCCCGTATTAGTCTTGATATAATTCAAGATATTGCGTACATATAGAGAGTATAACTCTATATGGATCAGGGATGGAAAATCGGAATTTTGAAATGGTACTCGAGCTTAACCAAAAAAGTACTTTTTCGCCCTCGACGGTACTAAAAATAATTAAAGTCCAGTTTCGGTACGAAAAACGCCGTTCGTCTCCAACGAATAAGAAGAAACTAGGCTTAATTCAATATAAAAGTTCTTAAATTAAGGACATCCTTATTCATTCATTTATTTTTTAGCGAAAACTTCAATAAAGGTTGGCTAAAACCACAAATTTCATTTATTTTAAGCTTTTGAAACATTTTTCCAATGAAAATCGGTCGATTTTCGGATTTTTTTTTAGATTTGGTTAAAAAATGTATGAAACCGTCTGGTATAGAAAAGGTACTAAATCAGTCGCGGGGATACTACGGTATTTTTGAGAGTGAAAAAGTACTGAAAAAAGTACTAAAGTACTAACTTTTCCATCCCTGATATGGATATTTAAAATCTTTTAAGTACATAATTTTATACAAATGAATGCTTGGCACTCGATGTTAGGCGCTTGTTTCTTGTGCCTTGCATCGATGTAAGGCACTGTTTTATCGTTATAATCAAGAATTAAGCGCCTAATATCGAGTGCCAAGTATTCATTTGTATAAAATTGTGCACTAAACAGATTAAAAATATCCATATAGTGTTATACTCTGTATTGGTACATTAAATCTTGATTTATATAAAGGCTAAAGAGCCTTCAAATTTATTTAAACACGCGTAAACTGGTATTTATATATACCACAAAATCCGAGTTTTTTAATACAATATCCTTGGAACTTTAAGAACACTTTAAGCAGTTAAATTTAAAACAAGCGGATCCAATTTATCTGATTTCATGGACAATTTTTTTGCATCATATTTTGTTGGAAAAACTTATTTTAATTGCTCCATCTGCATCTTCATAATACTTATTCAAAGTTTGATTATCCAGTTGAGCAGCATTTACCATTTCGAAACAATCTGCAAATTGAGAAAAAATTTTAGTAATTTAACTTCTTAATTTTCGTGGTAATTGCTAAAATACTTACCAACATTAACGTTTAAAACATCTTATTGTCAAAGCTAAATTCAACTGTTTTTTTCTTTATTTTGAGAGAAATTACACAAATTTTATGTTTTTTTTCAAAATTTTTTTTTATTTTTTATTTCAAATGTTGTTATTTTTTGTTTGACAAATAATTCGAATTATTCTTTTTTGTTTTTTGTTATTATTCAATTTTGTTTTTATTTTATATCAAAACAAATAAAAACGACAAAGATTTTTTAAATTAGGGGTGTCCGTTTAAAATCTTATTCTAAAAAAGCTTAGATGTTTGATTAAGTGTATGGTTATATTTATGTAAATATTGATAAAGTGACAGATATGATAGAAGACATAACCAGATATGATACAAGATATCGTTATGTATAGCAACTGATCTATCATATCTGGTTTTATATAATTTGATCTTGTATCAGATATAAATATATATAATTATATCTTGTAAGATACAATTATATCTCAACATTTTTACTCGGGTTGTAAAAAAAAAGGCACCACCCGAGTAAAAATTTTCTGGTCTAATCATATATAATTTGATACAATCTTATATGAGTTAATATGCTTCCGTATAAATTTATATAAAATTGTATCTATCACTTTGATACGGTTGATCCACTTTATATGGTTAGATATTGCTCCATATATGATTAGATTCGTATTTTGGTTTTGCTTATCAAATTATATAAAAATTGATATTATCAGATCAATTTGATCTAATTAGATTTGACCAAATTCAGGATCAAATTGTATCAATTTTTATATTTTTTGATCTAAAGTAATACAATTAGACATTATTTGATACAACCATTTTACGGATCAAATTAGATCTATTCAGTAAAATTAGCATAATATTTTTACTAGCCCGAGTAAAAATTTTTTGGTCTAATCATATATAATTTGATACAATCTTATATGAGTTAATATGCTTCCGTATAAATTTATATAAAATTTTATCTATCACTTTGATACGGTTGATCCACTTTATATGGTTAGATATTGCTCCATATATGATTAGATTCGTATTTTGGTTTTGCTCATCAAATTATATAAAAATAGATATTATAAGATCAATTTGATCTAATTAGATTTGACCAAATTCAGGATCAAATTGTATCAATTTTTATATTTTTTGATCTAAAGTAATACAATTAGATATTATTTGATACAACCATTTTACGGATCAAATTAGATCTAATTAGTAAAATTAGCATAATATTTTTACTAGGGAGGGCAGAGAAAAAAAAAAAATTTTACCACGAATTTGTCTTATAGTGGGTTACAAATATTTAGAAGTTTTTTGTTTTGTAAAAAAGGCACCAGAGAAAAAAAAAATAAAAACAATTAATGTTTCATAATTTAAGTTTTTTAATAAAATCAATTTGTGCTACCCTTTCACGACCTTTCAAAAATCTGAAATATCTCTAAAGGTGGCCATTTAGTTGCAGTATCGTTGTGCAATGTTTTGGATGAAAGTGGAATTTTTATCGTGTATGGGATCCAGTGTTGCCAGAAAATATTTGGGTCTTGTCCCCAATTTGAAAAATGAAATTCCCAAAAATACCCTACAAATTATATAAAATCCCCAAAAAAAAATTAATGAATAATTAAATAAAAACTCTCTTTTAATTAAAAAAAATTTTGTTTATTAAACAATATTTTATATTAATTTAAATTTTTATGATATTTAAATATTAAATTTTAAATAAAAAAGTTGTATTAAATCGCCTTCTCGAGATTTGGGAATTTGAATTTTTTGTGAATCAAGCCCCCAAATCCAAGAATTCTGTTAATATTAAAAAAGTGTAAATGTAGTCTTTTTATTCCTCTTCCCTACAAAATTACATAACTTTTGAAAAAAAAAAACCCGGCCTCGATAAGATCAGGAATACTATCAGAACATTGTAAGGAAGTTAAAAATGTAATTTTTTTGGTTTTATGCTTATAACAATTCGAATTTTAAAAAAAGGAAAAATACGGTTCAAATCAGATATTTGCTTTTGCAAATATTTCTGAAAATACTCAACGAAATTTAGATTTTAACCACATTCTCTTTATTTGAGTATCTATAGGATTTTTTTCACAATTCGAATAGTTAAGGATAAAACTAAAAAAGGAAATTTTTAACTTCCTTACATGTTCTGATAGTATCGAGACTGGATTTCTTGCAAAAAATAGGTAAACTTTAACGCACACTTTTCCAATCATGAGAAATTACATTTTTCTGAAGACAGGAATACTTAAGAAAATGTCTTTTAATTTTTTTCTCTCAATATTACCAAAAAAAATATTAAAATTGGTACAAAAAACGTATCTTTAAAAATATGTATATTTGGTTCATAATTTTGACTCTTTTTTGCAAATATTTTTGGATATAATCAATTTTAAATTTTAACCTCAGGAGTGTCAAATTTACATATCTGGTTTGAACAGGAAATTTCTTGCCAAATTTGGATATTTATTGCAAAAAGGACGTTGTCAACTTCCTTGGCATTACCTAAAGGTATCCCTGATCGTATCGAGCCAGGATTTTTGGGATATGTTAGGATTTGAATAAAAAAATATATTCCTTTAATTCTTCCAATATTAAAAGAATTGTTGGTTTTGAAGGCTTGGTCCACAAAATATTAAAATGCCGATATCTCGAAAAGGCTATTTGATACAACTTTTCTGATGACAGATTTGTGTTAGGAGGTAATACTCCAAAATTTTCTATTCGGTTGCCAAATAATTTTTTAAACGTCCCACAAAAATACTAAAAGTCAATCAATACAGTTGGAGACACCAGTACCTATTTTTTGGCCTCCAATACTTTTGACCACCAATTTTTTTGTAAACAAAGAAATATTTTTTATTTTGATATCTTTGCACTTAAGATTACTTTGCACTTAAGTAGATGTTCTAAAATAAATAAGCAAAATATATTTGTATTGTTCCCAAATAAATTGGTGGTCAAAAGTATTGGAGGTCAAAAAATAATGGTTTCTTTAGCTGTATTGATTGACATCTTATGTATAATTGACATCTTATGTATTGATTGACTTTTAGTATTTTTGTATGTCGTTAGAAAAATTATTTGACAACTGAATATAAACTATTCTGAGTTTGAAAACAATTAACTTTGTTCGACCCTTGTAAAATATTTATTATTTACTAAAGTTACTCCCGACCTAAATTTTTTTTCTTGCCCAATGATGGACATTTACGGGGAAAATAACAAAAAAACAGCTGTCTACCAGCTTCTAAAGACTGCAATCTTATTGTTAGTGCATTTAAAAACAATATTTTTGTTTTTCAAAAAACGTCAAAAAATAATTAATGCATTGTTATTCCAATTTTACTACTTTGGCATTAACAAATGAATGCAGTTGTAATTTTTGACTGCATTCTGTACCAATGTCAATATCATTAATTGGTAATAGTCTTAACAATTTTAAAATTTAGTTTTTAACTTTTAAAATAAAAAAATCCCCAAATTTTAGAAAAAATCCCTAAAATTTTGCGAAATCCCCAAATCCCTCCCCTGGAAATCTTGTCCCCAAACCAAACTCGAAATCCCCATTTTGGGGAGAAATCCTCTTATCTGGCAACACTGATGGGCTCTATTGACGATCATTACAAAAACAAAATATCCAACAAGTTGTAAAACGATACTGCAAGTGTATGGCCACCTTTAGGCCATTAGAATTCATATTGCTCTTCAAGCGTTGCCACCTTTAGGTCATTAGCAACTCTTCAAGAGTTGCAAAAATTAAAAAAAGTTGTTTGGTAAAACGCCCTAACATACATGGTCACATAGGCACCCGTGTTGTTAAATCATATTTGTATTAGTTTGGAGTGAAAGCGAAAAACATAATAGCGGTTTTCACCCTTGATAGAAAACATTTGAGGAAATTTCCTACAAGAAAATTTTCTACCGATTTTTTCCACTAAAGAGTGAACAACTATTTAAACAAGTTTTCTCACACTAACATTTTCTATAACCTCAAATTATTTTACATAATTAAAACCACGAAATAAAAATAAACAACGCGATTTTTAGTAATATGTAATATAATTAATCATTTAAGTTTCATTTTAAATTTCGTATAAAAAGTCTGAAAATATCACAAAATAATTAAATGCCTCTCTAATCAGCTGTTTTGTTGGTCTAGAAACTTTTATTTTTTTCTATACTTCAACTTACTCAAGCATCAAGTCGAAGAAATTTTCTATGTAGAAAAGAAGAAACCAAGAAAATGAGAAAAACGAGCCGCCATGTATTTTGTTGTTGTATCTGTCAAACATATTCTTGTTTTCTTCGATTCTCCGATTCTTTTCTTGTTTTCTATCAAGGGTGAGAACCGCTAATGATTTATTTTCTCAGTACTAGTTTTGTTAGAGTTAATGGAAATAGATTCTGAGTAGCTCATATATGACTTAAAACTTGCCGGGTGCTCCGCTAGAATATTAATAAAAATTCAGATTGTTCTATTTGTGAAATGTTTACTATATATTTTCTGTTTTCTTCTAGCATCAATTAATTACTGGTGTACTACGTTGGAGAGCAACTACATCTCCTGAGCACGTATTGTTTACACTTTTAAATTCCAAAGGTAAGCTATGTAAACTTCTAACTAAAAATCTCTTATTTTAGGTAAAATTCGAACATCGAAGCAATTTCAGCAACCCATATTTCTTATTTTAAAAAACATACATATTTCTATTTTTGAAAACCATACAAAAAACGGTGGAGGGGAAGGATTACCACCATAAACATAAAAAAAAAAAAATTGTGGAGTTTTAGAACTTGCATTCGGTGCCGAAGATTTTTGGACAAAAATTACTCCGGATTACGTTTTAAAAGCTTATGACAAAATTATGAAGAAATTCATACTTTTTGCTTTCCAATATGTTGCCGACAATAAAATAAAAACCGAATATAACAGGCCGTTCATGAATCCACAACGAAATTGGATTGGAAACGAAATTTAATTCCGTTTTCAATTTTCGAAGCGTTCATGAAACCGTGACGAAAGTGCTTTGTTCTAAAAAAAAATATCTATTTCGTTCGAGCTTAGCGGAGATACATTTTTTTGTTGTAAATAAATGTATTTACAAAATACGACTCTATTTTTGCAAATACAGAGTCGTATTTTGTATCAACTCTGTTAGAAAGTCAAAGTCAGAGTTGTTATAATATGGCAGTTTGTAAAAAAAAAAAAAAAAATGAATTTTTAATTACATTTTTTTAGTTATTGGTCAATTACGGTAAGGAGTTTTATACAAAGCATAACCCTTACTAAGGATCTGGCATTCTACATATTTCATTGGCTTAGCATAAATATTTTTGCACATCAAAGAATTTGCTTTTTAAAATGCGTCGATTCGTTAATGCACATTTTTTAGAGTCCGACCGAATATTCGGTTTCGGTCTCGGTTTCGGCCGAATAATGGGGTTTCGGCCGCTATTCGGTATTCGGCAAAATTTTGGCCGAATATTAGCCGAAACCGAAACTTTTTGGTATTTTAAAAAATTTGTAAAAAAGTCGGTGAACTTTTTGATTTCGTATTTCATTTCACTTGTTTCAGTTCAATTGAAGAAAATGTTGCAAGTTTATGCAATAAATGTAAAACTGTTTCAGTTCAAAAATTATTTTCTGCTAATCTGCAAATGAAATATACAATTTTTTTGTAAGTTTTTTAAAAAACATATTTTTTTTTTCAAAAATACAACAATTCCTATGGTTTAAAAGCATTATATGCTGTATATTAATCTTTAACAACTTTTTAATAATTTTATTCATGCCAGGCGGTAATTTTTTTTTTAAGTTTCGGTTTCGGTTCGGTTTCGGCCGAATATTACTTTTTCGGCCGAATATTCGGTTCGGTTTCGGTTCGGCCTCGAAAACTGGTTTCGGTCGGACTCTAACATTTTTGCATATTTTGGTGAAAATGCATGTTTTGCATATCGTCGCTGCGCCTAAAAATGGAGTCATGTGTTTTGGGGCAAGTGTTCAGGAGAGCAAAAAAACTGTTTATTTTCGTCCCTTCGCGATATTTTTTAAAAGTTTGTTCTACAAAAAATTCTTTTACCGATATGCTATCCACATACTGCAAAAAAATTATGAAACATTTAGCGGTTTTCCAATGGTGCAGAAATTTTCAAAAAACATACACATAACTCCTTTTTTAAGTACTTTTTGGAACAAAATTTAAATAAATGGAAATATTTTTTTCACATAACTCCTTTTGCTTATGAAACCATTCTTATTGTTAATTTCTTTTCGAGAGGGACAAAGACTAAAAATAGTTTGTTGGCGGTTTAAAGCGACATTAGTTAGACAAGGTCCTTAAAATTTTGATATTTAAAAGCTCTTCACTAAACAGCGAACAACAGATTTTTCGCAAAACTGGTGCTGATTTTTTGTTTTTTCTTGTAAATATTTAAGAGCTTTGACATAAATTGACATCTGCGAAAGATGCTGTACTTTAGATACTAAAATTTACCGCCATCAATGATTTAATTGCTTTCACAAGGCTTTATTACCCGCTATTTAGGATTTAGATAACAGGATGAAAATTTGCAAATATTTTCCAAAAAATCTTGACAAATTCATTCAAAATACTTGGATGCAATGTGTGAACCTCATATTACTGAAATAGTGGTCCATTTTGTCACGTGCTGTTACTTTTTTTATCAAAAAAACTTATGTGTAGCTTAACACATAACTCCTTTTCAGACCTTTTTTTAGAACGACGAACACATAGCTCCTTTTACTAACTCTTGAACCAATCAAGATATCAAAAAACGGTTTAGAGAGTAAACGTGTGACCAATAGGGGATCAGAAAGATGTAATAAAAAAAAATTTAAAAAACTACACATGACTCCATTTTTAGGCGCAGCGACGATATTCTGCTATTAATGAATATATTTGGGTCATAATTTTTATAAAATTTTAGCATACATATTTGTTCTTTTTTTATGAACTATTTTTAAAACATCGGTAACTTGTTGCCCGACTGGTCTCTTATTATTTTTTTTCCTCAATTTCGAAATCGAAATACTTGTCCGACTGAAGATTTTTTTCGTTAATAAGCTAAAGCATAGAGTAAATATATATAGAGTATCCATGAGGTGAGTTATGTCTGCTTAATTAAATTTTAAAACATGCAAGCAGGTTTCGGGAAATTTTTTGGGAAGTTTTTATTTTTTGGTTTTGAAACAGAATAAACAAATGCTTAGTCTGTTACATAACCAAAACATTAGTCTTCAAAACAGCTACCAGGGACGTTTTGATATATCTTATATATCCAATTAATTGAATTTCTTGTAACCTCACCAGTTTTTTTCGCATTTTGTTTCTTAACAAAATAGTTTTGCTAATATTACAAGAGTTTTTGGAGCCACAAAACTATATTATCGCGCTTTTTTCCTTGATTAAGTGATTTTAACAGAGTATTGTGTTTCACAACCATTTATGTTAAAAAATACAAATTTTAACTTTACATTATGCTAAACCAAAATTTCCCATGTTAATCCCGAATTTCCCATGTTAACCCGGTTCCCCACACCGTTGATAACAGATTTTTGCTCTCCCCACACTGGTGAAAAACCTGCTTGCATGTTTTCATCTATACAAAGAGAAGAAGCATGATTTTTCAAAATGGCGTCCTTAAATAGCCCCTGGCTAAAGTGTGTATGATACTTTTTTCAAGAATTTTATCAAAGGTTTTCTGCAAGAAACTTAAAAATTCAAAATTATTGTTTGAAGTTATCAAATTTTTTATGAAAAAATCAACACACTTAACACAAGCCTTGTTCTGTCTATTAAAACTTTTCAATTCACATTTTCCGAATCACATGAAATCCAATTTGGTGTTCTGTTGTTTACGTTCATTCAGAGTTAAAATCGAATAACTGAAATTTTAAAACTATAGAGAAAAAAGTGCATTCGTTTTACTTTCACGGAAGTGAAATCTGGAACACCAAAAAATTCGGAAATTTTATTTTCACATGTTTTAATGTGAATTACTTTTTTGGAACAGTGGATAAAGTTAAATAATATTTAAAAAAAAAATGGAACAAATGTTGGAATGTATTGACATTTTTTCCAAAAAAGTATAAATGCACTTTTTTTATTGCATATTTTTAAAGTTTTCAGTTTATATTTTAGGCGCTTAAAACACAAATCCATACGATATATCGGGATTTATTTTCACAAACTCATGGAGAAGTAACTGCATTTTGCTCATTAATTTTGTGCCTTCCCTTATAAAATAAAAAAAGATAAAAATATTTTTAAAACAATTCTAAAACAAAAAAAAAAAAAAAAACATGTGACTCATATTTTTTCATTTAACTTTTGTTTTTAAATTTTTTTTAATAAATTATTTCCAACTTTTCTTACAAATCCCCGAAGCAAAACGTTAACGAAAATTTTCCAACTGTCAAACCAACTGAATGGAATTCATGAACGCACATTTTCGTTTTCGAACGGAAATTTTCTCATAAGGCCATCATTGGCCTTAAATGTAAAATGAATGAAGGCCATCATTGGCTCACTTCTAATGATTTTTTCATAGAATCAATGTACGTTTTCATAGCCGTAATGAACAAAATTCTTTCAGTGTATGGGGTAAAAAAATTATACTAATATTTTTTTAAAGAATCATTTTAAGACGGAGAGCACCCTTTATTAATGAGATCCATTTATTTTAAACTTTCTTTTTCTCTTCTTTAAGGATCAATCGCAAAAACTCTCACCTGCTCGGAATTACATAAACGTGCCGAAAAAATAGCCGCTCTTTTGCAAGAAAGAGGAAAAATTGAACCAAATGACCATGTTGGTATGTGTGAAAACTAAAATTATATATATTAATAAAATATAAACTTATTTCATTATTTATTTATATTTCATTTATAAAAAAGCATTAATATTTCCTCCCGGCTTGGATTTACTGTGTGCATTTTATGGATGCCTTTATTTGGGAGCTATACCAATCACTATTCGGCCTCCACATCCTCAGAATTTAATCACAACTTTACCAACAGTTAGAATGATTGTTGATGTGTCAAAAAGCGTAATTGTATTATCTATACAATCTATTATTAAGCTTTTGAAATCTCGGGAAGCTGCAGTATCCATAGATCCAAAAACGTGGCCGATTATTTTGGATATAGATGAAAATCCGAAACGCAAGTTATCGTGTATTGCTAATTCTCCACTTGACTCAACAGCATATTTGGATTTTAGTGTATCAACTTGTGGAAGATTGAGCGGTGTTAATATAAGTCATCGGTAACAAAAAATATTGGTTTCATTTTGAACGCTTATCCGAAAGTATTATTATTTTTGTAAAGATCTCTTTCTAGTCTTTGTGCCAGTTTGAAGCTTGCTTGTGAGTTGTATCCATCTCGACATGTTGCTTTATGTTTAGATCCATATTGTGGGTTGGGATTTGCTATGTGGACTCTTATTGGAGTTTACAGTGGCCATCATTCCATATTAATTGCTCCATATGAAGTAGAAGCTAACCCTAGTCTATGGCTTTCGACACTTTCACAGCACCGAGTGCGAGATACTTTCTGTTCTTATGGTGTAATTGAGTTATGTACGAAAGCTCTGAGTAATTCTATTCCTTTGTTAAAGCAGAGAAACCTTGATCTGAGATGTGTTCGTACTTGTGTAGTTGTAGCTGAAGAAAGACCGCGTGTTCAATTGACACAGCAGTTTTGCAAATTATTCCAGGCATTAGGACTAAATACCAGATGCGTATCAACTTCATTCGGTTGTCGCGTTAATCCTGCCATATGTGTACAAGGTGCCAGTTCAGCAGAAAGCGCACAAGTTTATGTTGACTTGAGGGCGCTTAGAAACAATAGAGTCGCTCTTGTGGAACGCGGTGCTCCGAATTCTTTATGTCTTATAGAGTCTGGAAAGTTGTTACCGGGTGTTAAAGTGATAATAGCGAATCCAGATACAAAAGGTCACTGCGGTGATTCGCACCTAGGAGAAATTTGGGTGAGTGTAAAAATATATTAGTTAGAATTAGTTGCTCACGCACATTAGTACACGTTACAGACAAGAAAATCCCGGAATTTCGTTTTTCAGTCCCGGAATTTTTTGTCAAAGTTTGGATTTTCTATTTCTTCAGACATTTTGTTATAAATATCTTTGAAATATTTTTTTTTTTTTTTGAGAATATCTTTGAAATATCTTTCAAATGAGGTACTATGTTAGCAGTGTCGTAATGCAATGATTTTAAATCTTTAAACATTTAGTATAAAAGTACTTTTTTAACTTCAGCGATACATATCGCCCATTTACTTGTATAGTGTCATAACTCAAGAAAGGTGATTTTTGTTTTATTTTGTTCTAAAAATTCGTATTAATATCTTTTAAACTCACCGTTTGAGAAGATAACATCCATTATGATATTTTATATGCGCCGGCCCACTGTGGTCAATATTTTGAGATAGCGGCCAAAACTCCTTTTGGTTTTTGTTCTCCGATTTTAAAGTAATTAGACTCATATGAAAGTAGACAGTAGTAAACCTCGGGAGCCAAAAAATTAGAACTCTATTTCAACTATTTCACTGAGAACTGGGTGGTCCAAAATGGGCTTTTTCAGAATTTAGTAAATTTATGATATTTTTAGTTAATTTTTAAAGTTTAAATGATCATAACTTTTTTGTTTTTCAAGATTTTTGGACGAAATAAATTTTGTGTTGTAACTTAACTTATTTCCTATTACTGGTAAAAAATTGAAGCTCTTCTGTTTTCAGAACAATTTAAATATTTTTTTTAAAAAAGGTAAAATTTCTCGGAAATTTCCTACTTCATAGAGCACAACTCCTGTGAGTCAAGCTGAGTCAAAACACAAATTTACTATTTTGTAGTCCTAACTCTCCCCTACATTCCTATATATACATGTCCATGCATCGGGACTGCAGTTTTTGAGCTACAGCAATTTTTCTGACCCAAGGTAAGATATTCGGTACAAATGCACGTCATATTTTTTGAGAAGTTATTTGTATGTGAAAGTGGCTATTATGCATATATTTTGATGCAATTTTGTACAAGAGTTCTTATTGACCCAAAAAATAATTCTGTTGAAATAAAGAGAAGTTGGCCCATATTTGGACCTAGTCCACATAGAAGGGTGTATCAAAATTTTGACAAAAATGACAATAGAACTCTCAAATTATGTGGTATCTGGCAATTCATTTGGAAAAGGTAAAAATTGATTTTATTGCCATCTAATATTACATAACTTAAATACCTGAAAATTGCAAATAAATTTAAAACCAATGGAAATAACTGGTAAAACCAAGTACCTGTTATATTATTACCAGTACCTGTTAACTCTCAAATTATGTGGTATCTAGCAATTCATTTGGAAACGGTAAAAAAGATTTTATTGCCATCTAATATTACACAACTTAAATACCTGAAAATTGCAAATAAATTTAAAACCAATGGAAATAACTGGTAAAACCATGTACCTGTTATATTATTGCCAGTACCTGTTAACTCTCAAATTATGTGGTATCTAGCAATTCATTTGGAAAAGGTAAAAAATGATTTTATTGCCATCTAATATTACACAACTTAAATACCTGAAAATTGCAAATAAATTTAAAACCAATGGAAATAACTGGTAAAACCATGTACCTGTTATATTATGTTTCAAAGAGGTAAAATAGATAATGTTGAAACTTCGAGCAATAGTATATTAATCCATGCATTCATTTTTATTGCCCTCCACTCTAGTGATAGAGGGTATATATAAGTTTGTCATTCCGTTTGTAACTCATCGAAATATCGGTCTGGGACCCCATAAAGTATATATATTCATGATGCCCGATTGATTTTAAGACATTCTAGCGATGTCCGTCTGTCCGTCTGTCTGTCTGTCTGTGGAAAATGCTGTCGCGGACAAAATATTGCATAGAGATGACTGAAACTTAACATATTTATTGGAAGTTCTCCCGAGAAGTTTGGTATTGCATTTGAGCGATATCGGTTCAGCGGTTCAAAAGTTATGAACGAAAATGTAAGCACACCTCAAAAATTTCAGTACATTCAACATAACCTAAAAATGCTTTAATTCGGCTTCTGGTTGACATATGTGAACATAATTGAACACCAAATGGTATTTAAACAAGTACGAACATATTTTTTTGACAAAAAATAAAAAAATCGCGGATTTTTTTACCAAAATTTTTTTTCGCGGAATTTTTTTTTTTCAAAACTAATTTCCTTTTAAATAAAGTTTTTTGCAATAATCTTTTTGAAATTGTGGAGGGTACTTGTTTTTAATTATTTTTTTCCGTAATCAGCTCTTCAATAAGCATCGTTGTAGGGGTATGCCCTATAGAAATTCCAAAATTTCCTGATTTCGGGACATGCTAATGTATATGGGGGGTTTTCGTGTCAACTGACACAACTTTTGAAACCGCTGTCTTCCGATCGGGATAAAATTTGCACCAAGGTTAGTCCTATTGGATAGTAGTTCAGACACAATTTTTCAACGAGATCGGTCAAGGACTCTCTGAGTTAGTTCGAAATTTGACATTTTGGCAAAAGAGGTGTTTATTCTCATCCATGTTACTTCTTACCTATTGTTTTTAGCTAAATGTGTCCCAAATAGTTAAGATAGCTATTTCTTCAGTCGTTCGAAAAAAAATTATAAAAAAAAAAAAAAAATTTTTTTTTGATTATTTTTTTTAAAAATCCAAAACTTTTTTGAATTTTTCCTCAAATTGGGCCCTTTTTTTTGATTCAAAAGAAAGCTTAGGTGATTTCCTTTAAGAGCTTTGGGGTCGCTTAGTGGGATGTGAGTGGGATATCTATGAATTTTTTTTTTTTTTTAACTTTGGAACACAAAAAACGGTTCTTCAATTTGCACTATTAGGCGTGGGATAGCTCACCAGTTTTCGATTTCGATCCGGGACACCCTTTAATTTTGATAGGTTCGAAAAAGAAAGCATAAGCCAAAAAATAAGGGCGGTGGGGTGGGGCCATATGGCTCCTCATCGGGGTCAAAATTGGGCGTAAAGAAGTTAAAATCCTCAAAAAGCCCCACAACTGCCATAGAACTGCCCATGGAGGGGTGCAACATGAGAACGACCTCCATTATTTTTCTGCCCCCAATATTTTTCTTGAATATACTTAACATCTATTTCCACTTCCTAAGGGGGCTCCCATACAAAATGACATTTTTATAAAATTTGCTCCTACTGCTCTAACTGTCCATAGGGTGCCCCTAGAGAAGTAAAATGTATGACCGACCCCCAATATTTTTTCAACTCCAACATTTTCTCACAATATACCTACTAGAGCGGAGTGAATTGTTCGGAGCAAAATTTTTGACATAATCGTCTAGGATATTTGGATTCTGCATAAAATTCTAAGAAAAAATGCCGAACAAACCATGTCTCAAAAATCAGTTTTGACCCCCCCAATTTTCAAAAATAGTTTTGTACGATATACGCCTTTTCCATTAATCAGCACGAGAAAAAAGGTATTTTTTGACCTGGGATCTTTAGATTGTGTACATAGATACACTATGGAGCCATTTAGACATTCCCACCCGAGTAAAAATTTTCTGGTCTAATCATATATAATTTGATGCAATCTTATACGAGTTAATATGCTTCCGTATAAATTTATATAAAATTGTATCTATCACTTTGATACGGTTGATCCACTTTATATGGTTAGATATTGCTCCATATATGATTAGATTCGTATTTTGGTTTTGCTAATCAAATTATATAAAAATTGATATTATAAGATCAATTTGATCTAATTAGATTTGACCAAATTCAGGATCAAATTGTATCAATTTTTATATTTTTTGATCTAAAGTAATACAATTAGATATTATTTGATACAACCATTTTACGTATCAAATTAGATCTATTCAGTAAAATTAGCATAATATTTTTACTAGGGCATTTACAGTTTTATTAAATTCTAAAATCTAGCGATTTTATTCGCGATTTTCATTTTTTAAAAATCACAAAATATGAAAATGTAGTGTAGTTTGATGAGCGATAACTTCTTAAGTAAATATCCGATTTTTAAAATCAAAATTGAAATTAAAAGCTTAAGTCCTCTACATTAAACTTGAAAGTTAAAAAAAAAATTGTGTTATTTAAAAAATGCATTTTTTTAGTGCATTTTCGTCAACTTTCACCTCTTTTGATTTTTTTTTTTTAATTAACATGTTATGAAAGTATGACATTTTTACAAAAAAAATCAGTCATCATTTTAATAGGACACAAAAGTCTTCTATTTTTAATATTTTTTTTTTTTTTAAATTATGCCCATATAAAAAGAATTTTTTTTTTTTTTAATTTTGTTTATAAATGATTTTAGGATTTTCAAATCGTTTATCGATGTACTTTGAAGATCTATAACTCCTTAAGTAAACATCGGATTTTGATAATCAAAATTGAAAGCTAAAATCCTCTACTTTAAACGAAATCGCGAGTTTTTGGAATTTAATTAAACTGTAAATGGGAATGTCTAAATGGCTCCTTAGAGTATCTGGCTTCATAATGAAAAAAAAAATCTGAAGACCCAATTCCAGATTTATGTTTTTAGCGCCCTCTACACTCAACCAAAAATCATTGTATTCCCAAAGAAAATCGTGGTAAATTCAACAGAAATCATTGTTGATTTTGACCCTACAAATATTTATGTTGATTTCAATAAAAATTGTTGTCAGTTTTTGTAAAAGTTGATCAACTCGTTCTTTTGTAAATCAACTCGTATTTTTTGTAAACTCAACTCATATTTTTGTTGATATAAGAAATTTTATTAAAAAAAAAGCTTGTTGTTATTTGTAAATATTCTTTTATTAAGTATAAATCACAATATTTTTTAGAATTATCACCGGCTTTTTAAGCTGCAATATTTAAACAAGATTTTCACACACACTTCGTTTATTTATGTTATGCATTCGTAAGCCATTCTCCAGTTTTCTAATGACACCAAATCAAAAACCTTAAAAAAACAAAAAAAAAAAAATATAATATAGTATGAATACATAAAGTAACCAATGTATTTTATTACTTACCAAATATTTACAGATCAGAATCTGATCATCAGATCCTATTTTTATTTATTTTTATAATATTAAATATTTTTATAAGAAACAAACACATAAAATGATTTTATAAGAGACAAACAAAATTTCACATTGCTACCAACTTGATAATACAAAAATGAACGAACAGGGTTGTTTTTTCTTTTTTTGGTTTTATCTATTGAATTCTGTACAAGCGTTGTAAAAAGTTGATTCAACTTTACTGATTATTCAACGATATCAACATTAATTTTTGTTGAATACGGCAATATTCTGTAAAACTTGATCTACAATGGGTTTACTAATTTTTCTACTAAGATATTTCTATGAGTGTATCGGCGGTTTAGAGCAAAATAAATATCAAATATGGATTCCCCCTACCCAAAAATACCAGGTACACCTCTTAGTACAAAATAAAAGCAAAATTTGTTAGTAAAACAATATATTCCAAATAATAAGCCCAGCAAAAAAAGTCGTATATCGTGTAAAACTATTTTTGAAAATTTGGGGGGGTCAAAACTGATTTTTGAGACATGGTTTGTTCGGCATTTTTTCTTAGAATTTTATGCAGAATCCGAATATGCTAGACGATTTTGTCGAAAAAAAATTACTCCGCCCTAATACCTACCCTTTATTTTCAACTCTTAAGTGGGTCCCTATACATTTTTTTTTTATTTTTTTATTAGTTTTTAAAAATCCATGTTTTTATAATGTATGGGAGCCATTTAGGGAGTGGAGATAGGGTGTTATAATGTTCGGACAAAATGTTGGTAACTAAAAAATAATGGGGGTTGGTCGGAATTTTCGCTTCTCTAGGAGGCACGGTAGGGGCGGTAGGAGCTGGTTTAATAAAACAAATTTATAAAAAACAAAAGAAATGTATGGGGACCACCTTAAGGGTTAAAGATACATTGTAGGTATGTTTGCAAAAAATGTTGGAATTCATAAAATAATGGAGGTCGGTCATACATTTGGCCCCACAAGGAGCACTTTAGGGTAAGTTAGAATGGTAGGATCAAATTTTTTAAAAATGTTTTGTATGGGAGCCCCCTTAGGAAGTGGAAATAGGGGTAAGGTATGTTCAAGAAAAATTTTGGGGGCAGAAAATTATTGGAGGTCGGTCTCACATTGCACCCCTCCAGGGGCGTTTCTAGGGGAGTTTTGTGGCTTTTTGAGGATTTTTACCGCTTTACGCCCAACTTTGACCCCGATGAGGGGCCATATGGCCCCACCCCACTGCCTTAATTTTTTGGCTCGTGCTTTCTTTCTCGAACATTTAAAAAGTAGAGGGTATCGCGGATCGAAATCGAAAACTGGTTAGCTATCCCACGTCTAATAGTGCAAATTGAAGAACCGTTTTTTTTTGTTCCAAAGTTAAAAAAAAAAAAAATTCATAGATATCCCACTTGCATCCCACTAAGCGACCGCATAGCTCTTAAAGGAAATCAACTAAGCTTTCCTTTGAATCAAAAAAAAAAAAACAAAAAGGGCCCAAATTGAGGAAAAAGTCAAAAAAGTTTTGGATTTTTAAGAAAAAAAATCAAAAATTTTTATTTTTTTTTTATATTTTTTTTTTCGAAAGACTGAAGAAATAGCTATCTAAACTCTTTGGGACACATTTTGCTAAAAACAATAGATAATAAGTTACATGGATGAGAATAAACCACTCTTTGGCAAAAATGTCAAATTTCGACCCCCTCTAACTCAGAGAGTTCTTTATCGATCTCGTTGAAAAATTGTGTCTGAACTACTATCCAATAGGACTAACCTTGGTGCAAATTTTATCCCGATCGGAAGACATCGGTTTCAAAAGTTGTGTCAGTTGACACGAAAACCCCCATATACAATTAAAAATGATAAAAATTATGATTTTTTAATTCGAATTTTTGTAAGATAAATAAAGATTTTCAAAATATACAAAAATTTTCGAATTTTTTTATTTTTAAATCAAAACAGCAAAAAAAATCCAAAAAACTACGCTTTTTTAATGAAACTCCAAATTAACTCTGAATAGGCTGTTACGCGCCGGCTAGCTCATTGTAAGTTGGGTTAACTTACAATGTATACATAATGGTCTAAATTTATAAAAAATACAAAAAGTCAAATAAGGCATGGTTAGATCTAAAATTACCCTGGCTAGCTCTGTCAGGTTAGTGGTTTCTTTGACCCGTATTTTCGGCGCATATCATATTACTAAACTCTCCATGCCATAATTAAACCAGGAGTTTAGTTTAAACATTTTATTGTTCTCGCAAAAATTTAATTTTACCATGGAGGCACATAACGAGATGTATGACTAGCTGGTTTGTCATACTGAGGTACACTTGTCCCACCCTTAAGCCGTTGACAGCGTGAGTACCCTTAATTTTAATTCTGTCCCTTTCATGATCATTTTCAACACTACACTTTTGTTGTCCCTAACATTCCTCTAAATGAAAAGAATTAGCACTTCATGTTAAATTCAAAATGGTTTTATTAATAAAAACAATAAGAAGCTAATTTTTAAGGAACGCGTTCCAAAATACATTATTGGATAATAACCTAATTTTTCTAATAACTAGCCTTAAATAATTCTATGAGAATTTCTTATAATAAAAAAATACAATTTATACTTAATTTTACTGCTGGATTAAAGATGAATTTTGTTTGATGATTGTAGTCTTTACCAGTACTGGATACTTCGTGATTGTTGTTTTCTTGGAGAATGTTGTTTGTTGTTGTTACATATTTTATTTGCTGCTGTTGTTACATATTTTACATGTTTTAGGTTTAAGTTTTAGTATTTAACTAATAGTTTTTGTTGAAAATTTTATAACTTTTTGTTCTAATATATATTTATATAAAACATTTATGATTAAGTTTGTTCTTTTTTCTTTATATAACTATACAAAACATTTTTAGTTAAATTTGTCGTCTTTTATTTAGTTAATAGAAAAATAGTTGTTAATATGTTTATTCTTTCTTTAGAAAAAAAAATTATTAATTTCCACTTTTAAAATTCATTAATCGTTCAAAATTTAAAACGTTTTTATTAGAAATATTTGGTTTTTTTTTTTTCGGTTTGTAATCTTTTCACTTTTAAAACTTTGAAAATTTTAACATTTCATTCTTTAAACTTCCGAGCACGATTTTATATTTCTTTTCTTGTAGAAAACTTTATTTAGATTTTAGTCCTTATTTATTTATTATAGATTTATGGCTGTACCATAATTCTTAAAAAAAAAAAAAAAGGAGTTTATAAAAATATACATTTTTTTTCACATTTATAAATGATTAATATCCGCAGAAATCTTAATGACCTTTACTGATCAATTGCTCGTTACTAATTAAACTACTCCACGCGTTTTTTCAACCTATTGCCTGTCTAGTTTTATAATTCTTTTTCTTTTTCCCTTCTTCAACTGCACGTGCAGTGTTCCTATTGGTCAATTTACGTAACGGTAATATCATACCACATAAGAGTATGAAAAAAAAGAATTTCGACAACTAAAAAAAATTGCACTGCAATTAACAGGAGCGTTTATAACTTTAATAGAGGGGGACAAACTGTCAGTGATGGTACAATCCTTTGGTACTTTTCGTTGTACAAAAGGGATTATTATGGTATAATTATGAAAATGAACCATACAGTTGAATTAACTAAATTAAATCCGTAACAAACCTGCTTCGTATTTAGGTCTATGATCTATTAACGAACAGGAAGGATTCCATTTACGATCTGTTTAAACCAATGGTTTCAAAGGTTTGCTGAAAACAAATGTCCACCTGTGGCACGACAAAAGTTACGAAAACTAAAAAGATTTAAGCCTATGTGAAATAAGTTTTTCATCATTTAAAAGAATTAAATTTTTGCAGTTAATCAAATATATGAAAACGAATGCAACGTGTGGCACGACCCACGAAGCCGGGAACAAATCAATTAAAATTTATATGAAATTGTGTTTAATAGTGAAATCAGGCACGAATATCAGAAGCGTGGTACTTCCCAACATAATTGCCCTGAAGGTCTTCGATTTCGTAAAGAGCATTTCCAATTTTCCTCCTTATTCTGCACTTAACAAATTTAGGGTTAAATTTAGCGTTTATGGCCTTTTTAAAATCACTTTGAGAATGATTTTTACGAAATACTTCTTGGCCTTCAACAAAATTTACAGGCTTCGACCTGGTATTATAAGTTCGAGTAGCCTTTTCATGAGCAATGTTTAAATTTTTAATAATTTTCTCGCGAATGTCTTGAAGGCGATCTGAATGTTGAACCACTGTGTCATCAGACAACATATTTAATTTGTCTAAAATAGAATAAGAAGATCCATGTAAAATCATGTTTTGCCCAAAGGCAGCAAAATAGGGTGTACACTGCGTCGCCGAGTGAAAATCACTACGCAAAATCGATAAAATTTTAGGTATATTTCTATCCCAATTTGTATGATCAGAATCATTTTTAAGAAAATATCGAATCTTGGAAATAATTTCCCGATTTGCCCTCTCGGAGGCATTCGCCTGTGGCGAATAGAAGCCAGTAGTGATATGGGTAATACCATACACAGAAAAAAATTCTTTTATCTCTTTAGAGGTAAATTGTTTAGCGTTGTCGCTGTGTACGTACTGCGGCACACCATAAGTACAAAAGATTTCATTTTGGAAAAATTCTATTACATTATTTGATGTTGCTGACCTTAACGGTTTCAAAAAAATAAATTTGGTTAGGTGGTCTACCACTATGAACAATTGACAATTTTTCGATTTGGAACATGGGTATGGTCCCAGAAAATCGCAATAAAATCTTTGAAATGGGCGAGTTGTTATAAATTGGTTTCCCATTGGAGGGCGTAACGTTTGATTAGTTGGTTTAATAATTTTGCAATCGTCACAAAGACTTATATAAGATTTTACGTCGCGTGCCATTTGTGGCCAAAAATATTTTTGCCTAATTCGAAAAAGTGTTTTATGATAACCACCATGACAACCTTCTTCATGAGCGGATTTTACGATGTTTTCGGTTAAATTTTTAGGTAACCATAACCTCCATAGCGTTTCCTCAGCGTCGTCGCTGTTTCGAAATTTAACACGCTTATAAACGAAGTTTTCCGACAGACATAAGTCTGGAAGAGCATCACCGTTTTGACGAATTTTGTCTTTTAATTCATTATATTCAGTGGAATCAAATTCGGGAGAAGTAAAATCAACTTCAGGTGGATTACAATTTATCTCAATTTCATCTACATCAAATCTTGATAGGGTGTCTGGCACCACATTTAACGATCCCTTCCTATGTTCCATGACAAAATCGAAATTTTGAAGCTTTAGGCTCCACCGAGCTAACCTGCCATGTAAATCTTTTTGGCCCATGAGCCAACGGAGACTCGAGTGGTCTGTCACTATTTTAAAAGGAAGTCCCTCAATGTACTGTCTAAAACGTTTCACACATATCACGGCCGCGAAACATTCCAATTCCGTCACCGTATAATTACGCTGTGCCTTGTTTAGCTTCTGGGACACAAACGCAATCGGGCGCTCCCTACCCTCGTCGTCCAATTGATACAAAACTCCGCCTACTCCTATACGTGATGCATCGCATTGAATCACAAATTCCCTACTAAAATCTGGCTGGGCCAGTACGGGGGCGTTTGAAAGAGCGGTTTTCAATTGGTTAAAAGAATCGATAGCCTCTGGACTAAGACGAAAAGGTTTTAAAGACTTTCGTAAACAGTCGGTAAGAGGACCGGCGAGATCAGAAAAATTGTTTATAAATGCGCGGTACCAATTGGCCATACCAACGAACCGTCTAACTTGACGAGGAGTCTTGGGCAATGGAAATTGAACAATTGCTTCGACCTTGTCAGGGTCGACCTTCAAATTACCTCCACCAATAATGTAACCGAGGTATTTAATCTCGCGTTGGCAGAATTTGCTTTTACCTACATTTATAGTAAGGCCTGCAGACTTTAAACAATGTGCTACTTCAGAAAGAATTTTTAGGTGACTATCAAAATCTTGGCTACATACGAGGAGGTCATCCAAGTAAATGAAAACATTGTCTCTTAATTTCGATGGGATGGTTTTATCCATCAGACGGCTCATGGTCTGAGGACCATTACAAACACCAAAAGGCATCACTCTATATTGATATAGAGGCCTTCCGGGCACAGCGAAGGCTGTTTTTTTCTTTTGAGCTTTCAGACAATTTAATTTGAAAAAACGCGTCCTTCAAGTCGATTCCGCTTATGTAATGTGTATCTTTGAGACGGCTGAGTAACCCATTAATATGTGGAAGTGGGTATGAATCTTTCTTGGTTAGTGGGTTTACCTTTCGGCAATCCAGACATAGCCTTATTTTGCCCGGTTTACGAACGGTAACTATAGGACTACACCAAGGAGAATTGGACTCTTCTATCACGCCAAGAGCCAATAACCTATCAAGTTCCTCATATACCTCAGCTTGCCTAGGGGGAGACAATGGATAATGTTTTGCCTTCACAGGGGTGGCATCACCGGTGTCAATATGGTGTTCTAATAGGTGTGTGCACCCAAGTCCTAGCTTTTCATACGACGGAAAATTTGAAATGACATTTTCGAGAAGAAATTTCTGCTCAGAAGTCAGATCATGAAAAACAGAGTCAGGTTTACTATCAAGTTCTATACAATCTACGGTGGAAAAGATTTGAGGTGCAAGAGCAAAAGCTTTCCAAAAATCGACACCAAGATATCCCTCTTGGGATAAAGTCGGTACTATATAGAAAACTATAGTTTTTGTAACTCCTCTAAAAGTCACAGGGAGTGAACAATAACCTAAAACTTGAATTTTCGATCCATTTGCAGTTGAAATACTCGATTTAAAATTTTCCAATCGAATGTTATTTTTGTGAATAAACGCTAAGCTTCCCTTCCCTAAAACTGATACATTAGCTCCAGAATCCAGGAGACAAGATAATTCAATATTTAAAATTTTAATTTTTGCAAAAGGTCTGCCATCATTTGAAGTTGTAAGACAAGTAGCCTCAACTGTTTTCCTAAAACTTCGTCTTATTTTATAACGAGTCCTACATTTTAAAATGTTCCGTGAAGGTGTATATTTAAAAGAATTTCTTTTAACATCAAAATAGTTTTCTTTTGAAATATGCAGAGAATTATTTTGTAAATCCGGTTTTGTTTTAAGACATTGTAGAGAGTTGTTCTGTAAATCAGGTTTTGTTTTTAAAAGACTGGGAGGTAAATCCTTCTGTGAGGGTTTACGCTCAATGTCCGAATTATACTCGGGTTTTACTTCGAGGAACGAGCTTCCCCGGTTTTCCACTCGCTCCGACGTCTGTTTCCCGGATGTGTGTTATTACATTCTACAGTAGTAACACCCCTTTGTCCACATTTGAAACAAAAAATGGGTCGAGTGTTGTCAGTTGATTTTTCAGGGCAGTAAATATAACTGTGTCCAAGGTTGAGACAACTCCAACACTTAATTTTCGAATAATCCCCTTTTACGTATTGTCTATTTATTTTAAGGGCTTCTAATTGAGGATCCATTTCGTCATCAGACTCCTCAGAATCTGTAGAATTGATTGACATTTCGTTCACCTTACGTGATCGACCGGTAGTCTGTCTATTTGCGTTACGTGCCTTTTCAGCTTCTATAAGCAAATTACGATATTCTTCTAAATTTTTAACTTTAGAAGTAAATGTCATGCTTAAAATTTCAGGATCAACATTTTTCCTAATAATTTCCATCATTTTATCGTCAGTCAGTGGTGTTTTTAATTTGAGATTCATTCCAACTAAAGATGAATGGAAATCATCGTAGCTTTCCTTCGTTTGCTGTTTCCTACCTGAGATTTTCAACGTAATATCAAGATCGCTTTCATCAGGACCAAATTTCTCCTCCATGGCCTTCTTTAACTCTGGATAAGTAGCCTTAGGATGTTGTTGCATATATGTCCAAAACCATGTATCAGCCTTATCCTTCAAAAACATATGGATGTTTGCCATTAAAAGATCGAGTGGACAATCAGTTCGTTCAACAAGTGTTTTTATTTTGAACAAAAACATATCTACATCTCCTTTTCCATCATACGAAACCTTCCAATCTTTAAATTTTATTTCACGTGATTTTGAAGAAGCGTTCGAGTCATTTGAATTTTGCCGTGGAGGCGTAGAAGCAGGTCTGTCGTCATTAGATTGGCCTAACGTTTTTCTAATATCAATTAGTTCCCTCCTAAATTCATCACGTGTGGCCCTCATAACATCTTGTAAATATATCATTAAAGTATCCATAGAGTCGACATTAGATGTTTGTTGGGAATTTTCCTGATTAGGTGGTGGAATCTGATTATTATTTTGTGCAGCCATTTCTAATTGACTATTTAAATTGAGTTGGTTATCAATAAATCCTATAGGCTGTATTAAACTTTCAAAGGCCTGTTCGTCCAATTCCGTTAAGGATTTTTCCATTAAGTCGCAATTTGAATTGTTTTTCTCAGTAAGAGTTGTGCTTGGTTGGTCTAACGAATTCAGAGACCGTGGGACAGATGACGTTCTAAAACCGTGAAAACTACCTGTCCTTGAGCTAGATAAACTTGTAGCACTGCTTGATCTTTGAGATAAAGGAGTTCTACCTCGTCCTCTTCCTGGTGTCAAGGTCGAATTTAAACTACGCGAAGTCGTGGAAGTTCTACCTCTGCCGCTTGCAGCTGGTAACTTAGGATTTGTATTACGAGGAGTAGCTTTAGAAGTATTTGAACTAGATCGCGTATTATGTTTGTGCATTATGCACCAAAAAAAAATAAAAAAATTAACAAACTGTATAAAAAAAAAATTCAAAGTGGGTTTCAAAATGAATTTCAATGTTATATGAAAAGTTTCAAAAACCAAAAAAAACTGTTAATTAATTTAAAAAAATTAAAATGAAAATGTTCAAAATTTACCAATTGACGCAAATTATTAGAGTTTAAATTTAAATTACAAAAAAAATTATACAAAAAAAAATTCTTTAGGAAAATTCTACAAAATTTTACAAAAAAAACTGATTGAAAAATATATCATAAAAAAAATTAGAGGAATGTCAAGAAGACGCAAGTAATAGCTAAAAAAAATGATCATGTGGTTTTGTATTTTAGAGAAGGCATAGATATCAATGTATTCTGACTCTTCTCAAAATTTTACTTGGCTTATCAATATTTCTTTTCTATAAAGAAATTGATGACTCAAGTAATATATTTACAAAAAAATATTAAATTTTATTTCAGAAACGCGCGTGTTTTTCATGTATTTTTAAATACATTACACTCTTACATTCAAAACTAAATATTTCGCAACATGTCTACCATTTATTTAAATACTAGTCAGACAAGGACTGAAATAAGAAGAGTTTGAACATATTTTGCCTTATTAAAATCGAGCTATTATAGCAACAAACAACTGATCAACTCATTGTCGTCAGTCTGGACTTATAATCACTCAAAATTAAGGAAACAAAATGGATGTTATAGTACAGTTTCTGTAATGAATTGCTTACATAAGTAATTATGTTTTGCATTGCAATTGAAATTGGATTATGATGTCCTATAACAAGACTAATGTCAAAACAACAAAAACCATGTGAGCAATAGAAAATATCCCGTTATATAAGACAAAATGGCAAAATATGTTTAAATCAAAAAAACTAATTTTCAATTTTAGATGTAATTATGGCATAAGCCAAACAAAAATTGCAAGAACAAAAAAAAATAATTTTTAAATTAATAAAAAAAATACAGCTACGCTTGGTAGCTTTACGTTGGGAGCCATATATGTTACGCGCCGGCTAGCTCATTGTAAGTTGGGTTAACTTACAATGTATACATAATGGTCTAAATTTATAAAAAATACAAAAAGTCAAATAAGGCATGGTTAGATCTAAAATTACCCTGGCTAGCTCTGTCAGGTTAGTGGTTTCTTTGACCCGTATTTTCGGCGCATATCATATTACTAAACTCTCCATGCCATAATTAAACCAGGAGTTTAGTTTAAACATTTTATTGTTCTCGCAAAAATTTAATTTTACCATGGAGGCACATAACGAGATGTATGACTAGCTGGTTTGTCATACTGAGGTACACTTGTCCCACCCTTAAGCCGTTGACAGCGTGAGTACCCTTAATTTTAATTCTGTCCCTTTCATGATCATTTTCAACACTACACTTTTGTTGTCCCTAACATTCCTCTAAATGAAAAGAATTAGCACTTCATGTTAAATTCAAAATGGTTTTATTAATAAAAACAATAAGAAGCTAATTTTTAAGGAACGCGTTCCAAAATACATTATTGGATAATAACCTAATTTTTCTAATAACTAGCCTTAAATAATTCTATGAGAATTTCTTATAATAAAAAAATACAATTTATACTTAATTTTACTGCTGGATTAAAGATGAATTTTGTTTGATGATTGTAGTCTTTACCAGTACTGGATACTTCGTGATTGTTGTTTTCTTGGAGAATGTTGTTTGTTGTTGTTACATATTTTATTTGCTGCTGTTGTTACATATTTTACATGTTTTAGGTTTAAGTTTTAGTATTTAACTAATAGTTTTTGTTGAAAATTTTATAACTTTTTGTTCTAATATATATTTATATAAAACATTTATGATTAAGTTTGTTCTTTTTTCTTTATATAACTATACAAAACATTTTTAGTTAAATTTGTCGTCTTTTATTTAGTTAATAGAAAAATAGTTGTTAATATGTTTATTCTTTCTTTAGAAAAAAAAATTATTAATTTCCACTTTTAAAATTCATTAATCGTTCAAAATTTAAAACGTTTTTATTAGAAATATTTGGTTTTTTTTTTTTCGGTTTGTAATCTTTTCACTTTTAAAACTTTGAAAATTTTAACATTTCATTCTTTAAACTTCCGAGCACGATTTTATATTTCTTTTCTTGTAGAAAACTTTATTTAGATTTTAGTCCTTATTTATTTATTATAGATTTATGGCTGTACCATAATTCTTAAAAAAAAAAAAAAAGGAGTTTATAAAAATATACATTTTTTTTCACATTTATAAATGATTAATATCCGCAGAAATCTTAATGACCTTTACTGATCAATTGCTCGTTACTAATTAAACTACTCCACGCGTTTTTTCAACCTATTGCCTGTCTAGTTTTATAATTCTTTTTCTTTTTCCCTTCTTCAACTGCACGTGCAGTGTTCCTATTGGTCAATTTACGTAACGGTAATATCATACCACATAAGAGTATGAAAAAAAAGAATTTCGACAACTAAAAAAAATTGCACTGCAATTAACAGGAGCGTTTATAACTTTAATAGAGGGGGACAAACTGTCAGTGATGGTACAATCCTTTGGTACTTTTCGTTGTACAAAAGGGATTATTATGGTATAATTATGAAAATGAACCATACAGTTGAATTAACTAAATTAAATCCGTAACAAGGCTCCAAAGTATGAAAAAATGTCTCTTTTTTTAATTTTGAATCCAAAAAGAGGGCTCTTTTGGATGAACCACTTTCATACAATAACTTGAAATTCTTGTTACATTTTTGGAGCCCATTTTGGAGTCTAAAATGAGTCTGCTTGCTAGCTGGGATTCATTATTTTCTAAGTTTAGATTGTAGAAACGCAAATTGAAAATAGCACTTTTAGCGATGAAAATGTCATCGACACGTATTTAGCGAGTTATCTCGACTTGAAGTTTTTTGCTTATGTATATCTTCGTTATTTATTGTTCGATTTCAAAAATATTGGTGTCATTCGAAAGGTCATTGAAATATCTTCCATTTTGGTAAAAAAAAAAATAAGTTATTAACCCATAAAACGCGAAAACATTTTTTTTTTTTTGAGAAAATCAATTTTTTGTGTTTTTTTTTTTGAGAATTTTCGTAAAAAAGCTTTTCTGCGTAGCGGCCTCATCCCGGGATTAGGGATTTCAAAATCCATGAATTAATTTAGCGGCTTCGCTAAATAATCTGCAGTATGCCGATTATAATCTGCAGTATGCCCCATAAACTGCAATTCAGTAAATTTTTTTCTTTTTTTTTTTTAATTTAATGTGAAAGAGAATTCATTCACCTTTCTGACGGTACATATTTGCTTCAAATCCGACAAAAAATGAAGCAGATACAATGGATTTAATATTTGAATTTCAAGTCGACATAACTCGCGAACCAGATCTCGCTGAAAAAAAATCACCCAAATATTTTCGATTTGTAATCAAAAGAAATTTATTTATTTTATTTATTGAATTTTTAACATATAATTACAAATCATATACTAAATTAACCTAACCGAGACGGGTGACAATGACCATTGTGTCGTTGTAGCGAAACAGACCAAGGCCTCTGGTGGGAATCGAACCCACGACCCCCAGACTCATAGGCTAGCAACGCTACCAACTAGCCTACTGGGGCGCCTTCAAAAGAAATATCTCTGGTAAAAATTTGGGAGCAATGCCAGTAAACTCAACTTAAGCCCTATTTTTTATTAGTATATTTTATCGCGTTGTTGAATTTATTAAAACTATTTTTATTTATTTTAAATTATTAAAAAATAATTTACATATAAGAAGAATTATTACCATTAGCAAAACAAGCCGACATTTGAATCCTACTGATGATGACAGTGAACTGGAACTGTTTAAAACCGGTATAGGAATACCAGAAATGTCTATAATTTTTAGAAATTAAATTTACTTCTACATTTTTCAACTTGAACCCATATAACAAATAGAATTGGAGCCCGTGCTCCAATAAATATTTTTTTTTATATTGTCTTCTTTTTAGAGACAAATGTCCTCCTTTTTGGGGGTTGCCCTCCTCTTTTTCTCAAGAGCCTATGAAAAAATAGCCAATTCACTTAAGGAAGATGACAATCGGTAATAAAGCAACTTTTAAAGCATTATTTTCAAAAAAAAAAAAAATACTTTATCTGGTATGTAATGGAATTCAAACGATTTTAATTTCGATCGATTTAACTAAAAATCTAAATTTTAAAAGTGGATAGAAAAGCCAAAATTATCTGAAATTGTTTTTAAAGGCTTGAGTTGAATCCGACATATGAATTAATACAATTTTATCTCATTTTAATTATAAATATTTCAAAATAATCGAGACTGAAAATTCAAAAACGATCGATTTGAAATCGATCGATTTCCATCATATAGGGGAATAAAAGAATATTTACAACACCATTTGCAATAACTAAAAGATGAAAATTAATAAAAACTATTGTAGATCAGCTTTGAAAAAAAATCCGAGATCTAATAGTAATTAAATAAATTCTATTTACGCAATTTTCATTGATTTTTTGTTTATTTAAAAGGTACAATCGCCCCATAGTGCTAATGGCTATTATACCATATATGGTGATGAAACCGACTATAATGACCATTTTAATGCCAAACTTGTGACTGGTGCTACTACTGAAGTTTATGCCAGGACAGGATACTTAGGATTTTTAAGACGAACAGAGTGTTCACAATCGGTATCTATTTTAGATGAAACAACTCCAAGCATTGCTAGTCGGGATAGTGATAATGACTCAATAAATTCCTTAAATCAATCGCATGCCAATCTAGCTTCAAACACATGCACTGTGCCTCCGGGAGAACAACAATCAAACGATCAAGAACAACATGATGCTGTGTACGTTGTGGGAGCACTTGATGAAGTTATAGCATTGCGTGGCATGAATTATCATCCCATTGATATTGAGAACTCAGTTTTAAGATGTCACAAACGAGTTGCCGAATGGTAATGTGTTTAAGTGTTTAAAAGTAGTAAAGTGTTAACATATATTTTATTCTAAAATTTTAGCGCTGTATTCACATGGACCAATTTACTAGTGGTTGTTGTTGAATTGGATGGAAATGAGTCGGAAGCTCTTGATCTAGTACCTCTGGTTACCAATACTGTATTAGAAGAACATCAGTTAATTGTTGGGGTTGTAGTTGTGGTAGATCCAGGTAAGTTAAAAAAAAAAAAAACATAAATTGTGCTTGATTCGGGAGTACTCAAATTTATTTTTTGAATTTTAAGACTTTGTTGTTACAAATAAAGACCTAGTTAATTGCTGTGTTTTTCAAAAAGTGGATTTATTTTCAGATTAATCTTATTTTGTTTAAAATAAATATTTTAACATGCCAAAACAAATTTGGAATATTTTTTTCAGTAATCTATGATAAATTAGCAATTGTAATCCGATAAAATGATAAACAAATTTGGAAAATTAAAAAAGTTATAAATAAATCAAAATTAATCCAAATAAATTTTAGGAATTAATAAGTCCACTTTGGATTAATTTTGATTTATTTATAACTTTTTTCATTTTCCAAATTTTTTAATCATTTTTTCGGATTATAATTGCTAATTTATCGTATATTACGGAAAAAAATATTCCAAATTTGTTTTGGCATGTTAAAATATTTATTTTAAACTAAATAAGATTAATCCGAAAATAAATCCACTTATTGAAAAACACAGCAAATATCTTAAATAATTACAAGAAAAAAAATTTAAACTCTTAAAATTCGAAAGAATAATAACACAGGGCAACACTTTTTTTTGCCCGGGTTCTGATAGCTAATTTTGGGTATTAGGGGTACGCTGATTTTAAATCTGGCTACCGTTTTTTTTTTTGGGTCAGCTCTAGTTTTCGAGATATAGCCTAAGGAAACTTTGAAAATAGGCTTTTTTTGGCATGTTTGTGAGTCTATATTTACCAACACTAGTCTTACATCCAAAAAGTGAATGACGATTTTAGGCATGCTGATTCTAAAAATGCTCTTACTTTTGTTGAGTCATCTTTAGTTTTTGAGATATCGCAAAAATAAAATTTTTAAATTTATGTCCTCTTTAATTTTGTCTGAATATTTATGCCCTTTTTAATAAATCGAAAATTAAAGCTGTCAGTTTTGGAATCCTGGCATCCAATATAGTTATATTCGTGCTTAAAACTGAGGCACTAAAATTTTTTTTTGGAAATTATAGCCAAGCAAAATTGGTAAAAACGCACTTTTTCGACTCTTTAACAGCGATTTGCTCGCGAACGCGAGCTGATGTAAACAATTGGATAACAGATTCGGAATCAGCAAACTAAAATCCATATAAATCAGGTGTCAAAGGTCAGGCAAATTGAAAAAGTTCAAATTTTGAGAACCTGTGTAATTGTTTTACAATGAGAAAATCTTCAAAATTAAGTGACAACACAGTATAAGTGAAGATGTCGACATTATTCGGAAGATGCCACCCTTCCATCATCAACATTCCTTCGATTGCCACACATACATTACCCGTGCTATGAGCACAACAGCAGGCTCAGCTCTCAACTCTATGTTGGACATGTTTCCTTTGAATCTGCATATCCAAGGGGTAACCATGAAGTCTCTGTGGAGACTACAATGCAGGACATGGTCTACTGTTTAATTTGCTTTCGGAACTTTGTCCGATGTTTGCCATGCCCTTAAACAGTATTGCGCCTTGCATAGAGCTCGGTAAGAAGTTCAGTGTACACTTTCCGTGAAGGGAAGACTGGTGCGATCCATGCAAACTATGACTCTCGCAAACTTTTACTGGCCTAAATACGGGACACCATGCCTCTGCTCGTCATATCACGAGATTGGGTGTATTATCGGATCCTCTGTGTGCAAGTTGTTTTGAGGATGAGGACACAACAGAACACTACGTCTGTTGTTGCCCAGCGTTCTCAAGAGCTAGGCTGCGGATAATGGAATCTGATATTCTGACAATGGACATGGTCCATAGACATTCCTTGTCAGACTTTTTCATGTTCTGAACAAGCATCTTTTACTCTCTCTAAACTTTCTCTTATCTTTTACTAAATTTTCCTTTCCAGGGTACGGTACTCTTGTATTTCCCGGAATAAGTATACACGCTTTTTCTATTATTAATAGTGTCCGACCGAACGCACTTTTTCAGACCGAACCCGTACCCGAACTTCGGCCAATTTTGCAAAGTTCGGCCGAACCCGAACCTCTAACCGAACTTTTTTTTATTTAAAAAAAATTGTTTTTGAGACCAATTATGAAAAAAAAAATCAAAATATCGAATTCATTTCCTATAAAAAAAAAATTTAAAAATAAATATTATCTTCTTTTGTACACCTAAAAAAAGGAGGAAAATATAGCTCAAGTTGATTGTTATGGGGAAAAAATAATATTTATTTTCGACAATCGCGCGATTGCTGTCGTAAAGTAGTTGCACCGATAATGTGGCTTTAATTTTAAGACAATAGGTGTGTTCCAGAACGTTACCGCGGGTGCCTGCGGGTACCCAAACCAGCCCGAAAACCGTTCCCGTACGCAAAAATTGGGTAAATGAGAGAGTTTTTGAGAGAATAAATTACTTTCTCATTTTACCGAACTTACCCGCACTTTTTTTTCGGGTAAATTGGTAACAGTCAGATGTTAAAAAAACAGCTGATTTTTTTTGTGAAGCTAAATTGGAAATTTAAATAAAATAAAGAACTAAACCAAGGAAATGTGTTTTTTCAATACAAAAAAAGATAATTTGTTATTAAAATAAACTTTTACAATTTGTTTTCTTGTTTAAAGTAATTTTTCTTACGAAAATATTTTAGCGTTATTGGTTTGTTTACATTTTCTATTATTTTGGGCTTGAAATGTGGTTTTTAGCGTTCCCGTACTTTTGTGCATTTTTGTGGTATCGTGAGAGGTTTTTTGATTTTCTCTCATTTTACCGAACTTTACCCGGAAAGTTCTGGAACACACCTAATATAAAACAGTACATACAAAAGTTCGGTGTTCGGTAAAGTTCGGCCAAAATTTGGCCGAACACCAAACAGTGGTCGAACGTCTCTTTTTACCGAACTCCGTAACCGAACACCGTAACCGAACCCGAACGTTCGGTCGGACACTAATTATTAATATGTTTATCCCTAATATATTATATTACATATTATATTATTATATTATATATTATATATTATATATTATATATTATATATTATATATTATATATTATATATTATATATTATATATTATATATTATATATTATATATTATATATTATATATTATATATTATATATTATATATTATATATTATATATTATATATTATATATTATATATTATATATTATATATTATATATTATATATTATATATTATATATTATATATTATATATTATATATTATATATTATATATTATATATTATATATTATATATTATATATTATATATTATATATTATATATTATATATTATATATTATATATTATATATTATATATTATATATTATATATTATATATTATATATTATATATTATATATTATATATTATATATTATATATTATATATTATATATTATATATTATATATTATATATTATATATTATATATTATATATTATATATTATATATTATATATTATATATTATATATTATATATTATATATTATATATTATATATTATATATTATATATTATATATTATATATTATATATTATATATTATATATTATATATTATATATTATATATTATATATTATATATTATATATTATATATTATATATTATATATTATATATTATATATTATATATTATATATTATATATTATATATTATATATTATATATTATATATTATATATTATATATTATATATTATATATTATATATTATATATTATATATTATATATTATATATTATATATTATATATTATATATTATATATTATATATTATATATTATATATTATATATTATATATTATATATTATATATTATATATTATATATTATATATTATATATTATATATTATATATTATATATTATATATTATATATTATATATTATATATTATATATTATATATTATATATTATATATTATATATTATATATTATATATTATATATTATATATTATATATTATATATTATATATTATATATATTATATTACATATTATATTGGCCGTATTCATATAAACTCGTATACGCCAAGTATACCGTATAAACTTACCAAACTTATTTTTTATAAATGGAGTTTGACATAAATTGTATAAATTTATCAGACTTACATATTATACGAGGTGTTTATACGGTTAGATGAATACCATTATTATATTATATTATATATTATATATTATTATATATTATATATTATATATTATATATTATATATTATATATTATATATTATATATTATATATTATATATTATATATTATATATTATATATTATATATTATATATTATATATTATATATTATATATTATATATTATATATTATATATTATATATTATATATTATATATTATATATTATATATTATATATTATATATTATATATTATATATTATATATTATATATTATATATTATATATTATATATTATATATTATATATTATATATTATATATTATATATTATATATTATATATTATATATTATATATTATATATTATATATTATATATTATATATTATATATTATATATTATATATTATATATTATATATTATATATTATATATTATATATTATATATTATATATTATATATTATATATTATATATTATATATTATATATTATATATTATATATTATATATTATATATTATATATTATATATTATATATTATATATTATATATTATATATTATATATTATATATTATATATTATATATTATATATTATATATTATATATTATATATTATATATTATATATTATATATTATATATTATATATTATATATTATATATTATATATTATATATTATATATTATATATTATATATTATATATTATATATTATATATTATATATTATATATTATATATTATATATTATATATTATATATTATATATTATATATTATATATTATATATTATATATTATATATTATATATTATATATTATATATTATATATTATATATTATATATTATATATTATATATTAGCGATCGGACAAAGGGGCGTAAAATACCAAGCCCCTTTATATTTTATGACCAGCTGAACCCTACAATACCGCAATCACGTACACACGAAATAAACGGATATTGTTTGTCTGTCTATATGTTCCGCAATCAGAGGAAAACGGCTGAACCGATTTTTGATGAAATTTTCACCACATATAGTGCTAACTGAGGCGGGAATTAAAGGCCATAAGAGAGAGCGATCGGCCAAAGGGGCGGAAAATGCTACGCACCTTTTTATTTTATGGAACGTTGCTATGCCTTTTCCGTAATAACGCATAAACGGCTGAACCGATTTTAATGAAATTTTTACCACAGGTAGTACTGGTGTGAGGTGGAAACTATGTGCCCAAATAGTGGGCGATCAAACAAAATGGGCGTAAAATGCCACACCCCTTTTTATTTTATGGAACGTTGTTTTGCCTTTTCCGTATTAACGTATAAACGGCAGAACCGATTTTAATGCAATTTTTACCACAGGTAGTACTAACCGAGGCGGAAACTATTAACCCTCAATAGTAGGCGATCAAAAAAAGCGGGCATAAAACGCCAGGCCCCTTTGTATTAAATTGAAAGTTTTTTCTGTGTTTTCGCAATCAGGCTTAAACGGCTAAACCGATTTTCATTAAATTTTCACCACAGATAGTATTAACCGAGGCGAAAACTATGAGACAGCATAAGGGGCGATCGAAAAATGGAGCGTCAAATGCCGTGCTCCTTTGTATTACATTTAAATTTATTTCTGCCCGTTTTGTAATCACGCATGAACGGCTGAACCGATTTTAATGAAATTTTTACCACAAATAGTGCTGATCGAGGCAGAAACTATGAGCCACAATAGAGCGCTTTTGGACAAAGGGGCGGAAAATGACACGTCATTTGTATTTTAATGAACTTTATTTCTGCCTTTTCCGCAATCACGCTTAAACGGCTGAACCCATTGTCAGCACAGATAGTATCAACCGAGGCGAAAACTATGAGATCGCGTTTGGACAAAGGGGCCTATATTGGCACGCTCCTTTGTCCTACACTTACATTTTTTTCTGCGTGTTCCGTAATCATGCTTAAACAACTAAACCGATTTTAATAAAACTTTCACCACAGACACCTGTCTGTTCCGCTATCAGTTGAAAACGGCTGAACCGATTTTCATAAAATTTTCACCAAAGAAAGTAGTAACCGAGGCGGGAACTATAGTCTTTATCAACGGACGACCGACAAAGGGGGTGTAAACTGCCACGCTTTTTTTAGCAAAAACTAATTAAAATATTTTGTTAAAAAAAAATTAAATTTTTTACAGCTCAACAAAGTTTTTCGTTTACCATAAAATGATTTTTCAGTAATTTCCTAATATTAAATAATATTTTGAGTAAAAAATAAAATATTTTTTTCACTTTGTTCGAAACTTCCCTGTTTTAAAGTCAACACAGGGACCCAAAAAAAGTTCCCTACAAGTCGAATATTTTGTTGTTACCCTAACTGTTCCAAACCCCGACGTTAAGCGAAATCGAAAAAAAAATCGCTCTACCCTTAAGAATAGGTTTATGAAGCGGTAGATAAACTGAGTAATAAAAAACTTTATTAAATAATATTTTTCAGCCCGGGCAACGCCAGGCGCAAAACAGCTAGTTAATATTTATAAAACTAATTAACTATTAAAGAAAGCACGTTGAGGTTAAAATAAAAGAAAATCGAAAAGAATGATATGTTAGGTAGGTAGGCAGCCGCCTTTTGGACAGCTCACTTGGGTCCTTCAATAAACGTGGTCCCGTTGTGTTACCTATAAAAGAGATGAGAAAAAGAAAATATAGGGAGAGAAGAAAGGTGAAGAAAATAGTAGTGCTCAAGTGGCCTTACTGGGATCCCAGCTGAAACGTTCAGAATCCCTGATGAACAAGATTATCCTATTCACATCTATGCGGATAGACACGTCAAATCTGCCAGTATCGGGTTACCAAAATGTTTGGCTCTCCGATGGGCGTATGCCGGACCTTGGCATAAGAAGTGCGCTACCGTATCTTTCTCCTCCACATCCTGACATCCCACACAGTAGTCATTGTGGGGAATTCCCATTTTACTGGCGTGTGCGCCGAATCGTGGACTGTGCCCCGTAACGGCTGCAACTAGGTTGCGTAGCTGGTTCCGGGACAGTTGGATGATCTTACCCTTGCGCCGGCGATCAAATGGGGGCCACACCATCCTCGTGTTAAAACACGTGGATTCACGTCGCCATTTGTCGTTGGCTATCTGAAAAAGTGAATTTTCGTTCAGCCTCTTACTCGCACTGAGCGAGATGCCAGGCGTATGATCTATCTCATTAGAGAGTAGAGTCGTACCATGCCTGGCTAATTCATCGGTAACACTGTTGCCATTTATACCCACATGTCCAGGCACCCAAATGTGTGCCAGATTTGAATGTCTCGCCATCTCATTAAGAGACGCCCGGCATTCTTGGACAATTCTAGGGATTTGATAGCCGCTTGGTTGTCGGTGAAAATACAGATATCCCTGAGTGATATCCGTTGGCATCCTAACCAATCTGCAGCCCGTTTTATAGCCATGATATTGGCTTGAAATACGCTACACTGATCCGGTAGTCGAAATGAGAGCCTGTAATCCAGTTGACTCACAAAGACGCCACCCCCCACTCGGCCGTCCATTTTGGAGCCATCAGTAAAAACCTCAAGTGTCTCCTCAGGAATGTCGAGACCCTCCTTCCAATGGGACCTGTCCGGAATCCTTGTTACAAACACGGTTTCGAACGAGGATATAGGACTGCAGTAGTCGATGTTCTCTGCGGCACCATGCTGCCTCAGGATTCTTGCATGACCGTATGGTTTATACGACCATGCGTTTATTGCCGCAAGCCTAGTGGCTGTGTTCTCGGATAATTGTGTTGCGAGAAGATCTACTGGCAGCCAATGAAGCATATCAAGTAGTCCTTTCGTCGGAGTGGAGCGAAGTGCGCCTGTTATCAGCAACGCACTTGTCCTAAGGATCCTATTGAATGCCTTTTGGTGTGTGGCCTTCTCCGTCGCCACCCACCAAACGGTTACTCCACACTCAGAAAATTATGTAAGTTACTACATGTTAGTTATTTGTATATTTTACAGTAGTTAATTGTTTTCAACTACAAAGTCAGTTGTTTTTGTATGAAAAATATGAAACAACTATTTCTGTTAGTTATTTTAAGTCGATTTTTTGATCAACTAACAAAAAAGTACTGTGATGTAGTAACAGTTATTTAAAGTAGTTAATTTTATTTTTTTTGTCTCTGAAAAATTTTCAAACTTTTTTTTCAAAAAATAAATTTTTGTTTTTTTATTTTTCACAACTTAAAAAAAAGAAAACTTGGAAAAAATTTGGTCTTCAATTTTTTTTTCTGAAAATTAAAAACAAAAAGTTATATTTTGCTTATTCTATTTTTACTACATTTTAGTTGTTTTAACTACAAATGTAAGTAGTTTTTACTACATAAGTCAGTTGTTTTTTGTTAGTTAAAATAACTAACATTGTTAGTTGATTTAACTGAAAAAGTAGTTGACCCCAAAACAACTTACAAAGTAGTTATTTTAACTGACATTTTCAGTTGATTTTACTAACATAATTTTTTGAGTGCACTCAGAAAATTATGTAAGTTACTACATGTTAGTTGTTTGTATATTTTACAGTTGTTAGTTGTTTTCAACTACAAAGACAGTTATTTTTGTATGAAAAATATCAAACAACTATTTCTGTTAGTTATTTTAAGTCATTTTTTTGAACAACTAACAAAAAAGTACTGTGATGTAGTAACACTTATTTAAAGAAGTTAATTTTATTTAGCTTACCTCTGAAAATTTTTCAAAGTTTTTTTTCCAAAAAATAAAAATAAATTTTCGTTTTTTTTTTATTTTTCACAACTTTTTAAAAAAAAAAAAAAAAAAAACTTTGAAAAAATTTGGTATTCAATTTTTTTTCTGAAAAACTTTTTGAAAAAAAACATTGATTATTTTATTTTTACTACATTTTAGTTGTTTTGACTACAAATATAAGTAGTTTTTACTACATAAGTCAGTTGTTTTTTGTCAGTTAAAATAACTTACATTGTTAGTTGATTTAGCTGAAAAAGTAGTTGACCCCAAAATAACTTACAAAGTAGTTATTTTAACTGACATTTTCAGTTGATTTTACTAACATACTTTTTTGAGTGTATATATTGTATCGCGTTGTTGATTTTCTTTAAATTAATTAATAAAAAATTGTCCTCTTTTTGGGTCAAATGTCCTCCTTTTTTGAGGTTGACGTCCTCTTTTTCTCGGAATGGAAATGGCAACCCTAGTCATAGGTTAGGTTGGATGGGCGTCCTCCAATTTGGCGAATTCACTCGGAGGCCGTAAGGCCCATTGTGATTCCTTTAAAGTTGTCTCCCTACTCCCCTCCGATATACAAAATTCTACCTCTCAAACCACCCCGATTCTCTAAGGTATTCTGCTAGAGATGTCAATGGTACACTGTTTAGGCAATCCAGGTCATCAAAAAATCGTTGCCCCAAATACTTAAGACGACATTTCATCAGACCCGGACATTCACACAACAAGTGCTTCACTGACTCCTCCTCCTCCACTTCTACAAAAGTCACTGATAGAAATTCAGATTATACAGTGTCCTGTCAGTACTCCTACTAATAGGCTAACCGTCCGTTTGCCAAAGGTAAGAAGACTTTCTGTTCTTAGGATTTGGCAGTGGCAACATGGTTCGCGATATCCTGCACGTGGTCAGCGATATCCACCTATCCTTCATCCTATTCTCTGATATCCTATCAATTTCGTTCACCAACTCCACTATAGGAACCGAGATATCAGGTTCGACAAGTTCCCCCACCGACTCGGAGCCATTTCTTGCACATTCATCAGCTAATTCGTTACCATCGACCCCACTATGTCCGGGGACCAAATTTAATTTGACTGTGTGCTGAAATGAGTCATAAGAGTCACTCTTGTGTCAGCGTGAGTAAAACCAGATCATGTTTTTACTAATGTCCCATTACGTCCATCGCAGTTTGTTTCATAAAACGGTAACAAATGGTATGTTTATCTACCACTATTCGTCGCACTCCCACACATAATGTAGTACCATTTGTTAGCCTATTTTTATACCCTCCAACCACAGTATGGGGGTATACTCACTTTGTCATTCCGTTTGTAATGGGCAAAATCGGGCCAGGGGAAAAAAAGTTCCCCCTTGAAGAACTGAACCAACATCTGAAAAAATACACTTTTTTACATGTTTTTTTGTATTTTTGTTAAATAAATGAAACATTTGGTATATTTATCTCGATGGGAATGAGCTCTCAAAGTCCCCCACTGACCCCCATCACCCCCCCCCCCCCCCCCCAAAAAAAAAACGCCCTGACAATTTTTTTTTTATTTTTTTTACATTTTGGAGGGTATAAAAGATTCGGCACAGCCGAATTTAATACTCTCACTTGTTTTTTGTTAGAAGGTATCTTTAACCATATTAGATATATTTTAACACTTGGTTGCAAACAAATCTCAATACAAGCTTTATTGAATTCCCAGGAAAATTTTTTGGAACAAATTCCTGGTTCAATAGATTCTTGAATATATTCCACGGTAATCACAACAGAATTTTCTATGTTAAATTATTTAAAAAAAAAACGGTACAATTTCAAACAAAAATCATTGATTCTGGAATGTTAAGTAGAACCGGTTGCAGGCTAATTTGATGCGTTCTGGAACCGATTATTTGGAACAGAAAATTTTGCTGGGTTATTAGGTCCCTAGGGAACTTATACCTCATTGAACGTTGAAAATGCTTATATTTAAAAAGGCATTTTAGAAAAACACGTTTTGACAATAAAAAACTGGTCTAAACGGTTTTCGAATAGTCAAGATTTTTAAAGAACCAACCGTTGCAAACCACAAAAAACCAGGCTTAGAGTAGAAACAGAACAAGCCCGGCACGACTTTTTCCATACGATTTGACAGATAAAACCGGTGGCCGGCGCCGGTGTGAAATAAAACTTGTTCTATTTTTTAAAGGTGGCAAAACTCATTCTAATTGGAAACCGTCCCCCGTGCCGTGCTTGTTCTGTTCGTACTATTACCCCGGCTTCGAAAAACCGGTACAATTACACTGAAAAAAATCTTCGTGAAAATATGAAAATTGACATAGGCTTAATGAAAAATGACTCACGTTTTCAACCGAAGACAGGTTGCATTTGATCAATGAAACTGGTGTCATTAAAGTTCCATTCAATGGAAACTTACATGGAAATAACGAAAATATTCTTAGCACTTGCTAAAAACGTTTAATGGATTTTGTCATTAAATGTATGAACGTATGCATTGATTAAATGTGGAATAGCAGTAGGTAATACCATATTCGCATTCATTTAAACTAACTTAATTATTCGTTTCCCCATACAATTCATCTGTCAAAATTAAACGCCGTTTAAATTTGACATTTAAATTGTATGGGGAAAACGAAAAATTAAACTAGTTTAAATGAATGCGAATATGGTATTAGTAAGAAAAATTGCAACACAAAATGGAAATTAATGAAAATCATTTATAAGAATTGATGAGTCACGTGTAACCGTCGCTGAAACTATTTAATTTACGTGATTATAAGGTAGAATAAACACTTTCATATTTTATCTATAGTTTTCACTTAGTAAATTGCGTATAAAATGTCTGGGCTTAAGTCAAGTTTACGTCCACCCCTTCATTTGCAACTTTAAAGTCGCACCCTCCGACAAAAGTGGTACCACTGGATGAGGTCCTTAGTGGATGCACAATATTTCATTTGATTTAAAGGGGTGGAGAAAAACTTGACTTAAGCCACAAAATAAACCACACATGGCAAGCGAAGCTATTCACATGGCAAATAATAGAAGAGACTGGAGAATAACTAGTAGTTTATCTAATATACAACAGATTTCTTTTGTAAAAGCTAAATATTTTTTTATTTTTTTATTTTTTTTGTTCTATATTTATATTTTTATAATAATTTGTATTATTAAATGTATGTAGTATAGTATGTTATGTCACTATTCTCTGCCAAAAGCTAAGGAATAAAGAGAGAAAAACCACAAAAAAAACAACACACTTTTATTCACAGTTTTTTTTAATATTAATTTTTCACTTCTCACACTATATCGTTAAATTTAAATACAAAAGTAAAACCGCGAAAAAATATATGAAATAAATCTAATTTTAGTAAATATATAATTTTTCGTAAAGAAAGTCTAAAAAAATTACATGAAAACTTGTGCCGTTCCCATCAGCTGTTTTTTATTTGTCTCATTTTTCGCGTCAAAAACATACTTAGTGTCTCTTCACAATACAGCGGCAAGCAGCAGACAGCAAATTTTCCACATGCATCTTGTTGTTTGCTGTATGAAGAATTTTGATGTCTGCTGCTTTCTGCTGTATTGTAAAAAGACACTAAACAGACTCGAAAGACGACAAAAAACAACAAGTTTTATAAACAAATTTAATGACATTTTTTAATAAAATTGTGAAATCTAATGAAGCAAATTTTATGAAATTTGTTCCCAATATGCATGATATTTAATTAAGCATATGAATTCCTTCATTGGTTAAATGAAAACAAAATAATGAATCCATTTCATTTATATCACGAAGGTTTTTTTTTAGTGTACCCTAATACTTACACTAAGAAAATTATGTCATTAACTGTTTGTACACTCAACCAAAAATCATTGTATTCCCAAAGAAAATCGTGGTAAATTCAACAGAAATCATTGTTGATTTTGACCCTACAAATATTTATGTTGATTTCAATAAAAATTGTTGTCAGTTTTTGTAAAAGTTGATCAACTCGTTCTTTTGTAAATCAACTCGTATTTTTTGTAAACTCAACTCATATTTTTGTTGATATAAGAAATTTTATTAATAAAAAAAAGCTTGTTGTTATTTGTTAATATTCTTTTATTAAGTAAAAATCACAATATTTTTTAGAATTATCACCGGCTTTTTAAGCTGCACGAGATTTTCACACACACTTCGTTTATTTATGTTATGCACTCGTAAGCCATTCTCCAGTTTTCTAATGACACCAAATCAAAAACCTTAAAAAAAACAAAAAAAAATTATAATATAGTATGAATACATAAAGTAACCAATGTATTTTATTACTTACCAAATATTTACAGATCAGAATCTGATCATCAGATCCTATTTTTATTTATTTTTATAATATTAAATATTTTTATAAGAAACAAGCACATAAAATAATTTTATAAGAGACAAACAAATTTCACATTGCAATGCATTGCTACCAACTTGATAATACAAAAATGAACGAACAGGGTTGTTTTTTCTTTTTTGGTTTTATCTATTGAATTCTGTATAAGCGTTGTAAAAAGTTGATTCAACTTTACTGATTATTCAACGATATCAACATTAATTTTTGTTGAATACGGCAATATTCTGTAAAACTTGATCTACAATGGGTTTACTAATTTTTCTACTAAGATATTTCTATGAGTGTAGTTTATTTAAAAAAGTAATCAGTAAAGTTATTTTAAAAGAAAAATCACTTATTTTATTAAGGATTTGTGTTTTGTTCTACATATTTCTGTAGTTAATAAAAAATAATTACTGTCTTAAAAATGAATTTTCTGTTTTATTCATTTTCGGTAGTAAAAAATGTCTTCTATAGTTTTTTAATGTTTTTTGTTAGTCATTATATTAACATTAACAATTGACTGTAATATGTTGAGGGTGGGTTGTACAAGCCTAAAATAAGGAATTTTTTACACTCAAAAAAGTATGTCGGTAAAATCTACTACAAAAGACAGTTGTTTTGACTACATTTTGTTGTTGAAAAGGCGTCCACTACATATTACGGTAAAAACAACTGAACATGTTGTTGTTTTTAACTATTGATTTTCAACTACAAAATGTAGTAAAAACTACTACAAAAGACGGTAAAAACAACCCATGCCAAAACTACTACTAATAGAATAAAAACAACTGTTTATATACAGTTGTTTTTACTACACTTGCCTGAAATTTTATTTAAAAAATTTCTTAAACGTTTAAGTGATTGATATTTATTTATTTAAAAAACAATACATTTCAGCTGGTTGTATAAAATTTCGACATGAAATTAAAATTTTTTGGTGTATTTATCTGGAATTATAGAAGAAAAAAATTATATTAATAAAATGTTAAACAAAATAAATTGATTGTATTTACCTTTGTTTTTTAATAGTTTATTTCAAATTCTCACCACTACTGATCAAAATTTGTCTGGAATAAAAAAAAACTAAATGCTTTGGTAAAATTGATTTATAAAAAAAAATAATTAATTTGCAATGTTTCAAAAAAGTATGTACCTGTTCTGTTGTGTATACAAAAAACCAAAATAAATGCATACATTTCTTTCGCTCAAGAATATTTTTCCAAAAACATATTTTTTGTTATAATTAAATTTAATAAATTGTAATTTAATTTATTTAGATATTATTTATTTGGTATAAAAATAATTCCTTCCGCATCCCGCACGACCAACTCTTTCGACACATTCGTTTGCAATAAAAATTTCTAGAAAAAACGAGTTTTTAGAAAAAAAAACTAAAAACTTCATAAATCAACTATTGCTACAGTATAGTATATTTTTTGTATTTATTTTTTGAAACTACTACAAAAAAAAAATAGTTTGAGATTTTTCATACAAAAACGACCGAAATTGTAGTTAAAAACAACAGCTACTACTTACTACACAAACGACCGTCATGTAGTAACTGCAATAATTTTCTGAGTGTAGGCAAGTCCATGGCGCTCAGATTTAAAATAGTCCATTGTACCGTACCCTGAGAAGAAAAATTAGTAAGGGTGAGAAAAGGTTTAGAAGAAAACAAATAAAAAAGGGCTTGTTCAGAATTTCTCAGTTGCTTTCACACACTTGAGAAAATCAGACAAGGGAAGTCCATGGACCGTTTCCATTGACATAATATCAGAACCCAAAATCCGCAGTCTATCCCTTGAGAACGCTGGACAACAACAGACATAATGTTCAGTTGTGCACTGAAAAAAAAGACATAACTAAAATTAAGGAAAAAATGTCTTTGAAAATTTATCATGAATTTTCCTAAAATTTAGTAAAATTTAACTAAAAAATGAGAAATTTTCTAAACATCATCGTATTTCTCTTCTTTGAATTGAGGAAGTGTATTTCGTAGAATTTAGTTAATAACTTCTGAGAATTTAGTAAATAACTTCTTAGAATTTAGTTAAAAATTCAAAATGGCGATATCTCGAAAACTAAGCGAGATAGAGCGAAACGGACGAAATTTTCAAAAGAAAGACTACAAAGAATAATATGGAATAGCCTAGCTCTGCATATCTGTCGGGGTCTCAAGACCCTAAATTTAGATCTAAAATTTGAAATTCCATAGATTTTATATATGCACATTAGCGCGTCCCGAATTCAAATTTTTTTTAGCTTGCCCCCTCAGACGATGGGGATTTAGGACCATTTTACGGGGAAAAAAAAAAAAAAAAATTGGACAAAAAACCAGTTGGCTTCCAGCAGCTAAAGATTGCAATCTTAGTGCATTTTGAAAAAAAAAATTTTTTTGTTGTCCAAAAATTTTGACGCCAAAAGTTGCGCAATATAGAGTACATTTGAGGAAAAATATTAACAAAATTTCCATGGAGTCATTTTGGTGCAGCGTTGCATCTCAAAGATCAAAACGTGTACTTAATTTTTACTTTTTATTTCTTTTAAACTAAATTAGTATCAAAATCTGCTTTGATACAGTTTTAACGAATGAGCTCTTTTTTGCGCAGGTTTTGAGACCAATTTAGCTTAAAAGAAAAAATAAAAAAAATTTAAGTCACACTTTTCATCTTTAAGATGCAACGCTGCACCAAAATTACTCCATGGAAATTTTATTAATATTTTTCCAGGAATGTACTCTATATTGCGGAACTTTTGGCATACATTTTTTAAAAAACAAAAAAAATGTTTTTTTTTCATAATGCACTAAGATTGCAATCTTTAGCCGCTGGTAGCCAACTGGTTTTTTGTCCAAAACTTTTTTTGTTATTTTTCCAGTAAAAGGTTCCTAAATCACCATCTTTTGAGGGGGCAAGCATTTTCAAATTCGAAAAAAATCCGAATTCGGGACGCGCTAATGCACATATCTCGGTAAATACTGCCAACACGAGAAAAAGTCCAACGGCATTTTTGTAGCTCTTGACTCGTAGAACACTTCTGCAAAATACCCGAAAGCCCTCCGATTATTAGTTTTTGAGATATCGAGTTTTCTCAAGACCCTATCAGATCCCTTATTACCGTATCTCAAAATCTAAGCAAGTTAGAGCAAAACGGACACAAATTTTGGGTCAAAATCTATGGGGACCCTAAATGACCGCGGTCTTGAGTTAACAAGGGGCTGGACACATGGGGTCCGAACCCATGTGTCCAGGGTCTAGACCCAATCCAGTTTTAAAATGTGAATGAACTAAAGTGTAATATAATTTTTCCCATTTTCTAGTTAAAATTGGCTTAAAATTAATTAACTTTGTTTTCCTTATTTTTGGGAAAATTATGAACTAAAACCAAGAAAAAAAATCTTTGGAGCCAAATCATTCCCTCTTTTTCTTAAAATTCAGTTAATTTTCCCAGATTATAGTTCACTTTTTTTTGAGTGTGTCCCTATCTCAGACAGTGTGTCCCGTAATTAAGCCAGTAAGTCTGCAACAGTCTATTCTACTGAGACTTAGTAGATAGTTAGCCACTTTCTTGGCTAACTATCTACTAATCACAAAACGTTTGGTATTCTTGCATGCCAACTCATTTGACCATCTTTGCATGAAAATTGTTTTCATATGAGAGTTGATCCAACGCATCAGCCATGTCAAGCCTATACCAATCTGTGGTTCTGGATTGTGAGGAAGTGTATCGGAGCCAAGATTTGCCAAAGAGTCAGCAATCTCGTTTCCCCGTATTCCCCTATGACCCGGAACCCACAGAAGACTGACGCTATTCACACATGAGGCCTCATTGAGTCTGCATCTACATTCCTGGACAACTTCAGATGAAGTGACTGGAGATTCAAGTGTAGTGAGCGCAGCCTGGCTGTCACTGTATATACTGATTCTCCTATCCCTCCCCAGTCGGCAAAAAAAAATCACAACTATGTCACTGCTGACTCTCCCTTTATAAAATTGCTGACATTTTCATACAATTTTTCAAAATGTCATCAATGACATGTCAGTAGTATCACTGTTATATTTATTAAGATTAATAGTGCGTTTACATTGGATTTCTAATTTAATAAATTGCGATTTTAATCTACTTTGCAATCTGTACCGTTTACATTGGCATTTTTTACATTTGAGAAGATTAAGATTGGCATTTATAACAACAAATTGGTAATAAATGTGTGTGACTGCGTCAAAAGACAGCGACGGTAATTAGTCGTCGTATGATTAACAAGGACAGTGACGGCGTTTACAAATAACAATGACGGCGGCATAAACATATTTGGCGGCGTCATCAAAACGGCAGGCTTTGTGTCGGTGTTTTTCAGTGTTGGAAAATGCAAATAATAGAAATACATTGTTGTATTTAACTTTACCAGATTGCGTTTGCCGATTAGAGTGTAAACTACTAGATTGAACAAAATAAATTTGTATGGACAATCTAATAGATTGAAACTGGATTGGAGCCACAATCTACTTTAAGCTAGCTTAGAGGACCAGTGTAAATGCACTATAACCAGGCTACAACTTTGCTGAACACCACTTTGCGATATTTGGACATTTAGATAATCAAAATTAGCGAAAAAGCAAAAAAACAATACAATTTCCTTATACGATACTTACTAACTTCATCTTAATGTTCGAATATAGTAATGTGATGTTCAGCGAAGTTATTAAGCTAAACGCCGGTTACAACTTTGCTGAACATCACTTTGCGAAATTCGGACATTTAGATGGTCAAAATGTAGGAAAATATTGGAAAATTTGACCGATATAACTTTCCCCGATAAGCAGAACCCCCGCCGATTTGGGCTGTCGCATAGTGTAATTATAGGCGTAAATTTCACCCTTAAACCTGAGTTTGGGCCGTTAAAAAAAATACGTGTCGAATTAAATTTTGTTCTGAACAACATATCCAATTTTCATGAAGATCGGAGGGTGACACCAGGAACTCTTCCCTTGTTAGTCCCATATAAAAATTTTGCCCGATATTCAGATAAATCGGTCAATTGGCAACAAAAAGGATTTTCACTCAAATTTGGTGCTTGTGTTTTTGCTACAGTAATTAAAGATCCAACAAAACATTGATCCAATCAGTTCATGTTGGACTTGGGACCCATTTTCCGGGAAACACGGTCTTGATCGACTATAACACTACGTGACAGTTTTTTGACCAAATGTATCTGACACCTAATCTTTATGTACAATTGTCCGCTGAATCCGAATATGAAGTCAGAATGGTCAAAAGTAGAACAGTTTTCGAGATATTCGAAAATAAGCGTTTTTTGTGTTTTTAAAAAAGATGATGTCACTTAAATGCAAATATCTTCAAAGCTATTCGTCGATTTATGTATTTCTTTTTTTTTAATGAAAGATAATAAAATTACTAAAATAACCATGGGTCGCTTGTGAAGATTAGTTAAGAAATGACAGAGTTACAGTGGACAAAAGTTCAAACTTCATGAAAAATTTGATGATTTTTTGCAATTTTGCTCTTTTCAAGTTATTGTTTTTAAACCAAACAATTAAAAATTATAATGTTTTATTACATAGGACATTATTTTATTTCAATACGAACATTTTGCGCCCAACAAGACCCAGATTGGTGCAAAAATGACAAAGCTACAGAAGATTTAGTGAATTAATCCACCTTTCATTACTAACATTTAGCTTTGTATATTTACTTGTGTTTTAAAAAAAAAATCGAAAAGTGGGATAATTCAATTAATCTACTGTAACTTTGTCATTTTTGCACCGATCTGGATCCTATTGGGCACAAAATGTTCGTATTGAAATAAACTAACGTTTTAAGTGATAAAATTTAAAAAAAATTTATTGTTTGGTTTTAAAAAAATAAGTTGAAAAGAGCAAATAACGGTAATTTTCTCGATTTTCTCGTAAATATCTCGAAAACTGTTCTACTTTTGACCATTCTGACTTCATATTCGGATTCAGCGTTCGGATTTACATAAAGATTAGGTGTCAGATTCATTTGGTCACGACTTTGTTGAAAATTTGTGACACAGTGTAATTTTTTTACTCTTAACTTGTTTTGATTTTGGGGAATTTTAATTTTTCTGATCCGTTTATTCCAACTTAATGTTAATTTTTTCCACGATAATTTTGTTTTTCAAACTAAAATGAGTTACTTTCAGAAGCGAATATGTGTTAGTTTGTATTTGACCATTGATATTCTGATACAAATTAAAACATGAATAATTTCTTTATTAATAATTTATTTTTAGATACGAATTAATTAACTTTTTCTTTATTTTATTTTTTTCAGGAGTTGTGCCGATTAATAGTAGAGGGGAAAAACAACGAATGCATCTACGTGATGGATTTTTGGCCGATCAATTAGATCCCATATATGTCGCTTACAATATGTAAATAAATTATAATCTTTACGCGATTTCAATTATTTATATTCATACATGAAAAAAAAAACATAAACATTCATACATAAATATATATTTAATCATAAATAACTTAACAAAACATTAAAATATGTCAACATATTTTTACGATGCAATAAATATTAAGCATTTGTAGTTTCAAATCAAAACAGATTTTGTTTTATTCAGTTCAATTCTGCTCCTTACATGCGAGTTAAATGCGTGATGAGCGTTGACGTTGCGGATCTGCATTGACTGTCAGGCTTTTATGTTTTTAAGCAGTTATGAAATCCTTTAAATGTGTAAATCCCAGCAAAACTTTAATTACAAATTAATGTACAAAATAAGGCATAGTACACAGAAAACAAGTAAAAAAGTTAAATTCGGCCTTGCCGAATGTAGTGATACCCTCCACAATTTCAAAAAGATTATTGCAAAAAACTTTATTTAAAAGGAAATTACTTTTGAAAAAAAAAAAAAAAACAAAATTGAAAAAAAAATTCCGCGAAAAAAAATTTTGGTACAAAAAAAAAAATCCGCGATTTTTTTCTTTTAGATTTAGATTTAGATTTATTTGGGTTAAATTATTAGAACAATAAGAATACAATTCTTTTTTAGTTCAAATGGTATAACATAAGGCACGACATAAGGTTATAAGTTGATATTAAATAATTTAACAAAAATAATATTTAATAATTAAATGATAAAATATTTAAAATAATTGACAATAAACATTGTTTAAAACTTAATGATAATGGTTTGACTTTTTAGTATAAAGTATAGAAGATCATGATAGAAGAAAGATAGAAATTTTAGATTGTAATTAAAAACTTGATTCTAGATACTTCCAACGTTTTCAAACAGAGCTTTTTTAAAGTCATTTATCCTATGCATGGGTTTAACATTATCAGGCAAGTCATTCCAAAGTTGTATAGCGTTTATGAAAAAAAATCTACTAGAGTTAAGATAATTATGTCTTGGTAAAATCAGTGTCATACAACGAGTGGATCGACCAAAAATTATTTTCTCATAGAGGTAGGCAGGTGTTTTCTGATATAGAATTCTATGTAGAAATAAAATATTTCTAATGCGCAGATATACTTCTATGTCACAGCCCAGAATCATTGTTTTCCATGAAGAAATACTGTCATAACGGCGAAGACCATATACATAACGCGTTACATTATTAAAAGTAACCTGAAGCTTATGAGACGAGTGAGAGTCTAACTCACTATAAACCTCAGCTGAATAAGTCATCAGAGGAAGAACCAATTGAATAACTAGCCTTTTTTTCAACTCAACAGGTGTAAAGTAGGATGACACGCGCAAATTGCGTAAAGTCAAATATACGTTACGTATTACGTGATTAATATGATCAACACATGATAGAGAAGAATTAACATAGAAGCCTAAGTACTTAACTTTCTCAACGTATTCAAGCGAGGAATTGCCCAATCTAATGGTTGGTAACTCTTCAATATAGACCCTGTTCTTACTGACAGGAAGGACAAGGGATTTAATGGGATTTAACATTAATTTATTCGCATCTGCCCAACTGCTGATAGATTCCAAATCCTCATTCAGTCTGTAACAGATATCTTCTACGAGACCGGTACGATTAGAAATATACAATTGAATGTCATCTGCGTATGCATGGACATTAACATGTTCACAAACATTAAAAACAACAAATCACAATGGACCTCAGAGTCTAAGTGTGTTGACGTAAAACGTCAGCAGCCACTTACAACCTAACATTAAAAACATCATTAACAAAAATACTAAATAAAAGAGGACCCAGAACCGAACCTTGTGGGACACCAGAAGTTACACCTTTTAGACTAGACTCTCTCCAATAACAACCTTCTGAAAGCGTTCAGACAAGTAGTCACTCACCAACTTTACAGCTGCATTATCAAATCCAAAATAGTGTTTTAGCTTTTTACAAAGTATGAAATGATCCACTCTGTCAAATGCCTTTGAAAAATCCAAAAAACACATAAGCGATAAGTTTCCCCTATCATACTCAGATCTAATATCATCAAGCACCTTTAATGCAGCAGTTGTGCAACTATGGCCAGAACGAAAACCAGATTGTAATGGAGATAATAAGGCATTTTCATTAAGATAGTCAGTAATTTGTCTGGACATAAGGGATTCAAATACTTTCGCAAGAACAGGTAGTATGCTAATGGGTCTAAAGTCACCGAGGACAATAGAGGATGATTTTTTTGCAATTGGAATAATCCTTCCTATTTTCCAAAGTGTAGGGAAAGAGGAAGTGGTAATGCAATGGTTGAAGATATGTGTAAGCGTGCTAAACACATATGGCAATGCTATTTTCAAAAATTTTACACTAACACCATCCTCACCAATTGCATTAGAGCTAACGTTCAATACGGACTTACATACATCAATCTCAGAAACAGTACTGAACTTGAAGCTACTTTGACAAAATAATAAAGGATTAAGTTGGAAGGTATCAGAAATCGCCGTTTCATTTCCAGAAAAAAAATTGTTAAGTTCATCCGGATCCAGATTGCACTCAGAGTCTGCGCGCCGGTGGACTCCTAAGCTTCTTATATTTTTCCATAACTGTTTAGATGGTAAGGACGTATTCAATTTACCCATAAAGTAAGTTCTCTTTGATTCCCTTGTTACTAGGTTAGCACGATTTCTAGCCCTTGTGTATAAGAGCCGCTTTAACGTTGAAGGCTGTCGCTTCCATGCAGTATAACATCTATTCCTTTCACTAATCGCGTTTTTCACTTCAGTAGTAAACCACGGACATGAACAGTTCTTAACATAAAAACTGCGTAAGGGAACATTTTTATCGTAGACTTCCTGTACCAAAGATAAAAAGACATTGACTTTACTATCTACTGTGGACTCATACCAGCAGTCATTAAAAGTCAAGTTGGAAAGATCAGCATATACATTTGGGAGATTAATTGACTTAAAATCCCGAAAAGTTATCAGTCTAGTAGTATCATCTCTAATTAAGTTAATATTCACAGAGCAAAACAATAAATCATGATCAGAAATAAATGAAATTTGATCAAACAAAAGCAGAGTACTCATATCAGACAGTAAAATTAAGTCAATCAGACTGGGAGTGCTATTTGAACAAAAACGAGTTGGCATTTGACAGTTAACAATTGACAAACCAACAGAGTTTACGAGATCGAGAAACTCACGACTATTAGAGTCATCAACCAATATATTGACATTAAGGTCACCACAAGTAACATAAAAATCATATTCAATAATAAATTTTTCAAATTCGGTAAAAAATGGGTCAGTGCTAAAGTTTCTACTAGGATTGTATACACATGATACGAGAATTCTAGTCACATTGTCATATATCTCCACATTAATAAATTCAACATCAGAACCATTCGATTTGCTAACCAATTTTGATTTCAGATTCGATCTACAGTATACGGCAACGCCACCACCTTTCCTATCCACTCTTGTGTTATGAAAAAGATTGTACCCATTTATCACATAATGAGCTATAGGTAAATCTACATTAAACCATGTTTCAGTTACACAAATAATATCAACTCGTGAGTTTTCAAACATATATCTAACTTCATCAAGTTTTGTGCCATTTAGACTTCTGGCATTAAAATGTACTATGTTCAGTCCGCGTCTCTGTTTACACAAAACATTCAACAAAGCAGAGTTTATATCACCATTGCTTCGATTTAATCGAGCCATAACAAAAAAAAAAATACTGAGATAAAACCTCTGTTGTTAAAAAAAAAAAAAAAGAAAAAGGTAACAGAATAGAAAAAATATAAAAAAGAGAAAAAGAAAAACTAATAGTCTTACAAGTTACAAGCGAGTTAAACTTTTGTCAAAAACGAAAAACAAAACTAATAAATAAGTAATATAATGAATAAATGAACAATAAGATTAATTGGAAATAATGTCAATCAGTTCCTGTTCACTAACAACGTTGATAGATGTAGATTTTTCCTGTAGTCTGACATAAACTTTTCCTCTATTTGAGAACGCGCTTTAAATTTTTTTTTCACGCTTAAGGGTTAAGGCTTGTTGAAGTATTTTCCTATTATCTCCGCTAAGACTTTCATATATACGAAAAGTAGTGTCCCAGTCAAAACCAGCTGAACGCATGGACACTGTGCTCTGAGTCCTCTTCCTATATTCAGAAAATGATTTAAGTGTACGATTTCTGTCAAAGGGAGAGTAAAATTTAACAATAACTGCAGAGTTTTTGTTTTCTTCAGATTTAGGACGAACTCTTAAAATATCTCGTATTTGTGGAGCCAGGTAGTTAATGGAATTACAAACTTTATTAAAAATACTTTTAAGATTTTCTGAATCATTAAATTGAATTCCAAATATTAGTGCGTCTGCAGAAATATCCTTCACTGTACTGTGTTTTTGTGTTTCTTTGTTTTTAATGTTATTTATTTCCTTTTTTAAATCATCAATTTCTGCAGTTAATTTGTCAACAGCACTCAGTTTGCATTCAATATCTGTAATACGGGCCTCTATCTCATTTGTTCTCTCGGTTATTAGTTTAATCTCACTCTCAATTTTATCTATAAGTTTTGTTTCCAATAAGGTGAGTTCATTTGACAAACGATTAAAAATAAGTTCAGCATGCGTCTGCAATCTCTCTTCCATTTGTCTCATTTCTGTTAAAACTGATTTTAAAGTTATTCCTCCATCATCCAGCTTTAATGTTTTAAGAGCTGGTGATTGTACGGTTATGTTGTTTGTACAGGGAGATTGTTGTTGTTTTCGTTTATTAGACATTTATTTTCTTTATTTTTGTATTTATATTCAAGTATTGGTTTTACTTTTGTTTATATATTCGTTAACAATTTTATATGTAAAAAAAAAATTACAATAGTTCTTTTTGAAAAAATTGTCACCAAAAAACTCGTTAACTTCACTTATTAATATATATTTATGAAGCTACCGATTTATATATATTTTGTATAAAAATCACAGATTTTAATATGGTGTATTTAAAAAGTTATTAATAAAAAACGATGCAGTAAAAATTATGCGACTTGGTACGAAATATTTCGTATTTTTTTTTTTTTTTTTTTTTTTGTCAAAAAATATGTTCGTGCTTGTTTAAATACCATTTGGTGTTCAATTATGTTCACATATGTCAACCAGAAGCCGAATTAGAGCATTTTGTATTTTTAGGTTATGTTGAATGTACTGAAATTTTTGAGGTGTGTTTACATTTTCGTTCATAACTTTTGAACCGCTGAACCGATATCGCTCAAATGCAATACCAAACTTCTCGGGAGAACTTCCAATATATATTTTAAGTTTCAGTCATCTCTGTGCAATATTTTGTCCGCGAGAGCATTTTCCACAGACAGACGGACAGACGGACATCGCTAGAATGTCTTAAAATCGATCGGGCATCATGAATATATATACTTTATGGGGTCCCAGACCGATATTTCGATGAGTTACAAACGGAATGACAAACTTATATATACCCTCTATCACTAAGTGGAGGGTATAAAAATATGGAGGAACAGATTTGAGTAATCACTTGTTTAAATTTAAAAACAAAAATTAAGTAATTTTTTAATTGACGCAATTAAAAATTTACTTAAAAATTTTAAAAATAATTTAAGTAAACAATTTAATAAAAATTAAATAGTTTTTTTATTTTTTTTTAACTCTCATAGTTTTTTGAATTCTCGTTTAGTTTATAGTTTTTTGTGTATGTATATGAAAGTTTGTAATCGTCTTTATAAAATTTTCCTATGTTTTTTGAGACATAAATATGTTTGGTAAAGTTTGAAAAAACAAGTTTTTTTGTTTTTTTTGTAAAAAAATTTTAAAACTTTTTTAAACTTTAAAAAAAATAAATACATAAATTTTGAGTAAACCTTTAATTGTGTCAATTAAAGATTTACTCAAATTTTTTTCAAACATTTAATAAATTTTTATTAAAAATTTATTCAATACTATTAAATCGTTTACTGGTACAAAATTGAGTAATTTTTTACTCAATAGTATTAAAAATTTACTCAAATATTTTTTTTATTTTTTTCTGTGTATGTACACCTTATTTGGTATACTATGCCTTAGTAGTGTCCTGTCGTTCAAATAATACACACGTCCTTCTGTCCGCCAATTTGTTATCGTATTTGTCTGTTTTCTAGTCTATTAAAAACAAAAAGAAGATAAAATTGAATCGTCAAAAAAAATACATAAATAATATTATCTTGAGCAAATAATTCACATATTACAAAATCATTTAAATTAAGAAAAAAAAAATACTAATTTGAAATTAATAATAAATATTGTGCATCTCTAAACCGGTTTTAAATATATGGGCAAAAATATTTTTTTTGTTACTATTTGACATTTGTTTTTTTTTTTTTATTTTTTTTTTATGGCACATTATTATCGTTTTGTACGATTATTAGCCGATACTTAAGCATGCGAAATCTGTTATAGTAGCTCACTTTCATCAATGCGCCCGAAAGTTATGGCGGTTTTAAGTTGGATGATTTTAAAAAAATTCTTAAAAATCCAGTTTTTGGTCGATTTTAAAAAATTTGGAAAATATTTATAGAACATACTAAGAGCTATAAATATAGTCCAAAATGTATGTCCTATGTTTATTATTTGGCGAGATACACGGAAAAATATATATTTTTAAATATTTGTTTCACCTTCATTAAGAGCAGCTAAGAACTCATTAGATTAATTTTTTTTTTAAATACAGCTTAGAAGAAGAGAAAATTTCCAATATTATGTAAAAAAATCATTCAAATTCCTTCAACCGTTCAAAAGTTACATTGGTTTAAAAATGGTTTACCATATCATATTATTACTTTTTTAGTACAAATTATAAAGAAAACGCATTTTTTCCTTTTAAGAGTAAATACGCAAATTTTTCCAAACTCAAAGTTGATTTTTGATTTTAAAGGCCTAATTTATATAGGGCAGAGTTGTTTTAATAAGACAAAAGCAAAAAAAAAAAATATAAAAATAAAAAAAAAAAATCTTTGAGGATGCTTTTTAAGGTTAGGAAAATTTTGTTTTATCTGTAAAATTTTTATTACGCCCATCCGATTTTTGGATAAAGCATTGAAAAAGCTTTAGATTTTTTTTATTTCAAGTGATTTGATGCCGCGCCTTGGATGTGCCATCGTAAAATGTCTGGCGATAAAGTGCAGATATTTCCGCTTACAATGACTTTTATGACTATGCCACAGACTAATACAGACTCGACATAAGTGACAGGTGTCAAAAAAGTAATTCTTAACCATATGGTTATATATTTTCAAATTATTCTACGAATTAGGTTAGAAAGAGAAAACTAATATAACGCGCCATAAGAAAAATAGATGCCAGATCGGTTTTTGTTGTTTCACTCACTCCTAATTCGTAGAAAGTATTGCCATGTTAGCGTAAAACGGAATAAAAACCGCTCTGTTTTCTCCTAAAATCGCTTAGTTTTTCCCCATTTTTTCTTATAAAACTCTACTGTCGAGTCTGTATTTAGCAAGGTTGGCAATCGATACGCACCCAGAATAACGGTATTTGGCTATTGTACCGCAACCAATAAAGATATGGACATTTTTAAAAGCGATTATGAAAGTCGATGAAATTTCTAGTATTTTTGAAGTGTTACTTCGTTTTTGTACCGGTTCATTTTCGATATATAGGTCAATACCTTTAAAATACCGTTTCAAACGGTATTATAAAGGTATTGACCTATATTTCGAAAACCAACCGGCACAAACAATAAGTAACACATTAAAAATACTAGAAATTTCATCGATTTCAACATTCGCTTTAAAAAATGTCCATATCTTTATTGGTTGCGATACTATAGCCAAACACCGTTATTCTGGGTGTGTATCGATTGCCAACCTTGGTATTTAGTCTGTGACTATGCTATGCACGAAATCAATTATTTGCATCGCCGCATTACTTCCTAGTCACTTAACATTAAATTTAAGCTTTGTTTGCTAATGCAAAATGCCAAAACAAAATTGCGAATTTTGTAAATTTTTAAAATGTCCCCTAAAATTTTTGCAATTCAAAATTTTAAGATGCCCACTTGACTCGGACGTGTTAATAATGAAAAACTTTAACCCCAAAAAGCGCTGACAAATTTGAAATAAAATTGCGAATGTGCCCCTCGAAAAACAGCTGTTTTCAAAAAAAAATTTCGCTCATTCTCTCAATTTTTGAGGAGACGGTATAACGCCCCTAGCTTTTTTTATAAGTTGTAGGTAATTACAGCAGCTATCGACTACTTTGATCGGAATTCAATTATGTAAATGCGCACACATGCCATGGCCAAAAAACCACAAAAAAAGCTAAAATTTGGTTTCAATTTTGGACCCCCCCCCTATATTTTTTGATTAAATGATATTCTGGCAGGTCTATTAACGTCAGATTTATCGCTAAGGTACATTCAGTCTTCCGTATGATGGTTGACATCTAAAAGAAAAAAAGAAGGACGCAAAATAAAAAAGAATGAAAAAAACAATTAGTTTCAAGCCGTTTTTATTCAATTTTTTTCTCGAACTAGATTAAACTCTTTTTCAATGCTTTTTGAATTATCTTGTTTATAAATTCAGAAGACCCATTATTTAGAAGAACATCAATATCAATTAAAATCCAAAAAATAATAAGTTTGCTTTAAGGCGAAATGCACGCTGCGAGTAATTGTTTAAAATTTCGAGTTCTTTTAACAATGGTTTTAATTTATGAAAATCAAGAGGTATTGTATAACAAACTGAAGATCCTCAATCGGTGTAAGAAAAAGTTTTAGGATCCTGTTGGTTTGGCGGCCACATTGGATTATTTAAAGTGTAGGCGAAATGGACTTTTGCAAAATTTGTTTTCGGTCTTTTACAATCCACTACCTTTATTTTGAAATATATGTTGTTGGAATTTAATTATTTGTTTGAAAAGATTTCAATGCATATGGGTGTGAAGAAAGCTCCGCAAGGGAAAATTTTTTATAAGATATTTAAAAAAAAAAAATATAAATAATTTTTTGTTAAAATCGCGCAATTTTTTGGTAAAATCTCTTATAAAAATTTTTCACCTGCGGCGCTTTCTTCCCACCCATATACATTCAAATCTTTTCAAACAAATAACCGTATTGTTACCACGTTTATTATACAGAATCCTGGAAGCTCCAAAAGGTTTCCAGGAATCTGTCTTCAAGATTTTTATAAAAAGTAAATTCTTCCACAAGTTCTTGTAAGTTATAAACATGTAGGAGAATGATTTACGTATGTGTTATACACCCATTTATATTGAGATTTAGTTAATATTTTTTTTTTTTTTGGTGTAAAAATTGGCGATGTTTCCTCAGAAAACACACATATGTACCAGGGTATCCCACTAGAGTAGTTGAACCGATCCTTGAAAATAAATTAAGCATGAATAAAGGCCTATTCACACTTGAGGTGATATCTCGTCCGAACGGGATTTCGATCATATGGTTGTGTCTCGTTTTATACACAACCATATGATGGAAATCTCGTTCGAACAAGATTTCACCTCAGGTGTGAATTGGTATAAGTAACATATTTAAACCATATGTAGCAAAAATTGGATTTATCTTCAGCAGCACTAAATTTTGTCAACAATTGCTGTGTTTTTCAATAAGTGGATTTATTTTCTGATTACCCGGCTAAAAATGTTGTATATCATCATATATGATATCATATATGAGACCATATACAGTATCATATATAGTATCAAATATGGTCTCATATATGAACATATTCCAAAATTGGCGCTTATATAAGACACGATCATATATGATGCAATATATGTGATCATATATTAGATCATATATTGAATCATATATTGGATCATATATTGAATCATATATTGAATAATATATGATGTTTTTAATTTGTTTTACATTCTTTTTTATATTTTTTTATTTATTTTTTCATCTTAAACTATATGTAATAGGTTATTATGTATATATTCACCAGAATTGCAAACGATGTACGCAAGTATAATTAAAAATAAAAAATATTGTTTTATTCATTACTGGTGTTTTTGATATATTTGAATGAACACCTTTAGTTTGATGATTTTGATTTTTTAGTTACTATCGTTTGCATTTTTGGTGACCATATAAAAATATATAATTAAACTTATATATACGAGAATACATTTTGATATTCAAAAAAATAAATTGAACATAAAAGATCTAATATATCAAGTTTTTCAATTGATATCAATTACGAAAGATGCGAACAAAGGGCTTGTTACAGGAACGATGATTTCCTTTGTGTTTTCTTGTTTTAGTGTTAATTTCGATTATCTTCGGACTTAGCGTTTTTGTTAAAAAAGTCAAAATCTAAAAAAATTTATAGAAAATAATATTAGTATGCATACAAGATATTTCTAGAATTTTTATTGTATTGAATTATTACCAACAACAGCATTTGGTGCTAATGGGCTAATGATAACACGAATATCCTTTAAAGATTGGCTTGATACTGCTAGACACATACATACATGTTAATGGAGTGTATTTTGTAAGGACCATGGGTTGCTTAAGACCACGAATGCTTTTTACGGAAAGGTATATTGTCTTTCAGAACTCCATCTGATAAAATATTAAAATTACTCCATATTCCTTTTTTTATTCCAGAAAAAAAGAACTTGCTACTACTAAATGCATGTTTTTTACTCAAAATTTTTAGTAGGTACATAATTACTTAAGACTTCGATTAAAAGCAATATATTAGTAGTACGTATTTTATCTTTTTGGGTAATGTGTGTAACGATGTTTGAAGGATAGGGATAAGAAACTATTTTTACTTACATCATGGCGACAATGTGCCAGGTTGTCACTTTCGCTAATTGACAGCTTTCGTGTGATTGTAAGTAAAAACGTTGTCTTTTCGAAATCGTTACTCAACCTTAAAACTGATGATACGTTTTTTTCATTTCAATTTTCTATGGCGACAGTAAGCGATTTTCGAAATCGTTACTCAACCTTAAAACTGATGATACGTTTTTTTCATTTCAATTTTCTATGGCGACAGTAAGCGATTTTAAAATATTTTGTAGTGTTGGAACCGTAGTGATAACGTTATGGTGGTGCATATGCCCTCTCCTCCATCTTGAGCGAGCTTAACGTAGTTCCTCATGGTTGAATTTTCTTTAAATAGTAACTCGGCCTCCAAACTTATACGTTCTTTCCATTTCCAATTTGCTATTGCGACAGTATGGGATTTCAAAATAATTTATAGTGTTGGAATCGTATTGATAACATTTCTGGTGGTGCATATGTCCTCTTCTCCAAGTTCAGTGAGCTTAACTTAACTCGGCCTTAAAACTGCTTATACGATCTTTCCATTTCCAATTTGCTATGGCGACATTAATGGTTTTTAAAATAGTTTGCAGTATTGCAATCGTAGTGACAACATTATGGTGGTGCATATGACCTCTCCACCAAGTTGCACGAGATTAACGAAGCTGCGTAGTTTAATTTTCTTCAACATCAAATTACTAAATAATATGTATTTGCGACGTATTTACATTTACTCATTTTGAATATGATCTTGTTTTGGAATAAAATGTCCACGCTTAAACTTGTTATGACGATGAACTGGAAAAAATTAAAACATGATTTTAAAATTCAAATACATATTAATGAAAGCTTACCTTTTCCAACATTTTTTTTTCATGTAAATTTACATCATGGCGACAATGTGCCAGGTTGTCGATTTCGCTTATTGACAGATTTCTTGTAATTGCAAGTAAAAACGTTGTCCTTCCCAAATCGTTACTCAACATTAAAACTGATCAAACCTTCTTTTCATTTCGATTTGCTATGGCGAAAGTAAGCGTTTTCAAAATAGTTTGTAGTGTTGGAACCGTAGTGATAGCGTTAGGGTGGTGTATATGCGCTCTCCTCCAAGTTGAGCGAGCTTAACGTAGCTCCGCATGGTTAAATTTTCTTCAACTAGTAACTCGGCCTCCAAACTTCTTATACCTTCTTTCCATTTCCAATTTTCTATTGCGACAGTAAGGGACTTCAAAGTAATTTATAGTGTAGTAATAACAGTTCTGGTGGTGCAAATGTCCTCTTCTCCAAGTTGAGCAAGCTTAACGTAACTCGGCCTCAAAACTGCCTATACGGTCTTTTCATTTCCAATTTGCTATAGCAACATTAAGGGATTTCAAAATAGTTTGCAGTATTGCAATCGTAGTGAAAACATATTGGTGGTGCATATGCCCTCTCCACCTAGTTGTACGAGATTAACGAAGCTGCGTAGTTTAATTTTATTCAATATCAAAGTACTCAATAATATTGTATTTGCGACACACATTTACTTAATTTAAATAGGATCTTGTTTTGGATAAAAAAAAGTCCACGCTTTTACTTGGTATGACGATGAACTGGAAAAAAATAATACATATGATTTTAAAATTCTAAATACATATTAATGAAAACTTACCTTTTCTAAAAATTTTTTATGCAGAATATTTTGCAATATTTGTTAAATTATTGATATATATTAAGGTATGTCAATCGATGGTAAAGTAATAATATAATTTTAACCTAAAAAACTTTTATTTTGTAATTCTGGTTTAAATTTAACATTTTATGATAGCATATATGGTTCCATATATGATATCATATATGGCACATATTTTAAATACGACCACATATATGGGATCGTTTCTTGCATATATGATCACATATATGTTTCCATATAAGTCATATATGATCATATAAAGATCTTTATATAAGCATATATGAACATATACATTTATTTTTAGCCGGGTAATTACATTTTGTTTAAAAAAATATTTAAACATACTAAAACAAACTTGGAATATTTTTTTCAGTAATCTACGATAAGTTTGCAATTATATTCCAAAAAAATAATAAAAAAATTTGGAAAATGAAAAAAGTTATAAATAAAACAAAATTAATCTAAAATGGACTTATTAAATCCTAAAATTTTGTTGGATTAATTTTGATTTATTTATAACTTTTTTCATTTTCCAGATTTTTTATTATTTTTTCGGATTATAATTGCTTATTTATCGTAGATTACGGAAAAAAATATTCCGAATTTGTTTTGACATGTTAAAATATTTATTTTAAACTGAATATGATTAATCAGAAAATAAATCCACTTATTGAAAAACACAGCAAATATCCAAATGCGAATTCAAGACGTTCTTTTCCTATTTGTATTGTTCCTTTTCAAATGTTTTTTATACCCTCCAACCACAGTATGGGGGTATACTCACTTTGTCATTCCGTGTGTAACGCATCGAAAATTATTTCTATAGAAAAAGTCTTAGATTCCCAAACATTTTTCTTTTAGATTCTGAGAAATTTTTTTTTTTAGAAAAGTGTAAGATTCTGAATTTTTTTTAAGAAATAGTCTCGTTTTGAGACATTTTTCTAAAAGACATAGTCGCATTTTAAGATTTGACTACATTTTACTTACAATTAGGTACATTTTTTATGTACATAAAACTTTAGGTTCTAAGATATTTTTTCATTAGAATCTTAAGTTGAAAAGTTTAAATTTAAAAAAAAAAAATTTTCAGATTTTGAGATTTTTTTTAAGAAAAATTATCAGTTTCAAAACATTTTTCTTCAAAAAATTTTAGATTCCTAATGTTTTAAGAAGTTTTTTAATATTGTACTTGTTATTTGATACCAAATCCTGAAATTTGTGAAATGATTTCGGGGGGGGGGGGTTACCGCCCCCCCTGTATACGCCACTGCATTGCATCAACCATTAAAAAAAAACAGGGTTTGAATTAATGTGCTCGATTCTCGAATACGACTTCACCATTCACCCAATTTTTGAAAATTTGATATTCTTTCGAGTTTTAAGATCTTTAAATTTGTTTTTGTAATTATTAAACCTATTAACTAGATCTTTAATTGCTACAAGAAAAAAAATTTAAACTCTTAAAATTCGAAAGAATATCAAATTTTTAAAAATTGGGTGAATGATGAAGTCGTATTCGAGAATCGAGCACAATATATCCCATTTTTAGATCACCAAATTTTACTCCATAAGTCCTTCACATGCTGCTTTCACATATGTACGTATCTATTTATTCTCCATCTGAAAAAATATTACTTATTTTTTTATAAAGAAAAAAGCACAAATTAGAAAATAAAACTAACAATTTAAAAATTAAAATCTGGTTGGGGTTTTTCCTTTTTTTTATTTTTATAAAAACGATGTTGATTTTTAAAATTTGTAAACAAATAAATAAAATATTATTAACAGGGTAACTGATAGATAGTTTTATTTAATTGAAAATCCAGTTGTTCGTTACTAACCCAGTTATTTTAAATTTATTTCAAATCAACTAAGAATTTTCGTAACTATCTAACTGGGGAATTTTTTCGGTGTAGATTCGGCAAAGTCGAATTTAACTTTTCTAATTGTTTTTTTTTTAATTGTATATATTTCTTTATTGATTACTGCTACTAGTTTAATAAAAAAAAAACTAACAATATTATTTAACCCAACAAACATTGTATGCTTATATGGGTGGCTCGAAATATGACTATCGTCGAATTTCGTTGATTGTCAGGTAGATTATGGTTCCCTGTGGTCTACAAACTCAATACATATATATTATAACAATTTTAGCCAAATTAAACTATCAGGGTATTCACTTCAGAACTTTTTGACCCTTGCTACAGTGCAATATTGCAACTTTTTTTTTAAATTTTTTTTATAAAATTTTTATTTTTCTAATACCTTTTATATGATGCGTAGTTAAACACAATTGCTTTTATTCACAAAGAAACAAGCAAAAAAAGTTGCAATTTTGACATTGCGCAATTTTGCAAGACTAACATTTTTGACGTGAATTCCATTTATGTTTATCCGTGTCGCAAAAAGGTTAAAAATCTAGTCAAAAAAAATTTTGAACGTTCCGTTATCTCAGAAAAGCCTGTGTTTTAATTTTTAATGAAATTTTAATATTTGGATTTATTTGGTTTTTATTTATTTCATAATTTTCAAACAAAAAAATTTTAAAATTATTTGAGTTAGTGGAATTTGATAATAAATTAAATACAAAAAAATTTAAATTAATTAAAAAAATTAAAAGCCGAAAAAAAAATTCGACTTAGCTTGAAACAATTTCTGTGCTGATGCCAGACCTTTGAAGAATTAATTCAATTTGTAAATTAATTCACATTAATTAATTCACATCAGCGTGATGAACATTTCATTTCTTGCACATATAAATTGTGGTGGCCAAGGGGGGATTTTGTTTTATTTTCCTAAAGATGAGACTGTTATCTCTACTGTTCGAAAAATAGAATCAAAATTACTTAATATTTGAAATTTTTCTCTTTAATGAAGAAAAATTTTTAAAAAATAACGTAGTAAGGGGCGCGTCCGATATGTTTGAGGATGCCAATTTAAAGAAAAAAATTCTTATTTTCTAAAAATGCTAAAAAAAATCGGATGGTACTCAAATCGGCGAAAAATACATTTGAAAAATGCAGTTTATTTTGCCAAATATATTTTTTTGTAATATTTTTTCTTAAAGTAGATTGCAATGAATAACAAAATTAATTTTAATTCAATTAAAAAATTATTTTACTTCTTTTTTATGAAATTAAATAATTATGACATTAAAATGATTTTTAAATCATTCAGATATAATCAATACATCAGAATATATGTCTCATTAAAGTTATATATACGATTGCTACCTAATAAAAAAAGTTTAAAATTTAATATTTGAAATTTTTGCTCTTTAATAAAGAAAAATTTTGCAAAAAGTTCCTTAAAAAAATTAACATAGTAAAAGGTGCGTCCCAGAGATCCGAGGATGCCAATTTAAAGTAAAAATTCTAAATTTTCCAAAAATGCTAACAAAAAATAAATCGGATGATACTCAAATCAGCGAAAAATGCATTTGAAAAATGCAACTGTGGAAAAATGCAGCTTGTTTTGCGAAAAATATTTTTTTGTTATTTTTTTCTTAAAGTGAACGATAGATAGTCTTATCCAACACGTTTTTCAGCATTCAGATCCATTAAGAGTTACTAAAGATATGGATTTTTAAAGTTAGAAACTTTTGACAGATTTTTTGGTTTTTAAAAATTAAAAAATCTAATAAAATCGCGAGTTTTTAGAATTTTGGCGAACTCAAAAGTGAAATCTTTATATGGGCCCATAGAGCATTTCTCTGCAAAATATTAGGAAAATCTAAAGACCGTCGGTTAAATTTTGGGTGATCTCTCATGGAATGGCCGATATTAATATTAATAAAGTAAAAGCCAAGCTGAGTTGTATTTCATTTCAATATGGCGCAAAAAGCTAGTTATTCCTAAGCTCACACGTATTTACTATTAAATTAGATTCTTTGTTTACAAAAAAATGGTATTTGTCTTTTATTTAATTAAATTTATTGTTTAGTTTGCTTTATTAAACTTTTTTAATGAAAATACGCACGATTGATAGTTTAAACATATTTTTGTTGTGTGTTTTGTTGTTGTTCTCCTTTATGTTGTGTTGTTTTCATTATACGCCAAAAGTGTGCTGTCACTAATACTTATTCTAGCGAAATGCAACTCTATTTCCCTTTTCTATGGTTGGTTGACATGATATCCAACATGCGCTATTACAAGGAATTTGCATTTTGTCTTCCCAGAATGTTGATAGATTTTTCATTCGATTTATGTGGACTTTACTGACGACGATATTATATTTTTGTACTTTGACGATTTTTAGCAACACAGCGGAAAATCCTGATCGCGAATAATATTGGTTTAAGCATCGTAATTCCAATTAAGTACACATTGAGCCATTTTAAAATCCACTAATGTATCAATTTCGATTGCATCTTGAGTTTCAATTTCAACAATTGAACACCTGAAATGTACAAACATATAGATTAAATTAAAATTTAAAATTAAAATGGTTTTCACGTCATTTTCACACATTTTCCAGATTATGCAGATAAAATAAATAATTTTTTACTTGTTGTGAGCGTCCCAGTTTTATTCAATTGGAAACTGAGATAAATTGAATATTTTTACCACACTCATAAAAATTTGTTAGTATTCCTTACAAAAAATTCTGTTACCATTACTAATAAAGTTTTCAATTTGTGCCCGATAACTTTTTCAGTTACCATTACAAACTTTGGTTTTCAAAAATTAGTAATCCTAAAAAACACTAAAAAAATTAGTATTACTAAATTTTTTTGTAAAAAAATTGTAAATTGTGTATATTAAATTTTTGGTATTTTTTTACTATGTATATGTAAACTGCGTATTGTGCTTGTTGTCGCCATTACTATTTCAATGCAAGTCAGATTTTGTTTGAGTTTTTGATCTGAAATATGTAAGACAAAATATTGAATACATTTTTTTATACAAAATATAAATTACATACCACATAAAATAAATGCTTTGAAAATTGTGTTGAATAAATTGGTGTTCTAGAATAAAAAATACATTATATTGATATTATTTAAATGGAACACATAAATATACAGTTGTTACCTGCTTTCATCATTTTCTATTTTGTTTTATTTATTGTCCTAAAAAGAGTTAATTTTAAACAAAAAATACTTTAACATTTGGTTACCTGTATTTTTTGTTGTAATATTTTGTTGTTTGTACATTTTTTTATATCTTCTGCTCCGCGACGTTGCCAATTCAAATGCTATTTTCCAACTGAATAATAAAAACAAAGGCATGAAGAGAAGTACACAAAATTACCAATACTATTCTGAGTATTAAGAAATCAACCCTTTGTGTACACTGTACACAAGAAAAAAAAATCGCAGACAGCGTAAAACAATAAAGGAAAAGTGGAGAAGAAAGAAAAAAGAATTGAAAAAGGTCGGTGTTTTTTTTAATTTTGCATATCTTCTCTTTACTGCATTTTGTTCCCTTTTTATATATGTTTTTATTTGAAAGAAAACAAAGAAGTTACAATGAAGCAGACAAATAAGTGTAATTCAATATTGAAAATAATAAACATATTCATCCTCATCAAAGCGCAGTTTTACCATTAAAATAAAAAAATAACTAACTATATATTTTTTTTAAATGCTCTTTTTAATTTCCACATATTTTAATAACATTTTCTTTTTGTATTTCATTAGTGCATTACTTTTCTAGAAAAGAAAACCGAAAAGTTAATACGAAATTTTTAAAAAATCAACTGAAAAAATTATTAAAAAATCAGTAAAAAATTAATAGTTTGTAACGCGAGTTTACTAAAACGAATTACAAAAAAATATTTTTTTAGTACAATTTAGTAAAAAAGTTGTAAAGTTGGGATACAAACAATTTTACAAACTTTTTTACTGACGTATTTTTTTGAGTGCACTGATGCCAACTATTTTTAAAAAAATGTAGCTAGATTGGACAAAAAATAGCTAGAAATAGCTAAATTTAAAAACAGTTAAAAAATCTAGCTATTTTGTAGCTAGATTTGTATAAACAGTTGAAAAATCTAGCTATTTTATAGCTAGATTTGGGATTTGTGGTTTTTAAAAGGTTTTATTTGCTAAAGTTTTTAATTAAATAATAAAATAAGTTAGTTTTGGTATTAAAACGAATATTTTCAAATATTTTTATTAAATTTTGCAAACAAAAAGTTTAAATACTCATATTTTATATCGCAGATATAATTTATAACGCATGAAAATTTGGAAATTGCTTCCAACGCTTAAGTTATTAAATTAAGCTTTTAAATCAATTTCTTTAACAAAGAAACATTATTAATATATATGTTATATGTATGTATTTCTGGATTTGCAGATCCTGTGAACTATTTCCTGTGAATTTCTATTTTCTGTGAATCGGCACCTCACTATTTTCTGTGAATCAGCACCTCATTTTGTATACGTAAAAAGTACTCATAATAGATATAATTCCTGTAATGGGAACTTATTTTATTTTTTTGGACTTATTTCGTTCGGAGTTCTTTAATTTTTTTGGGAGTAAGTATTTTGATTTTAAATAACTCCCAAATATTGGGACTTGTTTCATTTTTTCTTTGGGACTTATTTCATTTCTTAAAGTTGGGATTTAATTCATTCCTCTTAGGACTTATATCATTAGGAATTATTTCATTGGGATTTATTTCATTTGGGAGTTGTTTCGCAGTACCAAATTTTTTAATTCACAATTATCTGAATGCGAATTAAAAGCTCGATTATAGCCACTCGTTTTTTTGGTTATGAATACTGGTGTAAAATTTTATCTGTTATTGGAGAGATGAAAACTATTATATTTTAAACCCATAGCTGTTTTTTCTTTATGTTGGTACTAAACTACATTCTCTATGAATTATGCCAATACGATACTTGCTTGATGTTGAAAATTTTAAGTAACTTTATCATGGAGAGATTTTTGATAAATTTAAAATTTTTGTTTGAAGGTTAAGGAAATATCATAGAAAACCCCTGATAAAACTTTTTGAAATGTTGAAAAACTAGCAGATGTCATACACACTTAAATAGCACGTTAACGAAATGTCAACTTGAAAATATGGCTAATAAAACGGTTTAAAAAACACTTTTTTACAAATTTTGCGAACAAAAAAAGTAGCTAGATTTGTAGCTAAGAGCTAAATGACTTTTTTTGTCGCTAGATGCAAAAAAAAATAGCTAAATCTAGCCACAAAATAGCTAAATTGGCAACAATGATTTTTACACGCACACATCCAAACAAGAGTTAAGAAGAAGACAAAACAATTTTCATTGCATTGCTTACTATCATTTTGTTTATTTTTTTATTTAATAAAAGCATTTTTCTTATTTTGTTGATTGATTTAATTATTTTTTTTAACAAACACCACATTTTAATTGAAAAGATTTTTATGATTGTTCAAGTGTCAAATTAAATGCAACTCTGTTTGTTATTTTCTCACATATATATTTTATTTGCGTGTGCAAATGAAATATACTCTTGGTTTTTTGTGAGGATATGAATATGATGCGTCCAAATATGGCCTTTGAACTGGCCTATCGCTATGAGGTAAAATGTACAGGTACCTCTAAAATTTTGCTGTATTTTACAAAAAAAAATTCTATAACTTGAAACCTGTTAAATGTATGTGAACGAAACAAGAAACATAATGCTATTTTATCATTCTTAACTCTCAAATTCTTAACGCAAAATTTTAAAATATTTTGAACATAAATTAGAAAAGTTTTAATTTTCTTGAAAATTCCCATTCAAGTGGGTTTGAAATAAATCAAAGCTAATAAACGATAAAGATACATAAATGGTAACAATTCATAAAGTTCGAATAGGTTTTTCGAAAATACCGAATGTGTCTTTTGAAAATATTTTATTTGTTTTTATTTTGTAAATTAGAACATTATTAAAAAAGTTTTAATTTCCTTAAAAAAGAGAAACTAATTTACAAAAATAGTAGTAGGATCGGATGAGATAAGTCCCATTTTAGTGGTTTTGAAATAAATGAATAAAAAAAGAATAGGTATAAATAAAACAAACTTAATTTTTTTTTTTTTTTTAATATTGCGTTAAAAAAACAATAGCTTTGTTTGTTTACCTACTACAATTTACTATTTTTTACTCAATTTACTACTTTTGCTCAAAAACCGTTCGAGTACACATAAAAATAGTAAATGTAGTAATCAATTTAAGAGAAAAATTAGCTGTGTTCCAGAACTTTCCGGGTAAAGTTCGGTAAAATGAGAGAAAATTAAAAAACCTCTCACGATACCACAAAAATGCACAAAAGTACGGGAACGCTAAAAACCACATTTCAAGCCCAAAATAACAGAAAATGTAAACAAACCAATAACGCTAAAATATTTTTGTAAGAAAAATTACTTTAAACAAGAAAAATTGTAAAAGTTTATTTTAATGACAAATTATCTTTTTTTGTATTGAAATAACACATTTCCTTGGTTTAGTTGTTTATTTTATTTAAATTTCCAATTTAGCTTCACAAAAAAAATCAGCTGTTTTTTTAACATCTGACTGTTACCAATTTACCCGAAAAAAAAGTGCGGGTAAGTTCGGTAAAATGAGAAAGTAATTTATTCTCTCAAAAACTCTCTCATTTACCCAATTTTTGCGTACGAGAACGCTTTTCGGGCTGGTTTGGGTACCCGCGGGCACCCGGGTAACGTTCTGGAACACACCTTTTATTTCTCTTTTACTTTATTTTTACTACAATTTACCGGAAATATTTCAATGCGTAAGTATGGAAATTATGTCAAAAAAAATTATTGACAAATTTTTATATTTACAAAAAAATATTTTGAAATAAAAAATAATAAAAAGCATAATCTATTCTAGATGAAAAACAACAATAAATCCAAATAAATATGCAGTCGGATACATGTGCATAATTAACAGGAAAATCTTTAGACCGTCTAGCGATGTCCGTCCGTTTGAAGACACCATGAATAAGTCCAAGCTAATGGCTACACCGCTGAAGGCACAAATATTGTATGTCATACATATATTACTGGAAAGGTTTTGTTTATAAACGGGCAAAATCGGAAAGATTTCCCTTGAAGAACCAAAATAGTTCTAGAAAAACAGAATTTTATATCCTCCAACCACAGTATGAGGGTATATACCCACTTCGTCATTCCATGTGCAACGATAACCGTCTGTCCGTCTGCGGAAGACTTGATACAGTAAAAAAAGTGCTACCCTCTTTAAGTTGGCACGAAAAAATGGCTCAGAATCTGAGACTTTATCTACAGGAAAATGTTTCAGAATCTGTGACATTTTCTATAGCAAAAATGTCTCAAAATCTGAGACTTTTTGTATAGAAAAAATGTCTCAGAATCTGAGACTTTTTCTATAGAAAAAATGTCTCAGAATCTGAGACTTTTTCTATAGAAAAAAATGTCTCAGAATCTGAGACTTTTTTATAGAAAAAATGTCTCAGAATCTGAGAATTTTTCTATAGAAAAAATGTCTCAGAATCTGAGACTTTTTCTATAGAAAAAAATGTCTCACAATCTGAGACTTTTTCTATAGAAAAAATGTCTAAGAATCTGAGACTTTTTCTATAGAAAAAATGTCTCAGAATCTGAGACTTTTTCTATAGAAAAAATGTCTCAGAATCTGAGACTTTTTCTATAGAAAAAATGTCTCAGAATCTGAGACTTTTTCTATAGAAAAAATGTCTCAGAATCTGAGACTTTTTCTTTAGAAAAAATGTCTCAGAATCTGAGACTTTTTCTATAGAAAAAATGTCTCAGAATCTGAGACTTTTTCTATAGAAAAAATGTCTCAGAATCTGAGACTTTTTCTATAGAAAAAATGTCTCAGAATCTGAGACTTTTTCTATAGAAAAAATGTCTCAGAATCTGAGACTTTTTCTATAGAAAAAATGTCTCAGAATCTGAGACTTTTTCTATAGAAAAAATATCTCAGAATCTGAGACTTTTTCTATAGAAAAAATGTCTCAGAATCTGAGACTTTTTCTATAGAAAAAATGTCTCAGAATCTGAGACTTTTTCTATAGAAAAAATGTCTCAGAATCTGAGACTTTTTCTATAGAAAAAATGTCTCAGAATCTGAGACTTTTTCTATAGAAAAAATGTCTCAGAATCTGAGACTTTTTCTATAGAAAAAATGTCTCAGAATCTGAGACTTTTTCTATAGAAAAAATGTCTCAGAATCTGAGACTTTTTCTATAGAAAAAATGTCTCAGAATCTGAGACTTTTTCTATAGAAAAAATGTCTCAGAATCTGAGACTTTTTCTATAGAAAAAATGTCTCAGAATCTGAGACTTTTTCTATAGAAAAAATGTCTCAGAATCTGAGACTTTTTCTATAGAAAAAATGTCTCAGAATCTGAGACTTTTTCTATAGAAAAAATGTCTCAGAATCTGAGACTTTTTCTATAGAAAAAATGTCTCAGAATCTGAGACTTTTTCTATAGAAAAAATGTCTCAGAATCTGAGACTTTTTCTATAGAAAAAATGTCTCAGAATCTGAGACTTTTTCTATAGAAAAAATGTCTCAGAATCTGAGACTTTTTCTATAGAAAAAATGTCTCAGAATCTGAGACTTTTTCTATAGAAAAAATGTCTCAGAATCTGAGACTTTTTCTATAGAAAAAATGTCTCAGAATCTGAGACTTTTTCTATAGAAAAAATGTCTCAGAATCGGAGACTTTTTCTATAGAAAAAATGTCTCAGAATCTGAGACTTTTTCTATAGAAAAAATGTCTCAGAATCTGAGACTTTTTCTATAGAAAAAATGTCTCAGAATCTGAGACTTTTTCTATAGAAAAAATGTCTCAGAATCTGAGACTTTTTCTATAGAAAAAAAGGTCTCAGAATCTGAGACTTTTTCTATAGAAAAAATGTCTCAGAATCTGAGACTTTTTCTATAGAAAAAATGTCTCAGAATCTGAGACTTTTTCTATAGAAAAAATGTCTCAGAATGGGGAAAACTTTATTTTTTTTCCGATCCTCGTCCAATTTTTCGCGAATAGGTTGGTCCCCTGACGTCCGATTTTTTCAAACCTAAATTTTTAGATAACTAGATAAATTTGTGATATTTAAAAACCATAACGAATAAAATATATGTTTTTGTTAAAAAGTTACACCATTTAAACTAAAAGAAAAATAAAAAAAAAAAGATTGGCAAAGTGTCGTTCAGAAGAGAGGCGTGCACTTTTTTCCAGTTAGGTAAAGTTGAAGTTTGTGTTAAAAATGGGTCAACTTTCGATGAGACTAGGAGCTCTAAATAAGAAATTTTGACATGCTATTTTTTTAAATTATCTATTTGGTAGTTCCTTTCAGATCGATGGAAAAAATTTACATTTTCTGATGGACACTTTTTAGATGGAAGCAAGAGAGTGTTGGTACTTTTTGGGCAAACAATCCAAAAATTTATTTTTTATTTTTTTTAAGTTTAAAATGGTGTAACTTTTTAACAAAAAATATGTTTTATTTGTTATTGTTTTAAAATTTATCTGGCGTACGGACATAGCGACCAAGTGCATATCGTCCAATTTAAAAAGTCATTCCACCCAAAAAAATGTGTGTTAGTTGTTGTTGCAAAATTTTTTGGACGATATGGCCATTATATTTGGGTATTTTAACAATTTTATTTAAATTAATATAAATTATCAAAAATGTCATATTACCCAAATATCAAAATGTTGAATTTATAAAATGTCATAGCACCCAAAAACTAATCATAAAACTCACCAATATTAGGTCTGTTTGTTTACTTTTTTTGTAGTAAAAGTAGTAAAAGAGATTTTTTTTAAATTTTACTCAATATGTCGAAAACCCAAAAAAAGTAAAAAAACGGAAAGTAGTAAAAATAGTAAAATTTATTTATCATTCAAATTTTAAAAATATATTTTAAAATTTTATTTTGAAGACATTTTTAGAATCTATACATAAAAGTAGAAGAAGTTTTCTATAAACGCTAAAAATCACATTTAATCCACTTGGTAAAAGTTCAGGTCGATGAATTTCCTATGTTTCATTTATTAGACAAATATACAAAAATAAAATAAAACATAAAAAATTTCAGGAGTTGTCTTAGTTTTTAAAGGTGGAACTTCCAACGATCCGATCCCATGAGACATAAAGGTGGAACTTTCAACTGCTCCGATTTTATCCATCCATTTTTTCTATAGAAAAAGTCTCAGATTCTGAGACATTTTTTCTATAGAAAAAGTCTCAGATTCTGAGACATTTTTTCTATAGAAAAAGTCTCAGATTCTGAGACATTTTTTCTATAGAAAAAGTCTCAGATTCTGAGACATTTTTTCTATAGAAAAAGTCTCAGATTCTGAGACATTTTTTCTATAGAAAAAGTCTCAGATTCTGAGACATTCTGTCTGAGACATTCTGTCTCAGAATCTGAGACTTTTTCTATAGAAAAAATGTCTCAGAATCTGAGACTTTTTCAATAGAAAAAATGTCTCAGAATCTGAGTTAAGTTTGGAGATGGATAAAATCGGAGCAGTTGAAAGTTCCACCTTTATGTATCATGGGATCGGATCAGTTGGAAGTTCCACCTTTAAAAACTAAGACAACTCCTGAAATTTTTTATGTTTTATTTTATTTTTGTACATTTGTTTAATAAATGAAACATAGGAAATTCATCGACCTGAACTTTTACCAAGTGGATTAAATGTAATTTTTAGCGTTTATAGAAAACTTCTTCTACTTTTATGTATAGATTCTAAAAATGTCTTCAAAATAAAATTTTAAAATATATTTTGAAAATTTGAATGATAAATAAATTTTACTATTTTTACTACTTTCCGTTTTTTTACTTTTTTTGGGTTTTCGACATATTGAGTAAAATTTAAAAAAAATCTCTTTTACTACTTTTACTACAAAAAAAGTAAACAAACAGACCTAATATTGGTGAGTTTAATGATTAGTTTTTGGGTGCTATGACATTTTATAAATTCAGCATTTTGATATTTGGGTAATATGACATTTTTGATAATTTATATTAATTTAAATAAAATTGTTAAAATACCCAAATATAATGGCCATATCGTCCAAAAAATTTTGCAACAACAACTAACACACATTTTTTTGGGTGGAATGACTTTTTAAATTGGACGATATGCACTTGGTCGCTATGTCCGTACGCCAGATACATTTTAAAACAATAACAAATAAAACATATTTTTTGTTAAAAAGTTACACCATTTTAAACTTAAAAAAAATAAAAAATAAATTTTTGGATTGTTTGCCCAAAAAGTACCAACACTCTCTTGCTTCCATCTAAAAAGTGTCCATCAGAAAATGTAAATTTTTTCGATCGATCTGAAAGGAACTACCAAATATATAATTTAAAAAAATAGCATGTCAAAATTTCTTATTTAGAGCTCCTAGTCTCATCGAAAGTTGACCCATTTTTAACACAAACTTCAACTTTACCTAACTGGAACGAAACTTTTAAGATGAAAGCAAAAGAGTGGTGGTACTTTTTGGGCAAAAATCCCAATCTTTTTTTTATTTTTTCTTTAAGTTTAAATTGTGTAACTTTTTAACAAAAACATATATTTTATTCGTTATGGTTTTTAAATATCACAAATTTATCTAGTTATCTAAAAATTTAGGTTTGAAAAAATCGGACGTCAGGGGACCAACCTATTCGCGAAAAATTGGACGAGGATCGGAAAAAAATAAAGTTTTCCCCATTCAAATGGCTATAAATCGGAAAGTAAAAGTGATAACTACTACTTCAAGCACGTTTTTTAGTTAATGACTAGCGCTTTAAAAATATTCAAATTTCATAGAAATTGTACACAGAAAATAAAATCGTCAAATTTAAATCAACAAACATCAATTGTAAATCATCCAAACATGATATCAACCAACCATTTAGTAAAAACGGCCGCATGTTAGCCCATAATACAAAATTTCGATTTTGTTTTCAACAAACTTAGTCAAGTAATTTTATTTCAAAATTATTTTATAATATCAACAAATAGTTTTTGTGTTTTTTGAATTTCTTTGTTGAAAAAAAAAAAGATTTTTTACGTTTGTCAGATCATCAAATTGTGTTTGTGTTTGTTGAATTTCTTTGTTGAAAAAAAAAAAATAAGATTTTTTAAGAGCTATTACAAACTTGTTTATCAATTTTTTTAAAATTTTTTTTCAACAATCAATATTCACAAACGTTAGTTGATATCACAAATTTCCGTATAGGAGCACTTTCAGTGAAAAAGTTAATTGTATTCACAAATATGAGGGTCAATATAACAATTCGTTTTTTTCTGTGTGTAATAAACAACAAATTGGCAAACACTTCAAGCCTTTGTATGCAAAAGGTGTCCCACTTTAGGGGCCCCTGGAGACGCCTTTATTGGACATGTGGGTTCTTCTGTCCAAATTTAAGCTCGAAATCACATTGCCTATAACCGATATAAATTACACTGCAATCAGTTCAGTACTTACTGAATGGCCGAATTATTTCCAAAAAAAAATCTATTATAAACCGCTGTGCACCCTCCAGTTATTTACAAAAATCTCTCAAAATGCATGAAAGTTGTAAATATTTGACTAACATTTTGTTTGAGGGTGTTAAATATGTTCTTTAGTAACTTAATTTTATCTGAATACATTCAGATCATTTTTGGACATAGTCGCCCATATGACAATTTCGACCGATATTCAGTTAAATCGACCTTTTGGCAACAAAAACCAACCAATTCCACTTAATATTTGTCTGTGTGTGTTTTCTACACTAATTAAAGATCTAACAAAAGATAGATCCAATCGGTCCATGTTTGAACTTATTCATTGACTTATTTCACCGTCCGACAAAAATGAAAATATTTTTTTTTTATATTTGTACTTGTCCTAGGATGCCACTAGTGATAGCAAATGAAAGAGGAGGATCTACCCTAATTTTCCTGTTTTATTATTTTTACATATCAGGAAATAATATAATCAATATAATTCAAAATTTTCAACAAAATATTTGGAAAAAGTTTTTAAGTGATTTTATTCACATCCTTTTATCCTGATATTGCAAAATGAAAAATGGAAAAATTTGGGGGAGATCCCCCTCTTTCAGTTGCCATCACCAGTGTCATCCTAGGAAAAGTACAAATATTTTACAAAATGTATCCTTCAAAACTTTTAAGTCCTTTTAAAAGAAAACACGATCACGAAATGAAAAACTGTCAATGCAGTTTTACTCCATTTTATCTCTACTTTCAGACGTATATCGGTTCATGATTAATATTTTCTGTCGGATGGTGTTTTCCAGAAAACAATGGTGTATGGTATCACATAGCCGGCTTTGACCGACTTTAACTTAACTTTCATACTTGTTTTTTAATATGGTAAATGATATTTCCACAAAAGTTTTCAGCGTTTTATTCCAAGTTAGTTTTGAGTAATAAATTTTTAAAGAAATCGGCTCGTAAAGTCGTGCGTTTTCCCTGTACTTAAATGAAATTTGGACGGTCTTTTTGGAGGGTATTTAAAGATTCGGCACAGCCGAATATAGCTGTCTTACTTGTTAAATTATAATTTTTATTTCAACAAAATGTTAATCAAAATTCACCAGAATAACTTCTTTTCAAAAACATCAAAACTGTAACTCTGCCAATATTTCATCAAAAAATTTTATATTTGTAATTAAGACTACCTATCATTGTCCTAATATTTTGCCAAAATTATACTCAAATCGGACAACATTTGTTTTTTGGTGTGGACCGTTGACGCGTTTTTCCCCATATATAAAAATGGATGTGTGTATGCATGTTCCGCATGGGAATATTGAGAATAGCCTGGGGAGTAACACTGTGCGGTCAGATTTTTTATTTTCTGCCTGTGGTCGGAGGGGCGTGGCAAAATCGAATTTCCACATTGCACCACTAATGACATCTATATTTATATAAAAAACGGATGGACCGATTTTAATGAAATTTAAACCAAAGATAGTTATTAGGAACATTAATAAAACACATTTCCGAAGTAAATTAACATAAAAGCACAGACTAAATACAGACTCGACAGTAGAGTTTTATAAGAAAAAATGGGGAAAAACTAAGCGATTTTAGGAGAAAAAACAGCGGTTTTTAGTCCGTTTTACGCTAACATGGCAACACTTTCTACGACTTAGGAGTGAGTGAAACAACAAAAACCGATCTGGCATCCATTTTTCTTATGGCGCGTTATATCAGTTTTCTCTTTCTAACCTAATTCGTAGAATAATTTGAAAAAATTAACCATATGGTTCAAGAATACTTTTTTGACACCTGTCACTTATGTCGAGTCTGTATTAGTCTGTGATAAAAGTATAAAAGTGTTTATTCAATTCATTTGTTCTTAACACAACTATTACAATTGTTTCCTAGAGTTACCATACCTAGATTATATAAAACAAAACAGAGATATATAATAACCCAACAGATCTTCCCCCCTAAAAGAATGGAATAACTTACATACTAAATAAAACCAAAAACAATTCATAAAATAAGATATCAATACCCCCACATACATATTTAATCCCCTATATACCCAATCAAATCAATCTCAAAATCCTCCAGATACCTTGGTTTACGTACTACCCTAACAGGTCTACCATGTGTAATATTCGCGCATAGATGGGAATTTTTCATTACCATTGAAATTTAATTACCATTGGTTGATATTTTTCGACAGCAAAAATGTATCAGAATCTGAAACTTGTTTTATAGAAAAAATATTTCAAAATCTAAGTATTTTTCTATTTCTAAAATATTTTAGAATCTGAAACTTTTTATAGGCAAATGTCTTAAAAAATACTTTTTCTATAGAATAAATGCCTCAAAATCTAAGACTTTTTCTATGGGAAAAATGTTTTGGAAGTGTTTTTTTTTTTTAAGGAAAAATGTATCAAAATCTGAGACTTTTTCTATATGATAAATATCTTAGAATCCAAGACTATTTCTACTTGAAAAATGTTTCAGAATCTGAGACTTTTCCTATAGAAAAATATCTCAGAATCTGAGAATTTTTCTATAGAAAAAATGTCTAAGAATCTGAGACTTTTTTTATAGGAACAATTTTTCAGAATCTAAGTCTTGTTCTATAGAAAAAATGTATCAAATTCTGTGACTTGTTCCATTGGAAAAATGTCTCAGAAACTGTGATTTATTCTATAGGAAAAATGTATCAAAAGCTGAGACTTTTTCTATATGAAAAATGTCTTCGAATCTGAGACCTTTTCTATTGAAAAAAATTGTGAAAATCTGTGACTTTTCTATAGAAAAAATGTCTTAGAATCTGGCCCTTTTCTATAAAAAATGTCTTAAGTATGTACATATATGTATAAGATATATCTTAAAAAATTTTTAATTTTTGGGAGAAAAATTATCAGAATTTGGTTTCTCTTAACAGTTACATTTTGTTGCAAGGGAAAGACGGCGGAAAAAAATATGTAATTTAAAAAAAAAAGTGTTGGGCCCCCTGCGAAATAAAATCCTGGATACGCCCCTGCAAATACGTATTCAAAAAAGAATATATAGTATTCGCACTTTTAGGCAAAAACTGTTTCCAACCACCCGTGTTTTACTTGGTTGGTCAAAGTCACAAATTTTACCTGGCCTATGTGATATAGTTATAAAGTAAATTTGAAACATTTTTGATATATTATAACTTATTATTTTAATTATTTTCAATATGATACTTCCCCAGAGAAATTTCATGCACTAATTCGTAGAATATTTTTTCCCTTTTGGTAGACTTCAATGTATCTCGCTTAAAAAATATAACAGTTAATCCGTAAAATGAGGGATAGACGGATAGATCGTTATGTGCTAGAGAATCACAATAAATTACATCATCAGTACAATATCAGTTTTACCTCAAAAGTAGTCAAAAATAAAAAAATAGTATAAGCAAATATGCATTTAAATTTTAAAAATATAATAATGCATTTTCTATTGCAAAAATGTTCAATTGTATAAAGAATGAAATTTTTTTCGATTAAAATAATTTTTGTGTAGTAGAAACATTTCACAGTTAATACAAATTTTTATATGATGCAATATATAATGATATGTAACACAATATATATTTATACGCAATTTGATCCGAATAATGGTGGATGTTTTTGCATTAAAAAAGATCAACTTGTATAAAATATGATTTGATTTCATCCGAGTTTTGACCACACATTGCTATATATTGGTGGATCTAATTAGATCTAATTGCATAAAAACATATAAAATCCTGGTGTTTTTTGGTTTGGGTTGAGATACACCACAGGTCAACGATACATTCACCAAACATATAATTTTCTAAAACAAAAAAATGTTTGGGTACGCTTCGAACCAGATAGGTGATATACATAACCCTAACAAGGAAATGTTTAGGAATATTTTAAAAAGTTTTTTATACTTTGCCTAAAAAACTTAGAAAATTGTTGGTTAATTAGAAACATTTATAGTTATATATCGAACAGAATAAGCTACACTCAGAAAATTATTGCAGTTACTACATGACGGTCGTTTATGTAGTAAGTAGTAACTGTTGTTTTTAACTACAATTTCGGTCGTTTTTGTATGAAAAAATCTCAAACAACTTTTTTTTGTAGTAGTTTCAAAAAATAACTACAAAAAATATACTACACTGTAGCAATAGTTGATTTATGTAGTTGTTTTTAGTTTTTTTCTAAAAACTCTTTTTTTCTAGAAATTTTTATTCCAAACGAATGTGTCGAACGAGTTGGTCGTGCGGGATGCGGAAGGAATTATTTTTATACCAAATAAAAAATATCTAAATAAATTAAATTACAATTTATTAAATTTAATTATAACAAAAAATATGTTTTTGGAAAAATATTCTTGAGCGAAAGAAAATAAGTGGATAAATGAGATAGCAAGTGTGTATAATATAGCGCTCACATAAGCGTGCGTAAAAACCAATCGGAAAAAAACAAAAAATTTCTTGTCGGCTTGGTTGCCTGCGTGCCATCTTTCTTTTCTTTGTATACACAACAGAACAGGTACATACCTTTTGAAACATTGCAAATTAATTATTTTTTTTTTATAAATCAATTCTACCAAAGCATTTCTTTTTTTTTTATTTCAGACAAATTTTGATCAGAAGCGGTGGAAATTTGAAACAAACTATTAAAAAAACAAAGGTAAATACAATCAATTTATTTTGTTTAACATTTTATTAATATATATTTTTTCTTCTATAATTCCAGATAAATACACCAAAAAATTGTCATCATGTCGAAATTCTATACAACCAACTGAATTGTATTGCTTTTTAAATAAATAAATATCAATCATTTAAACGTTTAAGAAATTTTTTAAATAAAATTTCAGGCAATTGTTGTAAAAACAACTGTATTAAACAGTTTTGTAGTAGTTTTTACTACATTTTGTAGTTGAAAATCAATAGTTAAAAACAACAACATGTTCAGTTGTTTTTACCGTAATATGTAGTGGACGCCTTTTCAACAACAAAATGTAGTCAAAACAACTGTCTTTTGTAGTTGATTTTACCGACATACTTTTTTGAGTGTATATATAATTTTATGTTAAATTATACAGAAAAACTAATTTTGTATTGACCCTCATATAATTTTATATAATTATATCAACCGTACATCTTTTAATCAGAATCATGATTAAATTATATATAACTACATATGACTGCATTTAAAAAATTTAGAAAAGATCTCACGCGATGTATAATCATATATGATTTATTATGTTTGTATCAAGTTATATATTGTTATATATGTTTATTTTTACTCGGGACTAAAGAATATTTTCTTAAAAATGTCACCAAAGCAAAAACCCTTAAAAATCTCAATGTTTTGCAAAATAAACCTTTACAATTAAGGGTATTTAAGTAATTATACATCCTTTCACGACTTTTTATTGTTTAAGAAAAATATCGAAAAGTCTAATCAACTAGAGTATTTTGCATAAGAAAATGTTTTAAGAACATTTTTTAATCAGTAAAAGTCAATTTGGGAAAAAATTAAAAATAATCTACCCGAGTAAAAAAGATCATATATAATCATATATAGTTTTATATATACATATATTATTTTGTAAAACTGTATGTATTTTTTGTTGCATCATATGTGATTTTATATATTTGCACTTCTAATTTGTTTCTTATATAAAATTATATAACAGAATATATTGACTTTTATATAATAACTAGGGATGAGATTTTCATGCACTAAAAAATCGAAAATATGCGCTTAAAATATGCGCTAAAAATTTCAAAATATGCACTAAAAAACCTGAAAATATGCACTAAAAAATAAAATGTTTGCAATAAAAATCTTGTTTTCATAGGAAAAACTTCTAAGAAAGCAAAAAGTAACACCGGGTTTAAATAGTAACATTTAAAACTTTATATAAGATTTTTTAGAAATTAAGACAACCCGAGTAAAAAAGTTCCTATATAATTGTATATAATTTTATAAACATCATATATGATTAAATAGAATTATATAGAATTTGATGCGAAAAATGAGTCGATAAAACTATATAAAATTTGATCAATGTTTCATATATTTTGATAAATTTTTTATATAATTTTATGCGAAATTTGGACCCCTATTTTTATATAATAATAGCAAAATTATATAATTAGATATAATTATATAAAAATATATAAAATTGCATAAAACTGTATGAAACTATATAAAGTTACATAAAATTATATATAATTATATATAATTAAAACAAAATTTTATGATTTATATAAAACTTGATATAATTTTATGTAACTTTATATAGTTTTATACAGTTTTATACAATTTTATATATTTTTATATAATTATATCTAATTATATAATTTTGCTATTATTATATAAAAATAGGGGTCCAAATTTCGCATAAAATTACATAAAAAATTTATCAAAATATATGAAACATTGATCAAATTTTATATAGTTTTATCGACTCATTTTTCGCATCAAATTCTATATAATTCTATTTAATCATATATGATGTTTATAAAATTATATACAATTATATAGGAACTTTTTTACTCGGGAATCTGCAAAAAAAAAAAATTAAAGAAAAAAAAAATAATTTTTCTTATTTCCAAAATAAATTTTTAAAATTTAAAATAGTTTTTGAAACCAATAAATTTCAATTTGTGTTTTTGCTAATTTATGCCAAAATATGCACTTAAAAGTTGGAAATATGCACAAAATATGCATTTAAAACCAAAATATGCAAAAATATACATTTTCACCAAAATATGCAAAAATATGCAAAAACAAATCGATGCCATTTTAACGCAAATTTCTTGATTCGGAAAGATAATTGGTCGATATCGTTTTTAGACTATCGACAAAAAACATGCATTTGCATGGAAATCTCATCCCTAATAATAACATATGATTTAAAGTTCGTTTATATAATTACATATGAACTTTAAAATTCTGTCTTCTTTTTTATATAATTTGATAAAACAAAATATTTGAAGAAATTTTATATAAAACTTTATGCAACTGTTTTTAAATTATATGTTATCTTATATGAGTAAAATTTAAAAATAAAATCTAAGTCCTTTACATATAATTTAATATAACTTTTGAAAATTTTTCTAAGTCCAAAAAAAATTAAAATTTTTAAGTCCCAAAATTCTAGGACTGATGCAAAATTGAAAGAAAAAAAATCATAGAATTAGATATAACTTTTAAAAAATTTTCTAAGTCCATATTTTTTTTTTTTTTTTGAAATTTTTCAAAGTCCTAAAAATATTTTTGAAAATTTTTAAGTCCTGGAAACAAATTTTTTTTGTCAATTTTTTGCGTTTTGGGGAAAAATTTTTTTTCTTATATATAAATATATTTAATTATATATAATTGCATCAATTTTATTCAAAAAGGGTCCAATTTTCGCATATAACTATATAAAATTATATTAAAATTATATCAAATTTGATGAGATTTGATCAAATTTGATAAAATTTGATAAGTTTTTATATGGTTTTATCGACTCATTTTTCGCATTAAACTATATATGATTATATATGATGTCTTTATATAATTTTATATGAATATATATAATCTTTTTTACTCGGGTAATTAATGTTTTAGTAAAGAAAACCTTAACTAAGTAAAACAATAGTGGTTTGTAAGAATAATTGTGTGTTTTACTGTATAATAAAATTCAAAATAAATAAAAAAAAATTATTTTTCAAACAGAAAATTTTCAAGAATATTTCTTTTTTTTTTGTTTAAATAATACGTTATTCATTTGAATTTTTGTGAATAACCAAAAAAAATCACAAATTTTTGTTGATTATTTTGAAAAATTCTATTTTGTTTGTTTGAATAAGCAATCAGAAAAAATTATTTGATTTTTTTGGAAAGAAATATTATTTCATTTTTATGAATTTGAATAAAATAAAATTTTATTTTATTCAAACCAAAATAAATAAAATAACAAAACATTTTATTTTTTGATAGCCAACTAAAATATCAAAGTATTTTATTTTTTTCCAAAAAATCCAAATAAAAAAAATCAATAATACAGCTATGGTATATTATCAACCTTTAAATTACAAAATAATTTAAAACGATTCGAGTACAATTTACCATCAACCCTATTTACCTCCCCCTCATTAATTTGAAGCATATCCTCTGTTGCCTCACAAAACTTCCCCTCTTCTACCTGATTAACTTGGCGTTTCTCCTTTAAGCACACTCGTCATAAATGGCCTTTTATGGAACAAAAACTGCAAATTGTTTCCTTGTGACGACACTCATTTGCCAAATGCTGGCTATTTCCACAGCGATAACAATTTTTCTTATTCGTTGCCTTTGACCATTTTTCAACTTTTTTCTCCCTCATTCTTTGACCCGTAACCATATCAACTGAAGCCTCATTACCTTCTGTTTTCCGTTGTTGTAATTCTACTCCTCCCTGTTCTTCGCTCTCGTACGTTTTTGCAGTTCTAATTGCCGACTCTAGGGCCAATTCGCTTTTTTCAAGGAGCCGGCTTCGTATTATCTGATTTCTTAGACCAAATACGAATTGGTTCCGTAGGGCTGTGTTTAAATACTTATAAAAATTGCAGTATAATGCCAATTTTCGTTATGCAATTAGGTACTCCTCGCAAGATTCTTCCTCCTTTTGTTTACGTAGATGGAAACGGTAGTTTTCCATAATTTCATTTGGTTTGGGATCGTAGTATTCACTTAGAAACAACTTTATCTGATCATACGTTTTATCCTCAGGTTTATCCGGCAACAATTTGTCGCATAATAAATTGTACGTACTGATCCCCATATAATGCAATAAGTAATCCTTGTTATTGGTTCTATCACAAGTGTAAATCCTCAACGCAGTTTCAAAACGTGTAACCCAACGTGACCAGGTGGATGCATTAACATCAAAAGCCTCCACACAAAATCCGGTCTGAATGTATGTATTCGTAGTAGTCGCCATTTTCTCTAATTTTGCACGCGTCCAATTTTCTTGTCTTTTTATACCCTCCACTCTAGTGATAGAGTGTATATATAAGTTTGTCATTCCGTTTGTAACACATCGAAATATTGGTCTAGGACCCCATAAAGTATATATATTCATGATCCTTGATCGATTTTAAGTCGATCTAGCGATGTCCGTCCGTCCGTCTGTCTGTCTGTCCGTTGAAAACACGCTAACTTTTGAAAGACTTTACGGAGGCTCCTGAAGTTTAACATATATGTTGGCCAGGTTGGTATTGCAATCCAGCGAAATCGGTCCAGTGGTTCAAAAGTTATGAGCAACAGAGTAAATTTCGGCAAAGGTATTTTGCGAATTTACGAGATTAAAACCACTCTAACTTTCGAAAGACAATTCTAAGGGTGCTGAAGCTTAGCATATATATTTGTCACTCCCCAAGTCTGTTTGGTTTTGAATTTCAGCAAAATCGGTTCAGTGGTTCAAAAGTTATAAGCAACGCTCTGAATTTCGGATTTGTTTCACCTTTAACTGTTGAAAACTCGTTAAACAAGTTTTATAAGCATGGTGAAATACCAGTTTTTTTAAAACTTGTTGTTGTTTGTTTTCCTGCCGTGGGGTGCAGTTTAGTTGTTAGACAAGTAAATATTTGTTATTGTTTTGTTATTGTTAAGTGTAACTGTATGTAACGGTGTATAGTAAGTATTTTTGGAAAAAAATCAAATAAAGTATGTATGTGTATGATTGAATGTTAGTTTGTTTTTTTTTATTTTTTAAAGAAGAGATAAAATAAAAAGATGGAAATATGTGAAATAGTTTTTTTTTGTATTACATATACATACATATGTAGGTATAAAACAACAAAAATATTTTACAAAGTAATTTTGTTACTCAAAGAAATTGTACACTAAAAAAAATATTTACACTCAAAAAAAAATGTTACACTCAAAAAAAAATGTACACATTAATTTTTTTTTAATGAAATATCACACTCAAAAAAATTGTACACTCAAAAAAATTTGATTGATTAAAAAAAAGTTTTACTAAAAATAATATATTTATAATAAAAAATTTGTAATACAATTTTTTGAAATTTTTTTTAGAAAATTACTATCAGATAACATTGTGGAGGGTATTCATAGATTCGACCAAGTCGAATTTTATTTTTGTACTTGTTTTACTTTAGGTTCTCAGAAGGGTAAATTAATATCCGTAATTAAACAGAATTTTCATGCCATTATTTATATGAAACAATGTAATTTACTCAAATATTATTCCCTTATTCTCGTCGCCAATTGTTAGGTTAGGTTAGGTTAGGTTAGGTTGTAAGTGGCTGCTGACGTTTTACGTCAACACACGTAGACTCTGAGGTCCATTGTGATACCACGGGATCGTAATAGGTTTCCCTACTAGTCCCTGTCGTTAAACCAGTTTGAGCTTCTTATGAAACTCCTTAGATGTTGAATTTTGACATCCGACAAATCTGAAAGATCGTACAGCTCCCTAGATCCCAGTGAAGCAAGTCGCTGACCAGAAAGTGCCGGGCAATGGCAAATAAAGTGTTCGATAGTTTCCAACTCCTCTTCATCCATGCAACTTCGGCAAAAGTCATTCGACGGCACATTTAACCGCTCTGCATGCTTCCCTATAAGACAGTGTCCGGTAATTATAGAAACCACCGTTGAAATCTCTCCTCTTGGAAGCGATATCAGCTCACTTGTGCGCCCCTGATTAAGAGAAGGCCAAATCAGTCGTGTTGTCTCACACGTCCATCCATTTGCCCATCTTTGATTAGTCTCCGTCGCAGAACAAAGCCGTAGGTTTTGCTTGCAAGTTTCTAGAGGCATACCAACACATTCCAATTCTGTTGGAACCTGTAAGGTAGTTCCTAGTCTTGCAAGCTCATCGGCTTTGCAATTCCCTGGAATGTCTCTGTGCCCTGGGACCCATATGAGTCGTATGTTAAACTGCTTGGCCATCTCATTTAAAGACGTGCGGCAGTTAAGGGCAGATCTTGTTTTCAGAAACATTGAATCCAGGGACTTGACCGCGGCTTGACTGTCAGTATAGATGTTGACTGCGGTTGTAGACAAGACATTGCAGCTCAACCAGTCAGCCACTTCCTTTATTGCCAGCATCTCTGCCTGGTAGACACTGCAATGATCTGGCAATCTACGAGCCAGGCTCAATCCAAGCTCTTCCGAATAGACCCCAAAGCCCACTTGTTCGTGCAGCCTCGATCCATCTGTGTAAAAATTTATGGTAGCTCCACTTCCCGGAGTATCCCCCATCCAAGACTCCCTGGATGGTATCATAGTGGTAAAGTGGCGCTCAAAGAGGCTCAAAGAGGGAGCACAATCCACATTTTGTGGTATTGTTATCTTTTTCAAGATCGCGCTATGGCCACAATCGCTGCTCCTCCATTGCAGCGTGCTATTAAGTCGAATTGCCGACGCAGCTGCATACTGCCTACCCAATATGTCCAAGGGTATCAGGTGAAGGAGGATTTCTAATGCAGCCGTAGGTGTAGTACGAAGAGCACCAGTGATGCACATTGACGCCATTCTCTGTACCTTCGTGATAAAGACACAGTTCGATTTTGTTTCTAAAGCAGGCCACCAGACAATGATTCCATACAGCAAAATTGGACGCACCACTGCTGTATAGATCCAATGAACGACTTGAGGGCTAAAACCCCATCGTTTTCCAATGGCCCTTTTACAGGAATACAAAGCAATCGTTGCTTTTCTCACCCGTTCCTCAATATTACGCCTGAAATTCAGCTTCCTATCTAGAAATACTCCAAGATACTTGGCTCCATCTGAGAAGCTGATTTCAGTACCGTCCAGAGAAATAGGATCAAAAGCAGGAATCTTATTTTTCCTTGTAAATAAAACAAGCTCTGTTTTACTAGGATTAACTCCTAGACCACAGTCTCTTGCCCATTTAGACAGATCTTTCAGAGAACCCTGAAGAATGTCCCGCAATGTTGGCAGATGCTTCCCCTTTACAGCTATCGCGACATCGTCAGCATATGCGACAACATGACAACCACGTGCTTCTAGAGATAGTAGCATTGAATTCAGTGCCAGGTTCCAAAGAAGCGGCGAAAGAACACCTCCTTGTGGTGTGCCCCTATTGACAAATCGAGATATGACGGACGCTCCCAATTCAGACGTTATACGTCTACTGGCAAGTAGGCTTTCCACCATTAAAACGATTTCACGCTTTACTCCCAGACCAGACAATGCCAATATTATCGATTCTGGGATGACATTATTAAAAGCCCCCTCAATATCAAGAAAGGCCACCATAGTGTACTCCTTTACCGAAAGCGATCTCTCGATGGTACCAACGAGCTCATGAAGAGCTGTTTCCGTTGATCGTCCCTTGCTGTATGCATGTTGCTTTGTCGAAAGCAACCTCGGGTCAATCACTCTACGCAAATATGAGTCTATCATTCGTTCCATTGTCTTTAACAAAAAAGAAGACAGACTAATTGGTCTGAAATCCTTCGGAGCTGTGTGGGAACTTTTCCCAGCCTTCGGGATAAATACGACTCTGGTATCCCTCCATTTTAAAGGAATATACGACCAGTTGATGCATGCTGTGTATAGATTATACAGCAACGGGGCTATATAGTCCGACACTTGCTGCAACTCAGCCGGGATTATACCATCAGGTCCCGGGGATTTATAGGGCCTGAAGCTTTTCAATTGTTAGGAACATTAATAAAACACATTTCCGAAGTAAATTAACATAAAAGTAAAAAAGTGTTTATTCAATTCATTTGTTCTTAACACAACTATTACAATTGATTCCTAGAGTTACCATACCTAGATTATATAAAACAAAACAGAGATGTATAATAACCCAACAATGGTACTAATCGAGCCAAATTTGAGCGTGATCGGACAATGGAGCGTAATGCTATACCCCTTTGTATTGAATTGAAAGTTATTTCTGCATGCTCCGCAAAAACGGTTGATTCGATTTTAATTAAATTTTCAGAATTGATAGTGTTAACCGAGTGCGGAACTATAGGCCATATTATACTACAATACGTGACATAAAATGCCACTCTCCTTTGTACTATACATTTTTACTTAACTTAACTTAGCGTTACGTCTGTCTGTTTCGAAATCACGCACAAATTGTTGAACCTATTTTGTAGAGATTTCTCTATAGATAGCTCTTACCGAGGGTGGAACCAACGGTTATAAGCTGGACCCAGTTCCGTGCTTTAGTTTTGTCCGTCAAATATAAATTAGATTTTTTTTGGATTTTTGCAATTGAATTTCAGAATTTTCTCCCAAAATGTATTTTAAAATGTTTGAATTACATTTTCAAATAAAGTTAAGAAATTTAGAAAAAAATAAAAGTGCACTCAAAAAAAAAAACTATAATGTTAGCAAAAAAAGCTTGTAAATTTACAAGAAAATTTGCTGATTTTGAAACCACAATTTTTTTGGTAAAGTTAGCAAAAATGTTTTGCCAAAAATTAGTTAACTGAAATTTTTTTTATTTCAACTTAGTTCATACACATTTGAGGACCCCATTGGGCTCGGACCTGATAGGTCCAGACCCCGATGGGCCTAGACCTAGTTGGGTTCCTTATAAATCGTCATAGTTTTTGATCCAAAATTTGTGTCCGTTTCGCTCTACCTTGCTTATTTTTTGAGATACGTGATTTTAGGGGACCACCAGGGTTTTGAGAATTACAAAACTCGATAACTTCAAAAATATTACTCGGAGAGCTTTTTGCGGACTTGTTCTACGTGTTGAGAGCTACAAAAAAGCTTTTGGACTTTTTGTTGTGTCGGCAATATTTACCAAGATATGAGCATTTTAAAATTTTCGGGAATGCTAACTTTTTTGGATCCAAAGTTAGGACCCATTAGGGTCCACACATGTGAAGAGGACCGGCGATACTACGGAAAGCCCGAGAACCAAAAATGTCCTCCATTTTGCTCTATCTGGCTTAATTTCCGAGATAGCGCCATTTTAAGTTTTCTGAAAAAAAAAAAAATTACCATTTATTTTTGCTAATATTAGCAAAAAAGCTTGTAAAAATTTGGTCAACTCAATTTTAAATTTAGCAAAAAAAAATTAGTTCAAATTTTGTTTAAAATTGCTAATGCGCTAAATGAAGTTTACAAGATATTTTTGCTAACATGCTAATCTCAACTAAAAATTTGCTAAAAGTTAGCTAACCAGAATTAGCAAAAAAAATTAGTAAATCTACTAATGTATTATTTTGAGTGTGGAAATTTCTATAATACACTCGAAGATTTCTAAAAACAAATCACTTTGTAAATACATCAACACTCTTCGGAATAGTTTTATTATAAGTGCCTAATTGTTAAACATTGCCAATTTCACTTCTTAACACCCGTTCTAGATTAGCAACCACCAAAGCAACCATAAAGGGTGTTCACTGTTACATTTGACGTTTACAAACGCCAAAAACGATAGTAAGCAATGGTTAGCAATTTCATATAGACACTTGATTGCTAGCAATCTATAGTAGAACAGGCGCTCTACCATCAATTGTATACCATCATTGTATAAACTGTCCAGATTTGCAATGACAGCCATTACAATCAATTGTGACGTATGATAGAAGTGATGATTGCTAATCTAGACACACTGTTTGTTGGCGTTTGTAAACGTTGGCGTTTGTAAACGTCAAATGTAACGCTGAACACCCTTTATGATTGCTTTGGTGGTTGCTAATCTAGACCGGCTGTAAGGTAAGTAAGTTGTTCGGTTTTCACGTGAAAATCTGTCAAACTCCATATAAAAAAAACATAAAGTTCACACTGGCTTTTCAAAAGCGTAAACATTTCGCTGGAGAGGTATTCTATTCACTGGTGAAAAACCGGTCAAATAACCCGGTATTTGTTGCAGTAATACACATCAACACTATTTGCAACATCTTTATACCCTCCAACCATAGTATGGGGGTATACTCACTTTGTCATTCCGTTTGTAACGCATCGAAATATCGGTCGGGAACCCCATAAAGTATATATTAAATAAAAGAGCTAGCCTCCTGCAATTTGGCTTGAATATGTCTTATGGCAGGTTAAGTTCGTAAATGGGCAAAATCGGCTCAGGGGAAAAAAGTTCCCCCTTGAAGAACTGAACCAACCTCTGAAAAAATACACTTTTTTTACATGTTTTTTTGTATTTTCGTTAAATAAATGAAACATTTGTTATATTTATCGGGATCGGAAGGTGCTCCCCAAAAAACAAACGCCCCTGACAATTTTTTTTTACATTTTGGAGGGTATAAAAGCCGAATTTAACACTCTCACTTGTTTTAAATTGTACAGACAATTTAAAAAGCCCACTCAAAAAAGTATGTCGGTAAAATCTACTACAAAAGACAGTTGTTTTGACTACATTTTGTTGTTGAAAAGGCGTTCACTACATATTACGGTAAAAACAACTGAACATGTTGTTGTTTTTAGATATTGATTTTCAACTACAGAATGTAGTAAAAATTACTACAAAAGGCGGTAAAAACAACCTACGCCAGTTGTTTTTACTACAATTGCCTAAAATTTTATTTAAACAATTTCTTAAACGTTTAAATGATTGAAATTTATTTATTTAAGAAGGAATACATTTCAGTTGGTTGTATAGAATTTCGACATGAAATTTCTGGAATTATAGAAGAAAAAAATTATATTAATAAAATGTTGAACAAAATAAATTGATTGTATTTACCTTTGTTTTTTTAATAGTTTATTTCAAATTTTCACCGCTCCTGATCAAAATTTGTCTGGAATAAAAAAAAAAAAACGAAATGTTTTCCCGAGTAAAAAGGAATTTATATAAATGTATATTATTTTATATGTTTTCATAAAACCATATAAAACTATATGAGTCAAAGTATAAAATTATATCTCACTTTGAAATTTTCCAATTTTTTTAAATGATGTCATATAAAATCATATCTAATTATATTGTTCATAATATATTAATATAAATGGTAGATGTAATCATACGTTGCACATAAAACTTAATCCGATTTCATACATTATTATACGTGACTTTATATCTAATTATGTATAGGACTTTACTAAACAAAAAATACAGTATCAATTTATGTATAATTATATATGTCTAACATAATACCATTTAAAACTATATATGGTTCCATACTAAAAAAATTTCCAACAAAAATAATAGATATAATTATATGTGTCTTAAACGATAACATATCTGTGTTTGTATGGTACTATATATACGCAAATTTCGTCCAAACTCAATATATATTTATAAATGGTCGCATATGTAATGGAATATACTTATATTTTGATATAATCATGTATATAAAAAATATTTTTTTGACCAAACAACTAGCCATATATAATTATATATGCCAGTATTTCAAAATTTATTTTTGTGTGACAACATATATGGTTATACAAAACTTTTTATTGGATCATATAAGATTACATATGATTTTTGGGAACCCGAGTTCGATTCCCGGCCCAGTCGAGAAAAAAAAGTTTTTTTTTTATTTTTTTTAAATAGAAAACACTTTTTTATTGCGTTTAATTTTTTTAGAACTAAAAAATTTTCATTTTTGGAATTTTTGCAATCATTTTTAAAAAATTATTTTTCTTTTATATAGGTTTATATAACTATATTTGATTTATTATAAAATTATCTATAATTTTTGGGAACCCGAGTTCGATTCCAGAAAAAAAAAATATATTTTTTTTATTTTTTTTAAATAGAAAACACTTTTTTATTGCATTTATTTTTTTAAGAACTGAAAATTTTTCTTTTTTTGAATTTTTGCAATCATTTTTAAAAAATTATATTGCTTGTATATACCCAGTCAGAAATACCAACCGTACGAAAAATTTTGTGTTGGTACAATATCGGGCTAGGCAAAAATACAACATTGTATAATGTAAAACAGTTTTACTAAAAATATTGTGTTGGCACAACTTTGTGTTTACATAAAACACTACACTATAGATTATAATTTAAAAGTTTAACATTGTTGTTTTTTTAAAAAGTTTTCGATTTACATAGACCTCAACTCTTTAATCTAAGCGAACACTTGATTAGTTGCTTTTTCAACCAATTTGTACAAAATGGTAACTAAAAGCACTACATCGAGATTTTCAATACACCCCTAAGCAAAAGTTAAATCCAATGTCGTAAATTTGTATAATCAATGTTAACCCAACGTTAAAATAAAAGTCGAGCTATCGTTGGCCACTGTTATCATTTCAACTTAGGAATGACGTCGTAGACTTAGAAACGGGTATGATTCGCCAACGTTGGTACCGTCGCCGCCAACTTCATTCCAACGTTGGCCCGTTTGTATTTTTCTGCCTGGGTAGTTATATAACTATATTTAATTTATTATAAAATTATCTATCATTTTTGGGAACCCGAGTTCGATTCCAGAAAAAAATATATATTTTTTTATTTTTTTTTTTTAAATAGAAAACATCTTTTTATAGCATTTGTTTATTTAGAACTTAAAAAATTTTACTTTTTGAATTTTTGCAATCATTTTTAAAAATTTATATTGCATTTATATAGTTAATAATAGCTATATTTGGTTTAAATGATCAAATTATCAATGATTTTTGGAACCCGATCTCAAATCTAATTCTGATTTCCTGATTCCATGAAAAATTTCAAACTTATAAGCCAAAGTCTTATTTCACTTTGGAAGCATATGACTTGGAAATAAGGCATATTGCTACATTAAAATTATTCTTTAAGCTTACCATGGAAGCCCCTAATAGCGCTGTACGTCATTCCATTTTTTTTTTTTTTTTTGCAAATTTTATCAAAAATTTTCTAAGTCTTTTTGAAAATTGTGTACAAGTGAATAACATATTTAATTGGATTTAATCATATATTACTATATGTTAGATAAATTTGATATAATTAGATACGATCAATTTATTTAAAACTAAGTCTTTTAAAGTTGTTATTTGCTAACAACGTCCGCTGGTCTAGAGGGTAGAGATTGCGATTACAAAACGGAAGACTTGTGGTTCTAATCTCCGTCCGTTCGAAGTTTTTTTTTTTTTTTATTTATTTTTAGTTTGACATTATTATATCTAAAAATAAATCGAAAAACAAAAACATTTTTTGGATAAAAATGTATCCAATAATTTTTTTATAAAATCAAGATATCAGATATTATAAGATAACTTTGGCGCGGCCAAATTTCGGATGAAATTACATTATATAATATCCAATTTAATATAAAATCATGATATTGGATATTTTAAGATAACTTTGGCGCGGCCAATTTCCGGATGAAATTACATCATATCATATCATATTTAATACAAAATCATGATAATAGATAATTTGGGATAACTTTGGCGCGGCCAATTTCCGGATGAAATCACATACAATCAAATATTAAACTGTAACTTCATATATTATAAGATGTTATGAGATAACTTTGGCGCGGCCAATTTTCGGATGAAATTTAGCAAAATCATATCCAATAAATTATATATAATTTTATAAGATAACATGTTTTACCATACAATTTTTTTTTACTCGGGTTGGTAAAATTGATTTATAAATAAAAAATAATTAATTTGCAATGTTTCAAAAAAGTATGTACCTGTTCTGTAGTGTATACAAACGCTCATAAGAAAACAAAACACTGCATACATTTTATTTTGGTTTTTTCCGATTGCACTACACACTTGTTATCTCATTTATCTTTCGCTCAAGAATATTTTCCAAAAATATATTTTTTGTTAATATTAAATTTAATAAATTGTAATTTAATTTATATATTATTTATTTGGTATAAAAATATTTTTTTCCGCATCCCACACGACCAACTCGTTAGACACATTCGTTTACAATAAAAATTTCTAGAAAAAAACGAGTTAAAAAAAACTAAAAACAACTACATAAATCAACTATTGCTACAATGTAGTATAATTTTTGTATTTATTTTTTGAAACTACTACAAAAAAAAGTTGTTTGAGATTTTTGAATACAAAAACGACCGAAATTGTAGTTAAAAACAGCAACAGCAACACAAACGACTGTCATGTAGTAACAGCAATAATTTTCTGAGTGTAGCTAAGCCTACATAGTGAGTTTGACCTAAGCGTATATAGTCATAACACAGACTATATACAGACTCGACAGTAGAGTTTTATAAGAAAAAATGGGGGGAAACTAAGCGATTTTAGGAGAAAACACAGCGGTTTTTAGTCCGTTTTACGCTAACATGGCAAAACTTTCTACGACTTAAGGTACCTACAGACGACGCAATATTATGTACAATATTCAATTATATTGATCGTGTATGGGTAAGATTGACCATTGTACAATCGTCAATATTACCCACACACCATCAATATAATTGAATATTGTACATAATATTGCGTCGTCTGTAGGTACCTTTAGGAATGAGTGAAACAACAAAAACCGATCTGGCATCCATTTTTCTTATGGCGCGTTATATCAGTTTTCTCTTTCTAACCTAATTCGTAGAATAATTTGAAAATATTAACCATATGGTTAAAGAATACTTTTTTGACACCTGTCACTTATGTCGAGTCTGTATTAGTCTGTGGTCATAAGTTCGACAAAAAAAAATCACACAATCACCACCCTTGCTAGCAAACTTTATTGTTTTCGGATTGGTTAGTAAATTTTTTTTTTGTTAAAAGTTTTAACCAAAAAAAAATTTTAACTTAAAACTCAGCCCCCCTAAATGAAATTCCTGAAAACGCGCCTGCACACAGCGCTATTTTGATCGTAGCTCTAAATAGTACTTACCACTCATTCTGAAAAGTATTTTCATTCACCAATTTTTTACTGGAAAAATAAAACATTCCTGTTTCAACAAATTCACCATCCCAATCCTGCCTTCTTGGTCTAGACAAAGGGTTAAAATTCAAAGGCGTAATTACATTATGTTTCAACTTTTGCCATCGTAGCTGATGTGACCTAAAAAATACACGAAGGCAATCAAAATATTTATTGCTTTTTATTTATTAAATGTGAATTAAATTTACTAATTAATAATACGTTTACCGGTCGCACAGTGTAAGATATTTCATTTTAGGTATACAAAATTCATTTTTTTTGCGCTTTTAAAAAAGTTTTGACTAACAATAAGATATGAAAAAAAACACTTCTACGAGTCTAAAAACGTATTTCGATTTTAATAAATGTGAGTAGTGCGTCCATAAAATGAGTAGTGGCTAATTTTAAAGAAAATAATAATTGATTTTTATAGCTTCACTTTAAAGCTGAATAACTTTTTACGTAACGGTATTTTTCTATGTTATTTTTTTTTAAATGACGCATAAATGTGGCATATACGCCTGAATTTATATTTGGTACAAAAATCTAAAAACCTGATGCCTGTAGCGGGCTTTTGATATAACAAAATTTAATGTTATTTTTCGATTTCCATTGCATAAAATCTATTGATCCAAAATGGGACACACACACAATAACGACTGACATGCTTACTTTTTAAATCAATATAGAAAAATTGCACTATATGTGCCGGCTTATGGTAATTTTTAATACATTTTACGTTTCGAGTAAAGGCCTATTTACACCTGAGGTAAAATCTCGTTCGAACGAGATATCGATCATATGTTCTGTATAATTTTATACACAACCATATCACAGACTCGACATAACCCAGTCAGAAATTGCCAACCGTACCAAAAATTTTGTGTTGGTACAATATCGGGCTAGCCAAAAACACAACATTGTATAATGTAAAACAGTTTTACTAAAAATATTGTGTTGTCACAACTTTGCGTTTACATAAAACCCTACACTATGGATTATAATTGAAAAGTTTTAACATTTTTATTTTTTTAAAAAGTTTTTGATTTACATAGACCTCAAATCTTTTAACTTAATGAACACTGAAGTAGGTGCTTTTTAACCAATTTGCACAAAATGGTAACTAAAAAGCACTACAACGAGATTTTCAATACACCCCTAAGCAAAAGACAACTCCAATGTCGTAAATTTGTAAAATCAATGTTAACCCAACGTCAAAACAAAAGTCGAGCGATCGTTGGCCACTGTTTTCATTTCAACTTCGAAATGACGTCGTAGACTTAGAAACGGGTATGATATGCCAACGTTGGTACAGTCGCCGCCAACTTCATTCCAACGTTGGCCCGTTTGTATTTTTCTGACTGGGAAGTGACAGGTGTCAAAAAAGTAGTTCTGAACCATATGGTTAATATTTTTAAATTATTCTACGAATTAGGTTAGAAAGAGAAAACTGATATAACGCGCCATAAGAAAAATGGATGCCAGATTGGTTTTTGTTGTTTCACTCACGGACTAAAAACCGCTGTGTTTTCTCCTAAAATCGCTTAGTTTTTCCCCATTTTTTCTTATAAAACTCTAGTGTCGAGTCTGTATTTAGTCTGTGACCAAATGATCGGAATCTCGTTCGAACGAGATTTTACCTCAGGTGTAAATTGGTATAAGATACACGCAAAAAAATCCGGTGTGTAAAATTATGCAATCATGCTTGGTAAATTTTTTTTTCTATAGAGTTTTAACATTTTTCGCAAGCCTTGTTTTGTTTTCCTCTGTCAAAGCTAAAATTTCATATTTATGTTGTTAACAAATATTACCAAGCTTGCTTGGCACATTGCAAGTACTTTTAAACATTATGCTAAACGACTTGTTTATTATTACCCGCTACTAAATTGATTTATTTTCGTTAAAACTTGGTAAATTTTTGCATGGGCGTGCACAGGAGACCTAATACACGAACGAAAAAATGTTCAGTTCATTTGAACTAGTTCAAATGAACTAGTTCATTCAATAACTCTATTTTCCGGCGTCAATCCAAATGAACGTGTGAAAAAAAAACTATACATAAATAAACAAATACATTCCAACAAGGTTAGTATAAAATTTTGTTTGTTCTTGTTTAATATTTTGTAAAATTAATTAACTTTTAATTGTTTTTTTTTTTCTAGGTATACGACTTTTTTTTGATCAACGCCCGAAGGAAGATGCAGTATTGTTAATATCTACATATTAGATATGTAAGTGTTGTGTATTTTATGTTTAATATAATTGTATTTTTATTGTATTGTATATATTTTATTGTATGTTTTGTATTGTTTTTATTGTATTTAATTTTAGTGATATTAAATAAATAATGAATAATAATAAAAAAAATATTACTAAATTTCTTTTATTTTTTATACAAAACAAGATTGGGTATTTTTATTAAGCATTTAAGTTTTTTTTTATACGACATGAATGGCAATATTTACCAAGCACTTTTGTGCAAATGTTGTTAACATTTTGTTTACTGGGATGTTCCTAAGCGTTTTGGCAAAATATCAAAATATATTGTTTAATGGGATTCCTCCCTATCTGCTTGGTAAAATTGGAACATTTTATTATGAAATCGCACCCAAGTTTTTTTTTGCGTGTATGTTTCCAATATTTAAAACAAAACAACAAAATAGGTAAGTTTAATCATAGCTTTTTTCATATGGGAAGGTATCAAAGATTCGGCACAGCCAAATTTAACACTCTCACTTGTTTTTGATCATTTTATTATGTATTAAGAATAAAAATTTTAAAGTCGAATTATTTTAAGCAAATACAATTAAAATTAAAGTGGGCGTAAAATAATTTCAGTTTTTAATTACGACCACTCGTACATTATCCTGTAATGCCACTGAAATTATATACACAATATTTCACCTCAAAATCTCTATAATATTTATTATTCAAGGGGTGATCTAGCTCTAACGGCCGGCACTGCGACCCTTATGGGTCTTTTGTGCCAAGATCCATTAATCTAATTCAAACTCTGTTCAATGTTCCTAATGAACATTATAACAGAGGATGGAGAAGCTAGCCTTATATCCTCAGAATTAAGCAATTCCTTGTCTAAGAACCGTCTTCTGATCCTACATATTGCGATGCATTCACATAATATGTGTTGCGTTGTTTCCACTTCCTCAAGACAAAGTCGACCCAAAGACGATGCACAAAGGTTTAAATTATGCAAGTGATAATTTACCTTATAATGCCCGGTGAGAAAACCTGTCAGTAACCTTATATCACTTTTGGTGTGATTAAGTATACTTCCATATGATAATGGAGCGATTAGTGCTTTGGATTGTCGTAGACCTCCTGAATTTTCCCACAAGTTTAAGAAGTAGGTTCTTTCCAAACCCCTAATCATGTTCGAGAAGGTGGACCAGTTTACCCCACAATAGGGTTCGGGTCCGGTCATAGGAGTAGCTAGGGTTACCAGATTTGAAATATGGAATAACAGTACATTTGGTCTCAAAAAACAGTACATTGCAAATAAAAACAGTACTTTTTTAAAAGTCTTATTTTATATCAAACTTTAAAAACTTAGCTCTTTTACCCTGATTTCAAACAGATCTCAGCCAAAACGAACATAAAAGGTTGTTAACAGAACGGTGGAACATTTTAGGTAACCCTCTCAAACTTATTCTATTTTTTTTATCAGTGTTGAAAAAAATTGCGATTGACTTTTTGGAGCATTTGTCTTAGTTGCCGCGAAAAAAAATCACTAAAACGCAATGTTGGCAATCGTTACCGCAGCCAATAAAGATATGAACATTTTTAAAAGCGACTATGAAAATCAATGAAATTTCTCAGATTCTATTGCGTTCGGAAACGGAATTAAACCACTTCCAAAAATACGTAAATTTCTTTAATAACAACGCAAAAAATCGAAGGTTTTTGGCTTCGGCTGAAAGACTCATAGAATTTTTTAAGGATTTTGACTCGCTGATTCTAAATCTGTACTCTTGACTTTTTCATCAAGTCTAGAATTTCATTTATTCGCAGTTAAAAATGCGAAAAACGCGATTTTTGCCTTTTTGAAAGCCTGCACAGTAGCCTTTGCGCGGAATAAAAATCTAGTATTAAGCGTTCGAGTTGAATTGAACGACTGTCTCACAAATAGGAAAACAAATTTGAAGTTGTTGCAATATTATTGGCCAAACGTGAATTAGAAAAAACACAATTTAAAAAGGCCCTAATGCAAAACCGAATGATCAATCTGTACTGTGATGGGCTTAAATCTTAGGCAAAAATTCAGTCTTTTTTATAGGGTTTTTAAACTATTAAAGATATCATTTTTCGAATTTTCAACCGTGAATAACTAAAAACGTTGAAAATTTTTTTTTGAAAAATTTGGAGAACAGATTTGAAATCAGGAGATTAAAGATTACTAAAATTCTTCAGAACTCAAACCGGAAAAAGCTTGTTATGTAGTGTAATTTAAAGTGCTATAGTTCCGAAAAATAATATTGTTTTAGGTTTTCCGAGCCAACATTCAATTCCACTTTCGAACAGAATTGACTCTGTGATATGCCAAAAATATAATGTTTTTTTATTAAAAGTATACGGCTTTTTATGCTTTTTTTAAAGTAAGCATCACTAGTGATAAGCTCCACATTTTGGTAAGCAAAGTAAGTCATTTGAGCAACAATACAACGATGTCAAGAATTTCAAAGTTTCGATGCAATAAAAAAATAAATGATGGAGAAAAGTTCAAAAAGTAGGACAACCCCGGACACTTTCTGAAAAGAAGCCGGACTGCCCCGGACGCCCTAAAAAAGAGGACACTGTCCGGGGAAAAGAGGACGGATGGCAACTCTAATTATATGCGACCTGAATGACCCCTGTATTATTATTACTTTTCGAGTTATCTTTATTTATCTCAGAACACTTGTGTCAAATATATACGATTTTGCCAAGTTTCAAGACCCCATATCTCGGGAAAAAAACTACCAGGAGTCCAAAATGTTGGCACTATGATTTTTTTGTAAGAGCCCAACTATATTCCAAGTTTCATCAAATTCGAAAGGGGTAAGGTCAAAAATGCTACTTTTTTCGGTTGAATTGATGTGTTTTAACTCTTAGGTTGTAAGTGGCTGCTGACGTTTTACGTCAACACACGTAGACTCTGAGGTCCATTGTGATTTTAACTCTTTTAACTCTTACTTATTCCTTCTTTCCGTAAATATAGATGTTTTTCTACAAATTTAGAAGATTGTCAGCATAGAAAAGATTAGAAGGTACGCAGTGTTGTATTTGATGTATTTTCCAATATGGTGGCAAAATGCTTGTTCTTCTTCATCTCACACGTATTTAATATCAAATTAGATTCTTTGTTTATAAAAAATGGAATTTGTCTTTCATTTAATTAAATTTATTATTTATTTTGCTTTATTCAACGTTTTTTTAAAGATAATACGCACCAGAGATGGGCGCTGGTCACGTGATTTGCGTGATTCACGTGAATCACGCGTGAATCTCGCGTGAGTGTGAGTGATTTTCATTTCAATCACGTGATTGTGAGTGAGTGTGACTTGAAAAAAAATCTGAGTGAGTGATTGGTGAGTCATTTATTTTTTTCGTGAGTTTGCGTGATTAGATTTTTTGATTTGCCCATTTTTTTTTTAAATTTTTTGTAAAAATTTTTTGTAAAAATTTTTTTTTTGGATTTTTTTTTCTTTTTGGTAAGAAAATTTTATTGCGTGAGTAGATTTTGCGTGACTCACGCGTGAGCGTGATTGAATCTGGCGTGAGTCACGCGTGAGCGTGAGTAAGTTTTTTATTACTCACGTGAATGTGAGTGACTGTGAGTAAAAAAAAAATTGCGTGAGTGATTAGTGAGTTATTCGATTATTTTTTGCGTGAGCGTGAGAGAGTGTGAGTCAAAATCCACTCACGCGCCCATCTCTAATACGCACTATAGATAGTTTAAAAACTTTTTTTTCTCATTTGTTGTTTGCTTTGTTGTTGTTCTCCTTTATGTTGCATTGTTTTTATTAAACGTCAAAAGTTACATAATGTGCTGTCACTAATACTTATTCAATCGAAATACGACTCTGTTACATTTCAATTTTTTTATATGATTGTCAGGTGTTGTTTACTTTTTATTTGGTCATTACAGTTCATCGTTCTTTTGAGCGAACTGTTAAACATAGTTCGCTCAATAATGTTCAAAGTGAACTAGTGAACTAGAAGATCGAACTAGAGGGCCAATTCTGTTTCTGTGATAAATTTATCACTGAAAAAATAATGTCACTTTGCCTATTAGTTTTCAATGAAGTAAACTGACATATTTTTTCATTCATACGTTTTTCACAGAACCAGAATCGACCACTAGGTCTTTTTGATGTACTGAACTAAAATGTTCGCTCACTGAAATGAACACGAGTAATTACAACTCTAAAAAATAGTAATATTTTCTATACGTATTTACTAAATTTTCAAAAAACATAGTTGGTTTTTTATTTACAAAAAAGTAATCTCCGGTGGCTTGAATTTTCTCCGGCTCGTATTTTAAGCCGATTTGAGTCGACTGAAACGGCGGCGGCGCAATATTCAAAAAATTTTCGGCGGCGGCGCTCCGCCGATTTTGAGCCGGTCGGCTTGATTCACTGCCGCTGAGTTTTTATAGTCTTTAAGGCGTGATTAGACGAGAGAGAATTCCCTTAGATTTAAAGTAAAAAACAACTCTGTGGTAACTTTTAAAATTGGAATGTCAAATACAATTTTATTATATATTTTTTATTTACTTTAATTCGGTTTCCAATCTACAAATTATTGACTAAATGTGCGAAAACAAATAATAATGTTATGAAAATGGTAAGCAAAAACAAATATTAAAGAAATGAAATTTGACACAAAGTCAAAAGTATATTACCACAGAGTTGTGTTTTACTTTAAATCTAGGGGTTTTCTCTCCCGTCTAAACGCGCCTTTACAGTTTTAAAGAACATAGTTTTTCGATTAAATTAATGTAAAAACATATAAAAGTTTCTTTGCAAAATTGCGGAAAAACGAAAAAAAAAATAAATTTGTTTGAAATATAAAATTTTGTAGATTTTTATGTTTGTATGTGGCCATGTCTATTGCTAAAATAAAAGCGGATTGGAATTACATACATATGAAGTATTCCACACCAAATGTTCCACTGAATAAAGTTATGTCGTATTAATTTGACCAAATGTCCACTGAATAAAGTTATGTCGTATACAACTTTTCGTCATATTGACTAAAATACCATATTGCGTAGAATACCAAAATTTGGCACTTTGCACAGTGGGTTCGATGGTACCCAAAATGGCGATTAATTCAGATAAGCAGTAGTTTTAGAATATTATTAGTGTCCGACCGAACAGTTCGGCCAAAAAATGGTATTGGCCAAAAATTAATATTTGAAAGCATTTTTAACAGCATTTTCAGATGGCTGTTTGTTTGTTTAGGCGATAGAAGACTATTCTGACTATCAAATTTAATGGCGAGGACGAAGTTAAGCACCAATTTAGATGTTCGGTAACCGAACGTTCGGCCAAATTTAAAAAAGTTCGGTTACCGAACTTCGAAATTGTGGCTTCACTTCGAACTCGTTCTTATATTTTACAATCAGAATCGTCTTCCATCGCCACAACAATTCTACCCCATATAAAAAAAGTTGTTAAAAGTACTCCCAAATACCAAATTTTTGATTAAATGACGTTTTTTGGCCGAACTGTTCGGTCGGACACTGAATATTATACTTTTTTTATTGATGAACTAATATAAACACGTAAAAATTCACATTTTGGAAAAAAAAATGAAAAAAAAAATTTTTTAACCTGTTAGGCGTTTTTTTGTTTTTTGGAAAAAAGGGTTATAGTTCACAATTTTTGCTGTAACTTTGGAATGAAAAGCGATAAATTAATAAAAAAAAAATTGGGAATTAAAGTGTACATAATGTGCTATCAAAATAATAAAAGAAAGAACGCATAATATGTATTTATATTATTATAATTATACGTTTTTTATTAACGAATTGTCATAAATAAATAAAAACACAGCATTTTAGAAAAAAAAAAATTAAAAAAAAAAATTTTTTTAATCTTTTAGTCGTTTTTTTTTTTTGTTTTTCAAAAAAAAACACAAAACCCTTGAACTTGTAATAAAGCTACAAAAAATAAATGGAGGGGACGTTTTTTGGCGTAGGGGGGAGGGTTTGTCAGTTTTTACACCTAATTAATAAAAATGTATTATTATTTAAATTATTTTTTTCTACACACGCCCCCAAAAAGGGGCGGACCGAAAAATTGGCTTTCCTGATCCCATTGGTTCAAATTCAAGTCGATGAATTTCATATGGCATTAAAATGTTTCATTTATTGAACAAATATACAAATAAAACATGTACAAAAAATATTTTTCTGGGGTAGTTTTAGTTCTTCAAGGGGGAACTTTTTCCCCCTGGTTCGATTTTGCTCGTTCAAGAACCCAGTCAGAAAAATACAAACGGGCCAACGTTGGAATGAAGTTGGCGGCGACGGTACCAACGTTGGCATATCATACCCGTTTCTAAGTCTACGACGTCATTTCGAAGTTGAAATGATAACAGTGGCCAACGATCGCTCGACTTTTGTTTTGACGTTGGGTTAACATTGATTTTACAAATTTACGACATTGGATTTATCTTTTGTTTAGGGATATATTGAAAATCTCGATGTAGTGCTTTTTAGTTACCATTTTGTGCAAATTGGTTAAAAAAGCAACTACTTAAGTGTTCACTTAGATTAAAGAGTTGAGGTCTATGTAAATCAAAAACTTTTTAAAAAAATAAAAATGTTAAAACTTTTCAATTATAATCCATAGTGTAGTGTTTTATGTAAACACAAAGTTGTGACAACACAATATTTTTAGTAAAACTGTTTTACATTATACAATGTTGTGTTTTTGGCTAGCCCGATATTGTGCCAACACAAAATTTTTGGTACGGTTGGCAATTTCTGACTGGGAACTTAACCAGGATATGACCATTATACATATTTGTGACAAACTTCAGGATTCTAGCTCTTGTTTTTTGTATTTTATGGTATGCTCCACAACGGACGGACGAACACACGGTCAGCCACAGAATGTCTTTGAATCGATCACTGATCAATAACATACACTTTATTGGGTCCTAGACCCATATTTTGATGCGTTACATATGGAATGACAAAGTCAGTATACGCCCATACTGTTGTTGGAGGGTATAAACACACATATAAAGGTATTGTTTAATAAATGATACCCAGACTTTTTACACAAAAATGGGAATAAAAAAAAGTGCCGGGCATTGTCCGGACTTTTTTCTTTTAAATAAAAGCTGATATCCTATACTTTTTTAAAATCCACAATACTAAATCCAACTATTACTAACTTAATATTTGTGTCTCATTAAATGTGAAAAATATCCCAATTTCGGACCCTTTTTAAAAAAATTATTAAAAATGTTAAGATACAATTTTTATAAACAAAAAAAAATTTCAATTTAGTTTAATACCTGATGTTGATGGTTCCATTATAAAAGATTTTCTTTTAAAAGATTTAATACTACTAATAATCGCTTGAATTGTAAAAAATTCAAATTTTTTCACTTTTTTAAAGACTGCAATATGTTGCTAACTTTGACAGCTCACCGAAATAAAAGTAAAAAACTCAGTTAATTGATTTTGTTAACTAGTGTTGCAGAATTTTATCTACTTTTACCCCATACCAAATTTTATAACAAAAACTTCATTTATAAATTTCAATTAATCGCCACTTTGGTACCATTTGAACCCAATGTGCGTTGCAACGTGCCAAACGCGTTGGCACCACGAGATAGGTCTTTTGAGTACCGTTAATCTGATAAAAAAAATATGACAATGTATATTAATTTTGATTAAATAAAGTGTAAAGCCTGTACAAATCGATCCAACCTACAATGAGTTTGGGCCGCTAAATTCTTGAACTGAAAAACAGAATGCTTGGTTAAACTTTAATAAAGTTTAATAAAACTCCCGTTAAACTAAGTTAAAGCGATATGTCAAAAACGCAGCAGAGTTTTTGAGTTTATTGAACAAATATACAAATAAAACATGTACAAAAAATATTTTTCTGGGGTAGTTTTAGTTCTTCAAGGGGAACTTTTTCCCCCTGGTTCGATTTTGCTCGTTCAAGAACCCAGTCAGAAAAATACAAACGGGCCAACGTTGGAATGAAGTTGGCGGCGACGGTACCAACGTTGGCATATCATACCCGTTTCTAAGTCTACGACGTCATTTCGAAGTTGAAATGATAACAGTGGCCAACGATCGCTCGACTTTTGTTTTGACGTTGGGTTAACATTGATTTTACAAATTTACGACATTGGATTTATCTTTTGTTTAGGGATATATTGAAAATCTCGATGTAGTGCTTTTTAGTTACCATTTTGTGCAAATTGGTTAAAAAAGCAACTACTTAAGTGTTCACTTAGATTAAAGAGTTGAGGTCTATGTAAATCAAAAACTTTTTAAAAAAATAAAAATGTTAAAACTTTTCAATTATAATCCATAGTGTAGTGTTTTATGTAAACACAAAGTTGTGACAACACAATATTTTTAGTAAAACTGTTTTACATTATACAATGTTGTGTTTTTGGCTAGCCCGATATTGTGCCAACACAAAATTTTTGGTACGGTTGGCAATTTCTGACTGGGAACTTAACCAGGATATGACCATTATACATATTTGTGACAAACTTCAGGATTCTAGCTCTTGTTTTTTGTATTTTATGGTATGCTCCACAACGGACGGACGAACACACGGTCAGCCACAGAATGTCTTTGAATCGATCACTGATCAATAACATACACTTTATTGGGTCCTAGACCCATATTTTGATGCGTTACATATGGAATGACAAAGTCAGTATACGCCCATACTGTTGTTGGAGGGTATAAACACACATATAAAGGTATTGTTTAATAAATGATACCCAGACTTTTTACACAAAAATGGGAATAAAAAAAAGTGCCGGGCATTGTCCGGACTTTTTTTCTTTTAAATAAAAGCTGATATCCTATACTTTTTTAAAATCCACAATACTAAATCCAACTATTACTAACTTAATATTTGTGTCTCATTAAATGTGAAAAATATCCCAATTTCGGACCCTTTTTAAAAAAATTATTAAAAATGTTAAGATACAATTTTTATAAACAAAAAAAAATTTCAATTTAGTTTAATACCTGATGTTGATGGTTCCATTATAAAAGATTTTCTTTTAAAAGATTTAATACTACTAATAATCGCTTGAATTGTAAAAAATTCAAATTTTTTCACTTTTTTAAAGACTGCAATATGTTGCTAACTTTGACAGCTCACCGAAATAAAAGTAAAAAACTCAGTTAATTGATTTTGTTAACTAGTGTTGCAGAATTTTATCTACTTTTACCCCATACCAAATTTTATAACAAAAACTTCATTTATAAATTTCAATTAATCGCCACTTTGGTACCATTTGAACCCAATGTGCGTTGCAACGTGCCAAACGCGTTGGCACCACGAGATAGGTCTTTTGAGTACCGTTAATCTGATAAAAAAAATATGACAATGTATATTAATTTTGATTAAATAAAGTGTAAAGCCTGTACAAATCGATCCAACCTACAATGAGTTTGGGCCGCTAAATTCTTGAACTGAAAAACAGAATGCTTGGTTAAACTTTAATAAAGTTTAATAAAACTCCCGTTAAACTAAGTTAAAGCGATATGTCAAAAACGCAGCAGAGTTTGTGAGTTGTAAAACTTATTGGTTTTATGCAGAGCTCCCTATTACTCGAGTACTCGAGCTACTCGAGCAGCTCGAGTAGCTCGTCAATTACTCGAGTAGCTCGAGCTATTCGAGTAGCTCGAGTAGTAAAACACACATTTTTTTATACTTATACCCTGTTCTCACGAGCAGCTAAAAACTGTTTTAGGCGACATTAGTTTTAATTAAAAAAAAAGTGTTCACACGTAATTTCACTCGTTTTATTTTGGTTTTTATGTTTTTATTTTGACATTTGCATTATCAGTTGATAAGCATGTACACATTTCAACAACAATCGATATTAAAATATTAAAATTATATTCATTAATTATACATATAACTGTTTATAATGTTCAAGAATTGTTTAAAGATAAAAATAGCACGATTTTTTTTGCATTATTTACATTTTAGTAATAAACAATGTTGCCAATATTACTAAAATGCTTTAAAAACGCTGAACATACAAAAATACTCAATTCAACCCCTGGAATTCCGCTCGTTTTAAATCGTTTTAATTTTAAAACGATCTAAAAACAATTTTATTTTGACATATTACAACAAAAAATGTATGGTAAAACGAGTCATAAAAATGGTTTTTAAGCATAAAACGAAAAATGTTGCTAAAAATGGTTTTTAGCTTTAGTGAGAACAGGGTATTAAACTCCTGTAAAACAAAAACTATTAAAGCTATTTTCAAAATACATTTTTGGAATGCTATGGTTCCAAAGAATATACGTAATAAATATCAAATTAAAAGGATTATCGTAGTGGCTTTGCTAAACTACTACTCGAAAAAGATCAACGAGTTTCCATACAAATGTATGAAAATCCGCCTTCCTTTGAACTTCAATGTCAAATTATCAGAATATTTTCAAAAAAACATGGCATTATTTTTTTACCAATTATGATCGCATATACGATAAGAATACTTCCTCAAAATTTCAACTAATTTCTACAAAAAATGTGGCATTGGCGATCTACTACTTGAAAAAGATCGGATGCTTTCCATACAAATTTATGAAAATCAGTAGAAATTAGTTCTTTGAGTAGTAAAACCCGAGTAAAAAAGTTTTTATATAGTTGTATATAATTTTATAAACATAATATATGATTATATAGAATTATATAGAATTTGATGCGAAAAATGAGTCGATAAAACCATATAAAATTTTATCAATGTTACTTGTGTTTTGATAAATTTTTTATATAATTTTATGCGAAATTTGGACCCCTATTTTTATATAACAAAAGCAAATTTATATAATCAGATATAATTATATACAACGATATCAAATTATATAAAACAATATATAATTTTATAAAGTTATATAAAATTATATCAAGTTTTATATAAATCATAAAATTTTGTTTTAATTATATATAATTATATATAATTTTATGTAACTTTATATAGTTTCATACAGTTTTATACAATTTTATATATTTTTAGATAATTATCGCTAATTATATAATTTTGCTATTATTACCCGAGTAAAAAAGTTCCTATATAGTTGTATATAATTTTATAAACATTATATATGATTACCCGAGTAAAAAAAGTTATATGACGCAATATTTAATTTTATATGAACAGATATGCTTTTATGTAAATCCATATTAATTTTGATCCGAAAATTGGCGGATCGAATATTATACGATTATATCAAATTCTATTATTTTTGATAAAATAATATCAAATTTGATTAAGTTTGATCCCAAAAATGGGTCTATCTAATTGCATTAAATCATATCTTATCTGTTAAAATTAGATAAATTTTTATATAATTGGATGAAATCTGGTAAAATTTTTTGGAATTTTAAACGTGAAATTAGAAATTATTTTATCAGATTGGATACATTATCAATTAGAAGAGTTTTTATTGCATTCTTCGGAATTTTTTCGGGACTTAGCAAATTATTAAAAATTTATAATTTTTTTCTAAAATCATTTATAAGGGATTTAAATTTTCCAAAAAATGTTTGTGTCTTAGAAAATTTAAAAACATTTTTTCGGAACTCAAAAACTTTTCAAAAAAATTAAATTTCTCATAAAAACATTTTCAATGATTTTTTTACTCCAAAAAAATTGCCAAAAAAATTTTATGTCCGGGACTTTGGAAAATTTTCATAAAATTTTTTAGGACTTGAATTTTTTTTTAATTTTTTGTAATTGTCCGGGACTTAGAAAATTTTGAAAATTTTTTTCGGGATATAATTATAAATAAAATCACATATCTTTTTATCTGCCATATCTAAAAATTCCCGACCTTACATGTCATATCTAATTTCATATAGATCGGTTTATAAATTGATATGAATATGTATGCTATCATATTAAAAAACAAGGAAAAATACAATGCTATACATAAACTTGTATGTCCATATCAAAATTCATGCATAACCATATATAAATATAAATAATTATATAATAGCATATATGATTATATCAGATCTTTTTTACTCGGGTAAATAGAAGTATATAGAATTTGATGCGAAAAATGAGTCGATAAAACCATATAAAATTTTATCAATGTTACTTATGTTTTGATAAATTTTTTATATAATTTTATGCGAAATTTGGACCCCTATTTTTATTTAACAACAGCAAATTTATATAATCAGATATAATTATATACAACTATATCAAATTATATAAAACAATATATAATTTTATAAAGTTATATAAAATTATATCAAGTTTTATATAAATCATAAAATTTTGTTTTAATTATATAAAATTATATATAATTTTATGTAACTTTATATAGCTTTATACAGTTTTATACAATTTTATATATTTTTATATAATTACATCTGATTATATAATTTTGCTATTATTACCCGAGTAAAAAAGATCATATATAATTATATATAGTTTTATATATACATATATTATTTTATAAAACAATATGTATTTTTTGTTGCATCATATGTGATTTTATATATTTGCACTTCTAATTTGTTTCTTATATAAAATTATATAACAGAAAATATTGACTTTTATATAATAACATATGATTTAAAGTTCGTTTATATAATTACATATGAACTTTAAAATTCTGTCTTCTTTTTTATATAATTTGATAAAACAAAATATTTGAAGAAATTTTATATAAAACTTTATGCAACTGTTTTTAAATTATATGTTATCTTATATGAGTAAAATTTAAAAAAAAAATCTAAGTCCTTTACATATAATTTAATATAACTTTTGATAATTTTTCTAAGTCCAAAAAAAATTAAAATTTTCTAAGTCCCAAAATTTTACAACTGATGCAAAATTGAAAAAAAAAAAATACAAAAAATTTTCTAAGTCCAGATGTTTTTTTTTTTTAAATTTTCGAAGTCCTAAAAATATTTTTGAAAATTTTTAAGTCCTGGAAACAATTTTTTTTGTAAATTTTTTGCGTTTTGGGGGAAAAATTTTTTTTCTTGTATATAAATATATTTAATAATATATAATTGCATCAATTTTATACAAAAAAGGGTCCAATTTTCGCATATAACTATATAAAATTATATTAAAATTATATCAAATTTGATCAGATTTGATCAAATTTGATAAGTTTTTATATCGTTTTATCGACTCATTTTTCGCATTAAACTATATATGATTATATATGATGGCTTTATATAATTTTATATGAATATATATGATCTTTTTTACTCGGGTATATAAAAATAGGGGTCCAAATTTCGCATAAAATTATATAAAAAATTTATCAAAATATATGAAACATTGATCAAATTTTATATAGTTTAATCGACTCATTTTTCGCATCAAATTCTATATAATTCTATTTAATCATATATGATGTTTATAAAATTATATACAACTATATAGGAACTTTTTTACTCGGGAACACACAGTTTTTATCTTTGAACTCCTGTAAAACAAAAACTATTATACCGATTTTCAAAATTTTTTCATTTTTGAAATGGTATGGTTTTAAAGAATAAACACGAAAAATATCAAGTTAATAGGATTTAACTCATTTCTACCAAAAATGTGGCATTGGCGAATTACTACTCGAAAAAGATCGGCCCATTTCCATACAAATGTATGAAAATATGCCGTCTTTTGAACTTTAATGTCAATTTGTAAAAAAAGAAAACATAAAATTATTTTTTTCCAATTAGGATCGCATATATGATAAGAATACTTCCTTGAAATTTCAACTCATTTCTACCAAAAATGTGGCATTTGCGAACTACTACTCGAAAAAGATCGGTCCATTTCCATACAACTGTATTAAAATCAGCCCTCTTTTGAACTTTAACGTCACTTTGTGAAATTTTTTCCAAGAAAACATAAAGTTATTTTTTGCCAATTATGATCGCATGTATGATGAGAATACTTCCTCAAAATTTTAATTCATTTCTACAAAAAATGTGGCATTGGCGAACTACTATTCGAAAAAGATCGTCCCCATGCCATACTAATGTACAAAAATCTGCCCTCATTCGAACTTTAATGTTAAATTATGAAAATATTTAAAAAAAATTTATTATTTTTTACCAATGATCGCATAAACGATTTTAAATCATAATTTTAAAATTGACATAATTTACCTGTTGTGAGTTTTTTAACCCAAATGGTTTTTTTACCTAAAATTTCCCATTTTAAATGCCCGTTTTAAGTACCGTACATTTTTTTCTTTCCATTTTACCTTTTAGTGCAATATTAATATTCAGTTTTTTAAAAAGGCACAGCAAAATATTTTACAACCTAATAAAAGAACACGTGGTCTTAGCAAATTTGACTGCGATGGATTTTCCAAATATTTGTTTATGACTCCTTTCATAAAAAGCAATTATCTTTAACATGTTTACGTAATTTATTTCAATTTTTTTTCAAATTTTAATGAAGTTATATAGGAAAGCGGCCGATCTTTTTCGAGAAGAAGTTCGAAAATGCCACATTTTTTGTAGAAATGAATTGAAAATTTGAGAAAATATTGTTATCATATATGCGATCATATTTGGCAAAAAATAACTTTAAGTTTTCTTGAAAAAAATTTTACAAATTGACATAAAAGTTCAAAAGAGGGCATATTTTCATACATTTGTATGGAAATGGGCCGATCTTTTTCGAGTAGTAGTTCGCCAATGCCACATTTTTGGTAGAAATGAGTTGAAATTTCAAAGAAGTATTCTTACCACACATGCGATCAAAAATGGTAATAAATTATTTCATCTTTTCCTGAAAACTTTGTCACAATTTGACATTAAAGTTCAAAGGAGGTCGGATTTTCATACATTTGTATAGAAACTCGCCGTTCTTTTTTCGAGTAGTAGTGTGCAAAACCACCACGATAATCCTATTAACTTGATATTTTTCATGTTTATTCTTTGGAACCATACCATTTCAAAAATGAAAAATTTTGAAAATCGGCATAATAGTTTTTGTTTTACAGTAGTTCAAAGATAAAAACTGTGAGCTTTACTACTCAAAGAACTAATTTCTACTGATTTTAATAAATTTGTATGGAAAGCATCCGATCTTTTTCGAGTAGTAGATCGCCAATGCCACATTTTTTGTAGAAATGAGTTGAAATTTTGAGGAAATATTCTTATCGTATATGCCATCATAATTTTTAAAAAATAATGACATGTTTTTTTGAAAATATTCTCATAATTTGACATTAAAGTTCAAAGGAGGGCGGATTTTCATACATTTGTATGGAAACTCGCTGATCTTTTTCGAGTAGTAGTTTAGCAAAGCCACTACGATAATCCTATTAATTTGATATTTATTACGTATATTCTTTGGAACCATAGCATTCCAAAAATGAAATATTTGAAAATAGCTATAATAGTTTTTGTTTTACAGGAGTTTAAATATAAAAAATGTGTGTTTTACTACTCGAGCTACTCGAGTAGCTCGAGCTACTCGATTGACGAGCTACTCGAGCTACTCGATTACTCTAGTTACTCGAGTAAAAGCGTAGGCTCTTTTAGGTTTAAACTAAGTTAAAACCACAAATTCTGATTTTGAGATGTGGTTTATTGTAAGTTTATCTCACCAATGTTGGAGAGTTATAGTATGTTTCCAGTGGCATGATTTGTGCAGAGTGTTTTGAGGAAATCATGTCATTTTTTACATGCTTTCCCATACATTTTTCATATGCGCAAAACATCTCAAATTGGCTGTTTTGGTACAAAACATGTCTACTTTTTAAATTCACCACTTGTTTTGGTCAGTGCAACACTGTATTTTATATTCGAAAATAAAAGCTACTCATTCGTAGTGAGTGTTCGTTAGAAGAAGAAGACATTTTATTTTTTTTTATTATTAAAATAATTTACAATTCGATGTTAAAACATTTTTATTTAATTATAATAAACTGCAAAATCAATTGTTTTTGGTAATTATTTTCTTAATTTTGTTGTTTTAATTATTTTGTAGAGAGAACGTCAAATTAATTACGAAAATTCGTAATTAGTTTGACGCGAAATACGACTCTGTTTCATTTCTATTTTTTTCTATGCCTATGACACAGACTAATACAGACTCGACATAAGTGACAGGTTTCAAAAAAGTAGTTCTGAACCATATGGTTAATATTTTCAAATTATTCTACGAATTAGGTTAAAAAGAGAAAACTGATATAACGCGCCATAAGAAAAATAGATGCCAGATCGGTTTTTGTTGTTTCACTCACTCCTAAGTCGTAGAAAGTGTTGCCATGTTAGCGTAAAATGGACTAAAAACCGCTCTGTTTTATCCTAAAATCGCTTAGTTTTTCTCCATTTTTTCTAATAAAACTCTACTGTCGAGTCTGTTTATAGTCTGTGCCTATGATTTTTAAATGTACTGGCTAGTGTTGCCATGTTGTGGTATATTATTGCAAAAAATGTGCGATGATGGCAACTATTCTAATTGGAAATGCGATATTTCAGCTGAGTAACATAAAGAGGAAAAAAAAAATGCGATATTTGGTATGGCAATACCGCGTTAATCGACATTTCGTCACCTGAGAATTGGTTTGCTCCATAGGATGGGGTTTTTACCATCCTATAGAGCAAACCAATTCTAAGGTGACGATTTGCTAAACTTGAACTGAAAAACAGAATGTTTAGTTAAACTTGATTTTAATTTAATAAAAGGCCTGTTTTGTTGGCATAATTATAATATAACTCCCCATTATTCATGGCATTCGTGGACTTTGAAAAAGCGTTCGATTCTTTGAAAACAGATGTAATATGGGCTGCATTAGAATCGAGAGGTATACCCAATAAGGTGATAAACATAATAAAAAAGTTCTACGAAGGTGCAACAAGCAGAGTGCTCCACGAGGGACAACTTAGTGCTCCATTTCACACTATATCTGGTGTTAAACAGGGTTGTGCATTATCTCCCCTTCTTTTTATTTCAAGTCTTGATTTGATATTTGAAGCAATCACTAACAATACCTCCGGTTTAAATTGGCGTATAAATGATAGTCTTTGCGACCTTGCATACGCTGATGATATTGTACTCCTCTCAAACAGACACAGAGACATGCAAAGTATGATCAATACGATGAACAGAGAGTCCGCCAAGTTAGGCCTTAATATAAACACCAGGAAAACCAAGTCTATGAGAGTTAACGTAAATAACCTCAATTCTTTCGCCAATATCGTTGGCTTGGACATACTTTCCGTAAAGATGCAAACAACATCGCGCATTAAGCAATAGAGTGGAATCCTCAAGGTACCAGATCTAGAGGCAGGCCAAGAACAACATGGCGAAGGACGATATTGAAAGAGACATCCAAGTCGTTTAACGAGTTAAGATATATGGCAAGACGTAGAGATATTTGGAAAACTTATGTAGATAGACTAAGTTCTTAATATATTGTAAAATATGTAGATTAAGAACATGTCATAATAATAATAATTATAAGGCTGCGTTTTTGACATATCGCTTTAACTTAGTTTGACCGGGAGTTTTATAAAACTTTATAAAAATAAAACCAAGTTTAACCAAGCATTCTGTTTTTCAGTTCAAGTTTAGCAAATGTCGATTAACGCGGTATTGCCATACCAAATGCCACATTTCCAATTAGAATAGTTGCCATCATCGCACATTTTTTCGAATAAAATACCACAATATGGCAATACTAACCAGTATATTTGAAAATCAGAGGTGTTTTTTTTTACGTTTTTGTACCTTAGTTTAACTCTCCAACATTGGTGAGTTAAACTTAAAATTAGTGTCCCCCATTTCCCGGTTCTCGGTATTCCCGCGAATACCGGTATTCCCGGTTCTGGAACCGGTTTCCCGGTTCTAGATATATTCCCGGGAATACCGGTATTCCCGGTTCTGATCCTGGTACCGGTTCTCAAAAACCAAAAAAAATACTATACCATAAAATATTTAAATTACACTATTTAATCAGTATTTAAGTAATATTTAGTTGTGTTTGTAAAATTATTTAAAAATCAGCAACTATTTTTTCTAAAATTAAAAAAATAAAATGGAAATGGTGTTATTCACATGTTTTGTATTTTTTTTGGTAAAAGCAAAGAAAAAATTTTAATTGTACAAAATTTTACAAAATATTCATACCGGTATTCCCGGGAATACCGTCAGAACCGGAACCGGGAATACCGGGAATGAATTAAGAACCGGGAAACCGGTACCATTTCCCGGTAATACCGAGAACCGGGAATACCGGTATTCCCGGTACTACGGTACTGACCGTAGGCACTACTTAAAATAAACAACATCTCAAAAACAGAATTTGTGGTTTTAACTCAGTTTAAACCTAAAATAATTAAATTTTACAACTCAAAAACTCGCCCTAAATAAGTGTTCTACCATACAAAGTTCACGTGAGTGTTAACGCTCACAATTCTAGAAGTTAAAAATTAACTTGCATTTTGAATGATTCTCTAATTGTTAATGACTCTCTTAGGTATTAATAAAAAAAGACAAATGTTTTTGTGTTGCTTTCAAGCTAAATTGCATTTAATAAGCTAATTTTATCAATATTTCATCGAAAATGTGTAATATTTTACAAAACTATTCCAAACGACTCTAAATTAAATTAAGAAATTTATAAAGGTTAACGTTTCGTTTATTTCGTTTTGGCGCATGTTAACAATCAAAGTTTGCCAACAAAAAAGGCCTAATGTTTAATAAAACCACCGTTTAAACTAGAGATGGGCACATGAGCAGATTAGATCGTGATTCACGTGAATCCCTCGTTATCACGCGTGAATGTGACTGAATTCAATTTTACTCACGTGATTGTGAGTGAGTGTGAGTGCAAAAAAAATTGCGTGAGGGAGTGTGCTTGAGCCGATTTGTTTGCGTGATTTATTTTCTCTTTATATTTCCTTTCGTACCAAAAAAAGTACCAACAAAATTGTAAAATTTGGCTTAACTTAAGATTTCGTCCCGAAAAAAGCAAAAAAAATGTAAAATTTCGCTGAACTTTAAGTTTTGCCAAAAATTTTGAAAGATTTCTGAAATTATAGTTTTTAAAATTTGTTTTGTATAAATTAGAGTTTCGTGAGTGTGAGTCAACCTGAGTGTGATTGAAGCTTTAGTGAGTGTTAGTTTTTTAAATTTACTCACGTGATTGTGAGTAGAAAAAATGCTCGTAAGTGAGTGTGAGTAGAAAAAATATGCTCGTGAGTGAGTGTGCGTGATTCAAAAATTCCTGTCGTGAGCGTTAAAAATCACACTCGACAATGTTTTTTTGAGTGGAAACAATTTTTAATTATTAAAATATTTTTTACTTTACTCAAAACCTTGTAAAATTACATGAAAAGTTTGTAACTTTTTTTTGCTACCTTCTATTTGGCAAGAATTCATTGTAACTTTAGAAGCTTTTTACGAACAATTTTATAATTTTACAAACCTTTTACCAATAAAATTTTAAATTTGCAATTTTTTGACGTGATAAAACTTAAAAGAAGGTTTCGTAACTTTACTAGATTTTTTGCTACCTCATATTTTACGAGAAATCCTAGTAAAAATTACGAGTTTTTTTGTAATTTTACAAGCTTTTTACCAATAAAATTGTAAATTTACTTTTTTGTCACAATAAAACTTACAAGGAATATTTCTCCGGTGTTCTTCTTAAAGATACATGCCAGGTCCACACTGTAATGTACACAAAATAAATTTTTCGCGATTTCGCGGTGAAACTTTTCGTCTCGCAAAAATGGATAAAAAATCAATTTCAATGTGATTTTTGTTTGTTTTAAAAATATCGAATAAGCATATACTTTGAATTTCTTATATTTTTTTTCATAATTCAATTTTTATTTGTTATTTTTTTGTATTTTTGTTTACTTAAATAAGTTTCCTGAGGGCAAACAAGTCTCAATTGCCGGTTCTTTTAATCGTTTGTATGCAGATAATAATTCATCTTAAAAATATATAAAAGTTAGTAACATTGAATGATAAAATCATTATTTCTAAATCGAAAATAGCTTGATTTTTTTTTTTGACTATCTGTAATATGTTGTTCAACATGCTGGTCGTGAGTTCAGATTTTTGGATTTAACCATATAGATGTAACACAGACTAATACAGACTCGACATAAGTGACAAGTGTCAAAAAAGTATTCTTTGACCATATGGTTATTATTTTCAAATTATTCTACGAACTAGGTTAGAAAGAGAAAACTGATATAACGCGCCATAAGAAAAATAGATGCCAGATCGGTTTTTGTTGTTTCACTCACTCCTAAGTCGTAGAAAGTGTTGCCATGTTAGCGTAAAACGGACTAAAAACCGCTCTGATTTCTCCTAAAATCGCTTAATTTTCCCCCATTTTTTTCTTATAAAACTCTACTGTCGAGTCTGTATATAGTCTGTGCTTTAACCATATGGTTAATATTTTCAAATTATTCTACGAATTAGGTTAGAAAGAGAAAACTGATAAATATAGTATAGTATATTTATTGAGTCTTTTTTTCTTTTCATAACAAATACTAAAAGGTATACAATCGAAAGTATAGCTAACATATGCTTGATAATTCTTAAAACTATATTTGTCTTGTTTTAATACACGATAAATTGTAAAGGCTACTTGCCAACAAAGTGAATAGAATATGTATGTAATACAGAAATGAATGCAGGGTGTCAATGCTTGCTCGCGGCATTTACCGTGACTAGGGTTGCCATTTCCATTTTGAGAAAAAGAGGACGCCAACCTCAAAAAAGGAGGACATTTGACTCAAAAAAGAGGACAATTTTTTTTAATAAATTAATTCTAAAAAATCGCCTTTTTATTAAGGAAACAATTTTCATTTCCACTAAAAAAATCACAAAAATACATAAAACAAAATCTTCCAATTTTATTTCAGAAAGTACCATTTCAGAAAGTACCAACATTAACTATATTTCCAATTAAATATGAGAAATTTTCAATTATATTTCAAAAATATTCATTTTTAATTCAAAAATGTTTGGTTAATTTAAAAAAATGCCCAATTACAATTCAAAAATTTTAATTGTATATCAGAATTTTCTATTTGTAATTCAAAATTTTCTAAATGGTTTTCAGAAAATTCCATTTGTATTTTAAACATTTCCATTTCAAAATTTTCTCAATGATTTTAAGAAAATTACTTTTGAATTTAAATAAATTCAATTGGAATTTTATATAATTCAATTGTATTTCAGAAATGTCCATTTTTATTTAAAAATTATCTAAATGTTCAAATTCTGATTAATTTTTATTAAAAAATAAAAATTGTTGTACTCGACCTTTAAAATATTATATTTTGAGTAGGTTTTTTTCTAGCTCGAGGTCATTATTTCCTTTACTAATTAAAACTATGATATTCTCATATAATAATTTTCAAGAAAATTATTTTTCTGTTTTAAATTTATTATGTTGGCAATTTTTTGCAAGACTTTGTCGACACGTGTTTTGGGATGATGATCGTGACCTTACTACGATGGTACAATTTTCGTCTTCTAATTCCCAATGGAAATAGAGTCGAATATGTATTTTTATTTTAGTTTGATCATTAACGATTGTCATTAAAGACACTTTGCTACTTGTAGTACAAGGTTTTTATTTTTTGCTAAATAATCTTGACAATGGGATTAGACAAATCCCGAAACACGTGTCGATTAAGTCTTGCAAAAAATTACCAACATAAATAAATTTAAAACAGAAAAATTATTTTCTTAAAAATTATTATGTGAGATTATCATAGTTTTAATGACCTCGAGCTAGAAAAAAACCTACTCAAAATATAATTATGTAAATGCTTTTAAAAAAAATTTATTTTGTCTGCAAAGCATTTAAAAAATTTTGAATAGATATAGAAATTTTTGAAATATATTTAATTGGAATTTTCTGAAAAGCATTTAGACATTTTTGAAATATAAATGGACATTTTTTAAATTAAATTGGAAATTTTTGAAACGGCTTTTTCTGAAAAGCATTTAGAAATTTTTAAAATACAACTGAAAACTTTTGAAATACAATCGGAATTTTTGGAAATTCAAAGGAATTTTCTTAAAACAATTATTTTTTTTTAAATTTGTAATGGAAATGTTTGATATACAAATCTTTTTTCGGAGAGCAAACTTTAAGGCACACAACAGCTGATAAGAATTGATGCTAACGTAGTTATTTTCGCACTACCTAGAGTGAATTTTTCCTCGAAATATAATTAATTTGAAGCGTTTTTTTAATTTTTTTGCGATTTGTTCTCAAAAAGTTGACATTACTGCTGATAAGCAAAAATCTGGCGATTAAAATAATTCAAAAGTTTAAAAGTAATAAAAAAAATGTTATTGGGTAAAGTGCAAAAAGTAGGACAACCCCGGACACTTTCTAAAAAAGAAGTAGGACTGCCCCGGACGCCCTAAAAAAGAGGACGGTGTCCGGGGAAAAGAGGACGGATGGCAACCCTAACCGTGACTTACAGAGCTATGTCTGAGACCTTAAAAATAATCAACAATAAAATATGTACAAAAAATAGTACTGTCAAAACAATAACTAGACATTGATTAATTAGTAATCATTGATAAAAACTGATAAAACGCGCCATAAGAAAAATGATGCCAGATCGGTTTTTTTTTGTTTCACTTCTACTAAGACGTAGAAAGTGTTGCCATGTTAGCGTAAAACGGTTTTTTTTTGGCGCGACAACACGTTTTTTCTTTGTTTCTTTTCTTAAATTTACAATTTAGTTAATTTAAATAAAGTTAAAAAGAAAACATTTGAAATATTTGATTAAAAAATTTTAATTCGTGCTTTCTTGGAACACCAAAATATCAATCTGATAAATTTATATCAATTTGATTTACGTATATCCACATCTTAAATATTTGGTTTGCTGCCTGCTGGAAGACATTTTTTTTTGGGAACACTAAAATGGTTTGGCCGGAGGACCGAATTTTTAAGCAGGTATCTGATAAGGGTACAGTGGAGACCAAGGCACCAAGGGTAAGGTATTATGCTCATGGTGCAGGGGTTTTCACTGCCTTCATCAGTTCCCGCAAGAATGACGCCCTTCCTATTGTTAAATTAGGGAGAAATCTATACGAAGAAAATAAGATTAACATCCCCTGACAAGAATGTAATTAATAAGATTATTAAGGATGAGGATCTTTGTGCAAAGTACTCCGTGTACATTCCCTCCAATCTCTGCGAGGTAGACTATACGGAAAGGGAAGTATTCGAACGGGCCTTTGCCAAAAACGTTTCAATGTATGGACCTTTACCGGACTATTGCAAGTTAACCGAGGTTTTCCGTTTCACGCGAGCCGATCTGAAGGATCCTAAAATTCGTGTTCAAATCGACTCTGTTAGAATCTGTTTTTCCGGAAACAGACTACCATCTCATATTTCTATTGATGGTGTTAATTTTCCTGTCACGCCCTACAGGGAGCCTGTTATCCAATGTAGAAAGTGTTGGCGTTTCGGTCATACGGACCGTGTTTGCACACTTAGTGCCAGAATTTGTGTTAAATGTGGTGGTGTACACCCTGATGCGTCTGTGTGCAGTGAACCGCTTAAGTGCGTAAACTGTGGGGGGCCACATGAATCCTGTTTTAGGAGCTGTCCGGTCTACATTGATCAGGCTAGGATTAAGGCAGATAAGGCAAACTTACAGAAACCTAGATCTTTGCTTTTCTCTGAGCCCACTATGCCACTTTGCCCTAAACCAGTGCCATCTTTCTGTCTCTCCGAATTTCCCAGTCTCTCGTCACGGCCGATAAAGAGCACTGCTCCACTGAAGAGAGCCCGAGTTGAGGAATCAGAGGTAATCGAGCATATTGCTACACCGATAACAATCGCCAGTTCCGATTCGTCCACTGATATTGCTAGCAGACCGACAAAGGAGCGTAAAGTTTCTGAGCCATCGTCTGTAGAGAAAGTATATTCCAAACTTGAGAACATTCTAATTTCTAATATACGTAGGTCAGATAGTGACACGATAAAGAATATCAAACCCTTCTTCAGTGCCATTGTGAAGGGGTTAATGAATACACCAAACGGTGCACATGACAGGCTGTGCACGCTATTTGGATGTATTGCAGACGAATTTAATCCAATGATGGGTACCAATACCTTTTCGATACCAATACCCGTTAATACCAATTCAAATTGAAAACCAATACCAATTAAAAACCAATACCTTTATTTGTGCGATACCAATACCGATAAAAAACCAATACTGATTCCCCACTACCAATACCAATTAAAAACCAATACTTTTATTCTTCAAAACCAATACCAATAAAAAACCAATACCAATTAATTTTTTTCTACTTTCGTATCGGTTTTGTTTCGGTTTTTTTGTATTCTTATTTTCGTTTGTTTTAATTGTGACGTCAAACATTTTCTTTCCATCACATTATTAGGTTTTACCTGACTAACGAATTGCTACAGATGTTTACAAAAGATGTTACATCGATCAGTAATCGTTTGTCATATAACAAAAAGGAGTTAGCTACTTGAATTTTAAAAGCCATAAAAACATAAAACAAATATTTTTTGTCACGTTACGTGATTTTTATGACCCCTAATAAAAGTATATCTTAAAAAATTTAGACCTTTTCTGTAATGAAATTTTTTCTTTTGCAAACATTATTAATATGTGATGCACATATATTGAATGTCACTGCACTGTTCTTTGCGTTGTAAAAAAAATACTAATGTCCTTTTTTGGAAATCCCAAAATTTTAATCAAGCAGTCGTTACAAAATTATATGTCACAACACCAGAATCCAGAAAAAAAAATGTTGTTTGTTTTATTAGAGGCACAGTCATATTATAAAAGAATTTAAGAATGCACTTGCAATTTTTGAGAGTTTAAGGGCTACGTGTTTAAAAAATTATTTGTTCTGTATCCATTACGTTTTTATTCAGTTACTGGTGTTTTGTTAAACAACTTGTTGTGTGAACTCCATATAAGAAAAAAAAATTGCCCGTGTAATTACAAAAAGATCTAAAATCGAAGAAGGGGCCCCTGCACGATAACCCATTTCAATCACTTAAAAAAATATGTGTGAAAGGATGAATTTCAGGTATATTTTGTTAATAACGGAATATTAAACTTTTTTTTTGACAAGATTTTTAAGATCTGCCGGTGCTAATTTCACTAAAAAAGTACCTTTTTCCAAAAAAGGAAAAATAAAATTGAATCTTATACCCAATTCACACCTGAGGTGAAATCTTGTTCGAACGAGATTTCGATCATATGGTTGTGTATAAAATGATACAGACCATATGATCGAAATCTCGTTCGAACGAGATTTCACCGCAGGTGTGAATAGGCCTTTAGTTTTATAAAATTTCCCTTTTTTAATTTTTCTCAACAGAGATAAAATTAAAACGCCTTAAAATATATATTTTTGTAAACCATTTTTGATTTAGTTGGCTTTAATTTTATCATTATTATTTAAAAAAGAAGCGAAAAATAAGTTCTTCTCGCATTGGTACAGTGGACATAAATGGAGTAAAAACTGACCAATAAAAATTAGGTAATTTGTTACGCATTTGAGATTATCGAAAATCAAGGAAATTTTTATTTTTTATACCCTCCAAAATATAAATATTTAAAAAATGTTAGGGATTTTTTTAATTTTTCCTCCGCGCGATGAATGCTGTCAAATAGATTTATTATGATTTTTGCACTTCTTCTCCTTCTTCTTTTATATTGATCGTGTGTGGGTAAGATTGACGATTGTACAATGGTCAATCTAACCCATACATGGTAATTTTTAATTGGCATTGAATTTTCATTGGCATTAGTTGGAACTAATGCCACTGCCAAAAAAAGCATTAGCATTTATTGCCAATGACATTTTTTGGCATTGGCATTATTTGTACTAATGCCAATGAAAAGGCACAAATGCCTAAAAAAACTATTTACAATTGATAAAAAAAATTAGAAAATTAGAAAAAGTGAATGATCTATTGCAGCGGTTACCAACCTTTTTGGCTCGCGTACCCCTAATTTTAAATTTTGTCAGCCGCGTACCCCCTAACAAGTTTTTTGTTTTCGTTAAAAAACTCTTGCGAAATAATGTAAGAGACAAAAAAGTTGAAAGAAATTATGAAGTTAGAATGAGATTGCTGGAAATAGAATTGTAGTGTTGGAAACTGTCAAAATTTATTCTGCAGAAAATATAAATATTCACATATATAAAAAACAGTTTTCATTAACAAGACAAACTGACATTTAAAATCCTATTGATGATAACACTAACTGGGGTGTTTGAATCCGGTATGGGAAATACCAGAAATGTTCATAATTTTTATAAATTCAATTTTTCTTCTGCATTTTTTCAACCTGAACCCTTATTGCTCATATAAATATTAGAGTAAATTTTAAAATTTTTTATCTGCGTGTATTATCATTTTTTTGAAGGATTTAGGGGAGATCAAAACAATGGTGGTATTTTTTTGGAAAAATTTTCGCTCCTTGGGGTGGTTCAATGCATCTGAAAACGCGGATTTTGAGCTCATTTTTCTGCAGAGCAAAACAGCTGAAAATATTGCAAATCTGATTTCAACAGTCGATTCTACACCAAAAATTTAAACAACGGACGTTTTTTGAACTCATAAAAAAAGTTCCAAAAACACATCACAGGAACGGAAATATAATGTTTTTTAATTTTTTTTAAATGTTTTTTTTTTTTTTTTAATACAAGGGCAGATCCACAATTTCGTGATTTTTCGAATGAAACACCCTCGTATATACAATGAAAGGACATTTTGAGGTTAACAAAATGGTACCAAAATTTCCACTCTATCACAACCTGTATCAAAAATGCCCAAAATTACGTTTTTTGAGAACTTTGGTATACATTTCTCAAAAACCTGAAAAAAATGCTCTCTAAATTGCACAAAAATACGTTTTTTATGAATTTTGACCTCAACTTTCTTAAAAACCTGACGTTATCAAAAACTTTGGAAGCCAGATGCGGAACTAGCATTGAAAGGTTTATCTAAAACAAATGTCCAAATTACTAAAATTTTGCGTACCCCCGCGGACAGTTTCGCGTACCCCCTAGTGGTACGCGTACCATAGGTTGGTAACCGCTGATCTATTGTATTAAGTATGACTTGATGCACCTTGTCTGTAATTTTTGTAAAAATATATTTTCATTTTTTGGCATTAGTCGGAACTAATGCCACTGCTAAAAAAAAAGCATTAGCATTTATTGCCAATGAAATTTTTTGGCATTGGCATTATTTGTACTAATGCCAATGAAAAGGCACAAATGCCTAAAAAAACTATTTACAATTGATAAAAAAAATTAGAAAAAGTTAATGCTCTATTGTATTTAGTATGACTTAATGCACCTTGTCTGGAATTTTTGTAAAAATAGGTACAGCCATTCTCTTGGAATGATCAATCAAAAATAAAATATTTATGTTTAAATCTCCATACACCGTTATCAAAAAAGCTAACAAATTTATACATTATTAAGGCGGGACCTTGTTTTTATTTTTTGATTAATTTATTTGATAAAAGGATGTACAACTTGTAAATGGGTATGGACAGTTCTTGATTCTGGTTTTTTGTGATTTTTTAATTTTTTTTTATTTAAATTTTTTAAAATTGTTCCACTTTAAATAGTTTTTCCAAAATGTTCCGCGACATAATCCAAAACATAGGACGCCAAAATCTTCGTTGGTTTACTAGCATTAAGACTGACCTGCCCCTTTTGCCCGTTTTTTCGTCTGCGTTTAGAATATTAATAGAAAGGGAGATGAACAAATCTAAAGTTGTTAAAATGAGCATTTTATAATTGAATAAATTAATTTTATGAATTAACAATTTTTAAGTTTTTCCAAAAGTACAAACATATTTATTTCTATATTAATACTGGATAAAATGAAACCCGAATACACAAAAAACCGATTTCGAGAAAACCCGGTTACACGAAAAATAGTTTTTTATCGTATTAAAAATTGTTTTCAATACATTGAAAAAAAAAGAGAAATACCCGGTTAGGCGGTCCAGACAGTTTTTTGAAGTAGTGTGGTACTTTTGATTACGACGAGTTTAAAAAAAAGGGTTTTCACAAAATTTTTTTTATTTATTTTTTTTTTTAATTTTTGGCATTTCAATTTGTGTTGACTGGCACAAACGGGCAAGTTTTTTGTAAAGTATGGCTAAAAAGGATAATCCTGGTCCAAACAGTTTTTTGAAAGGGCGTGGAACTTTCTATAACGATGAGTTATTAAAAGGGAGTTTTCAAAAAAAAAAAAAAAACGTATTTTTTTATAAATTTTATTTTTTTAAAAAATTTATTTTAATTCCATTTTTGAAAACGGACACAAACGGGCAAATTTTTTGGAAAGTTGGGATAGAAAGGATAATTCTGGCCCAGACAGTTTTTTGAAAGGGCGTAGAACTTTTGATAACGATGAGTTTAAAAATGAGGTTTCCACAATTTTTTTTATTTATTTTTTTTAAAGGGGTTTTTCAAAAAAAAAAAAATCCTTCACGCAAAAATTCGACCCACTCTCTAGACACTCACTTAGAATTTTTCAACTCAACATCACGTGATTTAAATGAAAATCACTTTTTTGAGTCACGCAAATCACGGGACCAGCGACCATCTCCAATTCAAATACATAAACAAGAGACAAGTGTCTCTTCATTTGTTTAATCTATAACATCTGTAAATTTTAATTAAAATGAAGTGTCCACCCTTGAAAAAATTTCCTTGTAGGTCTGAATCCAAAAAGTTTCAAGGCACTTATTTATTACCCTAGGTTACGTCAGGTTAACCTACCCTAATATAGTCACTTAATTTAAATGAAAATCGCTCACGCCTGAATCACGTGGTTTTTTGAGTCACGCAAATAACGGGACCACAGACCATCTCGAATTCAAATACATAAACAAAAGACAAGTGTCTCTTCATTTGATTCATCTACAACATCTGTGAATTTGATTAGAAATGAAGTGTCCACCCTGAAATAGTTTCCTTGTAGGTCCGATTTCAAAAACTTTCAAGGCACTTATTAATTACCTTAATATAGGCCTAATTTCTGAATTTCAAAAAGATCGGTTAACATTTACGACCTGTAGAGACTTTTGGCCAAAAAACCTACCATCACGCCCCAGTGTGCACTGTGGGGCGGACAGAAGGACGACGTACGTTAAATAAATTAATATTAACGACAAAACCTTTTGCATACAAATTCCAAAACCGATATAAGATAAATACCAATACTTATTAAAAACCGATACCAATTCGACGCTGAAACCAATACCAATACCCAATACCTAAATAATTCAAAACCAATACCGAAACCTATACCAATTCAACAAAAAATGAAAACCAATACCTATACCAATACTAATATAATTTTAAAAACCAATACCAATACCAATACTTTTATCGAATTGGTACCCATCCTTGATTTAATCACAATGATGAAGTTCATTCAACTTAATTGTACTAGCGTTCGAAATAAAAAACATCAACTTGAACAGTATCTTTTTCATAATAAAATATCAATTGCCTGTCTGTCCGAAACTTTTTTACAACCAAACGAGACTTTTAATATAAGAAATTTCCAAATTATTAGATGTGATCGACCGAATAGCACTCACAGAGGTGGTGGCGTGGCTATTGCGGTCCGTAACGGAATTATATTTAGACAAATCTCAGTTTCTTCTCCCAATACGGGAATTGAAATATGTGCCTGTGAGGTTACATCAAATAACAATTCGCTTATTATTATGAGCATTTATATACCACCAAATCTGGATCTTGAGGTACTTCATCTCTCTTCTTTGCTACGGGGTCTTTCGAGCTCCTCTGTGCTGATCTGCGGTGACTTCAATGCACATAATGTGTGCTGGGGTAGCCGTGCCAGTGATCTGAGGGGTTCGAAGGTTCTGGAGTTTATAGATGAAGATGATTTAGTCTTGTTGAATAACGGTGAACCTACCTTCATAGGTGGAAACACGTCATGTATTGACCTAACACTTTGAACACCAGATCTAAGTCTGAATTCTAGCTGGCTTACCTGTCGAGAGACGTTGGGAAGTATGCATTGCATAACAGAAATACATCTTTTTATAAATTTGTCCTGTGAGAAAGTAAATGATTTTAGTATTCCGAGAAACATAGATAAGTGTTTTCTAAATAGGAAATTAGTCGAAATTTTTAATCCGGTTGACGGTAACGACCGCTTACCGGGTAATTTTTTCGATAATTTCTCCTTGAAATTTGGAGAGACTTTTCGTATAAGAAGGAAGGGGAAATCTAGACCGCCAAATCCATGGTGGAATGGTAAATGTAATGAGGTTAGTGCTAGGTTGAGGTTATCTATAGGGAACTGTACGACAAATCCAACGCGTGAAAATTTTATGAGCCTTTTGGAAGCTAGGAAGCAATATAAATATACACTTCGATACGAAAAGAGAAAGGGATGGAGGGATTATTGTTCTAGCATAAACAGTGATATCACTGTGTCTGAGCTGTGGCGTAAGGTCAGATTTTTTAAGGGTAATCACAATGCTACATTATCTGGTTTCAGAGAATGTATAACTCAATTCTGTGATAACCTCTCTGGACCAATCGGGCCAGTACAGCCTTTACGCGTAACACCTTTTATCGATGATCACCCTTTACTTGAACAATTTACGTATTCCGAACTTGACAGAGCTATTTCCGTATCAAGTGATACGGCCCCGGGGATAGACGGCATTTGTAACAGCCATGTCAAGCCGTTCAATTCTACCCACAGGGTAGAGTTTTTACGTGAATTTACCAAAGTTTTGATCTCGGGCATACTTCCCTCTGGGTGGTTTAAATTTAGGGTAACACCACTTAGGAAAAAAGGAGGGACTCCCACCGATGCCGACTCTTACCGTTCTATAGCGCTTGCACCAGTTTTCCGTAAAATCTTTGAGCGTATTTTACGTCTCGAATGGTTCCTCGAGTCTAACGATAGGCTCAGTGATCTCCAATCTGGCTTTCGAAGGGCAAGGTCTACAGCTGACAATGTTTTAGCACTTTGGTCTGCTGTGAGACTGGCATTTAACAGAAAGGAATCGCTGGTCGCTGTATTCGTGGATGTAAAGGGAGCTTTTGATTTTGTGAACATAGAACTTCTATACGAATGCATGAAACGCCTTGGAATCCCTAACAAATTTTGTTACCTGTTATATAGTCTGTTCCAATACAAGGATCTAAATATTTCATCCGGAGGAGGCCTTGTGGCTCGACGTTCTTTTACTGGAGTCCCACAGGGTTGCGTTCTGAGCCCAATATGCTTCAACATTTACATTAATGACATATTTAGCGGTGTTCCAGATGATGTTCAGGTGCTTGGTTACGCCGATGACATCGTCATATTTGGCTCCGACCCCGACGTTGACGCGGCGGTTGCTAAGGTGCAGAACACACTGGACCTCATTAATTTGAAACTAGAACAGCTTCAACTGTCACTTTCAGCAAATAAGACAAAGGCTATGATTTTTACGAGAAAAAGAAAACACTTTAACATTATGCCCATTCATATAAACGGAAGAGGGGTCGATTATGTTACTACTTTTAACTTTCTAGGGTTTACATTTATTGTTGTCACTTAAGCCTCATATTGATAGAGTTATATCGAAATGTTTTAATTTTGTTAACGTGTTGCGTTTTCTTTGCGCAGTTTCATGGGGCTCTGATCCTAGCTGTTTAATACAGATATATCTTGGTGCCGTGAGACCTGTGCTGGAGTATATGTCTCCGCTGCTTCTTGACTGTCCTGAGTCGCATATGCTCAGGTTGCAAAGAGTGCAGTGGAAGTGCCTTAGAATTGCTCTGGGCGCTATGACGTCAACGCACACACTAAGCTTGGAACAAATGCCTAACGTAATGCCGTTACCGCAGCGAATATCGCTAATGGCAGATGGAATGGTTAATAAGATATTGTCCAACAGGACCCACCCGGCTAGAAGATTTATTATACAGTTATGTAATCACGCACAAAAGCCAACATTGGTTTCAAAGTTTCTTGAGAAATATCGTTACTTTAACATTTATGACAACAGTACGCATCCAATATTTTCCACACCTTATAAATCACTCTTTAACAGAACAGTGGTAAGATTTTTACCAGTGCGTAAAGGTGCTACATCACCTAGTGAAGTGAGTGCGTTATTTAGCAGTTATATCGATGGAAAACTTGCATCATACCGTCGGATTTTCACTGATGGTTCAAAATCAATTAACTTTGTTGGAAGTGGAGTATGGTTTCCGGACCAGGACTTGGAAGCCTGCTTTGTATCGAATCCTTTATCATCTGTCTTTGTTGCAGAGGCACTGGCCATATATAAGGCACTGCGTCTCATAGAGTTGCAGGAATCGGGCAAATTCGTTATTATTTCTGATAGCAAATCGGTACTACTAGCTATTCAGTCTTACCCGAATAGTAAAACGCACCCTTTAATATTCAGAATCAAATCGATTCTTTATAATCTAAGGATTAATCGTACTTTTACGCAGTTCCTATGGGTACCAAGTCATATGGGAATCGAGGGCAACGATTATGCAAATCGAGTCGCATCTGACGGAGACGAGTCAGGTAACACGAAATAAATTTGTGTTTCGGATCTCAGGTCTTTGGATCGCTCCAACGCGATTGCACCTTGGCAATCGAGGTGGAGAGTTTCTGAATTCGGGAGACACTTATATAATTTTAATTCCCGCGTAAACGTGAAACCTTGGTTTGACAATTGCGGTCTTACAAGGGATGTTATCTACATGGTGAACAGATTGAAATTTAATCATACAGGATGCTTGGACCATGTTTTTAAAATAAACATTGTCCAAAGCAATTTCTGTTTGTGTGGCGAAATTCAATCTCCGGGTCACCTTTTATTTGACTGCTCTGAAATAGAACCTGATAGACAATTTGCACAGATTAAATGTCCACAGTTTTAATCTTCCATCTCTAATTAGAGAGAACAACGTTGTTGTGTTCAAATTGATATTTGCTTTCTTCAAGAAGGCAAATATTAAAATTTGATATCGCATAGCCAAAACCAAGAGTCAATTAGATATAAGTATATTGTTAGTATATTACTCTTTAAGAGTGTTCGTTTTTTGAAAGTTAATTATATTAATTAATTTTTTTTTTACCACTGTTATTTTATTCTTAAGATATATATTTTACATTACTCTATTAGAGTGTTCGTTTTTTGTTATTGTAACTTAAATTTACTATCTTTTTATGTATATTTAATAATAAATTTTTTGTTTTATATATTTATCGTATATTTGTAAATTTTCGAAAAATGATCTCATTCATTTTGTATTATCTACATCGCGCTGGTCACATGTAGCTATTCGCTTTAATTGTATTAATGACCTGTGATTTTAAATATATTTGTAAAAAACAGATAAAAAAAAGAAAATTAATTTAAAAAAAAAATGATTAAAAAATATAAAAAACAAATCAAAACAAAAAAAAAAATATTAAAAAAGGGAACCTTAATAAAATATTATAAAAAAAAAATATATATATAATCCCAATACATACATATATAAAAAAAAAACAATGAATAAAATACAAATTAACCACCTCTAAACACATACTTCATCAACACAAAATACTTTAGTAAAGACCACAGTAAAAACCATGACTATGATCACGTAAAGTGAGAATGATGTATCGACGTCGTCAAAACGAGGCATTGGCTTCACGTAACTCGATTTTTCTTAAATCGTATGTTCGAAATCGTCTTTTTGACGATTTTTAGCAACAATTTTGAACAACAATCGTTAAATCGACTAAAAATAAACGACATCTAATGAGGTGTCGTGTTGCTCATTTTTTTTTGTAAAAAATATGAACTTAATTGTTATATTTTGCATAATTTTTCACTTTTATTAATAAAAATTCTGTTTTCCTTATAAAACACCACTCTAACACACAAAAAATAAATTTTTTTATTTTTGAAATTTTGTAACTTCGTTTTGAAGTTGAAGCTTTTATTCTGCTTGTGAATTGTTTACTTATTGACATTTATAAAAAAACAAATACATATGTCAACAATAAAAAAACATTCACATGATATTTTCATCACATAAAATCGAGTTCGGTGTTTTGTTGTCTACGTTTTTTCACAGTGGGTAATCTTTTTTTGGAACCAAAAAAACATAGGTATTTACCAAATTATTTAATATGTTTTATGGCCGCGCGTTTTTTAAACGTCAGTTTGACATATGTTGTCGTTTTCGGTATTATGTTCGAAACGATACGTTAGTGATGGGCTTACGTGAAGCAAAATAAAAACGACATCGTTCAATCGTCGACAGACGTTACTCAATTTACATGATCACAGTCCAGAATTTTTATTAATAAAAGTGAAAAATTATGCAAAATATAACAATTAAGTTCATATTTTTACAAAAAAAAATGAGCAACACGACACCTCATTAGATGTCGTTTATTTTTAGTCGATTTAACGATTGTTGTTCAACGATTTGGAGCTTACGTGAAGCTAAAAATCGTCAAAAAGACGATTTCGAACATACGATTTAAGAAAAATCGAGTTACGTGAAGCCAATGCCTCGTTTTGACGACGTCGATACATCATTCTCACTTTACGTGATCATAGTCATGTTTTCCTTATAAAACACCACTCTAACACACAAAAAATAAATTTTTTTATTTTTGAAATTTTGTAACTTCGTTTTGAAGTTGAAGCTTTTATCACAGACTAATACAGACTCGACATAAGTGACAGGTGTCAAAAAAGTAGTTCTGAACCATATGGTTAATATTTTCAAATTATTCTACGAATTAGGTTAGAAAGAGAAAACTGATATAACGCGCCATAAGAAAAATGGATGCCAGATCGTTTTTTGTTGTTTCACTCACTCCTAAATCGTAGAAAGTGTTGCCATGTTAGCGTAAAACGGACTAAAAACCGCTGTGTTTTCTCCTAAAATCGCTTAGTTTTTCCCCATTTTTTCTTATAAAACTCTACTGTCGAGTCTGTATTTAGTCTGTGCTTTTATTCTGCTTGTGAATTGTTTACTTATTGACATTTATAAAAAAACAAATACATACACGCAAAAAAAAACTTGGGTGCGATTTCATAATAAAAGGTTCCAATTTTACCAAGCAGATAGGGAGGAATCCCATTAAACAAGTTATTTTAAGATTTTGCCAAAACGCTTAGGAACATCCCAGTAAAGAAAATTTTAACTACATTTGCACAAAAATGCTTGGTAAATATTGCCATATATGTCTTATAAAAAAACGTTAATGCTTAATAAAAATAATCAATTTTGTTTTGTATAAAAAATAAAAGAAATTTAGTTATATTTTTTTCCATTATTTATTTATTTAATATAACTAAAATTAAATACAATAAAAACAATACAATACATACAATATAATAAAATATATACAATACAATTATACACGCAAAAAAAACTTGGGTGCGATTTCATAATAAAAGGTTCCAATTTTACCAAGCAGATAGGGAGGAATCCCATTAAACAAGTTATTTTAAGATTTTGCCAAAACGCTTAGGAACATCCCAGTAAAGAAAATTTTAACTACATTTGCACAAAAATGCTTGGTAAATATTGCCATATATGTCTTATAAAAAAACGTTAATGCTTAATAAAAATAATCAATTTTGTTTTGTATAAAAAATAAAAGAAATTTAGTTATATTTTTTTCCATTATTTATTTATTTAATATAACTAAAATTAAATACAATAAAAACAATACAATACATACAATATAATAAAATATATACAATACAATTATACAATATAAAATATAATATAATAAACACAAAACTTACAAATCTAAACTGCATCTTCCATCGGGCGTCGAACATAAAAAGTCGTATACCTAGAAAAAAAGAACAATTATAAGTTAATTAATTTCACATAAATATAAAAATAAATTTAATACAAACCTTGTCGAAATAACCTTCGTGCAGTTACCGATATCGGTAACTTTTTTTTTTTTTTTTTTTCTATGCATGACAGGGTGACACAGAGATGAATTTTTTTTCAAAAACTACTACTTTTATCAACTATTCGCAAATTTCATCGGCAATTTTTACCCACAAAACAATGAATTGGAGAAGGTCTATCCATGAATCTCCTCCTACTAGGCCATATGGACATTCGGTGTAGCTTTTTAAAACAAAATATTATAGCGGACACTAATACGAGTACTTTGTAGTACCACATTTCTTTAGAGTCAGTTTTCGTTAGAACAAATTTATCAAAAAACTAACTGGCCAAAAGTGGACAAAATCTTAAATCGCTGTGGGAGGACCCTTAATGTCAATCGGTGTAACTTTTGAAAGTTAAATCTTTTAGAGGACACTTAAAAGAGTACTTTGTAGTACTACGTTTTATTGGAATCAGTTTTTGGTAGAACAATTCCATCAAAAAACTGACCAGAACTGGACAATATCTTAAACCGCTGTGGGTGGACCCTTAATGTCAATCGGTGTAACTTTTTAAAATGGAATATTATAGAGGACACTAAAATGAGTACTTTGTAGTACCACGTTTTATTGGAATCAGTTTTTGGTAGAACAATTCCATCAAAAAACTAACTGGCCAAAAGTGGACAAAATCTTAAATCGCTGTGGGAGGACCCTTAATGTCATTCGGTGTAACTTTTGAAAGTGGAATCTTTTAGAAGACACCTCAAAGAGTACTTTGTGGTACTACGTTTTATTGGAATCAGTTTTTGGTAGAACAATTCCATCAAAAAACTATCTGACCAGAACTGGACAAAATGTTAATCGCTGTAGGTAGACCCTTAATGTCAATCGGTGTAACTTTTGAAAATTGAATATTATAGCGGACACTTATAGGAATACTTTGTAGTACCACGTTTAATTGGAATCAGTTTTTGGTTGAACAATTCCATCAAAAAACTATCTGACCAAAACTGGCCAAAATCTTAAATCGCTGTGGGTGGACCCTTAATATCAATCGGTGTAACTTTTGAAAATGGAATATTATAGAGGACACTTATAGGAGTACTTTGTAGTACCACGTTTAATTGGAATCAGTTTTTGGTAGAACAATTCCATCAAAAAACTATCTGACCAGAACTGGCCAAAATCTTAAATCGCTGTGGGTAGACCCTTAATGTTAATCGGTGTAACTTTTGAAAGTGGAATCTTATAGAGAACACTAAAAAGAGTACTTTGTAGTACCACGTTTTATTGGAATCAGTTTTTTGTAAAACAATTCCATCAATTCCATCAGAAAACTGACCAGAACTGGCCAAAATCTTAAATCCCTGTACGTGGACCCTTAATGTCATTCGGTGTTACTTTTGAAAATGGAATATTATAGCGGACACTTATAGGAGTACTTTGTATTACTACGTTTAATTGGAATCAGTTTTTGGTAGAACAATTCCATCAAAAAACTATCTGACCAAAACTGGCCAAAATTTTAAATCGCTGTGGGTGGACCTTTAATATCAATCGGTGTAACTTTTGAAAATGGAATATTATAGCGGACACTTATAGGAGTACTTTGTATTACTACGTTTAATTGGAATCAGTTTTTGGTAGAACGATTCCATCAAAAAACTATCTGACCAGAACTGGCCAAAATCTTAAATCGCTGTGGGTAGACCCTTAATGTCAATCAGTGTAACTTTTGAAAGTGGAATCTTATAGAGAACACTAAAAAGAGTACTTTGTAGTACCACGTTTTATTGGAATCAGTTTTTTGTAGAACAATTCCATCAAAAAACTGACCAGAACTGGCCAAAATCTTAAATCCTTGTACGTGGACCCTTAATGTCATTCGGTGTAACTTTTAAAAATGGAATATTATAGCGGACACTTATAGGAGTACTTTGTATTACCACGTTTTGTTGGAATCAGTTTTTGGTAGAACAATTCCATCAACAAACTGTCTGACCAGAACTGGCCAAAATGTTAATCGCTGTAGGTGGACCCTTAATGTCAATCGGTGTAACTTTTGAAAATGGAATATTATAGAGGACACTTATAGGAGTACTTTGTAGTACCACGTTTAATTGGAATCAGTTTTTGGTAGAACAATTCCATCAAAAAACTATCTGACCAAAACTGGCCAAAATCTTAAATCGCTGTGGGTAGACCCTTAATGTCAATCGGTGTAACTTTTGAAAGTGGAATCTTATAGAGAACACTAAAAAGAGTACTTTGTAGTACCACATTTTATTGGAATCAGTTTTTTGTTGAACAATTCCATCAAAAAACTGACCAGAACTGGCCAAAATCTTAAATCCCTGTACGTGGACCCTTAATGTCATTCGGTGTAACTTTTGAAAATGGAATATTATAGCGGACACTTATAGGAGTACTTTGTAGTACCACGTTTTATTGGAATCAGTTTTTTGTAGAACAATTCCATCAAAAAACTGACCAGAACTGGCCAAAATCTTAAATCCCTGTACGTGGACCCTTAATGTCATTCGGTGTAACTTTTGAAAATGGAATATTATAGCGGACACTTATAGGAGTACTTTGTAGTACTACGTTTAATTGGAATCAGTTTTTGGTAGAACAATTTCATCAAAAAACTATCTGACCAAAACTGGCCAAAATCTTAAATCGCTGTGGGTGGACCCTTAATATCAATCGGTGTAACTTTTGAAAATGGAATATTATAGCGGACACTTATAGGAGTACTTTGTAGTACCACGTTTTATTGGAATCAGTTTTTTGTAGAACAATTCCATCAAAAAACTGACCTGAACTGGCCAAAATCTTAAATCCCTGTACGTAGAACCTTAATGTCATTCGGTGTAACTTTTGAAAATGGAATATTATAGCGGACACTTATAGGAGTACTTTGTATTACTACGTTTAATTGGAATCAGTTTTTGGTAGAACAATTCCATCAAAAAACTGTCTGACCAGAACTGGCCAAAATGTTAATCGCTGTAGGTGGACCCTTAATGTCATTCGGTGTAACTTTTGAAAATGGAATATTATAGAGGACACTTATAGGAGTACTTTGTAGTACTACGTTTAATTGGAATCAGTTTTTGGTAGAACAATTCCATCAAAAAACTGTCTGACCAGAACTGGCCAAAATGTTAAATCGCTGTGGGTAGACCCTTAATGTCAATCGGTGTAACTTTTGAAAGTGGAATCTTATAGAGAACACTAAAAAGAGTACTTTGTAGTACCACGTTTTATTGGAATCAGTTTTTTGTAAAACAATTCCATCAAAAAACTGACCAGAACTGGCCAAAATCTTAAATCCCTGTACGTGGACCCTTAATGTCATTCGGTGTTACTTTTGAAAATGGAATATTATAGCGGACACTTATAGGAGTACTTTGTATTACCACGTTTTGTTGGAATCAGTTTTTGGTAGAACAATTCCATCAAAAAACTGTCTGACCAGAACTGGCCAAAATGTTAATCGCTGTAGGTGGACCCTTAATGTCATTCGGTGTAACTTTTGAAAATGGAATATTATAGAGGACACTTATAGGAGTACTTTGTATTACCACGTTTTGTTGGAATCAGTTTTTGGTAGAACAATTCCATCAAAAAACTGTCTGACCAGAACTGGCCAAAATGTTAATCGCTGTAGGTGGACCCTTAATGTCATTCGGTGTAACTTTTGAAAATGGAATATTATAGAGGACACTTATAGGAGTACTTTGTATTACCACGTTTTGTTGGAATCAGTTTTTGGTAGAACAATTCCATCAAAAAACTGTCTGACCAGAACTGGCCAAAATGTTAATCGCTGTAGGTGGACCCTTAATGTCAATCGGTGTAACTTTTGAAAATGGAATATTATTGAGGACACTTATAGGAGTACTTTGTAGTACCACGTTTAATTGGAATCAGTTTTTGGTAGAACAATTCCATCAAAAAACTATCTGACCAGAACTGGCCAAAATCTTAAATCGCTGTGGGTAGACCCTTAATGTCAATCGGTGTAACTTTTGAAAGTGGAATCTTATAGAGAACACTAAAAAGAGTACTTTGTAGTACCACGTTTTATTGGAATCACTTTTTTGTAAAACAATTCCATCAAAAAACTGACCAGAACTGGCCAAAATCTTAAATCCCTGTACGTGGACCCTTAATGTCATTCGGTGTAACTTTTAAAAATGGAATATTATAGCGGACACTTATAGGAGTACTTTGTATTACCACGTTTTGTTGGAATCAGTTTTTGGTAGAACAATTCCATCAAAAAACTGTCTGACCAGAACTGGCCAAAATGTTAATCGCTGTAGGTGGACCCTTAATGTCATTCGGTGTAACTTTTGAAAATGGAATATTATAGAGGACACTTATAGGAGTACTTTGTATCACCACGTTTTGTTGGAATCAGTTTTTGGTAGAACAATTCCATCAAAAAACTGTCTGACCAGAACTGGCCAAAATGTTAATCGCTGTAGGTGGACCCTTAATGTCAATCGGTGTAACTTTTGAAAATGAAATATTATAGCGGACACATATAGGAGTACTTTGTAGTACCACGTTTAATTGGAATCAGTTTTTGGTAGAACAATTCCATCAAAAAACTATCTGACCAAAACTGGCCAAAATCTTAAATCGCTGTGGGTTGACCCTTAATGTCAATCGGTGTAACTTTTGAAAGTGGAATCTTATAGAGAACACTAAAAAGAGTACTTTGCAGTACCACGTTTTATTGGAATCAGTTTTTGGTAGAACAATTCCATCAAAAAACTGACCAGAACTGGCCAAAATCTTAATCCCTGTACGTGGACCCTTAATGTCATTCGGTGTAACTTTTGAAAATGGAATATTATAGCGGACACTTATAGGAGTACTTTGTAGTACTACGTTTAATTGGAATCAGTTTTTGGTAGAACAATTCCATCAAAAAACTATCTGACCAAAACTGGCCAAAATCTTAAATCGCTGTGGGTAGACCCTTAATATCAATCGGTGTAACTTTTGAAAGTGGAATCTTATAGAGAACACTAAAAAGAGTACTTTGCAGTACCACGTTTTATTGGAATCAGTTTTTGGTAGAACAATTCCATCAAAAATCTATCTGACCAGAACTGGCCAAAATCTTAAATCGCTGTGGGTAGACCCTTAATGTCAATCGGTGTAACTTTTGAAAGTGGAATCTTAAAGAGAACACTAAAAAGAGTACTTTGTAGTACCACATTTTATTGGAATCAGTTTTTTGTTGAACAATTCCATCAAAAAACTATCTGACCAGAACTGGCCAAAATCTTAAATCGCTGTGGGTAGACCCTTAATATCAATCGGTGTAACTTTTGAAAGTGGAATCTTATAGAGAACACTAAAAAGAGTACTTTGTAGTACCACATTTTATTGGAATCAGTTTTTTGTTGAACAATTCCATCAAAAAACTGACCAGAACTGGCCAAAATCTTAAATCCCTGTACGTGGACCCTTAATGTCATTCGGTGTAACTTTTGAAAATGGAATATTATAGCGGACACTTATAGGAGTACTTTGTAGTACCACGTTTTATTGGAATCAGTTTTTTGTAGAACAATTCCATCAAAAAACTGACCAGAACTGGCCAAAATCTTAAATCCCTGTACGTGGACCCTTAATGTCATTCGGTGTAACTTTTGAAAATGGAATATTATAGCGGACACTTATAGGAGTACTTTGTAGTACTACGTTTAATTGGAATCAGTTTTTGGTAGAACAATTCCATCAAAAAACTATCTGACCAAAACTGGCCAAAATCTTAAATCGCTGTGGGTGGACCCTTAATATCAATCGGTGTAACTTTTGAAAATGGAATATTATAGCGGACACTTATAGGAGTACTTTGTAGTACCAGTGTGTGGGTAAGATTGACCATTGTACAGTCGTCAATATTACCCACACACCGTCAAAATAATTGAATATTGTACATTATATTGCGTCGTCTGTAGGTACCTTTAATATTTTTTGCATGTTTAGGGCTCTTTAGACGACGGACAATTTTTGTTCCAAAGGTTAATTTTTTTCTAAAAATATATGAGAACACACATCTGAACACATCCTATTGTTAAGGCCATTTGCATTCGGTCGTTAGACAAATTGTAAGAATGGTCTGTCGTCTGATTGGCGCTTAGTAATTGTATGTGTTCAGATGTGTGTTCGCAAATATTTTCAGAAAAAAAAATGAACGGTTGGAAGACAAATTCTAAGATTTGTCTGTCGTCTGATGGGCCCTTTTTTATTACCCAGTACTTTATTTTTTGCTGTCTGCTGATTGCTGCTGTATTGTAAATAAACATTGTGTTCCTAAAAATATTGGTCAACAAGCCACGGAAAATGAAGCTTCCTGATCTAAATATATACAAGCTATAATAACCAGACTGTCATTGGTCAGTACAGGAAGTACACAGTGGTCAAAATGGAATACGCCCATACAATCTATCGCTGGCGAGGATAACCCAGTTGATGGTGCCATTATGTCCGATGATGAACCCCAATTGGAGATATTAATGTACAATCTCATTGTTTTACGGAGTAAAAGAACACTTTTTATAATCAAATTGCTAATAACAATTTTAAAAACGAATTTCATCATGTAAGTAGACTAGTTGGTCGAAAAATGTTCTTAAATGGTCAATATTTTTATTACTTTTGTATTTTACAGATATTATTGATTCTAATGGTAGTAGAAAAAGTATTTTAATTGATTTCATGTATTTGGCTATAGTGCGAATAAAATTCGTACCTCAATATTGCACAATTCCACTAGATATTTCAATGTTAACAGAGGTTTTTATCAATTACTTAAATAAAGTTGGAACGTGTGAGGCAATACCCGATGGCGAAATAATTGTCAAGCAAACGGCCCACAGAGACGTCTTTTTCTTCACCATCAATAAAAAAAATCAATTCAAGAAGTAGCTAACAAGGGAAGCCTTCCTAGTGTCACCCTCGGATCTTTATGGAATTGGTTTTATTTTGTATATCAGAAAAAATAATGGGACACGTATTTTTTTTTTAGCGGCCAAATTCATATTTAGTGGGTAAAAAGGAGGGGGAAGACAAGGCCATTTTTCAGTTTTTTCGTTGATCTCCTATATTATGCGAAGAAACCTAGTCATGTTACATACCAAATGAAAGGTCTTTGGAAAACCTATCTACGTGTGCTAAGAGCGTGTCCAAACATGCACAACTTTTCGTCATATTGAGTAAAATACCAAAATTTTAGGACATTTTTGGTAGTAAGTCGAAAAACATTAACTTTGGCCCGTTGTTAGCACCACGAGATAGGTATTTTAAATGCCTTTAATCTGATACCACACATGCCTATATTAATTTTGTTCAAATAGGCGTAAATCGTAAAAAACTGAAAAAGGTCAATTTCCGCCCATACATATCGACCCCCCCCCCCCTAAAAATGAGTTTGTGCCGCTAAAAAAAAATGCGTGTAGAATTAATTTTCGTTCTTAACAACATATCCAAATTTCATGAGACCAGGGAGACTTCCCTTGTAAGTTTGGATTACAACCGTTTTATACGATTTTGCAGGTACAGTGAGCGTCAAAAGAAAGTGAACAAGTCTGAAGTAGATGTAATTCATTAACGACAAAGTTGACAATTAAACCCCTTATTATTATTAGGTCTATTCGATTACCTTACTACAATCTACTATTTTTTACTCATTTTACTACAGCTGGAAATTTTCAATACAAAAAGTAAACAAGACTTTCCAGTTGTAGTAAAAAATAGTAAGAAATTTGGGTAATCGAATAGACCTATTAATCGACTATTATTTCTATTTTACTTATAAGTTTTTTTGTTTTCAATAAAATGAATTAAAAAATACACGTACTATCGTTTTGATCCAAACAAATGTGGTAAGATTCCACTTTCAAAAGTTACACCGATTGACATTAATTATAAGAATAAGAAATCTTACATTTTTATAAAGTTTATAAATTAGGAACACCTGTGTATTTAGTAGAATTTTTTCAATTTGGTAGATCTGTGAGGAATAAACAGTTAAAAATTCCTAAATTGACTCCGCTTTTGGAGCGTTCATTCCATGCTCGAGTAGCTCGTGTATTCAATAAATTACCGGAAACATTAAAACCGTTTGATTTTTCCGTTGATACATTCAGAAAAAAAATATTTGATGTAATGTCGCATAATGATGTTTAATAACATGATGAATATATATACTTTTTTTATCTAGATTGGTTACACATTAAAGCTTTTACATATTTTTTATATTTTAACATTTAAACTACCTTGCGATCGGTTAATTGTTATTTTTGCTTCTCTTTCCTTTAATTTTTTTATTTTTTAATAATTGGTTTATGCCTATTATTTATATTTATATATACATATTTATAAGTTCTTCTGTGTTCATATTTTTATTTTTATATTATAAACTTTTTTAAGTACAATTTTTTGTAAGTAGAAATTAGTAACCGAATATGGCCAATGGGTTAGGTTATAGAAAATGAAATAAATAAAATAAAATTATGGGTCTACCCACAGCGATTTAAGATTTTGGCCAGTTCTGGTCAGATAGTTTTTTGATGGAATTGTTCTACCAAAAACTGATTCCAATTAAACGTAGTAATACAAAGTACTCTTTTTAGTGTCCTCCATAAGATTCCATTTTCAAAAGTTACACCGAATGACATTAAGGGTCCACCTACAGCGATTAACATTTTGGCCAGTTCTGGTCAGACAGTTTTTTGATGGAATTGTTCTACCAAAAACTGATTCCAATAAAACGTAGAACTACAAAGTACTCTTTTTAGTGTTCTCTATAAGATTCCATTTTCAAAAGTTACACCGATTGACATTGAGGGTCCACCTACAGCAATTAAGATTTTGGCCAGTTCTGGTCAGATAGTTTTTTGATGGAATTGTTCTACCAAAAACTGATTCCAATAAAACGTAGTACTACAAAGTACTCTTTTTAGTGTTCTCTATAAGACTCCATTTTCAAAAGTTACACCGATTGACATTAAGGGTCCACCTACAGCGATTAAGATTTTGGCCAGTTCTGGTCAGATAGTTTTTTGATGGAATTGTTCTACCAAAAACTGATTCCAATAAAACGTAGTACTACAAAGTACTCCTTTTAGTGTCCTCTATAATATTCCATTTTCAAAAGTTACACCGATTGACATTAAGGGTCCACCTACAGCGATTAAGATTTTGGCCAGTTCTGGTCAGATAGTTTTTTGATGGAATTGTTCTACAAAAAACTGATTCCAACAAAACGTGGTACTACAAAGTACTCATATAAGTGTCCGCTATAATATTCCATTTCCAAAAGTTACACCGATTGATATTAAGGGTCCACCTACAGCGATTAAGATTTTGGCCAGTTCTGGTCAGATAGTTTTTTGATGGAATTGTTCTACCAAAAACTGATTCCAATAAAACGTAGTACTACAAAGTACTCTTTTTAGTGTTCTCTATAAGATTCCATTTTCAAAAGTTACACCGATTGACATTAAGGGTCCACCTACAGCGATTAAGATTTTGGCCAGTTCTGGTCAGATAGTTTTTTGATGGAATTGTTCTACCAAAAACTGATTCCAATTAAACGTAGTACTACAAAGTACTCCTATAAGTGTCCTCTATAATATTCCATTTTCAAAAGTTACACCGAATGACATTAAGGGTCCACCTACAGCGATTAACATTTTGGCCAGTTCTGGTCAGACAGTTTTTTGATGGAATTGTTCTACCAAAAACTGATTCCAACAAAACGTGGTAATACAAAGTACTCCTATAAGTGTCCGCTATAATATTCCATTTTTAAAAGTTACACCGAATGACATTAAGGATCCACGTACAGGGATTTAAGATTTTGGCCAGTTCTGGTCAGTTTTTTGATGGAATTGTTTTACAAAAAACTGATTCCAATAAAACGTGGTACTACAAAGTACTCTTTTTAGTGTTCTCTATAAGATTCCACTTTCAAAAGTTACACCGATTGACATTAAGGGTCTACCCACAGCGATTTAAGATTTTGGCCAGTTCTGGTCAGATAGTTTTTTGATGGAATTGTTCTACCAAAAACTGATTCCAATAAAACGTGGTACTGCAAAGTACTCTTTTTAGTGTTCTCTATAAGATTCCATTTTCAAAAGTTACACCGAATGACATTAAGGGTCCACCTACAGCGATTAACATTTTGGCCAGTTCTGGTCAGACAGTTTTTTGATGGAATTGTTCTACCAAAAACTGATTCCAACAAAACGTGGTAATACAAAGTACTCCTATAAGTGTCCGCTATAATATTCCATTTTCAAAAGTAACACCGAATGACATTAAGGGTCCACGTACAGGGATTTAAGATTTTGGCCAGTTCTGGTCAGTTTTTTGATGGAATTGTTTTACAAAAAACTGATTCCAATAAAACGTGGTACTACAAAGTACTCTTTTTAGTGTTCTCTATAAGATTCCACTTTCAAAAGTTACACCGATTGACATTAAGGGTCTACCCAACAGCGATTTAAGATTTTGGCCAGTTCTGGTCAGATAGTTTTTTGATGGAATTGTTCTACCAAAAACTAATTCCAATTAAACGTAGTACTACAAAGTACTCCTATAAGTGTCCTCTATAATATTCCATTTTCAAAAGTTACACCGAATGACATTAAGGCGATTAACATTTTGGCCAGTTCTGGTCAGACAGTTTTTTGATGGAATTGTTCTACCAAAAACTGATTCCAATTAAACGTAGTACTACAAAGTACTCCTATAAGTGTCCTCTATAATATTCCATTTTCAAAAGTTACACCGAATGACATTAAGGGTCCACCTACAGCGATTAACATTTTGGCCAGTTCTGGTCAGACAGTTTTTTGATGGAATTGTTCTACCAAAAACTGATTCCAATTAAACGTAGTAATACAAAGTACTCCTATAAGTGTCCGCTATAATATTCCATTTTCAAAAGTTACACCTAATGACATTAAGGGTCTACGTACAGGGATTTAAGATTTTGGCCAGTTCAGGTCAGTTTTTTGATGGAATTGTTCTACAAAAAACTGATTCCAATAAAACGTGGTACTACAAAGTACTCCTATAAGTGTCCGCTATAATATTCCATTATCAAAAGTTACACCGATTGATATTAAGGGTCCACCCACAGCGATTTAAGATTTTGGCCAGTTTTGGTCAGATAGTTTTTTGATGGAATTGTTCTACCAAAAACTGATTCCAATTAAACGTAGTACTACAAAGTACTCCTATAAGTGTCCGCTATAATATTCCATTTTCAAAAGTTACACCGAATGACATTAAGGGTCCACGTACAGGGATTTAAGATTTTGGCCAGTTCTGGTCAGTTTTTTGATGGAATTGTTTTACAAAAAACTGATTCCAATAAAACGTGGTACTACAAAGTACTCCTATAAGTGTCCGCTATAATATTCCATTTTCAAAAGTTACACCGAATGACATTAAGGGTCTACGTACAGGGATTTAAGATTTTGGCCAGTTCTGGTCAGTTTTTTGATGGAATTGTTCAACAAAAAACTGATTCCAATAAAATGTGGTACTACAAAGTACTCTTTTTAGTGTTCTCTATAAGATTCCACTTTCAAATGTTACACCGATTGACATTAAGGGTCTACCCACAGCGATTTAAGATTTTGGCCAGTTCTGGTCAGATAGTTTTTTGATGGAATTGTTCAACAAAAAACTGATTCCAATAAAATGTGGTACTACAAAGTACTCTTTTTAGTGTTCTCTATAAGATTCCACTTTCAAAAGTTACACCGATTGACATTAAGGGTCTACCCACAGCGATTTAAGATTTTGGCCAGTTCTGGTCAGACAGATTTTTGATGGAATTGTTCTACCAAAAACTGATTCCAATAAAACGTGGAACTGCAAAGTACTCTTTTTAGTGTTCTCTATAAGATTCCACTTTCAAAAGTTACACCGATTGACATTAAGGGTCTACCCACAGCGATTTAAGATTTTTGCCAGTTCTGGTCAGATAGTTTTTTGATGGAATTGTTCTACCAAAAACTGATTCCAATTAAACGTGGTACTACAAAGTACTCCTATAAGTGTCCGCTATAATATTCCATTTTCAAAAGTTACACCGATTGACATTAAGGGTCCACCTACAGCGATTAACATTTTGGCCAGTTCTGGTCAGACAGTTTTTTGATGGAATTGTTCTACCAAAAACTGATTTCAACAAAACGTGGTAATACAAAGTACTCCTATAAGTGTCCGCTATAATATTCCATTTTCAAAAGTTACACCGATTGATATTAAGGGTCCACCCACAGCGATTTAAGATTTTGGCCAGTTTTGGTCAGATAGTTTTTTGATGGAATTGTTCTACCAAAAACTGATTCCAATTAAACGTGGTACTACAAAGTACTCCTATAAGTGTCCTCTATAATATTCCATTTTCAAAAGTTACACCGATTGACATTAAGGGTCGCTCCTACAGCGATTAACATTTTGGCCAGTTCTGGTCAGACAGTTTTTTGATGGAATTGTTCTACCAAAAACTGATTCCAACAAAACGTGGTAATACAAAGTACTCCTATAAGTGTCCGCTATAATATTCCATTTTTAAAAGTTACACCGAATGACATTAAGGGTCCACGTACAAGGATTTAAGATTTTGGCCAGTTCTGGTCAGTTTTTTGATGGAATTGTTCTACAAAAAACTGATTCCAATAAAACGTGGTACTACAAAGTACTCTTTTTAGTGTTCTCTATAAGATTCCACTTTCAAAAGTTACACTGATTGACATTAAGGGTCTACCCACAGCGATTTAAGATTTTGGCCAGTTCTGGTCAGATAGTTTTTTGATGGAATTGTTCTACCAAAAACTGATTCCAATTAAACGTAGTAATACAAAGTACTCCTATAAGTGTCCGCTATAATATTCCATTTTCAAAAGTTACACCGATTGATATTAAAGGTCCACCCACAGCGATTTAAGATTTTGGCCAGTTTTGGTCAGATAGTTTTTTGATGGAATTGTTCTACCAAAAACTGATTCCAATTGAACGTAGTAATACAAAGTACTCCTATAAGTGTCCGCTATAATATTCCATTTTCAAAAGTAACACCGAATGACATTAAGGGTCCACGTACAGGGATTTAAGATTTTGGCCAGTTCTGGTCAGTTTTCTGATGGAATTGATGGAATTGTTTTACAAAAAACTGATTCCAATAAAACGTGGTACTACAAAGTACTCTTTTTAGTGTTCTCTATAAGATTCCACTTTCAAAAGTTACACCGATTGACATTAAGGGTCTACCCACAGCGATTTAAGATTTTGGCCAGTTCTGGTCAGATAGTTTTTTGATGGAATTGTTCTACCAAAAACTGATTCCAATTAAACGTGGTACTACAAAGTACTCCTATAAGTGTCCTCTATAATATTCCATTTTCAAAAGTTACACCGATTGATATTAAGGGTCCACCTACAGCGATTAACATTTTGGCCAGTTCTGGTCAGACAGTTTTTTGATGGAATTGTTCTACCAAAAACTGATTCCAACAAAACGTGGTAATACAAAGTACTCCTATAAGTGTCCGCTATAATATTCCATTTTCAAAAGTTACACCGATTGATATTAAGGGTCCACCCACAGCGATTTAAGATTTTGGCCAGTTTTGGTCAGATAGTTTTTTGATGGAATTGTTCAACCAAAAACTGATTCCAATTAAACGTGGTACTACAAAGTACTCCTATAAGTGTCCGCTATAATATTCAATTTTCAAAAGTTACACCGATTGACATTAAGGGTCTACCTACAGCGATTAACATTTTGGCCAGTTCTGGTCAGATAGTTTTTTGATGGAATTGTTCTACCAAAAACTGATTCCAATAAAACGTAGTACCACAAAGTACTCTTTGAGGTGTCTTCTAAAAGATTCCACTTTCAAAAGTTACACCGAATGACATTAAGGGTCCTCCCACAGCGATTTAAGATTTTGTCCACTTTTGGCCAGTTAGTTTTTTGATGGAATTGTACTACCAAAAACTGATTCCAATAAAACGTGGTACTACAAAGTACTCATTTTAGTGTCCTCTATAATATTCCATTTTAAAAAGTTACACCGATTGACATTAAGGGTCCACCCACAGCGGTTTAAGATATTGTCCAGTTCTGGTCAGTTTTTTGATGGAATTGTTCTACCAAAAACTGATTCCAATAAAACGTAGTACTACAAAGTACTCTTTTAAGTGTCCTCTAAAAGATTTAACTTTCAAAAGTTACACTGATTGACATTAAGGGTCCTCCCACAGCGATTTAAGATTTTGTCCACTTTTGGCCAGTTAGTTTTTTGATAAATTTGTTCTAACGAAAACTGACTCTAAAGAAATGTGGTACTACAAAGTACTCGTATTAGTGTCCGCTATAATATTTTGTTTTAAAAAGCTACACCGAATGTCCATATGGCCTAGTAGGAGGAGATTCATGGATAGACCTTCTCCAATTCATTGTTTTGTGGGTAAAAATTGCCGATGAAATTTGCGAATAGTTGATAAAAGTAGTAGTTTTTGAAAAAAATTCATCTCTGTGTCACCCTGTCATGCATAGAAAAAAAAAAAAAAAAAAAAAGTTACCGATATCGGTAACTGCACGAAGGTGTCGAAATATACATGTTTGTTTATATATTTAGTTTATTTCTTCACAAGCCCATTTGGATAGACGCTTGAAAATAGAGTTGTTAAACGAACTAGTTTAATTGAACTAGTTCAAATGAACTGCAAATTTTTTCGTACATGAATTGGGTCTCCTTTATACGCCCATGCAAAACTTTACCTAGTTTTAACAAAAATAAATCAATTTAGTAGCGGGTAATAATAAACAAGTCGTTTAGCATAATGTTTAAAAGTACTTGCAATGTGCCAAGCAAGCTTGGTAATATTTGTAAACAACATAAATATGAAATTTTAGCTTTGACAGAGGAAAACAAAACAAGGCTTGCGAAAAATCTTAAAACTCTATAGAAAAAAAAATTTACCAAGCATGATTGCATAATTTTACACACGGGATTTTTTTGCGTGTATGTCAACAATAAAAAAACATTCACATGATATTTTCATCACATAAAATCGAGTTCGGTGTTTTGTTGTCTACGTTTTTTCACAGTGGGTAATCTTTTTTTGGAACCAAAAAAACATAGGTATTTACCAAATTATTTAATATGTTTTATGGCCGCGCGTTTTTTAAACGTCAGTTTGACATATGTTGTCGTTTTCGGTATTATGTTCGAAACGATACGTTAGTGATGGGCTTACGTGAAGCAAAATAAAAACGACATCGTTCAATCGTCGACAGACGTTACTCAATTTACATGATCACAGTCCATATGTTTCTGGTGGTCTTTTTTTTCCGTCGACACTGTCATTTGGAAAAAATGGCATTAAGAAGAAGACGAATTAGTTTAGAAAGAGAAAACTGATATAACGCGCCATAAGAAAAATAGATGCCAGATCGGTTTTTGTTGTTTCACTCACTCCTAAGTCGTAGAAAGTGTTGCCATGTTAGCGTAAAACGGACTAAAAACCGCTCTGTTTTCTCCTAAAATCGCTTTGTTTTCCCCATTTTTTCTTTTAAGACTCTACTGTCGAGTCTGTATATAGTCTGTGGTTGTAATGCACTTCACAAAAATTCGTTGATATAAAGTATATTTTTCGAGAAAATCTATATATTTTAACTTTTTTTTTTGTTAGTTAAACGACTTTACCTAACCGTTTTAAGTAGGGTATTGGCAGTACATTCTTAAAACAACATCCAAAAAATCCTCTAAGTTCCTAGTTTCCAAAACTGTACCAAGTGTTTAAATAGGTCTATCCGTTCAAGAGTTATAATTAAAAACTTCGATGCGCACCTTTTCCATACACTGAAAAAAATAGCTTCGTGAAATTAATGAAAATTGACTTAACCTTAATGAAAAATGACTCACGTTTTCAACCGAAGACAGGTTTCATTTGATTAATGAAACTGGTGTCATTAAAGTTCCTTTCAATGAAAACTTGCATATAAATAATGAAAGTATTCGTAGAACTTGTTTGAAACGTTTTATGAAGTTTTTCATAAAATGTATGAAAATATCCATTGATTAAATGTGGAATAGTATTTGGTAATGAGCGTATGATAATTGCGTTTTACAAGTAACTAGTTGCTAACTTTATTAAGGTTTTGATATGGGAATTACGATAAATTCATGTTGGTTAAAGTTATCAAAATTTCCATAGAAAGCCCCTAATCAAGTTAGGAACAAGTTACCTAAAAACAGCACGTATCATACACCCATAAGTGAAAATTTGCATTACCCTAGTAAAAAAGTTTTGATATAATAATATATAATTTGATACAATCGTATTAAATTATATATAACTTTTTATATATTCAGATCTAATTTTATCTAAGATATATTGCGGCTCCATTTTCTTATCTAAGGTTATACATAAATATATCTGACTTTATGTACTTATATAAATCTATATTAATTTATATAAAATAAGATAAACTGGATTTAATTGGATGTGACCAAAATTCGGATCTAATTGTATCACTTCTAATATTTGTGTATCTAAAATAATACAATTAGATCAATATCTGATCCAACTTGATACAGCCAATTTTGAGATCAAATTAGATCTTAAAAACTTTTTTTTTACTCGGGTAATAACAATTTTGGTAAGTCACATGTAACCATCACTGTAACCGTCACTGAAATTTTATTTAGGGGCATGTCACAGACTCAATTCCGATCGGATTTGAAAAAAAATTGTTCCCGAGTAAAAATAATTTTATATGATCTTATATACTTTTATATAGTCATATTATTTGATATATGATCATGTGTGACACTATGTATTGCAAGATAAATTTATATAATAAATTTTGATGTGGGATTTTATTAAGATATCGCCATACATAACTATATGTTGCAACATCTGGTCCCATGCATCATTTTAAATTTCTAAGTGTTTTATATAAAATTTTATATGCCTCCATAATTTTTTAATATTTTAAAGTGTTTTATATAAAATTTCATATGACTTCATAATTTTTTTATTTTTCTAAGATTTTTCCAAGCACCACTTTTTTATCACGAATATTTTCTAAGTGTTTTATATAAAATTTTATATGATTCCATCTTTTACATTTTTTCTAAGTTTTTTTCAAGGAACATTTTTTTTTATCGAAAATATTTTCTAAGTGTTTTATATAAAATTTTATATAACTCCATTTTTTCAAATTTTTCTAAGTTTTTTCCAAGGACAAATTTTTTTTGAAAATATTTTCTAAGTGTTTTATATAAAATTTAACATGACTCCATTTTTTGAAATTTTTCTAAGTTTTTTTCAAAGAACAACTTATTTTTATTATTTTAATTTTTCAACTTTTTATTAAAAACTAAAAAAAAAAACATCCGATTTGTAAAATTGTATAAATTTTAATATAATTGGATATAATTTTATATCATTGGATTAGACCAAAACTCGTATCAAAGTCGATATAAAGTTATATAAACTGATATTATTATATAATGTTCGATCAAATCTTATGAAACCATTTTTCGTATAAGTTTATATCAAAATAGACACGAACCCATATTAAATTATATATTGTGTCATATCAATTTTTTTACTCGGGTTACTAGTAAAACGCAAAACAATTTTTTTTTTTTCGGAATGAAATCACTTTCAAAAATCAAAGTGGAATTGAATTGCTAAAAGTGGTTTCATTCCGAAAAAAAGTATTTGCTTTGCGTTTTACGAGTGAACCACTTATTCCACTTCCGAACGGAATTGAGTCTGTGACCTGACCCTTAATTGCACACTTTTTATGGTTTTCACCTAGTTTTTACACACAACAAAATTTCACTCTAAACTTAAATTGGTCTGAATTGCCATATAAGGTAAACTATAAAAGACAAAAACACGATGCCTTTTAATGACTTAAAAAACTATTTTTCTGTTGCAAACTATATTATATTTTATAAGAAACAGTCAAAAGAAACACTTATACGGAACTTTTCACTTGTAATTTCAATTAGATATAACCAGCATATCACACACACAAGTTTCAATAACAAAGCAAAAAAATATAAAATTTTTTTATTTTATTAGAAAAAAGTTAACACACATGTAAAAACTACAATTAGACTAAACACGCGTGGTGTAATAAAACGTCGTATGTTTTTGTTCTGTTTTCTTTCTCTTATTCGCAACGCAGAGTTGTATTTAGTTCTAAATAATCGTATGATATTTATTAATGAAATTATGAAATCTAATGAAACAAGTTTCATAAAATTTGTTCATAAAATGCATGAAATTTCAATCAGCTTATGAATTCCTTCATTTAAGTAATGAAAACAAAATAATGAATCCGCTTCATTAATATCAGGAAATATATACAGACTCGACAGTAGAGTTTTATAAGAAAAAATGGGGAAAAACTAAGCGATTTTAGGAGAAAACACAGCGGTTTTTAGTCCCTTTTACGCTAACATGGCAACACTTTCTACGACTTATGAGTGAGTGAAACTACAAAAACCGATCTGGCATCCATTTTTCTTATGGCGCGTTATATCAGTTTTCTCTTTCTAACCTAATTCGTAGAATAATTTGAAAATATTAACCATATGGTTACAGAATACTTTTTAGACACCTATCACTTATGTCGAGTCGTATTAAGGCATAATTACTTGAGCGAATACGGTTCGGAGACGTGTCAGCTGATACGTTAGCTTGTACTAAAATATATAGAAATAGGTACTTAAACGAATACGTGACGGTGGTGCAGCAGCCGAACTTTAAAACGACACAACAGCCCGTCACGCTACAGCACCGCTACAGTAGCGCTCAAGTGCCTGGGCCTTTAGTCTGTGCAAAGGTTACACTGTGCAGCAGTCTGTATTTCAAGTTTAGCAAATGTCGATTAACGCGGTATTGTTATACCAAGTAACGCATTTTCAATAAGAATAGTTGCCATCATCGCACATTTTTTCCAAAAAAAATACCACAACATGGAAACACTAACCAGTTTATTTGAAAATCAGAGGTGTTTTTTGAAGTTTTTGTACCTTAGTTTAACTCTCCAATATTGGTGAGTTAAACTTAAAATAAACCACATCTCAAAAACAGAATTTGTAGTTTTAACTCAGTTTAAACCATAGAGTATACATAGAGGCGAATGTGGAAGAAAAAATAATATCACTATATTTTTCTAATTTCTCACACGTCCCAGCAGAAATTTTGCTGAACGTTCAGCAGCTTTTGGAAGGGGAACTTGAGTAAAGGAGCGCATCCAATTGCGCTGAATTCATGCATGATTCCCTAAGGCGATGTCCCACTTTAGAGCGCTAGTTGGATACACAGAAACAGCGCTCTTTAGATGCACTGAAATCACGTGTCTTTAGAGCGCTGATTTAAGCAGAATAAAGATGCTGTAAATTCATGTATCTTTTTAGCGCTGATTTAAGCAGATTAAAGATGCAGTGAATTCATGTATCTTTGTAGAGCTGATTTAAGCAGAATAAAGATGCTGTAAATTCAAAGTTGAAATCAAATAACTAAAATTTAAAAAAATATAACAAAAAAATTCATTCGTTTTACTTTACAAAACTTTATTTATGTGAAACATCAAAAAAATATCGGACATTTTCATTTTCACATTTTTTATGGGATTTTTTTTGGGAACAGCGGTCAAAGATGCTATGATTGAAGCGCTCTTTGCAGCGCTGATTAATGCGCAATAATGATGCAGTCAAATCATGTGTCTTTGTCTAAAACTCATGTTTTTTTATTCAAAAAGTGTTAAAAATATTAAAAAGGAAAGCAAGTGTAAAATTTTATCAAAAAATAATTACACATTATAAGTTTTATATAAAAAATCTTAAAAAAAAATTAAAATTTTTTCCCCTTCCTTTTACTGCATCCCTAAGAGCGCTCTTTGGATGCGCTACGGTATGCTATAAACAGATGCTGTGTCGCCAAAATCTCGATTTATTTCTGCTGGGGTACGTTGTCGATGTGAATTCACACACTCTTATAAATTTTTGTTGAAATTTACCCACTTTATTGTAGGTAACTGTTCTCCTACATTAAAGTGGGTAAAAATACTCGATGTGTTTAAATTTACACACAAAGTGTGTAGTTGTAAACATTTTGTGTGTAAACCTACAAATGAACTGCTTTCAAAATTCTTTGGAAATACACACAAAATGTGTAATTTTAGCTTACTTGTGCTCAAAAATAGATTTAAAATGTTTAAAATTGCATCTTAAATGTTTTCTTTTACATAAAAGGTGCCTAATTTTTAACAACCTGCTAAAAAATTTATTCCTATAAACAAATATAACCAAAAATGCATTTTTATTATTATTTTTATAGTTTTTATTTAAACTGAAATGAAAATGGGTATAATAGTGAAATATGTATAATATTCAAAAATTATAATTTAAAAACAAATTTTTTTGGGGTTATAAAATTATTCGTAACTTAAACTAAATATTAATAAGTAACAAATGAAAAATAACACGTTACAATAACCAAATAAAAGATAAAATTTGTTAAATTAAAGAATTGACAATCGCAATGAGTGGAGAATTCGTTGGAACTTTACTTTCTTATCATAAGTTGTTGTCTCAAACTGCAAGTATAAAAAAATTTCACATTATTTACGAGATATTTTTGATATTTAAATCATACAAGGGAATATTTTCAGAATCTGAGAAGTTTTTTCTGTAGAAAATTTCTCAGAATTCAAGACAATATTTCTTTACAAAATATGTCAGAATCTGAGACAGAATCTGAAATAATTTTTCTATAGAAAAATTCTTTGTAAAATTCTGAGATATTTTTTCTATAAAATCAGTATCTGAGATATTTTTTCTATAGAAAATTTTTCAGAATCTAAAGAATTTTTTCTATAGAAAAGTTATTAGAATCTAAAGAATTTTTTCTATGAAAAATTTTCAAAATCTAAAATATTTAAAAATTAGAAAAATTCTTAAAATTTGTTATATCTTTTTAAAGAAAAATTCTTAGAATCTGAGATATTTTTTCTATAGAAAAATTATCAGAATCTAAAATACTTTTTCTATAGAAAAATTCTAGGTATCTAAGATATTTTTTCTATAGAAAAATTCTCAGTATCTGAGATATTTTTTCTATAGAAAATTTCTTAGAATCTAAAGAATTTTTTCTATGAAAAATTTTCAGAATCTAAAATATTTTTTCTTTAGAAAAATTCTTAAAATATTTTTTACATATATTTTTTTTATAGAAAAATTCTCCAAATCTGGGAAAATTATTAAATTTTCGGAATCTGAAATAATTTTTCTACAGAAAAACCAATATATTTTGTAATAGAAAAATTTTTAGAATCGAAGATATTTTTTCTATATTAAAATTCTAAGAATCTGAGATATTTATTCCATAGAAAAATTCTCAGAATCTGATTTGTTTTTTCTATAGAAAAATTCTTAGAATCTGATACATTTTTTCTATAGAAAATTTCTCAGAATCGGATATATTTTTTCTACAGAAAATTACTCAGAATCTGATATTTTTTTCAATAGAAAATTTCTTAGAATCTGAGATTTTTTTTCTACAGAAAGTTTTAGAATCTGAATATTTCTGTTATTGAATAATTCTCAGAATCTAAAATATTTTTTCTATAGAAAAATTCTCAGAACATAAGAAATTTTTTCTTTAGAAAAATTCTCAGAGCCTGGGATATTTTTTTCTATAAAAAAAATTCTCAGAATCCATTGAATTTTTTCTATAGAAAAATTCTCAGAATCTAATGAATTTTTCTATAGAAAAATTTTCAGAATCTGATATATTTTTTATAGACAAAATATAAGATTCTGAGATATTTTTTCTATTTACAAAATATGAGAATATATTTTTGTTCTATAGAAAAATTCTTAAAATCTGAGATATTTCGTATATAGAATAATTCTCAGAAACTGAAATATTTTTTCTATAGAAAAGTTTTCAGAATCAAAAATATTTTTTCTATAGAAAAGTTTTCAGAATCAGAAATATTTTTTCTATAGAAAAATTCTCAGAAACTGGTAAATTTTTTTTTGCAGAAAAAAATCTGTTGGAATCAAAAAATTTTTATTGAAATCTTCCCAGAATCTGCTAAGGATTTGAAAAATTTTTTTCTGTAGATGAATTCTCATAATCTGAGACACTTTTTCTTTCCAAAAAATATTCTCAGATTCTGATATCCACACATTTTTGTAAAGAATAATTCAAAAAATCCAAGACATTTGTGGTACTTACCTTTCTGATTTATAATTGCAAATATTTAAGAAAAAATGCGATATATATTTTTCATAAATATTACGAATTTAAAAAAATCGGGTTTGTTTTTGTGTCTTTGATCAGCAACGAGTTGGTTAATATTTTCACTTTTTTTTAATTTATTTGTTTTCATTTCATGGTTTTTTCGCGTTATTTTAGTTTAATTGCGAGCATAACAAAATTTTCTGGTTAAATTTTCCTTTTTTATTTTATTTTGACAATTTGTATTTTAAAATTGTTGAACATTACGCATTTAATGTTTAATATTGAAAATTAAACACTTAATGTTTACAATAAACATTAAATGTGTAATTTTAAAAATTTTGTGTTTATAATTTTAAAAATATATTTATAAACTCACAAAATACTATATAATGTGCGTAATATTAAAATTTTTGTGTGTAAACTAAAATTTTAAACACTTGGTGCTCAATTTTAGGCGTTGTGTGTTATTTTACATAAAAATTTACCCACTTTATAGTAGTATTTTTACAAGGACTTTTTAGAGTGCACAATACATGTTAGAAGTCGTACTTTGTCAACAAATACATGTATACAAGTTGTACTTTGACAACTCAATTTTTGACACCTTCGCCTCTATGTATTCTCTATGGTTTAAACCTTAAACAAATAAATTTGATAACTCTAAAACTCGCCCTAAGGTCTCATATTATAATTGAATACTTTACCTTGCAGCGGCGAAAACACATGACTGATTATTAAATTGTTGAACTGCGGCTACAATATATTTTTCTTTTAAAAAGACAGATGTACACTGAAATAACGCAAATCTGTTAACAAATGGATTTTTATTTAGGAACTCCTTAATTGCGTCCAAAGAAGTTGAATGATCTTGAGCAAACACAGGCAAACGCCGATATACCAAGGCTCCTTCTAAAAGAAACAAAATGAGTTAATAGAAAAATAATGTACAATAGTAGTATTTTTACCAGGGCATTGCTTCTATGGCAATACCGGAAAAAAAGTTGTCTACTTTTGTCTCGATGGCAGCACCTGCTAGTGAGACTTTAGTAGCACACTAAATTTTAAAAATTCTGTAACTAACTTTTGCGTGCAAAATTTTCAAATTTTATTTTATATGTAACATATTGGATAGTTGCTACGAATGTATGGAAAATTTCATAGTTATCTGACAGAGCTTCGAACGAATTAATTCTATTGAGAATTAATTCACCAAAAGTTTAATTCTGTTTTAATAAATTTTGAATTATCATTCCTTACCAGCATTCAACATAGAGTTTGCAAATAATCGAGATATGTCATAATCGCGATTACGATTAAAAAAATTGCCGTTAATCGCGATTACGATTAATCGAATTTTTTAAATAATTTGAGTTCAATATCTTAAAAAAAAAAATCTTTTGAAATTTACATTTTAGAAGGTATTTAAAGGAACAAAAACTGTTATTTTTAAGAAATAAAATTTAAAGCTTTCGAACTCCCAGTAAAAATTATTCGAGACTTTAGCACCACAGTCTCTTTTTTTAGTATATCATTGCGCTCGAGCGCCCTTGAGAATTTTAAGTTAAGATTTTTTTAAAACTTATAATTAAAATTCTTTGTTGATAAAATTTCACACATACTTTAATTTTTGACATCTTTAACACTTGTTAAATGATCAAAAACGTTTTTGGAGAAAAATACTAGATTTTCTTACATCTTTATTGTGGTTAAATAAACTCTACAAAGAGTTCTTCAATCAGCGCTGAAAAGTGACATGATTTTACTGGGTCTTAATAACTTTTTATCTTTGCTACTAAAGAGTACTCTAAACTGTGATTGATTTGGATTAGCTCTTTGGATCATGATTTCTTTCCAAAGCTGCTTCCAGTTTACCAAAATTTCTGCGGCGTCGTGTCAGAATACCTGCCGATGGCTAGTTAGCTCAAAGTTTGAAAAAATTAAGTTTTTGACAAAATTTCATGTCCAATTTTGTTGACCAAAGGCTCTTGAGTATTTTAGTGTTTTTATCGGCGTATGCCATTTCTGTTTTATATTAAGGGTTTGTGATTGAAGAAGAAAACATTGTATTTCTAAAGATTATTTTTAATGTGGATTTATTCCACACCATGGTTTCTGTAGCCGCCTCTACGTCTTTGTAAGACTATTTTTTCTATATGTTTTTTCATCAACAGGCTTAACTCTGATTGGAATCGAACCCACGTTCATGAAATTTTCCATCAGTTTGCAAAGCTAGTACCTTACCATCTAGGATATCGCTCTGCTTGACAAACTAACAGCAGAAGTTGGTTAGAAACAAAACTCTTTAAAATTTACTGAGATCAGAATTTAAATTTTACTTTAAATTTAAATGACTTTTACGAGAAAAGGAAAGAAAAATCGCAAACAAGTTAAATGAACCATGGGTCAACCCCATTCCAGAATTAATGATTTTGTTTGAAATTGTCCCGAAAGTAATCGTTTTTAACACTAATTTAGTTTTTTTGACAAATAATTTTAATAGAAACTTTAAAATTGGTTTCAAAAAATTTTGGAACTGATTTAAATTCGTTATAAAAACAGTGTATTTCATACACCCAAAAAATTACATAGTTGCTGATTACTATTTTTTCAACTACGTTATAGGTGAAATAACCCCAACTATGCCATAGTTGATGAGACATAGTGGTTGTTAACTATGTTTCTTTTAAATAAACAAATCAACTATGGAAAAAGTTACTGACAACGATGTGTTTGATAAAAATGTAAAAATAGTAGCTAATCACTATTTAATAGTTGTTTTTATTAAAAAGCAGACGTAGTTGATATTTACTATGTAATACTAGAAGTAGTTGTTATAAATGACCTATTTTTTTTTTTAAATAAAAATGCAATATATTGGTTTATTTTTTAAAATTTATTTATTAAAATTACACAATAAATATCATACGCTTATACCATACCATAAGATACATTTCATTTTCATTAAATCTGTTTTTTGAGATGCGCATTTAAAGTTGGTTGGATGCAATCAAATTGTTCTTCATCCATGGTAATTGATGTCAACTCAAACAATTAAAAATTATTAATTGTTTCATTATTTTTTTTTTAACTCTGACACTTTTCTGTTTTTATATTTTTTTTTATTTTTTATTTTTTTGTTCGTTTTGAACTGTTTTGAGTTTCAAACTTCCAAATTTTAAACAAATCGTTGTGATCAACTTTGTCCATAGTTGTTATTGATTATAAATAGTTGATTTGAAATTTATTTAAAACAACTATGGAATTTGTTAACTATGCTACTATGAAATTTTTTGGGTGTAGCAAATTTTTAATCGTAATCGCATGATTTTTTTGTCGATTACGATTACGATTAATTGGTGCGATTAATCGCGATTACGATTACGATTTTAATCGTTTTGCAAACTCTAATTCAATACGAATTAATTCAAAGGCTTAAAGCGGAATTCACAATGACGGAGTACTCTGTGCCAGAGAGTGGATTTTGTTCCTTTCTCTTTCGCACTTACACAATTTTTGTATCATGGTATCTCTATTTTTAGAGATGGTACTCTGTAGTACAGAGTACTCCGACACAATGTCAGAGTACTCTGTACTACAGAGTACCATCTCTAAAAATAGAGACGACATTATACTAAAAATGTGGTAGTGCGAAAGAGAAAGGAACAAAATCCACTCTCTGGCACAGGGTACTCTGTCATTGTGAATTCAGCTTTAATTCTCAAAGCTTAAATCAAATTGAATTAATTCCCAAGAGAATTAATTCCTTGCAAGCAATCATTCGATTGAATGATCAAAATTTTTCATCACTCAAATCTATTACAAATTGAATGATGATTTTTTTATTTCATTCCCTTTGTATTTTCAAAAATGTGTTGCTTGTGTGCATTTTAAGCATCTGCGTGTGTAAACGATTGGTTGTTGTTTTGTTGACGTTTCGTTCCCGGGAATTGGAAAAGTCCGGGAATTTAGAAACCCTAGACTTAAGGCACCTACAGACGACGCAATATTACACACGGTCTAGATTAGCAACTTCCACTTCTATCGTACGTCAAAGTCGATAGAAAGCACTGTCATTGCTAATGCGGACAGTCTTGTAAATGATGGTATACAATTGATGGTAGAGAGCCTGCTCTACTATAGATTGCTCGCAATCAAGTGTCAAAATGAGTAGTCATTTTTCATTTGACATTCGTTTTTCATGAAAACAAAAGAAGACGCTAACAAAAGCGGGAACAAACAATATCCAACAACAATCTCCAAAAGAAAAATGGAATTGCTTACTATCAATTTTGGCGTTTCTAAACGTCAAAAGTGACGTTGAATTGCCTTCGTGATAGAAGTGGTGGTTGCTAATCTAGAACGTGTGTTATAGTACATTCAGACTGACCTTGAAACCTCGTTGAAAATACGTATTTTAATTTTCAAACCTCGACCGTTCACACCCGAAAAATTTGACACTTATCACGTTTTCAAAATTTACCGAACAAAATTCGCGATTATACCGGCTTAAAAAACACACAATAAATTAATTTACGCGATGTTTTTAAATAATTTAATGAAAACTTTTGTTTATAGATGTTTTTTATGCAAATATTTCAATATTTTTAAATTTTTTTATTTTTGACACTTTCTTTAATTTATTTTCTTTTATTATAACAATTGTAAAAAAAGTAGATACATGAAATTTAAAAGGTTTCGATCGTACATTCGTTGAAACCTCAATATAAAAAGGTTTCAATTTGTGTGGGAAAATACGTATTTTCAAATGAGATTTGGCTCGAAACCTCGTTAAACGGGGTTTCGAAGCCAATGTGAATGCACTATTATGTACAATATGCAATTATATTGATGGTGTGTGGGTAAGATTGATAGGGTTGCCAGACGGGCTTGATTTGTCTTGATTGTCAAGCTTTTTAAGTATGTGTCAAGAATCAAGCCAAAATGTCATTTGTCAAGCTAAAATCAAATTTTACACAATTTCCCACTAAATTGTCAAGAAAAATCAAGAAAGATTTATTTTAATAATCTTTAAATGTGGATTAATAAAAATGAAAGATTAACTTAAAAAATTCTTATGTTTTTATAACTACACTCAAAAAAAAGTGAACTAAAATCTGGGAAAATTAACTAAGTTTTGAGAAAAAGAGGGAATGATTTGGCTTCAAAGATTTTCTTCTTGGTTTTAGTTCATAATTTTCCCAAAAATAAGGAAAACAAAGTTATTTAATTTTAAGAAAATTTTAACTAGAAAATGGGAAAAATTATATTACACTTTAGTTATTCACATTTTAGAACTAGATTGGGTTTAGACCCTGGACCCATGGGTTCCGACCCCATGGGTCCAGCCCCTGTTAGCTCGAGACTCCGATTGGTCCCTTAAGGGTCCCCATAGATTTTGACCCAAAACTTGTGTCCGTTTCGCTCTACCTACACTCTAAAAAATGCTTGTAAAATTACTACTATAAAGTGGGTAAATTTTTATGTAAAATAACACACAACGCCTAAAATTGAGCACGAAGTGTTTAAAATTTCAGTTTACACACAAATATTTGAATATTACGCACAATATATAGTATATTTTGTCAAAATAAATATTTTCGTGAAGAAATAAACACAAAATTTTTAAAATTACACATTTAATGTTTATTGTAAACATTTTGTGTTTAATTTCCGATATTAAACATTAAATGCGTAATGTTCAATAATTTTAAAATACGAATTGAAATTGTCAAAACAAAATAAATAGAAAAATATAATCGAAAATTTTTGTTATTCTCGCCATAAAAATAAAATAACGCGGAAAAACAATTTAACAAATAGAATATAGTTGGAAAACAAATGCAAAATATTTCAAAAGTTTCAATGCAAAATAAAATTTCAAAGGACTTATTAAATGCATTAACACAAACATAAAATTGTAGAAGATATCGTCAAATTGCTTTTTTTAAATTTTTGCAATTATAAACCAGAAAGGTAAGTGTCACGAAATGCCTCGAATTCTTTGAATTATTCTTTACAAAAATATCTCTATATCAGATTCTGAGAATATTTTTTAAATAAGAAATCTCTACAGAAAAAAGTTCTCGGATGCTGAATATTTTTCTATAGAAACAATTATTCAGATTCTTAAAATTTGCGTACAGAAAAAGTGACTCAGATTATAGAGTTTTCTAGGAAGATTTCAATAAAAAACTTTTAAATTCTCATAAATTTTTGTTTGCAGAAAAATGCATCCAAATCTAAGAATTTTTCGAAAGATAACATAATTCAGATTCAAAATTTTTTTTTTTCTAAAATAATGTTTCACATTTTGAGAACTTTTTAATAGAAAAATTAACTCAGATTACGATAATTTTTCGATAGAAAAAATATTCAGATTCGTAGAATTTTTCTTTAGAAAAAACATATATCAGATTCTGAGAATTTTTCCAAAGAAAAAAAAAAATAAATCAGATTCTGAGAATTTATCTATTCAAAAATATCTTTGATTCTGACAAGTTTTCCCAAAGACAATATGACAGATTAGGAGAATTTTTCTATAAAAAAAAAAAAAATGTCTCAGATTCTGAGAATTTTTCTATAGAAAAAATGTCTTAGATTCTGAGAATTTTTCTATAGAAAATATGTTTCAGATTCCGAGAATTTTTCTACAGAAAAAATGTTTCAGATTCTGAGAATTTTTCTATAGAAAAAATGTCTCAAATTCTGAGAATTTTTTTATAGAAAAAATGTCTCAGATTCTGAGAATTTTTCTATAGAAAAAATGTCTCAGATTCTGAGAATTTTTCTATGGAAAAAATTTTTTAGACTCTGAGAATTTTTCTATAGAAAAAATGTCTCAGATTCTGAGAATTTTTCTATAGAAAAAATGTCTCAGATTCTGAGAATTTTTCTAGAGAAAAAATGTCTCAGATTCTGAGAATTTTTCTATAGAAAAAATGTCTCAGATTCTGAGAATTTTTCTATAGAAAAAATGTCTCAGATTCTGAGAATTTTTCTATAGAAAAAATGTCTCAGATTCTGAGAATTTTTCTATAGAAAAAATTTCTCAGATTCTGAGAATTTTTCTATAGAAAAAATGTCTCAGATTCTGAGAATTTTTCTATAGAAAAAATGTCTCAGATTCTGAGAATTTTTCTATAGAAAAAATGTCTCAGATTCTGAGAATTTTTTATAGCAAAAATGTGTAAGATTCTGAGAATTTTTCTATAGAAAAAATGTCTCAGATTCTGGGAATTTTTCTGTAGAAAAAATGTCTCAGATTCTAGGTGTTTATCTATAGAAAAAATTTCTTAAGAATATTTCTATAAAAAAATATCTCAGATTCTAAAAATTTTTCTATAGACAAAAAAATCTCAGATTCTGGGAATTTTTCATGAAAATATGTCTCCAATTCTGAGAATTTTCCATGAAAATATGTCTCAAATTCTGACAAATTTTTCTATAGAAAAAATGAGATTCTAAGAATTTTTTTATAGAAAAATTGCTGAGAATTTTGTATAGAAAAGTTATCTTCGATTCTGTAACCTTATCTATTGATAAAATGACTCAGCTTCTGAAATTTTTAATGGAGATTTTTGGAATTTTTCAATAGAAAAAAATAATTAGATTCTAATAATATTAATTATTTTAAATTTTTATATATTTGCAGATTCGTACAACACTTGATGTTATCAAAATTCGGATTTTGCAAAGTCTGCTGTTAATACGACGTTTAATTTAGCTGTATCTGTTTATTCATAATTTTTAATATTTATAATTATCTTATTTTAATTTTAGTTTTAAAAATTACTGGAGATTTTACTAAATATATAAAATAAAAAGCATAGAAATAAAAAAACGTTTTTTTTTGTATTTTTTTAGGAATAAATCACAAAAGTAAAAAAAAAACATTATAAATGCAATTTTAAGCATTTTAAATCCATTTTTGCACACAAAGAATGCTTTTTTAAGCATAAACATTTTAAAATTACACACTTTGTGTTTATTTCTAGAGAAATTTCCAAGCGTCAAACATGTAGGTGTACACACAAAATGTTTATTAGTTGTACACACTTTGTGTGCAAATGTTGAAATTTAAACACATAGTGTATTTTTACCCACTTTATTGTAGGAGAACAGTTACCTACAATAAAGTGGGTAAAATTCAACAAAAATTTATAAGAGTGTAGCTTAGTTTTTGAGATACGGTAATAAGGGTTCTGATAGGATCTTGAGAATCTAAAAAACTGTCAATAGTTTTAGTAATAACTATTAATCGGAGCGCTTTTGGGTATTTTGTGGAAGTGTTCTACGAGTCAAGAGCTACAAAAATGACGTTGGACGTTTTCTCGTGTTGGCAGTATTTACCGAGATATGTGCATATATAAAATCTCGGGAATTTCAAATTTTATTCCATATTTTTCTTTGTAGTCTTTCTTTTGAAAATTTCATCCGTTTCGCTCTTTCTCGCTTAGTTTTCGAGATATCGTCACTTTCATTTTTTAACTAAATTCTAAGAAGTACACTTTCTCAATTTAAAGAAGAGAAATACGATGATGCTTTTTTTTAGTAAATTTTAACTAAACTTGAACTAAATTGTTTTTAAGAAATATGTCTTAAAAATAAAGATACGTTTCTTAGATTTGTGGAAAATTTCTTTGGCAGTAAGAATTTTTTTCCTAATACTAAAAAATTCCATTTAAAGAAAACTATGAACTAATTATAAGTAAATGAACTAAAATTTTTTCCTCATAGTTAAGAAAATTTCTCATTTTTAACTAAATTTTAGGAAAATTCATGATAAATTTTTAAAGAAATTTTTTCAGTGTAGTTGTTCCAATGCCAGTTTTATTTCAAAAATAATAAGTGAGAAGAGTAATTTATGGAACTGATTATTTCTATATCATTGAGGTAGTGTGATAAGTTTTGGCTGTGCCAGTTTTACCAAATGACTATTTCTTTTAAAACATTCAGTAAAAAGTATGTTTCTAAAACGCCACTAAAAGCTTGCAACGATAGCAAAAAAAAAAATGAAATTTACTCGAAAATTAGCTCAAAAATTTTTTTTTAATTAAAAATTACCGATTTTCTGGCAATCCTAAAGATTGACCATTGTACAATCGTCAATATTACCAACACACCATCAATATAATTGAATATTGTACATCAGAGTGACTCAAAAAAAAAAAAGTTGATGATGTACCTCCCTCAAAATTAACTTTGACATGTTTTATGAAAGGGTTCAAAAATGGTATTTTTCATGAATAAAAACTCAGTAAATTTTTTTTGTCCAATGAATGACCAAATATAATAGATATTTAGGAATTCTTTGATTCTGCATTGAAACATTTTAAAAATCTAACCCCAGACTCGAGATAACGATATGTTTATGTCAGTTTTTTTACGCTTTTCAATTTGATTTTACTGAAAACTTAAATAACTTTGGTATTTTTTGTCCGATTTTCACTTCTAATTCATCGTAAGAAAAACAATGTAAGCAAGAAAACAATATAAATCAAAACATAAATACTACACAATAATTACAAAAACTTAAACATTTCTTATTATTATTCTTTGTATTTCTGTCATACATTAGACCGTCCCTGAAGATGCAATTCAAAGAATTGCGAAATATCGGAAGATTTTTAAATAAATAAAAAAACATTTAAACAACTAAGACCTCCAGCTTGAAAATATATTACTTTTAACATATGTATATTAAAAGAAGGTCGAATAAAAACAAAATTTATTAATTTTTTTTATATATTTATATATTTACATATACATAATACCCTACACCAGTGTTTTCCGGAAAACGGGTCTCAATTCAACACATGTTAGACCTTAAAGAAGTGTAGCAAACACATACAAACCAAATTTCATCATAATGGGCTTTTATTTCTTTGCCAATAGACCGATTTAGGTTGCAAGATGGGGCCTATGTCCAAAAATTTAAAAATGGGGCCTATTGCAATTAAAAGCGGACTTGATTAGGTTACCAAAGAAAGCATTAAACACCTACAAACAAAATCTTAATAAAATATTTTTTATTTTAATGAAATTGTAGATATTTATGTAAAAATCGGGAAGGTGGTTTGTATGGGGACTACAAGTGGAACTGATCTGACTTGGGCCAAAAGAAGCTTAAGTTACACTTACACTTTTTTTTTTTTTTTTTTTTTTTTTTTTTTCTCATTAATTTTTTATTGAATCTTCACTAAAACTATGTGAACTAACAATAAGTTTTCAAATCTTAAAACTAATATAAATAGCTTAATATTAAGTCCGGCCAGTGCCAGACAAAATTTCACTTGCTCATAAATTATCCAATGTTTTCAAAAGCATCATCTTTCATTTTATAGTACCAGGTCAGTAGTGGCCCTCCTTCTTAGGCGTTGGTGACCACTATTATTTAGAAGATTACGCGCTAAATTGTTTGGATGTGATTCTAGTCTCCGTAGGTAGTTCTGGGTATGTCTCACAATTTCATCTTTAACAAATGATACATTTAGATCTCTGTGTATGTTTGAGTTTCTAACGTACCAAGGGGCATCAGTAATCATTCTTAAAATGTTGTTCTGTTTTCTCTGTATTCTTTCCACATTAGACGCAGAGGCAGTGCCCCATAACTGAATACCATAGCACCATATAGGTTTTATAATAGAGCTGTAGATCAATAGTTTACAGTCTAACATAAGTTTCGAGTTTCTCCCAATTAGCCAATTTACTGCAATAGTTTTTAATTTTATCTGGGTTAATTTTGCATCTATATGGTTTTTCCACGTAAGACGACGATCCAGATGAATTCCGAGGTACTTAACTGTTGTGTGTTGAGGTACGATGTGATTATTAATCTGAATTTGGGGACATGTTTCTCGTCTCAACGTGAAAGTTATGTGGATGCATTTCTGCTCATTAACTTTAATCTTCCACTTTTTCAACCAGTCTTATAATTCAAGAATGTGACTTTGCAAAATACGAGTTGCTTCAAGTGGGTTATTATGAGAGCTCAAAATAGCTGTATCATCTGCAAATGTGGAAGTATGCGTATTTCGATTAGTTGGCATATCAGAGGTGTACAAAATATACAAAAGCGGTCCCAAAATACTACCTTGTGGAACTCCAGCTTGTATAATTTGTGGGGTACTAACAAAATCGTTTTCCTTTACTGTAAACTTACGATCTGTAATGTAATTTTCGAGTAACTTATGTGTATCTGGTGGTAACATATTCTTTATCTTATAGAGTAAACCCTCGTGCCAAACCTTATCGAACGCCTGCGAGACATCAATAAAAAGTGCAGAACAATATTTCTTTTCCTCATAGGCTCTTCTAATTTCATCTACCAGTCTATGAACTTGCTCAATTGTGCCGTGTTTTTTTCTGAATCCAAACTGGTGATCGGGGATAGAGTTGTTTTGAGTGACATAAGTTGTTAATCTGTTCACTAACAGTTTTTCAAAAAGTTTGGATAAATTGGATAACAGACTGATAGGCCTATACGATTCCACTTTTGTGTGATCTTTACCTGGCTTGGGTATCATTTTAACAAGAGAAATTTTCCATTCTGGGGGAAAATGTTGAAGGCGTAATATAGCATTAAAAATAAAAAGAATTATTCTTAATGCTATCCGGGGTAACTCCAAAAGCATTTTATTACTGATCTTATCAATACCAAATGCTTTTTTGGGGTTTAAATCAAAAACTGCCTTTTCGACCTCTCGCATCTCAAACCGGATGGGTACTGCTCTGCGCTGGGGTAAAATTGGTGGCAACTCTACCATAACACTTGATTCATTTGGAGTGAATACATTTTTCAAGTGCTCAACAAACAGATTTCCTTTTTCAGTATCATTTCTAGCCCAACCTCCATTTTGTTTTCGCAAAGGAGGCTTACATATGACAGGTCTTTTCATGTTTTTAGTAGCACGCCATAACGAATAATCCGTTTTTGATGTAGGCTCCAAATTTTCAAGAAATCTATTTAACGAGTCAGCTCTCTGTGATTCTAGCAATCTTCGCAAGTTGTTTGTGCATACCTTTAATCGTGATTTGAGTTGTGGAGATCTGTGCAGTTGCCACTCTCTACGAGCTCTCCTTTTTTCATTTAAGAGTCGTTCGACATCAACAGAAAAAACTGGGTTTTGTCTGGATTGTCGCTGGGGTTTAGTAGCAATTAGAGCAGCTAGTTTGAGATTAGATTCGAAATTCTTAAGCGAGAGGTCAATTTGATCTGGGTTGCTTAGCAAAATGTTTTCCGAGCAATGAGTACTGAGAAATTTTTTATACTTTAGCCAATTTGTTCCTTTGCCTGTCAGTGCTAAGCCACCAGAAGGGGATACAATTTCTCTGGGGTTTGAAAGGGTAACAATAGTGGGTGTGTGATCTGAAGAGAGCTCCAAAGAAGATTCAACAGATAATACGTTTTTCGAAATATTCTTAGACAATCCAAAATCTATAAGGTCTGGAATCTTATTTTGGTCCGAAGGCCAGAATGTCGGTTCTCCGCTTGAAATCACATCCATACCCATTTTACAAACTGTATCATACAACACACGTCCTCTCGGGGTAATGAGGCGTGACCCCCAGAATGTATGCTTGGCATTATAGTCGCCAGCTGCCAGAAAGCGTGAACCTAGTGATTCGTAAAATGTTCTGAATTGATTCTCAGTGATCCTAAATCTGGGGGGAGCATAAATAGACGAAATTACTAGGTTCATACCAAATTCCTCTACACATATTGTAGTTGCTTGAAGAAAATCTTCGCAAAGATCACACATGAGATAGTGTCTCAGTCGAGTTTTAATTAGAATGCCTGATCCTCCACATGCCCTACCTCTGGGGTCTTTAGTATCATATAATGTGTAACCTCGGATTGAAAATAAGCTACGGTGTGTTAAATGAGTCTCAGAAACAAGCATTATATCTATCTGCTTGTTTCTAAGAAAATATTCGAGTTCGTCCTTGTGTTGGCGTAAGCCGTTTGCGTTCCAGAAACATATTTTCAGACCGTTCATGGTTTGTTTAGCAGAGTCTGCAGCAACATCGACTGCATACTCAGCATCTCCTGCAACATATAACCCATTCTATCCGTAAAATTTGAAATTGCCTGGACAAGCGTATCAATAGATTTTTCAAGTCTAATAAAATCTTGATTCTGGCCGGATGGTCGAGTTTGAGGATTCTCTCTATATAATCCTGATTGATAATTGGGAGTCGGGTTACCGATTCTTGGGTTGGGAGCTGTGGGTCGGCTTCTCAAAACAGATGCAAAGGATTGTGTATTTTGTACGAGATTCGGAACATTTACCGGGGGTTGTTGTTGGGTACAGACTTCTCGAACAAAGGATTGAGTATTTTGTCCGTGATTCTGAACGCTTAACGGGGGTTGTTGCTGAGAGCTGAATTCTCGGGCATTTTGAGCGTCCATGTGGGTAACTTTTGGCCGACTATTGTGGAAGCGCTTTTCCATGGAATACGCAGGGCAACCTCTATAGTTAGCAGTGTGATTTTCACCACAATTGCTACACTTTTTAACTCCGGAGTCAGTTTTGGATTTATTGCAGTCTTTCGAATTATGCAGATCGCCGCAAATGACGCAAACGGTAGGGTGTTTACAATATGCCTTCGTGTGGCCAAACTCTTGGCAATTATTACATTGTACGGGTCCATTTCTTTTGTGGGGTTCTTCAACTGTTATCTTACGATAAAGTAAATATTTTAATTTATAAATTGGGTGAACTTCGTTTCGCTTTAGTTTGATGTCATTGGGTTCAAATTCAATACGAAATAAAGGTTGGGGTATTTTTCCCCTATTTCTAATATTGACAACAGTTTTAACTTTAAAGCCCTCTATAGTAAGCGCATCTTTTATCTCAGTAGGATCAACGCTGGAGTCAACTCCCTTAATAACTACTTGCAGTCCTTTGCTGCTTTTCAATTGGTAAGTATAATAACTTTTTTCCTGGGATTCGAAATGGGAAACTAGCTTCCGATAATCTTGTTCACTATATATTTGAATCTTAGTCTCGTGAATATTACCTTTTCTAATAGGAATAATGTAAAAAGATTTTTCACCGAGAACGGTAACGAGGCTATTTACAAGATCGCTAGAACTTTGCTCTCTAAGATAAATAGGGGGTGGTTTAAACGACTTACCTGTCGGTTCGGGTTCATTTGAGTCAGAATCTAAGATCGCAAACCGATTACCTGCTTCATTGCCTGCTTCCTGTTCTCTGACCTGCTTTGCAGGTTTCACCGACTTCGAAGATCTAGGGCTTCGTTTTCTCTTAAGGACAGTCATGTACATGTCAATCCCGGTCTGGACGGTACCTTTCTGAGTTTGATATGCACTTTTTTCAGTTGGCGTTTTTGGAGAAAAATTGCCATTATTATTCACAAATGGCCGGTTGGGGGTAAAAACAGCGCTTTTGCTACACGAAGGCATATCAAGGGGTAATTGTGGGTCACTAGTACCATATGGCACATTCGGGGTTAAATTAGGATTTTTTTCATTTAGTACCAAATTTTGTTTGAGTATGCCATCACTGACAGAATTTGATGCAATATTAACAGCTGATTGTTTGTTTATATTAGAACTCATTGGGAAACAACTACACACATTCTTAGGTGCATTTTTTTCACTTGCAGAAAGAGGGAAACACACACTGCAATTATTTGATTTTATCGTGAAATAATTTTTATTTAAAACACTATTATCTTTTTTAGCACTCATTGTAATGTACGCGTTTCGGCCATTACAGCTCAATCTTCTATTTTCGGGTGGAGGGGTGTTCTCACTCATACACAGAATATTTGTTACAAACAAAATAAGCAAAACAAACAAAGCAAACGAAGCAAAAACGGGGGAAAAAAAAAACTTCACTTTGCTTTTCTTTAGAAAAAATCTTTGTTTTTTTATCTTTTTCACTTTAATTTATTTCAAATTATAAAGCGTCCAATTCGCTGATTGTTTTTGTGTTATTTTCTATTATTTATTATCACTTAAATCGATTTATTATAAATAATTTTTTAGCGTTAAAAAAAAACACGTCTATCTTGAACAATAGAGTTGCCACTTACACTTATTATCCAAATTTTTGGTAAAAATACAACTCAACAAGGTCTTTTGCGTAATTAAGTACATTTTTTAGAACAAAAACTTGGTTAAATTACTAGAGTCCGACCGAAACCAGTTTTTTGAGGCCGAACCGAAACCGAACCGAATATTCGGCCAAAAAGAGATATTCGGCCGAAACCGAACCGAAACCGAAACTTAAAAAAATTACCACCTGGCATGAATAAAATCATTATAAAAAAATTTTAAAGACAAATATACAGGACTTAATGTTTTGAAACCATATGAATTGTTGTATTTATTAAAAAAAATATATTTTTTAAAAAACTTACAAAAAAATTGTAAATTTCATGTGTAGATTGAGAGAAAAAAAAATATTTGAACGGTAACAGTATTACAGTTATTGGACAACCTTGCTTCTTTTTGTTCAAGTGAACTAAATCAAGTGGAATGAAACACGAAATTAAAAATTTAGCGACTTATCTTACAATACCAAAAAGTTTTGGTTTCGGCTAATATTCGGCCAAAATTTTGCCGAATACCGAATAGAGGCCGAAACCCCATTATTCGCCCGAAACCGAGACTGAAACCGAATATTCGGTCGGACTCTATAAATTACGCAAAAGTCTTGGAAAGTTAATTTTTTCCAAAAACTTGGACAAAAAGTGTAAGTGTTTTTTGCGTGCTATACCACACGCAAAAAAATATTTTACCAAGCGCTTGGGAGAATTCACATTAAACAAGATTTTTATTATACCTAACTTTGCAAACGTTTCAAGAAATTTCCCATGAGCTTGCATAATTTTACGAACTTTAAGATAAAACCAGCAAACGCTTGGTAAAATGTTATAAGTTTTTGCATAATATACGAATAAATATTGTTTAACGTGATTCCTCCCAAGCGCTTGGCAAAATAGTTTTTTGCGTGCACAGAGTGGTGTAGGTTATATATAACAGATTCAGAGCCCGTATCTGTAATAACAGAAAAAGCAATGAAAAAATATTTTGTTGATTTTTAAAATATGATGCTGATTTTGACGGTTTTTTCACAAAGTTAAACATTTTTAGGGCGGATTACTCAATGAAAAGTTAGCTGATACCTGCCGATGTAACGGAGCCTTATGTCAAAATTTGTATGGAAAAGTAAAAATTAACGGAGAGTTATTTTATAACGGAGCATTGAGTAATCCACCCTTAGTATGTAAAAAAAAAAAATCATGAAAATTTTCAAATTGTACTAAATCAGTCAGTGGAGTACTGCCGTACTTTTAGCCTCTGAACTGTACTGAAAAAATTACAATTGTACGGACTTTATCATCCCTGTACCCAATGGTTAAATCAAAAGTTGCTAAAAACTGTTTTTGGCTTTGAGTGAGAACATGCATAATACCATATTCGCATACAATGTTTAAAACATCGTTTAACTTTTGTGTTTAAAATTAAACGAAAGTGTTCGCATTGCCAGTAGTTTAAAAAAGCATCCGCTTCTCTTCTGGTTCGTTTAGCAGCGGCTGTTTTTTTATGACAACTTAATACAGGGTTGTTATTTTGTGTTTCCGAGATGTTTTGGAAATGTTTTGGAGATGTTTTCGAGATGTTTAAAATTAAACTATGTTTTGTTTTAAATGTATGGGGAAACACATGTTTAAATTTAAACATGCCAATGTGAATATGGTATAACAGTTATTTTTTTAAACATTCAAGGCTGGAGCACCATTGTCAATAGGGCGTCCCGTCAAATCTAAAATCTTTCGTGTCGTAATACCTGCCGAACCATGGCCACGGAATAGCTGATTGTGGGAAAATTTATAAAAAAAAATTTGAAAGGGCACCTTTCAAAAAGTCTTCTTTCAGTTGTTGTAAAAATCAGAGACTCTATAATATAGAGATAAGACAAATTTATTTCTTCTACTTTCTCCTAGGGGGCGCATGTCTTAATAATATCTCAAGAATATTCTTGAGCTAATACTAAAACTTAGAAAGGGCTCAAATAACTCAGAAAATACTGCTCAGATAACAAAGGTTCGAAAGAATTAATTCTTTAATTCAATTTCCTAATTCGAATTAAAAAAATAGAATTTGGCATTCCCTAAAATCATTCAACTTTCATAATCATTAAATTAATTCTTTCAAGAATTCATTCCTTAAGAATGATCATTCTTAAGGAATGAACTATTTTTTTATCCAAATCAATCTACTACAAATTGAATGGTGAAATTTTTTTATCATTCAATTTAAAACAGTGAAGCGCAACACACATACACACACATTTATGCTTGTGTGGGAAGCAGCAGACGAAACGTCAACAAAACAACAACCAATCGTTTCCACACGCAGATGCTTAAAATGCACACAAGCAACACATTTTTGAAAATACAAAGGGAATGAAATAAAAAAATCATCATTCAATTTGTAATAGATTTGAGTGATGAAAAATTTTGATCATTCAATCGAATGATTGCTTGCAAGGAATTAATTCTCTTGGGAATTAATTCAATTTGATTTAAGCTTTGAGAACTAAAGCTGAATTCACAATGACAGAGTACCCTGTGCCAGAGAGTGGATTTTGTTCCTTTCTCTTTCGCACTACCACATTTTTAGTATAATGTCGTCTCTATTTTTAGAGATGGTACTCTGTAGTACAGAGTACTCCGACACAATGTCAGAGTACTCTGTACTACAGAGTACCATCTCTAAAAATAGAGACATTATACTAAAAATGTGGTAGTGCGAAAGAGAAAGGAACAAAATCCACTCTCTGGCACAGGGTACTCTGTCATTGTGAATTCAGCTTTAATTCTCAAAGCTTAAATCAAATTGAATTAATTCCCAAGAGAATTAATTCCTTGCAAGCAATCATTCGATTGAATGATCAAAATTTTTCATCACTCAAATCTATTACAAATTGAATGATGATTTTTTTATTTCATTCCCTTTGTATTTTCAAAAATGTGTTGCTTGTGTGCATTTTAAGCATCTGCGTGTGTAAACGATTGGTTGTTGTTTTGTTGACGTTTCGTCTGCTGCTTCCCACACAAGCATAAATGTGTGTGTATGTGTGTTGCGCTTCACTGTTTTAAATTGAATGATAAAAAAATTTCACCATTCAATTTGTAGTAGATTGATTTGGATAAAAAAATAGTTCATTCCTTAAGAATGATCATTCTTAAGGAATGAATTCTTGAAAGAATTAATTTAATGATTATGAAAGTTGAATGATTTTAGGGAATGCCAAATTCTATTTTTTTAATTCGAATTAGGAAATTGAATTAAAGAATTAATTCTTTCGAACCTTTGTTATCTGAGCAGTATTTTCTGAGTTATTTGAGCCCTTTCTAAGTTTTAGTATTAGCTCAAGAATATTCTTGAGATATTATTAAGACATGCGCCCCCTAGGAGAAAGTAGAAGAAATAAATTTGTCTTATCTCTATATTATAGAGTCTCTGATTTTTACAACAACTGAAAGAAGACCTTTTGAAAGGTGCCCTTTCAAATTTTTTTTTATAAATTTTCCCACAATCAGCTATTCCGTGGCCATGGTTCGGCAGGTATTACGACACGAAAGATTTTAGATTTGACGGGACGCCCTATTGACAATGGTGCTCCAGCCTTGAATGTTTAAAAAAATAACTGTTATACCATATTCACATTGGCATGTTTAAATTTAAACATGTGTTTCCCCATACATTTAAAACAAAACATAGTTTAATTTTAAACATCTCGAAAACATCTCCAAAACATTTCCAAAACATCTCGGAAACACAAAATAACAACCCTGTATTAAGTTGTCATAAAAAAACAGCCGCTGCTAAACGAACCAGAAGAGAAGCGGATGCTTTTTTAAACTACTGGCAATGCGAACACTTTCGTTTAATTTTAAACACAAAAGTTAAACGATGTTTTAAACATTGTATGCGAATATGGTATTATGCATGTTCTCACTCAAAGCCAAAAACAGTTTTTAGCAACTTTTGATTTAACCATTGGGTACAGGGATGATAAAGTCCGTACAATTGTAATTTTTTCAGTACAGTTCAGAGGCTAAAAGTACGGCAGTACTCCACTGACTGATTTAGTACAATTTGAAAATTTTCATGATTTTTTTTTTTACATACTAAGGGTGGATTACTCAATGCTCCGTTATAAAATAACTCTCCGTTAATTTTTACTTTTCCATACAAATTTTGACATAAGGCTCCGTTACATCGGCAGGTAGCAGCTAACTTTTCATTGAGTAATCCGCCCTAAAAATGTTTAACTTTGTGAAAAAACCGTCAAAATCAGCATCATATTTTAAAAATCAACAAAATATTTTTTCATTGCTTTTTCTGTTATTACAGATACGGGCTCTGAATCTGTTATATATAACCTACACCACTCTGTGCACGCAAAAAACTATTTTGCCAAGCGCTTGGGAGGAATCACGTTAAACAATATTTATTCGTATATTATGCAAAAACTTATAACATTTTACCAAGCGTTTGCTGGTTTTATCTTAAAGTTCGTAAAATTATGCAAGCTCATGGGAAATTTCTTGAAACGTTTGCAAAGTTAGGTATAATAAAAATCTTGTTTAATGTGAATTCTCCCAAGCGCTTGGTAAAATATTTTTTTGCGTGTGGTATAGCACGCAAAAATCACTTACACTTTTTGTCCAAGTTTTTGGAAAAAATAAACTTTCCAAGACTTTTGCGTAATTTATAGAGTCCGACCGAATATTCGGTTTCAGTCTCGGTTTCGGGCGAATAATGGGGTTTCGGCCTCTATTCGGTATTCGGCAAAATTTTGGCCGAATATTAGCCGAAACCGAAACTTTTTGGTATTGTAAGATAAGTCGCTAAATTTTTAATTTCGTGTTTCATTCCACTTGATTTAGTTCACTTGAACAAAAAGAAGCAAGGTTGTCCAATAACTGTAATACTGTTACCGTTCAAATATTTTTTTTCTCTCAATCTACACATGAAATTTACAATTTTTTTGTAAGTTTTTTAAAAAATATATTTTTTTTAATAAATACAACAATTCATATGGTTTCAAAACATTAAGTCCTGTATATTTGTCTTTAAAATTTTTTTATAATGATTTTATTCATGCCAGGTGGTAATTTTTTTAAGTTTCGGTTTCGGTTCGGTTTCGGCCGAATATCTCTTTTTGGCCGAATATTCGGTTCGGTTTCGGTTCTGCCTCAAAAAACTGGTTTCGGTCGGACTCTAGTAATTTAACCAAGTTTTTGTTCTAAAAAATGTACTTAATTACGCAAAAGACCTTGTTGAGTTGTATTTTTACCAAAAATTTGGCTAATAAGTGTAAGTGTAACTTAAGCTTCTTTTGGCCCAAGTCAGATCAGTTCCACTTGTAGTCCTCATACAAACCACCTTCCCGATTTTTACATAAATATCTACAATTTCATTAAAATAAAAAATATTTTATTAACATTTTGTTTGTAGGTGTTTAATGCTTTCTTTGGTAACCTAATCAAGTCCGCTTTTAATTGCAATAGGCCCCATTTTTAAATTTTTGGACATAGGCCCCATCTTGCAACCTAAATCGGTCTATTGGCAAAGAAATAAAAGCCCATTATGATGAAATTTGGTTTGTATGTGTTTGCTACACTTCTTTAAGGTCTAACATGTGTTGAATTGAGACCCGTTTTCCGGAAAACACTGGTGTAGGGTATTATGTATATTCTTCCTTAATAAAAATTACAAAAAATATATAAAAAAAATTAATAAATTTTGTTTTTATTCGACCTTCTTTTAATATACATATGTTAAAAGTAATATATTTTCAAGCTGGAGGTCTTAGTTGTTTAAATGTTTTTTTATTTATTTAAAAATCTTCCGATATTTCGCAATTCTTTGAATTGCATCTTCAGGGACGGTCTAATGTATGACAGAAATACAAAGAATAATAATAAGAAATGTTTAAGTTTTTGTAATTATTGTGTAGTATTTATGTTTTGATTTATATTGTTTTCTTGCTTACATTGTTTTTCTTACGATGAATTAGAAGTGAAAATCGGACAAAAAATACCAAAGTTATTTAAGTTTTCAGTAAAATCAAATTGAAAAGCGTAAAAAAACTGACATAAACATATCGTTATCTCGAGTCTGGGGTTAGATTTTTAAAATGTTTCAATGCAGAATCAAAGAATTCCTAAATATCTATTATATTTGGTCATTCATTGGACAAAAAAAATTTACTGAGTTTTTATTCATGAAAAATACCATTTTTGAACCCTTTCATAAAACATGTCAAAGTTAATTTTGAGGGAGGTACATCATCAACTTTTTTTTTTTGAGTCACTCTGATGTACAATATTCAATTATATTGATGGTGTGTTGGTAATATTGACGATTGTACAATGGTCAATCTTTAGGATTGCCAGAAAATCGGTAATTTTTAAATAAAAAAAATTTTTGAGCTAATTTTCGAGTAAATTTCATTTTTTTTTTTGCTATCGTTGCAAGCTTTTAGTGGCGTTTTAGAAACATACTTTTTACTGAATGTTTTAAAAGAAATAGTCATTTGGTAAAACTGGCACAGCCAAAACTTATCACACAACCTCAATGATATAGAAATAATCAGTTCCATAAATTACTCTTCTCACTTATTATTTTTGAAATAAAACTGGCATTGGAACAACTACACTGAAAAAAAAGACATAACTAAAATTAAGGAAAAAATTTCTTTAAAAATTTATCATGAATTTTCCTAAAATTTAGTTAAAAATGAGAAATTTTCTTAACTATGAGGAAAAAAGTTTAGTTCATTTACTTATAATTAGTTCATAGTTTTCTTTAAATGGAATTTTTTAGTATTAGGAAAAAAATTCTTACTGCCAAAGAAATTTTCCACAAATCTAAGAAACGTATCTTTATTTTTAAGACATATTTCTTAAAAACAATTTAGTTCAAGTTTAGTTAAAATTTACTAAAAAAAGCATCATCGTATTTCTCTTCTTTAAATTGAGAAAGTGTACTTCTTAGAATTTAGTTAAAAAATGAAAGTGACGACACAGACTAATACAGACTCGACATAAGTGACAGGTGTCAAAAAAGTATTCTTGAACCATATGGTTAATTTTTTCAAATTATTCTACGAATTAGGTTAGAAAGAGAAAACTGATATAACGCGCCATAAGAAAAATGGATGCCAGATCGGTTTTTGTTGTTTCACTCACTCCTAAGTCGTAGAAAGTGTTGCCATGTTAGCGTAAAACGGACTAAAAACCGCTGTTTTTTCTCCTAAAATCGCTTAGTTTTTCCCCATTTTTTCTTATAAAACTCTACTGTCGAGTCTGTATTTAGTCTGTGGTGACGATATCTCGAAAACTAAGCGAGAAAGAGCGAAACGGATGAAATTTTCAAAAGAAAGACTACAAAGAAAAATATGGAATAAAATTTGAAATTCCCGAGATTTTATATATGCACATATCTCGGTAAATACTGCCAACACGAGAAAACGTCCAACGTCATTTTTGTAGCTCTTGACTCGTAGAACACTTCCACAAAATACCCAAAAGCGCTCCGATTAGTAGTTATTACTAAAACTATTGACAGTTTTTTAGATTCTCAAGATCCTATCAGAACCCTTATTACCGTATCTCAAAAACTAAGCTAGGTAGAGCGAAACGGACACAAGTTTTGGGTCAAAATCTATGGGGACCCTTAAGGGACCAATCGGAGTCTCGAGCTAACAGGGGCTGGACCCATGGGGTCGGAACCCATGGGTCCAGGGTCTAAACCCAATCTAGTTCTAAAATGTGAATAACTAAAGTGTAATATAATTTTTCCCATTTTCTAGTTAAAATTTTCTTAAAATTAAATAACTTTGTTTTCCTTATTTTTGGGAAAATTATGAACTAAAACCAGGAAGAAAATCTTTGAAGCCAAATCATTCCCTCTTTTTCTCAAAACTTAGTTAATTTTCCCAGATTTTAGTTCACTTTTTTTTGAGTGTAGTTATAAAAACATAAGAATTTTTTAAGTTAATCTTTCATTTTTATTAATCTACATTTAAAGATTATTAAAATAAATCTTTCTTGATTTTTCTTGACAATTTAGTGGGAAATTGTGTAAAATTTGATTTTAGCTTGACAAATGACATTTTGGCTTGATTCTTGACACATACTTAAAAAGCTTGACAATCAAGACAAATCAAGCCCGTCTGGCAACCCTATCAATCTTACCCACACACCATCAATATAATTGCATATTGTACATAATAGTGCATTCACATTGGCTTCGAAACCCCGTTTAACGAGGTTTCGAGCCAAATCTCATTTGAAAATACGTATTTTCCCACACAAATTGAAACCTTTTTATATTGAGGTTTCAACGAATGTACGATCGAAACCTTTTAAATTTCATGTATCTACTTTTTTTTACAATTGTTATAATAAAAGAAAATAAATTAAAGAAAGTGTCAAAAATAAAAAAATTTAAAAATATTGAAATATTTGCATAAAAAACATCTATAAACAAAAGTTTTCATTAAATTATTTAAAAACATCGCGTAAATTAATTTATTGTGTGTTTTTTAAGCCGGTATAATCGCGAATTTTGTTCGGTAAATTTTGAAAACGTGATAAGTGTCAAATTTTTCGGGTGTGAACGGTCGAGGTTTGAAAATTAAAATACGTATTTTCAACGAGGTTTCAAGGTCAGTCTGAATGTACTATAACACACGTTCTAGATTAGCAACCACCACTTCTATTACGAAGGCAATTCAACGTCACTTTTGACGTTTAGAAACGCCAAAATTGATAGTAAGCAATTCCATTTTTCTTTTGGAGATTGTTGTTGGAGATTGTTTGTTCCCGCTTTTGTTAGCGTCTTCTTTTGTTTTCATGAAAAACGAATGTCAAATGAAAAATGACTACTCATTTTGACACTTGATTGCGAGCAATCTATAGTAGAGCAGGCTCTCTACCATCAATTGTATACCATCATTTACAAGACTGTCCGCATTAGCAATGACAGTGCTTTCTATCGATTTTGACGTACGATAGAAGTGGAAGTTGCTAATCTAGACCGTGTGTAATATTGCGTCGTCTGTAGGTGCCTTAAGTCTAGGGTTTCTAAATTCCCGGACTTTTCCAATTCCCGGGAAATCGTTTTAAAAAAATCGTATTCCCGGGAATTCCCGGGAATTTTTTAATTAAAACAAATTTTGAACTCGAAAAATATGTATAACTATCCGATTTTGCACCAAATGCGGTTTTAATAACTTTTTGGAAAATTTTTCTAATTTTGACTACGTCAACCGTAAGAGAATTATATCTTGAAGATATATTTAATTCATTATCATCTGTTGGTGTTACAGCCCGGTGTGGGCCTCAACCTCGTTCACTTTTTGACTTCATTCTGATCTATTCTGCGCCGACCGTCTCCAGTTACTTTTTCCATTTACCCTACAGTCATCTTCAATTGCATTTAGCCATCTCATTCTTGGTCTTCCTCTTTTTCTTGTTGCATATTGAGCCGCGTCAAGTATTCGTCTCTGAGCTCGGTGTTCCGGCATTCTTGCAATATGACCAGCCCAATTCAGTCTTTGAGCTTTTATGAACTTAATTACGTCTTTTCCATTCGATAGCTGTTCTAGCTCATGGTTACATCTCATGCGATAGCTACCATCATCGTTTCTTACTGGTCCTTAAATTTTTCTTAAGATTTTACGTTCAAAAACTCTTAAGTCTTCTTCATCACTTGAAGTTAACGCCCATGTTTCGCAGCCATATGTTAGCACTGGTTGTACAATTGTGTTATATAGTTTTAATTTTATTTGTCTGTTTAAAGATTTAGATTTGAAAAATTTCAGGTGTGCATAAAATGTTTTATTGGCTGATTGTTTTCTTTCATTTATTGTAGAATGCATATTATTGTCACCACTTATTAGTGATCCTAAATATTTAAAACTATCGACTCTTTCAAAAACGTAGTCCCGAATGGATACTGACTGTGGTAAATAATCATTTTCTGAGCGAGTCATAAATATGTATTTTGTTTTATTCTCATTAATCATTAATCCAAATTTTTTAGATTACTCATCTAGGATTTCAAAGTTTTCTTTAAGATCCTGTATACTGTGTGATACAATAGCAATATCATCTGTGTATGCGCACAAAATCGATGATTTGGTGAAAATGTTTCCACCCCTGTCCAGTCTTCCTATCGCATAATGAAGAACCAGATTAAATATCGTTGAAGAAAGAGCATCTCCTTGTCTTACACCCGTTGTTATAGTGAATTCTGAAGAAAGTTTATTTTGTACGGAGACTTTGCATGTTGTGTTTTTAAGAGTTAGCATTACCATTCGAGTTAGTTTTGCCGGTATTCCCATGTTGACAAAAGAGCTTTCTATCTCTTTTTTACACAAAGAATCAAACTCCTATTTAAAATCGATCATTAGTATGTGGAGGTTTCGTTTGTACTCGTAACACTTTTCCATGGTTTGTCTAAGTAGGAAGACTTGATCAACTGTTGACCGATTGGGTCTAAAACCGCATTGGTATTCACCCATAATTGATTCTGCTTCCTCTTTAAGTCTGTTGTTTAATATATTAGACGGTATTTTTAATTCCCCGATAGTTTGCACAGTTCAGTTTGTTACCCTTCTTATGTTTTGCTGTGATAATACCAGTTTTAAAAGATGCTGGTAGATTTTCTCTTTTCCAAATCAGACACATAAGATTATGTATCAGTGATGTGTAGTTGTTGCCAGAATTTTTAAATAACTCTAATTTTAATTTTTAATAACTCAGATTGGCAACTCTGGATTCAAAGTGTCAAAACGTACAAATTTTTTTCTGCGAAAATTTTTTTAATTTATTTACAAATTCTAAAGAATTGCATCTTAAATAATTATAAAACACTCTGGAATAACTTTTTATTATTGCACGTAAACATAATCTTTTGGAGTATTGTTGTTTAAAAGTGTTAAATTTATTTTTGTTGACAATTTACACTTGTTTATTTGTGCTGGTGATTGGTGTCTCACGGATATATCTGGATGAATTATGCATTGGAAGAGCTTTACTCATATTAATAGTGTTGGGAATTGAACAAACTATTCAACATCATTGCATTCTATTGTTCCATTTTGGTGAGCGGCTTTATAAATTAAAATTAAGTTTGGGCATCTTTTTTTTTATTGGTTGTGTCAGTATAATTTTTGCGCTTTGTTGGTTTTCTTAACAGCTGTTGGTTTTTTATTTATCAGCTGTTTTCTGTTTGATTTAATAAAAGCATTGCCATTCGTTGACTGCACTTATTAGTATGCCTAAATGTATGCTATAAAAACTGATGAAAATTAAACTCAACATCCGGAGTACACTGACAAAAACAATTGCAAAAACGATTGTCGTGTCAAAATATGTCGATCGAAAATCAAAGTACTTCCAAAGACGTTTTTTCATGGGACAAATTGTGCAGTTTTTTAGACTACAAGTTGAAAGATGTAACAAGAAAGTCTGACTTAGTAGACCTTAAGGATGATATAGAGGAATTGAAAAAAGAAAATTTAAAATTAAAAAACTAACGTCACGCCCTGAAATCATTGATCGTAGGTCAAGGTCATCAAATGTTGTAGTTACTGGTCTGAGGGGTAACGGTCCAAATAATGTTAAAAATGAATTTAAAGATTTATGTTCGAAAGTTTTGAAAGTTAATGCTAATGTTGTGTCAACTCGTATAATATCATCTGGAAAATCGGTCTGCTTCACTTTAGAGTCTAGCACGCAGGTGTTAAATGTTACTTCTGCTAAAAAGAAATTGAAGGGACAAACAATATATGTACAAAAAGATTATACAGAAGAAGAGCAAAACGTACGCTACAATTTGCGTCAAATAAGTAAAAATATTTCCAAAGTAAATACAACGATTAAAGTTAGGCTTGGTGAATTTTGTATTTATATTAACAATATTAAATACACATGGTCGAAAGGCAAAGTAATGGCAGATTCGAATAAGGATGCTGAGTTTTTAAATGATGTATTAGCCGAATGCAATTATCCTCTTGATGTTTGTGTCAAACAAGCCCAAGGAAATAGTATAACAACTATGGAAACGTCTACTACTCAATAGCAATTCAATTTTTCCAATTTTTTATCGTTTAACGTAGCTAATTTAGCAAAAGCAATAAAATTCAGTACATTCATATCGTATGTAAACAAATTTGAAGTATTTTTTTTATTCGAAACACATGTTCTACCCGAGAAACAACATCTTTTTTCTTCTTATTTTAAAAACTACACTTTACACTGGATTGAAGCGACAAAGATTCACTCAGCTGGTCGCGCAAGTGGTGGCTGTTTGTTCGGTTTTAGAAAGAGTTTACAAAAAATGTATGGTTTTAAATTTATAATTATAAACAATAATGCAATTTTGACTGCTAAATTAGAAGGAATCACTTTTAACTTCATCCCTAGATACTTAAATTGCACAAACTGGAATTCTGACCTGGAAAAGTTTGAAGAATTTCTACAGGAACTAAATCCTACAAACTTCTGTATAGTTGGTGATTTAAACGCTAGGATTGCTAATGAACAGGTTTTAGATACAAATTAATTACAAAACTTGCCCCATATTCGCGAATTTAGATGCTCTAAAGATAATGTATATAATACACAAGGTAGAAAACTTATGGATGTAATCGAAAATGTTGGTGGTATTGTGTTGAATGGAAGGACGGAAAATGATGCTGAGGGAGAGTTTAGCTTTTGCGGTGTTATGGGTAGCTCTGTAATCGATTACTGTATTTGTTCGCATAGCTTCCTACAATATGTTGATAATTTTTTTGTAGCATCTAAACCCTACTCAGATCATATGCCATTGTCCCTTAAAATAAAAACTATAAATCCTGATCGTGATAGAAATGATGAAACACACTCAAAAAATTATGTTAGTAAAATCAACTGAAAATGTCAGTTAAAATAACTACTTTGTATGTTGTTTTGGGGTCAACTACTTTTTCAGTTAAATCAACTAACAATGTTAGTTATTTTAACTGAAAAAAAACCACTGACTTATGTAGTAAAAATTACTAACATTTGTAGTCAAAACAACTAATATGTAGTAAAAATAAAATAAACAATATATAATTTTTTTTTCAAAAAATTTTTCAGAAAAAAATGAAGACCAAATTTTTTCCAAGTTTTTTTTTTTTTTTAAAAAAGTTGTGAAAACAAAAAAAAAAAATTTTTTTTTTTGGAAAAAACTTTGAAAATTTTTCAGAGATAAAAATAAAATTAACTACTTTAAATAACTGTTACTACATTACAGTACTTTTTTGTTAGTCATTCAAAAAAACGACTTAAAATAACTAACAGAAATAGTTGTTTGATATTTTTCATACAAAAACAACTGACTTTGTAGTTGAAAACAACTAACTACTGTAAAATATACAAACAACTAACATGTAGTAACTTACATAATTTTCTGAGTGCATCTTTACAAATATTGTATTGGAAAAAATATACGAAAATTCTTAGTTGATTTGAAATAAATTTAAATTAACTGGGTTAGTAACGAACAACTGGATTTTCAATAAATTAAAACTATTTATCAGTTACCCTGTTAATTTATTTGTTTATAAATTTTAAAAATCAACATTGTTTTTACAAAAATAAAAAAAGGAAAAACCCCAAACGGATTTTTACTTTTAAATTGTAAGTTTTGTTTGCTAATTTGTGCGTTTTTCTTTATAAAAATTAAATAATATTTTTTCAGATGGAGAACAAATAGATATGTATATGAAAGAAGCCTTGTGAAGGAGTTAAATAGTAAAATTTGAGGACCTAAAAATGGGATATACAAATTCAAACACTAGCTTTTTAATGGTTGGTGCAATGTAATACATCATCATGTAATAAAATCTTTAATAAAATAATATTGTTAAAAATAAAAAGTATTTTTTTAATGGTGAAATTAAAAAAAAAAAAACAGTTCCAATTGACAATTTTTATTTATTAACCAGTTATTAGCAACTATTTTCAACGATTTCACAAATTTAACTAATATTCTGTTGCCCGTAACTGGAAATTCAGTTGAATTCAAAACTGTTTATAAAATTAGTTACCATCAACCGAGTCAAAACAACTGGGGCTCAGTTAGGTGTATTTTAACTGGGACTTAGTTAAATTCTTAGTAGCAAGTAACTGGGAAATTTTTTGGGTGTAAAAACTCGTTAAAATACGCAGAAAATCTTAGTCAACTTACTACTCTGGTCGATTTACAAGCGGATAATACGGTAGATGAATTGGTATTAGCAGAAACGAATAAAGTCAAACTAGCAAATGTAAAGAACGATAATAAAATATTTTTTAAACCTAAGCAAAAATGGTTTGATTGGAGCTGTTGGCGTTCTCGACAATTAATGCTAAAAAGACTAAGTGTATATAGAAAATCACACACATCTGTAAACAAATTGCGTTACTTTACTTCTAGAACCAAATTTTTGAAGCTATGTAATACAAAAAAATTGGAATTATACAACAAAAACTTACAAACAATTAAACTCAGTTAAATGTTCCAGTGAATGGTGGAAACTTTCTAAATCATTAAAAGCACGCTCTTATATGATTAACGGTGTTTTAAATTCAGATAACTTTTATGATCACTTTAGCACAGCACTGCAAAATAATGAAAATGAACATACAATAAGCTGGTCCATGCCGTGTATTACTGACGCTGTTCTTGACTCGCCTTTTGAGTTCTGCGAGCTTTTCTCTGTAATCAAATCCTTAAAGCAAAATAAAGCCCCAGGTCAGGATGGTATTTGCTATGAATTTTATAAGAATGCTCCGGAATGTTTCATCACTGAAATTCTAACAGTTTTCAACAAAATATTTCTACAAGAAAAAATACCAAATAGTTTTCGTAAATCCATTTTAATACCTTTATTTAAGAAAGGTGATCCAAACCTTCCAGCAAATTATCGTGGCTTATCTTTAATTGACACGTTATGCAAAATTTTTAACACGGTTTTACTTAATAGAATAACCGAATGGATAGAAACCAACAACGTATTAAATGAATATCAAGCTGGTTTCAGAAAACATTACTCTACAGTTGACAATATTTTCAATCTGGTAAACATTGTAAATTTAAATAAATTGAACGGCAAAAATACTTATGCATTCTTTGTTGATTTCTCTTGTGCGTTTGATATGATTCCCCGAAATTGTTTGTTTTATAAATTGTCTTGCCTCGGCCTATCATCCAAAATCATAAGAATATTACAATGCGCATATGAGCACACTGAAAGCCAAATTTGGGACGGGAACTCCCTTTCAGAATCATTTCCAGTTGAACTTGGAGTAAAACAGGGTTGTATTTTAAGCCCAGTTTTGTTTTCATTATACGTTAATGACTTGGTTGAAGTTTTACCTGGCGGTGTAAATGTTGCTGACATAAATATAAAAATTCTGCTTTATGCTGATGATATTGTTGTTTTATCGGACACTCCGACTGGTTTACAAAATATTATTGATGTCTTATACTCGTACTGTTCTACCTGGTGTTTAAAAGTTAACTTGGATAAATCTAAAATAATGGTATTTCGGTCAGGCACAAGAATTTCTGCAAACCTAAACTGGCACTTTGGTGAGGAAAATATAGAAATTGTCAACAGTTATAAGTATCTTGGGATAGACATTACGTTTAACCTGTCTTTCAAAAAACATTTAAAGAACAAATTGACTGCCTCAAAATTAGCAATCAACTCGACTTGGTCAAAATATATTACTCACCCAAAAATTTCAAAAAATAATAAGCTCAAAATATTTCAAGCAGCCTCAAGATCCATTATGTTTTACACAGCACAAATCTGGGGATATGAAAAATATGAAGATGTAGAGAAGCTTTTTCGATCTTTTATTAAAAAGATGCTAAATCTTCCAACAACAACACCCAATTACATGTTACATCTAGAAACCGGCCTAGGCTCTTTATATATTTCTACATTGAAATTGCACTTTACCTATATTAATAAAGTCCTGAGTATGAACCACCAACGGTTACCACGTATTTTAGCAGAGAGCATTATATCTCAAAATGTATACTGGGCAAAGGAGTGGTCAAACCTTTGTAGTCTTCTTCAATTTACTCCAGATAATACTGAACATCCTTTATGTACTCATTGGAAAACCATTTTAAATCTACTTCAAACAAAAGAACGTGAAAACCACATACTAAGCGCAACCAATTCCCAACACCATGATCTCTATGCACAACTTAATTTTAATAATACACCTTCACTAACGTCCAATTTATCATCACGCACCACTGGCTTGATAATAAAAGCTAGAGGTGGATTGCTTAATTTGAATGCCAGAAGTTTCAGTAGCAATTCTAATCATCTGTGTACAATATGCAACCTACAGGAAGAGGAGAATACATTCCATTTTATTGGAGTTTGTCCAATATTTAACGCATTTAGGCGGAGATATTTTGGTAAAATACAACTAAATTTAAGTGAAGTATATAATATTCTAAATGGCTGTTACTTCTTTAACTTATACAAATACGTTGAAGTATGTTTAAATTATAGAAAACTAATAATAAATGAATTTGTATTTTAGTTTTTCCTCTTTAATAATTTAATAATCTTTTAAAATTAAAAAATAAATGTAAATGAATTAAATTTTTTAATCTTACCCTTAGTATTCTGCCAATCAGGCTTACAACTGAAATGTTATGCCTAATATAGATAATTATTGTAAATATTATATGTATAAATATGTAAAAATAATTTCTTAATTCTATTAATAAATAATAATAAAAATAATAATAAAATAACTCTATGACCAAACCGTCATCTCCAGGAGCTTTACTATTTTTTATTTGTGCTATCGCCATTTGTAATTCCACTATTGTGGGTTCCGTTGCGTATGATGTATTTTGGTCAGCATGTATGTCTGTTGAGTTTTGGTACGAATTTATGGTACTTTCTGTGATTGCCGTGTTTTCTATACACACAAAAAAATTAAAAAATTGTGCCAGTTTTTCGTTTAATTACAACCAAGGATGGGTACCAATTCGATAAAAGTATTGGTATTGGTATTGGTTTTTAAAATTATATTAGTATTGGTATAGGTATTGGTTTTCATTTTTTGTTGAATTGGTATAGGTTTCGGTATTGGTTTTGAATTATTTAGGTATTGGGTATTGGTATTGGTTTTAGCCTCGAATTGGTATCGGTTTTTAATAAGTATTGGTATTTATCTTATATCGGTTTTGGTATTTGTATGCAAAAGGTTTTGTTGTTAATATTAATTTATTTAACGTACGTCGTCCTTCTGTCCGCCCCACAGTGCACTTTGGGGCGTGATGGAAAGTTTTTTGGCCAAAAGTATCTACAGGTCGTAAATGTTAACCGATCTTTTTGAAATTCAGAAATTAAGCCTATATTAAGGTAATTAATCAGTGCCTTGAAAGTTTTTGAAATCGGACCTACAAGGAATCTATTTCAGGGTGGACACTTCATTTTTAATCAAATTTACAGATGTTAAAAAATCTTAGAAAAATAAAAAAATATGAGGTCATATGAAATTTTATATAAAACACTTTGAAAATATTTGCGATAAAAATATGTTCTTGGAAAACACTTAAAAAAATTAAAAAGTAATGGAGGCATATAAAATTTTATATAAAACACTTAGAAATTTAAAATGATGCATGGGACCAGATTAGAGTTTGCAAATAATCGAGATATTTCATAATCGCGATTACGATTAAAAAAATTGCCGTTAATCGCGATTACGATTAATCGAATTTTTTAAATAATTTGAGTTGCAATAGATTTAAAGGCGCGTTTAGACGGGAAAGAAAACCCCTAGATTTAAAGTAAAACACAACTCTGTGGGAATATACTTTTGACTTTAAAAATTGTTGTGTCAAATCTAATTTCTTTTATACTTGTTTTTGCTTACCATTTTCACTATATTATTATTTGTTTTCGCACATTTAGTCAATAATTTGTAAATTGGAAACCGAATTAAAGTAAATAAAAATTATATAATAAAATTTTATATGACATTCCAATTTTAAAAGTTACCATAGAGTTAATTTTTTACTTTAAATCTAGAGGAATTCTCTCTCGTTAATCACGCCTTAAAAAAATCTTTTGAAATTTACATTTTAGAAAGTACGAAAATACAAAAAATATTATTTTTAAGAAATAAAATTAAAAACTTTCGAACTTTCCTAGTAAAAATAATTCGAGATTTTGGAACCACAGTCTCTTTTTTAGTATATCATTGCGCATCGAAAGAACTCTCGAGCGCCCTTGAGAATTTTTTGCTCAGACATTTTTTTAAAACTTCTAATTAAAATTCTTTGTTGATAACATTTTACACATACTTAAATTTTTTTGACATCTTCAGCATCAACAAAAAATTTGGAGAAAAATACAAGATTTTCTTACATCTTTATTGCGCTTAAATAAACTCTACAAAGAGTGCTTCATTCAGCACTGAATAGAAACATGATTTTACTGCGTCTTAATAGCTCTTTATCTGTGCTACTAAAGAGTAATCTAAACTGCGACTGGTTTGGATTCGCTCTTTGCCTCGTGATTCCTTTCCAAAAGCTGCTTCCAGTTCAAAATTTCTGCGGGGTCGTGTCGGAATACCTGCCGATGGCCAGTGAAGGAGCTAATTGCGAGGAAATTTATTAAAAAATTTTACAAGGCATCATTAATCGGCAACCTGCAGTCAAAGTATGAAAAATAATTTTTTTTTTAAATTTCATGTCCAAATTTTTCGACCAAATCCGACCAAAGCCTTTGAAGTATATTTTAAAAACAAACCTCTTTAAAACATACTCATATCAGAATTTAAATTTTCCTTTAAATTTGAATGACTTTTACGAGAAAAGCAAAGAAAAATAGCAAACAAGTTAAATTAATCATGGGCCAACCCATCAAAATTTTCCATTCCAAATAATCGGTTCCAGAACGCATCATACCATCCTGCAATCAATTCTACTTAACATTCCAGAATCAATGATTTTTGTTTGAAATTGTTCCTAAAGTAATCGTTTTTTAGAGTAATTTAGTTTTTTTGAAAAATAATTTTAAATAGAAACTTCAAAATGGGTTTTAAAAAATTTTGGAACTGATTTAAATTCGTTATAAAAACAGTGTATTTCATAGAAAATTATTAATCGTAATCGCATGATTTTTTTGTCGATTACGATTACGATTAATTGGTGCGATTAATCGCGATTACGATTACGATTTTAATCGTTTTGCAAACTCTAGATCAGATGATACAACATAAAGTTATGTGTGGCGATATCTTAAAAAAATCCCACATCAAAATTTATTATATAAATTTATCTTGCAATACATAGTGTCACACATGTTCATATATCAAATAATATGACTATATAAAAGCATATAAGATCATATTAAATTATTTTTACTCGGGTAGTATTTATTAGAGTTGTCAGTCGATTAAGAATAATTCGATTAATCGATCAAACAAAACCCAACTCTTGTTCGAATAATTCAAAAATGACGATTTTCGAATAACGAATAAATCGATTAATTAATGTCGATTAATCGAACAATTTTTTTTAATTAAAAAATTAAATAAATGCTTAGAATTTGATTTATTCTCATTAATTTTGAAAGATTTTATACAAAATGTAGGAAAGTTAAAATATATTGTAGCCATAGCCCTGGATAGCACATCCATTATAGAATTAGGGGGAGTTATTTTTAATAAATAATTTAGAAAAAAATAATAATTCTTTTGCATCAGACTTACTAAAACGTATTAAAATAAGAATTAATGAGAGACGTATAAAAGTGTTAAATACGTTAATAATTTTTCTAAATTCAGAAAATTTTCCGAGCAATGAAAGTTTCTTAAAATATTCTCCAAAAAGCGAAACAAAAGAATATGCAAATAAATTATACTCCAGATTATTTTATGTTGAAAGTAATCACAATAATTCAGATAAAAGTATTGAAATAGAGGAAGTTATTAGTAATGAAAATAATAATCTTTTATGCGAGTTAAATAATTCAATTCAAAGTAATAAAAATTCAGAAAATAAAAAGGACTTTAGCGATATATCAGACGATATGGTATATTTGGAAAAATCTGAAAAAAGAACAGAAAAAATAGATAAACTTTTTTATGCTCTTCTTACCATATCACCTACTTCAACAATTAGCGAAAGAGTGTTTTCAAAATCTATTTTAATAAAAACTAAAACCAAAAATTGTTTGAAAGCAAAAAAATTAAGTCAACTTTTATTTTTAAAAGATTATTTCTTAAGAACATTTTAAATTGTCTTATTTGACAAAAATTAAAATCATTTATGATATATTTTGTCTGAATATTTCAAATAATAATTTGTATTTGAATTATTTCTCAACAAGTATTAAAATCGACATCCATTAACTAAAAGTGTAAATCACTATCAAGTGTCAGCTAGATCTAGGTTTTTAAATATCAATTTGGGTTTCTAAACTTTAATTTGCATGTTCCCAATTTTAATCAGAATTCCTAAATTTAATTTTCTGTTAACGAAGTTTTATTAGAAAAAGTAGAGAAATGTTAATCTTTTTTAAGCTAAATGTAAAGTTCTTTCTAAATTTTCTTTAGCATTTTTTAATTTTAATAAAAAAAAAATTATTTGGACAACTTATCAAATATTTTAAATCGTATTTACCAGTAACCGGTTCTGTATGAGGCTATCGGTAACTCATTATTTGTTAACAAGAAGTATCCGGTCCTGTATGAGGTTATCGGTAACTCATTATTTGTTTATAAAAAGTAACCGTTTCTATATGAGGTTATCGGTAACTCATTATTTGTTAGCAAGAAGTAATCGGGCAGGTAACGAGTCCTCATTACATAGAATGCAGGCGGTAATGGGGACTTATTACCAAGTTTTTACTGGGTACTTCAAAAAACTGCTTGGATCGCCTAACCGGGTATTTCTTTTTTTTTTTTTTTCAATGTATTGAAAACAATTTTTAATACGATAAAAAACTATTTTTCGTGTAACCGGGTTTTCTAGAAATCGGTTTTTTGTGTATTCGGGTTTCATTTTATCCAGTATTAATATACATACACCCAAAAAATTTCCCAGTTACTGGCTACTAAATTTTTAACTAAGTCCCAGTTAACATACCCCTAACTGAGCCCCAGTTGATTTCTCTCGGTTGACAGTAACTAAGTTTTTATAAAATTTAAAATTTAACTGAATGGCCAGTTACTGGTAACAAACTGATAATTAATTCTCTGAAATTCTGGAAAATAGTTGAAAATAACTGGTTTAAAAATAAAAACTGTCAATATGGATTTAAAATTTTACACCTTTTTTTTTGTCGATTAATAAAAGATCTTTACATGATTAAGATTTACGTTTTATTTAAGGAAAGTATTACAATACTATGGGCTGGTAACTTATCAAAAGCTAATCAATGATTAATACTAATCATTGTTTATTTTCATATAAATTTGACGTTTGCAAACACTGATTAGCCTTAATCATTGATTATATTGTGATGAGTTACCAGCCCTATAAATGATTTCAGCTGCCTTGATTTGACTATTTAATTCATAGACATTTCTCCCACCTCCTTCACATCTTCCAACTGCCTCACATCATTAGTTTACAAATTTTTCAATACTTGGTCTAAAAAATAAAAATCTGTTTTTATCTTTAAATGATCCGAATTCGTCATAATTATTCCAGTTATTTTCAAATATTTTAATTTCAACTGGGAATTTTCGTAACTATGCAACTGGGGAATTTTTTCGGTGTAGAAATAAATATGTTTGTACTTTTGGAAAAACTTAAAAATTGTTAATTCATAAAATTAATTTATTCAATTATAAAATGCTCATTTTAACAACTTTAGATTTGTTCATCTCCCTTTCTATTAATATTTTAAACGCAGACGAAAAAACGGGCAAAAGGGGCAGGTCAATCTGAATGCTAGTAAACCAACGAACATTTTGGCGTCCTCAGTTTTGGATTATGTCGCGGAACATTTTGGAAAAGCTATTTAAAATGGAACAATTTTTAAAAATTTAAATAAAAAAAAAAATAAAAAATCACAAAAAAAAACAGAATCAAGAACTGTCCATACCCATTTACAAGTTGTACATTAGGGGTATAACCAAAATAGGAAACTATGATAACCGTATGGGCAATGTTATTCTGATCACAAAAACCGTTATCCGGGGTCATTTTGGCCTAAAAACCTTCGGCACCGATTGCAATTTCTAAAACACCATAAATTGAAATTTTTTATATTTTATGGTGGGATTCCTTCCCATCCACCGGTCTTTGGTTTTTTGTCGTTTTACAAAACAAGACCAAAATTACAGAATGGTTTTCGACATTAGAAAAATAGGTTTCCTGAATAATTGAAAAAAATATTAGCGAAAACATCATCGCGATCGGTGCCGAACCTTTTTTAACATTCGCGAAAAAAAGAACACATATTTCTTATTAATTTTTCATGTACTTTCTCACTATGACAGGTCCTTTTTGATATTTGCAAAAAAACGCAAATGGTTATATCCCTATTGTACATCCTTTTGTCAAATAAATTAATCAAAAAATAAAAACAAGGTCCCGCCTTAATAATGTAAAAATTTGTTAGCTTTTTTGATTACGGTATATGGAGATTTAAACATAAATATTTTATTTTTGATTGATCATTCCAAGAGAATGGCTGTACCTATTTTTACAAAAATTACAGACAAGGTGCATCAAGTCATACTTAATACATACAATAGAGCATCCACTTTTTCTAATTTTTTTTTTATCAATTGTAAATAGTTTTTTTAGGCATTTGTGCCTTTTCATTGGCATTAGTACAAATAATGCCAATGCAAAAAAATTTTATTGGGAATAAATGCTAATGCTATTTTTGGCAGTGGCATTAGTTCCAACTAATGCCAATGAAAATTCAATGCCAATTAAAAATTCCCATGTATGGGTTATATTGACCATTGTACAATCGTCAATCTTACCCACACACGATCAATATAAAAGACGAAGGAGAAGAAGTGCAAAAATCATAATAAATCTTTTTGACAGCATTCATCGCGCGGAGGAAAAATTAAAAAAATCCCTAACATTTTTTTATATATTTTGGAGGGTATAAAAAATAAAAATTTCCTTAATTTTCGATAATCTCAAATGCGTAACAAATTACCTAATTTTTATTGGTCAGTTTTTACTCCATCTATGTCCACTGTACCAATGCGAGAAGAACTTATTTTTCGCTTCTTTTTTAAATAATAATGATAAAATTAAAGTTAAAGCCAACTAAATCAAAATACCAACCATATGATCGAAATCTCGTTCGAACAAGATTTCACCTCAGGTGTGAATTGGGTATAAGATTCAATTTCATTTTTCCTTTTTTGGAAAAAGGTACTTTTTTAGTGAAATTAGCACCGGCAGATCTTAAAAATCTTGTCACAAAAAATGTTTAATATTCCGTTATTACAGAAAAGCCATATAAATTGCGGTGGTAAGGGGAGATATTTTTTAATTGCAGTAAGATGACACTTAACATTTGTAACAAAATATACCCGAAATTCATCCTTTCATATATATATTTTTTTTAAGGTGATTGAAATGGGTTATCGTGCAAGGGCCCCTTTTTCGATTTTAGATCTTTTTGTAATTACACGGGCAAATTTTTTTTCTTATATGGAGTTCACACAACAAGTTGTTTAACAAAACACAAGTAACTGAATAAAAACGTAATGGATACAGAACAAATAATTTTTTAAACACGTGGGCTAAACTCTCAAAAATACCAAGTGTGAACCGCACATTATGCGTTCTTAAATTCTTTTATAATATGACTGTGCCTCTAATAAAACAAATTTTTTTTCTGGATTCTGGTGTTGTGACATATAATTTTGTAACGACTGCTTGATTAAAATTTTGGGATTTCCAAAAAAGGACATTAGTATTTTTTTTTACAACGCAAAGAACAGTGCAGTGACATTCAATTTATGTGTATCACATATTAAGAATGTTTGCAAAAGAAAAAATTTCATTACAGAAAAGGTCAAAATTTTTTAAGATATACTTTTATTAGGGGTCATAAAAATGACATAACGTGACAAAAAAATATTTGTTTTATGTTTTTATGGCTTTTAAAATTCAAGTAGCTAACTCCTTTTTGTTATATGACTTTGCATGCAAACGATTACTGATGGATGTAACATCTTTTGTGAACATCTGTAGCAATTTGCTAGTCAGGTAAAACCTAATAATGTGATGGAAAGAAAATGTTTGACGTCACAATTAAAACAAACAAAAATAAGAACAAAAAAAACCGAAACAAAACCGATACGAAAGTAGAAAAAAATAAATTGGTATTGGTTTTTTATTGGTATTGGTTTTGAAGAATAAAAGTATTGGTTTTTAATTGGTATTGGTAGTGGGAATTAGTATTGGTTTTTTATCGGTATTGGTATCGCACAAATAAAGGTATTGGTTTTTAATTGGTATTGGTTTTCAATTTGAATTGGTATTAACGGGTATTGGTATCGAAAAGGTATTGGTACCCATCATTGATTACAACCTATAAAGTGGTTTTGGATAACTTACCAAAGTTTTTGCTCGAAATTATCCAAAACCACTTTGTAGGTTGCATTATCCCCAAAACGGACAGAATTTATTTATATTTTTTTTTGTGTGTATATTAGAGTGCCCAGAAAAAAAACTTTTTTTCTTTTTTTTAGGTCTTACCCCCTAAATTTGTTCTTTTTAATGAAAAAAAAAAAATCGGTTTTTTTGTGGATTTTTAAAATAAAATCTTATATGCCATTTACATATACCTCGAAATCCAGAAAAAATGGGATTTCAATAAAAATCCAAGTAAATCCCATTACTTTTTTGGATTTTAAATGTCAAATCCCATACAAAAAAACTTGGATTTTGGGAAAATCGTAAAATCGCAATTCAAAATCCCAAAAAATTTCTACTACTTAATCGTACAACTATGGTTTTTCCCAAAATAATCATCCCTTATGCTTTTTGCAACGCAGCACACGATTTTTTTTATCAGCTGTTGTTGTTTTTTATAAAGTAAAAAAACAATTAAAATTTATTTTTTAAAAACTATAAAAATATTAATAAAAAAAATGTTTCATTTAAAATTTACCATTGCAAATGGTAAACGCACAATTTAGTTGAACAATTTGGTCTTCCTAACAAAGAAAAACACTCAATGGTGGCGGCCCCAAACTTGGATAAAATGTTAATTTTCTTGCATTTAAAGAAGCAGCTCTACATAAAAACACATTTTTTGATATTGTGGTCCCAACATATACTAGTAGGATTGAAAATATTGGCTCCGGCAAAGAAAAATCATTGTTTTTAGAAATATTTATAAAATTGGCTAATTTTCCCACTAACAACCCTGTACACAAATCAAAAGAAAATACAGAGTTAGTACAAACAAAATCCCGCTAAATGTCAAAAAAGCATATGTAAACGGTATAGATTTTAATTGGATTTGAAATCCAAATTTATATGGATTTCGGGGTATATGTAAATAGCATATTAAGGTCGCGCTCGCGGCTTTTTTACGAAAACCTACGAATTTACGATTTTTAAATTATTTAAATTGTTTAAATGCTTTAAATTGGTGAAGTAAAAAAAATTTCATCAACAGGGAAACCAAAAATATGCTCTAAAAACACGTTTTATGCGCTTAAAAAATGCTCTTAAAAACGGAAAATATGCTCTAAAAACAGTAAAAATATGCTCTTAAAAAAATTATGTATCCTTTTTTGAGGTGTTTCTTTACAATTTGTTAGAGAATAGACCCAAAAAATACCGTTATGTGGGGTAGTTAGAGGGTTAATATGTTCTACAAAAATATTTGCATTAATACACCCTACACTCAGATCTAAAGAAAACATAGTTTCACATACCGATATGAAGCATGAACAGGCTAAAGGGCCTGTTGTAATTTTGGAAAATCCCACAAAAATTAAAAAATTTTAAAAATAAGTGTTGTTATAAAAAAAATTGGAAAAAATGCTCTAAAAATTTAAAAAAATGCTCTAAAAATTAAAAAAAAATGCTCTAAAAATGATAAAAAATGCTCTAAAAATTAAAAAAAAATGCTCTAAAAAGTGAAAAAATGCTCTAAAAACTGAAAATATGCTCTTATGCTAAAATATGCTCTTAAACATAAAATATGCTAAAATATGCTCTTAAGGCTAAAAAATGCAAAAATATGCTCTAACAAATCGATGCCAGATTTCTTAAAATCTTCTGAAACGGATAAATACCTAATCCATTTATCAATACAATGCGCAGGAAAAAACATGATACTGCATATTTTTGGTTTCCCTGTTCATCAAAAAGGAGAATTACGCTAAAAATAAGTATCGTCCATTCCATATGATATTGCCCATTCCATGAGATATATCACATTCTTTAAGAAATTTTACATAATGCCATGAAATATTGCATGAAAACACCTTAAGGAATTGAAGATATGTTGCTGGTATGTTCAGAAAAAATGTTGGGGGGTGAAAACTAAGGGGGTTAGCCTTGCTTTCTACCCTTCACGGAGGCCCCGTGAGGGCGGTAGGAGCGGATTTATAAAACAAAGTTATAAAAAAAAACAAAAATTATAAGGGGATCACCTTAAGGGTTAAAGATAGAGGATAAGTGTGTTCTAAAAAAATGTTCGGGTTGAAAAACTAATGGGGGTCGGTCATACATTTGACTCCTCTAGAGGCACTCTTGGGAAAGTTATAGCGGTAGGAAATTTTTATACCCTCCACTTAGTGATAGAGGGTGTATATAAGTTTGTCATTCCGTTTGTAACTCATCGAAATATCGGTCTGGGACCCCATAAAGTATATATATTCATGATGCCTGATCGATTTTAAGACATTCTAGCGATGTCCGTCTGTCCGTCTGTCTGTCTGTGGAAAATGCTATCACGGACAAAATATTGCACAGAGATGACTGAAACTTAACACATTTATTGAAAGTTCTCCCGAGAAGTTTGGTATTGCATTTGAGCGATTTCGGTTCAGCGGTTCAAAAGTTATGAGCGAAAATGTTAGCGCACCTCAAAAATTTCAGTACATTCAACATAACCTAAAAATACAAAATGCTTTAAATCGGCTTCTGGTTGACATATGTGAACATAATTGAACACCAAATGGTATTTAAACAAGTACGAACATATTTTTTGACAAAAAAATAAAAAAATCGCGGATTTTTTTTTACCAAAATTTTTGTTCGCGGAAATTTTTTTTCAAAAAATTTTTTTTTTCAAAAGTAATTTTCTTTTTGAAATTGTGGAGGGTATCGCTACATTCGGTAAGGCCGAATTTAACTTTTTTACTTGTTTTTATTAAAATGTTGTTTTCGTATGGAAGCCCCCATAGGGAGTCGAGATAGGGCTTAGGTATGTTTGTCAAAAAGGTTAGGGTGACAAAATCTCACATTTTACCCAGTTTGGGCTTTTTGTGAATTCTTACACCTACACGCCCAACAGAAAAAGCCTCACAACTGTCCAGGAGTCGCCTAAAAAGTGGTAAAATGTGAGACCGACCCCATTAATTTTCAATCCCAAACATTTTTTCCAAATATACCAAGGCCCTATCTCCTATTCCTAAGGGGGCTTCCATACAAGGATTATAACGATAAAACTGCTCCTACCTCTAACTATCTTAAGGGTGGCTCAGGATAAGTCAAATATATGACCGACCCCCAATAGTTTTTCAACCCCAACATTTTTTCAGAACACACTTTCCATCTATCTTCAACCATTAAGGTGGTCCCCATACAATGCTATTTATTTTTTCATTTTTTTTTTTTATTAAATCCACTCCTGCAGCTTCAAGGGGGCCTCGTAGAGGGGTAAAAGGTAAGGCCGATCCCCCTTAACTTTTACCCCCAAAAATTTTTTCTGAATATACCAACAACCTATCGTCAATTCGTAAGGGTGATTTCTTGCAATATTTCATGACATTATGTAAAATTTCTTAAAGAATGGGATATATCTCATGGAATGTGCAATATCTTATGGAATGGACGATACATATTTTTGGCGTAAGTCTCCTTTTTGATAAAATTTTTTTACTTCACTAATTTAAAGCATTTAAACAATTTAAATAATTTAAAAATCGTAAATTCGTAGATTTTCGTAAAAATGTCGCGAGCGCGACCTTAAGATTTTATTTTAAAAATCCACAAAAAAAAAACGAAATTTTTTTCATTAAAAGGAACAAATTTAGGGGGTAACACCTAAAAAAAGAAAAAAACTTTTTTTTTCTGGGCACTCTAGTGTATATATATATTTAATTTAACTTTCGAATTATTAAAATTAATTAGTTTAAGGCATTTCTGCCAAAATGAGAACACCAAGGTAATATACAGCCATTGTAACGATGTGTTTTCACTGGTTGCTGGGATAGAACTCGCGGCGGCCAAGGTTCGTTACAAAATTTACATTATTTGAAAATTATTTTTGCCAGTTCCGCAATCACGCAAAAAAGGCTTAGCCGATTTTTACTAACTGACTAACCGATGCGGGGCCATATGCGTTGCCTTACAGACCTTATTGGCCAAAAATGAAAATCCTGGCCCACAATGCATATGTCTATAAGATCATGCGTTTGTTTTGTAATCATGAAAAATCTTATAGACTCTCTATAAACGTAACAGTGTTCATTCATGGTTAAGCTTATGTTTCCAATATTGGATTTTATATCCGAAAAATTGCTGTTTACTTCTTGTCCTCTGTAACAAGTTAACAGTAGAATCTACTACTGAAGTTTGCTTCTTGGCAAGCTCTTTAAGATCGTGTTGATTATCTAGTAAATTTTTCATGTTCGTCTCAAATGCTTGCCTATCATCTTCATCCATCACACCGAAAATAATATGGAAAAAGGAGCCGATGAATTTTAAGGGAGCATCTCGTTTCACTCTTGATTCCACAATAAGCAATAGTTTGTTGTTTGTATTAATTTTATCAACTTGGTACTGCATATTTCTGAGAGCTGTCCAACATTGGTCTTCAAAAGTTTGGAGTCTAGGGCAGATTTCTTTGGATTTGTCGATCAACAGGGAAGCTTTGTTCAAAACATCAAAATAGGGTTTCATCCAGTGACGGTCCGTGAAGTTGTCACTAGGTGTTCTCTAATTTATAAAAACAGAAAATTTAAGTATAAAATTCGTGTTTTTCTGGACCTAACGCATTCCCGAGATAGGTAAAGATGGGATGTTACTAGTTTTGTATATTTTTAAATGAGATGCAGCCCAAATTCTTTTTTATTGTCATTTTGATGCCTCACCACATCGACAATTAACAAAAAACATTATTTCGCAAATAAATGGAGTACAAAAATCAATTTTGGATGCATGTCAATAAAAAAAATTAAAACTGAGGCTTTGTGTATCACGGAAACGTGTTACGTCCAGAAAAACGTATTTTATATACATAATTTTTATATTTTAAATAAGTAGAGAACACCCAGTGACAACTTCACGGACCGTCACTGGTTTCATCTCATAATAAATGACAAGGTACCAAGAAGAGGATGCTACGTTTATAGGATCAAAATAAATTCCAGTAGTGTTCTTGAGTTCTTTTACCTTTGCAACGTCAACAGCATGCATTTTCCAAAACATACATAATGTTAACATGGTCATCATTAGCAATGATATATTGATTCTTGGTGACTTTGTTCTCGTCAAATTTGAGTGTGAAGTTGTTGGGGGTCATCATCCTGGTGCTCCACAGTGGACGGAGCTCTATGGAGATGGCGGCCAAAAATACTTCAAGTATAGGTATCATCGTGAAACTTCGGTCACGGCTTTTTAAATATGTCAGAACTATTGAATGATAAAATGGGAGTGGTTGATGACTCATAACCACCCCCACCCCCTACCGTACCCAAGCACCCACATTCACCCCACGTAAGAAAAACGAAAGTTTGTTTTTAATTCACATTTAATTCATAACTTTTTTAAAAGATTAGTTTTAAAAAAAAATATTAAATCATTAAATATGAAATAGTAGGTAATAAAAAATTAAAAAAAGGTTAAGGGGGGTTGTTACTTAAAAACAGCCTTAATATTTACAATTTTTAAACAGCTATAAAAAATAAATACGCAATAATTGAATTATGTTTTTTTATATGAAAGACAAAAATCGTTATATTTTAAAAAGTTTTTATAACTCAAATTTTGGTCAAAGAGAATTGCCAGGGTTGCCACCCAATTGTGGTATGTTTTTTTAAAGAATAAAATAGGCTGCAGTTGTACAACAAATACTACTGAACTTATAACTCAAATTTTGGTCAAAGAGAATTGCCAGGGTTGCCACCCAATTGTGGTATGTTTTTTTAAAGAATAAAATAGGCTGCAGTTGTACAACAAAAACTACTGAACCGATTTTGATGAATTTTTGTTTGTCTGTAGATTAATTAATCCTCTTGTACACATATTTTATTATTTTGATCTAATATTTTTCTTTAATTAATGAAAATATGTAAAATTTTCCATTTTTCAGTTTACATTAGCATAACTTCAACAAAAATCTAAATTTTTCAAAAAACTGTCACGCTAAGTACTAGAAAAACTGACAGGTCGTTTTACAAGTCTGCTGGTCTAAACTACCCTTAATAAGGATAAAATTAAGAAAAAATAAAATTAAAAGTCCGCTAAAAAGAAAATAAACAATCACATTTTTTACATGCATGACAAAAAAACACCACACAAGAATTCAAAGTTTGACATCCAAACAACGAGAACGTTTTGATCTGTGGGTGATAACTCAAAGACATGCAAAAGAATGCAGCTGATATTACCAATTTTAGAATCTTGAAATATTAACTAATAAATCAAAAAAAGTCCGATTGGAGATTTCAGGGGGGAACACAACTAAAACTCTATTAGAAATTTCAATATACTGACGAACAAACACTAACATTGACACTGAAAAGATATTAATTTTATACAAACTCCAGAACAGGCTAAACACATTACAGGTATTCAGAGTCTTGTTACCACCCTTGGCAATGTAGCAAAAGAGTACTTCTTTCAAAAAATACACGTATTTTGAAAAGTAATTTTGAAAAGTGCTCTTTTACCACCAGTGCCAGGGCTGGCAAGCAAGACTCTGAATACCTCTATTGTAATTATTTTAAAGTTTAGTTAATACCTTCTAATTCAATATTAGTTTCGATTTATTTCAACAAAAAATTTTTTATATGGTTTTAATTAATTGAAAGTTGAACCTAATTTTCCATAATTTCACACTGCAAAAACCAACTGTTAACTCGCCATCTCTTTTGCAGCTGTTCTTAAAGAGTACAGTTGGAATAAAACAGAAACAGCTCAAAATTTTAAAACCTTATTTTTATTAGAAATAGAGATGACACATTCGGCGACAAACTTTTGACTTTGATTTTTTTATTTTTGGCCAATGGGATCGACCAGTGTGTGCTCTAACGAACATATTTTATGAATCGGCCTTTTCATTGTGTATTCCAAAACATACATAATGTTAACATGGTCATCATTAGCAATGATATATTGATTCTTGGTGACTTTGTTCTCGTCAAATTTGAGTGTGAAGTTGTTGGGGGTCATCATCAGTTGGTGTTTCCTGGTGCTCTAACGAACATATTTTATGAATCGGCCTTTTCATTGCATTTTTTTTTTCTTTTTTATAGCTACAACTCTGATTATTTCATCTGCCACCCAGACGTCTATTATGCTTCCAAGTGGCCAACGAGCGGGATGCGTTTCTTCATCTTTAATGATGACGACTTGTCCCTTCTCAAGCTTCTTACTTTTCGTTTTCCATTTAAAACGTTGTTGCAACGAGGATAAATATTCTCTTTCTACTGCTTCCAAAAGTTAGTTTTAAGCTTCTTAATAAGCTTCCACCTATCCAAACAGCTTATTTTGGTGTTCATATTTTCTTCAGGGCTTTCTACCATCGGGCGGCCTATCAAAAAGTGTCCTGGGGTTAAAACATCAATTCCTTCTGGACTACTGTTTAACTCGTGTAGTGGCCTTGAGTTTAATACTGCTTCAATTTGAGACAGCAATCTACTAAGCTCTTCATAAGTAAGTTTATTTTCACCTAAAATCCTTTTAAGGTGGTATTTCATAGATTTTACAACTGCTTTCCATATTCCTCCAAAGTGAGGACTTGCGGGGGAATAAAGTGCCATTTTATTCTTTCTTCTTCTAATATTGGAGCAATCTCCGAATTATTTTTAACTGCAGCTATGAAGTCCTTTTCGAATTTTCTTCTGGCAAACTGAGGAAGTATACCCATAAGTTGATGTTGACGCTCTTTTCTGTATCGTAAGCATGTTTCTAAGGTGAAAACCAAATTTTTCTAGGTGGGTCGAAATTTGTGATTGGACAGCTTTGCACTGCTGTATATTATTTGCACCAAATAGAAGGTCATCGATGTAGAAATCCCCTTTTATTCTTTGAGATATATCTTCAATTTCGCAATTTCGTGTAGAGTCCTTATCGCTAGATACGGTGCTGAAGATGTACCAAATTTTACAGTTGTAAGCTTATACTACTGTATCGGATCAATTTTATCATCTAGGCAAAAAATGTATTGATATTCTTGATCCTGATCACTCATTTTTATTTGTCGAAACATTTGTTCGATGTTTGTGGCAATAACGTATTCCAAAAACCGCCATTTCGTGATGATGTCAAAAATGTCCTTTTGTAGTTTAGTACCAACATGGAGGACATAGTTTAAGCTTCTAACATTTGTTGTTTTGTAGGAGGCGTCAAATACTACTCTAACTTTTGTTGTAAGACTGCTTGATGAGTTAAATAATGTTTTTCTCGCTTTTCTTGTTTCACTTTTACCATGGGCCCCTTAGCGATGTAATCATTTATAACATTTTTATATTCGATTTTTAAAGATGGGTTTAACTCGAGACGTTTTCTTGATTAATAAAGCATGCCATAAATCTTTTGTAAGAATCTTCTAATACATGGTCATCTAAAAGTCAGAGTTGAACGATGAATCGGCCATCTTGATCTCTTAGTGTTGTTTCTGCGTATTTTGTTAAACAGAAATCATTTTCACATTGGCTTTTTCATCACTTAATCAATTTCCCAAAATCGTTCGATGCCAGTTGTAGCTGCTACCATTCGTTTATGACTTGGGTGCTGAAGTTGAAGAATGCCAGACAGGATCCACACTAGCTTTGTACTTTGTCCTAAAAGGTTTTCTTTGCGATGTATACCGTTTTCTAAAATATGCACGAATAGATCCGCCCCAATTACGATGCATATTCTTTTGGATTTGTTGAAATTGGGGTCTGCCAATTTAAAGTTCCGCCATTTTTAATGTCATATTTAAATGAGGTGTTTGGATGTGCTTATGGTGGAATTAATGCCTCTGACATAATTTTATCGTTACTTACAAATCGTGGTCGTATTTCTAGACTAACTTTCGATTTCGCGATACCAACTACTGTATTGCCAAGTCCATGAATTTTCGTATTGGCTTTCATTCTGGGCAAATTTAATATTTGAGCCGCTTCTTCACTTATTGTTGTAATTTGAGATCCCTGATCTATCAATGCTCTCAACGTAACAAACTCCCCATGTAAAGATTTTACCCTTACTTGTGCTGTAGCACATTATCTGCAGAATTTGTTGTCATCGAGCTCGCCTTCTCTTTTAGTTTGTTGAAGTGAATGCTTGCGTTATGGAATAACCCACAATGTTGACATTTATTTTAACTGAAGCATTTTTTGTGCCGTTTGTGATTCAAGCAGTTGTAGCAAAGTTAATTTTTTTTAACCCAAGAATGCCGTTCATCAATTGAAAGCGCCAAATATTTTTTTGCATATTTGAGTATCATGTCCCTGCTTTTTAAAATAAGTACATTGTTTTTCTAATTTTTCAGTTAGAAAAGATGTTGATCTAACCTGCTGTTTTTGATATTTGTTGTATTTTTTACTTGTTGATGCCTCTAGCGCTTGATAGTGTTGTTCTAAAAATGCCATTACATCATTTAAATCCTGAATTTGCTTAGATTTCTTGGTATTTTGCTCATACAAAAGCAAGCCATCTTTATCCAAACAAATGAATTTAATAAATATATGGGAAAATGAAATTTTGTCTGGCACTGGCTGGACTTAATATTTGGAATATTGAGATATATGATATGAACACTTATTGTTAGTTCACGGAATTAAAGTGAAGATTCAATAAATAAAATATGAAAAAAAAAATCTTTATCACATTTTCGTATAATGATCCGAGCAATGAATGGATCAGCATTAGGCTGGGTCGTATTCCAACAAAGTGCTCAGATCAACTATTAATAGTGAAAAAAAGTTGGTACAAGTAAATACAAGCAATTTAAAACCAAAATGAACAAAATCGGTCCATGGCTTCCGTTCTCGCATCGCGGGTCAAAATTGCGGTTTTTGAAAAAATGGACATAATTTAAAAAAAAAATTTAATATTTAAAAAAAAATTTTTTGTATCGCATTAATTCAAAGATATTTAGAAAAATTTTGTTTGTTTTTTTCGGATATCGATAACCCACCCAAACGTGAGGCCAAAAAAAACTCACATTTTTAACATGGAGCTCAAAACTACTTTTTCACTATTTTAAAAATTTATTGAAACAAAATTTTTAAATATATTAGTTTATCCACTTGATATCATTGAATACATCTCAGGGATTGTAGAAAAAAATTCTTAGTTAAATTCCTTCGTCCAGTTGGTGTGTGGAGTGATTTTTAACATGGAGCTCAAAACTACTTTTTCACTATTTTAAAAATTTATTGAAACAAAATTTTTAAATATATTAGTTTATCCACTTGATATCATTGAATACATCTCAGGGATTGTAGAAAAAAATTCTTAGTTAAATTCCTTCGTCCAGTTGGTGTGTGGAGTGATTTGAATTTAGCGGATTTCCAGAACATGTGCTTTTATCGACATTTTGTGACTAATCATTTTGTTTTTTGTCGACATTTTGTTAGCATCATTTTACTTAAATTAACCAACTTTTTTTGTTCAAATGGTTGTTTTGGACTATAGTAACTCTGCTTTGAAATAATAGGCTTTTTGGACAACGTTAACCCTTGCCGGCACGGGGTTAAAAAATTCCTCCAATGAAATTTTTGAAAATTTCTCACTCTAAAATCGTGTATGTGTTTAAATAATGAACAATTACAAATTTATACAAAGTTTTCTTGAAGGACATCTTTAACCCTTGTTGAACGAACGCCCAAAAACAGCTGTTTTTTTTGCTCATAGTCAAAATGGACTTTTTTGACATATTAAATAATATGTTTTTCACTTTTAGCTTTACACAGTAAAAACGACGAAGACGTAATGAAATTTCGGATGCCATTTTTTTTATTTTATTTAGTTTTAAACACTTTCCGCTTAAGTGCGCTTACTTTAAAACGTTAATTTAAATGCGATCGTTTAAATGCATTCCCCGCTCAAACGATTCACTCGCAGATGTACATATCTTTCATTTTATAATCATAGTCAAAATGGACTTTTTAACATACTAAATAAGTTTTTCACTCTAAACGTTTTAAAGTAAGCGCACTTAAGCGGAAAATGCTTAAAACTAAATAAAAGAAAAAAAATGGCATCCGAAATTTCATTACGTCTTCGTCGTTTTTACTGTGTAAAGCTAAAAGTAAAAACATATTATTTAATATGTCAAAAAAGTCCATTTGACTATGAGCAAAACAACAGCTGTTTAAAATTTTTTGGGCGTTCGTTCAACAAGGGTTAAAGATGTCCTTCAAGAAAACTTTGTATAAATTTGTAATTGTTCATTATTAAAACACATACACGATTTTAGAGTGAGGAATTTTCGAAAATTTCATTGGAGGAATTTTTAACCTCGTGCCGGCAAGGGTTAACGTTGTCCAAAAAGCCTATTATTTCAAAGCAGAGTTACTATGGTCCAAAACAACCATTTGAACAAAAAAAGTTGGTTAATTTTAGTAAAATGTTGCTAACAACTACAAATTAGTCAAAAATGTCGATAAAAACACATGTTCTGGAAATCCGCTAAATTCAAATCGCTCCACACACCAACTGGACGAAGGAATTTAACTAAAAATTTTTTTCTACAATCCCTGAAATGTATTCAATGATATCAAGTGGATAAACTAATATATTTAAAAAAATTTTTTCACTAAATTTTTAAAATAGTGAAAAAGTAGTTTTGAGCTCCATGTTAAAAATGTGAGTTTTTTTTTGGCCTCACGTTTGGGTGGGTTATCGATATCCGAAAAAAAGAAACAAAATTTTTCTAAATACCTTTGAACTAATGCGATACAAAAATTTTTTTTTTTTTTAATTATTTTTTTTTTAATATTTAATTTTTTTTTTTTTTTTTAATTATGTCCATTTTTTCAAAAACCGCAATTTTGACCCGCGATGCGAGAACGGAAGCCATGGACCGATTTTGTTCATTTTGGTTTTAAATTTCTTGTATTTACTTGTACCAACTTTTTTTCACTAATAATAGTTGATCTGAGCACTTTGTTGGAATACGACCCAGCCTAATCAGCATCCCCCAAATTAATGTCTATTCCTATTAGAGCTTGTAGGCACTCATTGATTGTATCTAATAGGTTTTGCAAACTATTTTTCAGATGTACTTTTGACATGCTGTTTATCCAAAAGTTTATCTACTAGTTTCGTAAATAAAATTCTTTTGTTGCCATATCTTTGTGTTAAAATGTCCCAAGCAACTTTATAATTACAGTCTGTTACAGGCAGATGTTGTATTAGTTTTAAAGCATCGCCTTTTAAATTTAATTTTAGATGGAACAATTTTTCAACATCTCCTAATTTTCCATTTTCGACCACTAATTTTTTAATAGATCATGGAAAGAATTCCATTCTTCTACATTGCCATTGAAGCTGGGAATGTTGATTCGCTTCAAGGCTATCGATTTATTGTCTTTCATAAAACTATAAATTTTTGAAATAAATCTAAATTAGTTTTGTACGAATTTTCAATGGTTTTTTACTCGTCATCAATATCGTCTTCTATTAAAAAGTTTACTGACAAATCGCAGAGAGTCTTCTTTACTTTTTCGATCTGCTTTTGCCAGGAGTTTTTTAAATTTTCCAAAAGATATACTTTGTTGACTTGCTGGTCTTCATTAAGACTTTCCCCTAGCTTTTTTATTTGTTTTCTAAAGTGAGTCAACATTGCACTTGTTTTATAGTTAGACATCTCACCGATGTGACATCTTTTTCTGATACTTCTGTACTATCTGCCAGATGTATCAAAGTTTAATTTTTTTGTTGCAGTTGTTGCAGCTCTGGCTGTTGCATCTGTTGTTGCATTTGTTGCTGTATTTGTTGTTGCATCTGTTGTTGCATTTGTTGCTGTATTTGTTGTTGCATCTGTTGTTTCATTTGTTGCATGCTTTTTTGTTGCTGTAGTTGCACTCCCATCATGAATTCTTGCACACTTTGATGTACACCATCGTGTTTTTTAGCACTTTCTTCTTTAATGCTAATACGACTTCTTGTTTTTCTACAGGTTCTAGTCTCTCTATTTCCGGGCTTTCTCTACTAAACCTTTTGTAGTTTCAAATGCCTTTTCCCTGAAGTAAGGCTCATGTGCCAAAAGTTTTTCATTCCACTCTTGGCATTCTTCACACAGCTTGTTTAGATTTTTGATTGTTTCCTCTAATGCTGCTTGCCTGACACCTTTCCTTTCCGCTTTGTCCAAAATTGCCAAAATCTCCGTGCGTATTTGGCTTTGGAGTTTGTAGAGTTGAACGCGAGATGTACTTTTTTTATTCTTATTAATTTATTTCCTGAAATTTTTGTTTATGTTTATCAAAGAAAAAAATATTTTTTTTATAGTTTTTGATTTTTAATTTCAAAAAACTTTTTTTTCCCGAACTTATTTTTTTATTTTCTATTCGAAAAAAAATGTACACACTTTAAACGCCATTGATAATTTTCGTGTTTAAAACGCGACTTTTTTTATTTTTTACCGTGCTGTTACGTAAGACACGAATAAAAAATGTTTTCAGGGCTTTTTTTTGTTTTTTTTTTTAACTGATTCTACTTTTTCGATGGACCAAATTATGTTAAATAATAACACAGCGAGCTGACGTCGACTTTTCAACTAGATATTTATTTTTAAATCAAACTCTTAAATACTAATTATACAAATCTTAAAAACAACCTAGAACTAGTAATTCTACAGTAGCGCACAAGTAACCCATGCATGGAATAAGTGATAACCTAAACTTATCACACACACAGATTTTATTACTTGGACAAAAAAGACATAAATAATGAATTTTATGTCTGCCCTAAAATGACAAATCTTATCTTAAATGATTGAAGAATGCATTAGGAAAAATTTATAAATAGTTTGCTTATAATGTAGAATGAAAATAAAAAAAACTCATGTTCATATTTGAACGCACATAATTAAACTAGTTTAAATGAATGAATATTGTATTAGCTTAAGTGTTCGCATTGCCAGTAATTTAAAAAAGCATCCGCTTCTCTTCCGGTTCGTTTAGCAGCGGCTGTTTTTTTGATGACTTCACATAGGGTTGTTATAACGTGCTTCCGAAATGTTTCCGAGACGTTTCCGAGATGTTTAAAATAGAAAGATGTTTTTAGGTATAGTTTTGTTAATGTCATATATACAATGCAATCAATATTATTATAGTAATTATTTGCAACTAATTTCTGTTCTAGTTTCTGCTTTTTTAGCTTCATCAGTGATTCTATTCTATATTATTGTATCTATATGTTTAACATTTGAAAATTGTTAAATTGTCTCTATATAGAAATTTCCCCATTATATTCGTCTGCTGCGAGATTCGAACCTGAGGTACGAAACATCACGTTCCACTCGTAACAACTATGACTGCCACTCAACGAAATCAGCCGCAATAGCATTGAGTTCAATTTTGCGTGATTTGATTTTTTGGTTTGACCAATTTTTTTTTTTTCATTTTTTGTAAAAAAAATATTTTTTTTTTAGATTTTTTTAAGAAAATTGAATCTGGCGTGAGTCATGCGTGAGTAATTTTTTTATTACTCACGTGAATATTGAGTAAGCCTGAGTAAAAAAAATAATTGCGTGAATGATTAGTGAGTGATTCGGTTATTGTTTGTGTGAGCGTGAGTGAGTCAAAATCCAATCACGCGCCCATCACTGTTCCATGGCCTCCCTGGCTATGTAGTAGGAACATTACACCACTTCACCTTGTAGGTTGGGTTTTCTTCCTGAGTAAATTTAACTCATTATTTGTTTGTACCTCACCCTGTTCTGGCCAACTAGTTTCACATAGACCGGTAAATAAAAGATTATAATTTTTACAGATTCTAGAAATCTATTCTAAACGTGATGCTTCCAACAATGTTCTGATGTTTCATGTTCCAAATCGAGTCCGGTTTTTAAACCTGAAGATCGTCAACGAATTTTGATCATTTATGTTTTCATTTGTTGTGGTATCATTAATAAAAGAAGTTTAAAATGTAATGTGAATTAGCCGATTGCATCCGGCTTAGGTAACGGGCTGCCGATTAAAGTATCCAGACATACTGTGGGTTATTGGCAGTGTTGCCAGAAATATACATTTTTAATTTTTTGGGAAAACTAATGTAAATTAATATTTTGTTTCATTTTTACACATAAAATTAAGTCAAGAGATCTTTTGTTATACATTTGGTACGGTTTTGATAAAAACTAGAATTCAAAATACTTTTCCAATGATTTACATTTTTTTAATGCAAAAACAAAAATATAAAAGTTTTTTTAGTTATTTTTGTTAAAAAAAAAAAATCAACTAAAATTTTTTTAGTTTATTTATTTTTTGTAGTGAAAAAATACTTTGTAAATTTTTTCTTAGGTTTCTTTTGGAAGTTCGCGCATTTGTAACACCTGAATTTTATGTAAAACTTTTTACTCCAGGACCGTTTTCGCTGAAACCTGACGAGAAGAATGGCAGAAATATATATGCCAAGTTTCGGCAACCAGTCTTGAAGTTGAGTTTCGAATTCCAAACTAGGACTGTGATCATGTAAAATGAGAGTCGTCTATCGACGATTGAACGATGAAGATTTTTTGTTGCTTCACGTAAGCACATCACTATCGTTTCGAACATAATTCGAAGACGATAAATGAAAATTTGACGTTTTGTTTTGATTTTATTTTCGCATTGTTATTAATTCTTGCAAAATAAAAAAATTATCAAAAAACTATTAAAGCAAAATATTAAAGTGATTTTTTTTACCAAATTCATTAATAAATTAATTTAGCATTTGCTATTAAAATAAGTGTGATATTTTAGTGTATATGAAGCTCAATTGTAGAATTTGGGTTTTACACCCCTACATGCATTGGCGTATACAGGGGGGGGGGGCCCAACAACAACAACAAAAAAATATTTTTTTTATATGTATTGGAAAACACGAATCTCACGAAAAAAACAACAAATTTTTTTTTGTTGTTGTTGTTGGGCCCTGAAAAAACAGTCCTGCATACGCCGTTGCCTACATGCATATGCTAAATGCAGTGACGGTCCGTGAAGTTGTCACTGGGTGTTCTCTACTTATTTAAAATATAAAAATTATGTATATAAAATATTTTTTTCTAGACGTAACACGTTCCCGTGATAGACAAAGCCTCAGTTTTAATTTTTTTTATTGACATGCATCCAAAATTTATTTTTGTACTCCATTTATTTGCGAAATAATGCTATTTGTTAATTGTCGATGTGGTGAGGCAACAAAATGACAATCAAATAGAATTTGGGCTGCATCTCATTTAAAAATATACAAAACTAGTAACATCCCATCTTTACCTATCTCGAGAATGCATTAGGTCCAGGAAAACATGAATTTTATACTTAAATTTTATGTTTTTATAAATTAGAGAACACCCAGTGACAACTTCACGGACCGTCACTGGTTAAATGCATCCAATAAGAATGTGTGCGATAATTATTTATTTAATAACTTTAAAGATTTAATGTGAATATAAGTGAATACATTAAAAAAAATCGTTGAAAAATGGTTTTTCAAAAATTTGTTTTTATTAAAATTCATTAAAGGTGTTACAAACCGAGTGTTAAACATTAACTGCTCCCCCATATACTGAAGCATCAAAAAATCGCAAAATGTAAAATGTTTATTTTGTTACGTTTTTAATAGTTTTTTGAATGGAAATCATTATTATTTTAAATAAAATTATACAATTATTCATAAAATAACAATTTTGTTTTTATTTAAGCAAAAAACTGTGCGACACGACACCTATTTTGATGTCGTTTATTTTAGGTCGATTTAACGATTCTTGTTAAACGATTTTGAGCTTACATGAAGCTAAATAAACCAGAGCCTACGCTTTTATTCGAGTAGCTCGAGTAGCTCGTTACTCGAGCAGCTCGAGTAGCTCGTCAATTACTCGAGCAGCTCGAGTAGCTCGAGCTACTCGAGTAGCTCGAGTAGTAAAACACACATTTTTTTATATTTAAACTCCTGTAAAACAAAAACTATTAAAGCTATTTTCAAAATTTTTACATTTTTGGAATGCTATGCTTCCAAAGAATATACATAATAAATATCAAATTAATAGGATTATCGTAGTGGCTTTGCTAAACTACTACTCGAAAAAGATCGGCGAGTTTTCATACAAATGTATGAAAATCCGCCCTCCTTTAAACTTTAATATCAAATTATGAGAATATTTTCAAAAAAACATGTCATTATTTTTTACCAATTATGATCGCATATACGATAAGAATACTTCCTCGAAATTTCAACTCATTTCTACAAAAAATGTGGCATTGGTGATCTACTACTCGAAAAAGATCGGACGCTTTCCATACAAATTTATGAAAATCAGTAGAATTTAGTTCTTTGAGTAGCAAAACACACAGTTTTTATCTTTGAACTCCTGTAAAACAAAAACTATTATACCGATTTTTACAATTTTTACATTTTTGAAATGGTATGGTTCCAAAGAATAAACATGATAAATATCAAGTTAATAGGATTATCATAGTGGCTTTGCCACGCTACTACTCGAAAAAGATCGGCGAGTTTCTATACAAATGTACGAAAATCCAACCTCCTGTGAACTTTAATGTCAAATTGTGACAAAATTTTCAAGAAAAGATGAAATAATTTTTTACCAATTATGATCGCATATATGATAAGAATACTTCATCGAAATTTCAACTCATTTCTACCAAAAATGTGGTATTGGCGAACTACTACTCGACAAAAGATCGGCCCATTTTCATACAAATGTATGAAAATATGCCCTCTTTTGAACTTTAATGTCAATTTGTAAAAATGTTTTCACGAAAACATAGAGTTATTTTTTTTGCCAAATATGATCGCATAAATGATAAGAGTACTTTCTCAAAATTTAAGTTCATTTCTACAAAAAATGTGGCATTGTCGACCTACTGCTCGAAAAAGATCGGCCGCTTTCCATTCATAGACTAGATAACTTCAGTAAAATTTAAACAAAAAAAAATTGAAATTAATTACGTAAACATGTTAAAGATAATTGTTTTTTTATGAAAGGAGTCATAAACAAATATTTGGAAAATCCATGGCAGTAAAATTTGCTGAGACCACGTGTTCTTTTATTAGGTTGTAAAAAATTTTTCTGTGCCTTTTTTAAAACACTGCCTATAAATATTGCACTAAAATGTAAAATGAAAAAAAAAAAAAATGTACGGTACATTATAAATGGGAAATTTTAGGTAATAAAACAATTTGGGTTAAAAAATTCACAACAGGTAAATTATGTCAAAATTAAAATAACGATTTAAGAAGTGATATTATCATTGCAATTATAATATGTAAAAAAATAAATTTAGTGGTCTAAAAAGATTTTCACAAATGAAATTAAACTTCAAACAAGTGCTGGTTTTCAAACATTTGTATAGATTAGATTAGAAAAGGCCCTATGCACTGCGACCAATATGATCTTTTGTGCAGAAACATTTGTATAAAAAGCGGCTTATCTGTTTCGAGTAGTAGTTCGCCAATGCCAAATTTTTGGTAGAAATGAGTTGAAATTTCGAGGAAGTATTCTTATCGTATATGCGATCATAATTGGTAAAAAATAATGCATGGTTTTTTGAAAATATTTTCATAATTTAACATTTAAATTGGAATAAGGGCAGATTTTCATACATTATTATGGAAAGCGGCCGATCTTTTTCGAGTAGTAGTTCGCCAATGCCACATTTCTTGTAGAAATGAATTAAAATTTTGAGGAGGAATTCTCATCATATATACGATCATAACTGGCAAAAAATAATGTTATGTTTTCTTGAAAACATTTTCATAAAGTGACGTCAAAGTTCAAAAGTAGGCTGATTTTAATACAGTTGTATGGAAATGGGCCGATCTTTTTCGAGTAGTAGTTCGCCAATGACACATTTTTGATAAAAATGAGTTGAAATTTTAAGGAAGTATTCTTATCATATATGCGATCATAATTGACAAAAAATAATTTAATGTTATTTTGAATTTTTTTTTACAAATTGAGATTAAAGTTCAAAGGCGGTCGGATTTTCATACATTTGTATAGAAACTCGCCGATCTTTTTCGAGTAGTAGTGTGGCAAAGCCACTACGATAATCCTATTAATTTGATATTTATTATTTTTATTCTTTGAAACCATACCACTTCAAAAATGTAAAAACTTTAAAAATCGGTATAATAGTTTTTGTTTTACAGGAGTTCAAAGATAAAAACTGTGTGTTTTGCTACTCAAAGAACTAAATTCTACTGATTTTCATAAATTTGTATGGAAAGCGTCCGATCTTTTTCGAGTAGTAGATCGCCAATGCCACATTTTTTGTAGAAATGAGTTGAAATTTCAAGGAAGTATTCTAATCGTATATGCGATCATAATTGGTAAAAAATAATGACACTTTTTTTTGAAAATATTCTCATAATTTGATATTAAAGTTTAAAGGAGGGCGGATTTTCATACATTTGTATGAAAACTCGCCGATCTTTTTCGAGTAGAAGTTTAGCAAAGCCACTACGATAATCCTATTAATTTGATATTTATTATGTATATTCTTTGGAAGCATAGCATTCCAAAAATGTAAAAATTTTGAAAATAGCTTTAATAGTTTTTGTTTTACAGGAGTTTAAATATAAAAAAATGTGTGTTTTACTACTCGAGCTACTCGAGTAGCTCGAGCTACTCGAGCTGCTCGAGTAATTGACGAGCTACTCGAGCTGCTCGAGTAGCTCGAGTACTCGACTACTCGAGTAATAGGGAGCTCTGAAATAAACGTCAAAAAGACGATTTCGAACATACGATTAATGAAAAATCGAGATACGTGAAGCCAATTCATCGTTTTGACGACGTCGATAGTTAATTATCACTTTACGTGATCATGGTCTAGGATTAATCAAAATTCAGACATATGAAAAACAAGTACCTATTAACAAAACAAACCGACATTAAAAATCCTGCTGATGATAACACTATAACTGGAGTGTTTGAAAACGGTATAGGAATACCAGAAATATCTATAATTCTTAGAAATTAAATTGTCTTCCAAATTTTTTAACTTAAACCTTTACATTAAATAGAATTGGAGACTGTGATTGATCTGTACTGACAAAAAAAAATTAATTTTCAATTATAGGCCGCTGTTCTAAAAAAAGTAATTCACATAAAGTGTTTGAAAATGAAAATTTCCGAATTTTTTTGGTGTTCTAGATTTCACATCCGGATTTCTTTTTCGTTTTGTTTCGCATAAATAAAATTTGGTGAAAGTAAAACGAATGCCCTTTCTTGATTTCATGTGATTCAGAAATTTTCATGTGAATTGAAAAGTTGTGAACTGCAGAACAGAGGCCTTAGTATAAAAAAACTAAAAATTACTTTTAATCAAAAAACTTAAAAATGGCTAAAAAACTACTAAAATAATTTCGAAAATGGTTAAAAAACGGCTAAGAGCTAAATGCATTTTTTTCCGGCTAAACGAGGTCAAAAATTTATCGGTATAATCGCAACTCTCCTCTTGAAATCGCTGACTGTCTACGACTGCTACAAATACCAGCTACTCCGTATATATACGGAACGCGTCCGATAGCACTCGGCTATGATCCCCATAAGGAGATAGCAAAGCACAGAGTTATAGAGTAAGGTAACAAATGGCGTTTGAAAAAGTAGTAAATAAAAACCATATGATATTGTTTACCAAATTTTATCACAAACCGAAATCTGAGCGAGATGAAAGATACCAATTATACAGTGAGAATGCAGATCGTTTGTTTAACGTTTGAACCATAGGGGTGAAACGAAAGAGTTTCACACATGTGTATGTATTAGTGGCAGAACGCGCATGTAACTTTTGACGTTTCATACAAAACATAAACAAACAACGAAAATACAGATGTAAAAGCTCACACGTACAGGCACACGTATTCTAGGCAGAGAAGCTAATTTAGTAGTATTTTGTATGCGTCCATATTGAAAGTACCAAAATAAGCATTCGTGTTGCATGTCTATATGGTCTGTGGTTTGAACTCTTTGTTTTACGTTTGAAATTTAATGTGGTTCTACCAGATTTTTCCAATTATTTTTGGTGATGACAGATCTACAAAACGGTCGATTGCTTACTCTGTAACTCTGGCAAAGTACACAGCCACAGACTTTATACAGAATCGACAGTAGAGTTTAATAAGAAAAAATGGGGAAGAACTAAGCGATTTTAGGAGAAAACATAGCGGTTTTTAGCTAACATGGCAAAACTTTCTACGACTTAAGGTACCTACAGACGACGCATTATGTACAATATTCAATTATATTGATGGTGTGTGGGTAATATTGACGATTGTGCAATGGTCAATCTTACCCACACACCATCAATATAATTGAATATTAGTGGTGTTTTTATCGTCCCAAATATAAAATTTTCATACAAATTTTTGTTTATATACGCTTAGCCAAGACATCAAATTTAAAAGTGCTTAAAAATTAAGCACTTATAAAAATGTTACCAAGTTTTGAAAATATTTATCTATTGACTTTATCTACGTATGTTTGAATTGTCAAATGTTATTATAAAAATTATCAAAAAAATTATTTTAAAATAAAAAAACAATAAAAAAAATTTAAAAAATAATCAACAATCCAATGGCTTCCATTAAATGGAATGGTGTCCAGCAACTGTTGCCCGTACTAATTATCTTTTTCTATATTCGAATTATCAAAGGAGATGGCTTTTCTGTTTGTTCATAGAAAGTACTTGTAATGAACGGGACATTATACCCAATAGTCTCTGAGCTGTCGACGTTCGCACGTACTGGCAAAGGCTAGTTCTCGTCGGGATAGGGGAGCGAGTCTTGTCACTTACCCAGAGACGTCCGCATTACATAAAATATTCTACGTGCTATTTTCTATTAGGAAAGCTACCAGAAACTATATTAGTCATTAATGGGAACAAAAAAATGAGGGAAGATGTTACTCCTCATATAGCCCTACCCAACCTATTGTTTCCTACTAACCAATCTTTCTTTTATAGAAAACCCCTAACAGGCTACGAGTTTGGAATTAGGCAAAAATTATTCTTTTAGAGACAAATCATTTTTTTATTAACAAAAATATATAACAATCATAAAAATTAACATTGTTTTAAACCTTACAAATTAAGGTCTTGAATAATACTGACTTATAAACAACAACTTAATAACATAAATATGAATAACATGAATGAGTATGCAATTAAACATTTGTTTAAGCATAGGAACAATTCAAAAATGGAACACAAAAAAATTCCGTGACAAAAAAAAACAGACTACTGTAGTCAAAAAGAGTAAAATTTATGTAAAGGGAATCCTAAGGAAAAAAATTCGTATCTAATTTTTGTTGCTTTAACCAAAAAATTGTACAGTGGGTTAGACAAAATAATATTCAAAAAAATTCAATACCTTTTATATTGGGTACTTACAGATTATTAGTTTTACCTTCAATTATCATTCCATGACGATCCGGCAGGCCTGTCGTTCGGTGGTAGATTTTTTTTTTTTGTGATATAGCTAAGTCTTCGTTAATGCTAAATGATTAATGAAATATTATTTTATCTAGACGTGGTTACCCCTGTGTGGCTAAAGTGGTTAAATACATAAATTTTTCCTCTTATGTTTTATACGCGTCAATGATAAGTAGTATTAAAATTCCAAATTTATATATCCAAAGGTTCCGTTATGTTGGCAAAATAAAATGGTTGTTTTGCCGTTATGTTGGCAAAAAAATGGTTGTTTAATTCTTCTTAGTAACCCGGTAACAATTTATAATCCCTCCACTGATCGGTTAACGTCCTAGAGCCAACTTGACTCTAGGGACGTGGATGTAATTTCGGTCAATTATAACTCGTACCAATCTAAGCAAATGGCACCAATAAAGGATAAATATGACCTGGAGCCAACAGAAAAGACGAAATTTAGTATAAGTATACCGGCCAATTCTCACGAAATTTAAACTTACCAAGTCACTATAACTTTAAGTATTTAAAAGAATTATTTTGAAAATTGTATAACTTTTAGGATCCAAACTTCGTTGGGGAAAAGTTAATTGCAATATATATTGGAGCACAATAATTTATTATGACTAATATAAAATATAACCAATTATTTATATTAATAAATTATTTAATATGTGAAGTTGAACAATGTGCTTGACAATTAATTTCTGTAAATATTTATATGGAGTTTCTTTAGGCTGAGAACAAGTGTTTAATTCAAACGACACAATTTATTTAATGCGTATTGAATAAATTTTTGAAGATCAAAGCTAAAGTTTGAAGCATGTGGGTGAAAAAAAAACTTCCTGTTTTCGAGCTAAAATTACCATATAATAAAAAAAACATATTTGATTTTAAGGTTTGATACCAAAACTTTCCATAATAGTTCATACTACTCCCTTCATATTTTTCTAGGTAAATTACATAGACTACTCTCAACCTAACAACAAATCCAGCCAATCAGAATCACTTTTGCAGTATTTAGTCTATTTTAGCAATGTTCGGCCTTACACGTATAACAGTTTCTCATATGCATGATCAATCCAGACGACACTAATAGAGAGTTACGAATATTACCTCACCCCGCAGAAAACAAGTTGCATGGGTAGTTAGTAACATGCATTGCATGGTAGTTAGTAACATGCATTATGTGTATGTAAAAGAGAGGTACTGTATTAATTACAAAAAAAAAGTTTGACCTTTTGTTGTTTTATTCCTCAAACACATTTAATTAAGGTGTATAACAGTTTGTTACGTACAAAGAGTATTACATATGCCTTAAAAAAAAAACAATGAGCTACACAATTTGAATGTTATTAACCTTCAAACGTAACACCAATAATTAATGGTACAAAACTTCAACTATTACAAACAAGTTCGTTTAGAAAAATATCAAATTTGAAAAATGAACTGGAAAAAGTTGAATTTTATTACGGTATACTATTTACGTAAATTCTTGGTATGGAAAGTTCCAAGGTTTTTACCATTTAAATCTTGAAGTTCAAAATAACAATTTCCGACCCTTTTTATTATTTTGGCTTTTAAAAATTTAGGTGCTAATTTCGAATTAAATTTAGATATTTTACAGCTTTGGGCAAAGTTTCTTCTAAAGATGGTGTCACCAGGTTTAAAATCTATTTTGTTAGATCTAAGATCGTATCTATGTTTATTGGCCTCATATGCTTTTCTTAAATTAACCTTAACGTCTTCCCGAATAATCTGAAGTTTGTCATGCCTATCTAGAACATTTTCGCCTTCGGACAAAACATTTAGTTTTCTAAGGATTTCGTATGAATCGGCATGAGTCACCATTTGCTGACCAAATAACAAAAAATAAGGGGAGTATCCTGTCGAGTGGTGATGAGAATTACGTAAAGCCGTGGCAATCAAAGGCAAGTTTTTGTCCCAGTCTCTCTGATCCTTATCTAAATAAGATCTTATGGCAGCGATAAGGGATCTATTTACTCTTTCAGAAGAGTTGGACTGAGGAGAGTAAATAGCTGTGAAAGTATGTTTTATGCCATACTTGGTTAATAATGAATTGAACAAAACGCTTTTAAATTGGGTTCCATTATCGGATACCAATTCTTCGGGCACACCAAAAATCGGAAAGACCTCTTTTTCCAGAAAATCACAAATATTCGGAGTAGAAAATTTTCTTAACGTTTTAAACATTGGGAATTTGGTGTAATGATCCAAGGCAACTAAAATACCAACATTTCCTTGTTTGGACCTTGGATATGGTCCAAGTAGATCCACAAAAATTTTCTGAAACGGACGATCGGACTTTATCTGACTACCCATTGGTGGTCGTAAAATGGTGTTTGGGGCTTTGCATTGTTTGCAGACATCGCAGCTTGCAATAAAATCACGGACTTCGGACGACATTTTAGGCCAGTAAAAATTTCTTTTTAATTTTTCTAGTGTTGTGGATATTCCTCTATGGGACGAAGTAGGCGGACAATGAGCTTGCTCAATAACGCTGGTGGTAAGTTCGGAGGGAATCCATAGCTTCCATTCATTTTCTTCGGACGGACAATCGGAACGGACAAATTCATTTCTTTTATATATATAATTATCTACTACGGTCAAATCAGGTAATCTATTTTTATTATCAATTATTTCATCGCGTAATTTAGCATAACTAGGTGATTCAAAATATGGGGATTTGATGTCAATTTCGGTACCAATTTCTAAGCTATTTAACTCCTCAAACTCTAATCTTGATAAGGCGTCTGGAACGGTGTTCAGCGACCCTTTTCGATGTTGAATTGAAAAATCAAATGCCTGAAGCTTTAATGACCAGCGAGCTAGGCGACCATTTAAATCACTTTGCCGCATGAGCCACTGTAGGCTCGCATGATCGGTAACAACTTTAAATGGGTGGCCCTCTACGTACTCCCTAAACTTCTGAATACTAAGAATCGCTGCCAAGCATTCTAATTCCGTTATGGAATAATTCCTCTGGGCACGATTGAGTTTGTGGGAGAAGTAGGCTATAGGCCTCTCCACTCCCTCACTATCCTCCTGAGCTAAAACACCTCCTACTCCAAAGGTAGATGCATCACATTGGATAACGAAAGGTTTTGAAAAATCAGGCGTTATAAGTACAGGTGCACTGGTTAACCTATCTTTAAGAATGTCAAATGCCGTTTGCGCTTCTGGTGTCCACTCGAAATTTTTCGTTTTAGATGTTAAGTCAGTTAAGGGCGAGCTTAGGTCAGCGAAACCATCCACGAACCTCCGGTACCAACCGGCAAGTCCTAAGAATCTACGTAATTCTCTAACAGTTCTGGGAGGGTTTATATTTCTGATGGCCGAAACCTTTTCGGGATCTGGTTTCATTACACCGTTTCCGATTATAAAACCCAAATATCGGACCTCCGTCATACAAAATCTACACTTGTCTATATTTACGGTTAAGCCAGCTTCTCTTAGAATCTTTGCTACCTGAACCAACAAATCTACATGGGAATCAAACGATTCGGATACGAGAAGTAAATCATCAAGGTAAATGAAGACTCGGTTTTGTAACTCACTCGGAATAATGGCATCCATAAGTCTGCACATGGTCATCGGGGCATTTGTTAGGCCAAAAGGCATTACTCTAAATCTATATAACGGTCTATTGGGAATCGTAAAAGCGGTAAGATCGCGTGACGGCTCGTCTAATTCCACTTGCCAAAAGGCATGTTTAAGATCTAACGATGATATGTATTGGGCTCGAGGTAACCGGCTTAAAATTCCATTAATTTTCGGCAAGGGATAAGCATCGCGAATAGTAACACTATTCAATTTCCTCGAATCTAAACATAACCGAAATTTCCCTTCTCGCTCCACCATTGCCACTGGACTTGACCACGGACAGTTTTGAGGTGCGGGTTCTATAACCCCAAGCGCTAACATTCTATCGACCTCTGAATGCAATTTCTTTTCCACCGCTGGCGAGACCGAGAAATACCTTTGTTTAATGGGTTTGGTGTTGGGTTCTAATTCAATTGTATGTTTAATAATTTTGGTTTGGCCTAAGCCTTCTTTTTCAAACGAGGGAAATATTTTAATAGCCGATTTTAATCTTAACTTTTGTTCCCTAGTCAAATAATGCATTTTCGGGTCCTCCTCTAATGATTCATCGTCCTCGAAAGAAATACAACTCAACATTTTATCTAAAAGTCCAAATTTGGTAAAAAAGTCTATGCCTAAATATAAATTTTGTTTAAGTTCGGGAATAATGTATATTTGAAATTCTTTTTCTAAATTGTTGTAACTAATATTTGCCATAATGTAACCTTCTATTTTGTACTTAGTACCACCTGCTGTTTGTATAACTTCATTTAAAGATTTAATGGATATATTTTTTCCAAGTATTTCTGAAGCTACATCTGATCCAAAACAAGTAATTGTGGCACCTGAGTCCAAAAGTCCTAAATAATTCTTATCTAAAATTTTAACATTGACATAAGGTCGAATATCAGATTTGGGTATATCAAAAGACGAAATAGTTTTATTTAATTTTTTACGATTTGTAACAACTCTACGCCAAAATTTACGATATCTTTGTGTCGAACGTTTCGTTTTACGATTTTTCTCTACACTTTTATTTTGTAAAGAGTAACTATCACAAAATATTCGTGCTCTAGCTTGATTATATTCAATTAAACGTTGATGGTATGGTTTTATATGGAACAAAGATTTTGTTAGTGTAGTAGGCTTTATAACACTACTATATAATTTATTTTGATTTAAAGAGTTTGTTGAAATTACTTTTTCATTTGAGAGCGGCTCGTGGTGTTGTCGATCCCGCTCTTTAACGAGTTTCCCTGAGGGTTACATTTTGTACACTGTGGCTTATAAACGTCTAGTTGGCCACACCCGTAACAAAAGGTCACTCTATCGGCTATACAATCTTTATAACGATGCCCCTCGTCACGACAATTCCAACAAATTATTGGGGTATTTGAAAAAATTTTGTTTCGATCCACTTCCGATATATCGATACCACTTGCTAAATCTTGATTAAGTTGTTCAGTTTCGAACTCATTTATCTGACGACGGAAAGATTTATTACTGACTTTCACCTCATCTTCACAGAGCACTTCACGACGAAGCATAAGGAGACGAAGTTGAGAAACTGACTTTATGTCTAAATAGAAGATTTCTTTTCGTAAGCTGTAACGTAAATTACGACGAAGCGTTTCTACAAGTTCTGCTTCTTGCATGGGATATCTTAGCCTGTCGCTAAGATCTAGAATAGAATTATAAAAATCATCGAACTTTTCTGTTTCTTTTTGTTTTCTATTTGTAATTAGTTCCCTAACGTCAAGGTCAGTTAAATGATCTCGGAAATGAAATCGTAAAGCTTCACATAAAGGATTCCACTCTACGACGTCGACTGTTCTTCTATATCGCCAATACCAATCAGTCCCTTTACCACTAAACAAAATATGAATGTGTTGACATAAAACCTCAAAATCGTTACCTAAACCATCTCTTGTTAAGCAACTTATCATATAAATAAATTTATCCACAGGCATCTTTTCCTGGGATCCATTGAAAGTTATATTCCAACTTTGAATTAAATGAGCAATTTTGCTATTATTAGTAAGAAGGGTATTTAACGTAGCGTTTCTGTTCAAACCATTACCTACAGGCATGGCTTGATTTTCTCTAGGCAAGTTGTGTGTTGACGCACTAGGATTACCTTGAGACAAATGTGACTCTCTTGGTTGTAAAGATGGAAACATTTCCTGAGGAAATTCAGGTCTTTGAGAAGGCGTAGTTAGAGTATTCATACTTAATCGATCTATTTGAAGAGACATATTTCTAATGACTTCTTCAATTTTCGCAAATTCAGATTGAACTTCTGACGAAACTATTCCTCTTTTTGTGCTATTTAAATTCCTGTCTGTATCAATGTAATCAACACCTCCCACTGCCCCTAAATTATATTCGGGATCTACACCCTGAGATAATCGTTGCTGATTATTTACATTTCTAGCACTTGATCTAGTGTAATATTGACCTGAAGGCTGGTTGTTAGTCGTTTTAGGAATGGCCCCTCTAGAAGTATTAAATGCATCAAGTAAATTCTGAGCATTACCAGTTGGTAAAATTGTTATTTCTACCAATTGTTCCTTTTTAACCTTTTTCCTACAAGAAGGACAATTTCCCTTCTGTATAACCCAATCATTAATACAAACTGAATGAAAAATATGTTTGCATTGAGTTGAGGACAAAGGTCCAGAACCTTCGGTAGGTTGAGAACAAATTAAACAAATAAATGTCATGTCTAAAAAAAGAGTTTACTATTATGGGTATCTTAAATATCCAAAATTTTTGATAATGATTTTTTTTTTTTTTCTCTATAATCTAATATATACGTTCTTCTGAATCACTCAATTCATAAATTTATAATTTACCTAATTTTTCCAAACTCATAACAAAATTAACGTCCCTATTAATGACTTACAAACAATATATGTGGAGTTTTCCGAAGCAGTAATTTTCGCGCTATCTTTTGGATTATTAGTAGGTCAATTAACCAGCTATGTAGCAAAGTTATTGTTACTCCAAATACTAAAACCCAAAAGCAACAACGAAACACTACAACGTTAAACTCAGAAATTTAAAAAAACAGTTATTTGAAATTACGTATTTTAAAACAAGAAATCCAATTTCATCTACGGTCAAAGTAGAAACCTCAAAAAGATCTACAATGCAATTCCACTAGACTAACTAAAAATCTGTCAAAACACGTGAGAGAAAATGTATCCATACTTTTGCCAGAAAAGTATTTAAAAGTGGAACCGTGTGTCTAGATGTAGTTACACAATGTCTTTATAACAAAACTTGAAAAGGTTTGAAACAAATTACATATTTTTCCGATTTTTATAGTTGGTTTAAAAAAACATAACCATAAACCGAATTTGTGGAGGCCCTCACGTTGGGCGCCATTTCTGTAATGAACGGGACATTATACCCAATAGTCTCTGAGCTGTCGACGTTCGCACGTACTGGCAAAGGCTAGTTCTCGTCGGGATAGGGGAGCGAGTCTTGTCACTTACCCAGAGACGTCCGCATTACATAAAATATTCTACGTGCTATTTTCTATTAGGAAAGCTACCAGAAACTATATTAGTCATTAATGGGAACAAAAAAATGAGGGAAGATGTTACTCCTCATATAGCCCTACCCAACCTATTGTTTCCTACTAACCAATCTTTCTTTTATAGAAAACCCCTAACAGGCTACGAGTTTGGAATTAGGCAAAAATTATTCTTTTAGAGACAAATCATTTTTTTATTAACAAAAATATATAACAATCATAAAAATTAACATTGTTTTAAACCTTACAAATTAAGGTCTTGAATAATACTGACTTATAAACAACAACTTAATAACATAAATATGAATAACATGAATGAGTATGCAATTAAACATTTGTTTAAGCATAGGAACAATTCAAAAATGGAACACAAAAAAATTCCGTGACAAAAAAAAACAGACTACTGTAGTCAAAAAGAGTAAAATTTATGTAAAGGGAATCCTAAGGAAAAAAATTCGTATCTAATTTTTGTTGCTTTAACCAAAAAATTGTACAGTGGGTTAGACAAAATAATATTCAAAAAAATTCAATACCTTTTATATTGGGTACTTACAGATTATTAGTTTTACCTTCAATTATCATTCCATGACGATCCGGCAGGCCTGTCGTTCGGTGGTAGATTTTTTTTTTTTGTGATATAGCTAAGTCTTCGTTAATGCTAAATGATTAATGAAATATTATTTTATCTAGACGTGGTTACCCCTGTGTGGCTAAAGTGGTTAAATACATAAATTTTTCCTCTTATGTTTTATACGCGTCAATGATAAGTAGTATTAAAATTCCAAATTTATATATCCAAAGGTTCCGTTATGTTGGCAAAATAAAATGGTTGTTTTGCCGTTATGTTGGCAAAAAAATGGTTGTTTAATTCTTCTTAGTAACCCGGTAACAATTTATAATCCCTCCACTGATCGGTTAACGTCCTAGAGCCAACTTGACTCTAGGGACGTGGATGTAATTTCGGTCAATTATAACTCGTACCAATCTAAGCAAATGGCACCAATAAAGGATAAATATGACCTGGAGCCAACAGAAAAGACGAAATTTAGTATAAGTATACCGGCCAATTCTCACGAAATTTAAACTTACCAAGTCACTATAACTTTAAGTATTTAAAAGAATTATTTTGAAAATTGTATAACTTTTAGGATCCAAACTTCGTTGGGGAAAAGTTAATTGCAATATATATTGGAGCACAATAATTTATTATGACTAATATAAAATATAACCAATTATTTATATTAATAAATTATTTAATATGTGAAGTTGAACAATGTGCTTGACAATTAATTTCTGTAAATATTTATATGGAGTTTCTTTAGGCTGAGAACAAGTGTTTAATTCAAACGACACAATTTATTTAATGCGTATTGAATAAATTTTTGAAGATCAAAGCTAAAGTTTGAAGCATGTGGGTGAAAAAAAAACTTCCTGTTTTCGAGCTAAAATTACCATATAATAAAAAAAACATATTTGATTTTAAGGTTTGATACCAAAACTTTCCATAATAGTTCATACTACTCCCTTCATATTTTTCTAGGTAAATTACATAGACTACTCTCAACCTAACAACAAATCCAGCCAATCAGAATCACTTTTGCAGTATTTAGTCTATTTTAGCAATGTTCGGCCTTACACGTATAACAGTTTCTCATATGCATGATCAATCCAGACGACACTAATAGAGAGTTACGAATATTACCTCACCCCGCAGAAAACAAGTTGCATGGGTAGTTAGTAACATGCATTGCATGGTAGTTAGTAACATGCATTATGTGTATGTAAAAGAGAGGTACTGTATTAATTACAAAAAAAAAGTTTGACCTTTTGTTGTTTTATTCCTCAAACACATTTAATTAAGGTGTATAACAGTTTGTTACGTACAAAGAGTATTACATATGCCTTAAAAAAAAAACAATGAGCTACACAATTTGAATGTTATTAACCTTCAAACGTAACACCAATAATTAATGGTACAAAACTTCAACTATTACATACTGAAGGCTGCAAAAGAGAATGTCCACAACAAATTACTGCAGCATGTTACAAAACAATAACCTTTTTAGTTTGGTTATTAAACATATTCACCAAATCCCTTCACACAAAAAAAAGACGTGTGTAAAAATATCCAATCGAACTTGGTAACTTTTTTTTTATATGGAGTTTAATGAATAAACACGCGACTTGTTAAAATTTATCTAGATAATGTGTAAATTACATAATGCAAACCTTAGGTAAAAAGTATATAGCTTTTTAGGATAACACATGGTGTTTTACATTTTATGCAATATACCTTTCATTTTTTGTCTATTGTAAAGCAGCACTATATTACCAATGAACTTAGGAATTTTTCACAAAAACAATGTGAAAAGTCTTAAAATATTTGAAGACGCCATTAATTATAAAATGGTAGAAGTACAAACATAAACATAAAGCCAAAAACGAACGGTGAACCAGAAACATAAAAAAAATGTGTTCTGGAAAAATATATATAATGTACTAAAAAAAAATATTTTAAATTAAAAAAAGCATACAAATTGTGATAAAACGTTTGTCGGCCGATACAAATTTGTTATAAGCCTAAAAATGATGATTGGACGCCATTTACAACAAGAGTTTTTTTGGGATAAGAAGGAAGCCATGAAAGCAATGAATATTTCGTAAGTTATAGTTTTATAAAAAAATAATTATAATAGTAAATGTTTTTTATTTTATTTTATAATTTAAAAATAATATGTAATACCTATATTTTATAATTTAAATAAATAAAAATAATTAAAAACATAAAGGCGTCTTTCTTTTTTATGGAAAACCCAAAAAATCATAGGTAATTTTAAGCACTTTTCTAGTAAAAAATAATCAATTATAAATGGTAGTTTCAATTAAATAATTTGGGTAATTTATTTATATTTTTTGCTCAATTTTCCGTTTCCTTAAATGGCAATATTACCTAAGGTTTTTTGCTTATATATTCCTTGTTTTTGTTCATAAACGTTTTCCTAAGGGAATTGAGTATTTTATGCTTTTAACTTGGATAGTGGTCTGGTACACACTTTCCTTAGGTATTTTATACCCCAATTTTGTTTAAATTCACCCTTTTTATTTTTTGCGTGTTGGATTTTAATAAAATTAAACATCTTAGCGTCCAACCTGAATCAAATTGCGTCGCGTAAGGCGTAACGCCCAATAATTTTTCGTTTCTAATATTTAAATGTGACGTACCTAAATCAAACGGACGTAAAAATTTAAAATTTGATGTGTTTGTTTTTGTTTTTTTTTACGTCTTGCGCGACGCAATTTGATTCAGGTTCGACCCTTAAATATGTAAAGAAATCTGCGTTTTTTATTTTTAAAATTTACCACATGATTCTGAGATACATATAAATTTTAAAGGACAATATTAGAATCTGCATGTATGTATGTATATAGATTAGAATGAAACCAGTTTATTGGATTTAAATGCAATTGAAGGAAATACCTTCATATACTCATGTTATACTTTTGGTGGTTGTAGATAAACCTTAAAAAGTCTAAAGAGACAACTTTGGTTGGTATTTCTAAAGCAAAGAATTCTTTGTGCTAACACTGCCATTCATACACTTCTATTTGTTATGGAGGTTTTTGTTGGATAATTTTCAATAATTTATAATGTACATATTTTTTTTTTCAAATGTCAATTTATTTAAAAGTGGTGTCTAATTTTATAAAAATCAAAAGTGATGCCAAATCAAATAAGTTAAGCGGTTATGTTGTTTTATTTGAAGCGGATTATCTAAGCGTTCATAGGTATCGACAAAAACACCACTATTGTACATAATATTGCGTCGTCTGTAGGTACCTTTAGGAGTGAGTGAAACAATAAAAACCGATCTGGCATCTATTTGTCTTATGGAGCGTTATATTAGTTTTCTCTTTCTAACCTAATTCGTAGAATAATTTAAAAAAATTAACCATATGGTTCAAGACTACTTTTTTGACACCACCAAGTTTGTCCACCCAAGCACAAAATATCGGAACTTGATTTCACAAAATTTTACAAAACCCTGGGTAACAAATTTTTAGCAGCAGGAGACTACAATGCCAAGCACACTCACTAAGGATCGAGACTCATTTCTCCCAAAGGAAGACAGCTGCTAAAAGCTATAACTTCCAGCCAGCTCGACGTATTGTCTGGAGGTCAGCCAACTTATTGGCCTTCAGACCTTAATAAGATTCCCGATCTCATTGACTTCGCAGTAATAAAAAATATTAAACGTGAACAAATTTCGATAGCATCGTCGCTCGAATTATCATCTGACCATGCCCCAACGATTCTGACACTGTCTCATAAGGAACCAATTTCAGTCCATAACCATCTCCCAAACAAAAACACGAATTGGTTAAACTACAAAAAATACGTTAGTTCACACTTATCACAAAACATCTCACTAAAAACTGAGGCAGAAATTCAGTCAGCAATATTGCTCTTCTCAGAAACAATAACTGCTGCAGTTAAAGTATCTACTCCAGCCCCAAAGCCCACTAAAAATAAAGGGTACATGTGCCCATCAAAAATACAAAATCTAGTTCAAGAAAAACGACATCTTAGAAGACAATGGCAACTTCACCGCTCTCCAATCCTGAAAAGCCAGCTTAAAATCTGCCAAAAAGCACTACATAAAGCATTGGAAGAAAATAAAAACGCATCACTGAATCTTTATTTACAGGGCCTAGATCCAACAGATAAAACGGATTACAGTCTTTGGAAAGCAACAAAACAACTGAAAAGACCCATACCCTACGAATCTCCTCTACGTCTTAGTGACGGAAATTGGGCGAGAAGTCACTGCGATAAAGCCAACGCTTTTGCCGATCATTTAGAAGAGGTATTTACACCTAACATCACTATGTCGGACATACAAATTCCTCAAATAAATGACATATTAGTTTCTCCCATGAAACTTAGATTCTCTAATATAACAACAATTGTAAAAAATCTCAACACTAAAAAATCCCCTGGTATAGACTCAATAACATCTAAAATGATCTGCGAATTGCCTTACAGTGCACTACGACTTATCCTGTTCATCTTTAATGGTATCCTACGCATAGGTTTTTTTCCTCCGTCCTGGAAATCGTCAGAAATTATAATGATTCCCAAACCGGGAAAAGATCCTAGTATGGTCACCTCATATAGACCAATCAGCTTACTTTCCATCCTATCAAAGTTGTTTGAAAAAGTATTCCTGCTGGCACTGACACCACACCTTAATGACCAACAATTAATTCCCGCACATCAGTTCGGATTTCGGACCATAACACCATTGAACAAGTACATCGTATAGTAACTCAAATTAGAAAGGCATTTGAAGAAAAACTTTACTGCTCTTCATTATTTATTGACATCTCACAGGCCTTTGATAAAGTCTGGCACAAGGGGCTTATATATAAAATAGTTTAATCCTTACCGCAAAATACCCATACATTACTCCAAAGTTACCTGACAGACAGATCATTTGTAGTCAAATATAAAAGCTACACTACAAGCTCTCGAAATATCTCAGCTGGGGTTCCTCAAGGCAGTATACTTGGTCCCATGATGTATATTCTTTATACAGCAGATATGCCAACAAATTCTCAAACTCATACCTCAACTTTTGCAGACGATACAGCATTTATGAGCACTCACAAAGATCCTAAAATTGCCTCCTCCAACCTACAGTCTCATATTCATGAGCTGGAATCATGGCTTAACAAATGGAAGATAAAAGTTAATCCAGCTAAGTGTGCACATGTGACTTTTACACTGCGAAGAGAAAACTGCCCCACAGTTACAATAAATAACACCAGAATACCTGAAAAACTCCATATTAAATACCTAGGAATCCACCTTGATCGCCGTCTCACATGGTCCAAACATATTGACTCGAAAACAACGCAACTAAAACTCAAAACTGCCCAACTTGGATGGCTTCTAAACTCCTCATCTTCGCTTAGTTTAGAATGCAAAACTCTTCTCTACAAAACCATTCTCAAGCCAATATGGACCTATGGAATCCAACTATGGGGAACAGCATACACTTCCAATATTGCAAAGTTACAAAGAAGACAGTCTAAAATATTAAGATACATAACAGGCGACCCCTGGTTCATTCGTAACGACAACATACATAAAGACCTCAATATCCCGTCAGTTCGCGATGAAATAGCAAAATATTGTTCTAAATATATATCCAAACTAGCATCTCACCCTAATCCCCTAGCACAGAACCTACTCTCGTTTAGAGGCCACTCACGGCTAAAGAGGGTAGACACCTTGGCCATAGCACAAAGCTAAAACATGTTTAATGTTCTCAATATGGTCTTCTATTGCACTGGCAATAGAATCATAAATCAAAAATAGTTTTTAAGATTTTATTACTTATTGTTATTTTCTACTAAGAAAGATCCAATAAACAAATTAAAAGTTGAAAAAAAAAAAAAAAAAAAAAAAAAAACAAGTTTTACCGTCTGTGACACAGCATCATTAAAATAACACTGTGTTCCTTGTTATCCGCTCTTGGCCGGAACTTTAAATTTTAATATACTTTCAATTAAAAGGTGTAATGTTTATGTGCATTTTCGTAATTGATATTATTTTTTTTTTATTTTCTGTGTATCCCAGTAATTTAATTTATAACTTACGTTTTAAAGCTTCGTTTTCTATTTGTTTATCATCAGTAGAAACCCAAACATTGGCAAACATTCCTGATTTCTTTACAGTTCTGATAGTACGAGCAAGAATAGACATTCCATTAAACTGCAATAAATTTTTGTTTGGAATACCTTTAGATCCTCCTCGAGCTAGGATAATAGCGTGTATATCATTTACTGTGCTGAAAATTTGTTAAAATCCATATTTTTTTGTGTCTTACTATAGAATAATAAATAACTTGCCAGCATCTATTCTCCAATATTAATAATAGAAATTCAAACCCAATTATCAAGAAGCGGACGTTCATTTTATTCATTACAAACTCACTTATACTTAACACACAACTGATGATATACCTAAACAATTTATCCAATATGTAGTGACTTATCTCTGTTACTAATTTATACATAAACAAGTAGAAACTTAATTCGACTTGGTCGAATCCGTGAATACCCTCCACAATGCCCTTTTAAATGGTTCCCTTCCCGACTAAACAAGTTTAGATACAGTAACATATTATTTAATATATTTATATATGGCCATTGGCCACACACCATAGAAAAAAATAGAAGTGAAACAGAGTCGCATTTCGCTTGAAAAAGTATTAGTGACAGCACATTATGTAACTTTTGACGTTTAATAAAAAAAATACAACATAAAAGAGAACAACAACAAATCAAACAACAAAAGAGAAAAAAAAAGTTTTTAAACAATCAATTATTATTACACTGTGTGTAATTTTTTAAGTCATGGCAAAATAACCATATACGGACACCACTACGTGATAAAAGACTAAAAAAAAAGACCCGTGTCTCCCAATTTTTCCCAAAGTCATGCACTTTTTTTTATGGGCCGCCAAAGATTTGGGGCCTCGGTATCATTTTCGCAAAAAAGTGATATTTTTCTCGGGCTCATATCTTGCAAACCGTTCAGAATTTCGATTTACTCTCTAAGGCAAAGTTGTAGCTCTTGTCATAAAGAACAAAAATTGCGAACATATAAAATCAAAAAAACTTCACCTTCCAGATCAAAATCGCAAAAAACTTAAAAAAATCCGATTTTTTTAACCTTTTTTCCCGTGTTCAGGTCCATAGGTAGCAAACCGTTCAAAATTCAAGGAAACAATCAACTACAAAAATTTACTTAAGATCTCAATAAACAAATTTCTAGAACACATAAACTTCCTAGAGATGATTCTTAACACTGTAGGTAGCGCGCAAATGTGAAAAATTTGCCGAAAATTTTTTAATTTCATTTTTTTTACCTTTTTTCTCCTGTTCAGGTCCATAGGTAGCAAACCGTTCAAAATTCAAGGAAACAATCAACTACAAAAATTTACCTAAGATCTCAATAAACAAATTTCTAGAACATATAAACTTCCTGGGAATAATTCTTAACACCGTTTAGGTAGCGCTTAGGTAGCCGCATAAGTGAAAAAAGTGACGCGGTGAAAGTTATATAAAGTGCTACAACCATAGGGGTGAAACAAAAGAGTTTCACACATGTGTATGTATTAGTGGCAGCACGCGCATGTAACTTTTGACGTTTCATACAAAACATAAACAAAGAACGAAAATACAGATGTAAAAGCTCACATGTACAGGCACACGTATTCTAGGCAGAGAAGCTAATTTAGTAGTATTTTGAATGCGTCCATATTGAAAGTACCAAAATAAGCACTCGTGTTGCATGTCCATGTGGTCTGTGGCTACAACATAATTCGTACACAACAGTGGCAACTGACAGTTTCAGTATGCAGTGTGAAAAAATTTATTTATTTTGCTACGTTTGCGTTCATCAAACCAGAAAAAAAACATCTTCAAGATTTCAAAAGGAAAAGAATCTTTTAAATAGTGAATTCAAAAGAGCATATACATTGTTTTTCGACGAAGTGGACTTGACCGGTGAAATTACACACCTAATACAGTGTGTCGCCAATGTTATAACAATATCATGGCATGGTTGAGAGGAGGCAGAGGTACTATGAAGTATTGTAAGCCGGTAAACTGGATTAATCGCCCAGGTGATCATGATGCAACCAGTTGCTATGCATGCGTAAATTACACATGTCGTCTAAATCGACATGCTGAGAAGAACAAAATTTATAAAGCAACTGCAACACCCACACTACCAGTGCTTGCACCTGAAAATTTTGTATCACCAAGGCCGCCAACTCCAGATCGTACTACAGAATTTACAGCAATGAGTAGAGCAAGTGGTGTTACTTATAAAGATCCATTTGATACCGATTATGAGCCCCAACAGGGAAGAGATGGACCACAACTATTAACACAAATGGAAATGGATTTCATTGTAGCCATATTGGGATTATCGCAGCGACTTGCAATATTTTTGACAGCTTTTTTAAAGCAAAGAAAACTCACACATGCTAATGTTAACTCTACGGCGTACCGCAAACGACAAACTGAATTTCAGAGGCTCTACACTCTAAATGATGATAATTCGTTCGCTTACTTACTGCAACGATATAAAAGCTTTGCTGGTAAAAATGGGAATGAACTACATCGCTAGTGAGTGGAGATTATTTATTGATGGTTCTGTTTCAAGCTTGAAAGCAGTGTTGTTGCATGTGTCGAACCGAAAACCTTCCATTCCGCTAGCAATGGGTATAAACCAGTGACGGTCCGTGAAGTTGTCACTGGGTGTTCTCTAATTTATAAAAACAGAAAATTTAAGTATAAAATTCATGTTTTCATGGACCTAACGCATTCCCGAGATAGGTAAAGATGGGATGTTACTAGTTTTGTACATTTTTTAATGAGATGCAGCCTAAATTCTATTTTATTGTCATTTTGTTGCCTCACCACATCGACAATTAACAAAAAGCATTATTTCGCAAATAAATGGAGTACAAAAATTAATTTTGGATGCATGTCAACAAAAAAAATTAAAACTGAGGCTTTGTCTACCACGGGAACGTGTTACGTCCAGAAAAACATATTTTATATACATAAATTTTATATTTTAAATAAGTAGAGAACACCCAGTGACAACTTCACGGACCGTCACTGGTATCAACATGAAAGAAAGCTATGAAACATTGAAAGATATAATGGGAAAAATCTAATATTACGAAAATAAATGGAAGATTTGCTGTGATTTGAAGGTCATCAACATTTTGCAAGAGATCATCGATAAGGGCGGCTTCCCAAAATTCTTTTGTTTTCTTTGTAATTGGGATTCACGCTCACCTCTGAATCAATTCCAATATAATTCTTGGAGGCCAAGAGGAAGTGTGGATGAACAACTAGAACAACATAGACTGAAGAATGCACCTTTAATTGACAATACTCAAGACATCTTGCTGCCACCGCTCCACATAAAATTGGGAATTGTTAAAAAATTCATCGAAGTGGCCGTTGTAAATTGTCCAAACGCATTCGACTATATGAAAAGCGTTTTCCCAAAGCGTAGCGATGACAAAATTAAAAAAGGTATTGTAGTAAATTTAAAACGAATTTTTGTTCACCTAATTGTACTATTTACACTATGTTAATGTTTTCTTTTCTGTCTTTTCATTTAACAGGCTGTGTTTTCATTTAACAGGCGTACTTAATGGCCCTGACATTAGAAAGCTATTCAAGAGCAACTTTGATTCATCGCTTGATGAAAATCATTCAATGGCATGGATTTACCTTCAGCGTGTATGCACCAGAGTCTTGGGAGGGGATCGAGACGCGAAATCGGAAGCAAGAGAATGGGTGAAAGAAATGCTGCATTATTTTGAGATAATCGGCGCATCGATGACATTAAAGCTGCATTTTCTTCATTTTCATTTTGACGATTTTATCAAACAACTCCCTACCGAATCCGATGAGCAAGGAGAACGGTTTCACCAAACCACAATGCCCATGGAAAAACGGTACAAAGGCAAAAACCTCGACGCATTGCTTGCAGAGGTAATATTAATTTTATTGATGCATTGTTTTGCATTCCTTTTTTGACAACTTAAGAGAGCGCGATTTGCAAGTCCAGGGCCATCAACATTATAAACATAATACGAATACTTTTTTTTTATATTTTTGTAATAGATAGCATAGTATCTCAATGTTGAAGTAAATAAAAAACAAATGAAATTAAAAAACGGTGTTAAGAATAATTCCCAGGAAGTTTATATGTTCTAGAAATTTGTTTATTGAGATCTTAGGTAAATTTTTGTAGTTGATTGTTTCCTTGAATTTTGAACGGTTTGCTACCTATGGACCTGAACAGGAGAAAAAAGGTTAAAAAAATGAAATTAAAAAATTTTCGCAAAATTTTCACTTTTGCGCGCTACATAAACAGTGTTAAGAATCATCTCTAGGAAGTTTATGTGTTCTAGAAATTTGTTTATTGAGATCTTAGGTAAATTTTTGTAGTTGATTGTTTCCTTGAATTTTGAACGGTTTGCTACCTATGGACCTGAACACGGGAAAAAGGTAAAAAAAAATCGAATTTTTTTAAGTTTTTTGCGATTTTGATCTGGAAGGTGAAGTTTTTTTGATTTTATATGTTCGCAATTTTTGTTCTTTATGACAAGAGCTACAACTTTGCCTCAGAGAGTAAATCGAAATTCTGAACGGTTTGCAAGATATGAGCCTGAGAAAATGATCACTTTTTTGCGAAAATGATACCGAGGCCCCAAATCTTTGGCGGCCCATAAAAAAAAGTGCATGACTTTGGGAAAAATTGGGAGACACGGTTTTTTTTTTTAGTCTTTTATCACGTAGTGGTGTCCGTATATGGTTATTTTTTTTTTGTGTTGCACTGTGTATGCTACCATTAATGATACTCATTGTACATGATTAAAAAAAAAACATATAATTTACCTAAAAGGAAAACAACTAATTTCAAAAACGTTATATTAGTATATTTCCAAGTGAAATTTATAATTTAATATTGTCTTTACAATATTTTTCGTTGCAATTAAATACTTACATTATTTGTTATATGTATGTGTATCGTAAATAACCAATTATTATAAAATGAATTCAATTATTTATTTTTAAACTAAAGACAATATCAACAAACCATTACTTATTTATCTTTTTGTTAATTTTTTTGTTCCTATTGTAATTAATCGTAAGACCAATCTTACTCTATGGAGTTTTAGTCTGGCATAAGGCACTCGAAAAGGATGTGACGCTTAAAATGTTTCAGAAGCTTCAACGGCAAATGGGACGGAGTATCACTGGCGCTTTGAGAACAACATCAGCCGACTCTATCGACACTTTATTGCACTTATTACCAATTGATCTCTTTGCTAAGGGCGAGGCTTACAAAGCTTGCCTCAGACTCAAAGAGTAAAATTGGTTCAAGTATCGCAACTTTGGACACAGTAACATTGCTAATATGGACCGTATTGACTTTGACTACACAGTGCCCAAACTATTTTTCGACCGGAAATATGAAGTTAGATTTCCGGATCGAGAATTCCGGTCGACCTGGCAGGGCCCTCCTGCGAACTCAATAAATATCTTAACTGATGGATCGAAGCAATCGCATGGTGTTGGAGCTGGTTTCACGATACTGGACTCGAGTATCTTTCAGGCTGAGATAGGTGCTATATCAAAAGCTGTGGAATATATAGCAAAGGAAAAAGGTGCCACCCTTAATTTCTACGTGGATAGTCAAGCTGCTCTAAAGGCACTCTTGAGCTACCAAATTAAATCGAAAACGGTTTTAAAGTGTTACGAGAATTTAAAACAACTTTGCTTAAATAATGAAGTTACCTTATTATGGGTACCAGGGCACGAAGGAATAGAAGGAAACGAGAAAGCAGATGAACTCGCGAAACTTGGAGCAGATGGCATAGGTACCACCATAATGCTTTCACCGCCACTCCAGCATTTCAAACTAAAACGAAATACCCTTACTGTCGCCAAAGCAAATCGAAGATGGAAGGAACTTGGGACAAGTCGTATAAGCAGAATTTTATGGCCACGCTATGATTTAGGAAGAACTAAATTCTTACTTACACTTACGAGAATAGAATGTCGTATGTTGACAGGTTTAATAACGGGACACTGTCTTGTCGGAAAACATGCCAAGAACATGAATCTTATTACGGACGCAAACTGTAAAAGGTGCGAGACACCAGACGTCGAAGAGACCATTGAACACATCCTGTGTCACTGCCCGGCTTTGGCACGAACTCGACTATCAATTATAGGAAGTTCACAATTCGAGACTTTGGAGGAAATTACGAGGATAGACCTGAAGAGCTTGAAACAATTCGCAATGAAGGTCAATGTATTTAGTTTACATCGATAAGCGGAAAAAGTTTTGTGGTATCGCTATGGACCAATTGGTCTATGCGGAGTGCCCATCTGGCACCGCCACCCTAACCTAACCTAACCTATTGTAATTAAATAACATTTTTAAAAACAGATCATTGAAAATTTTTTTCTAAAATAAATAATAAGTAACAAAAAAAAACTTTTTTTCTTGTTTATATAATACAAAATTTTAAGAATAATAATTTATTTCATTTTAGCTCGTTTAATGTTGGTTATTTCACAACTATTTTTTTTTGTCTTTTTTTAAGGTTTTATTGTTAATTTTATAAAAGGATCTTTAAAATAATACTTTTGAAAAAGACAAAAAAAGTAGGGGAAAAGCCGACATTAAACAGGCTTAATTTAATGAAAGAATATGGGGGATATTATGAATTATTTCATTTCAAAAATAAAAAGTATCATTTATATGATGAAAATATTTAATTTCATAAATAAAAAGTTGCATTTATTTAATGAAAATATTTCATAAGAATTAAATATTTTGAACACGAAATTAATTACTTTTTTTCATTAAAGCTATGTACAATTTTCATAAAATACAATTTTTATTTTGTATGAACAAATTTCATTAATTTCATGAAACTTTTTCATACAATTATTTTTTATGATACCTATTTCTTTGTGTATAAAAAGGAAGTGAGTATTAATTAAAACAAAACCTTTTTATTTTGTACGAGTGGTTGTAAGTCACTCGCTGAATATCTTTATGATACTCGGTTGAGTATTTCTGGAATACTGAATACTGATTTATAAAATATAAAAATATAAAAAACACAATTTTCGGGGCGAAATGCAAAAAAAAGGCACATTTTTTGCCAGAAAAGAAAACACCATTAGTTTTTCCCCATTTTTTCTTATAAAACTCTACTGTCGAGTCTGTATTTAGTCTGTGGTTATACCCTGTTCTCACGAGCATCTAAAAACGGTTTTAAACGACATTTGTTTTAATTAAAAAAAAGTGTTCACACGTAATTTCACTCGTTTTATTTTGGTTTTTATGTTTTTATTTTGACATTTGCATTATCAGCTGATAAATATGTACACATTTCAACAACAAACGAAATTAAAATATTAAAATTATATTCATTAATTATACATATAACTGTTTATAATGTTCAAGAATTGTTTAAAGATAAAAATAGCACGATATTTTTTTGTATTATTTACATTTTAGTAATAAACAATGTTGCCAATATTAATAAAATGCTTTAAAAACGCTGAACATTCAGAAATACTCAATTCAACCCCTGGAATTCCGCTCGTTTTAAATCGTTTTAATTTTAAAACGAGCTAAAAACATTTTTATTTTGACATATTACAACAAAAAAATGTATGGTAAAACGAGTCATAAAAATGGTTTTTAAGCATAAAACGAAAAATGTTGCTAAAAATGGTGAGAACAGGGTATTAGTCTCCTATCCAATTTTGTGTGACAGTGTTTTATGTTGTGAAAATGTTGTGTTAATTTTTTGTATACTTTTTTGTAATTTATTTAAGATCCTGAAGATGTCATCCGTCGGATGACGAAATATCGAATAATAAAATAAATAATTGAATAAATAAAATTTATTGGAAACTAAGGAAACTTTTGCGCGCTACATAAACAGTGTTAAGAATCATCTCTAGGAAGTTTATGTGTTCTAGAAATTTGTTTATTGAGATCTTAGGTAAATTTTTGTAGTTGATTGTTTCCTTGAATTTTGAACGGTTTGCTACCTATGGACCTGAACACGGGAAAAAGGTAAAAAAAAATCGAATTTTTTTAAGTTTTTTGCGATTTTGATCTGGAAGGTGAAGTTTTTTTGATTTTATATGTTCGCAATTTTTGTTCTTTATGACAAGAGCTACAACTTTGCCTCAGAGAGTAAATCGAAATTCTGAACGGTTTGCAAGATATGAGCCTGAGAAAATGATCACTTTTTTGCGAAAATGATACCGAGGCCCCAAATCTTTGGCGGCCCATAAAAAAAAGTGCATGACTTTGGGAAAAATTGGGAGACACGGTTTTTTTTTTTAGTCTTTTATCACGTAGTGGTGTCCGTATATGGTTATTTTTTTTTTGTGTTGCACTGTGTATGCTACCATTAATGATACTCATTGTACATGATTAAAAAAAAAACATATAATTTACCTAAAAGGAAAACAACTAATTTCAAAAACGTTATATTAGTATATTTCCAAGTGAAATTTATAATTTAATATTGTCTTTACAATATTTTTCGTTGCAATTAAATACTTACATTATTTGTTATATGTATGTGTATCGTAAATAACCAATTATTATAAAATGAATTCAATTATTTATTTTTAAACTAAAGACAATATCAACAAACCATTACTTATTTATCTTTTTGTTAATTTTTTTGTTCCTATTGTAATTAATCGTAAGACCAATCTTACTCTATGGAGTTTTAGTCTGGCATAAGGCACTCGAAAAGGATGTGACGCTTAAAATGTTTCAGAAGCTTCAACGGCAAATGGGACGGAGTATCACTGGCGCTTTGAGAACAACATCAGCCGACTCTATCGACACTTTATTGCACTTATTACCAATTGATCTCTTTGCTAAGGGCGAGGCTTACAAAGCTTGCCTCAGACTCAAAGAGTAAAATTGGTTCAAGTATCGCAACTTTGGACACAGTAACATTGCTAATATGGACCGTATTGACTTTGACTACACAGTGCCCAAACTATTTTTCGACCGGAAATATGAAGTTAGATTTCCGGATCGAGAATTCCGGTCGACCTGGCAGGGCCCTCCTGCGAACTCAATAAATATCTTAACTGATGGATCGAAGCAATCGCATGGTGTTGGAGCTGGTTTCACGATACTGGACTCGAGTATCTTTCAGGCTGAGATAGGTGCTATATCAAAAGCTGTGGAATATATAGCAAAGGAAAAAGGTGCCACCCTTAATTTCTACGTGGATAGTCAAGCTGCTCTAAAGGCACTCTTGAGCTACCAAATTAAATCGAAAACGGTTTTAAAGTGTTACGAGAATTTAAAACAACTTTGCTTAAATAATGAAGTTACCTTATTATGGGTACCAGGGCACGAAGGAATAGAAGGAAACGAGAAAGCAGATGAACTCGCGAAACTTGGAGCAGATGGCATAGGTACCACCATAATGCTTTCACCGCCACTCCAGCATTTCAAACTAAAACGAAATACCCTTACTGTCGCCAAAGCAAATCGAAGATGGAAGGAACTTGGGACAAGTCGTATAAGCAGAATTTTATGGCCACGCTATGATTTAGGAAGAACTAAATTCTTACTTACACTTACGAGAATAGAATGTCGTATGTTGACAGGTTTAATAACGGGACACTGTCTTGTCGGAAAACATGCCAAGAACATGAATCTTATTACGGACGCAAACTGTAAAAGGTGCGAGACACCAGACGTCGAAGAGACCATTGAACACATCCTGTGTCACTGCCCGGCTTTGGCACGAACTCGACTATCAATTATAGGAAGTTCACAATTCGAGACTTTGGAGGAAATTACGAGGATAGACCTGAAGAGCTTGAAACAATTCGCAATGAAGGTCAATGTATTTAGTTTACATCGATAAGCGGAAAAAGTTTTGTGGTATCGCTATGGACCAATTGGTCTATGCGGAGTGCCCATCTGGCACCGCCACCCTAACCTAACCTAACCTATTGTAATTAAATAACATTTTTAAAAACAGATCATTGAAAATTTTTTTCTAAAATAAATAATAAGTAACAAAAAAAAACTTTTTTTCTTGTTTATATAATACAAAATTTTAAGAATAATAATTTATTTCATTTTAGCTCGTTTAATGTTGGTTATTTCACAACTATTTTTTTTTTGTCTTTTTTTAAGGTTTTATTGTTAATTTTATAAAAGGATCTTTAAAATAATACTTTTGAAAAAGACAAAAAAAGTAGGGGAAAAGCCGACATTAAACAGGCTTAATTTAATGAAAGAATATGGGGGATATTATGAATTATTTCATTTCAAAAATAAAAAGTATCATTTATATGATGAAAATATTTAATTTCATAAATAAAAAGTTGCATTTATTTAATGAAAATATTTCATAAGAATTAAATATTTTGAACACGAAATTAATTACTTTTTTTCATTAAAGCTATGTACAATTTTCATAAAATACAATTTTTATTTTGTATGAACAAATTTCATTAATTTCATGAAACTTTTTCATACAATTATTTTTTATGATACCTATTTCATTGTGTATAAAAAGGAAGTGAGTATTAATTAAAACAAAACCTTTTTATTTTGTACGAGTGGTTGTAAGTCACTCGCTGAATATCTTTATGATACTCGGTTGAGTATTTCTGGAATACTGAATACTGATTTATAAAATATAAAAATATAAAAAACACAATTTTCGGGGCGAAATGCAAAAAAAAGGCACATTTTTTGCCAGAAAAGAAAACACCATTAGTTTTTCCCCATTTTTTCTTATAAAACTCTACTGTCGAGTCTGTATTTAGTCTGTGGTTATACCCTGTTCTCACGAGCATCTAAAAACGGTTTTAAACGACATTTGTTTTAATTAAAAAAAAGTGTTCACACGTAATTTCACTCGTTTTATTTTGGTTTTTATGTTTTTATTTTGACATTTGCAATATCAGCTGATAAATATGTACACATTTCAACAACAAACGAAATTAAAATATTAAAATTATATTCATTAATTATACATATAACTGTTTATAATGTTCAAGAATTGTTTAAAGATAAAAATAGCACGATATTTTTTTGTATTATTTACATTTTAGTAATAAACAATGTTGCCAATATTAATAAAATGCTTTAAAAACGCTGAACATTCAGAAATACTCAATTCAACCCCTGGAATTCCGCTCGTTTTAAATCGTTTTAATTTTAAAACGAGCTAAAAACATTTTTATTTTGACATATTACAACAAAAAAATGTATGGTAAAACGAGTCATAAAAATGGTTTTTAAGCATAAAACGAAAAATGTTGCTAAAAATGGTGAGAACAGGGTATTAGTCTCCTATCCAATTTTGTGTGACAGTGTTTTATGTTGTGAAAATGTTGTGTTAATTTTTTGTATACTTTTTTGTAATTTATTTAAGATCCTGAAGATGTCATCCGTCGGATGACGAAATATCGAATAATAAAATAAATAATTGAATAAATAAAATTTATTGGAAACTAAGGCCTCGAGCTTGATTATCAGTCTACTTATTGAAGAAAATTAAAAATTATAATAAAAAATACCACCCCTTAGGATAATATAAACTCCAGACAAGGAAAAACTCCGAATTTAATTAAAAATTATGTCTGCGTGTTTTGCAATCACGCAAAAACGGCTAAGCCGAATCTGTCACTAAGATAGCACTAACCGAGCGGGAAATGTAGGGCATATAATAGGGCGGCAAAGGGGTATAAAAATTACACTTCTTTTTTTATTAAATAAAAAGTTATTTCTTCCTCTTCCGCAATCACACAAAAAGTGCTAAACCGATTTCAATTAAATTTGCAGCACAGATAGTACTAACCGAGGACGCAAGTTGGAACTTTAGGCAATATTAATCCACAATTCGATAAAGATGCCTAAATAACAAATCTGCTTTGTAATATACTTAGCGTTACGTCTGTCCGTTTCGCAATCACGCAAAAATGGCTGAACCGATTTTGTTGAGATTTCTCTATAGATAATGCTTACCGCGAGTGAAACTAAAGGCTACTAGCTGGCCCAGCAGCGCGGACCGGGTCCAGCTAGTCTTAAACTAAATATTAAAAAATTTATTTTCAAATCAATGTTTTGAATTTAATATCGAATTTCAATGTTTTTCTTGTCTTAAATTCTGCTCTCTACCAAAAACTTTTGGTTTTGCTGTTATTTTTTTTTTTTTTTGGTGCAGCAGTTTCCTGCTGATGTATTGTAAAGAAACAATAAATATGACGTCAATTTAAAAAAATGCAACTCTGTTATTAAAAAAGCGTAATAAACAGTTACCACAGTACCTTTTTCACTGCCACATTTTTTCTAGGGAAGTTTTTCGGTATATTAAAAAAATACATAATGGTTAAAAACAAAGAAAAACCACAAAAAATTCAGATGAGTATAAAAGTTCTTTTACCGTCTTGGAAAATATTTGCTCATATATTATTTTCTTTAAGATGTACAAAAGCGTCGAAAAACCATCCTCTGGCGTTATTTTTGACGTTGGGAGGTCACTGTAAAATTTGTAAATCCAACGCCTTGCCGGCGTCAGAAAATAGCGTCGCCAGACCGTACTCCGACGTTATCATTTAGTCGTTGGGGAGACGTTGTAAATTTGTATAGCCGACGTTATGCCAGCGTTTGGGCCACTGTCACCAACGCTTTGCCGACACTGACCCGATTGTATTTTTCTGACTGGGCAACTGACTTTGTAGTTGAAAACAACTAACTACTGTAAAATACACAAATAACTAACATGTAGTAACTTACATAATTTTCTGAGTGTTGAATACATGTATTTGTTGACAAAGTACGACTTGTAAACATGTATTGTGTGGTGAATTCATATCGACAACGTACCTGTGAGAAATTAGAAAAAGATAGCAAACAATAATTTTTTCTTTCACCTTCGCCTCTATGCTTCTCTATGGCCTCTTCACTAGAATGGAGTGTATAATAAAAAATATATAATAAATTTTATTTGACATTTCAATTTTAAAAGTTACCACAGAGTTGTTTTTTACTAGGGGAATTCTCTCTCGTCTAATCACGCCTTTATAAAATAGTATCTTATTTTGTATAGATCTTACACCTTCTTTATGATCTGAGCCAGCTTATTAATAATTACAACAACCAGCATTTACTGATTATAATCAAGTTATTTGAAGGAAGAACAAGCACTATTCCTCTCTTTGGCCTGTGAGCTCTTTAAATTTAATACCTTCATCAAGTGTTTTTATGTCTTTTCGCGTGGTTTGGTTGTGTCGTCGCAAAAAGCAAATTTGTATATTCCTTTGGGAATTTGCTTTTAAAAAGTGTTACATGAATATTTTTGGATTTTTATAGGGCTATTCTAAAATTTTATTATTATAATAAGTGCTATTCATTAGCAACCCAGAATTTTATTATAGATACCAAAAATTTCATCTCTAAAAAAAGCTTTATCAACTTTTAGTTGTTATAAAACAATTTAATTTGAAATTGGAATTTAGACAACAAAATTTTATAAGCTGTATGGATAAGATGTTAGTTTTGATATTTTGTTTTTTTTTGGGGGCATGGGTTCAAATCCCACCCATTTCTAAAGGCGCGTTTAGACGGGAGAGAAAACTCCTAGATTTAAAGTAAAACACAACTCTGTGGTAATATACTTTTGACTTTGTGTCAAATCTTATTTCTTTAATACTTGTTCTTGCTTACCATTTTCATAATATTATTATTTGTTTTCGCACATTTAGTCAATAATTTGTAGATTTGAAACCAAATTAAAATAAATAACAAATATATAATAAAAATTTATTTGACATTCCAATTTTAAAAGTTACCACAGAGTTGTTTTTTACTTTAAATCTAGGGGAATTCCCTCTCGTCTAATCACGCCTTAACAAATATTTTTTTTGCCAATTTTAATTTTTTTTATTACAAATATTATAACGCAGTTTTTTAATTTTTAAATTTAGCAATTTTTAAAAGATGCAAAAAATGCGATTTTTGCATCTTTACACTCAAAAAATTATGTTAGTAAAATTAACTGAAAATTTCAGTTAAAATAACTACTTTGTAAGTTGTTTTGGGGTCAACTACTTTTTCAGTTAAATTAACTAACAATGTTAGTTATTTTAACTGACAAAAAACAACTGACTTATGTAGTAAAAACTACTTACATTTGTGGTTAAAACAACTAAAATGTAGTAAAAATAATCAATACATAATTTTTTTTTAAAAAAAATTTTCAGAAAAAAATTGAAGATCAAATTTTTTCCAAGTTTTTTTTTTTTAAGTTGTGAAAAATAAAAAAAAATATTTTTTGGAAAAAAAACTTTGAAAATTTTTCAGAGACAAAAAAAAAATAAAATTAACTACTTTAAATAACTGTTACTACATCACAGTACTTTTTTGTTAGTTGTTCAAAAAAACGACTTAAAATAACTAACAGAATAGTTGTTTCAAATTTTTCATACAAAAACAACTGACTTTGTAGTTGAAAACAACTAACTACTGTAAAATATACGAATAACTAACATGTAGTAACTTACGTTATTTTCTGAGTGTACCAAAGACATATTAAAGAAGACGTACTGCTGGATGAACCCTCTGGAAATAAGCTCACACGGTATAATATTTGCCGTCGTTTGCTTTGATAAATTCATTCGCTTTCCAAAATTTCACTAATACACACTCGTATTTCCACCAAAATCACTAATACCTTCACGTTTTTCGTATTTAGAATTGCGTAGAAACAAATATAATTGACAAATGTTCCTGAAAGTTACCTTACTTGTATTTTAGTGAATGGGCAAGTCCTGGAACGACTGGACACTAGGGATATTACTTTTTTTTGAGCGCAAAATACCACTCCAGTACCATCTGGGGAATGTTTTTCTAATAACAAAAAACTGTTTTTTAGGTTGATTCGGTGAAAAAAGTTTCCGCACCGAAAGAGATTTCTAAAGTGCTTTAAATTTTTATTTATATTTTTTTAAAAATTATGATTTTTTAAATATCGCAATTTGATCAAAATTTTGCATTAGACTTATGAAAAATAGTTCGGTATTGAAGTTTATATAAGAATTTTAACAAAAAATAACTTATTTAAGACACTTTTTTGCATGCAAAAAAAAATGCAATAAATTTTGTAATAATATGTTTCTTATTTTTGACTACAATTGCGACCAAATACGGAATTTTGACGAAAACAAAATGTTGGGTTCTTGTTATAGATGACAAAATATTGATATGTATTTTTCAGTCTATAACAAATTTTGATGTTACACTCAAAAAATTATGTTAGTAAAATCAACTGAAAAAGTCAGTTAAAATAACTACTTTGTAAGTTGTTTTGGGGTCAACTACTTTTTCAGTTAAATCAACTAAAAATGTTAGTTATTTTAACTGACAAAAAACAATTGACTTATGTAGTAAAAACTACTTACATTTGTAGTCAAAACAACTAAAATGTAGTAAAAATAAAACAGGCTTCGTATTTGCTCACTCTTTTTCTTTCAGTTTCATGAAACTCTAAAATGAAAATAAAAATTGTATATCTCACTCATGCACTATGAAATAATTTGATTGTTTTCATTTTTCGTTGCTTGTGTGTGTGCAGTGAAAGAAGAAGTAATCAAACGAGAATTGAATGAATGAAACTTTTAAATAATTTTCATTCTCTTTTTAGGCAAATGAGACTTTCATTTCGTGAGAATTTTTATTTTATTTTCAGTCTCACGAAAATAAAATGAAAGTTAGTTTCAGCGTATTTCAGTTTCATGTACACGGATGAAATATTTTTTTCTTTTATTCAATAGTTATTCAATAGTTTACGATTTTGGTTGTGCCGAAGCTAATTTTTCAAAAAAGTTTAATATTTTAAAAAAAGTCAAATTTTTTTAAAAAACTTCAGTTTTTCAAAAAAAAAAGCTAAACTTTTCAAAAAAAAAATAATTTTTTAAAAAAGTTGATTTTTTCAAAGAAAGTTGATTTTTTAAAAAAAAAGTTAATTTTTTCAAAAAAATTTAATTTTTCAAAAAAGTTGAAATTTTAAAAAAAAAATTCAGTTTAAAAAAAAAAAAGCTGAATTTTTCAAAAAAAAAAAAATATTTTTTAAAAAAGTTGATTTTTAAAAAAAAAAAAATTAGTTTTTTTTAAAACTTTAGTTTTTGAAAAAAAGTTGATTTTTTTCAAAAAAAAAATTGATTTTTTCAAAGAAAGTTGATTTTTTAAAAAAAGTTAATTTTTTCAAAAAAGTTGAAATTTTTAAAAAAAGTTGAAATTTTTAAAAAAACTTCAGTTTTTCAAAAAAAAAGCTGAATTTTTAAAAAAAAAAAATAATTTTTTAAAAAAGTTGATTTTTTCAAAAAAAGTTGATTTTTTCAAAAAAATTTAATTTTTCTAAAAAAAGTTAATTTTTTCAAAAAAATTTAATTTTTCAAAAAAGTTGAAGTTTTTAAAATAAGTTCAAATTTATAAAAAAGTTGATTTTTTTAAAAAAAAATTTAGTTTTTTGAAAAACTTTAATTTTTCAAAAAAAGTTTATTTTTAAAAAAAAGTTGATTTTTTCAAAAAAAATTTAATTTTTCAAAAAAAAAATTTAATTTTTTAAAAAAATCCTTTTAGCGATCCCAATTTAATATTTTCTTTGTTAGATTTTTAAATTGCGAATAACTTCTTAAATAATCAAAATACAAGCAAAAGAACGTTAATTTGGTATTTTAATTATATCTCAAAAAATAATCGATGTAGAGCAAAATGGATGATATTTTTGTCACTTTCACCCCTGCGTAACCCCTTTAGCGGTTCCAGATCAAATTTTTCTTTGCTAGATTTTTAAATTGCGAATAACTTCTTAAATAATCAAAATACAAGCAAAAGAACGTTAATTTGGTATTTTATTTATATCTCAAAAAATAATCGATGAAGAGCAAAATGGATGATATTTTTGTCATTTTTACTCCTGCGTTACCCTTTTAGCGATCCCAATTTAATTTTTTCTTAGATTTTTAATTTGCGAATAACTTCTTAAATAATTATAATACAAGCAAAAGAACGTTAATTTGGTATTTTATTTATATCTCAAAAAGTAATCGATGTAGAGCAAAATGGATGATATTTTTGTCACTTTCACCCCTGCGTAACCCCTTTAGCGGTTCCAGATCAAATTTTTTTTGTTAGATTTTTAAATTGCGAATAACTTCTTAAATAATCAAAATACAAGCAAACGAACGTTAATTTGGTATTTTAATTATATCTCAAAAAATAATCGATGTAGAGCAAAATGGATGATATTTTTGTCACTTTCACCCCTGCGTAGTAACCCCTTTAGCGGTTCCAGATCAAATTTTTCTTTGTTAGATTTTTAAATTGCGAATAACTTCTTAAATAATTATAATACAAGCAAAAGAACGTTAATTTTAGAGTTTCATGAAACTGAAAGAAAATGAGTGAGCAAATACGAAGCCTGATTGTTAGTGAACAGAAAGAATTAAAAACGAATTTCAATTACGAAAAACGTGGTGTCAATCGATTTTTAGATTGAAACTTTAATTTTTCCAAAAAATTTGATTTTTTCAAAAAAAGTTGATTTTTGAAAAATTCAGCTTTTTTTTGAAAAACTGAAGTTTTTTAAAAAAATTTCAATTTTTTTAAAAATATAACTTATTTAACATTTTTTTTTTTTTAATTAAACTTTTTTTTAAAAATTTCAACTTTTTTTCAACTAACATTTTTTTTTTTTAAATTAAACTTTTTTTTTAAAAATTTCAACTTTTTTTCAACTAAAAAAAGTTAAAATTTTTAAAAAAAAGTTTAATTAAAAAAAAAAAAATGTTAAATAAGTTATATTTTTAAAAAAATTGAAATTTTTTAAAAAACTTCAGTTTTTCAAAAAAAAGCTGAATTTTTCAAAAATCAACTTTTTTTGGAAAAATTAAAGTTTCAATCTAAAAATCGATTGACACCACGTTTTTCGTAATTGAAATTCGTTTTTAATTCTTTCTGTTCACTAACAATCAGGCTTCGTATTTGCTCACTCATTTTCTTTCAGTTTCATGAAACTCTAAAATTAACGTTCTTTTGCTTGTATTATAATTATTTAAGAAGTTATTCGCAATTTAAAAATCTAACAAAGAAAAATTTGATCTGGAACCGCTAAAGGGGTTACTACGCAGGGGTGAAAGTGACAAAAATATCATCCATTTTGCTCTACATCGATTATTTTTTGAGATATAATTAAAATACCAAATTAACGTTCGTTTGCTTGTATTTTGATTATTTAAGAAGTTATTCGCAATTTAAAAATCTAACAAAAAAAAAATTGATCTGGAACCGCTAAAGGGGTTACGCAGGGGTGAAAGTGACAAAAATATCATCCATTTTGCTCTACATCGATTACTTTTTGAGATATAATTAAAATACCAAACTAACGTTCTTTTGCTTGTATTATAATTATTTAAGAAGTTATTTGCAAATTAAAAATCTAAGAAAAAATTAAATTGGGATCGCTAAAAGGGTTACGCAGGAGTAAAAATGACAAAAATATCATACATTTTGCTCTTCATCGATTATTTTTTGAGATATAAATAAAATACCAAATTAACGTTCTTTTGCTTGTATTTTGATTATTTAAGAAGTTATTCGCAATTTAAAAATCTAGCAAAGAAAAATTTGATCTGGAACCGCTAAAGGGGCTACGCAGGAGTGAAAGTGACAAAAATATCATCCATTTTGCTCTACATCGATTATTTTTTGAGATATAAATAAAATACCATATTAACGTTCTTTTGCTTGTATTTTAATTATTTAAGAAGTTATTCGCAATTTAAAAATCTAACAAAGAAAAATTTGATCTGGAACCGCTAAAGGGGTTACGCAGGGGTGAAAGTGACAAAAATATCATCCATTTTGCTCTACATCGATTATTTTTTGAGATATAATTAAAATACCAAATTAACGTTCTTTTGCTTGTATTTTGATTATTTAAGAAGTTATTCGCAATTTAAAAATCTAACAAAGAAAAAATTAAATTGGGATCGCTAAAAGGGTTACGCAGGAGTAAAAATGACAAAAATATCATCCATTTTGCTCTTCATCGATTATTTTTTGAGATATAAAGAAAATACCAAATTAACGTTCTTTTGCTTGTATTTTGATTATTTAAGAAGTTATTCGCAATTTAAAAATCTAACAAAGAAAAATTTGATCTGGGACCGCTAAAGGGGTTACGCAGGAGTGAAAGTGACAAAAATATCATCCATTTTGCTCTACATCGATTATTTTTGAGATATAATTAAAATACCAAATCAACGTTCTTTTGCTTGTATTTTGATTATTTAAGAACTTATTCGCAATTTAAAAATCTAACAAAGAAAAAATTGAATTGGGATCGCTAAAAGGGTTACGCAGGAGTAAAAATTACAAAAATATCATCCATTTTGCTCTTCATCGATTATTTTTTGAGATATAATTAAAATACCAAATTAACGTTCTTTTGCTTGTATTTTGATTATTTACTTAAGAAGTTATTCGCAATTTAAAAATCTAACAAAGAAAAAATTGAATTGGGATCGCTAAAAGGGTTACGCAGGAGTCACAGTACAGACTAGTATGCAAACACTGGTGCTAATTACGTACTTTCCAATATGGTGGTATGGTTTTTAGTACAGAATGATCATCGCTGCCTAGTATATGTGTGCCTGTACGTGTGAGCTTTTGTGCATGTATTTATGATGTTTGTTTACGTTTTGTATGAAACGTCAAAAGTTACACCGTGTGCTGTCACTAATGCTTACACCCATCGGATGCAACTCTGTGATACTACTACTCATGTACTGTGGCAGGAGTGAAAGTGACAAAAATATCATCCATTTTGCTCTACATCGATTATTTTTTGAGATATAAATAAAATACCATATTAACGTTCTTTTGCTTGTATTTTAATTATTTAAGAAGTTATTCGCAATTTAAAAATCTAACAAAGAAAAATTTGATCTGGGACCGCTAAAGGGGTTACGCAGGAGTGAAAGTGACAAAAATATCATCCATTTTGCTCTACATCGATTATTTTTTGAGATATAATTAAAATACAAAATTAACGTTCTTTTGCTTGTATTTTGATTATTTAAGAAGTTATTCGCAATTTAAAAATCTAACAAAGAAAAATTTGATCTGGGACCGCTAAAGGGGTTACGCAGGAGTGAAAGTGACAAAAATATCATCCATTTTGCTCTACATCGATTATTTTTTGAGATATAATTAAAATACCAAATTAACGTTCTTTTGCTTGTATTTTGATTATTTAAGAGCTTATTCGCAATTTAAAAATCTAACAAAGAAAAAATTGAATTGGGATCGCTAAAAGGGTTACGCAGGAGTAAAAATGACAAAAATATCATCCATTTTGCTCTTCATCGATTATTTTTTGAGATATAAATAAAATACCATATTAACGTTCTTTTGCTTGGGATCGCTAAAAGGGTTACGCAGGAGTAAAAATGACAAAAATATCATCCATTTTGCTCTTCATCGATTATTTTTTGAGATATAAATAAAATACCATATTAACGTTCTTTTGCTTGTATTTGGATTATTTAAGAAGAAGCAAAATGGATGATATTTTTGTCACTTTCACTCCTGCGTAACCCCTTTAGCGGTCCCAGATCAAATTTTTCTTTGTTAGATTTTTAAATTGCGAATAACTTCTTAAATAATCAAAATACAAGCAAAAGGACGTTAATTTGGTATTTTAATTATATCTCAAAAAATAATCGATGTAGAGCAAAATGGATGATATTTTAGTTATTTTCACCCCTGCGTAACCCCTTTAGCGGTTCCAGATCAAAATTTTCTTTTCTAGATTTTTAAATTGCGAATAACTTCTTAAATAATTAAAATACAAGCAAAACAACGTTAATTTGGTATTTAAATTATATATTTAAAACTAATCGGGATAGAGAAAAATTGATGATATTTTTTATCATTTTTACCTTAGATTAATTTATCTTTGCTCAATTTTTAAATTGCGAATAACTTTTTAAATAATCAAGATACAAGCAAAAGAACTTCATTTTGTTATTTTTTCACTTCATAACCTCTTTAGCGAGCATAGATCAATTTTATCTTCGCTAAATTTTAAATTAAAAAAAAAAAAATAAAAAACAAATTTTTTCAAAAAAAAAAAAACTATTATTCAAAAAAAAAAACACATTTTTCATTCAGATTCAAGTTTTTTATTTTTTTTGAAAAATTCTACTTTTTTTATTTTTAAATTTCAACTTCTTGAAAATTATTTTTTTTTTTGAAAAAATCAAGTTGAAATGTTCAAATTTATTCCGAAAAGGTGGGAGAATAGGAGCCAAGGAAAACTGGAAGTTTAATGGTGAAGCTGTACGAGTTGTAAATGAATACAAATATTTAGGAATTTTATTAACACCTAAAATATTATAAACATGTAATAGAAAGAAATAATGCAGCGAAAGTCAGCATTAACACAACATGGAAGAACTTTGTTGGACGAAAAGAAGTATCCTTAAAGGCAAAATGGAAAATGTTTCTAGCAGTGTGTAGAGCTATTCAATGCTACGGAGCGCAAGTATGGGGTAATATGCATTTCGACGAAATCGACAAACTACAGAGGTTCTTCACGAAACGTATTTTAAAAATCCCAGAGAACTCTCCAAACTACGTGTTGGCCTTGGAAACAGGGCAAGAAGATAATCATATCTACTCGTACAGTCTGCATCTAAAATATATTTATAAAACAATTTTTGAATATGAACAGAGAAGACTACCTCACTTGTTATCTACTAAGATTATAGCCAAAAACCTATACTGGTATAAGGATTTTAAAAGTAAACTGATGGAGAAAAACATAAGCTACATCGATTTATATCAAAATAAAGACAGGTGGAACGAAGCTGCCATAAAACTTATAGATTCAATGAAAGAAGAAAAGTACCAAAAACACTTAAGTAATGCTCAAAAAAGTGAGAAAAGAATATACAAACATTTAGATCATTCTAAATGGTCAACATACTGCAATGAAAACTATAACCAAGACCAGATATCTCTGATAATGAGGGCAAGAGGGGACCTTTTAAGGTTAAACGGAAACCAATACAAAGAAGGAAGCTCTACGTTATGCTCCTTATGTAATTTGAGAGAACCCGAAACAACTTTTCATTTTATAGGCAGATGTCCCGTATTAAAGGCAATACGAATCAAACATTTACGACGTGAACAACTTAATGATAGTGAAGTGATACACGTTCTCAATGGTGGGGAAGATGCTTATTGGCTAAGCCTTTTTTATTTTTTGAAAGAATCTTTAAATTATAGAAGAATGCTTGTATCTGAATTTAACTTTTAATCAAAATAGTATAAACCAATTTTCCGGCAGACGGTTGTTATAACCATGCTGTAAACTCTTTATTGTAAAAAAAAATGTGTAATAAAACTTTTGTTAATGTTTTTGAGAAAATAAAGAATATACAATACAATACAAAATACAAATGTTCAAATTTTTTTTTTAAATTAAACTTTTTTTAAAACTTTCAACTTTTTTGAAAAATTAATTTTTTTTAAAACATTAACTTTTTTTTGAAAAATTAAATTTTTTGAAAAAGCTAAATATTTTTTTGAAAAAATCAACTTTTTTAAAAAATTATTTTTTTTTGAAAAACTCAGCTTTTTTTTGAAAACTGAAGTTTTAAAAAAAAAAATACTTTTTTTAAAAATATAACTTGCTTAACATTTTTTTTAAAAAATTAATTTTTTTAAAAATTTCAACTTTTTTGAAAAATTAATTTTTTTTTTGAAAAAATTAACTTTTTTTTGAAAAATTAAATTTTTTTGAAAAAATCAACTTATTTTGAAAAAATCATTTTTTTTTTTTAAAAAAACTACTTTTTTTGAAAAATTAAAGTTTTTCAAAAAATTAGTTTTTTTTTGTTGAAAAAATTTTTAAAAAATTATTTTTTTTTTTTAAATTCTTTTGAAAAATTTGACTTTTTTGAGAGATTTTGAAAAATTAAAATTTTTTTAAAAAAATTGATTATTTTAAAAAATTAAAGTTTTTGTAAAAAATTTTATTATTTTTGAAAATTTAAAGTTCTCTGAAAATACTATATTTTTTTGATATATTTAAAGTTTTTTTGAAAAAATTAAGACTTTTTAAAAAAAATTTAACTTTTTTGATTTTTTTTTTAACAAACTTTTTTGAAAAAAACTTTAATTTTTTTTTTAAAATTTAACTTTTTGTGAAAAATTCATTTTTTTTTTTTTTAAATTTAAGTTTTTTTAAAAAATTTGACTTTTTTGAGAAATTTTGAAGTTCTTTGAAAATATCATATTTTTTTGATATATTTAACTTTTTTGAAAAATTTACCTTTTTATGACAAATTGTTTTTTTTTTGAAAAATTAAAGATTTTTGAGAAATTGTTTGTTCTAAATGGCTTGGTGTCCGAAAAAAAACAAAATCGTAAAACAAAATCGTATTTCGGTGAGAATGAAGCTGAAATGCAGATGAAAAATATTTTTCAAAAAAAAAATGAAGACCATTTTTTTTTTTTTTTTTAAAGTTGTAAAAAATTAAAAAAACGAAAATTTATTTTTATTTTATGGAAAAAAACTTTGAAAATTTTTCAGAGATAAAAAAAAAAAAAATTAACTATTTTAAATAACTGTTACTACATCACAGTACTTTTTCGTTAGTTGTTAAAAAAAACGACTTAAAATAACTAACAGAAATAGTTGTTTGATATTTTTCATACAAAAACAACTGACTTTGTAGTTGAAAACAACTAACTACTGTAAAATATACAAATAACTAACATGTAGTAACTTACAAAAGTTTGTTGACAAAGTTTGTTGACAAAAGTCAACAAACTTTGTTTTTGCTTAATTTGAGAATGTTTATTTTTATTTTTAAAATGGGCGAATAAGAACTAACGTTTAAAAATCAAAGTTGTTTCATTTTCAATTTATTATGATATATTTTTAGTTTTATGTTGTTCCATACCATCCCGAGTAAAAATGTTTAGATATATTTTTATATATCACGTCTTATCCGAGATTTAAAAGATCTTACTAGGATCAGTACTGATCCGAAATTTGAAAGATCAGTACTGATCCGAAAAATGGATCGCTAAGATTAGATCAGTTTTAATCGGACGGATACAATGTTATCCGAAAAATGGGTTTATATAATTAGATAAACCCATTTTTCGGATGAAATTGTATCCCTCCGATTTTATTTATTAAAACATCTTTTTTTTAATTTTAATATTAAACAATTTATTTAAAATAATAAAGAAATATATGAAGTTTTGTAAAGGATTTTTTATATTTTTTTATGTGAAACCCAGTCTATGTAGCCTGGTAAAATGGTAAACTCTGTTATCAGACTATATTGTGTGTGTTCAAAACTTACCCCCAGTTTCTGTAATACGAACGCCATTCGTCTGCGACGAATTTGCATGTATTTTGTTTTTGTTACAATAACAAAATACACACAAATTCGTCACGAACGAATGACGTTCATATTACAGAAACTGGGGGTTAAATTACTTAATGAGCGTGTTCAGCAGAGAAACCTGCTACTCAACAGTTGAGATGTAGCATGTTTTGATTAGTTGATTCTGCTGAACGCAATTTTTTATGAATGTTTTAAAATATTGAAATAAATGATTGTTTTTTTATATTTTCATTTATTTTATCTGTGGAAATTACTTTTTTATGATATTTTTGTTTATTTCCTTAAATAACGTCAAAAAAAAGAAATAATTTCAATAAAACAGCTTATTTATCAGTATGTGATCACATGTAGCATAATTTTTTAACGCTACCAGTGATGAGAAGCGCTCACTCAACATGTTGACTGAAATGTCAAAAATTAAACCGTTCAGCAGAATGTTGAGAAGTAGCTGGGTAGCAGCTTTCTCTGCTGAACGTACCCAATAATTCCACATTATACTTATACTATAGCGGTTTTCACCCTTGATAGAAAACATTTGAGGAAATTTCCTACAAGAAAATATTCTACCGATTTTTTCCACTAAAGAGTGAACAACTATTTAAACAAGTTTTCTCACACTAACATTTTCTATAACCTCAAATTATTTTACATAATTAAAACCACGAAATAAAAATAAACAACGCGATTTTTAGTAAAAATACAATTAATCATTTAAGTTTCATTTTAAATTTCGTATAAAAAGTCTGAAAATATCACAAAATAATTAAATGCCTCTCTAATCAGCTGTTTTGTTGGTCTAGAAACTTTATATTTTTTTCTATACTCCAACTTACTCAAGCATTAAGTCAAAGAAATTTTCTATGTAGAAATGAAGAAACCAAGAAAATGAGAAAAACGAGCCGCCATGTATTTTGTTGTTGTATCTGTCAAACATTTTCTTGTTTTCTTCGATTCTCCGATTCTTTTCTTGTTTTCTATCAAGGCACTATGGTTCCAAATGCATATTTTTTGGCAGAAATTAAAAAAAAAGAATTTAACGAATTTCCAAAAGCTTATACAGTTTCTCAATGGCAACACTCCAAGCCATTAAAAAAGTATAATAAAAAAAAATTTATGTCAATACTGTCAGTCTGTCAGGGTTTCAAAGTTGATAGTTTTAAGGCGTATTATTAAATCGGGATCAAAACCATATTACAATTATACTAACAGCAAATGGGAAAAAAATAAAATTATAAAAAGGCTAAAAAGGAAAATTGAAGCCCAAGGAAAGTAGTTATTGTTAAAAACTCTAATTTTTAATTCCATGCATCTTTGGCGTTAGTTTTGGGGGTTGCGGTTTTGAGGATTTTGAAGCCAAAATAGCCTATATCTTTCGTGGACAAAAAGTTGTGTTTGGGCACGAACTTGCATGAGTCTTTAAATGTGAAAGTGTTTTCTAGATGGTCTATTTAATACTAAAATTAACATCTAGCCAGCATTTTTCGGCAAACTCTCACAATTGCCATTTTAGTTTAGCACAAATTTCGGCAAAATTTTCGGTTTTTTGCGTGACACATCTTTAAATTTTTTTTAACTATAATTTTTTTGCCTTCGGCCGAGCTAACTGACTACTACAAATATATTATTGTTGATAATTTTTTTTTTCCAAAAAAAAAAAAAAAATTTTTCAAAAAAAAATTTCCGAAATTTTTTTTTTTTTTTCAATTTTTTTTTTTTTTTTTGAAAATCATTCTTTGATTGCGTTAAGACATAAAAAAGCATTCCAGAATCAAAACTAGCGACTTTGCATCATTTTTGGAATTTATGCCAAAAAAAATTGATTTGGAACCATAGTGCAAGGGTGAGAACCGCTTATGTTTAGACCAAACAAAAACTAACTTGTTTTTGGAAAAAACGCATTTTGGAAAACCAAACTGGTCACACCGAATAAAAAGAGTTTTTGTTTGTCAAATCAAATTAATTATTTTCTAAATTCACTAAAAAACACAAAATAACAACAGCCACACGTTATTAAAAAAATTAAATTACACACTTATTTACTTTTTTAAAAGATTTGAATATTAATTTCAGAAAAAACAAATATTTTTCTTTTTGACATTCGTTTTTACCAAAAGAAAATTGAAAAAAACATTCACACTAAATTAATAGTAGCATAGACCACAACCTAAATTCTAGTTTTTATTTTAGTTGGCAATGCAGCTTTGAAATTGTATGGAAAATACATGTAGTTTTTGCCAAAAACCAAAAAAAATTTTTTTTTTTTAAAGAAACAACACTCAGGCAATGCTGCCTATCAATTACTAATGTAACCGTGATGTTTCTTTCGGAAAGGGGATAGAGGAGAGATGAAAGATTTGAAAGATAGAAGGGCTTCAGTATGGCAACACTGTAATTGCGCGTGTTAATAATTTTGAGTACAGTTGTTGCATCGCCATCCGTTATTGATCTGGCGAATTATTTTTGAAGCTGAGTTTAATAGCCATTATTTTATTATTTTACTTCGTTGACGTTTTAGTGCTATTTATCAACGAAGGAGGGTGCTGCGATAAATATTAGTTATAAATAGAAACTAATAAATATCTGAAAAAATGTTGTTCTGCCTGAGCCGGGAATCGAACCCAGGCTTGCTGGCTAGTAGTCCAACGCGCTAACCACTAAGCCACAGCACCCACTAAGCCACAGCACCCACCCAAAAGAAAATTGAAAAAAAACATTCACACTAAATTAATAGTAGCATAGACCACAACCTAAATTCTAGTTTTTATTTTAGTTGGCAATGCAGCTTTGAAATTGTATGGAAAATACATGTAGTTTTTGCCAAAAACCAAAAAAATATTCAAAAACAAGTTGTTTTCGTTGGTGTAAATACCGTATTAACTTGATTAAACTTAATTATTTTATTAATTTCCTTTCCGGGAATTGAATTTTAAAGTCCAGTTTATAATTCTTATCAATTATTTTTTCCACGACAACAACCAGAGAAGCCGTTTAACCAAAGAATAACAAAATCAAGTTAGTTAACAAAAAAACAAACATATTGAAATTTATAACTTACCATCGCTTATAGACATTTAACATAAATTTATTTTTTTTACAGATATAATTCATTATATCTTAGGGACTATTCCTTTATTAACAAAAATTTACATTTTTTGCAAAAAGTAAGAAATGACGCAATATTTTTTTTATAATGAACATGTTCAAATAAAAATTGTTTTCATCTTAAAATTTGACATATGAAACAACCTTGTTCCGAAGGTTGTATGTTGTCATTGATTTTAAAGAAAACACTCTTTTAACTAATTGCTTTAAGGATTTTTTATTTAGAAACCCGTTCGTATCCGAAGACCGATCAAAGTTTCTTATTTGGAGTCAGAAAGCTAATTGAAATTATTTTGAAAACATTTCTCCTTTTATACAATTATTGTTTACAAAGTCCAAACAAATAAAATCAAAAAATATTTAAATCAAATGAGCATTGAAAATTCTACAGTGTTTCAAAAATTTAAAAGAATGAAAACAAATATGATAATTAAAAGAATGAAATGAAACTGAATATAAAATAAGTAAAGTAAATATGATAAACAATTAAATAATTAACATACACGCTGCTTTACATATCGCTCCTTTACTTGTATAGTGTCATAACTCAAAAAATGCGTTTTTTGAGTTAATGATGCAGAATTATTCTTTATATTGTGTCAAAAATTCGTATGAATATCTTTTAAACTCACCGTTTGAGAAGAGTACACGCCATTATTACATTTTCTATGTACCGGCCTTTTTCAATTAAAAACCAGTTTCAATAGTAAACTTTAAACGTGTTTTCTGCAAAATCAAATATTTTGAGTTGTGACACTATACAAGTAAAGGAGCGATATGATTTTGAAATGTCAATTCACAACTAAAATTAAAATTGTTTGACATCAAATTGAAAATGAAACAATATAGTTTTTAAAATGAAAATTTGAATTGGCAATACATAACTCAAATTTGTAAGGAACTTTTACGACAGCATAATAAATATAAGATTATTCATTTTTAAATTAAGAGGTTAACAACTTTAAAATAAAAATATTTATTTTTAAATCAACATATTTCAATATAAATAATAAAATTTTTTGAAAATAATGTAGCATTTTTAAATCAAAAACGAAAATGTTTGATTTAAATATCTTTTTCCCCTCAGTGTAGAGCTTTTTTTTTGCTTATTTTGGCAATAACGGCTTATTTTTTGTTTATTGGCTTTTTTTGGTTTTTCATCAATTTTTTTTGGCTTATTTTTGATTTTTTACAGCTTTTTTCTGTTTATTTTTGAATTATTAGCTTATTTTGGATTTTTTTATTTTTAATAATTTAAAGGTTAACAAAAAATATTATTTATATTTTTATTTTTTAAAAAAATATCGAGGATTATAAAAAAATATTGAATGTCAATTTAATTAAAATTACTTTTTTCTAATAAAGAAATCCGATGATTTTAATTTATTTTTTTATGAAACACGTAAAATTTTATAGACATCCCATAATTTTGGACGTTTTTGATGAAATCTACTAAAGGAAAGAGTTTTTCTTTAATATTTACTGCTTATTTTAATGTTTTTTCCTGTTTTTTTTAAGAGCTTAAAACTATGTTTTAAGTGCTTTTTTTTGGTTGCCCTAATATGTACTGTCGCTGGGTAAGTGTGCAATTACAATTCTGGCGTTGGCTTTGAATTTTGTGTAAAGAGAGGGCGTTTGATTTAAACAAAGGCTTTGGCTTTGAATTTTGTTCTGGCGTTTGTTTGTATACACACACACAAAGAACAGAAATATAATTATTTGGTGGAAGAAAAATAAATTTTTCCTGAAAATTATTTTTTTTTTCGGTGAAACATAAAACTCCTTTGGTTTTTTTAATGATATTTTTTTGATATTGTTTTTTTTATAATAATTGGCAGTAAATTATATTTTCACTTTCTTTTATATGTACTTTTCTTCTAATTTTCCAATACACAGATGTGTTTCATAAACAAGATATGAAACACATCACAAAATCAACACTTTTTTTGTAAAAGACTGGCAACGCCAAAGCAAGAAAAAAATACTCACGAGAGAGCAAAGCCAAGAAAATAGAATTGATTCTATTCTGGCTTTGAAACGCTAGCGTTGGCTTTGAATTTTGTTCTACATACAAAATGTATGGGAGCGAGCAAAATTCAAGGCCAACGCCAGAATTGTAATTGCACACTAAAAATGGAAAAAAGGTTGCCAGATGATTTGCTTTATTTCAGTGACGGTTACATGTGACTTACCAAAATTGTTATTAATGCAAATTTTCACTTATGGGTGTATGATACTTGCTTTTTTTAGGTAACTAGTTCCTAACTTTATTAAGGGCTTTCTATGAAAATTTCGATAACTTTAACCAACATGAATTTATCGTAATTCCCATAGAGAAACCCTAATAATGTTAGCAACTAATTACTTGTAAAAAGCAATTATCATACGCGTAATACCAACTACTATTCCACATTTAATCAATGGATATTTTCATACATTTTATAAAAAACTTCATAAAACGTTTTAAAGAAGTTCTACGAATATTTTTATTATTTATATGCAAGTTTTCATTGAAAGGAACTTTAATGACACCAGTTTCATTAATCTAATGAAACCTGTCTTCGGTTGAAAACGTGAGTCATTTTTCATTAAGGTTATGGCAATTTTCATTAATTTCACGCAGCTATTTTTTTCAGTGTATGCTTTTAAAATTTAGCAGGTAAAAGTATTTACAAAGAATCATTCCAAATTTTAAAGAAATCGGACCAGTTCTACTTGTAGTCCCCATACAAACCACCGATGTTCGTAAAAATATCTCAAAATTCATGAAAAGGAAATATTTTACAAAAATGTTGGTTGGGTCTGTTAAACGTGTACTTTGGTAATCTTTTCAAATCTGATTATAATTAGATAATTTTTCTACTTACAATTAGTTCTCATATAAAAATTTCGCCCGATATTCAGAAAAATTTGTCTATTGGCAGTAAAAAAAAAATTATTTCCCTCAATTTTCGCTTCTGTGTGTTTTCTACACTAATTACATCTCAAAAATAGGGATCCAATCAGTCCATGGATTTGAGACCCATTTTCGGGTAAACCTGGTGTAGAGCATAATGTTCTCGGTCTTTATCGACATTAATTTTCTCACTTGTGGGGGGGTCGCGAGAAATTTGAAATATTGAAAAGGGGTCGCGATGCAAAAGTTAGTGAGAAGCTCTGCCATAAAGTATATGGGTCATTACATGTCAAATCGGACACTTTGAAAAAAAATTTTTTTTAGATTTTCCCAATTTGTTAACAGTTTTTAGTACCCTTCGAAAACTCCATCGTGGTAAATTTTCAGATTTTTTTGATAATCCGTTCAAAAGATATCGAATTTTTAAAAATTGGTAGTTTGTTCCTTTATTCAAACTTCTTTTACTCATAACTTCTTCAATAATGGTCCAAATTTCAAATTTTTTTTTTCAAAATTTTTGTTTTTTTACGTGCTTTAAAAAAAAAAACATACCAAAAAATTCTTAAAAGCACTCTAGTATGCGATTTTTAAGTTTTAAAATTTAAATCTCATTTTTGAAAATGTTTGTACTCTTCGATTTTTTTTTGAAGTTTTTTGTGTAAAACCTATCGATTCTACAAATTTTTTGCCCAGGAGGATCGTGGGATAACGATTATTACTATTTTTTTTAAATTTTTTTAAAAAATTTTATTGTAATTTTCTAATCTTTAAATCATTTCTACTTCTCGAATGGTGCGTCATAGGTCCTTTATAAGACCGACCCCCATTAATTTTTACGTCTTAACATTTCTTTGGAACAAACTAATACCCTATCTCCAATTTCTAAGGGGGCTCCCACACAAAACGACATTTTTTAAAATTTGCTCCAACCGCTCTAACTGCCCTAATAGTGCCCTTAGAGCAACAAAATGTATGACCGACCCACAATATTTTTTTAGTCCAAACATTTTCTCCGAACACACCTACCCTCTATCTTTAACTGTTAAGGCGGTCCCCATACATTTTATTTTTTGTAAATTTGTTTTATTTAATCAGCTTTTACCGGTTCAATGGTGCATCCGAGAGGGGTCATTAGTGAGACCGACCCCCATTTATTTTTACCCTACAACTTTTTTTTTAAATATACCTACGCCCTATCTCCACTCCCTAAGTAGGCTCGGTTAAGTATTTTAAAAGTTATGAGTGAAAATGAAATGGTACCTTTAAAATTATGGTGAATTTTACACAAAAAAATGCTATAACTTGACACCTGTTGAATGAATGTGAACGAAACTTGGAATTTAATGTAATTTTATCATTCCTAACACTCACAAAATATTTGGGCGGAATCGCCCAATGGGGCGTTGCACCTAACATATAACCCAACATTTTAAAATGCTTTTTCTTGGCTCATGGTAGATATATTCAAATAAAATTTTAAATAGGTTCATATTTTATTGTTCTCAGCGTTTTTCTGGTTATTTTGGTACCAATTATGGCAAAAATCGGTCCAGGGGTTAAGAAGCTATGAGCAATTGAGATGAGTTTCAATATAAACCTCCACAATATGGCGTGGTAGCGCGCCATTTTGTAGTTGTTGTTTTTTTTTAACTTCAACTTTAATCTGTTGTATTATAATGGTAAATGAGTGTATATAAAAACAAAATATGTTTTCTGTTGTTTGTAAGTGTTTACGATTTTCTATAAAATAAATTTTGAGAAAATTTAATTTTGGTCAAGAAAAGTGGTCTGCGAAACCATAGTGAATTGGTTAATATTGTGGAGGGTATTTAAAGATTCGGCACAGCCGAATATAGCTTTCTTACTTGTTTTTTCTTTAATTTATTTCCAAAATTCTTAAATCATTATTTTATTTTTTCTTTTAAAGTTTTAGATTTTTTTTAATGGTAATTTTTCGTTTAAGCTTTAATGCTATTTGTGTTAGCTTTAGTTACATTTTTATTTGAGTTGTGAATAAAATCACTTTGTCCAGTTGCTAAATTTTAAATTCCGTTTGATTTCTTAATGTAGGTAGGGGGGCTCGTTGTAGTGGCTTTTGAACTCCCCCCATCGGCGAGCAATAAGGCCAGGAACATAGCGTGTGACCGCCTTATGTCTGCCCCATGATATTTAAGGAAAACTACTTTTATTTTAAATTAAAAGTCAAGTTCTTTTAAATAGGGCTTGACCCAAATGGTTTAAGCCCTAAATACCAAGGTCCTATATATTTTTTTAAAAGCAAGTTCGGTATTCTTTATCTATGCCGATTTATTTTTACTTAAATTATGACAATCTATATACCACATTTTATATTCAAAAAGTGTATGTTGTGGCTAAATTATTTGAAGATTTTATTTTAATTAATTTAAATAAGAGCTGATGCATATTCTGAGGGAAATTTGAAGTGATGTGAATCCAGTGACATAACAGTAGGCAAGAGTCCAGCATTCGGTATAATATTCCATGACAAGTATAATGTAACATTTTTGTTGTTTCTAAAAAGAAATAAAACATATTGAAGTCTTTAATTTCAATTGATTTACTAAAAATACATATTTTTTATTAACGAAATTATAAAAACAAATGAGTTCTTTGTTACGATCCAGTTAGCTTATTGCAAGTTAGGTTAACTTACTTAAAGTACCCGACTAAAAATTGTATGGTAAAACATGTTATCTTATTAAATTATAAAATAAGATATTGAGTTTTCTTCGACCTTTTGTTTTTTATATATATTTATTAAATAAAATAATCGAGCTTGAGGTCTTGGTTTTTGTATAAATAATTGGTTTTATTTATTTATTTAACTTCCAATATTTCGCTTTTCACTGAAAAGCATCATGAGGGGTCTATAATTGGTTAACAATACAAAACATACAAAAAAGTGTATAAATAAAAAGAGAAATAATAATCACAAGCAAAAATTTATATAAAAGCACTATAAAAATAAGCACATCATACAACAGAACAACAAAAAACAATATTTCTTATACGGTATTTACACCAACGAAAACAACTTGTTTTTGAATATTTTTTGGTTTTTGGCAAAAACTACATGTATTTTCCTTACAATTTAAAAGCTGCATTGCCAACTAAAACTGAACAAAAACTAGCATTTAGGTTGTGGTCTATGCTACTGACTGGTTCCATTTTAAATAGCATAGGCAATCAGCCGATGGTGGTTCAATTTATACAAAACTTAACGTATCCATTCTTCTGATTTTTGTTGAATTTCGGTTTTTGTTATTTAGTCGAAATTGTGAATGGTTCGCGTTTTATCGCTGTTCAAAGTTGGTATTTTGCAACAATTTTATAAAAAATACATGATGTTTACATGATCGTATCTTTGGAACGCATCATCCGATTGTCACGAAATAAAGAGCAAAATAATGGTTATGTCCTGTTATTAAAATAGAGGTTTGAAAAAGGATAGGATCCTTTGCAAAAAGGATATTGAAATTAAAAAAATGTCCTTAATTTGCAAATATCTCAAAATGCGTATCTTTAATTTTCCTATATTTTTTTGCACATATAGCCCAAAATGTACTTAACAAAATATGCAAATCCCAAATTGGGGTGATAAGCGGTTTTATTATAAACGTGGTTTCCTGAAACGACTTATTGATTTTTGTTAATAACTCTTGTTTACAAATGAAAAACAATTTCTGCACAGTAACCGCGAATATTTTTTTATATGTATTTTGGACCGCTAAAATCAAAAATTTCATTAAAAGAGCATTTCGCGAATACGTTTTTGTTTAATGAATTTTTTAGCGTTTTTTGGAGGTATTTTTACTATTTTTCTTATATCTTAAGTTCTGTTTATCTGATCTTCTCGCAATAAAAACCCAAATTAAAGACAACCAAATTTCCAACAAATCCTACATTCATCATTTTGCCATCAGTTCATAGCTTTACGCGCAAATAAATTTTTTAGCGTTATTTGGAGGTATTTTGACTATTTTTCTTATATCTTGAGTTCCGTTCATCTGATCTTTTCGCAATAAAAACCAAATTAAAGATAATCAAATTTCCAACAAATCCTACATTCATCATTTTTCCATCAGTTCAAAGCTTTCCGTTCAATAGGCAGACATATGACTAAAATAAGTTTTTTGATTAACACATCATTTAAAAAAAGTTCAAGAAATAGAAATCTTTGCAATTAATTACGGTTTTTTATTTGTCTGCAAAGCCTGAACATTTAGAAATATAATAAAGTTGATTTGATGAAAATCTATAGGTTATCTCCGAAGTTATCACAAATTATATGAATATACATGATAAAATAAAAAAAATTGGTAATTTTTTATGATTTATGTTTTTTAAAATTTTTAAAAAATGAGCTTTGTTAATAAAAAAATAGTTTTTCCTTGTTTGCCTATTGCGCGTAAAGTTATGAACTGATATAAAAATAATGAATGAAGGATTTGTTGGAAATTTGATTTTCTTTAATTTGGTTCTTATTGCGAAAAGATCAGATGAACGGAACTCAAGATATAGGAAAAATAGTCAAAATACCTCCAAATAACGCTAAAAAAAATTTATTTGCGTGTAAAGCTATATACTAATGGAAAAATGGTGAATGTAGGATTTGTTGGAAATTTTATTGTCTTTAATTTGGTTTTTATTGCGAGAAGATCAGATAAGCAAAACTTAAGATATAAGAAAAAACTGTCAAAATACCTCCAAAAAACGCTAAAAAATTCATTAAAAAAAACGTTTTCGCGAAATGTTCTATTAATGAAATTTTTGAGTTTAGCGGTCCAAAATACATATAAAAAAAAATATTTGCGGTTACTGCGCAGAAATTGTTTTTCATTTGTAAACAAGATTTATTTACAAACATCAATAAGTCGTTTCATGAAACCATGTTTATATTTAAACCGCTTATCACCCCAATTTGGGATTTACATATGTTGTTAAGTACATTTTGGGCTATATGTAGGCTGACCATTCGTACTGATTTGATCAGTACATGTACTGATTTTTGATCACGTGTACTGATCAAAAAACGATGTACTGATTTGTACTGATTTTAAAAAATATGTACTGATTGTACTGATTTTTGAACATTTCGATATAAAAATAATTTTATTCGAAAATTCTGTACAAAAACTTGAATTTCCATAACATAAGTCGTCAGAGTTGTTTTTTATAACTGAAAAATAGTCTGAAAATGAGATAATTTATAATGAATTTATTCTAAGGAGATTAGAGTTCGGGAATCAAGAGGTTCCTTAACGCAAAAATGAATCTGTGCATGAAGTACTTTTGATCTTCCTAAATTTATATGAAAATGCGCACAGAATCTTTGAGGTTTTCTATAACGAAAAGTTCAATAGGCCGATGGATTTTATATATTTTTGGAAAGATAATGTAAATTGCATGAATCCAAATGATTCTGAGATCTTGGATAAAGTAATGTCATCAGAGCTTTTTCGAAAAAGCGCTCAGGAAATCAGGGACTTTAAAAAAACACGTGCTTATTAGCTGTGAAGTTTTCTTACAGGAAAAGTTGTCAAACTTACGGAAAAAGTCTTAAAAATCTTCGGGATTTTCTTATTATCAAAACCTGTGTAATTTTGTCGTTTGTTTTTTGCAGTTATTTTTAACAGTTGGTTTTACTTAAAATACTTGGGGTCAAGTTAGTTTAACCGACATTTTTTGAGTGCTGAAAAAACATCAGTGTTTTCTCATAGATAAAAATTTTAGAGAGTTATTTCTAAAAAAAAAAAAAACATAAAACTTGGGCGTACTGATTTAGGCTCAGAAAAAAATGGTCACCCTAGCTATATGTGCAAAAAAATATAGGAAAATTAAAGATACGCATTTTGAGATATTTGCAAATTAAGGACATTTTTTTAATTTCAATATCCTTTTTGCAAAGCATCCTATCCTTTTTCAAAATTCTATTTTAAGTACAGGACATAACCATTATTTTGCGCTTTATTTCGTGACAATCGGATGATGCGTTCCAAGGATATGATCATTTAAACATTGTGTATTTCTCATGCAATTGTTGCAAAATACCAACTTTGAACAGCGATAAAACGCGAACCATTCACAATTTTGACTAAATAACAAAAACCGAAATTCAATAAAAATCAGAAGAACATATTTACCAATTTCTAAGACAATTGAAATAGGTAAGGCCGAAAAAGTGTTTTTTTGTAGTCAAAAATTTTGGAATCCTTCTACTATTAATTCAGTGTGAATGTTTTTTTCAATTTTCTTTTGGTAAAAACGAATGTCAAAAAAAAATATTTGCTTTTTTGTGAAATTAATATTCAAATCTTTTAAAAAAGTAAATAAATGTGTAATTTAATTTTTTTAATAACGTGTGACTGTTGTTATTTTGTGTTTTTAGTGAATTTAGAAAATAATTAATTTGATTTGACAAACAAAAACTCTTTTTATTCGGTGTAAACAGTTTGGTTTTCCAAAATGCGTTTTTTTCAAAAACAAGTTAGTTTTTGTTTGGTCTAAACATAGTATTACATTTAATGTGTGTCACAAAACTTAAAAATAATGTTTAGCTTCGGCCGTCTGAGTTACTACTACCCAGGTAGAAAAATACAACCGTTAAAACGCTTTTAAAGCGCTTTGTATGGTAGTACGAATGCTTTCAGACCATACTGAAAACCATCCTCAGAGCGCTTTCAGACTGTCCTAATGATAACACCGTTAGACGGTTTATTTGAAGCGTTTTTAAAGACATTTATAATAATGATTTTAGAACGCTTCGTTATAGCGCTTTTAAATCATTGCAAAAACCAAAAATGTATCACTTTTGAAACGGTATGTAAAGCAATTTTAAAGTGCTTTATATGCAAAAAAAAAGCAATTTACAAGCATTTCAGATACAAAACCTAAAGTAATTTTCCACCAATTTAAAAACCAAATGAAAGTTTATTTTTGTTTTAATTTTTATTGTTTTAAAAAAAGATAAATATATTATTTTTTTATAAAAAATTACTGTTTTTTTATACCAAAATGATAACGTATGCCTACTTAAGGGTACTTTTCACTATCACACATTTCCATTATACAGGCGTAATTTCACCATGTTAGCGAAATATTTTTTTAAAAAATTTGGCCAGAAATTGTTCACTTATTAGATACGACTAGGTTTCAATCAAAAAAGAATCCAAAAATCTTTAGGAAGTTGGTAAATTTTGATGCACTCAAAAAATTATGTAGGTAAATTCCAGTGAATATTCACTTAAAACAAATGAACTTTTATTTAAAAACCATTCCAGTGTTTTTTCTTTTAAAATAAAAACACAATACAGTCAATTTTAAATGTTAATTTAATGACTAACCAAAACATTAAAAAACTAGTGAATATTCAGTTATTTTGTATTGAAAAACAGTAAAACTTTAGAAGAAATTTTTTACTGCCGAAATTAAATGTAACAGAAAATTCGTTTTTAATACCGTAAATTATTTTTTTTAAACTACAGAAACAGTTGAAAATAAGAAGTCCATAATAAAATTAATGATTTTTCTTTTAAAATAACTTTACTGATTACTTTTTAAAATAACCTACAAACAGTTAATGACATAATTTTCTTAGTGTGTGTATAATGGAAAAGTGTGATAGTGGAAAGTATCCTTTAGTAATGGGAAAATTATGATAGTAAATCAAATTTTTAGTACAAAACGAGCTAAACACAAATCTGATAGTATATTTTTGAAAGGCAATGTTTTCAATGAAATGAACGAGTTTTTTGATTACCCAATTTCATCAAAAGATATAGGGCTGTATAAGGTTAAACATTTGGATAAAAATGAAATTGAAATAAACATTAATATGGTAGAAGTTAAGTGTATTCTTTCTAAATTTTGTAACGAAACAATTGCTATAACTCTTTTACATAAATGATAATAAAACTTAAAATTATTAAAAATAAAGAAAAATGTATGTGAATATAATTTTATAAAAGTTAATAATTTCGACGGCGTTTTTGGTCGTCGTAAACCATATTTAAAAAGTAGTGTAAAAAAATGTTGTAAAAAAAATTTATGTTTTCCTAAACCAACATAAATTTGTCGAAAAAGTAATCTCAAAAGGCTTTTTCAAAACGTTCATAAAGCGTTATGAAATAATGCTTTAAAAATGCTTTATTTTTGATGTCACGACTTTTTTTTTACCGTCATGAATTTATACTTGGAAGTGCTTTAAAAATGCTATTTTTTTATTACCGTCATGAGTTTCTACTTTGGAGTGCTTTAAAAACGTTTTTTTTTATAACCGTCATGAATTTCTACTTGGATAAATATTGGACTTATTTTTGTTTGTTGACTAGATGCCGATACGCATGGGCACAGTTTTCAGTGTGTCTTCTATAATCAGTGTTGGCTACCGTTACCCTTTCAATACTGTTACCGATTAAAAACCCTTTAATATTGATTACCGTTACCAATACCGAAATAAAAAATTTTAAATACCGTTACCGTTAAAAAAACCTTTACCTTTGGGGCTTGTCACAGACTCAATTCCGTTCGGAAGTGGAATAAATGGTTTACTCGTAAAACGCAAAGCGAATATTTTTTCGGAATGAAACCACTTTTATACAATTCAATTCCACTTTGATTTTTGAAAGTGATTTCATTCCGAAAAAAATAATATTTCTTTTGCGTTTTATGAGTAAACCACTTTTTCCAAATGCGAACGGAATGTGAATGTCTGTGACATGCCCCTTTATTCGGATTTTTACCGGTATTATATCGGTTTTATTTCGGTTGTCTTATTACTTACTTATTTTAAATTGTTTTGCAGATAAAAAACAAATTAAAATATTTTTAATGTACGTTAAATAAAAAAAAATTTTGTTCATTGTAAATCGTATTGTTATTTGTACAAAAACAGAGGAAATCGGTCCAACCAATGATCAAATTCGCTATTTACCTAGAAATTTAAGAGAAAAGTGAGTGATACGTAATGTAAACTTAAAAGAAGAGACACACCTGAATTGTGCCAAATTACTAAAGTGTTGCTGGCGCTATCATCCACGCAGGTAAGCGTGGAGAGGTGGTTCTCTGGAGTTAAATACATAATGAGCCCAAGTCGTACTCTCAGAAGAAATATTCTGTCGAAAAATTTGTAAAACAACTTTCAGTTTGAATTAGAAAACTTTTACCAGATCTTTCGGCTAAAATTGATACTTTAACTGAATTCTCTGTCATTAAGTTTTAAAAAATAACAGAAAATTTTCTGTATTTTTACTGACTAACAATAAGTTTTTTAAGTTTTTTTTTGTTCAAATTTTAGGAAATTATTTTGTAGTTTTACAAACATTTTTGTTGAATTTTTTTTTTTAATTTTTGTCAAATTTAGATAATTATTTTGATAATTTTACAGAAATATTCAATTGTCCTGTTTTTAAGAAAATGTTAATGAAAAAAAAAACAAAACACTTTTTGAAAAAAAAAAAAATGAAAAATTTTATTGAAAAAACAAGTAGAAAAGTTAAATTCGACTTGGGCGAATCTATGAATACCCTCCACAATGCCGTTTTTAAAGAATGGTAAATTTTCTAACGTGAAAAAAATTAACAATTTTGATTAGAAATATTTTATTTTGAGTAAAAAACTTTTTTTTGTTATTTTTGTAAAAAAAAAAAAAAAAAAATACCAATGAATGACCAAATATAATAGATATTTAGGAATTCTTTGATTCTACATTAATATGGTGTTTCTGTTAAACGGACGAAACAATACACGAACGAACGCTACCCGTACGAATTCGTAATGATATCAGTTTCCATAACATTTTCGTTTGATTACGTTATTTTTTTTTTGTTAGTTACGTTTGTCTTGACCATTTGTCAAATTACAGTATTGCCAGAAAGTTTTTTTTTAGTTTTTGTTTATTTTTTTCATACAAAAATTAACTAAACTAAACGAAGTGGCAACATCAACACATCAGCTAAAGAAAACAGCTGATCAAATTTCATGTTTATAAAAAAAAACACAATTATAATCAAATCAGAGTTTTTTTATTTATTATAGCTAAAAAGTTAACACAATTTTAATAAAAAACAAATGAAAACAATAATTTGTATGATGACCCGTGGCTTTTAAATTGTTAATATAAATTGGTCAAATCCGTCTTTTTTTCACTGATTTGTTGTAATACACATTTTTTTCAAAGCATTTAGTTATAAAACATTAACATTTTTTAATTTTATAAATTAATTTTACTTATTTTTGTTATTAATTCACATTTTTCACTTATTTTGTTAAATATTTCACAAAAAAACTCCTTAACGAATGGTATTTTTCATTCGTGTGGTTTTGGCGTTTTTGACATTTCAATTCGTGTTGTAGAAACAGAAAAATATGAAGAAAAATGACAACTCTTACGTTTTCGTTCGACTAAAATGATACAGAACCTCAAATTGATTTTCTTATGTCATTTGGACGAACGAAAATGAAAATTCGTAATAGAGAAACTGGACATAAAACATTTTAAAAATCTAGCCACAGACATGCATCATTGCAAATTTCTAAGTGTTTTATATAAAATTTTATATGCCTCCATTATTTTTTAATTTTTTTGCAAGAACATATTTTTATCGCAAATATTTTCAAAGTGTTTTATATAAAATTTCATGACTTCATTTTTTTTATTTTTCTAAGTTTTTTCCAAGCACCGCTTTTTTATCGCGAATATTTTCTAAGTGTTTTATATAAAATTTTATATGCCCGAGTAAAAAAAATTTAATATGATCTTATATACTTTTATATAGTCATATTATTTGATATATGATCATGTGTGACACTATGTATTGCAAGATAAATTTATATAATAAATTTTGATGTGGGCTTTTTTTAAGATATCGCCATACATAACTATATGTTGTAACATCTGGTCCCATGCATCATTTAAAATTTCTAAGTGTTTTATATAAAATTTCATATGACTTCATATTTTTTTATTTTTCTAAGATTTTTCCAAGCACCACTTTTTTATCACGAATATTTTCTAAGTGTTTTATATAAAATTTTATATGACTCCATCTTTTAAATTTTAATTAATTTTTTTTAAAGGTTTTCCAAGAACATATTTTTGTCGTAAATATTTTCAAAGTGTTTTATATAAAATTTCATATGACTTCATATTTTTTTATTTTTCTAAGATTTTTCCAAGCACCACTTTTTTATCACGAATATTTTCTAAGTGTTTTATATAAAATTTTATATGACTCCATCTTTTAAATTTTTTCTAAGTTTTTTCAAGGAACATTTTTTTTATCGCAAATATTTTCTAAGTGTTTTTTATAAAATTTTATATAACTCCATTTTTTTAAATTTTTCTAAGTTTTTTCCAAGGACAAATTTTTTTGAAAATATTTTCTAAGTGTTTTATATAAAATTTAACATGACTCCATTTTTGGAAATTTTTCTAAGTTTTTTTTCAAAGAACAACTTATTTTTATTATTTTAATTTTTCAACTTTTTATTAAAAACTAAAAAAAAAAAACATCCGATTTATAAAATTGTATAAATTTTAATATAATTGGATATAATTTTATAACATTGGATTAGACCAAAACTCGTATCAAAGTCGATATAAAGTTATATAAACTGATATTATTAGATATTATTCGATCAAATCTTATGAAACCATTTTTCGTATAAGATTATATCAAAATAGACACGAACCCATATTAAATTATATATTGTGTCATATCAATTTTTTTACTCGGGTGACTCCATCTTTTAAATTTTTTCTAAGTTTTTTTTTTCAAATATTTTCTAAGTGTTTTATAGTAGTAGTAATTCTTTATTTCAAAAAAAAAAATAATTTAAATACAAAGATTTCTCTTAAAAATTAAAGAAAAAAGAATTTACATACGGCTTTGACATTGTCGTTAGCCGGAAAAAGTGGCTTAAAAATATAAATTTCTAAATATGTTTTATCTAATTGAATTAATAACTGAATTCATCTATCAAAATTTTTCTATATTTTAATGCGTTGATAATATAATTTACAAGTTTTTCATAATTAAATAGTTCACCGTCTAAGATTTTTATTAAAACTTCTTCTGATATTAAAATATTGCAATCTGAAACTTTTTAAAATGGGGCATCGGCACATAAAGTGTTGTATGTTTTCTACTTCGTTGGTATTACATAAAGAACATTCTTGTCTGCTTCTTCCAGAAAACCTTGTACCATTTAAAAGAATTAAATCACAGCGAGCTTTAAAAATCCACATAACATTTTGCTGATTACTCATATTCATGAAGTAGTTTTGCACCTTTCTAGAGTTTACGTTTTTATAAAATGATTGTGTTTGTGTAGCTCTTGACAAACGTTCATCATGATATTGATTTTTCAATGTTATTAATAGGGCAAGTACTTTCATGAAAATGCATATTTTTACTCAGCATTGTAAACATAACACAAATCAAATATCTATCCGAATCAATGAATTTGAATTAAATGGCATTGATTTTTAGTTGCATATTTTTGCATATTTTGGTATAAATGCATATTTTTGCATATTTTCATATAATTTGGACTTTTTTTTAATTTCATCAATATTTTATCAAAACGTCCTTAGACAAATTCAAAACCTATCACCTATTTCTTATAGAAAAATGTATTTATTTATAGAAATCATATTCTGATGCATTTTTTAAAGAAAGTTGATTTTGGAAGAATAATTTTTAGATTCTGAGAAATGTTTCCTATTTAAAATATTCCTATTCTGAGACATTTTAATAATCGGTAAGATAAAAATGTTTTCGAATTTAAGATTTTTTTACAGGAAAATAGTTTTTTTATTTTGGGTATGTTCTTTTGATTTTGAGTTAATTTTTTGACTGAAAAATCTTAAAATTCCGAAAAAAGTTACAAAAAATAATTTAAAAATAAATATTTTTTTTTTAGAATAAAGATCAAAAAGTATTGAAAAATAACTTGTTCTAGAAAAATATTGTATTTTACTATTATTTTTATACCCTCCACTCTAGTGATAGAGGGTATATATAAGTTTGTCATTCCGTTTGTAACACATCGAAATATTGGTCTAGGACCCCATAAAGTATATATATTCATGATCCTTGATCGATTTTAAGTCGATCTAGCGTTGTCCGTCCGTCCGTCTGTCTGTCTGTCTGTCCGTTGAAAACACGCTAACTTTTGAAAGACTTTATGGAGGCTCCTGAAGTTTGACATATATGTTGACCATTTACCGGGTCAGGTTGGTATTGCAATCCAGCCAAATCGGTCCAGTGGTTCAAAAGTTATGAGCAAAAGAGTAAATTTCGGCAAGGGTATTTTGCGAATTTACGAGATTAAAACCACTCTAACTTTCGAAAGACAATTCTGAGGGTGCTGAAACGTGTTATATATCTTTGTCGTTTCCCAAGTCTGTTTGGTTTTGAATTTCAGCAAAATCGGTTCAGTGGTTCAAAAGTTATAAGCAAGGCTCTGAATTTCACATTCTTTTCACCTTAAACTCTTGAAAACTCGTGAAACAAGTTTTAAAAGCATGGTGAAATACCAGTTTTTTTAATACTTGTTGTTGTTTGTTTTCCTGCCGTGGGGTGCAGTTAAGTTGTCAGACAAGTAAATATTTGTTATTGTTTTGTTAATGTTAGTGTAACTGTATGTAACGGTGTATAGTAAGTATTTTTGGAAAAAAATCAAATAAATAATATGGGTTAGTTTGTTTTTGGTTTTTAAAGAAGAGGATGGTAAAATAAAAAGAGAGATATATGTGAAATAGTTTTTTTTTGTATTACCTATAGGTATAAAACAACAAAAATATTTTACAAAGTAATTTTGTTACTCAAAGAAATTGTACACTAAAAAATATATACACTCAAAAAAATGTTACACTCAAAAAAAAAAAAAAATATTTTTTTTTTAATTTAATTATTTTTTTTAATGAAATGTCACACTCAAATAGTGTTTATAAAAAACCGACATTTTTGAAAACCGGTTTCTCGGTTAACCGAAAATCAGTTTTTTCGGTTAACCGGTTTTCTCGGTTAAACCGGAATAAAAAACCCGGTTAACCGGTTTTTTTCTTTAACTGAAAAAACCAAAAAATACTTGAAAATAGCTTTTTTTTATTAAATAATAAAGCGAATATAGCTTAAGTTAACATATTTCTTTCTTTCAGCAAGGTTTGCAACTATTACGCTATAAAAAAGCGATATTTAAATAATGTACTTTAATTGACCATATTCACTAGAACTTCAATTTAATTTGTATTGGTTTTATTTAGAAAAATACATTTATTCGTTATAAGTAAATTGCAGTTCCAAATTTTATTTGTATTTTTATTTTCTTTTATTGACATTTTCGCCATTAACAGGGAATTTAGTATCTGGTTAACAGTCACTTATTAAGTTTTTCATGAAATGTTAAAAAAACGCTTACAACGGTGAGTATTTCAAATTTTTATCAGTTTCAGAATAAAATTCCTATTTAGAAAATTGTTTCTTGAAGACAAAAAATATTTTAGACGTTCTTTCTCGCGGATTTTTGATGTGTTCTCAACGAAATTTTGAAAATATCATAAAAAATAAGTGTAAACCCTTAATATTTGCGAAAATATTCCATTTTGAATGTATTTAAAAAACCGGTTAACCGACAGAAAAAAAACGGTTTTCGGTGCACCGGAAATCTTCAATTCCGGTTAACCGGTTTGCAAAAAAACCGAAATTTTAGGAAAAAACCGGTTTTTCGGTTAACCGGTTAACCGGTTTATAAACACTACACTCAAAAAAATGTTGACAGTCAAAAAAATTTTACACTCAAAAAATTTGATTGATTAAAAAAAAGTTCTACTCAAAATAATATATTTCTAATAAAACATTTGTAATGCAATTTTTTTTAGAAAATTACTAGCTTTGTTTGTTTACCTACTACAATTTACTACTTTTTACTCAATTTACTACTTTTGCTCAAAAACCGTTCGAGTACACATAAAAATAGTAAATGTAGTAATCAATTTAAGAGAAAATTTATTTCTCTTTTACTTTATTTTTACTACAATTTACCGGAAATATTTCAATGCGTAAGTGTGGAAATTATGTCAAAAAAAATTATTGACAAATTTTTATATTTACAAAAAAAATATTTTGAAACAAAAGATAATAAAAAGCATAATCTATTCTAGATGAAAAACAACAATAAATCCAAATAAATATGCAGTCGGATACATGTGCATAATTAACAAGAAAATCTTTAGACCGTCTAGCGATGTCCGTCCGTTTGTAGACATTATGAATAAGTCCAAGCCAATGGCTAGACCGCTGAAGGCACAAATATGGTATGTCATACATATATTACTGGAAAGGTTTTGTTTATAAACGGGCAAAATCGGAAAGATTTCCCTCGAAGAACCAAAATAGTGCTAGAAAAACACAATTTTATATCCTCCAACCACAGTATGAGGGTATATACCCACTTCGTCATTCCATGTGCAACGATAACTGTCTTTCCGTCTGCGGAAGACTTGATACAGTAAAAAAAGTACTACCCTCTTTAAGTTGGCACGAAAAAATGGCTCAGAATTTGAGACTTTATCTACAGGAAAATGTTTCAGAATCTGTGACTTTTTCTATAGCAAAAATGTCTCAGAATCTGAGACTTTTTCTATAGAAGAAATGTCCTCAGAATCTGAGACTTTTTCTATAGAAAAAATGTCTCAGAATCTGAGACTTTTTCTATAGAAAAAATGTCTCAGAATCTGAGACTTTTTCTATAGAAAAAATGTCTCAGAATCTGAGACTTTTTCTATAGAAAAAATGTCTCAGAATCTGAGACCTTTTCTATAGAAAAAATGTCTCAGAATCTGAGACTTTTTCTATAGAAAAAATGTCTCAGAATCTGAGACTTTTTCTATCGAAAAAATGTCTAAGAATCTGAGACTTTTTCTGTAGAAAAAATGTTTCAGAATCTGAGACTTTTTCTATAGAAAAAATGTCTCAGAATCTGAGACTTTTTCTATAGAAAAAATGTCTCAGAATCTGAGACTTTTTCTATAGAAAAAATGTCTCAGAATCCGAGACTTTTTCTATAGAAAAAATGTCTCAGAATCCGAGACTTTTTCTATAGAAAAAATGTCTCAGAATCCGAGACTTTTTCTATAGAAAAAATGTCTCAGAATCTGAGACTACTTCTATAGAAAAAATGTCTAAGAATCTGAAACTTTTTCTATAGAAAAAATGTCTTAGAATCTGAGAATTTTTCTATAGAGAAAATGTCTCAGAATCTGAGAATTTTTCTATAGAAAAAAAGTCTCAGAATCTGAAAATTTTTCTATAGAAAAAATGTCTCAGAATCTGAGAATTTTTCTATAGAAAAAATGTCTCAGAATCTGAGAATTTTTCTATAGAAAAAGTCTCATAATCTGAGAATTTTTCTATAGAAAAAATGTCTCAGAATCTGAGAATTTTTCTATAGAAAAAATGTCTCAGAATCTGAGAATTTTTCTATAGAAAATATGTCTCAGAATCTGAGAAAAAAATGTCTCAGATTATAAGAATTTTTTTAAAGAAAAAATGTCTTAGATTCTGACATTTTTTCTATAGAAAACTAGTCTTAGAATCTGAGAAAAAATGTCTCAGAATCTGAGACTTTTTCTTTACAAAAAAATGTATCAGAATCTGAGTTAAGTTCGGAGATGGATAAAATCGGAGCAGTTGAAAGTTCCACCTTTATGTCTCATGGGATCGGATCAGTTGGAAGTTCCACCTTTAAAAACTAAGACAACTCCAGAAAAACACAATTTTTTATGTTTTTTTTTTTATTTTTGTATATTTGTTTAATAAATGAAACATAGGAAATTCATCGACCTGAACTTTTACCAAGTGGATTAAATGTGATTTTCAGCGTTTATAGAAAATTTCTTCTACTTTAATGTATAGATTCCAAAAATGTCTTCAAAATAAAATTTTAATATATATTTTGAAAATTTGAATGATAAATAAATTTTACTATTTTTACTACTTTCCGTTTTTTTACTTTTTTTGGGTTTTCGACATATTGAGTAAAATTTAAAAAAAATCTCTTTTACTACTTTTACTACAAAAAAAGTAAACAAACAGACCTACTATCAGATAACATTGTGGAGGGTATTCATAGATTCGACCAAGTCGAATTTAATTTTTCTACTTGTTCTTTTATAAAATTTTTTCTTCAGAAATATATAGTGACTCAAAGAAAAAACTTCTCAAGCAAAAAACTATTTTACTAATTAAAAATTGTTTTCACACAATAAAACATTTTTAAGAATTGTCGAGGGCCTTAAAGTATTTGAAAAAGCCTATTTTATGTTGACAAGTTATTTTTTTTTAGTTTTTTTTTTTTTTTTTTAAATTTTTTTTAAACAATAATTTTTAGATGCATATTTTTGAAGTTTTTAGTGCATATTTTGGATTTTTAGACGCATATTATAGGCACATAATTTCGTTTTTTAGATGCATAAAAGTACTTGCCCTAGTTATTAATATATATAGTTGTTTTTCATTCCACTCTTCGAGGGTAATACCAGACTGCCACTGAACGTTCCTGGTTCTTCCCAAATCATTATAACTTTTTGCCCAAAAAATTTGTTTTTGTAGTATTTTTAAACTTAATTTATGAGGAAGACGTAGCTCTGAGAACTCGAAGAGAGTGCGACTTATATAGCGTAAATTCATATTAAAAGTATATACATAGATGAGAATCTTCAAGACCCGACTCAAGCATTAATGCATAGTTTGGAGTTGAGTTTGGAAGTTTAAGAACTCTTTTGAGGAAATATCTCTGCAGTTTATCTACTTCCTCAAAATTAGCATATCCCCAAACTTGGGCACCATAGGACTGAATGGCTCGACTTACTGCACCAAATAAATGACATTTTGTTTTTGTTGTAATATTATTCTTATTTAAAAATGAATTCCATGTAGCGTTTATACTACTTTTTGCAGAACCGGTTCTTTTCTGAACGTGCTTCGTAAATACCATTTTAGGGGTCAAAACCATGCCAAGATAATTGTACTCGTTCACTATATCTATTTCTTCACCTTTGAACAACCATTTTTCTCTTCTTGACAATTTGCCACCATTTCTAAATACCATGAACTTTGACTTAAAATTTAACATGACTTTAACATTTTGAATTTTTTCTAAGTTTTTTTCAAGAACAACTTATTTTTATTATTTTAATTTTTCAACTTTTTATTAAAAACTAAAAAAAACATCCGATTATAAAATTGTATAAATTTAAATATAATTGGATATAATTTTATATCATTGGATTAGACCAAAACTCGTTCAAAGTCGATATAAAGTTATATAAACTGATATTATTATATAATATAAGATCAAATCTTATAAAACCATTTTTCGTATAAGATTATATCAAAATAGACACGAACCTATATTAAATTATATATTGTGTCAGATCATTTTTTTTACTTGGGAATTCTTAAACATTATAAACAGTTATATGTATAATTAATGAATATAATTTTAATATTTTAATTTCGTTTGTTGTTGAAATGTGTACATGTTTATCAGCTGATAATGCAAATGTCAAAATAAAAACATAAAAACTAGAGCCTACGGTCAGGACCGGTTACCCGGGTAGACCGAAAACCGGTCTACCCGGGTAGACCGGTCTTTTTATTAATATTTTTTTTTTCAAAAATTTCTCATTTCCACCATTTTTAAGAACAAATAAAGAGTCAAACTAAAATATAATGTAGAGAAAATGAATTTTTTACAAAACTTAAGAACAATTTGTTTTTTTTTCATTAAAAATTAAAAATGCCGATATCTCAAAAACTAAGCACGATAGAGGAAAACGGAGAAAATTTTCAGAAGAAAGACAACAAAGAAAAATATGGAACAGCCTTCCTCTATCCATATGTGGACTCAATAAGTCCGAAATTTTTAATTAAAAATTCGCATTCCGGAAAATTTTAAAAAGCCAATATCTCGGTAAGTATTGTCCACACGATAAAAACACCAATGGCATTTACTTGAAGATCTTGACCACTGAATATCCGAAAGCCCTGAGATCAAAAGTTTTTTAGTTATTTGATTTTAAGTTTTTTTAGGACCACAAAAACCATTTTTTATGAGTTTAAATGCCGATTTCTCAAATTTTTTGTTCTACGACCGGCACTTTTTTGTGGTTGCCTCAAATGACTCCATATGAAATAGGGATATTCTTGACATAATTGCCGATCTACCCACAGCTTTTTGTGCCGGTCGTAGAAAAAAAAATTTGAGAAATCGGATGTTAAACTCGTAAAGTCTTGTTTTTTCCATGTATTTTCATGAAATTGGGACGGTCTTTTTCGGTCTTTAGGACGGCACTTTTTTGTGGTTGCTTCAAATGACTCCATATGGAATAGGGATACTCTAGACATAATTGCCGATCTACCCACAGCTTTTTGTGCCGGTCGTAGAACAAAAATTTTGAGAAATCGGCTGTTAAACTCGTAGTCTTGTGTTTTCCATGTATTTACATGAAATTGGGACGGTCTTTTTCGGTCTTTAGGACGGCACTTTTTGTGGTTGCCTCAAATGACTCCATATGGAATAAGAATACTCTAGACATAATTGCCGATCTACCCACAGCTTTTTGTGCCGGTCGTAGAACAAAAATTTTGAGAAATCGGCTGTTAAACTCGTAAAGTCTTGTGTTTTCCATGTATTTACATGAAATTGGGACGGTCTTTTTCGGTCTTTAGGACGGCACTTTTTTGTGGTTGCTTCAGATGACTCCATATGGAATAGGGATACTCTAGACATAATTGTCGATCTATTTACAGCTTTTAGTCCCGGTTGTAGAACAAAAATTTTGAGAAATCGGCTGTTAAACTCGTAAAGTCTTGTTTTTTCCATGTATTTACATGAAATTGGCACGGACTTTTTCGGTCTTTAGGACGGCACTTTTTTATGGTTGCTTCAAATGACTCCATATGGAACAGGGATACTCTAGACATAATTATCGATCTATTCACAGCTTTTTGTCCCGGCCGTAGAACAAAAATTTTGAGAAATCGGCTGTTAAACTCGTAGTCTTGTTTTTTCCATGTATTTACCTGAAATTGGGACGGTCTTTTTCGGTCTTTAGGAACGGCACTTTTTTGTGGTTGCTTCAAATGACTCCATATGGAACAGGGATACTCTAGACATAATTGTCGATCTATTTACAGCTTTTTGTCCCGGTCGTAGAACAAAAATTTTGAGAAATCGGCTGTTAAACTCGCAGTCTTGTTTTTTCCATGTATTTACATGAAATTGGGACGGTCTTTTCCGGTCTTTAGGACGGCACTTTTTTGTGGTTGCTTCAAAAGACTCCATATGGAACAGGGATACTCTAGACATAATTATCGATCTATTCACAGCTTTTTGTCCCAGTCGTAGAACAAACATTTTGAGAAATGGGCTGTTAAACGCGTAAAGTCTTGTTTTTTCCATGTATTTACATGAAATTGGGACGGTCTTTTCCGGTCTTTAGGACGGCACTTTTTTGTGGTTGCTTCAAATGACTCCATATGGAACAGGGATACTCTAGACAAAATTGTCGATCTATTCACAGCTTTTTGTCCCGGTCGTAGAACAACAATTTTGAGAAATCGGCATTTAAACTCATAAAAAATGGGTTTTGGGGTCCTAAAAAATTTAAAATCAAATAACTCAAAAACTTTTGATCTCAGGGCTTTCGGATATTAAGTGGTCAAGTTCTTCAAGTAAAGAGCAACAAAAATGCCATTGGACTTTTTATCGTGTGGGCAATACTTACCAAGATATTGGCTTTTTAAAATTTTCCGGAATGCGAATTTTTAGTTCAAAATTTCGGACCTATTGAGTCCACACATGGATAGAGGAAGGCTGTTCCATATTTTTCTTTGTTGTCTTCCTTTTGAACATTTTATCCGTTTTGCTCTATCTTGCTTAGTTTTTGAGATATCAGCATTTTTCATTTTTAATGAAAAAAAAAATGGAGAAATTTTCTAATTTTTGGTTAAGATAACACTAAACTAATTTAATATTTCATTTTCGTCCCTTGATTGATTGTAAAAGTTGTTCTTAATAAAAATTCAATATAAAAAAAAATTGAAAACCGGTCTACCCGGGTAGACCGGTCGACCGACAGTCCGGTTAACCGGGTAGACCGGGTTACCCGGGTAGACCGGTCTACCCGGGTAGACCGATGAACAAAAAGACCGGTCTACCCATGTAGACCGAAACCCGGGTAATGGGGGGCTCTAATAAAAACCAAAATAAAACGAGTGAAACTACGTGTGAACACTTTTTTTAAATTAAAACAAATGTCGCTTAAAACAGTTTTTAGCTGCTCGTGAGAACAGGGTATTAGATCCGCAGGTTTTGCGAATCCTGTTTCAAATTTTGTGTAATTTACCAGTACAATTGTAGAGTTTTTTCTCAAAATAAATAAAACTTTTCCTATTACAAAACCAATTTCAAGAACTTTAAAAAGAATGCTAAAACTTTAAAATTTTCTTTCCAAAAACAACCCCTTTGATTCTGAGGTAAAACTTTAAGTTAACAAAAAAAAAATCATACAGGGAGCCCGTTTTCTTATAAAGAAACCTGCGTGTTCGAAATATATTTTTTTTTAACCAAGTGAGATCAAAAACTTTATTTTATTTTGGATCTTTACTACAGCAAAATTCTTTAAATATGTTGATAAACCCTTACCTTTTATAAGAACTCTTAAGTATTTTATAGAATCCGAGAGATTTTCTATAAAAAATGTTAAGTATAAAGTTTTTTAAACATTTTAGAAGATCTCGAAGTTTTTCCAAAGATGTAGGGTAAATGCTTAAGTTTTTTCTAAAGATGTATAGCAAATGCTTAAGTTTTGTTTTTGAAGATATTGACGATATTATACCATATTCGCATTCATTTAAACTACATAGTCAACGTCAAATTTAAACAGTTTTATTTTGACAGATAAATTGTATAGGAAAAACGAAAAATTTATCTACACCATTTCCAATTTTAATTCAGAAAGTACAAATTATATTTCAAAAATTTCCAATTATATTTCAGAAATTTCCAATTATATTTCAAAAATTTCCAATTATTTTTCAGAAATTTCCATTTATATTTCAAAAATTTTCAATTATAATTCAAAAATTTCTAAATATAATTCAAAAATTTCCAATTATAATTCATAAATTTCCATTTATAATTCAAAAAATTCCAATTATATTTAAAAAATTTCCATTTATATTTCAGAGATTTCCATTTATATTTCAAAACTTTCCATTTATATTTGAGAAATTTCCATTTATATTTCAGAATTTTCCATTTATGTTTCAGAAATTTCCATTTATAATTCAGAAATTTCCAATTGTATTTCAGAAATTTCCATTTTTATTTCAAAATTTTCTAAATGCTTTTCAGAAAATTCCAATATTTCAAAAAATTCCATTTGTATTTAATAAATTTCCAATTGTATTTCAGAAATTACCATTTGTATTTCAAAATTTTCCAAATGCTTTTCAGAAAATTCCATTTGTATTTCAAAATTTTCCATTTCTATTTCAAAAATTTCCAAATGCTTTTCAGAAAATTTTATTTGTATTTCAAAAATTTCCAATTATATTTCAAAATTTTCCATTTATATTTAAGAAAATACAAATTGTATTTCAAAAACTTTCTAATTCAATTAAGGAAATTGTTAGTGTAGTTTTTATGATACAAATATTATAGAGACTATCAGACTATCAGGAAACCTATACACCATCAATTATTGTCAAAAGAAAGTGGTAAATATTTTTCTTAACTTACAAGAAATACTGAATGAAAATGCATCTACAATAGTACATATGTCCATAAACGTATCTTATAAACAAGGACGGGAAAACTTTTTATTTTATGTTTTCATCAAAAATATTTATCGTAGAAGTTTAATAAAATTTAAATTTTTGAAATAAAAAAAGAAATAAAAATAAATATCTTTCTCAAAATATTTATCATAATAAAAATTAAAAACAAAACCAAACAAAAACTTTTTTATAAAAAAGAAAAATATAAAAATATCGAAAAATAAAAAGTTTTTTATTATTTAAATTTGTTTTAGTATTTTTTTTGTTTCAATAATTGTCATTTCAAAAATAAATTCAAAATACACAATTGTTAACAACAATAAATAAAAATCTGCACAACAAATTTGATAAAAAGGGATGTTTTCAGCGAAGAAAATAATCTGGAATGATGCAAACAACATCCGAAACAAATGCAAATTGAAAATTAAACCATATTTTTTAAAATAGACTCTGTTTAATCACACCAAAATTGATCCGATGCTAGTTGTTTATCTTCAAGAATTTGAATCAACGTGGGGTTGAACATCTCGAAATCTAATTTCGGGATAAACATCTGATTTAAGAATAAATCTTAGCCTTTTCTGAAGAATTTGAGCCTTTTCTGAAGAGAAATTCAACAAGCTGAATTATATAAAAATTGTATCAAAATCTCAGATTTTCTAAGGAATAAATATGTCAGAATATAAATTTTTTATTAAAGTCTACAGATTTTGTGTTATGAGATAATCGTTGATATTTTCTTAGCATCTGAGAAATTTTAAATAGGAAAAATGCAACTTGTTAAATATCAGAATATTAACATTTTTCTGGTTAAAAATATCTCAGAATCCAAAACTTTTTCTAACGGAAGAAAAAAATTTTCAGGAAATGAGACTTGTTCTCATCAAAAATGGAAGAATGTCTCATAATCTGCGACATTCTCTATAAGAAAATCTTATTTTATGATGTTTTCCTAAGAAATAAATATAGAATCTTGAAATAAATTTTTCACATAAAAATTAACAGCATAGAAAGGGTTAAAACTCTGCCGTATTTAAAAGATGTTCTAAGTACCGTTTCAACGGTATGCTGCTCTAATTAATCGGATTAAAAATTACAAATGGAATTTTTTGAAAAGCATTTGGAAAATTTTGAAATACAAATGGAAATTTTTGAAATACAATTGGAAAATTTTGAAATATAATTGGAAATTTTTGAAATATAAATGGAATTTTCTGAAAAGCATTTGGAAAATTTTGAAATACAAATGGAAATTTTTGAAATACAAATGGAATTTTCTGAAAAGCATTTAGAAAGTTTTGAAATACAAATGGAAATTTCTGAATTACAATTGGAAATTTCTGAAGTATAAATGGAAATTTCTGAAATATAAATAAAAAATTCTGAAATATAAATGGAAATTTCTCAAATATAAATGGAAAGTTTTAAAATATAAATGAAAATTTCTGAAATATAAAAAATTATCTATTTCCATCAGAAGTAATTTGAGTAAACAATATTATTTCAAACTTTTACAAAAAAACTTTTTATTTTGGGTTTTATTTTTTATTTTTTTTTTGTTTTTGATAAATATCATTTTAATTCAGGGTTGGCAACCGATACCCACCTGGAATAACGGTATTTGGCTACTGTACCGCAACCAATAAAGATATGGACATTTTCAAAAGCGATTATGAAAGCTGAGGAAATTTCTAGTATTTTAAATGTGTCACTTCGTGTTTTTACCGGTTCGTTTTCAAAATTTAGGTCAATACCTTTATAAAACCGTTTGAAACGGTATTATAACGGTATTGGCCTATATAACTAAAACGAAACGGTAGAAACTCGAAGTGACACATTTAAAATACTAGAAATTTCATCAGCTTTCATAATCGCTTTTGAAAATGTCCATATCATTATTGGTTGCGGTACAGTAGCCAAATACCGTTATTCTAGGTGGATATCGGTTGCCAACCCTGTTTTAATTTTTGTTGGAAAAAGTTTCTTTTGGTATTTTTTTGTTATATTTTTTTAGAAAGAAAAATATATTTCCAACTTTCGATGAATATAAAAAAATTATTACAGAAAAATACTTTATATTGAACACAATAAAAAATTATAATTTTGATGAAAATTTTAAATTTTGTGTTTTCGGTTTTTAAAATCCGGTGTCTGCTTATAAATGAAGTAACCCTTATAAACCGATTTGCCTGAAACTTAAAATATATCTAAAAGAGACAATTATAAGGTTGGGGTGCATCAGCTTTCCTGCCATATCAGTGTTAAAAAATGTTGTTGTCCCCTTATGAAACAATGTTGATCTTCGGGAAAATTTCGATAGCACACGAACTAAAAGGAAAAATTGACACATTTTTATGATGAAAATGTTTAACGAACATTTTGAAATACAATTTGCATTTCTTGAATATAAATGGAAAATTTTGAAATATAAATAGAAATTTTTGAAATACAATTGGAATTTTCTGAAAAGCATTTGGAAAATTTTGAAATACAAATGGAAATTTTTGAAATACAAATGGAATTTTTTGAAAAGCATTTGGAAAATTTTGAAATACAAATGGAAATTTTTGAAATACAATTGGAAAATTTTTAAATATAATTGGAAATTTTTGAAATATAAATGTAATTTTCTGAAAAGCATTTGGAAAATTTTGAAATACAAATGGAAATTTTTGAAATACAAATGGAATTTTCTGAAAAGCATTTAGAAAGTTTTGAAATACAAATGGAAATTTCTGAATTACAATTGGAAATTTCTGAAGTATAAATGGAAATTTCTGAAATATAAATAAAAAATTCTGAAATATAAATGGAAATTTCTCAAATATAAATGGAAAGTTTTAAAATATAAATGAAAATTTCTGAAATATAAATGGAAATTTTTGAAATATAATTGTCTATGCTTAAACCCGAAAAAATCGAAGTGTATAATAATCCATAAGAAGTCCTTAAAACGAATTATTAATGCTGATATTCTAATTAATAATGAAAAAAATAGAAATTGTCACTAAAGTAAAGAATTTGGGTGTTACACTTAACAACACGCTCAGCTGGGATAATCAAGTAAATATTGTAACAGGGAAAACATACTCAATGCTTCGCACTCTGTGGGCAATACACTATTGTACTCCAGTAAAAATAAGAATGCTAATTGCTAAGACTTATTTGATGACTGTAATTCTCTATGGATGCGAAGTTTATGCCAATTGTGACTCCAGTAGTAAAAATAAATTAAATACTCTATATAATAACATCGTTAGGTACGTTTTTGGTCTTCGCAATCTTGATAGAATATCAACCCATAGTAAGAAGTTTTACAACGTAACGTTTGATAATCTAACCAATATCAGAATACTTACACTTTTTCACAAGATCATTTATACAAGGGTGCCGTCATATTTATATAATAGGATAACTTTTGCAAGGTCAATAGGGGTAATAAGGTCATTCTCATTGCCCACAGAAGCAAAATTACAGAATGGCAATTTTACCATAATGCCATCTATCAATGGAACAGACATTCGAATAAAACACAAAGAAACAGCAACGTAAATACGTTTAAAACTGAAATAACAAATAATTTTAAACTACTAATTAACATAACTACACAACAACTACAAATTTAATGTTATGAATGTATGTTATTTTTTGTATCGTATAAATATTACTAATTTTACACTATTGTTAAATTAAATTTTTAATAATTTTGTACTTTTTTTTTAAATTATTTTAATTTTTTTTTTATTATAACATCTCTTAGTTCCATACTATAATTAAAAGATGTATAAATATAAATATAAATTGGAATTTTTTTAATTATAAATGGAAATTTATGAATTATAAATGGAAATTTATGAATTATAATTGGAAATTTTTGAATTATATTTAGAAATTTTTGAATTATAATTGGAAATTTTTGAAATATAAATGGAAATTTCTGAAATATAATTGGAAATTTTTTAAATATAATTGGAAATTTTTGAAATATAATTGGAAATTTCTGAAATATAATTGGAAATTTTTGAAATATAATTTGTATTTTCTGAATTAAAATTGGAAATGGTGTAGTTTTAATGAATGCGAGTATGGATTTAATTAGTTTAAAATGTTTAAGAACCAACAACAAATGGAAAAACATCAAAAAATTTTAAATCATGTATGTTAAAATCTTGTTGGCTTGTAAAAATGAATGGTGGTTTGTCTTACATTGCACCCCTCTAGGAGCGACTCCTAGGCAATTGTTATGGCAAAAAGGTGGTGGTAAAGGGGTAAAAAAGCACACACAACGATTGCCTCAGGGTCAGTTCTGGAGAAGTTCAATGGAAGATTGACCCCCATTTATTTTTAGAACCTAAAATTTTTCCTAAAAGTTCTACTCCTTATCGTATTCCTGAAGGGAATTTTCCATACAAAATGATATTTTTATAAAATTAACTCTCATCTCTCTCATTGTTTAGCCCCTCCCCCCAGAATTTGAATCGCTTAAATTTTTTGTTGTTAATTCAATGCATTTTTGCAAAAAAAAATATCTTTTTAAATAGAAACTTTAAGACTTGGTAACATATTTGTATGAGAATCTAATAGTTTTTCCCATTAAAAAATAGTTTTAATCCGATTTTTTTTTTAAGAAAAAAGTGTTCAGATCTGATTGTTGTATAATAGTGAAATTTATTTGAATCTAATGTTTTTTTTTTTCAATTGTAACAACAAAATTGGCTGTATCAAGTTGGATCAGATATTGATCTAATTGTATTATTTTAGATACACAAATATAAAAAATGATACAACTATATCCGAATTTTGGTCACATCCAATTAAATGCAGTTGATCTCATTTTATATAAATAAATATACAGCTTTACCACAAGAAAATAAAATAAATTTAAAATGAGCTTTTAATTTTATTTCCATACAAATTGTTTTTGTTTTTAAAATCGACTTTCAAAAAATGTATTGAAAATTTGAAATTTAAAATAAAACTTTTGTTAAAATAGACTTTTTGTTTTCTTGTGGTAAGGGCCATAGATTTATATAATTACATTAAGTCAGATATATTTATGTATAACCTCAGATAAGAACATGGAGCCGCAATAAATCTTAGATAAAATTAGATCTGAACATATGAAAACTCATATATAATTTAATATGATTGTATCAAATTATATATCATTATATCAAAACTTTTTTACTAGGGAACTTCACAGAATTTATGTTGCAGAAAATTATTTAAACCCGAGTAAAAAAGAAATGATATAGTCATATACAATATTGTATAGGAATATAGATTTGTATATGTTTATATCTGACACTATATGTTTCTAGATAAAATTATGTATTGGAAAAAATATTTCAATAATTTCCAATATAGTGTCAGATAATGTTATATATTATTATATGTAGTCACATATATTATTATATATGCCGTATATAAATATACAAGATTGGACAAATTAAATACAACAAATATATTCCCGAGTAAAAAAAATGATATGACACAATATATAATTTAATATGGGTTCGTGTCTATTTCGATATAATTTTATACGAAAAATGGTTTCATAAGATTTGATCGAATATTATCTAATAATATCAGTTTATATAACTTTATATCGACTTTGATACGAGTTTTGGTCTAATCCAATGATATAAAATTATATCCAATTATATTAAAATTTATGCAATATTATAAATCTGATGTTTTTTTTAGTTTTTAATAAAAATTTTAAAAATTAAAATAATAAAAATTAGTTGTTCTTCAAAAAAACTTAGAAAAATTTCAAAAAAAATGGAGACATGTTAAATTTTATATAAACCACTTAGAAAATATTCCAAGGTTGGTTACCGAAACGAATAACGGTAAGGGTAACGGTAACGGTATCTAATTTTTATTTATTTCGGTAAAGGAAACGGTAAGTGTTTTCAAATCGTTTCGGTAACGGTATGTACCGGTACCGAACCAACCAAACCGGTACGTACCGGTATTATTAATTTAGTTAAAAATTTGAAAAAAGATAGAACTGAAAGCTAAAAATATTTTATAGACCCAAAAACCAGTATAGATTTGATATGATTATTATTTTTGTCATTTATTTTATGATAATTTGCAAATTATAAATTTAAAATTATGTTAGCAATTTGATTTTATTTTTTTGTTCGTTAAAATCCCTTAAAACAGGTAAAATTTTGAATACCGGTACAATACCGGTAACTTCTAATAATTATAACGGTAACGGTAAGGGTAACGGTATTTAAAAAATATTTTTAGCGGTATCGGTAACGGTATTCTATTTGAAAGGGTTTTGAATCGGTAACGGTATAATAAGGGTAACGGTAACCAACCATGAAATATTCTCATAAAAACTTTGTCCTTATAAAAACTTAGAAAAATTTTAAAAAATGGAGTCATATATAATTTTATATAAAACACTTAGGTGGTTATTTATAAAACCTGAAATATATTTAAAGTAGGTTTATTTGACAGATATTGCAGGAATAATTGTCAAATAAACCTACAATAAGTCTGTTATAAGTATTATGAATAAGAGCCTTAGAAAATATTTGCGATAAAAAAATGTTCCTTGAAAAAACTTAGAAAAAATTTTAAAGATGGAGTCATATAAAATTTTATATAAAACACTTATAAAATCCCGAGTAAAAAAAAAATGATATAGTCATATACAATGTTATATGGGAATATAGACCTGCATATGTTTATATGTGACACTTTATGTTTCTAGATACAATTATATATTGGAAAAAACATTTCAATAATTTTTGATGTAGTTTCAGATAATGTTATATATTATTATATATGGTCACATATATAATTATATATGCCGTATGTAAATATAAAAGATTGCCAAAATTTAATACAGCTCCACATATAAATATATATGGTACCATGCAAAATAATATATTATTATATAACAGCAAAAACATCAAAAATTTTCTAAGTTAGTTTTGATATTATTTTAAGTAATTTTATACAAACAAATCTAAAATTTTGATCCAAAATTGTTGAAGAGAAAAATAATTTGCGTGATTTGAAGTCATTTTATTATATTTTTTAAATCTTATGTACTTCCAGTTTCGATTTCCTTTGTGAATGCTCTTTTAACTAATTAAAGAAAATATTGTAATTTCGGAAAGTAATTCGAGAATATCGAGTAAGCGTAATAAGAAATTGTGTGAATTTCACTCGCGAGATTAGTGAGCGTAAAGAATAAGTTATGGACCCGTAACCGTACCCTAAAGTAGGTTTGGTTGTGAAGGATGACGCCGGTTTACACAAAAACCAACGTCAATAGAAGCCTTGAAGTGGCCCATTATGATTTCTTTAATGTTCGAGACCTTCTCTTCAATTTTATCACTCGCTCCAGTTATGCATTCCACTTTGAAGCCTTTATAAAAGCCAATAAGGCCCAAGGATTCTTGCTGCGAATTTCAAAAAGGGTATTATTACTCTTTCTGATTTTAATATAACAAAAACATTAATACGTTAGCAGTACGATTCGTTTTGGTGCATAATTAACACTTATTAGGCAATTCGCTATGTCGGCCATAGTAACTAAAAAGTTTTTACTCAAAACAATTACAACATTGAGTGTTGTTTTGTGTACAAACTATCTAGTCACTCACTTTGGGCGTATTGCCCCATTAAGGTATTCGTGTTTAAGCTTAGTAAGTTGTTTTTCACGTCAAAAATTTTAAAACTCCTAAAATCGTAATAAAAACTATTAAAAACAAAAACTTTTAAATATTAGAAGAAAGAAACAATCATAACAAATCGCAAATATCCATTTTATTGCAAAATGTATGCTGTTTAATGTATTTAATCGTTAAAAAAAAAAATATTTAAAAGTTTCCGTTTTTAATAGTTTTTATTACGATTTTACGAGTTTCAAAATTTTTAGCGTAAAAAACTACTTAGCTTTAAGTTAAATAAACAGTTGAGTGAGTCGTGAGTGATAGTTTTTCTTGAGTGAGCGTATGACAAAATTCACTAAAAATTCACCAACCATATTCTCACTAATATCAAAAAGATTGTCAAAAATTAATTTAAAATCGCCGACAACTTCAAAGGATTTTATTCCTTAATTCAATTTTTCGTTCCAAATAAAACTTTACTGATTGCATTCTTCAATCACATTTTAACACATCAAATGAATTCGTATTTGGTATAATTCGATTTTAGAATATTGAATTCATTAAATTAATTTTTCATTCAATCTAATGCCACAGACTAAGTGTGCAATTACAATTCTGGCGTTGACTTTGAATTTTGTGTAAAGAGAGGGCGTTTGATTTAAACAAAGGCTTTGGCTTTGAATTTTGTTCTGGCGTTTGTTTGTATACACACACACAAAGAAGAACAGAAATATAATTATTTGGTGGAAGAAAAATACATTTTTCCTGAAAATTATTTTTTTTCGGTGAAACATAAAACTCCTTTGGTTTTGTTATTGATATTTTTTTGATACCTGTTTTTTTTTTTATAATAATTGGCGGTAAATTATATTTTCACTTTCTTTTATATGTACTTTTCTTCTAATTTTCCAATATACAGATGTGTTTCATAAACAAGATATGAAACACATCACAAAATCAACCCTTTTTTTGTAAAAGACTGGCAACGCCAAAGCAAGAAAAAAATACTCACGAGAGAGCAAAGCCAAGAAAATAGAATTGATTCTTTTCTGGCTTTGAAACGCTAGCGTTGGCTTTGAATTTGTTCTACATACAAAATGTATGGGAACGAGCAAAATTAAAGGCCAACGCCAGAATTGTAATTGCACACTAATACAGACTCGACATAAGTGACAGGTGTCAAAAAAAGTAGTTTTGAACCATATGGTTAATATTTTCAAATTATTCTACGAATTAGGTTAGAAAGAGAAAACTGATATGACGCGCCATAAGAAAAATGGATGCCAGGTCGGTTTTTGTTGTCTCACTCACTCCTAAGTCGTAGAAAGTGTTGCCATGTTAGCGTAAAACGGACTAAAAACCGCTGTGTTTTCTCCTAAAATCGCTTAGTTTTTCCCCATTTTTTCTTGTAAAACTCTACTGTCGAGTCTGTATTTAGTCTGTGCTAATGCATTCCAAGAAATATATTCAATGTCGGTATTTAAACTGGAACGCCGTGACCAGAGTCATAACTAGAGAACTCATTCAAAAATGATTTCAAACTTCGAAGCTCTGATAATTCAAATTTTAAAAGCAAGTATTTTAATTTAATTAAAACCGATTTTTCGGTATTTTCAGCTTAATGTGTGCTCTTTTAATGTGAAGCAGCAAAAATTACGGAATTAAATTATAATAATATTCAATCCCATATTATTTTTTCTGTCTGCTGCTTGCTGCTGCATTGTGAAGAAACAATAAACAAAATTGTCAATGTAGTGTATTTTTGGCAAATACACGGTTTTTGATGTTTGTGTAGCGGTTTTTTGTAATACAATGTTGACATTATTGTTATTTTTTATTAAACAAAAAGTTCTAAAAAAATACAAACATTGTAATCTCAAAAAAATATTAATTTTTAATGGGCAAGTCCTTTTATCTTTATTTGGTTCTACGCAATTCTAAATACGGGGAAAAAATCCTGCTACAAATATGATAAATTTTGGAGAACAAATGGATAGATGTATGAATCAAAGCAACCACCGAACATTTTTGCCTTGTGAACTCCAAACTGCCCAGTGAATGACTTTTATTAGCCGTCTCTGCCCAAAAAGTGCAGACCATATTACAAGTTTGGCAATGTTATTGATCAGTGATTGATGCTAAGACATTCTTGCGATGTCCGTCCATGGAAGATGCAGCTATACATATATGTCTTATGATCATAGCATGGTAAGTTCGTAAAGGTGAAAATTTGTCCAGGTGAACAAATTTTTTCTACTTTTGCACAACGAGTATGTCATTAAGTGTGTAACGCATCGAAATATCGGTCAGGGAAGAAAGTGCATATGGGGCATTCCAAGTTAAATCGGACAATTTGAAAAAAAAAAAATTTAGATTTTCCCAATTTGCTTACTCATTAGGGGTCATTTCCAAGACCGACCCCCATTTATTTTTACCCTCCAACATTTTTTTAAAACATACGCCCTAGCTCCACTCCCTAAGTAAGCTCGCATACAAATAACAGTTGGAGCAAATTTTATAAAAATGTGATTTTGAATGGAAGCCCACTTAGGGAGTGGAGATAGGGCGTAGGTATGTTTAACAAAAATAAATGGTGGTCGGTCTCACTAATGACCACTCTCGGACGCACCATTGGACCGGTAGAAGCTGATTAAATAAAAAAAAATTTACAAAAAATAAAAAATTGTATGGGGACCGCCTTAATAGTTAAAGATAGAGGGTATGCGTGTTCAGAGAAAATGTTTGGACTAAAAAAATATTGTGGGTCGGTCATACATTTGATTGCTCTAAGGGCACTCTTAGGGCAATTAGAGCCGTTGGAGCAAATTTTAAAATATGTCATTTTGTGTGGGAGCCCCCTTAAAAATTGAAGATGGGGTATTAGTTTGTTCCGAAGAAATGTTGAGATGTAAAAATTAATGGGGGTCGGTCTTGGAAATGACCCCTCTATTACGAACCATTGGAGCAGTAGAAATGATTTAAGATTAGAAAATTGCAATAAAATTTTTTAAAAAATAGTAATAATAGTTATCCCACGATTCTACTGGGCAAAAAATTTGTAGAATCTATAGAAGTTTTACACAAAAAAAATTAAAAAAAAAACAATGAGTACATATATTTGCAAAAATGAGATTTAAATTTTAAAACTTAAAAATGGCATACTAGACCACTTTTAAGAATTTTTTTGGATTTTTTTTTTAAAGTACTTAAAAAAAAAATTTAAAAAAAAAAAAATTGTAATTTGGACCATTATTGAAGAAGTTTTGAGTAAAAGAAGTTTAAGTAAAGGATATCTTTTGAAATCTAAAAAAAAAATTATTCAAAGTGTCAGATTTGACATGGAATGCCCCATATGTATACGTACAAATAATATTGATCGATTGTAAGACATTCTAGCACACACCCTCTTCAAGTAAATTTAGGTTTGTAAAAATGGTGACGAAATGGCTTTTCATTCCTCTTTATTCAGAGCTAGAAAAATTGTTAAGACTATCGTATTCTTTTTAATTTTCACCTAAAACATACAAGTAGTTGTAAATATAAGTTATTTAAAACAAAAAAAGTCACCAATATTTGCTCTTGTTGTTAATTTCATACAAGAAATTTGGTTTTTCACTACTTGTTAATTGCGAAAAAAAAAACTCTTTTTGGCCAAACAAATGGAAAGCGATTTGGGGAACTTTTTCCTACAAATCTGATTTTGCACATTTACGAACTTAGCCACCCTATTATTATAAAACATATTTGTCGCAACTTGAAAAGACTATTCCTTTTATTTTGGTTTGTTTATTGGCTTCCAAAGACGGACGAAAGTAATGATCATTGCTACAATGCCTTAGAATCGATCACTGATGAATAATACATGTAATTGATGGGGTGCTAGTCCGATATTTCAATGCGGAATAACCAGTGACGGTCCGTGAAGTTGTCACTGGGTGTTCCCTAATTTATAAAAAAAGAAAATTTAAGTATATAATTCGTGTTTTTCTGGACCTAACGCATTCCCGAGATAGGTAAAGATGGGATGTTACTAGTTTTGTATATTTTTAAATGAGATGCAGCCCAAATTCTATTTTATTGTCATTTTGTTGCCTCACCACATCGACAATTAACAAAAAACATTATTTCGCAAATAAATGCAGTACAAAAATTAATTTTGGATGCATGTCAATTAAAAAAATTAAAACTGAGGCTTTGTGTATCACGGGAACGTGTTACGTCCAGAAAAACGTATTTTATATACATAATTTTTATATTTTAAATAAGTAGAGAACACCCAGTGACAACTTCACGGACCGTCACTGGGAATAACCCCCCACAATGGTTGGAAGGTTAAAAATTATTATTTTTTTGTAATTTCTTAGTAACATTAAATGTATTATTTATGCAAATTTAATTTAAATTTTTTTGTAACCTAAAAGAAAATAAACACAAATTAATTCAATAACAACATAAAAAATATTGGTTTTATTTTTAAAAATTGCTAGTCCAAATTTTTTTAAACAAATTTATATGAAATATCAGATCATATATTGTTTAATATAATTGGATAAAATTTTACAAAACCAGATTAGACCAAAATTCGGATCTAATTAAATCTAATCTATATATATAAAAGAGTGTGGTGACTGACTGACTGACTGACTGACTGACTGATTGGCAATAATCATCGCCCAGCCCAAACCGCTGAAGCTAGAGACTTGAAATTTGGAATGTAGGTTCGGCTCCCGACAAAACCACCCACTAAGAAGGGATTTTTGGAAATTCCGATTTTAAGGGGGGCAAAAGGGGGGAAATAGGGCCCTTTGGGGGATTTTGTATCTTTTGAACTAATAGTCCTAGAAACTTCAAATTTGAACTCTAGGATCCTCTCGCGGAAATAAAATTTCGAAAAAAATATTTTTGGAAAATTCCGCCTCCAAGGGGGGGAAAAAGGGGAAAATAGGGCAAATTGGTACATTTTTTATATTCTAAACAAATGGTCCCAGAAACTTGAAATTTTAAGTCTAGGACCCTCTCGCGGAAATAACATTTTGGAAAAAGTAATATTTTGAAAATTCAGTTTCTAAGGTTGGGGGGAGGGGGAAAATAGGGCAAGTTGGTACATTTTGTATCTTCTGAACTAATGGTCCTACAATCTTGAAATTTTGAATATAGGATACTCTCGCGGAAATAACATTTTGAAAAAAGTACTTTTTTGAAAATTCCGGTTTTAAGGGGGGCAAAAAGGGGGAAAATAGGGCAATTTTGTGAATTTTGAACAAATGGTCCTAGAAACTAGATATTTGAACTATAGTATCCTCTCGGGGAAAAAACATTTTTTTACTAAAATTTTTTCACTCAAAATTTTTTTTCACTCAAAATTTTTTTTGACTCAAAATTTTTTTTTTTACAAATTTTTTTTTTTTTACAATTTTTTTTTTTTACAAATTTTTTTTCTCACAAATTTTTTTTTACTCAAAATTTTTTTTACTCAAAATTTTTTTTCACTCAAAAATTTTTTTTCACTCAAATTTTTTTTTCACTCAAAATTTTTTTTCACTCAAAAAAATTTTTTTTTACAAATTTTTTTTACATTTTGTATCTTCTGAACTAATGGTCCTACAATCTTGAAATTTTAAATATAGTATACTCTCGCGGAAATAACATTTTGAAAAAAGTACTTTTTTGAAAATTCCGGTTTTAAGGGGGACACAAAGCGGGAAAATATGGCAATTTGGTGAATTTTGAACTAATGGCCCTAGAAACTAGATATTTGAACTATAGTATCCTCTCGGGGAAAAACATTTTTTTACTAAAATTTGTTCACTCAAAATTTTTTTTTGACTCAAAAATTTTTTTTTTACAAATTTTTTTTTTACAATTTTTTTTTCACTCAAATTTTTTTTTTACTCAAAATTTTTTTTCAATCAAAAATTTTTTTTACTCAAAATTTTTTTTCACTCAAAATTTTTTTTTACTCATAATTTTTTTTCACTCAAAATTTTTTTTTTTACAAATTTTTTTTCACTCAAATTTTTTTTCACTCAAAAAACCCAGAAACCTGAAATTTTGACTATAGGATCCTCTCGCGGAAATAATATTCTGAAGAAAGTACTTTTTTAAAAAGGCACTTCTAAGAAGGGGAAAAGGGGGAAAATTGGGAAATTTGGTACATTTTCTTTTCTCTGACCTAATGGTCCTAGAAACTTAAAGTTTGGACTATAAGATCCTCTCGCGGAAAAAACATTCCGAAACAAAGTTTTTTTTCAATCCCGCTTCTTGGGTGGTAAAAAGGGGGATAATAGGACAATTTGGTACACTTTGTATGTTCTGAACTAATTTTCCCAGAAACTTAAAAATTTTGACTATGGGATCCTTCGCGGAAATAACATTGTGAAGAAAGTTCTATTTTGAAAATTTCGCTTCTAAGGGGGAAAGTTGGGTAATTTTGTGTCTGCTGAACTAATGGTCGTAGATCCTTGAAATTTGGGCTGTACGATTCTCTCGCGGAAATAACTTTCTGAAAGAAGTACTTTTTGAAAATTCCGGTTTTTATTTGCTAAACAAATAGGACTGCACGATCCTCTCGCGTGGACTGCACGATCTTCTCGCGGAAATAACATTCTGAAAAAAGTACTTTTTTGAAAATTCCGCTTTAAAGGGGGAAAAAGAGGAAGGTAGGGCAATTTTGTATCTGCTGAAAATATGGTCCTAGATACTTGAAATTTGGAGTGAATGAACCTCTCGCGGAAATAACATTCTAAAGGAAGTACTTTTTCAAAATTCTGGGGGGAAATCGGTAAAGTAGGGCAATTTTGAATCTGCTGAACTAATGGTTCTTAATACTTGAAATTTTAACTGTAAGATCCTTTCGCGAAAATAACATTCTTAAAGTAGAACTTTTCAAAAAATCCGCTTCTACGGGGAAAAAGGGGGAAAGTAGGGCAATTTTGTATCTGCTGAACTAATGGTCCTAGATACTTGAAATTTGAACTGTACAATCCTCTCGCGGAAATAATATTCTAAAGAAGTACTTTTTGAAAATTCCGGGGGAAAATGGGGGTGAGTGGGGTAATTTTGAATCTGCTGAACTCATGGTCCTAGATACTTGAAATTTCAACCGTACGATCCTCTCGCGGAAATAACATTGTTAAAGAAAAACTTTTTTAAAAATTACGCTTCTACGGGGAAAAAGGGGGAAAGTAGGGCAATTTTGTATCTGCTGAACTAATGGTCCTAGATACTTAAAATTTTAACTGAACAATCCTATCCCGAAAATAACATTCTAAAAGAAGTACATTTTTGAAAATTCGTTTTTAAAGGGGGAAAAATGGGGAAAGAAGGGCAATTTCGTATCTGCTAAACGAATGGTCCCAAAAACTTGAAATTTTAACTCTACTCTCGCGGAAAAAAACATTTTGTAAAAAGTAATATTTTGAAAAATCCTTTTATAAGGGTGGGGGTGGTGGAAGAAGGGGTTTAATAATGCAATTTTGTATCTTCTGAACAAACTTGAAATTTTGAATCTGGATGCTCTTGCGGCAATTATTTTTTGAAAAATATATTTTTTAAAATTTTGGTTTTAAGTAGGCCCAAAAGGGGGAAAATAGGGCAATTTGCTAAACTTTAAATTAATGGTCTTAGAAACATGACATTGGGAATATAGGATCATCTCGCGGCAATAACATTCTAAAAGAAGTACTTTTTTGAAAATTTCGCATTTAAGGGGAAGAAAGGGGGAAAGTAGTGCAATTTTGTATATGCTAAAGTAATGGTCCTAGATACTTGAAAATTGGACTGTACGATTCTCCCGTGGAAATAACATTCGGAAAGGAATACTTTTTTAAAAATTCCTCTTTTAAGGGGAAAAAGAGGGGAAAATAGAGCAATTTTGAATCTGCTGAACTAAGGGTCCTAGATACTTGAAAATTGGACTGTACGATCCTCCCGCGGAAATAACATTCGGAAAGAAATACTTTTTTAAAAATTCTTCTTTAAGGGGGAAAAAGGGAGATAGTAGGCCAATTTTGTATCTGCTGAACAAATAGTCATAGATACTTTAAAATTGGACTGCACAATCCTCTCGCGGAAATAAAATTCGAATGGAGGACTTTTTGGAAAATTCCGCCTCTAAGAGGGAAAAGGAGGAAAGTAGGCAATTTTGTATCTGCTGAACTAATGGTCCGGGAGACTTGAAATTTGGACTGTACGATCTTTTCGCGAAAATAACATTCTGAAAGAAGTACTTTTTTAAATATTCCGATTTTGAGTGGGAAAAAGGGGAAAGTAGGGCAATTTTGTATCTGCTGAAATAATGGTCCTATATCTTGAAATTTGGACTGTACGATCCTCTCGCGGAAATAACATTCTCAAGGAAGTACTTTTTTGAAAACTCTACTCTTGAGGGAGGAAAAAGGGGAAGGTAGGGCAATTTTGTATCTGCTGAACTAATGGTCCTCGATACTTAAAATTTAACTGTACGATCCTCTCGCGGATATAACATTCTAAAAGAAGTACTTTTTTTAAATTCTGCTTCCATGGGGGGAAAAGGGAGAAAGTAGGGTAATTTTGAATCTGCTTAACTAATAGTCCTACATACTTGAAGTTTGGACTGTACGATCCTCTCGCGGAAAGAACATTCTAGAAGAAGTACTTTTTTGAAAGTTCTCCTTCTAAAGGGGGAAAAGGTGGAAAGTAGGGAAATTCTGTATCTGCTGAACTAATGATCATAGATACTTAAAATTTGAACTGTACGATCCTCTTGCGGAAAAAGTACTTATTGTGGCAAGTTCCGCTTCTAAGGGGGAAAAGGCGGAAAGTAGGGCAATTTTGTATCTGCTGAACTAATGGTCCTAGATACTTGAAATTTAGACTGCACGATCCTCTCTCTTGGAATTAACATTCTGAAAGAAGTACTTTTTTTGAAAATTCCGATTTCAAGGGGGAAAACGGGGAAGGTAGGGCAATTTTGTATCTGCTGAACTAATGGTTCTAGATACTTGAAATTTGGCTGAACGATCCTCTCGCGGAAATAACATTCTTAAGAAAGTACTTTTCAAAATTCTGGGGGAAAAAGGGGGAAAGAAGGGCAATTTTGAATCTGCTGAACTAATGGTCCTAGATTCTTGAAATTTGAACTGAACGATCCTTTCGCAAAAATAACATACTTAAAGAACTTTTTTAAAAATTCCACTTCTAAGGGGGAAAAAGGGGAAAGTAGGGCCCTTTGGGGGATTTTGTATCTTTTGAACTAATAGTTTTAGAAACTTGAAATTTGGACTCTATAATCCTCTCGCGAAAAAAAAATAAAAAAATATTTTTTTGAAAATTCCGCCTCCAAGGTGGGGAAAATAGAGCAAATTGGTACATTTTTTATTTTCTGGACAAATGGTCCCAGGAACTTGAAATTTGGACTCTAAAATCCTCTCGCAGAATTAACATGCGGAAAACAAAATTTTTTGAAAATTCCGCTTCCAAGGGTGGGAAAATAGGGAAAATCTGTGAATTTTTTATCTTCTGAACAAATGGTCCCAGAAATGTGAAGTTTGGTCTTTAGGATCCTCTCGCGGAAACAACATTCCGAAAAAAATATTGTTTGAAAAATTCCTCCTCCAAGGTGGGAAAGGGGGGAGGGGGGGGGGAATAGGGAAAATCGGTACATTATTTATCTTTTAAACAAATGGTTCCAGAAACTTGAAATTTGAACTCTAGGATCATCTCGCAAAAAAAACATCTTGAAAAAAGTAGATGGGGGAAAATAGGGCAATTTTGTATCTTCTGAACTAAAACTTTAAGTTTTGATCCTCTCGCGAAAATAATTTTTTGAAAAATACACTTTTTGAAAATTTTGGTTTTAAGGAGGGCCAAGAGGGGCAAAATAGGGCAATTCGGTAAATTTTAAACTAATGGTCTTAAAAACATGACATTTGCAATATAGGATCATCTCGCGGAATAACATATTGAAAGAAGTACTTTTTTGAAAATTACTTTTTAAAGGGGGAAAGAAGGGCAATTTTGTATCTGCTGAACTAATGGTCCTAGATATTGAAGTTTGGACTGTACGATCCTCTCGCGGAAATAACATTCTGGAAGAAGTACTTTTTTTGAAAAAACTGCTTCTATAGGGGGAAAAAGAGGGAAAGTAGGGAAAATTTGAAATTTGAATCCTCTTGCGGAAACAACATTCTAATGGAAGTACTTTTTTGAAAATTTTGCTTCTACGGGGAAAAAGGGGGAAATTAGGGCAATTTTGTATCTGCTGAACTAAAGGTCCTAGATACTTGAAATTTGGAATGTACGATCCTCTCGCGGAAAAAAAACATTCTGAAAGAAGTACTTTTTTAAAAATTTTGTTTTTTAGGTGAAAAGGGGGAAAAGTAGGGCAATTTTGTATCTGCTGAACTAATGGTCCTAGATACTTGAATTTTGAACTGTTTTGTATCAGCTGAACTAATGGTTCTAGATACTTGAAGTTTGGACTGTACGATCCTCTAGCGGAAATAACATTCTGGAAGAAGCACTTTATTAGTAAATTCTGCTTCTAAGGGGGGAAAATGGGGAAAGTAGGGCAATTTTGTAACTGCTGAATTAATGGTCCTAAATACTTGAAATTTGGACTGTACGATCCTTTCGCGGAAATAACATTCCAAAATAAGTACTTTTATGAAAATTCTGCTTCTAATAGGGAAAAATGGAGAATGTAGACATACTTAAAATTGGTACTTTACGATCCACTCACGGAAATTACATTCTGGGAAAATAAATTTTTGAATTTTCGCTTCAATTTGGTACACATTGTTCCTTATGCACTAATGTTCCTTGAAACTTAAAGTTTTGCAACTTTAAATCTACTCAAAATATAATATTTTAAAGGTCGAAACTAACAATTTTTATGTTTAATTAAAAATTAATAAGAATTTGAAGTAATAAAGTTGTTTTTTACAGCTAACCGGTAACGAAGTACCGGGCGAGTTAGCTAGTAATATCATATATGATATTATTAGATAATTTTAGATAATTTCTGATACAGCCAATTTTGAGATCAGATTAGATCAATTTAGAGCTGCTACTAGATTAATTTAGATATAATTACATAAAGGACCAGATTAATTTTTTTACTCGGGATATTCGTGATAAAAAAGTGGTGCTTGGAAAAAACTTAGAAAAACAAAAAAATATGAAGTCATATGAAATTTTATATAAAACACGTTGCAAATATTTGCGTTCTTGGAAAAAACTTAGAAAAATTAAAAAATAATGGAGGCACATAAAATTTTATATAAAACACTTAGAAATTTGTAATGATGCATGGGACCAGATGTTACAACATATAATTACGTATGTCGATATCTTAAAAAAATCGCACATCAAAATTTATTATATAAATTTATCTCGCAAGACATAGTGTCACACATGATCATATATGAAATAATATGACTATATAAAAGTATATAAGATCATATTAAATTATTTTTACTCGGGTTATTATATTACAGCAAAAATAGCAAAAATTTTCTAAGTTAATTTTGATATTATTCTATGTAATTTTATACAAAAAAAATCAAAATTGTTGATGAGAAAAACAAATAATAATAATTATAACAAAAATTAATTTAGATTTTTACCAAATTAAAATTATTAAAAAAACAAAACTTGGAAGATTGTTGCTAATTCTAATTTTAATATAACCCAAAAGAAACAATTGAGAGTGTTTAATTCGGCTGTGCCGAATCTTTTATACCCTCCAACACGTTAAAAAAAAACAGTGGCGTCTTTTTTTTTTGGGGGGGGGGGGGGTTACGTCGGTGGGAGACAACCTTCCTGGATCCAACTGCAAGACTTTGAACTTCTTTTGACATAAAAATGTTTCGTTTGCTAAGCAAAAGTACAAAAAACCTATAAAAAAATTGATTTTTTTTAGAGGTTTGTTTAGTTCTTAAGAGGGAAACTTTTTTCATCCTGATCCGATTTTGCCCATGATCGAACTTAACCAGCCCAATACCATCCCAGCAAAAACTTGGTAATGACACATCATTACCATTCGAATTACTTAGTAATGACAGAAAATTACCTTTAGCATTATTTTGAAATGTAAAATAAGGACTTATTAATAATGACTTACATAAGTCATTATAATAAAATAAAAAAATTTCAGAACTAGATTTTCACTTTTCGACTCACTGTACATTATTTGAATAAAAATAAAATTAAATATTTTTTTTATTTTTAATTTTTTTTTTAAATAATTTTTTCATTACCTATAAGTATATATGTAATTAGTTATTAATATTGGTTTGATAATCATTACATTTGGCACATTTGCTTGTAAATGTGATGGGAAAGGTAATTTGAATCAGAAGTAGTTATAACTTTTGAATTTCCCATTACACATTTCATTACTTGGTAATGCAAGTTTTTGCTGGGATAAGACATATTCGTGCCAAATTTCAGGAGTCTAGCTCTTTTACTTTGGACTGTATCGTGTCTTCCACAGACGGACGGACGGACAGACGGACATCGCTAGAATGTCTTAAAATTGACTAGCTATTTGATTGTTTTCCTTTTATTCTATTTGGTTAAATATCACAGATTGTTTCTTTTGTATTGCTAAAGCTTTTATTTCCTTCCACATTTGTTTTTGATCTTTGGCATTGTTTATTTTATTGTTTATATAATTATTTTTCGCGTTTTCAATTTTTACTTTAAAAAGGTTCCTAACCGATCTATAGTTTGCCCATGCTTCAGTTGTGTTTTCAATCCTTGCTATTTGTTGTTTAAACATCTTAGCAAGTACTAAAAACCCAAAAAAAGGTACTTTGCCAGTATTAATACTACCTTATTACGTACTTTGCCAAATCTAGCCCGTTTGTATTTTTCTGCCTGGGTTCCTTTACATGGAAAAATTTCATTAACGTATATATTAGAGTTAATTTTGGAAATTTGATCTGCGGGTATCATCATTTTTTGAAATATTTAGGGGCACTAAAAATAATGGCGGTATTTTTTTGGAAAAATATTCGCTCCTTAGGGTGGTTCAACGCATCTGAAAACGCGACTTTTGAGCTGATTTTTCTGCAGAGCAAAAACGGCTGAATATATCGCAAATCTGATCTCACCAGTCGATTCTACTTTGACCTCAATTTTCTCGAAGACATGACGTGATAGAAAAATTCGAAATCTAGATTCAGAATCAGCATCGAAATGTTAATCGAAAACAAGTTTTATGATCCCAGAATATCATCCAAAAACATCACAAAAAAATGCTCTCAATAATGCACAAAAATTCGTTTTTTGTGAACTTTGACCTCAATTATCTCAAAAACCCGACGTTATGGAACATTTTGGAAACCATATTTGGAATCAGCGCTGACCCATCCAAAAATTTTTCAAATTTCGGTTAGCGTTTTATAATTTTGCCATTAGAAAAAAAACTTTCAAGCCTTATAACTTTTTAATGGGTTGTGAATCACAGACCTTTGAAGATTTAATTCCCTAATTCAATTTCTTAAATCTGATTTAAAATAATTGAATTAATTCCCTGTTTCTATAAATCGAGAAGAATTAATTCATTATTTAATTCACTTAATTTCATTGCAAAGAATTAATTCTTTGATTTGATTAAATTGAATTAATACATTTTGATTTGAATCAACTGATTCAAATCACTTTGATTTGAATCAACTGATTCAAATCACTTTGATTTGAATCAACTGATTCAAATCACTTTGATTTGAATCAACTGATTCAAATCACTTTGATTTGAATCAACTGATTCAAATCACTTTTGATTTAAATCAACTGATTCAAATCACTTTTGGTTTGAATCAACTTGATTTAAACTTTTTTCACTTAAATCAAACACTAAAAATGCACATTATAAAAATCTCATCATGTCTGATTGCGTTAAAGTCATTGGAATATCGTCAATTTTAAATACACGCCATCAATAATCAACACTCCAAATTGTACAGTATTATTAAATGTGTACCTTTAGTCTAGAGTTGGGCGCTGGTCACGTGATTTTCGTGATTCAGGTGAATCACGCGTGAGTGATTTTTATTTCAATCACGTGATTGTGAGTGAGCGTGATTTGAAAAAAAACTGAGTGAGTGAGTCATTTATTTTTTGCATGAGTTTGCGTGATTAGATTTTTTGATTTGCCCAATTTTTTTAAAATTTTTGTGAAAAATTTTTTTTTTGATTTTTTTTTTTTTTTTTTGGTAAGAAAATTTTATTGCGTGAGTAGATTTTGCGTGATTCACGCGTGAGCGTGATTGAATCTGGCGTGAGTGTGAGTAATTTTTTTATTACTCACGTGAATAGTGAGTGAGCGTAAGTAAAAAATTATTGCGTGAGTGATTAGTGAGTGATCCGATTATTTTTTACGTGAGTGAATGTGAGTCAAAATCCACTCACGCGCCTATCTCTACTTTAGTCAATAACGAATTTGGCTCTTCAGCATAAAAATTCAGCATAAATTTAACACAAAAACAATTAATGATTAACATTTTTATTATACACATACACTTCCATTACATCGAAAAGTCGTGCATTATCCCACCCTTAATATAATAATAATAATAGTTTTTGATCATATGATCAATTATTTTTATTTTTTCTTTCTATTTATTTACAACTCATTTTTAATAAATTCCACCTAACCGAGAACTGGTAACAATGACCGTCGTCTCGTTGTAGCGAAAAAAAACCAAGGGTTCTGGTGGGAATCGAACCCACGACCCCCACGTTGAAAGGCTAGCACGCTACCAACTAGCCTACGGGCACCCTTAATATATATGTGCAAATTAATAAATGTTATATTAAAGCAATGTCTTGTATTTTTGTGATTCCTATGCATGTGGGCATAGGCTAAAAAATGCAGCTTGTGCGTTGCCAATAAAATGTTCACTATTAAATTCTGTTGCTTTGACTTTTGCTTGCTACTACCGCACAAGCATAAATGTTATAGTATGTGTGTGCGTGTGTAAAGTAAATACTTTGATTTAAGAAAAAAATGTTTAAATCAACTGATTCAAAACATTTTTGATTTGAATCAATTGATTTGAATCAATTGATTTGAATCAAATTGATTTGAATCAAGTGAATTAATTCTTTTTTGATTTGAATCAAGTGAATTAATTCTTGTTTGATTTGAATCAAGTGAATTAAATCTTTATTTAAACAAGGAATTAAACAAAAATTTAGTTAATTCTTTCAACAAATAGTTGAAATTAATTCTTTTGAATCAAATCATCAAGAATTAATTCCTTGATTTATAAATATGAATTAATCTTTTTGCGAATCAAATCAAAAAGTGAATTAATTCTTCAAAGGTCTGGTTGTGATAGAAAAGTGCCAATTTTCTTAGCAAAAACTGCCTCTTCATCGTGCATGATTAAAAAAATAATCTAAATTTAAAAAAAAAAAAAAATATATTTTTCCGCCCCCTGCTGTGGGTTATTGAAACTTTTTTAAGAGTTCAAAAAACTGCTATTCCCGGTGAAAAATGTTCGTATATGGAAACATATACGAGGATATATGGCTACATATATGAAGGTTTATGACCATATGAGGCATTCCCCACCAAATGTCCCGCTACAGAAAAACATGTGTCCCGTAAATTTCTGAATAGGTTGTTTGGATAGCCCTATATATAACTAAGAAATTGCGTTTTTGGTTTTTCAAATTTTCGAAAACTGGGTTTAGGAGGCGTGGTCAAATATTGGAAAAATGGTAAAATTTGTGGCGAGTTGCCTTGATTAAATATTTATCACATTAAAACGGAATGCACCACAATGTCAAAAACATAGATGGGAATTTTTCATTACCATTAAAATTTAATTACCATTGGTTGATATCAATGGTAATGAAAAAATTTTCATTACCATTTAATGGTAATTAAATTTTTTTAATTGAAAAAATAATTACTAATGGTAATGAAATGCACCAATTGTTGAAAAACACCAATTATAATTGGTTTCAAAACCATTGGTTTGCACATTTTTGTTTTTTTGAAAAGTTAAAAATTTAAACATCAAAGTATGTTTTTACAAAAAAATATGAAATGTTAAAGACAAAAAACAAAACGCAAATTAAAAATTCAAATATTGTGTTATACAAAGGCAAACAACGTGTGTTTTGTTTATAAAATGTGAAAAACTAAAACACCATATAACAAAAAACAACAGATATTTCCAAATATTAACGATTTTGACAATATTGTGACGACTTTTACTAATGGTAATTATTTTTTTTAAGTGATGCCATACCAATGGTAATTATTTTTTTTTAATTTTCATTAGTAATTAAATTGATAAGTAATTTAATTGGTACAATTGATAAAACCAATGGTAATGAAAAAAATTTCATTACCATTGACATCAATTAAATGGTAATTAAACCAGCAATTAATTGGTCCCTTTAATTAATTAGTCCCATCTATGGTCAAAAATTTACGTTCTTATATAGTTTTGAATGGGCTATCGATTAAAAATTTTTTTTTGGAAAATTTTCAGAACCCGTCCTGAAATTTTCCATTTTTTAAAAAAGTAAATTTATCAAAAATCCGGCCACTTTTTTTTTCTTTTTTATTTATTTTTTTAAAAGTTTAGATGTTTGTCCATCCACACAAAAAAAATCAGAAACACGTTCATCTTTTTTTTCGAGAAAATCGCATTTGAACTTTAAATTTCATAACAATTTTGTTATTTGCTTGTATTTCTTTGTTTTAAAGTTGCGAATGAGTAATATTAATTGCATAAATATTCGTCATACGCTCTGTTGACACAAGAAAATACAAGCAAATTACTAAATTGTTATGAAATTTAAAGTTCAAATGCGATTTTCTCGAAAAAAAAGATGAACGTGTTTCTGATTTTTTTTGTGTGGATGGACAAACATTTACGGTCAAATTCATAACGTTTTAAGATATGATAATAAAAGGTTTATAGGGAAAATTTGCTAAAACATTATTCAAAATCGTTTAAAAGCAACAAATTTATAAAAGGTTTATAGTAGGGTATAGTCATCAATAACCCTTCAATAAAGTTTGGAGTTGAGAAGTTTCTCATTTTGTGCTCGGCATTCAATCTATAATTATCTAAACACTTAATGAAACATTCTCCTCCCTAGAATAGTTATATGCCATCAATTTCTATTCTATAAATCGAAGATATCTTCTACAATTACCATATTTTGGATGTTTTCAATAAAAAATTGTCAAATATTTGTTAAAAATAAATTAAAATCAAATAAAACAAAATAGTGATGTACATTCAATCAAAACATATTCGGTACTCGAATATTTTTTGTGCTCTTGGTATAAAATTACAATTATTTCGCTCTTACTTCTATTTGACTTCTATATAACGCTAAGAAAAACGTTTTAAACAAATTTTTATTTCACACGAAATCTTTTCTAACTCTTTAATCTGCAAAAAAAATAAGTATTTAATTATGACTACCGAGTCAATCGATTCATGATTTTATACATCACAAGCAATTAAATGAGAAATATAGCAAGGGTGTTGCCAACATTAAAACGCAAAATTATTAAACTGTTAAAGTACGTTTATGAATACAATTTTGAAATAAAGGTTTATTATAGGCTTATTGTACTTTAACTATTGTGTGCTTTAAATCCAAATTACAATTGCCTTCCCGAGTAAAAATAATTTAATATGATCTTATATACTTTTATATAGTCATATTATTTCATATATGATCATGTGTGACACTATGTATTGCAAGATAAATTTATATAATAAATTTTGATGTGGGATTTTTTTAAGATATCGCCATACATAACTATATGTTGTAACATCTGGTCCCATGCATCATTTTAAATTTCTAAAATTTTTATATGAAATTTTATATGCCTCCATTATTTTTTAATTTTTTTAAGTTTTTTCCAAGAACATATTTTTATCGCAAATATTTTCAAAGTGTTTTATATAAAATCAAGGATGGGTACCAATTCGATAAAAGTATTGGTATTGGTATTGGTTTTTAAAATTATATTAGTATTGGTCAGTGCTGTATGCTATGATTGAAATAACGAAACAAATAAATAACAATATTTTTAAAAAAATATTCAAATAAGCGATTATTCAAATATTTTGAAAATGAATAATATTTATTTGCTATTATTTAAATAACGAAAAATTTAAATAATTTTTTCTGATTGATTATTCAAACAAAAAAAATAAATTTTTCTTATTATTCAACAAAAATTTTTGAATAATTTTGGTTATTCACAAAAATATCAAATAAATAACGTATTATTCAAACAAAAAAAAATAAATATTCTTGAAAATTTTGTGTTTGAAAAAGAAATGTATTTTTTTATTTTGTCATTTATTATACAGTGAAACATAAAATTATTCATACAAAATAGTTTTGTTTAAAATTAGCTTCTTTTAAAAAGTTTTATTTTTGAATTTTTAGGAGAATTGTTGTATAGAGAATGCTATTAAAACTATAAAAAGCCCAATTGAATTTCAGAAAAGCTAAGTTGTAATTTATAAAAAGTCAATTGAAATACAGAAAAGTTATGTTGTAATTCAGAAAATTCCAATTGAAATTCTTCTTTTCTGTCATCCTTCTCTCCCACTCTATTTTAAGCTTCACTGGTGATATTATTGTAGCTTTAATTTGAGGCCCCCAATTCATTATTAATACTCCTTCGCCAAGTCTATGATGGAGCACCAGGGGAGGGAGCCGGGGGACATTGAGGGACACCTTCCCACTCGTGATAAATGTTAGCAAATTCATTTATTATAATTTTTGCAATAAAGCAAGGATGGATACCAATACCTTTTCAATACCAATACCCTTAAATAACAATTTTAATTGAAAACCAATACCGAAGAAAAACCAATACCTTTATTTGGGCGTGAGTTTGCGTGATTTAATTTTTGATTTTACTTATTTAATTAGAATTTTTTCATTTCTTGCAAAAAAAATTTTTAGCTGTTTTTTTTTTTGTAAGAAAATTTGTTTGCGTGAGTGGATCTTGCGAGACTCATGCGTGAGCGTGTTTGAATCTGGCGTGAGTTACGCGTGAGAAATTTTATTTTCAATCACGTGATTGTGAGTGAGTGAAAAAAAAAGCGTTAGTGATTAGTAGGGATGAGATTTCCATGCAAATGCATGTTTTTTGTCGATATTCTAAAAACGATATCGACTAATTATCTTTCCGAATCAAGAAATTTGCGTTAAAATGGCATCGATTTGTTTTTGCATATTTTTGCATATTTTGGTGAAAATGCATATTTTTGCATATTTTGGTTTTAAATGCATATTTTGTGCATATTTCCAACTTTTAAGTGCATATTTTTGCATATTTTGGCATATATTACCAAAAACAAATTGAAATTTATATGTTTCAAAAACTAATTTTAAATTTTAAAAATTTATTTTGGAAATAAGAAAAATTATTTTTTTTCTTTAAAATTTTTTCTATAGATTGTCTTAATTTCTAAAAAATCTTGCTTATATAAAGTTTTAAACGCTACCCGGCTTTACTTTTTTGCTTTTTAAGAAATTTTTCCTATGAAAACAAGATTTTTATTGCACACATTTTATTTTTAAGTGCATATTTTGAGGTTTTTTAGTGCATATTTTGAATTTTTTAGCGCATATTTTAAGCGCATATTTTCGATTTTTTAGTGCATGAAAATCTCATCCCTAGTGATTAGTGAGTGATAAGTTTTTTTTTTTGCGTGAGCGTGAGTGAGTGTGAGTCAAAATCCACTCACGCGCCCATCTCTACTGTAAACGATATGTTTTTGTTTTTATCCTTGATCGATTTAAAGACTTCCTAGTAATATCCGCCTGTATCTCCGTCTGTCTGACCCTATTTCTGCAGAAGTACGAAAGAGAAAAACTAAAGAAAATTAAGAGCTTGAACGTGTAAGCAATAGGTGTTAGGGTTCGAAGAAGAAATCAACACTTCATTCCCCTTTTCAGGTATTAGAATTCTTTGAAGAAATCAACACTTCATTTTCATAAGAAATGCCTAAAAGTATTTAAAATATTCAGCGTACATTTTGACCATTAAGGTTTAGTTAGCCTAAAAACGTCAACTTAACGTTAACTCTATGCAATGTTCATTAAGCAAAATAGTACAAAACATTCTTATTAATGTTTTGTTTTTTTTTTGTTAAGTAAGAGAAATTTTATTCCCAACAAAACTTCTTTACGTTTTTACTTGACATAGAAGTAAGAAAAATAATAAAGACTAGGTTAGCTACCCGTTACCGTCACCTAACGCAGCGTAGCGGTCAAAATCATATACAAAATCCCGTAACCTTCTGCAAAGAAGAATAATTGCTCTCACTTCTTCCCATCTAACAAAAACCTCTTTACGCTACGTTAGGGTACGGTTACGGGTGCATTAAAAAATAGAATAATACATTCAAAAATATTTTTTTTTTTCTATAGGAAAAATTTTTAATTGTATACATATGCATTTTTTTATTTAAATAAATTTTGTGTAGTAGAAAGATTTTAGAGTTAATACACTCAACCAAAAATCATTGTATTCCCAAAGAAAGTCGTTGTAAATTCAACAGAAATCATTGTTGATTTTGACCCTACAAATATTTATGTTGATTTCAATAAAAATTATTGTCAGTTTTTGTAAAAGTTGATCAACTCGTTTTTTTGTAAATCAACTCTTATTTTTTGTAAATTCAACTCATAATTTTGTTAATATAAGAAATTTTATTAATAAAAAAACTTCCCGAGTAAAAAAATTGATATGACACAATATATAATTTAATGTGGGTTCGTGTCTATTTTGATATAATCTTATACGAAAAATGGTTTCATAAGATTTGATCGAATAATATCTAATAATATCAGTTTATATAACTTTATATCGACTTTGATACGAGTTTTGGTCTAATCCAATGATATAAAATTATATCCAATTATATTAAAATTTATACAATTTTATAAATCGGATGTTTTTTTTAGTTTTTAATAAAAAGTTGAAAAATTAAAATAATAAAAATAAGTTGTTCTTTGAAAAAAACTTGGAAAAATTTCAAAAAATGGAGTCATGTTAAATTTTATATAAAACACTTAGAAAATATTTTCAAAAAAAATTGTCCTTGGAAAAAACTTAGAAAAAATTTAAAAGATGGAGTCATATAAAATTTTATATAAAACACTTAGAAAATATTTGCGATAAAAAAATGTTCCTTGAAAAAAACTTAGAAAAAATTTAAAAGATGGAGTCATATAAAATTTTATATAAAACACTTAGAAAATATTCGTGATAAAAAAAGCGGTGCTTGGAAAAATCTTAGAAAAATATACTACTAAAACGGCGCAGACCATAGACATAGCGAGTTGCGTTATTAAAAGAGACTCCCTTCATAAATTGGAGGTCTCTTTTAATAACGCAACTCGCTATGTCTATGGTCTGCGCCGTTTTAGTAGTATGACTACGTGGAGAACTATGATTCTTGGCTGTGACATTGTTAATTACCTTGACATGAGAAATTTGCTATTCTTACATAGACTTATATACCAAAAAACCCCACCCTACCTTTATGAGAAAATTACCTTTGGTCAATCAACAAGAAACATGACTCTAATTGTGCCCAGACATAATTTTTTAAACACTAGTAGACTTTTTTTCATTAACGCCATAAAACTCTGGAATGATTTGCCCAACGATACTAAATTCATTTCATCAAAAAATTTGTTTAAAAATGAACTCTTTTATCATCTGACAAATACAAATAGAAATGCATAAACTTAAACTTATATTTGTTTCGATAAATAAACTATTATGTTAAAAAATAAAAAAAAAAAAAAAAACTATATTATAAACTATAGCTTCTTTACTTTATTTTGTCTTGACTTAATATATTGTTATTGCAATCATTTTATATTTTAATTACTGTTTTATTATTATTGCTATTTTACTGCTTTTTTTTAATTATTTATTGTACTAATTAATTATGTCAATCTTTATGTAATACCCGTTGAACTATAAAAGAATTTATTCTTATTGTTCTAATAATGAAAAAACTAAATAAATCTAAATCTAAATCTAAAAAATAAAAAAATATGAAGTCATATGTAATTTTATATAAAACACTTTGAAAATATTTGCGATAAAAATATGTTCTTGGAAAACACTTAAAAAAATTAAAAAATAATGGAGGCATATAAAATTTTATATAAAACACTTAGAAATTTGAAATGATGCATGGGACCAGATGTTAAAACATATAGTTATGTATGGCGATATCTTAAAAAAATCCCACATTAAAATTTTTTATATAAATTTATCTTGCAATACATAGTGTCACACATGATCATATATCAAATAATATGACTATATAAAAGTATATAAGATCATATTAAATTATTTTTACTCGGGTTGTTGTTATTTGTAAATATTCTTTTATTAAGCATAAATCACAATATTTTTGTATTATCGCCGGCTTTTTAAGCTGCAATATTTGAAGATTTTCACAAAGATTTTCACACACACTTCGTTTATTCATGTTATGCACTCATAAGTCATTCTCCAGTTTTCTGATGATACCAAATAAAATCCTTAAAAAAAACAAAAAAGCTTTAATATAGTATGAATACATAAAGTAATCAATGTATTTTTTTACTTACCAAATATTTACAGACCAGATCCTATTTTTATTTATTTTTATAATATTAAATAATTTTATAAAAAACAAATATATCAAATAATTTTATAAGAGACAGATAAACACGTTTCTATTTTGATTTATCTATTGAATTCTGTAGATACATTGTAAATCGTTGATTTAACTATACTGATTATTTAACGATATCAACATTAATTTTTGTTGAATACGGCATTATTCTGTAAAACTTGATCTACAATGGGTTTACTCATTTTTCTACTAAGATATTTCTATGAGATCTACAATGGGTTTACTAATTTTTCTACTAAGATATTTCTAAAGAATATTTTCTTAAAGATGTCACCAAAGCCAAAAACCTTGAAAATCTGAGTAAATATACATCCTCACAGAACTTTTTGTTGTATTTGAAAAATATCTGAAAGTATTTTAAAAACTTCAGTATTTTCCATAGGAAAATGTTTTAACAACATTTTAAAATAGTAAAAATCTAAAGATTTCAGTTCGGGAAAATTTACAAAGAATATTCTAACTAATGTTTTAGTAAAAAAACGCTTTGTTAAGAAGTTTACTATTAAACAATATTAGTTTGTAAAAATAATTTTATGTTTCACTGTATAGTAAATGACAAAAAAAATAAAATACATTTCTTTTTCAAACACAAAATTTTCAAAAATATTTGTTTTTTTTTGTTTGAATAATACGTTATTTATTCAATTTTTTGTGAATAACCAAAATTATTCAAAAATTTTTGTTAAATAATAAGAAAATTTCTTTTTTTCCTGTTTGAATAATCAATCAGAAAAAATTATTTGAATTTTTTGGAAACAAATATTATTTTATTTGTATGAAATTGAATAAAATAAAATTGTATTTTATTCAAATCAAAATAAATAAAATAACAGATCATTTTATTTTTTGATAACCAACTAAAATATTAAAGTATTTTATTTTTTCCAAAAAATTCAAATAAAAGTATTCAATAATACAGCTTTGGTATTGGTATAGGTATTGGTTTTCATTTTTTGTTGAATTGGTATAGGTTTCGGTATTGGTTTTGAATTATTTAGGTATTGGGTATTGGTATTGGTTTTAGCCTCGAATCGGTATCGGTTTTTAATAAGTATTGGTATTTATCTTATATCGGTTTTGGTATTTGTATGCAAAAGGTTTTGTCGTTAATATTAATTAATTTAACGTACGTCGTCCTTCTGTGGGGCGCACCCCACAGTGGAGAAAAACATGTGCTTATGTCCAATTTTTAACCGAGTTTAGTTTTTATATTTTTTTTTGTTTCTTAGCCATCGATCGGGGACGGTGGATTTTTAAAGAATGATTTATTTTTCTAATATTAAGGACATTTTTTAGTATTTTTTCTTTAAAAAAAATTTGAGATGGGCATGAGTGTGACTGAATTCAATTTTGCTCACGTGATTGTGAGTGTGAGTGGGGGAAAAATTGTGTGAGTGAGTGTGCGTGAGCAAGATTTTTGCGTGAGTCGATTTTTTTGCGTGAGTTTGCGTGATTTATTTTCTCTTCATATTTCCCTTTGTACCAGAAAACCAACAAAAAATCGTCCGAAAAATTGTAAAATTATGCTGAACTTTAAATTTTGCTTAAATTTTCTAAGATTTTTTCAATTTTAGTTTTTATTTTTTTTTTTTGTAAAATAAGGGTTTCGTGGCTGTGAGTCAACGTGAGTGTGAGTGAAGCTTGTGCGAGAGCACGTGAGTGTGAGTTGTATTAAATTTACTCACGTGATTGTGAGTGTGTGTGAGCAGAAAAAATATGCTCGTGAATGAGTGTGTGTGATTAAAAAATTCCTCTCGTGAGCGAGCGTGAGTCATAAATCAATCACGCGCCCATCTCTAATTTGAACCTCTTATTAATGATGTAAATAGCATTTGTTGTATTATTAATTTAGTTGTTATATCCAAATTAAAATTTAAACAGCCTCACCACAAGTCCTCAAAAAATCGATAAAATCGACTTTTAAAATATAATTTTAATAATCGACTTTATATTTAAAATTTTGAGTCGCAGTAGTCATTGTTTTTGGGTGTTTATTTTTTCTGATTGTTTGTTTTTCTATATTTTGTTCTGATGGGTATTAAAAAATCGCCTTCCGAAAACTTAGTTTTTTTTAATGGTTGAGTTGAGTTTTTTTCAGATTGGGTTAATAACCCAGTAAAATTTTTTGGAGAAGATTCCTATTGCAATAGTCTTTAGAATACATTCTAAAATAATTTAAAAAAACGCAGAAACGTTTACTCTTGCAAAATGCGAAATGCAAAATTTACAACAAACACATGGGATATAAAACAAGTAAGTGTTAAATTCGCCTGTTCCGAATCTTGTATACCCTCCAATATGTAAAAATATTAAAAAAAATTGAAAGGGGTGGTTTTTTGGGGTGGGTGATTTGATGGACTCCTTGCCCATCGCGGTATATGTTTGCAATTTAATTTTATTCTGCTTTGTGCACTAAAGTATTACAATTTTATCATTATTTAAATTATTTTGTATCCAATATTTCAATGCGTTACACACGAAAAGACTCCATACTGTAGTTGGAGGGTTTAAAAACACAAAATAATTTATTGTTGTAATAAATGTTGCATTAAGCAATTTGCAAGAGTAAAAAGTTCTGATGTGAATACCGTCAATGATAAAATTGTAGAGTTAAGGTACCTACAGACAACTCAATATTATGTACAATATGCAATTATATTGATGGTGTGTACAATATGCAATATAATTGCATATTGTACTTAATATTGCGTCGACTGTAGGTACCTTTAAGCCTGACAATGCTCCATTGTGGAAAAAAGAAGAAGGAGAAAAAGAAAATTTCCTTGATTTTCGATAATCTCAAATGCGTAACAAATTACCTAATTTGTATTGGTCAGTTTTTACCCCATTTATGTCCACTGTACGCGAGAATAACTTATTTTCAATGATGGGTACCAATACCTTTTCGATACCAATACCCGTTAATACCAATTCAAATTGAAAACCAATACCAATTAAAAACCAATACCTTTATTTGTGCGATACCAATACCGATAAAAAACCAATACTGATTCCCCACTACCAATACCAATTAAAAACCAATACTTTTATTCTTCAAAACCAATACCAATAAAAACCAATACCAATTCATTTTTTTCTACTTTCGTATCGGTTTTGTTTCGGTTTTTTTGTATTCTTATTTTCGTTTGTTTTAATTGTGACGTCAAACATTTTCTTTCCATCACATTACTAGATTTTACCTGACTAACGAATTGCTACAGATGTTTACAAAAGATGTTACATCGATCAGTAATCGTTTGCATGCAAAGTCATATAACAAAACGGATTTAGCTACTTGAATTTTAAAAGCCATAAAAACATAAAACAAATATTTTTGTCACGTTACGTGATTTTTATGACCCCTAATAAAAGTATATCTTAAAAAATTTAGACCTTTTCTGTAATGAATTTTTTTCTTTTGCAAACATTACACTGTGCTACACCAAAAATATGCAGGGGTTCTCATATAAAAATTCGGGTTGGTTGGAGTCCATAGAGTACTGATATACTCATAGTTTTTCTGGATCACTTCGTTAAGTACGTTTTTTATTGGCAAATGTGTTGGAAAACGGAAATTCTTAAATTACAATTTTAAAAAATTATTACTTTGTTAGTTTGCAACCGATTTTCGATTTTATGGATTTGTTTTAAAGGTATAGGTCTTACCTTTCAAACAAAACAAAAATATTAAAAATCGATCAAGAATTGGCTGAGCTACGATCGCTTAAGTAAAAAAAAATCGAATTTTTTGAAAAATTTGTCATATTCTTTACACTCTAAGTTGAAAGTGAATCATTAAACAATTTTTTTGAATTTTTTGTAAAAAAGTATAGTAAAGAAGCTTTCCAAAACTCCAAAACACATAACAATCGGTTAAAAAATGAATGAGTTATGCTAAGTTTTGTGATAGGACATTTTTAATTTTTTTCAGAAACGCTTGTAATTCAAGCATTATTCATAAATAATGTTACTAGTAGTAATTTTATGCGCATATGCATATAAACTAGAGATGGGAACGTAATTAGATTTGTGCGTGATTCACACATGATCAGAAGTGAGCGTGATTGAAAATTAATTTTACTCACGTGGTTGTTAGTGAGTGTCAGTGTGAGTGGAATAAAAAAATGGGCGTGTCAGTTACTTCCAAATCCTATTTATAATTTTTTGGGTTTGTTTAAAAAATATCAGAGTTACTTCTTAAACAAAAAAATATTGAGAATAGGTTAAAATCAGGCTAAGGTGCGCTTGTTTAAGTAAAAAACCTTTTTTGAAGAGTTATACCTGCAAAATTTTTATGACAGAAAAAGCTGTGCGCTTGCAAACATGTTTTTTTAAAACGAAATTGCTTAAATTGTGGGATCATTTGATGGAAATTTTACCTGTTTATAAATTTACATGTGAGGCATTCCACACCAAATGTTCAGTGAGAAAAAAATTGTGTACCAAAATTTTTTCAATGGGTCCCGGGTAAAAAAGTTTTTTATATAACTAGGGTGAGATTTCCATGCAAATGCATGTTTTTTGTCGAAAGCCTAAAAACGATATCGACCAATTATCTTTCCGAATCAAGAGATTTGCATTAAATGGCATCGATTTGTTGTCGCATATTTTGCATATTTTGGTGAAAATACATATTTTTGCATATTTTGATTTTAAATGCATATATTGTGCATATTTCGAACTTTTAAGTGCATATTATTGCATATTTTGGCATAAATTAGCAAAAACACAAATTGAAATTAATTTTTTTCAAAAACTATTTTAAATTTTAAAAATTTATTTTGAAAATCAGAAAAATTACTTTTTTTTCTTCTTAATTTTTTTTATAGATTTTCTTAATTTTTAAAAAAAATCTTGCTAGACAAACATCTAATCTTAAAAAAAAAAAATACAAAAAAAAAAACAAGTAGAAAAGTTAAATTCGACTTTGCCGAATCTATGAATACCCTCCACAATGCATTTTTTTAAAGTGTAGTACATTTTTTAACGTGAAAAAATTAACAATTTTGATTAGAATTATTTTATTTTGAGTAAAAAACTCTTTTTTTGTCATTTTTTTTTTTTTTTTAAATTACTAATTTTTTTTTGACTGTAAAATTTTTTCGAGTGTAATGTTTTTTTTACTGTAAAAATATTTCTGAGTGAATGCACGTACATGTATGTACACAAAATATTGTAATTTTTATAAAAAAAAAAAATTTTTGTGTAAATTTTTTTTTGAGGTAAAATTTTTTTTGAGTGTAAAATTTTTTCCTTGAGTGTAAAATTTTTTTCGAGTGTAATTTTTAAGTTACCAATGCTTTTAAAACTAAACAAGTTTAAAAAGCATTGCTTTAAAATTAAACAAGTTTGAAAAGCATTGTTTAGTTACCACCAATGCTTTTAGAACTTGTTAAAACACGTGGCATTTTAGATGAAACTAATCTGAAATTCAAGATTTTGCTTATAACTTTCGAACCACTGGACCGATTGAGCTGAAATTTTAAACCAAATAGACCCGGGGAACTGCAAAGATACGTGCCAAGCTTCAGTGGTATCATTAATGTCTTTCGAAAGTTATCGTGTTTTTTATCTCGTTAATTCGCGAAATACCCTTGCCGAAATTTACTCTTTTGCTCATAACTTTTGAACCACTGGACCGATTTGGCTGGATTGCAATACCAACCTGACCAGGTAAATGCCAAACATATATGCCAAACCTCAGTAGCCTCTGTAAAGTCTTTCAAAAGTTAGCGTGTTTTCTACGGACAGACAGACAGACGGACGGACGGACGGACGGACGGACATCGCTAGATCGACTTAAAATCGATCGAGGATCATAAATATATATACTTTATGGGGTCCTAGACCAATATTTCGAGGTGTTACAAACGGAATGACAAACTTATATATACCCTCTATCACTAGAGTGGAGGGTATAACAAAAGTGGCCGGATTTTTTATAAATTGACTTTTTTAAAAAATGGAAAATTTCAGAATGGGTTCTGAAAATTTTCCAAAAAAATTTTAATCGATAGCCGATACAAAACTATACAAGAATGTAAATTTTTGAGATTTTGGTGCATTTCGTTTTTATTTGATATATATTTAAACATGGCAACTTGACACAAACTTGACCATTTTTCCAATATTTGACCACGCCTCCTAAGCCCAGTTTTTGAAAAATTGAACAACCAAAAACGTAATTTTCTTAGCTCCATATATGAGGCATTCCACACCAAATGTTCAGCAAAAAAAAAAAGTTGTGTCGTGTCAATATGAAATCATTTTCAAAGTATTCGCTGTTAGGGTACTATTAAATAACAAAAATAAAATTTAAGTTATTTCAAAAAGTGGGCCTTGTAGGCGTGGTCAAAAATTGAAAATATCTAACTTTTTTGCCTGAGCATCTTTACTTCAATATTTATGCAAATTATATGAAACACAGTAAAGTCTTAAAGACAAAAGCTGTTTATAGATTTTTGAATGGGCTATCAATTAAAAAAAATAAAAATTGGAACATTTTCAGAAGAAGTTCTGAATTTTTTAAATTTAAACTTAAACTTTATTTATCAAAAACATGCCGCAATTTTATTTGTTTTTTATTTTTTTAAAAAAAGTTAAAGGAATTTTCTATCTGATCTGAAATTTTTAGAGATGTGTTTTGCCTTGTTTTCGAAAAATCAAAATTCAAAAATTGCAACACGCTTATTTTATACAATAATGGTATTTAAAACGTGTGCGTATGAGTAATATCAATACTTAAAAAATATTTTAAGAGGCGATGGTAGCGTGAGTGAGTTTTTAATAACGATTACGCACGCTTATGAAAGAAAAAATTTAGTCACGCACGATATTTTATTTTGCTCACGCTCATTCACGCACACGTGAGTAGAAAAAAATAAGTTACGGTCACGATGTTCACGTGAGCGTGAGTAAAATAAAACATCGTGCTTGAATATTTTTTTTCTTTCATTCGCGTGCGTGATCGTGAATAAATACTCAGGCAAAAAAGTTTGATATTTTTAATATTTGACCACGCCTACAAGGGCCACTTTTTGAAAAAAACTTAAATTTTATTTTTGTTATTTATTAGTACCCTAAGAGCGAATACTTTGCAAATGATATCCCATTGAAACTACTATGGTTTTTCTGTAGTGGAACAGTTGGTGTGGAATGCCTCACATGGCTATCCATACAACCCATTTAAAAATTTACGGTTCACATGTTTTTTTTTCGCTGAACATTTGGTGTGGAATGCCTCATACGTATATTTATAAACAGGTAAAATTTCCATCAAATGATCCCACAATTTTACCAATTTCGTTTCAAAAATGTCAAATGTTTTTTGTCATAAAAATGTTGCAGGTATAACTCTTCAAAAAAGGTTTTTTACTTAAACAAGCGCACCTTAGCCAGTTTTCAACCGATTCACAATATTTTTTTGTTTAAGAAGTAACACTGATATTTTTTAAACAAACCCAAAAAATTATAAATAGGATTTGGAAGTAACTGACACGCCCATTTTTTTATTCCACTCACACTAACACTCACTCACAACCACGTGAGTAAAATTAATTTTCAATCACGCTCACTTGTGATCATGTGTGAATCACGCACAAATCTAATTACATTCCCATCTCTAGTTTATATGCATATGCACATAAAATTACTACTAGTAATTAGATTTATGAATAATGATTGAATTACAAGCGTTTCTGAAAAAAATTAAAAATGTCCTATCACAAAACTTAGCATAACTCATTCATTTTTTACCCGATTGTTATGTTTTTTGGTGTTTTGGAAAGCTACTTTACTATACTTTTGTACAAAAAATTAACAAAAAATGTTTAATGATGCACTTTCAACTTAGAGTGTAAAGAATATGACAAATTTTTCAAAAAATGCAGTTTTTTTTTACTTAAGCGATCGTAGCTCAGCCAATTCTTGATCGATTTTTAATATTTTTGTTTTGTTTGAAAGGTAAGACCTATACCTTTAAAACAAATCCATAAAATCGAAAATCGGTTGCAAACTAACAAAGTAATAATTTTTTAAAATTGTAATTAAAGAATTTCCGTTTTTCAACACATTTGCCAATAAAAAACGTACTTAACGAAGTGATCCAGAAAAACTATGAGTATATCAGTACTCTATGGACTCCAACCAACCCGAATTATCATATGAGAACCCCTGCATAAATTATTTTTTGTCTTTTGTAGCACAGTGTTATTAATATGTGATGCACATATATTGAATGTCACTGCACTGTTCTTTGCGTTGTAAAAAAAATACTAATGTCCTTTTTTGGAAATCCCAAAATTTTAACCAAGCAGTCGTTACAAAATTATATGTCACAACACCAGAATCCAGAAAAAAAAATTTTGTTTGTTTTATTAGAGGCACAGTCATATTGTAAAAGAATTTAAGAATGCATAATGTGTGGTTCACACTTGCTATTTTTGAGAGTTTAAGGGCTACGTGTTTAAAAAATTATTTGTTCTGTATCCAATACGTTTTTATTCAGTTATTGGTGTTTTGTTAAACAACTTGTGAACTCCATATAAGAAAAAAAATTTGCCCGTGTAATTACAAAAAGATCTAAAATCGAAAAAGGGGCCCCTGCACGATAACCCATTTCAATCACTTAAAAAAATATGTATGAAAGGATGAATTTCAGGTATATTTTGTTACAAATGTTAAGTGTCAACTTTCTGCAATTAAAAAATATCTACCCTTACCACCGCAATTTATATGGCTTTTCTGGAATAACGGAATATTAAACATTTTTTTTTGACAAGATTTTTAAGATCTGCCGGTGCTAATTTCACTAAAAAAGTACCTTTTTCCAAAAAAGGAAGAATAAAATTGAATCTTATACCCAATTCACACCTGAGGTGAATCTCGTTCGAACGAGATTTCACCTCAGGTGTGAATAGGCCTTTAGTTTTATAAAATTTCCTTTTTTGAATTTTTCTCAAAAGAGATAAAATTAAAACGCCTTAAAATATATATTTTTGTAAACCACTTTTGATTTAGTTGGCTTTAACTTTAATTTTATCATTATTATTTAAAAAAGAAGCGAAAAATAAGTTCTTCTCGCATTGGTACAGTGGACATAAATGGAGTAAAAACTGACCAATAAAAATTAGGTAATTTGTTACGCATTTTTATTTTTTATACCCTCCAAAATATAAATATGAAAAAAAATGTTAGGGATTTTTTTAATTTTTCCTCCGCGCGATGAATGCTGTCAAATAGATTTATTATGATTTTTGCACTTCTTCTCCTTCTTTTTTTATATTGATCGTGTGTGGGTAATATTGACGATTGTACAATGGTCAATTTAACCCATACATGGGAATTTTTAATTGGCATTGAATTTTCATTGGCATTAGTTGGAACTAATGCCACTGCCAAAAAAAGCATTAGCATTTATTGCCAATGAAATTTTTTGGCATTATTTGTACTAATGCCAATGAAAAGGCACAAATGCCTAAAAAAAACTATTTACAATTGATAAAAAAAGTAGAAAATTAGAAAAAGTGAATGCTCTATTGTATTAAGTATGACTTGATGCCACATTGTCTGTAATTTTTGTAAAAATAGGTACAGCCATTCTCTTGGAATGATCAATCAAAAATAAAATATTTATGTTTAAATCTCCATATACCGTTATCAAAAAAGCTAACAAATTTATACATGATTAAGACAAAAGGATGTACAACTTGTAAATGGGTATGGACAGTTCTTGATTCTGTTTTTTTGTGATTTTTTTTATTTAAATTTTTTTAAATTGTTCAATTTTGAATAGTTTTTCCAAAATGTTCCGCGACATAATTCAAAACTTAGGACGCCAAAATCTTCGTTGGTTTACTACCATTAAGACTGACCTGCCCCTTTTTCCCGTTTTTTCGTCTGCGTTTAAAATATTAATAGAAAGGGAGATGAACAAATCTAAAGTTGTTAAAATGAGCATTTTATAATTGAATAAATTAATTTTATGAATTAACAATTTTTAAGTTTTTCCAAAAGTACAAACATATTTATTTCTATATTAATACTGGATAAAATGAAACCCGAATACACAAAAAACCGATTTGAAGTAGTGTGGTACTTTTGATTACGACGAGTTTAAAAAAGAGGGTTTTCACAAAAATTTTTTTATTTTTTTTTTTAATTTTTGGCATTTCAATTTGTGTTGACTGGCACAAGCGGGGAAGTTTTTTGTAAAGTATGGATAAAAAGGATAATCCTGGTCCAAACAGTTTTTTGAAAGGGCGTGGAACTTTCTATAACGATGAGTTTTTAAAAGGGAGTTTTCAAAAAAAAAAAAAAAAAAATCGAATTTTTTTATAAATTTTATTTTTTTATAAAATTTATTTTAATTCCATTTTTGAAAACGGACACAAGCGGGCAAATTTTTTGGAAAGTTGGGATAGAAAGGATAATTCTGGCCCAGACAGTTTCTTGAAAAGGCGTAGAACTTTTGATAACGATGATTTTAAAAATGAGGTTTCCACATTTTTTTTTTTTTTATTTATTTTTTTTAAAGGGGTTTTTCAAAAAAAAACAAGTAAGAAAATTATAGTCGGTCAAGACCGACCATATAATACCCTACACCAGAGTTTCCCGGACCATGGGTCCCAGGTTCAAACATGGACTGATTAGATCTATATTTTGTCAAATCTTTAATAAGTGTAAAAAGCAATCACTAATCAAATTTGAGTGGAATAGTCTTCTTTTTGTTGACAATAAATCGCTTCAACTGAATATCGGGCGAAATTTCCACGTGGGACCTAAGTCCAAAATGGTCCGATGATAATTAGATTTGACAAGGTTATTAAAGTACGCGTTTAACATACACAAACAGAATTTTAATTAAATATTTTCTATTTTCATGAAAATTGAGAGATTTATGTGAAAATCGGGAAGGTGGTTTGTATGGGGGCTACTAGAAGAACTGGTTCGATTTCTTTAAAATTCGGAATGGTGATTTGTGTGTATAAAACATTAATTCCTGCCAAATTTTGAAAAGATACCTATTAAAATGCGACTATTAGAGTCATTTGAGCCAAAACTAAAGAGGACCTTTGTATGGGGGCTAGGTCTAAATATGGACCGATTTTTTCCAATTTCAATAGGCTTCGTCCTTGGGCCAAAAGAGGCTTAAGTTTTAAATTTCAAGTCAATTGATCGAGAATTGCGACCTGTATCGTGTTTACACCGTTTACATGGACAGACAGACGGACGGACGGACGGACATCGCTAAATCGACTCAAAAAGTGATTCTAAGTCGATCGGTATACTTAAAAGTGGTTCTAGGACCAATATTTCGGGTAGTTACAAACATCAGCACAAACTCATTATACCCTGTACCACAGAGTGGTGTAGGGTATAAAAAATCCTTCACGCAAAAATTCGACCCACTCTCTAGACACTCACTTAGAATTTTTCAACTCAACATCACGTGATTTAAATGAAAATCACTTTTTTGAGTCACGCAAATCACGGGATCAGCGACCATCTCCAATTCAAATACATAAACAAGAGACAAGTGTCTCTTCATTTGTTTAATCTATAACATCTGTAAATTTTAATTAAAATGAAGTGTCCACCCTTGAAAAATTTCCTTGTAGGTCTGAATCTAAAAAGTTTCAAGGCACTTATATATTACCCTAGGTTACGTTAGGTTAACCTACCCTAATATAGTCACTTAATTTAAATGAAAATCGCTCAATAATCACGTGATTTAAATAAAAATCGCTCACGCCTTAATCACGTGGTTTTTTGAGTCACGCAAATAACGGGACCACAGACCATCTCTAATTCAAATACATAAACAAAAGACAAGTGTCTCTTCACTCAAAAAAAAAAAAACTGTAAAGTTGGCAAAAAATTTAGTTAAATTTAACTAAAAAACAAGTAAGAAAATTATAGTCGGTCAAGACCGACCATATAATACCCTACACCAGAGTTTCCCGGACCATCGGTCCCAAGTTCAAACATGGACTGATTAGATCTACACTTTGTCAAATCTTTAATAAGTGTAAAAAGCAATCACTAATCAAATTTGAGTGGAATAGACTTTTTTTTGTTGACAATAAATCGCTTCAACTGAATATCGGGCGAAATTTCCACATGGGACCTAAGTCCAAAATGGTCCGATGATAATTAGATTTGATAAGGTTATTAAGGTACGCGTTTAACATACACAAACAGAATTTTAATTAAATATTTTCTATTTTCATGAAAATTGAGAGATTTATGTGAAAATCGGGAAGGTGGATTGTATGGGGGCTACTAGAAGAACTGGTTCGATTTCTTTAAAATTCGGAATGGTGATTTGTGTGTATAAATCATTAATTCCTGCCAAATTTTGAAAAGATACCTATTAAAATGCGACTATTAGTCATTTGAGCCAAAACTAAAGAGGATCTTTGTATGGGGGCTAGGTCTAAATATACACCGATTTTTTCCAATTTCAATAGGCTTCGTCCTTGGGCCAAAAGAGGCTTAAGTTTTAAATTTCAAGTCAATTGATCGAGAATTGCGACCTGTATCGTGTTTACACCGTTTACATGGACAGATAGACGGACGGACGGACGGACGGACAGACGGACGGACGGACGGACATCGCTAAATCGACTCAAAAAGTGATTCTAAGTCGATCGGTATACTTAAAAGTGGGTCTAGGACCAATATTTCGGGTAGTTACAAACATCAGCACAAACTCATTATACCCTGTACCACAGTGTGGTGTAGGGTACACTCAAAAAAAAAGTGAACTAAAATCTGGGAAAATTAACTCAATTTTGAGAAAAAGAGGGAATGATTTGGCTCCAAAGATTTTTTTTCTTGGTTTTAGTTCATAATTTTCCTAAAAATAAGGAAAACAAAGTTATTTAATTTTAGGCCAATTTTAACCAGAAAATGGGAAAAATTATACTTCACATTTTAGAAATAGATTGGGTCTAGACCCTGGACCCATGGTTCGGACCCCATTTAACTCGAGACCCCGTTGGGTCCTTTAAGGGTCCCCATAGATTTTGAACCAAAACTTGTGTCCGTTTCGCTCTAACTTGCTTAGTTTTTGAGATACGGGAATAAGGGGCCTGATAGGGTCTTGAGAATCTTAAAAACCGGATAACTCAAAAACTATTAATCGGAGGGCTTTCGGGTATTTTGCGGAAGTGTTCTACGAGTCAAGAGCTACAAAAATGCCGTTGGACGTTTTCTCGTGTTGGCAGTATTTACCGAGATATATGTATATATAAAATCTCGGGAATTTCAAATTTTAGATCTAAAATTAGGGTCTTGAGACCCTGACAGATATGCAGAGCTAGGCTATTCCATATTTTTCTTTGTAGTCTTTCTTTTGAAAATTTCGTCCGTTTCGCTCTATCTCGCTTAGTTTTCGAGATATCGCCATTTTGAATTTTTAACTAAATTCTCAGAAGTCATTAACTAAATTCTAAGAAGTACACTTCCTCAATTCAAAGAAGAGAAATACGATGATGTTTTTTTTAGTAAATTTTAACTAAACTTGAACTAAATTGTTTTTTAAGAAATATGTCTTAAAAATAAATATACGATTCTTTGATTTGTGGAAAATTTCTTTCGCAGTAAGAATTTTTTTCCTAATATTTTAAAAATCCATTTAAAGAAAACTTTGAACTAATTATAAGTAAATGAACTAAAATTTTTTCCTCATAGTTAAGAAAATTTCTCATTTTTAAGTTAAATTTAACTAAATTTTAGGAAATTTCATGATAAATTTTCAAAGACATTTTTTCCTTAAATTTAGTTATGTCTTTTTTTTCAGTGTATAAACACCTGATTTTGAACCTACTAAATTTCTAGTTAATTTTAGTTAATGAATGTAGCAAAAAAACAGTAATTTTAACTAAAAATTCAGCTGAAAATTTCGTAACATTTTTTATTAGGTGAATTCAGCTAACCTTTTTTTTAAATAAAAAAAAAATATATTTTTCACAGCGTTAAGTTCAGCTTAAGTAGGACTAATGAGATTTGCATAGGAGGCTACACAAGAAATGTTTAAAATTTTCGACTTGACAAAAATGTTACAAAAAATCAGCAAATTAATTAGTAAAAATTCGTAAACTCAGTTTTAAAGTCAACAAAAAAAATTAATTCCAAATTTGTACAAAACTAGTATTTTCGTAAATCGAACTTAACTAAAAAAAGTAGTTAAAACGCTGATTTTAACTAAAAATTTGCTAAAAAGCCAGTAAACTCGAGTTAACAAAAAAAAGTTTGTCAACTTTACAGTTTTATTTTTTTGAGTGTTCATTTGATTCATCTATAACATCTGTGAATTTGATTAAAAATAAAGTGTCCACCCTGAAATAGTTTCCTTGTAGGTCCGATTTCAAAAACTTTCAAGGCACTTATTAATTACCTTAATATAGGCTTAATTTCTGAATTTCAAAAAGATCGGTTAACATTTACGACCTGTAGAGACTTTTGGCCAGAAAACCTACCATCACGCCCCAGTGTGCACTGTGGTGCGGACAGAAGGACGACGTACGTTAAATAAATTAATATTAACGACAAAACCTTTTGCATACAAATACCAAAACCGATATAATATAAATACCAATACTTATTAAAAACCGATACCAATTCGACGCTAAAACCAATACCAATACCCAATACCTAAATAATTCAAAACCAATACCGAAACCTATACCAATTCAACAAAAAATGAAAACCAATACCTATACCAATACTAATATAATTTTAAAAACCAATACCAATACCAATACTTTTATCGAATTGGTACCCATCCTTGCTTATTTTTCGTTTTTTTTTTTTAAATAATAATGATAAAATTAAAGTTGAAGTTAAAGCCAACTAAATCAAAAGTGGTTCACACCAATATATATTTTAAGGCGTTTTAATTTTATTTCTTTTGAGAAAAATTAAAAAAGGAAATTTTATGAAACTAAGATTCAATTTTATTTTTCCTTTTTTGGAAAAATGTACTTTTTTAGTAAAAATAGCACGGCAGATCTCAAAAATCTTGTCAAAAAAATGTTTAATGTTCCGTTATTCCAGAAAAGCCTGTATTTCAACTTTTATGCTTGAAACAATTTTTGTGCTGATGCACATTGCATTTAATGCACATATAAATTGCGGTGGTCAAGGGGAGATATTTTTTAATTGCAGAAAGATGAGACTTAACATTTGTAACAAAATATACCTGAAATCCCTCCTTTTCATACATAAATGTTTTTTTGAAAAAGGTGATCAAAATGGGTTATGGTGCAGGGGCCTCTTTTTCGATTTTAGATATTTTTGCAATTACACGGGTAATTTTTTTGTCTTATGTGGGGTTCACACTTACGACCTTAAACAAGTAGTTTAACAAAACATCAGTAACAGAATAAAAACGTAATGGATACAGAATAAAGATTTTTTTTAAACACGTAGCCCTTAAACTCTCAAAAATAGCAAGTGTAAACCGCACATTACGCGTTCTTAAATTATTTTATAATAAGTGTTGTAAATTGTCGATACTTTTGACTACTCAATACTACTCGATACTTTTGAATTGAGTACTCGATACTAGAGATGGGCGCGTGAGTGGATTTTGACTCACACTCACTCACGCAAAAAATAATCGAATCACTCATTAATCACTCACGCATTTTTTTTTTTTTACTCACGCTCACTCACATTCACGTGAGTAATAAAAAGCTTACTCACGCTCACGCGTGACTCACGCCGGATTCAATCACGCTCACGCGTGAGTCACGCAAAATCTACTCACGCAATAAAATTTTCTTACCAAAAATAAAAAAAATCCAAAAAATTTTTTTTTACAAAAAATTAAATAAAAATTGGGCAAATCAAAAAATCTAATCACGCAAACTCACGCAAAAAATAAATGACTCACTCACTAATCACTCACTCAGATTTTTTTTCTACTCACACTCACTCACAATCACGTGATTGAGATGAAAATCACTCACACTCACGCGTGATTCACGTGAATCACGCAAATCACGTGACCTGCGCCCATCTCTACTCGATACTACTCAATACTTTTTCAATTTTGTTTAGAATTAACTTTTTTATCAGAAAAAACATTTAATTTCGTTATATTTACGTTACAGAGCGTATAAAAAACAGAAGCTAATTAAAAAAATTTAAAACTTATAGATTAAAATTGATTTTTTAATATAATAAATTTTCAGATTTAAATAAAAAAAAATGCATGTATTTTATAGCAAAATTCGTGTTTTTGAACGAAATTGTAGCGTTTTGCTAAGAAAAATACAACTCTGAAAGTATTGAGTAACTACTTTTAAGTATTGAGTACCGGTAAAATTGTTCGGTATTGAGTACTCAATGCCCAAATACTCGATACATTTACAACACTATTCTGGTGTTGTAACATATAATTTTGTAACGACTGCTTGATTAAAATTTTGGGATTTCCAAAAAAAGGATATTAGTATTTTTTTTACAACGCAAAGAACAGTGCAGTGACATTCAACATATATATGTATATCAAATATTAACAATGTTTGCAAAAGAAAAAATTTCATCACAGAAAAGGTCTTCATTTTTAAGATCTACTTTTATTAGGGGTCATAAAAATCACGTAACGTGACAAAAAAATATTTGTTTTATGTTTTTATGGCTTTTAAAATTCAAGTAGCTAACTCCTTTTTGTTATATGACAAACGATTACTGATCGATGTAACATTTTTTGTGAACATCTTTAGCAATTCGCTAGTCAGGTAAAATCTAATAATGTGATGGAAAGAAAATGTTTGACGTCATAATTAAAACAAACGAAAATAAGAATACAAAAAAACCCAAACAAAACCGATACGAAAGTAAAAAAAATGAATTGGTATTGGTTTTTTATTGGTATTGGTTTTGAAGAATAAAAGTATTGGTTTTTAATTGGTATTGGTAGTGGGGAATCGGTATTGGTTTTTTATCGGTATTGGTATCGCACAAATACAGGTATTGGTTTTTAATTGGTATTGGTTTTCAATTTGAATTGGTATTAACGGGTATTGGTATCGAAAAGGTATTGGTACCCATCATTTTATAATAAAATTTCATATGACTTCATATTTTTTTATTTTTCTAAGATTTTTCCAAGCACCACTTTTTTATCACGAATATTTTCTAAGTGTTTTATATAAAATTTTATATGACTCCATTTTTTTAATTTTTTCTAAGTTTTTTTCAAGGAACATTTTTTTATCGCAAATATTTTCAAAGTGTTTTATATAAAATTTCATATGACTTCATATTTTTTTATTTTTCTAGGATTTTTCCAAGCACCACTTTTTTATCACGAATATTTTCTAAGTGTTTTATATAAAATTTTATATGACTCCATTTTTTAAAATTTTTCTAAGTTTTTCCAAGGACAAATTTTTTGAAAATATTTTCTAACAATAAGTGTTTTAAATAAAATTTAACATGACTGCATTTTTTTAAATTTTTCTAAGTTCTTTTCAAGAACAACTTATTTTTATTATTTTAATTTTTCAACTTTTTATTAAAAACTAAAAAAAAACATCCGGTTTATAAAATTGTATAAATTTTAATATAATTGGATATAATTTTATATCATTGGATTAGACCAAAACTCGTATCAAAGTCGATATAAAGTTATATAAACTGATATTATTAGATATAATTCGATCAAATCTTATGAAACCATTTTTCGTATAAGATTATATCAAAATAGACACGAACCCATATTAAATTATATATTGTGTCATATCATTTTTTTTACTCGGGTTATGAATTTGACTGCTAAACTTTTAAAAAAATAAATAAAAAAGAAAAAATAAAGTGGCCGGTTTTTTGATAAATTGACTTTTTTAAAAAATGGAAAATTTCAGAACGGGTTCTGAAAATTTTCCAAAAAAAAAATTTTAATCGATAGCCCATACAAAACTATATAAGAACGTAAATTTTTGACATTGTGGTGCATTCCGTTTTAATGTGATAAATATTTAATCAAGGCAACTCTCCACAAATTTGACCATTTTTCCAATATTTGACCACGCCTCCTAAGCCCAGTTTTTGAAAAATTGAAAAACCAAAAACGCAATTTTCTAAGTTCCATATAGGGCTATCCATATCACCTATTCAGAAGTTTACGGTACACATGTTTTTTTCGCTGGACATTTGGTGTGGAATGCCTCATATATACGTAACATTTGTTGCATACTTTGTCAGATCTGTATGTTTCTACAAATCAAAAAAATTTTAACAAAAAACCTGAAAAAAGCTAAAAAAAATTTACCCTTAATATCTCAGTTAGTTTTGGACTTACAGCGCCGTTTTTTGGCACAAATGAAAGCTTGAGATCTTGGCTGCAAGCCTATATAGACAAAACAAATTTTATATACATGCGATATATATTAGGCATTTTGTAAAAAAAGTCTAGTTAAAATGTTTTAAAATCCATTTTTGTTGCTTAATTGGTTAATTAAACTACGTGTTATACACCGTTGGAAAGGTCTTTAATTTCCCTTTCTAATGATACAATACTGTCTTGATCGGATAAGTAGTTTTTGAAATATTTAAGAAAAAAAGGGGTTTAAAGATAAAGTGTATCTTTAAACCCCTGTCTCTCCCAAACGAGGTACGTCCCACAGTGTTTTTTTTTTATGGGTTGAGTGATCAAAAATAGGTAAAAAGTTAAAAAGTTTTTTTAATTTTTCAATTTTAATTTAATTTTTCAATTTTTTTTTTTAATCTTAAATTTCAGGCGTGCCAAAGACAAACGTTTTTAGATACAGTTGAACCTCGATTATCCGGGTTGCATGGGACCGGACTTAGTACGGATAATCGAAAAACACGGTTGAAATAGGTTATATATTTTTCTACATTTGTATATGTTTGTGAATATATTGCACGGAAAATAGAGGTAAAGCACGGTTAATAGAGGCAAAAATAATAACAAAATATACAATATGTACAGCTGCGAAAGAAAAAATATCACCAGTGGTATTTTCTTCAGTTTTATGATTGGGGTTGTAATGTTATAAATATCCAAAAAAACTGTCCAACGGTTACCACAAAAACAAAAAATGTTTAGAAAACTATGCCAAGAAAACACACTTTTACTTTTTGGTATGACGCCCTTCGTTTTTAGTGGGCGTGGTTTTTAGCTTGAATTGGGCAGATTTATCATCTCACGAAATTCATATCATATCTCAAAAACTACTCACCAGATCGGCATGAAATTCAAAAAATTGGAAAGCTTATTAAAATTTGTTATAAAAAACATTCATAGCCCATTTAAATGCTCACCAGAATATCAGTGAGAGCATCAAATACAAAAACAAAATTTTCGTAATTTTTGATATCGTTAAAATTTGGCTTATTTCTCAGAGTCTAAGTTATAAAAGGGTTTATAAAATACATTAAATTAAATCTGTATTGGGAATGAATATAAATGGCAATATACTGCTGTGCCTTCCCTTGTGAAACATCGGAGTTATTAACAAAATTTTATTTTTATTAAAAATTGTGTGATTTAAACTTTTGTTCCAAGCTATGTCATTGTAAATTCAGTGACCTATTAGGACCACTGTGTACTGAGAATAGAAGCCATTTTTACAAGCTTTCGACTTTTTATTTCGTTTAGATCGGATCAGTATCTTTGCAGATATGCTATGTTGTTTCAGAGGTGATGGATAAGGCTGATTTTGGCTTTAAAGCCACGCCCACTATAAACAGAATACTGCATAAAAAAACAGGCTGGTATTTTTATTCTGTGTTATTTTTTTAACATATTCTTTTTATGAAATGACCGTTAGACACTTCTGTAAATGTTATCGGATAAAACTCGAAAGGCATAAGATTTAGAAAATTCCCTTTGGTGCTATTTTTTCTTTCGCAACTGTACGTACATGTATGAATTGCACGGATAGTAGAGGTAAAGCACGGTTAATAGAGGTAAAAAACAAACACACAGCATGCCGGTTAATAGAGGCAGCCGGTTAATAGAGGGCCGGATAATCAAGGTCCGTGCAATTCATACATGTACGTTAGAGTGGGTCGATGATATGCATATTTGCAAATCTCGTTAACTAATAGCAAAAAGTCTGTGCGCATTTTGGAGCTGATAACGGGAAAAATTATAAAAAAATTTTAGGAGGGTACTTTTAGTCCTCTACACGCGGATTTAGTTCGCGGTTTTTGGAAAAAAATATTTTAAAAAATTTTAAAAATAAAGAGTATTAAGAAAAATATTAAAAAAAAGCATTTCAAAAACCAGAAAAGTTAGATTTTTTTATATAAAAAAAATATATTTTATTTCAAAATGGCATTAAAATGATGCATAAGGCCGATTTAAGCACAGGAAAAACAAAAATTAACAATTTGCGGGTATTTATCGCTATCCGCGAAGTGCAAAAAAATCAAAATGGGTATCGAAAATTTGGTAAAATAATGCGTATTAAGAAAATAAAAACAAAAAAAGTAGCTTATCGGTGTGGTCCATAAATGCATTTTATACTTTACAGATTTTTAAAAATGCATCCATGTACCTACCGATTCGCTTAAATATTTTTTGATATTATTTTCGGAATACGCTTTATTTTAAAAAAAAATTTATACCCATTTTGATTTTTTTTTAGCAAATTGCTAATATTTTTAACTTCGCGGATAGCGATAAATACCCGCCAATTTTTTATTTTATTTTTTATGCACTTAAATCTGCCTTATGCACCATTTGAGTGCCATTTTGAAATAAAATATATTTATTTTAAATAAAAAAAATCTAACTTTTTTGCTTTTTGAAATGCTTCCATGGACCAAAATTTTTCAGCTAAATTTTTTTTTGGGATTTTTTTCTTAATACGCTTTATTTAAAAGAAATTTTAAAATATTTTTTTAATTTTTAAATATTTTTTTTTTAAACCCGCGAACTTAAACTGCGCGTAGAGGACTAAAAGTACCCTCCTAAATTTTTTTATAATTTTTCCCGTAATCAGCTCAAAAATGCGCGCCGACTTTTTGCTATTAGTTAACGAGATTCGCAAATATGCATTATATCGACCCACCCTAATGTACGTACATATTGTATTTTTTGCTATTGTTTTTACCTCTATTAACCGAGCTTTACCTCTATTATCCGTGCAATATATTCACAAACATATACAACGATGTTTTAAGTGCTTATTTTTGGTTGCCCTAGTTATTATATTACTTAAGCTGTGTTTATATCATACCACTGAGTATTAAGACCTGTCAAAAAATCGTGTGTAATATGATTTTGTTGACAGTCCAATAAGACTTTTGATTTTATGAAATATTTCAAAAAATGGCTGTGTGTTATTAGATTTGCATACAAACAGCTGTTTTTAAAAATGTCTTTTGATTTTGTTTATGATTTTTTGGCAGTATTAAGACTTTGGTAATATTTTACTTTCTTAAAATCCAAAGACTCGGTGGGATGATCTAAACACACCTTTAGTTAGCTTATTCACGACAAATTTTATTTTTATTTTTTTTGTTATTAATTATTATATTACTTGGTTAGATTATTCACGACAAAAATTTGATTTTGGTGGGATAAGGCTTTCCGCTCTAAAAAAATTTTCGAAAAAAATTTAGAGCCGCCGGTCCTACGGTAAAAAATTTTTAAAAAAATATTTTTTTTTAGTTTTGACAAGCAACGGTTTTAGTTGCTATGTTGCTATAAATGATATATATTCATAAAAAAATATTATTTGTATATGTGACATCTGTTTCGTGTTCTAAAAAAGGGTAAAAAATGAATTTTTGATGTTTTTCGATACACGATAAAGATGTCACAGATATGAATATTTTTTTTTTTGGAATAAATATCATTAAAAACAGCATTCTAACTAAAACCATTGCTTGTTAAAATTAAAAAAAAAAAAAAAATAATAATTTTTTTCCGTAGGACCCAAACGGCTCTAAATTTTTTTCGAAAAAGATAAAGATGTCACAGATATGAATAATATATTTTTTTGAATATATATCATTAAAAGCAACATAACAACTAAAACCATTGCTTGTCAAAACTAAAAAAAAAAAATTTAATTTTTTACCGTTGACACCAACGGCTCCAATTTTTTTTAGAGCTAAAAGCCTTATCCCACCAAAATCAAATTTTTTGTCGTGAATAAGCTTACCAAGTAATATAATAATTAATAACAAAAAAAATTAAAAAAAAAAAAAATCCCCGTCGCGTACGGAAGGCTTCGTCGTACGGGCGTAAAATTTTTCCAGAGTTATTTTTAAGTCAAATGGAAAAAATGAGCGGGTACCATTTGCAAAATAAGGGACACTCTAATGTACATGTATGAACATATTTGTGAGCATATATGATCATGCAGTTGCAATCGGTCAGTCAATGATTAAGGACGTGTAAGCTGCGGCGTTGTAGTTGATTAAAGTTAAAGACAAAACTGTACCGCGTGTTTTTTTGTTGAGCCTGCTGATTCACTCGGCATTGCGTCGGACACTTGTGGTCTGATTATATGTCTATCGGCACTTGGGAGCATTGTTTCACTGCCTCCATTGCGAAGGCAATGGTCGTTTTCTGTGTGCAGAGCCAACTTGAGTGTCTAGGCTTTAGCGTGGCGTCATCATCAATAACGGGATATCCCGTTATTCTTCTTGTCTGCTAATCTATAGCCATATTTGGAAAAAATAAAAATAAATTGTTGATGGCGTCTTAGACCTTCGGGCACAGCCAAATAAATCTTCTATCCTTCACATTGCTGAAGGGGGATGAAGTAATCTCAAATCATAAAAAAAAAAAAAAATATATGATCATGAAGTCCTTATTCGATTCTCAAAGTTTCATAAGATTTGGATGGGTGGAGGTAAACTTGACTTAAGCCGATTCCCTCTTCTTAGGGCTGATAACAACACTTAAACAAAAAAAAAAATTTCCAGTTTTAGTAAAAATAGTAAGAAATTAGGGTAAACAAACAGACTCTTCCTAGGGCTGATAACAACACTTAAATATTATAAATTTATATACTAAGATGAGTTTTTAAGTGGTCCTCAACCAGCTTCTAGTAAAAGACGCCACGAGGCGTCAAAACCAGTGCATGAGAATCAGAAACAAATACGATGGAAAACTGTACGTTACAGTTATGATCGAATTCACAACCAATCCAAATGCGGGGGAGAAATAACCAAAACGAATGGCCGACAAACAGACCCACGTGTCTGGTTGTTCGTATTCTTAATGAGTTCCTAGTTTTCCGTACTTTTGCCAGAAAGTCACATTTCCCAAAAGGGTCTTGCAAACATACGAAAAAAAATGTTAGCTCGTTTTAAAATGCATTACCTTAATCCATTTCCATCGTCCCAGAAGTAGTACTTTGTATTCATATTTTTAAAATCTAGTACAGCATTTTCTCCACGTCGTATAATTTTGTCCCATAAAACGACTTGATTAAGAGCATTGTCAGATGTCTTGTATTCAGCAGTAAGAAATAAGAACAATTGCTTAACATTCCAATTAAACAAACTAGTTAAATTTGTTTCCAAATCAAAAGTTATAAATCCTAAGTCATGTTTTTCTCTCGATGAACCGTAGTCAGGAACATTTTTCCTAAAATGTATGTTGTCATCATTTATTTAAAAAAAAAAAATAACAAAATAACTTACACTAAGACCTTGGTTGTGTTAATATTTGATTGAACCCTATAATTTAAAAATACGGTAGATATAAAACAACAAAATGTTAAACAAGCCAAAACCGATAATGTATATGCAATTGTAGCATTTCCTCTAGTTAAAACCGTATGCATTTTCCTTTGAATCCTTTCTACACTGTTTAAATGACACGTATTATAATAAATTTTTAACAGAATTAAAAAAAAAACGATTGGAATGAAACACACACAATGGAAATATCAGAGGTATTCAGAGTCGTTTCAACAAATTAACACCATGTACACACGCAAAAAAAATCTGTGTCGGAATGAGCAAAAATCTGGCATAATTTTACCAAAAATATGCTAAAACTACAACCGACGAAGTAGTTTTCGCAATTTAGCCAAAACGCTTATGTAAAAAATTTTGAAGAAAATGCTAATGCTATTTAAGCAAAAACTTGGTAAAATATACCAAAAGAAATATGGCGAAATATACCAAAATGATTTGAAAAGATGACTAAAAATAATGCTAAAAATTACTTCACACAAAAAAAAGTCGTGTGTTAAAATATACAATCGAACTTGGTTACTTTTTTTTTATATGGAGTTTATTGAATACACACACGGTTTGTTAAAATTTCGCTAGATAATGGGTAGTATGAATAAAAAAAGTCATTACTAAATACTTAAGCATTTTCTTACCAAATATTATTTTTTTAGATTTTACTTGATTTTATATTCCAAAAAAAAAAAAGCAAATGCTTTGTTCGAAAAAGTAAATACTTGATTTTATATGAATAAACGCTTAAAATTGAAGTATTTACTGCAAAAAATTTAGTGTCCAAACGAGCAGACTAAATTTTTTCAAAAGCAGCAAACAGCAGACAGCAACATTTTTACATGTATTTTGTTGGTGGCGCAACATCAAAATACATGTTAAAATTTTGCAGACTGCTGCTTGCTGCTGTATTGTGAAGAGATACTCAGTCAGTTGGTTTTTTTAACTTTAAAAATATCAGCCAATTGTCATAAAAAAATAATATAAAAATTATAAAAACAAATTGACAAAATGAATTTTTTATTAGGCTCTATGTTACCTGTAAATGGTCAAAATCGGAAAAGGAAGATATATAAGGAACGCAGAAATTGCGACGAGAATAATTTTAAACAACTGTTTCGTTTTAACCGGGAGAATGTTATACCATATTCACATTGACATGTTTAAATTTAAACATGTGTTTCCCCATACATTGAAAACAAAACATCGTTTAATTTTAAACATCTCAAAAGCATCTCCAAAACATTTCCAAAACATCTCGGAAACACGAAATAACAACCCTGTGTTAGGTTGTCATAAAAAAACAGCCGCTGCTAAACGAACCAGAAAAGATGCGGATGCTTTTTTAAACTACTGGCAATGCGAACACATTCGTTAAACTATGTTTTAAACATTGTATGTGAATATGGTATAATACGGCGTTCACACTTGCTGTGTTGAAGTGTTTAAAAGTGAGATGTTTAAAAAAGTCTTTGTTCTGTATCCATTACGTTTTTATTCTGTTATACCATATTCGCATACAATGTTTAAAACATCGTTTAACTTTTGTGTTTAAAATTAAACGAAAGTGTTCGCATTGCCAGTAGTTTAAAAAAGCATCCGCTTCTCTTCTGGTTCGTTTGGCAGCGGCTGTTTTTTTGATGACAACTTAACACACACGCAAAAAAAAACTTGTGTCGGAGTGAGCAAAAATCTGGCATAATTTTACCAAAAATATGCTAAAACTACAACCGACGAAGTAGTTTTCGTAATTTAGCCAAAACACTTATGTAAAAAATTTTGAAGAAAATGCTAATGCTATTTAAGCAAAAACTTGGTAAAATATACCAAAAGAAATATGGTGAAATATACCAAAATTATTTGAAAAGCTGACTAAAAATAATGCTAAAAATTACCACATTTATGCTAAAATAAATTTTCAATAAATTTTTGTAAAAATTTGTATATTTGTTGAATTTAAAATTTTCACAGAATAAATCCATATTAATATAATAAATGTTGTGTAGGATTTAATTTACCACCGACCAACTGACCCTTTTTGTACAATTTTCTCGAGTGACTGCTGCCTACGCTTCTTCTTGAAGTAAAGGATCCGCTATAGCTTCACGAATTTATTTAAAAGCATCTTGTAAAAATAGAAAATTATTACAAAACATAAATTTTTAATTTAAAAAATTGGTTAACCCCATTGGTCTCTTGGTAAGGAGGAACACTTACTTTGTCATTCCATTTGTAACTCATCAAAACAGGTATGGACTCCCTTGGCTTTGGGTTTTTAGGTTTTAATTTTATAACTAAAGGCAGGATTGGTGTCCACGCTCTTTATTGTAGTGAAGGATTCTCCATAGCTTCAAAAATTTATTTAGCACTACCCTGTAAAAATATAAAATTATTACCAAACACTAATTTTTAACTAAAAATCTATTAAACCTTATTGGTGTCTTCGGAATGCGGGTATACTCACTTTATCATTCCATTTGTTATTCATCGAAACATACATGGAGTCCCAGACGTATGTTTTTTTTTGGTTTTTCTTATTGAATGGTGTTTTAAGTGATGAAAGCAAAATTAACTTTAACATTCTTTTATCTTACATTTATTTATCTTTTAGAAAACTAATTATTTATTTTTATTTATGTATTAATTTATTTTTATTTTATATATCAATTTCCTTTTTACGTTTTTATAACACAAAAAATAAACGAACAACGCACGCACACAAAAATACAAAATGAAAATGGCGGTCTGTATTTGTTTTGTTTTTTTGTTGTTTCCTTTCGATAAATTTTTGTGCAGGTAATTTGCGTTATTGAGCAAGCTACTTGGTTATTTTACATAAAAAATGAATTATGTTACTTTAACATCGACAAGCATAATATTAGCAAAAATTTGGTAAAAATTTTTTTTTGGTATGAAAAAAGTTTTACCAAGTAGGATTGCTCAATCTTACACAGATTTTTTTTTGCGTGCAGGGTTGTTATTTCGTGTTTCCGAGATGTTTTGAAAATGTTTTGGAGATGTTTTCGAGATGTTTAAAATTAAACGATGTTTTGTTTTGAATGTATGGGGAAACACATGTTTAAATTTAAACATGCCAATGTGAATATGGTATTACTGGTGTTTTGTTAAACTTGTTTAAAGTCGCTAGTGTGAACTCCATATAACGTTTCTGGCAAATCACTTTCTCAAGGAAAATAATGAAACTCGGGGCGGTGCATTAAGTAATGTAGAAAAAATGAAATGCTTTTTAAGGTATATAGGCGATCCAGGATTTCAGGTAAGACTCTGTGTACATGAGGAGTGGAATAGTGTTTGCAGTGATTTCTAGTTATGAGATTTGGATACGCTACACGTTACGTTATGTATTTTTGTCCAGATAAATGATAGGATAAAAGTCCTAAAAAAATTAGTAGTGAAGTATTAAGACAACAACAGTGAAGTTTTTTGTAAGTTTCTGATTGGATCCACTTGCCCACTATAAGTCTTCAAAGTTTTTGAACTAATTATCGCTGTTGTAGGGACATGAGAATCCAGTTTTTTCTTATAAAACCAACCTGTAAAACCAAAATTAATTCTACAAACACAGTATAATACAGATTCTGTGTTTGTAAAATTATTTTGGGGTGGAACATTTAATGTGGCGTATTGAAATCAAAAACTCCTGCACTATTCCAACTCTAGTGTACGTTTAAATGTCATGAAAAGTCGTTTTATAAAGATATATTTAACAGGTTGGTGTTGGTGAAGATATTGGAATTCACCAAAGTACTGTTTCCAAAGTTGTCTGGGATGTCTGTAAGCAGATTGTGTCGAAATCCAATGATTGGATCAAATTTCCATCTAACTTGGAAGACTTTCAAAATGATATGCATACTTGGAAAAGAAAATTTAAATTTCCATGCGCAATCGGTGCAATTGACTGCACGCATGTTCAGATAAAAAAACCAACTATTCATGGGGACGAATATGTAAATAGAAAAAGTCAAACCACTTTTAACGTACAGGCGACATGCAACGGCAAGGAATTATTTACAAGTGTGGATTGCACTTGGCCTGGATCAGTTCATGATGCTAGAATATGGCGAAACTCTAACATACAAAGAATTATCAACGAAAATGAGTCTGGAGCTATATTGCTGGGTGATGAAGGCTACCCATTGACACCTTGGCTTATGACACCATTTAAAAACCCTCAAAATGATGTTCAAATTAACTATAATAAAACACACTGCAGAGAGCGTGTTATTATCGAAAGATTATTTGGCCAATTAAAGCAACGGTTTCCAATTTTGCAGTCAAAAATTAGAATAGCAACGGAAAGAGTTCCGTCAATTATGATTGCATGTTTTGTCCTCCATAACGTTGCCAAATTTCTTAATGATGAAGATTTTAAAGAGAATCCCAATACGACAGAACTTAATGATACAACATTTTCAAATGATTCAACAGCCAATAGTGCTTATCAACGTGGCGTGAAGCGACGCGATTGTATTGCGATACATTTGATAAATCAACATCGTTAACATGTATATTTTATTTTAGTATAATTTTCACTTAATATTCTATAATCTCACAATCTGCTACTTTTTTTATAGGAAACATTTTTCAGATTCTGAGACTTTTTCTATATGAAAAATATCTCATATTCTGAGACTTTTTCCATATGAAAAATATCTCAGATTCTGAGGCTTTTTTTATATGCAAAATATCTCCGAGACTAACAAGGAAGGGTTTCACAGGGTACCCACCGATTGTCCTGAAACTTGCACATAGGAAAGAGGGGAGCAAAATAAGAGTTACCTGTTTTTTAGCTTTCCAATCTCACATTTAGTGGGTCAAAAGGGAGGGGAGAAAACGGTAATCGTTTTTGGAGGATTTTTCCCATTTCTTCAAAAGAAACTATATGAATGTTTAATACAGATCGAATGGTTTTTTTAAAGCCTATCCAATGGAGTATCGGTCGTGTCCAAATTCGGCTTCCTTAATTTCGTTATTGTCAAAAATCTATAAACGTTGGGGTAATTTATATGGAGATGTGTATACGTACGACCCCCAATATCAAATGTAGTAATCTCTATTAAAATTAAGCTGACCCGTCTTTTTGCGTTTGTGGCGAAATTCCTGCTAGTACGGCTTTTATTCGGATTTTCCCGAGAGCCCATATTTTTTCATAAGGTGGCAACCAATTTTTAAATTTGAGATTGGGCAGCTAAAAAAACGGGTAACTCTTATTTTTCTCCCCTCATTCCAATATTCAAGTTTCAGGACAATCGGTGGGTGCCCCGTGAAAGACATTCCTTGTAAGACTTTCTACATAAAAAATATCTCTGATTCTGAGACTTTTTCTATAGGAAAAATATATCAGATTCTGAGTCTCTTTCTATAGAAAAAATATCACAGATTCTGAGACTTTTTCGACAGGAAAAATATCTCAGAGTCTGATATTTATTTTCCGATTCTGAGACATTTTTGCTATAGAAAAAGTATGACTTCTCATACAGAAAGTTCACAGATTCTGAGACATTTTTCTTATAGAAAAAGTATCAGATTCTGAGATATTTTTCATATAGAAAAAGTCTCAGACTCTGAGATATTTTTCATATGGAAAAAGTCTCATATTCTGAGATATTTTTCCTATAGAAAAAAAGTCTTAGAATCTGAGACTTTTTCTATATAAAAAATATCTCAGATTCTGAGGCTTTTTCAATAGGAAAAATATCTCAGATTCTGAGACTTTTTCTATAGGAAAAATATCTTAGAATCTGAGACTTTATCTATATAAAAAATAACTCAGAATCTGAGACTTTCTATATAAAAAATATCTCAGATTTTGAGACTTTTTTAATAACAATATATTAGAAATATATAGGAAAAATATCAGAATCTGAGATATTTTTCCTATCGAAAAAGTCTCAAATTCTGAGATATTTTTCCTATAAAGTCTTAGATTGTGAGATATTTTTCCTATATAAAAAGTCTCAGAATCTGAGATATTTTTCCTATAAAAAAAGTCTTAGATTCTGAGATATTTTTTCTATCGAAAAAGTCTCAGAATCTGATATATTTTTCCTATAGAAAGAGTCTTAGAATCTGAGATATTTTTCCTATAGAAAGAGTCTCAGAATCTGAAATATTTTTCCTATAGGAAAAGTCTTAGAATCTCAGATATTTTTCCTATAAAGTCTCAGATTGTGAGATATTTTTCCTATAGAAAAATTCGCAGAATCTGAGATATTTTTCCTATAGAAAAAGTGTTAGATTCTGAAATATTTTTTCTATCGAAAAAGTCTCCGAATCTGAGATATTTTTCCTATAGAAAGAGTCTTAGAATCTGAGATATTTTTCCTATAGAAAGAGTTTCAGGATCTAAAATATTTTTCCTATAGAAAAAGTTTTAGAATCTGAGATATTTTTCCTGTAAAAAAATCTGAGATTTTTTTTATATAGATAAAGTCTCACAATCTGAGACTTTTTCTATAGGAAAAATATCTCACAATCTGAGACTCTTTCTATAGGAAAAATACCTCACAATCTGAGACTATAGGAAAAATATCTCAGATTCTGAGACTTTTTCTATAAGAAAAATATGTCAGTAAATGAGACTCTTGCTATAGGAAAATATCTCAGATTCTGAGACTTTACCGATAGAAAAAACATCTCAGAATCTAAAACTTTTTCTATAGGAAAAATATCTCACAATCTGAGACTTTATACACTCAACCAAAAATCATTGTATTCCCAAAGAAAATCGCTGTAAATTCAACAGAAATCATTGTTGATTTTGACCCTACAAATATTTATGTTGATTTCAATAAAAATTATTGTCAGTTTTTGTAAATGTTGATCAACTCGTTTTTTTGTAAATCAACTCTTATTTTTTGTAAATTCAACTCATATTTTTGTTAATATAAGAAAAAACTTGTTGTTATTTGTTAATATTCATTTATTAAGCATAAATCACAATATTTTTGTATTATCGTCGGCTTTTTTAGCTGCAATATTTGAAGATTTTCACAAAGATTTTCACACACACTTCGTTTATTCATGTTATGCACTCATAAGCCATTCTCCAGTTTTCTGATGATACCAAACAAAATCCTTAAAAAAAAAACAAAAAAGTTTTAATATAGTATGAATACATAAAGTAATCAATGTATTTTTTTACTTACCAAATATTTACAAATCAGATCCTATTTTTATTTATTTTTATAATATTAAATATTTTTATAAAAAACAAACACATAAAATAATTTTATAAGAGATAAACACGATTCACATTGCTACCAACTCACTCGTTAATAATAAAAAAAAAAATGAACGAACAGGGTTGTTTTTTCTATTTTGGTTTATCTATTGAATTCTGTATAAGCGTTGTAAAGAGTTGATTCAACTTTACTGATTATTCAACGATATCAACATTCATTTTTGTTGAATACGGCATTATTCTGTAAAACTTTATCTACAATGGGTTTACTAATTTTTCTAAGATATTTCTATGAGTGTAGGAAAAATATATCAGATTCTGAGACTTTTCTATAGGAAAAATATGTCAGTAAATGAGACTTTTTCTATAGGAAAAATATCTCAGTAAATAATTTTCCATTCGAAATATTACTCAGAATCTGAGAGTTTTTCTAAAGAAAAAGTCAGAAAATTTGAGAATTTTTCTATTGAAAAAATATTTTAGAATCTGAGACTTTTTCTATATGAAAAATATCTTAGAATCTGTTACTTTTTCTATAGGAAAAATATGTCAGAATCTGAGACTTTTTCAAAACCATATATAACAAATCAAAAAATTATAATACATAATTATAATTAGAGCCTGAGCTCGACTGTCTTTACAGAAAACAATAATTTAAAAATAACGACTATAAGTCGCCCTTATAGCCTATTCACATCTAGCTAAAATATTGTAGATTTTAGCTGAAATCTGACTTAAAAATCTATGCCGTTTACATATACATTTTTTGACGTTAAGCGAGATTTTGTTTTAGCAACCCTGTTTATTTTTGTAAACAAAAAAAAAATTCAATCGGAATTATTCCAAAACAGCATTTATCTTCGACCGGAAGATGGAATTTTTTGTTTAAAGAGAGTATACAATGACAAAAACACCAAGAAACCTCTATTTGTCCAGAGATGCTTTGTTGATATCAAGATTTCTTAACCTTTTGGTCGGTGAAGGGCCGACATCATGGAAAGCGGCTAGCACATTTCTTCTATGGGTCTAAATAAAATTCAATAATACCCATTATAACTATCAATAAAAACACGTTTGTTTTATATCTGCCATTGTTTTAGTTAAGTTTTTTGATATATTAAAAATAAATTTTTTACTAATACTTATTTGTAATATAACAACCCTGCTTTTCATATCCCATAGTTAAATAGACTTGACACAGACATTATTATTTTTTAGTATCAAATTGGTGATATTTTAATGTTTCTAAACTTAAAACGCTGTTAAATATACGTTTGTATATAGATGTTAACGTTTTTAATTTTATTTTCTTAGTTGTCCACAAATTTTGGTAAAAAATAAAAAAAAATATGGCCGTGCTGCCAATACATCAACACTGTGACGTGTCTGGGTTTTCTGTGAGCTATCGAAATGTTGTTAAATCTCCTAACCCGCTGTCTACACCTGGGAGAAATACTGAGATATTTGTATCAAGAAACGTCAAAATCAATCGCAAAGAAATTTCTCTCAGGTGTGGACTAAATATTAGTCTCAGTATTTGATCTCATCAGATAGTTGTTATGAGATATCTCATAACAACAATCTGATGAGATTGGATGAGATCAAGTGTCAAATTCACTTATATTTGGCGTATAAGAAGTTAACAATATCGTGAACAATATTTTTTTCAACAATAAATCACGATTCCATTACGTTCCTACAAAAACATCTGCTTTTTATTTACAAACATTTACTAAACAATAACAGCTGACAATAACAGCTGATTTTTATTTACACATTTTTCAATAAATGTAAACAAAAACATCTGTTTTTTATTTACAAAGATTAAGTAAACAATGTCAGCTGATTTTTATTTACATATTTTTCAGTAAATGTAAACAATAACAGCTGATTTTTCTTTTTATCATTTTGCAAAAATTTAAATTACTTTAATTTTGAAAATAAAATGAGATAGATTTAAAAAAAATGTTACAAAAAATGTTTTTTCTGTAATGATCCAAATTTTAAAAGACCATACTCAGAACTAGATTCGAATTTATCCAAAAGATCCAAAATAATCGGAGGGTAAACACAAAACCCATCAATATTATCAGTGTTTTTGATTTTTTGGTAAAAAAGTTCAATTTTTAAAAATTTTTCCCAAAAAAGGTTTTCCTTGAAATGCTCCAAACTTTTATGGAGATCAAAGACCATACTGAGAACTAATTTCGAATTTATCCAAAATGTCCAAAATAATCGGAGGGTCAAAAATTGACCCATCAATATTTTCCATGTTTTTGATTTTTTGGTAAAAAAGTTCAAATTTTAAAAATTCTTCCCAAAAAAGGGTTTCCTTGAAATGCTCCAAAATTTTATGGAGATTAAAGACCATACTTAGAACTAATTTCGAATTTATCCAAAATGTCCAAAATAATCGGAGGGTCAATAATTGACCCATCAATATTTTCCATGTTTTAAAATTTTTTGATAAAAAAGTTCAATTTTTAAAAATTTTTCCCAAAAAAGGTTTTCCTTGAAATGCTCCAAACTTTTAAGGAGATCAAAGACCATACTGAGAACTAATTTCGAATTTATCCAAAATGTCCAAAATAATCGGAGGGTCAAAAATTGACCCATCAATATTTTCCATGTTTTTGATTTTTTGGTAAAAAAGTTAAATTTTTAAAAATTTTTCCCAAAAAAGGTTTTCCTTGAAATGCTCCAAACTTTTATGGAAATCAAAGACCATACTGAGAACTAATTTCGAATTTATCCAAAATGTCCAAAATAATCGGAGGGTCAAAAATTGACCCATCAATATTTTCCATGTTTTTGATTTTTTGGTAAAAAAGTTAAATTTTTAAAAATTTTTCCCAAAAAAGGTTTTCCTTGAAATGCTCCAAACTTTTATGGAGATCAAAGACCATACTGAGAACTAATTTCGAATTTATCCAAAATGTCCAAAATAATCGGAGGGTCAAAAATTGACCCATCAATATTTTCCATGTTTTTGATTTTTTGGTAAAAAAGTTCAATTTTTAAAAATTTTTCCCAAAAAAGGGTTTCCTTGAAATGCTCCAAACTTTTATGGAGATCAAAGACCATACTGAGAACTAATTTCGAATTTATCCAAAATGTCCAAAATAATCGGAGGGTCAAAAATTTACCCATCAATATTTTCCATGTTTTTGATTTTTTGGTAAAAAAGTTCAATTTTTAAAAATTTTTCCCAAAAAAGGTTTTCCTTGAAATGCTCCAAAATTTTATGGAGATCAAAGACCATACTTAGAACTAATTTCGAATTTATCCAAAATGTCCAAAATAATCGGAGGGTCAATAATTGACCCATCAATATTTTCCATGTTTTTCATTTTTTGGTAAAAAAGTTAAATTTTTAAAAATTTTTCACAAAAAAGGTTTTCCTTGAAATGCTCCAACATTTAATGGAGATCAAAGACCATTTTTGACCCTCCGATTATTTTGGACATTTTGGATAAATTCGAAATTAGTTCTCAGTATGGTCTTTAATCTCCATAAAATTTTGGAGCATTTCAAGGAAACCCTTTTTTGGGAAGAATTTTTAAAATTTGAACTTTTTTACCAAAAAATCAAAAACATGGAAAATATTGATGGGTCAATTTTTGACCCTCCGATTATTTTGGACATTTTGGATAAATTCGAAATTAGTTCTCAGTATGGTCTTTGATCTCCATAAAAGTTTGGAGTATTTCAAGGAAAACCTTTTTTGGGAAAAATTTTTAAAAATTGAACTTTTTTACCAAAAAATCAAAAACATGGAAAATATTGATGGGTCAGTTTTTGACCCTCCGATTATTTTGGACATTTTGGATAAATTCGAAATTAGTTCTCAGTATGGTCTTTGATCTCCATAAAAGTTTGGAGCATTTCAAGGAAAACCTTTTTTGGGAAAAATTTTTAAAAATTGAACTTTTTTACCAAAAAATCAAAAACATGGAAAATATTGATGGGTCAATTTTTGACCCTCCGATTATTTTGGACATTTTGGATAAATTCGAAATTAGTTCTCAGTATGGTCTTTGATCTCCATAAAAGTTTGGAGCATTTCAAGGAAAACCTTTTTTGGGAAAAATTTTTAAAAATTGAACTTTTTTATCAAAAAATTTTAAAACATGGAAAATATTGATGGGTCAATTATTGACCCTCCGATTATTTTGGACATTTTGGATAAATTCGAAATTAGTTCTAAGTATGGTCTTTAATCTCCATAAAATTTTGGAGCATTTCAAGGAAACCCTTTTTTGGGAAGAATTTTTAAAATTTGAACTTTTTTACCAAAAAATCAAAAACATGGAAAATATTGATGGGTCAATTTTTGACCCTCCGATTATTTTGGACATTTTGGATAAATTCGAAATTAGTTCTCAGTATGGTCTTTGATCTCCATAAAAGTTTGGAGTATTTCAAGGAAAACCTTTTTTGGGAAAAATTTTTAAAAATTGAACTTTTTTACCAAAAAATCAAAAACATGGAAAATATTGATGGGTCAGTTTTTGACCCTCCGATTATTTTGGACATTTTGGATAAATTCGAAATTAGTTCTCAGTATGGTCTTTGATCTCCATAAAAGTTTGGAGCATTTCAAGGAAAACCTTTTTTGGGAAAAATTTTTAAAAATTGAACTTTTTTACCAAAAAATCAAAAACATGGAAAATATTGATGGGTCAATTTTTGACCCTCCGATTATTTTGGACATTTTGGATAAATTCGAAATTAGTTCTCAGTATGGTCTTTGATCTCCATAAAAGTTTGGAGCATTTCAAGGAAAACCTTTTTTGGGAAAAATTTTTAAAAATTGAACTTTTTTATCAAAAAATTTTAAAACATGGAAAATATTGATGGGTCAATTATTGACCCTCCGATTATTTTGGACATTTTGGATAAATTCGAAATTAGTTCTAAGTATGGTCTTTGATCTCCATAAAATTTTGGAGCATTTCAAGGAAAACCTTTTTTGTGAAAAATTTTTAAAAATTGAACTTTTTTATCAAAAAATCTAAAACATGGAAAATATTGATGGGTCAATTATTGACCCTCCGATTATTTTGGACATTTTGGATAAATTCGAAATTAGTTCTCAGTATGGTCTTTGATCTCCATTAAATGTTGGAGCATTTCAAGGAAAACCTTTTTTGTGAAAAATTTTTAAAAATTGAACTTTTTTATCAAAAAATCAAAAACATGGAAAATATTGATGGGTCAATTATTGACCCTCCGATTATTTTGGACCTTTTGGATAAATTCGAAATTAGTTCTTAGCATGGTCTTTGATCTCCATAAAATTTTGGAGCATTTCAAGGAAAACCTTTTTTGTGAAAAATTTTTAAAAATTGAACTTTTTTATCAAAAAATCTAAAACATGGAAAATATTGATGGGTCAATTATTGACCCTCCGATTATTTTGGACATTTTGGATAAATTCGAAATTAGTTCTAAGTATGGTCTTTGATCTCCATAAAATTTTGGAGCATTTCAAGGAAAACCTTTTTTGTGAAAAATTTTTAAAAATTGAACTTTTTTATCAAAAAATCTAAAACATGGAAAATATTGATGGGTCAATTATTGACCCTCCGATTATTTTGGACCTTTTGAATAAATTCGAAATTAGTTCTTAGCATGGTCTTTCATCTCCATTAAATTTTGGAGCATTACAAGAAAAACCTTTTTTGTGAAAAATTTTTAAATATTTAACTTTTTTTAATTGGATAGATGGTCTTGTTAAGAAAATGTATGTATACAAAAAAAAAATAAATAACACAAGCACAAATAAAAAATGTAAACAAAACCAGCTGATATGGTTGTTGTTGTGTTTGTGGAATGGCCGGAATGAAATAACGTCAAAAAAATATTGTTCACGATATTGTTAAGTTAATGGACATTATATTTGTATGTTTACAATTGTTTTTTGGAGCAAATGGCGTCGAAAAAAGGAAAAATAAAATAAATCATAAAAAAATAAGTGTATAAACAAATGTATGTGCTTAAATAATAGATTGTACATATATTTATGATGAAAAACATACATAGTTATTCCACGGCTGATTGAAAATTATGAAATTTCATAAGAATAATTGCAGCTCGTTTTCCACACCATTTGATATTGAGATAAATATTGAAATTTCCCAACTGCTTCTCTGCCGACGTTATCTCAGCTTTCATGAAAAAATTCTCCCACGTGTAGATGGTGCGTAAAAGTTATCGAAAATTTATGAGATTTTAGTAAAATCTCATTACGAACGAGATTTTACTTTATATGGGGAATCTCATTAAAATCTCATAAAATAACAGAGATTTTAATCAAAATCTCGTTTAAACGAGATTTTGATCAGGTGTGAATTGCCTATAAGTGGCAATCAGTATCTTTGGAAAAATGGCAACACCTAACATTTGTGTCTAAAATATAGACCATGTCTGGCAATGTTTGCAAAAATAAGTACTTAAGCCGCCCAGAGACACAATACATGTTGATGACTTGTTAGTTGACGAAAAAATATTTTCAAAATACACCTATCCGACAAATTTATACACATGTTGGATGACCGCTCATTTTTTTAGAATTCTTGAAGGAGTAACATGAAATTTTTTTTTATTTTTCAACTCTTTTTTATGTATGTACACTCATAGAAATATCTTAGTAGAAAAATTAGTAAACCCATTGTAGATCAAGTTTTACAGAATAATGCCGTATTCAACAAAAATTAATGTTGATATCGTTGAATAATCAGTATACTTGTTTCAACTATTACAATGGCCTCTACAGAATTCAATAGATGAAACAAAAAAGAAAAAACAACCCTGTTCGTTCGTTTTTTTTTTTTATTATAACGAGTGAACGAGTGAGTTGGTAGCAATGTGAAATGTCTCTTATAAAATTATTTAATATAAGAAAAATAAATGAAAATAGGATCTGATCTGTAAATATTTGGTAAGTAATAAATTACATTGATAACTTTATGTATTCATACTATATTAAATAAAACGATTTTTGTTTTCTTTTAGGATTTTGTTTTGGTATCATCAGATAATTAGAGAATGGCTAATGGGTGCATAACATGAATAAACGAAGTGTGTGTGAAAATCTTCAAATATTGCAGCTTAAAAAGCCGGAAATAAAAAAATATTGTGATTTATCTATATATATAAAAGAGTTGGGTGAGTGAGTGAGTGAATGACTGACTGACTGACTGATTCATCATCGCCCAGCCCAAACCGCTGAAGATAGAGACTTGAAATTTGGACTGTATGTTCACCTCCCGGAACATAGATCCACTAAGGCTGGACTTTTGCCAGTGTTGATTCTAAGGGGGTAAAAAGGGTAAAAAACTGTACTTTTGGTACTTTTTATATCTCCTGAAATAATGGTCATAGAGACTTGAAATTTGAACTGTATGTTCACATCCTGGAATATAGATCCAGTAAGGCTGGATTTTTGCCAGTGTTGATTCTAAGGGGGTAAAAAGGGTAAAAAAACTGTACTTTTGGTACTTTTTATGTTACCTTAAATAATGTTCACAGAGACTTGAAATTTGGACTGTATGTTGACCTTTCGGAATTTAGATTTACTAAGGCTGGATTTTTGTCAATGATGATTTTAAGAGGGTAAAAAGGGTAAAAAACTGTACTTTTGGTACTTTTTATATCTCCTGAAATATTGGCCATAGAGACTTGAAATTAGAACTGTATGTTCACCTCCTGGAATAAAGATCCAGTAAGGCTGGATTTTTTCCCAATGTTGATTCTAAGGGGGTAAAAAGGGTAAAAAACTGTACTTTTGGTACTTTTTTCATCTCCCGATATAATGGTCCTAGACTCTTGAAATTTGGAATGTAGGTTCACCTCCCGAGAAAAAGATCCACTAAGGCTGGTTTTTTGGCCAATGTTGATTCAACGGGGTTAAAATGGGTAAAAAAGTGTACTTGTGGTACTTTTTTTATTTCTTAAAATTATGGTCATAGAAACTTGAAATTTGGAATGTAGGATCCTTCGGTGAAAAAAACATTCTGGAAAAGTACTTTATGGAAAATGTGTTTCTTAGGGGGAACCTTTTATAAAAGTACCTGGAAAAAGTACTTTATGGAAAATGTGGTTCTTAGGGGAACCTTTTATAAAAAGTACCTTTTATAAAAAGTACCTTTTATAAAAAGTACCTTGTATAAAAAGTACCTTTTATAAAAAGTACCTTTTATAAAAAGTACCTTTTATAAAAAGTACCTTTTATAAAAAGTACCTTTTATAAAAAGTACCTTTTATAAAAAGTACCTTTTATAAAAAGTACCTTTTATAAAAAGTACCTTTTATAAAAAGTACCTTTTATAAAAAGTACCTTTTATAAAAATTGCCTTTTATAAAAAGTACCTTTTATAAAAAGTACCTTTATAAAAAGTACCTTTTATAAAAAGTACCTTTTATAAAAAGTACCTTTTATAAAAAGTACCTTTTATAAAAAGTACCTTTTATAAAAAGTACCTTTTATAAAAAGTACCTTATGTAAAAAGTACATTTTTTAAAAAGTACCCTTTATAAAAAGTACCTTTTATAAAAAGCACCTTCTTTAAAAAGTGCCTTATATAAAAAGTACCTTTTATAAAAAGTAAAAGGTATCTTTTATAAAAAGTACCTTATATAAAAAGTACCTTTTATAAAAAGTACCTTTTATAAAAAAACCTATTATAAAAAGTACCTTTTATAAGAAATACTTTTTATTAAAAATACCTTTTATAAAAAGTACCATTTATAAAAAGTACCTTTTACAAAATGTAACTTTTATAAAAAGTACCTTTAATAAAAAGTACTTTTTATATGAAGTACCTTTTATAAAAAGTACCATTTATAAAAAGTACATTTAAAAAAAGGACCTTTTAAAAAAAGTATCTTTTAATAAATGTATCAATAATGAAAAAATAAAAATAGTACTTATAGTACTTTTTATACATATATCCTGAAATAATGATCATACAAACTTGATATTTGGAATTTAGGACCCTTAAGTGAAAACAAATTCTGGAAAAAGACATTTTTGAAACTTCCTTTTCTAAGGGTGTGGAACGGGTAAAAATTTAAACTTTAGGTACGTTCTAATTTCCGGTAGTAATGGCCCTAGAATCTTGAAATTTGTAATGTAGGATCATTCGGTAAAAAAACATTCTGGAAAAATTACTTTTTGGAAATTCCGCTTCTTAGTAGTGTAAAATGGCTAAAAAAAAGTGTACTTCCGGTAATTTTGATATTTTCTGACGTAATGGTTCTAGAAACTTATAATTTTGGATGTAAAATTCTTCGGTGAAAACCAAAATTTTTGGAAATTCCGTTTCTTAACGGGGTTAAAAGGTATTCTTTTTGTACTTTTAATATTTGCTGAAATAATATTACTAGATAATTGGAATTTGTAATGTAGGATCCTTCGGTGAAGAAAAAACATACTGGAAAAAGTACTTTTTGGAAATTCCGTTTCTAACGGGGGTAATAAAGTGTAATTTTGGTACTAATTTTTTTTGTTCCTATAATAATTGTCATAGAAGCTTGAATTTTGGAATGTGGGGTCCTTCGGTGAAAAAAACAATCTTCTATGCTAAAGTATTTTTAAAAGATTACGTTTCTAGAGGTGTAGAAAAGTGTTTTTTTTATACTTTTTATACTTCTTGAAATAATGATCCTAGGCAGTGAAAATTTGAATGCCGTATTCTTTAGTGAAAAAATATTTTGGAAAAGTACTTTTTGAAAATTCTGTTTCTAAGTGTCGTAAAGGGCATAAAAAAGTGTAAGTTTGCTACTTTTTATATTTCTTGAAATAACGGTTCAGAAAAAAAAGGTTTTTGGAAAATTTAATTTTATGTGGAAAAGGTGGCAAATGGTTATTTGTACCTATCTAACTATTAAAGCCTAGAAACTCAAAATTTGACGTGCAGTATCCTCCAGCCGAAATAACTCCCAAGAGATGGACAGGTTAAAAAGGGGTACCTTAATTGGTACAAGTGGTGTAAAATGGTATTTTTATATCTATAAGATAAATACAATAGCACTTTTTATTTCTGTAACTCATATTATATAGAGAGGAATGAAACTTGCATGTAGATTGAATTGGAAATGAAATGGAGTAGAACGGGGAACGGAATGGATTAGAGCGGGGAACAATATTGAATGATACTTTTTACTAAAATTTTTCTTATTTAACTTTTTAACTCCATATTTTCTCTCTCTATATATTTTTTTACCCAAAATTTTTTTTATTCCAATTTCTTTTTTCACTGAAATATTTATTCACTCAAGATCCAAAATCCCGATATAAGGGCTCGAAAATTGTCAAAATCTTTTTCACCGGAACGAACATGACAACGTAGCACCGAAATTATTCAAATTTTATTGTTTAACTTATTCAATGAAATATTATTTTATGAAAGACTTAAGCGTCCACAATTAAGTAAAACAAAGACTACATATGGGTCATTTTTTGAAATCGGTGGGGTAATCCTGATCCTTCTATTATCCAGTATTTAACATAACCGGTAACGAAGTTCCGGCGGGCGAGCTAGTACTTAATAAAAGAATATTTACAAATAACAACAAGCTTTTTTTTTAATAATAAAATTTCTTATATTAACAAAAATATGAGTTGAATTTACTTAAAATACGAGTTGATTAACAAAAAAACGAGTTGATCAACTTTTACAAAAACTGACAACAATTTTTATTGAAATCAACATAAATATTTGTAGGGTCAAAATCAACAATGATTTCTGTTGAATTTACAACGATTTTCTTTGGGAATACAATGATTTTTGGTTGAGTGTACTAAAAACCTTACCACCATATTGGAAAGTACGCAATTAGCACCAGTGTTTGCATAGTCTGTACTGTGGTAGGGTTGTAAAAGTCACCTCCGTGAAATTACACGCTAAAAATAAAAAGGGTGAATTTAAACAAAATTGGGGTATAAAATACCTAAGGAAAGTGTGTACCAGACTACTACCCAAGTTAAAAGCATAAATTACTCAATTCCCTTAGGAAAACGTTTATGAAAAAAAAAAAAACAAGGAATATATGTGCAAAAAGCATTAGGTAATATTGCCGTTTAAGGAAAAGGAAAATTAAGCAATAAACATAAATAAATTACGCATTTATTTTTGATTATTTTTTGATATGGAAAGTGCTTTATACACTCATAGAAATATCTTAGTAGAAAAATTAGTAAACCCATTGTAGATCAAGTTTTACAGAATAATGCCGTATTCAACAAAAATTAATGTTGATAACGTTGAACAATCAGTATAGTTGATTCAACTATTACACTCGCGTCTACAGAATTCAATAGATAAAACAAAAAAGAAAAAAAATCCCTGTTCGTTCGTTTTTTTTTTATTATAACGAGTGAACGAGTGAGTTGGTACACACAAAAAAAACTTCGATGTTATATTGCCTAAACTGGCAAAGGTATTTTCTTTTTGTATGAAATAAAAAAAAATAGTTTTATTACCTATAAGCATGGGTAGTATTTCACCTAAAAACAAAGTTGTTTTTACATGTGCTAAATAGGAAACATCTTCGAAATTTTTTTGACATATTTTAAATTTCAAAACAATTAAATTATTTAAAATATTTAAAAATGAAATTATTGAATGTGCGCAAAATCTGCTAAAAAGGTAATTTTTTTTTTTAATAAATCACACTTAAGTTTAATAACGACATATATTTTTTTAGATTACGTGGAAAGTGATGTGCAGTCAATCTCATCAAGAAAAAACGTCTTAAAAAGCCTCTAAGAAGCTGTGCACAGCCATGGATATCTTTTACAAGCGTACATTTTACAACATTTGATTGCAAAACAGTGAAAGAAGTCCACACTCTTATAGAAATGGTACGTAATAGACTAAAGGAGGTGTAAATATATGTTTTATCTCAACTTTGTGTCTGGAAAATGTCTCAGATTCTAAGATCTAATTCTGAGACATTTTTTTTTAAGGAAAAGGCTCAGATTCCTGGACAATTTTCGTTAAGAAATAGCCTCAAATTTTGGTTATTTCTTAATTTTTCACAATTTTCACAAAAATCTTCCAGATCATCCTGAGATGATTCTTAAAGAAAAAATCCCAGATTCTGAGACATTTTTCTTATGGAAAAAGTCTCAGATTCTTAGACAGTGTTTTTATAAAAACAATTTGATAATCTGAAACTTTTTCTATAGAAAAAATGTCTCAGAATCTGATACTTTTTATATAGAAAAAATGTCTCAGAATCTGAAACTTTTTGGATAGAAAAAATGTCTCAGAATCTGAGACTTTTTCTATAGAAAAAATGTCTCAGAATCTGAGAATTTTCTATAGAAAAAATGTCTCAGAATCTGAGAATTTTTCTATAGAAAAACTGTCTCAGAATCTGAGACAGATTCTGAGACAGTTTTTCTATAGAAAAACTGTCTCAGAATCTGAGACTTTTTCTATAGAAAAACTGTCTCAGAATCTGAGACTTTTTCTATAGAAAAACTGTCTCAGAATCTGAGACTTTTTCTATAGAAAAAGTCTCAGATTCTGAGACAGTTTTTCTATAGAAAAAGTCTCAGATTCTGAGACAGTTTTTCTATAGAAAAAGTCTCAGATTCTGAGACAGTTTTTCTATAGAAAAAGTCTCAGATTCTGAGACAGTTTTTCTATAGAAAAAGTCTCAGATTCTGAGACAGTTTTTCTATAGAAAAAGTCTCAGATTCTGAGACAGTTTTTCTATAGAAAAAGTCTCAGATTCTGAGACAGTTTTTCTATAGAAAAAGTCTCAGATTCTGAGACAGTTTTTCTATAGAAAAAGTCTCAGATTCTGAGACAGTTTTTCTATAGAAAAAGTCTCAGATTCTGAGACAGTTTTTCTATAGAAAAAGTCTCAGATTCTGAGACAGTTTTTCTATAGAAAAAGTCTCAGATTCTGAGACAGTTTTTCTATAGAAAAAGTCTCAGATTCTGAGACAGTTTTTCTATAGAAAAAGTCTCAGATTCTGAGACAGTTTTTCTATAGAAAAAGTCTCAGATTCTGAGACAGTTTTTCTATAGAAAAAGTCTCAGATTCTGAGACAGTTTTTCTATAGAAAAAGTCTCAGATTCTGAGACAGTTTTTCTATAGAAAAAGTCTCAGATTCTGAGACAGTTTTTCTATAGAAAAAGTCTCAGATTCTGAGACAGTTTTTCTATAGAAAAAGTCTCAGATTCTGAGACAGTTTTTCTATAGAAAAAGTCTCAGATTCTGAGACAGTTTTTCTATAGAAAAAGTCTCAGATTCTGAGACAGTTTTTCTATAGAAAAAGTCTCAGATTCTGAGACAGTTTTTCTATAGAAAAAGTCTCAGATTCTGACACAGTTTTTCTATAGAAAAAGTCTCAGATTCTGACACAGTTTTTCTATAGAAAAAGTCTCAGATTCTGAGACAGTTTTTCTATAGAAAAAGTCTCAGATTCTGAGACAATTTTTCTATAGAAAAAGTCTCAGATTCTGAGACAATTTTTCTATAGAAAAAGTCTCAGATTCTGAGACAATTTTTCTATAGAAAAAGTCTCAGATTCTGAGACAATTTTTCTATAGAAAAAGTCTCAGATTCTGAGACAATTTTTCTATAGAAAAAGTCTCAGATTCTGAGACAATTTTTCTATAGAAAAAGTCTCAGATTCTGAGACAATTTTTCTATAGAAAAAGTCTCAGATTCTGAGACAATTTTTCTATAGAAAAAGTCTCAGATTCTGAGACAATTTTTCTATAGAAAAAGTCTCAGATTCTGAGACAATTTTTCTATAGAAAAAGTCTCAGATTCTGAGACAATTTTTCTATAGAAAAAGTCTCAGATTCTGAGACAATTTTTCTATAGAAAAAGTCTCAGATTCTGAGACAATTTTTCTATAGAAAAAGTCTCAGATTCTGAGACAATTTTTCTATAGAAAAAGTCTCAGATTCTGAGACAATTTTTCTATAGAAAAAGTCTCAGATTCTGAGACAATTTTTCTATAGAAAAAGTCTCAGATTCTGAGACAATTTTTCTATAGAAAAAGTCTCAGATTCTGAGACAATTTTTCTATAGAAAAAGTCTCAGATTCTGAGACAATTTTTCTATAGAAAAAGTCTCAGATTCAGATATATTTTTTCCATAGAAAAAGTTTCAGATTCAAAGACATTTTTTGTATAGAAAAAGTCTCAGATTCTGAGACAATTTTTCTATAGAAAAAGTCTCAGATTCTGAGACAATTTTTCTATAGAAAAAGTCTCAGATTCTGAGACAATTTTTCTATAGAAAAAGTCTCAGATTCTGAGACAATTTTTCTATAGAAAAAGTCTCAGATTCTGAGACAATTTTTCTATAGAAAAAGTCTCAGATTCTGAGACAATTTTTCTATAGAAAAAGTCTCAGATTCTGAGACAATTTTTCTATAGAAAAAGTCTCAGATTCTGAGACAATTTTTCTATAGAAAAAGTCTCAGATTCTGATATATTTTTTCCATAGAAAAAGTTTCAGATTCAAAGACATTTTTTGTATAGAAAAAGTCACAGATTCTGAGGCATTTTTTCTATAGAAAAAGTCTCAGATTCTGAGATATTTTTTCTGTAGGAAAAGTTTCAGATTCAGAGACATTTTATCTATAGAAAAATTCTCAGACTCTGAGAAATTTTTTCTATACAAAAAGTCCCAGATTCTGAGACATTTTTTCTCTCGTATGATTAAAATATTAATAAAGTAAATATGATTTTTATATTCCAGGTGGATTTGGACTACATTTTTCTTATAAGTGGAATAGCTTGAATCAGGAAAATCAATTTTGCCGGTACAGTTTGGAGCACCCTAATGTATCTCATCATTTTTTATATTTTTTTTTTTTTAATAAATATATAAATAAAAAAAAAAACTTTTTATTTAGCTGTTTAAGGGTTAATTAAATTAAATAAAATACCAATTTAAAAATGAATATCTGCTAAGGCTCCGTTTGTAAATTTCCAAAATTTACAAGGAGTATTACCAAAAATTATAGGTAATTTTTCGAACATAGAAATCTGATAGGAATTTCCTATTATTTTTGTAATTGTGCCTAAAATTTTAGCAACTGCCATGTTGCCTTAGAACTTAGCTGATATTATACTACAATTTTAGGAAATATTACCTCGATTTTTTTTTGTGTGTAGCAATGTGAAATGTCTCTTATAAAATTATTTAATGTGTTTGTTTCTTATAAAATTATTTAATATAAGAAAAATAAATAAAAATAGAACCTGATCTGTAAATATTTGGTAAGTAATAAAATTAAAACAAAAAAAATAATTTTCTTGAAAATTATGCTATGAGAATATCATGGTTTTAATTAGTAAAGAAAATAATGACCTCGAGCCAGAATAAACATCCTCAAAATATAATATTTTAAAGGTCGAATAAAACAATTTTTATTTTTTATTAAAAATTAATCAGAATTTGTAATCAATGTACTTTAATACTTACCAAATATTTACAGATCAGATCCTATTTTTATTTATTTTTCTAATATTAAATAATTTTATAAGAAACAAACACATTAAATAATTTTATAAGAGACATTTCACATTGCTACCAACTCACTCGTTCACTTGTTAGAATAAAAAAACGAACGAACAGGGTTGTTTTTTCTTTTTTGTTTTATCTATTGAATTCTGTAGACGCCATTGTAATAGTTGAACCAACTATACTGATTATTCAACGATATCAACATTAATTTTTGTTGAATACAGCATTATTCTGTAAAACTTGATCTACAATGGGTTTACTAATTTTTCTACTAAGATATTTCTATGAGTGTACACTAAGAAAAAAAAAATATTAAAATCAAACAGAAACAACTTTAAATTAAATATAAAACAGTGACGAAATAGAACAAAGTTTGTTTTTATTTAATTTAAATATGTTTCTAGTTGTTTTTAACAGGACACGATAAGTAGACAACGTTTTAAAATTAAAATTTAACAATATTGTTTTAAAATTGGCCATGCTACATTTAAATATGCAATAAATTTTGATTTAAAGTTGACCAATATTAATTTAAATATGGGACATCTTTGTTCTTTTGCAGCTTTTTACTTACCTATAAACCATGAAATTTAAAATAAAACAATACATATTTTTGTTTTATTTACTTTTTTTATTTTTAAATTTTTACTGGGCTATTCATAATGAGTAAATTAAATCTAATGTAGGTTTATTTGACTGATATTGCATGAATATTTGTCAAATAAACCTACTTTAAGTACACTTTAAGTATTATGAATAAAGGCCTTACAATATTTTACACAGCAAAAAACTACCAATACTCTAATTGTACATTTAAGCGTAGAAGTACATCCAAGGCTTTGGCTTTAAATATTGTTTGTTGGCTTTGGTTTTTGGTATACATAACAAAAATCAAAGCCAAAGCCTTGGATGTACTTCTACCCCAATTGTAGCACTATATTCAATTACAACAAATGTAATTAAATACCAAAAATAAAAAATAAACGCATTTGGATTAATACTTATATAAATACCATATATAAAAATACCATATACAAAAACTAATGTTGGAAGTTTTCTCGTTTTCTAGCACTTCATTCTTTACATTTTTTGTTCACTTGATTTTTTTTTATTTTTTGTTTTTATTGTAGTACTTTTCTTTTTCACTTTAGTTTTTTATTTTTTTTTAATTTTTAATTTCACATTAGTTCATTTAATTAATTTCACTTAAAACTCGCCGCATTTAGAGATGTGAAAAAATGGACGTCTTTTTTTTGAAGCAATATTTTAACATTGTTTCTACACGCAAAAAAAAACTTGTGTCGGAGTGAGCAAAAATCTGGCATAATTTTACCAAAAATATGCTAAAACTACAACCGACGAAGTAGTTTTCGTAATTTAGCCAAAACACTTATGTAAAAAATTTTGAAGAAAATGCTAATGCTATTTAAGCAAAAACTTGGTAAAATATACCAAAAGATATATGGTGAAATATACCAAAATTATTTGAAAAGCTGACTAAAAATAATGCTAAAAATTACCACATTTATGCTAAAATAAATTTTCAATAAATTTTTGTAAAAATTTGTATATTTGTTGAATTTAAAATTTTCACAGAATAAATCCATATTAATATAATAAATGTTGTGTAGGATTTAATTTACCACCGACCAACTGACCCTTTTTGTACAATTTTCTCGAGTGACTGCTGCATACGCTTCTTCTTGAAGTAAAGGATCCGCTATAGCTTCACGAATTTATTTAAAAGCATCCTGTAAAAATAGAAAATTATTACAAAACATAAATTTTTAATTTAAAAAATTGGTTAACCCCATTGGTCTCTTGGTAAGGAGGAACACTTACTTTGTCATTCCATTTGTAACTCATCAAAACAGGTATGGACTCCCTTGGCTTTGGGTTTTTAGGTTTTAATTTTATAACTAAAGGCAGGATTGGTGTCCACGCTCTTTATTTTTAGTGAAGGATTCTCCATAGCTTCAAAAATTTATTTAGCAGTACCCTGTAAAAATATAATATTATTACCAAACACTAATTTTTAACCAATACTCACTTTATCATCGGGTATACTCACTTTATCATTCCATTTGTTATTCATCGAAACATATGTCTGGGACTCCATTGGTTTTTCTTATTGAATGGTGTTTTAAGTGATGAAAGCAAAATTAACTTTAACATTCTTTTATCTTACATTTATTTATCTTTTAGAAAACTAATTATTTATTTTTATTTATGTATTAATTTATTTTTATTTTATATATCAATTTCCTTTTTACGTTTTTATAACACAAAAAATAAACGAACAACGCACGCACACAAAAATACAAAATGATCGGTCTGTATTTGTTTTGTTTTTTTGTTGTTTTCTTTCGATAAATTTTTGTGCAGGTAATTTGCGTTATTGAGCAAGCTACTTGGTTATTTTACATAAAAAATGAATTATGTTACTTTAACATGGTAAAAATTTTTTTTTGGTATGAAAAAAGTTTTACCAAGTTGGATTGCTCAATCTTACACAGATTTTTTTTTTGCGTGTACTTAAAATAAAATTGCCTAACTTTATTATATTTCTTAAAAAAAAACTTTAAATGTCAAAAAACAAAATTGTTCAACTTTAAAATAAACATGAAAAATATTGTTTTTAATACAAATATTTGTCGGCTGCGATCTGTAAATAATTTTCACATATAGAGTTTTATTGACTATTAACTAAATAAATTTGACATTAAAAGTTTTTCTGAAGATTATTATAAGTGGATAATATGAAACTAGTAAGAAACAAACCAGGATGTCTTAAATTTTTAGAAAAATTAAAATTTTTCTTTCACACTTTTCTCAATTCAAAACCATATATAACAAATCAAAAAAATTATAATACATAATTATAATTAGAGCTTGAGCTCGACTGTCTTTACAGAAACAATAATTTAAAAATAACGACTTTAAGTCGCCCTATGTGGCAATAATCAGTATCTTTGGAAATATGGCAACACCTAACATTTGTGTCTAAAATATAGACCATGTCTGGCAATGTTTGCAAAATAAATACTTAGATCAGAATTGATGAAGGAGAGCAAGAAGAATAATGATTACTAAAAATTAGACTTGCCAACCGTCCAGTTTTCGTCGGAACAGACCAGTTTTAGAGTGGAGTGTCCCGTGTCCCGACGATACCCTGAACGGGACGCCATTTGTCCCGTTTTAAGAAAAAAACTAATTTTTTCATTGTCACAAAAAATAAATCGTAAACTTAGTACTTATTTCACTGTGCAACAAATTTTGGGTCATCGCATTGAGCCTCAATGCCTTCAACACCGTATGAAAGTAGACTATCAAGTGGACAAAATCACCAAAGGGTTTTGCAAAGTCAGTTCGGATTTCTTTTTTATAGCCCACTGAAGTTTTCATATTTTTGACAAAGGCGTTTGGAAAACGTCAAAAATACTATAATAAAAACACATCTGAGCTTCAAAATATGATTTGATGTCTTCAGTGAAATTTTATGGCGATTCTTTTCTTAGAACATTTTAACCCTCTAACTGCCATTTTAAGGGGTCATTTTAGTCCTTTTTCAAAAACTGAACACAGAAGTCTAATAAAACGTCCATTTAGAGGGTTAAAATGTTCTACAAATATTTTCCTCATAAAATTTCACTAGGGGTTGTCAAATGCTCAAAGTTTGTGCGACATGCGCAAAATGCTTAAAAAGGGTCAAGTATAAATAATCAATGTTTGTTATTTTTTTATACCAAAGCAGTGTTAAAAAATATCGACAAAAAACAGTGCAAATATACTTTTGAGCTTAAAATTATGTTGTGATGTGTTTTATAAAATGTTATGATGATTCTTTTCTTAGACCAAATTAACCCTCTAGCTTCCGTTTTAAGGGGTAATTTTTGTCCTTTTTTTAACGAAATACAAAAAAGTCTATAAAAAAAGGCAGTTAGAGGGTTAAAATGTGTAACAAATATTTTCTGCATCAAATTTTACTAGGGCACATCTAAGACAGAAAGTTCGTCCAGCATATAGAAAATGCTTAAAAATTTTAAAGTATTAAAAAAAATTTTTTATATTTTTTTTTTGGCCCGAAATATAAAAAAAAAAGAAACAAGTAACAAGTAACAAAGTTAAATTCGACTTTGTCGAATGTATTATTACCCTCCACGATGTAAAAAAGTTTATTTGCAAAAAAAAAACAAAACAAAAATTAAAAAAAAAAAATCCGCAAAAAAAATTTGTTGGTAAAAAACAAAATTTGACGAAAATGTTTTTTTTTTTGTAAAAAATATGTTTGTACTTGTTTAAATACCATTCCGTGATCAATTCTGTTCACATGTGTCAACCAGCAGCCGAAAATTTTTAAGCATTTTCTATATGCCGGACGAACTTTCTGTCTTAGACGTGCCCTAGTAAAATTTGATGCAGAAAATATTTGTAAAACATTTTAACCCTCTAACTGCCTTTTTTAAAGACTTTTTTGTATTTCTTTTAAAAAAGAACAAAAATGACCCCTCAAAACGGGAGCTAGAGGGTTAATTTGGTCAAAGAAAAGAATCATCATAAAATTTTATAAAACACATCAGAACATCATTTTAAGCTCAAAAGTACATTTGCACTGTTTTTTGTCGGTACTTTTTAACACTGCTTTGGTAAAAAAATATAACAAACATTGATTATTTATACTTGACTCTTTTTAAGCACTTTTCGCATGTCGCACAAACTTTGAGTATTTGACAACCCCTAGTGAAATTTTATGAGGAAAATATTAGTAGAACATTTTAACCCTCTAAATGGACGTTTTATTAGACTTCTGTGTTTAGTTTTTGAAAAAGGACTAAAATGACCCCTTAAACTGGCAGTTAGAGGGTTAAAATGTTCTAAGAAAAGAACCGCCATAAAATTTCACTGAAGACATCAAATCATATTTTGAAGATCAGATGTGTTCTTATTATAGTATTTTTGACGTTTTCCAAACACTTTTGATAAAAAAATAAAAACTTCAGTGGGCTATAAAAAAGAAATCCGAACTGACTTTGCAAAACCCTTTGGTGAATTTGTCCATTTGATGGTCTACTTTCATTTGGCGTTGAAGCCATTGAGGCTCATTTTTCTTGTTGCACAGTGTTTTTATTAGCAACACTGGCATTTTTTTAAATATATTTTTTATTTCATTTGTCAACTTTCAAATGAATTAAAATTTTAACAAAGCGTGATTTTTTGTAGAGGTATTTTTTTATTATTTTAGTGAATATTCTTTCCAATAAATTTGTACAAATGTTTAACTGTTAAATTTTTCACAGGAAAATGAACAGAAAAAGAGCTGCAGATATAAATGAATCGGCAGCAACACAGGTAAAGGATGAAAATAGAACGAAAAGGTATTGCAAATTTCAACCAGATCACGGTGTGGTTGAACAAGTTTAATTAAAAGTTCGCTGCATATGAAATTTTATTGCAGATTATGTTAGTTGGCACCCGTACAAACATTTTAAGGCCAATTTGAAAAAAATCGTTAGTGGGGTTTTTGAGATAATAAGATTTTCATCTTATTGGATGCTACAGAAAAACGGTGTAACTTGTGTTAAAGTGTAACATATGATAAATAAAGGTTGATGTCCTGAATCTAAGTCCTTTTGAGACGTTACAGAATTTTTGAGACGTCGATTTTTTTTTTTTTTTTTAATTTTTTTATGTTTTTTAGTGGTGTCCCGTTTTGGAAATTTCAAAAGGTGGCAAGTCTACTAAAAATTGAGTTTGTTTACACAAATTACAATAACAACTCTTCTGTTAGAAAAAACAACAGCAACAACCAAACTCGAATTGAAAAAATCAGATTTAGTTGATACTTGCTTAACAGCCTACTTGGCGTATCGGTCTAGAGTGATTGTACGTTACAAGCAGTTAATAGCAAAGTATTACAGATGATGGGTTCAATCCTTGTCGGCTGCGATCTGTTAATAATTTTCACATATAGAGTTCTATTGACTATTAACTAAATAAATTTGACAATAAAAGTTTTTCTGAAGATTATTATAACTGGATAATATGAAACTAGTAAGAAACAAACCAGGATGTCTTAAATTTTTAGAAAAATTAAAATTTTTCCTTCACACTTTTCTCAATTCAAAACCATATATAACAAATCAAAAAAATTATAATACATATCTATCTTCTATCTTCTATATATATAATTTCCCTATTTGTGTGTTCCTCTTTTTTTGTCTATCCAGAGCTTTTTGAAGCCCACTGATGAGCTACAAAGCTGAAAATTGGCATGCATATAGTAAAACACCTGGGGCAGATCCTAACGTAGCCGGATTTTCGATTTTTTGCCTGTGGGCGGAGAAATAAGCGGAAAAGTGGGCGTGGCAAAATTCAATTTTTTGACATTTTTGCTTAATTTAAAGCCCCCTAATGACTTAGGAAGCTGAAAACTTCCTAGAATATAGTCCTAACGATAGCGCATATCCCTAAGTAGTCGGATTAAAAATTTTCGCAATATGGGCGGAGAATTGAGGAGAAAAGTGGCGTGGCAAAATTGGGATTTTTTTAAATTTTTACTTCTTTTGAAGCCCCCAAATGACTTAGGAAGCGGAAAATTGCATATCATTTTTTCCTAACAATGAACCATATCCTGAAGTAATTGGATCTAAATTTTTTAGACTATGGAAGGAGAACTAAGAGAAAAATGGGGCGTGGCAAAATTGTGTTTTTTAATATTTTAACTAATTTGAAGACCCCCAATGACCTATGAAGATAAAAATTGACATTTTTGCTTATTTTAAAGTTTTCTAATGACTTAGGAAGCTGAAAATTTCCTAGCATATACTATAGTCCTATCGATTAATCATATCCTGAAGTAGTCGAATTTTAAATTTTTTTACTGTGGGCGGAGAATTGAAAGGAAAACGGGGAGCAACAAAATTGGGATATTTAACATTTTAACTCTTTTGAAGCCTTCAAAGAAAGCGCAAAATGCATAGCGAATAGTCCTTACGATGTATAATATCCTGAAGTAATCAGATTTAAAATTTCTATTTGAAGACCCCCAACGATTGATATCCAGTGTATGGGTGGAGAATAACAAAGGCAAAGGGGCGTGGTAAATTTATATTTTTTTTGTGTTTCTCTTATTTTTTGTGTATACAGCCCTTTTGAATCTCATTGATGGACTGGATTACTCAATGCTCCGTTATAAAATAACTCTTCGTTAAATTTAACTTTTTCATAAAAATTTTGACATAACCCAGGTAAAAATCGTCACATATGTACACATATGAACATGTATGGATGCATGTATGAACATGTATGAACCACGTATGAGCACATATGAACATGTGATAGCATATATGGAATCATACATTCGTTAAAAGGTCGAATATATTGTAGTCTTTTGAGAAATTATGAAGGCATGTGATACACCTCCTCATATTAATAACTATAAAAATATCCATATTTCGCATATTTATGTATATGGATGATAGTCATAAGATAAGATTTTATTTTGGTTTTAATAAGATCAAAAGGGGCTCAATAAAATGTGGTATCAATTAAAAGGGAATTTTGATGGACACACCTTAAGTCTAAAACTTAATAAACAAATGTTTGCTTTAGTTAGGGTTTACTTTCCAAGCTTAAGTTAGGACGAAGGACTCAATTATTATATCATCTCATCTAAATAACAAGAGTTATTTTTGAAAATCATTCACGGCTACGAGAACAAGATAAAAAACAAGATTGAAAAATTAATAATTCCTATTGGTAAAAAAATTGCAATATTTTTTGAGCAATTCCTTTTTCATAAACAATTTCTGAAAACAATTGATGTTTTTTATTTTAATTTGTGTTATTTGCTTTTTTTCTTCGTTAATGTTGTCAAACTTTTTATTATTTTTTTTTTTTTGTTTTCAAAATTATAGAAAATTCAAGAAAAATAAAATCTTCACATATTTTAAAAGCTTTTCAGCAAAATTTTAATGGATACAGAATTTGCGGATATTAAAAGGTAAAATTTATGGTAATAAAATAAAAATGCATCTTTTTAAAACTCTATATCTTTTTTGCAACTTTGCCAATTTTGATTTGACTGAATGTGACTGAAACTACATCAAGATTTAAACATTTGAAGAAGCCAAGTGCGAACAAAATAAATTCCCGATAAATCTTTTGACAGGATTTTAAATTTTTTATCGCCTGCAAAAGAATATAAAAGTATATGAAGAAATATATTCGAACATGTATGATCATGTATGCTCATATGTCTACATATTACCTCAATTTTCGTCCATGCACATATATGAGTGATCATATATGTTACGTGTACATATGTGATGATTTCTAACCGGGAAGGCTCCTTTAAATAGGCAGTTGGCAGCTAACTTTTCGTTGAGTAATCCGCCGTTAAAAGCTTAAAATTGGCATGTATATAGTAAAACAGCAGGGACAGATTCTTACGAAGCCGGATTTTTGCCTGTGGGCGGCGAATAAAGAGAAAAATAGGCCTTGGCAAAATTTTTTTTTATTAACATTTTAGAGTATTTTTAAGCTTCGCCTCCCAATGAATTAGGAAGCTGAAAATGTCTAACATGTACTCCTAACTATAAAGCATATTCTAAAGTAGTCCGATTTAACATTTTTGGAATGTAGACGGAGAGTTGAGATGAAAAAGGGGCAAGGCAATATTGTGTTTTATTTTTTTTAGTTTAACCAACTTTAAAGCCCTAATGACCTACGAAGCCGAAAATTGCCAAGCATATTGTCCTAGCACTGGAGCATTTCCTAAAGTAGTCAGACTTAAAATTGTTGGACTGTGAACGTAGAATTAAAAGGGAAAAGGAGCGTGGATGCGAGTATATTACTAACGATGGAGCTTATCCTAAAGTAGTCAAATTTAAAAATTTTGGAATATGGACGGAGAATTAGGAGAAGAAATGGGCGTGGAAAAATTATGTTTTTGCATCTCACCTAATTTTGAAATCACCTTATGACCTTAAAAGATAAAAATTGGAATGCAAATGGTACGGACTATGGCAAAGATCTGAATATCCAGTGAAAGGGCGGAGATACAAAAAAATCCTTTGTGAATTTTGTTTAATTTATATATATAATCTGTAACGTAGCCGCATTTTCGGCCTTTAAGGCAGGGGGAGTGGCGGAAGTCGGTGAAATTTAGTTTTTAAACATTTAAACTATTTCTGAAACCCCTAATGACCAAGGAAGCTGAAAATTGTAAAGCATAGAGTATTGACAATGGATCATGTCCTTATGAATTTAATATTTAAACTGTGTACGGAGAATTATTTGGAAACATTTATTTATTTTTCATGACTAATAAAGATAAAAATTGCCACGTATATAGGAGTGACCATGTGACAGATCCACACGATGGATTTTTGATATCCGGTTTTAGGACGGAGACACGAAATGGGCGTGCTAAATTTACTCACTAATTTTTTTCCACTTTAGGAAATGTTATTCTAGCAATATTAAGTTTTTAATGCATAAACATAATTTTTTATAAAGTTTGGTAAAAAAAAAAGAATTATTGAGAAAAGTGATTTGGTGTTCCGCCTGTCAGGGACAGGCTATTCGACTAGTATAAAATAAAAAACAATAATTTTTTCAAGAAAATAGTATAAACTAATATTATTAATGACATACTACACATTATTTTCATTTAGTTAATTTATTATTTCATTTTTGTATGCCAATGTTACGAGTGCTGTTTAAAAAAAAAGTGAAATTGTGTTTTTTTGTTGTGATTTTTATTATTTTCTCGCATTATTTACCTTTTTGACAGCTAATTTGGAACATTCCAATAAAAATGCTGCCGTTTTCGCATTGATATACAGAAACAACTTTTTTCCCAGAATCGAGAAACGATGGAATTTTTGGTTTCATACTTTTCGATGCGAAAACTTTTCGCATAAATTACAGAACACCCCCACTGGTCAGTGTTGATCTTTGCCATAGTCCGCACCATATGCATCCCAATTTTCATCTTTCAAGGTCATAAGGTGACTTCAAAATTAGGTAAGATGTAAAAACATAATTTTTCCACGCCCATTTCTTCTTTTAATTCTCCGTCCATTTTCCAAAATTTTTAAATTTGACTACTTTAGGATAAGCTCTTTCGTTAGTACTATACTCGTATCCACGCCCTTTTCCCTTTTAATTCTACGTCCACAGTCCAAACATTTTAAGTTTGACTACTTTAGGATATGCTCTAGTGTCAGGACAATATGCTTGCCAATTTTCGGCTTCGTAGGTCATTAGGCCTTTAAAGTAAGTTAAATTAAAAAAAAATAAAACACAATATTGCCTTGTCCCTTTTTCCTCTCAACACTCCGTCTATATTCCAAAAATGTTAAATCGGACTACTTTAGAATATGCTTCATAGTTAGGACTACATGTTAGAAATTTTCAGCTTCCTAATTCATTGGGGCGGAGCTTAAAAATACTCTAATATGCTAAATAAAAATAAATTTGGCTCAAAGTCTCAGATTCTGAGACAGTTTTTCTATAGAAAAACTGTCTCAGAATCTGAGACTTTTTCTATAGAAAAACTGTCTCAGAATCTGAGACTTTTTCTATAGAAAAACTGTCTCAGAATCTGAGACTTTTTCTATAGAAAAACTGTCTCAGAATCTGAGACTTTTTCTATAGAAAAACTGTCTCAGAATCTGAGACTTTTTCTATAGAAAAACTGTCTCAGAATCTGAGACTTTTTCTATAGAAAAACTGTCTCAGAATCTGAGACTTTTTCTATAGAAAAACTGTCTCAGAATCTGAGACTTTTTCTATAGAAAAACTGTCTCAGAATCTGAGACAGTTTTTCTATAGAAAAAGAATCTGAGACTTTTTCTATAGAAAAAATGTCTCAGAATCTGAGACTTTTTCTATAGAAAAACTGTCTCCGAATCTGAGACTTTTTCTATAGAAAAACTGTCTCCGAATCTGAGACTTTTTCTATAGAAAAACTGTCTCAGAATCTGAGACTTTTTTTTATAGAAAAACTGTCTTAGAGTCTGAGACTTTTTCTATAGAAAAACTGTCTCAGAATCTGAGACTTTTTCTATATAAAAACTGTCTCAGAATTTGAGACTTTTTCTATAGAAAAACATAGAAAAAATCTCAGACTCTGAGACTTTTTCTATAGAAAAAATCTCAGACTCTGAGACTTTTTCTATAGAAAAAATGTCACAGAATCTGAGACTTTTTTTTTCAAAAAGGTAAAATGTATCAGAATCTGAGACAATTTTTCTATAGATAAAGTCTCAGATTCTGAGACAATTTTTCTATAGATAAAGTCTTAGATTCTGAGACAATTTTTCTATAGAAAAAGATTCAGATTCTGAGACAGTTTTTCTATAGAAAAAGTCTCAGATTCTGAGACAGTTTTTCTATAGAAAAAGTCTCAGATTCTGAGACAGTTTTTCTATAGAAAAAGTCTCAGATTCTGAGACAGTTTTTCTATAGAAAAAGTCTCAGATTCTGAGACAGTTTTTCTATAGAAAAAGTCTCAGATTCTGAGACAGTTTTTCTATAGAAAAAGTCTCAGATTCTGAGACAGTTTTTCTATAGAAAAAGTCTCAGATTCTGAGACAGTTTTTCTATAGAAAAAGTCTCAGATTCTGAGACAGTTTTTCTATAGAAAAAGTCTCAGATTCTGAGACAGTTTTTCTATAGAAAAAGTCTCAGATTCTGAGACAGTTTTTCTATAGAAAAAGTCTCAGATTCTGAGACAGTTTTTCTATAGAAAAAGTCTCAGATTCTGAGACAGTTTTTCTATAGAAAAAGTCTCAGATTCTGAGACAGTTTTTCTATAGAAAAAGTCTCAGATTCTGAGACAGTTTTTCTATAGAAAAAGTCTCAGATTCTGAGACAGTTTGTCTATAGAAAAAGTCTCAGATTCTGAGACAGTTTTTCTATAGAAAAAGTCTCAGATTCTGAGACAGTTTTTCTATAGAAAAAGTCTCAGATTCTGAGACAGTTTTTCTATAGAAAAAGTCTCAGATTCTGAGACAGTTTTTCTATAGAAAAAGTCTCAGATTCTGAGACAGTTTTTCTATAGAAAAAGTCTCAGATTCTGAGACAGTTTTTCTATAGAAAAAGTCTCAGATTCTGAGACAGTTTTTCTATAGAAAAAGTCTCAGATTCTGAGACAGTTTTTCTATAGAAAAAGTCTCAGATTCTGACACAGTTTTTCTATAGAAAAAGTCTCAGATTCTGACACAGTTTTTCTATAGAAAAAGTCTCAGATTCTGAGACAATTTTTCTATAGAAAAAGTCTCAGATTCTGAGACAATTTTTCTATAGAAAAAGTCTCAGATTCTGAGACAATTTTTCTATAGAAAAAGTCTCAGATTCTGAGACAATTTTTCTATAGAAAAAGTCTCAGATTCTGAGACAATTTTTCTATAGAAAAAGTCTCAGATTCTGAGACAATTTTTCTATAGAAAAAGTCTCAGATTCTGAGACAATTTTTCTATAGAAAAAGTCTCAGATTCTGAGACAATTTTTCTATAGAAAAAGTCTCAGATTCTGAGACAATTTTTCTATAGAAAAAGTCTCAGATTCTGAGACAATTTTTCTATAGAAAAAGTCTCAGATTCTGAGACAATTTTTCTATAGAAAAAGTCTCAGATTCTGAGACAATTTTTCTATAGAAAAAGTCTCAGATTCTGAGACAATTTTTCTATAGAAAAAGTCTCAGATTCTGAGACAATTTTTCTATAGAAAAAGTCTCAGATTCTGAGACAATTTTTCTATAGAAAAAGTCTCAGATTCTGAGACAATTTTTCTATAGAAAAAGTCTCAGATTCTGAGACAATTTTTCTATAGAAAAAGTCTCAGATTCTTAGACAATTTTTCTATAGAAAAAGTCTCAGATTCTGAGACAATTTTTCTATAGAAAAAGTCTCAGATTCTGAGACAATTTTTCTATAGAAAAAGTCTCAGATTCTGAGACAATTTTTCTATAGAAAAAGTCTCAGATTCTGAGACAATTTTTCTATAGAAAAAGTCTCAGATTCTGAGACAATTTTTCTATAGAAAAAGTCTCAGATTCTGAGACAATTTTTCTATAGAAAAAGTCTCAGATTCTGAGACAATTTTTCTATAGAAAAAGTCTCAGATTCTGAGACAATTTTTCTATAGAAAAAGTCTCAGATTCAGATATATTTTTTCCATAGAAAAAGTTTCAGATTCAAAGACATTTTTTGTATAGAAAAAGTCTCAGATTCTGAGACAATTTTTCTATAGAAAAAGTCTCAGATTCTGAGACAATTTTTCTATAGAAAAAGTCTCAGATTCTGAGACAATTTTTCTATAGAAAAAGTCTCAGATTCTGAGACAATTTTTCTATAGAAAAAGTCTCAGATTCTGAGACAATTTTTCTATAGAAAAAGTCTCAGATTCTGAGACAATTTTTCTATAGAAAAAGTCTCAGATTCTGATATATTTTTTCCATAGAAAAAGTTTCAGATTCAAAGACATTTTTTGTATAGAAAAAGTCACAGATTCTGAGGCATTTTTTCTATAGAAAAAGTCTCAGATTCTGAGATATTTTTTCTGTAGGAAAAGTTTCAGATTCAGAGACATTTTATCTATAGAAAAATTCTCAGACTCTGAGAAATTTTTTCTATACAAAAAGTCCCAGATTCTGAGACATTTTTTCTCTCGTATGATTAAAATATTAATAAAGTAAATATGATTTTTATATTCCAGGTGGATTTGGACTACATTTTTCTTATAAGTGGAATAGCTTGAATCAGGAAAATCAATTTTGCCGGTACAGTTTGGAGCACCCTAATGTATCTCATCATTTTTTATATTTTTTTTTTTTTAATAAATATATAAATAAAAAAAAAAACTTTTTATTTAGCTGTTTAAGGGTTAATTAAATTAAATAAAATACCAATTTAAAAATGAATATCTGCTAAGGCTCCGTTTGTAAATTTCCAAAATTTACAAGGAGTATTACCAAAAATTATAGGTAATTTTTCGAACATAGAAATCTGATAGGAATTTCCTATTATTTTTGTAATTGTGCCTAAAATTTTAGCAACTGCCATGTTGCCTTAGAACTTAGCTGATATTATACTACAATTTTAGGAAATATTACCTCGATTTTTTTTTGTGTGTAGCAATGTGAAATGTCTCTTATAAAATTATTTAATGTGTTTGTTTCTTATAAAATTATTTAATATAAGAAAAATAAATAAAAATAGAACCTGATCTGTAAATATTTGGTAAGTAATAAAATTAAAACAAAAAAAATAATTTTCTTGAAAATTATGCTATGAGAATATCATGGTTTTAATTAGTAAAGAAAATAATGACCTCGAGCCAGAATAAACATCCTCAAAATATAATATTTTAAAGGTCGAATAAAACAATTTTTATTTTTTATTAAAAATTAATCAGAATTTGTAATCAATGTACTTTAATACTTACCAAATATTTACAGATCAGATCCTATTTTTATTTATTTTTCTAATATTAAATAATTTTATAAGAAACAAACACATTAAATAATTTTATAAGAGACATTTCACATTGCTACCAACTCACTCGTTCACTTGTTAGAATAAAAAAACGAACGAACAGGGTTGTTTTTTCTTTTTTGTTTTATCTATTGAATTCTGTAGACGCCATTGTAATAGTTGAACCAACTATACTGATTATTCAACGATATCAACATTAATTTTTGTTGAATACAGCATTATTCTGTAAAACTTGATCTACAATGGGTTTACTAATTTTTCTACTAAGATATTTCTATGAGTGTACACTAAGAAAAAAAAAAATATTAAAATCAAACAGAAACAACTTTAAATTAAATATAAAACAGTGACGAAATAGAACAAAGTTTGTTTTTATTTAATTTAAATATGTTTCTAGTTGTTTTTAACAGGACACGATAAGTAGACAACGTTTTAAAATTAAAATTTAACAATATTGTTTTAAAATTGGCCATGCTACATTTAAATATGCAATAAATTTTGATTTAAAGTTGACCAATATTAATTTAAATATGGGACATCTTTGTTCTTTTGCAGCTTTTTACTTACACGCAAAAAAATCCCGTGTGTAAAATTATGCAATCATGCTTGGTAATTTTTTTTTCTATAGAGTTTTAACATTTTTCGCAAGCCTTGTTTTGTTTTCCTCTGTCAAAGCTAAAATTTCATATTTATGTTGCTACCAAATATTACCAAGTTTGCTTGGCACATTGCAAGTACTTTTAAACATTATGCAAAATGAATTGTTTATTATTGCCCGCTATTAAATTGATTTATTTTTGTAAAAACTTGGTAAATTTTTGCATGGGCGTGTAAAAGTGACCTAATACAGTACTAAAAAAAATTGCAGTTCATTTAAACTAGTTCAATTGAACTAGTTCGTTCAACAACTCTAGTTTCAAGCGTCTATCCAAATGAGCGTGTGAAGAAAAAAACTATGTACATATATAAACAAAAATACATTTCGACAAGGTTAGTATGAAATTAATTTGTAACTTTTGTTTGCTATTTGGTTTTGTTAAAATTGTTTTTTTCAGGTTTACGACTTTTTACGGCCGATGGAAGATGCAGTTTATACGGGATTCACACTTGCTGTTTTGAAGTGTTTAAGAGTGAGATGTTTAAAAAGTCTTTGTTCCGTGTCCATTACGTTTTTATTCTGTTCCTGGTGTTTTGTTCAACAACTTGTTTAAGGTCGCAAGTGTGAATGCCATATTAAATATGTAAGTTTTGTGTTTATTGTATTGTATTTAATTTTAGTTATATTAAATAAATAAATAATGAAAAAAAAAATATTACTAAATTTGTTTCATTTTTAATACAAAACAAAATTGATTATATTTATTAAGCATTAACGTTTTTTTTTAATAAGACATGAATGGCAATATTTGCCAAGCATTTTTGGGCAAATATAGTTAAAATTTTGTTTACTGGGATGTTCCTAAGCGTTTTGGCAAAATATCAAAATATATTGTTTAATGGGATTCCTCCCTATCTGCTTGGTAAAATTGGAGCATTTTATTATGAAATCGCACCCAAGTTTTTTTTTGCGTGTACCTATAAACCATGAAATTTAAAATAAAACAATACATATTTTTGTTTTATTTACTTTTTTTATTTTTAAATTTTTACTGGGCTATTCATAATGAGTAAATTAAATCTTATGTAGGTTTATTTGACTGATATTGCATGAATATTTGTCAAATAAACCTACTTTAAGTACACTTTAAGTATTATGAATAAAGGCCTTACAATATTTTACACAGCAAAAAACTACCAATACTCTAATTGTACATTTAAGCGTAGAAGTACATCCAAGGCTTTGGCTTTAAATATTGTTTGTTGGCTTTGGTTTTTGGTATACATAACAAAAATCAAAGCCAAAGCCTTGGATGTACTTCTACCCCAATTGTAGCACTATATTCAATTACAACAAATGTAATTAAATACCAAAAATAAAAAATAAACGCATTTGGATTAATACTTATATAAATACCATATATAAAAATACCATATACAAAAACTAATGTTGGAAGTTTTCTCGTTTTCTAGCACTTCATTCTTTACATTTTTTGTTCACTTGATTTTTTTTTATTTTTTGTTTTTATTGTAGTACTTTTCTTTTTCACTTTAGTTTTTTATTTTTTTTTAATTTTTAATTTCACATTAGTTCATTTAATTAATTTCACTTAAAACTCGCCGCATTTAGAGATGTGAAAAAATGGACGTCTTTTTTTTGAAGCAATATTTTAACATTGTTTCTACACGCAAAAAAAAACTTGTGTCGGAGTGAGCAAAAATCTGGCATAATTTTACCAAAAATATGCTAAAACTACAACCGACGAAGTAGTTTTCGTAATTTAGCCAAAACACTTATGTAAAAAATTTTGAAGAAAATGCTAATGCTATTTAAGCAAAAACTTGGTAAAATATACCAAAAGATATATGGTGAAATATACCAAAATTATTTGAAAAGCTGACTAAAAATAATGCTAAAAATTACCACATTTATGCTAAAATAAATTTTCAATAAATTTTTGTAAAAATTTGTATATTTGTTGAATTTAAAATTTTCACAGAATAAATCCATATTAATATAATAAATGTTGTGTAGGATTTAATTTACCACCGACCAACTGACCCTTTTTGTACAATTTTCTCGAGTGACTGCTGCATACGCTTCTTCTTGAAGTAAAGGATCCGCTATAGCTTCACGAATTTATTTAAAAGCATCCTGTAAAAATAGAAAATTATTACAAAACATAAATTTTTAATTTAAAAAATTGGTTAACCCCATTGGTCTCTTGGTAAGGAGGAACACTTACTTTGTCATTCCATTTGTAACTCATCAAAACAGGTATGGACTCCCTTGGCTTTGGGTTTTTAGGTTTTAATTTTATAACTAAAGGCAGGATTGGTGTCCACGCTCTTTATTTTTAGTGAAGGATTCTCCATAGCTTCAAAAATTTATTTAGCAGTACCCTGTAAAAATATAAAATTATTACCAAACACTAATTTTTAACCAAAAATCTATTAAACCTTATTGGTGTCTTCGGAATGCGGGTATACTCACTTTATCATTCCATTTGTTATTCATCGAAACATATGTCTGGGACTCCATTGGTTTTTCTTATTGAATGGTGTTTTAAGTGATGAAAGCAAAATTAACTTTAACATTCTTTTATCTTACATTTATTTATCTTTTAGAAAACTAATTATTTATTTTTATTTATGTATTAATTTATTTTTATTTTATATATCAATTTCCTTTTTACGTTTTTATAACACAAAAAATAAACGAACAACGCACGCACACAAAAATACAAAATGATCGGTCTGTATTTGTTTTGTTTTTTTGTTGTTTTCTTTCGATAAATTTTTGCGCAGGTAATTTGCGTTATTGAGCAAGCTACTTGGTTATTTTACATAAAAAATGAATTATGTTACTTTAACATCGACAAGCACAATATTAGCAAAAATTTGGTAAAAATTTTTTTTTGGTATGAAAAAAGTTTTACCAAGTTGGATTGCTCAATCTTACAAAGATTTTTTTTTTGCGTGTACTTAAAATAAAATTGCCTAACTTTATTATATTTCTTAAAAAAAAACTTTAAATGTCAAAAAACAAAATTGTTCAACTTTAAAATAAACATGAAAAATATTGTTTTTAATACAAATATTTGTCGGCTGCGATCTGTAAATAATTTTCACATATAGAGTTTTATTGACTATTAACTAAATAAATTTGACATTAAAAGTTTTTCTGAAGATTATTATAAGTGGATAATATGAAACTAGTAAGAAACAAACCAGGATGTCTTAAATTTTTAGAAAAATTAAAATTTTTCTTTCACACTTTTCTCAATTCAAAACCATATATAACAAATCAAAAAAATTATAATACATAATTATAATTAGAGCTTGAGCTCGACTGTCTTTACAGAAACAATAATTTAAAAATAACGACTTTAAGTCGCCCTATGTGGCAATAATCAGTATCTTTGGAAATATGGCAACACCTAACATTTGTGTCTAAAATATAGACCATGTCTGGCAATGTTTGCAAAATAAATACTTAGATCAGAATTGATGAAGGAGAGCAAGAAGAATAATGATTACTAAAAATTAGACTTGCCAACCGTCCAGTTTTCGTCGGAACAGACCAGTTTTAGAGTGGAGTGTCCCGTGTCCCGACGATACCCTGAACGGGACGCCATTTGTCCCGTTTTAAGAAAAAAACTAATTTTTTCATTGTCACAAAAAATAAATCGTAAACTTAGTACTTATTTCACTGTGCAACAAATTTTGGGTCATCGCATTGAGCCTCAATGCCTTCAACACCGTATGAAAGTAGACTATCAAGTGGACAAAATCACCAAAGGGTTTTGCAAAGTCAGTTCGGATTTCTTTTTTATAGCCCACTGAAGTTTTCATATTTTTGACAAAGGCGTTTGGAAAACGTCAAAAATACTATAATAAAAACACATCTGAGCTTCAAAATATGATTTGATGTCTTCAGTGAAATTTTATGGCGATTCTTTTCTTAGAACATTTTAACCCTCTAACTGCCATTTTAAGGGGTCATTTTAGTCCTTTTTCAAAAACTGAACACAGAAGTCTAATAAAACGTCCATTTAGAGGGTTAAAATGTTCTACAAATATTTTCCTCATAAAATTTCACTAGGGGTTGTCAAATGCTCAAAGTTTGTGCGACATGCGCAAAATGCTTAAAAAGGGTCAAGTATAAATAATCAATGTTTGTTATTTTTTTATACCAAAGCAGTGTTAAAAAATATCGACAAAAAACAGTGCAAATATACTTTTGAGCTTAAAATTATGTTGTGATGTGTTTTATAAAATGTTATGATGATTCTTTTCTTAGACCAAATTAACCCTCTAGCTTCCGTTTTAAGGGGTAATTTTTGTCCTTTTTTTAACGAAATACAAAAAAGTCTATAAAAAAAGGCAGTTAGAGGGTTAAAATGTGTAACAAATATTTTCTGCATCAAATTTTACTAGGGCACATCTAAGACAGAAAGTTCGTCCAGCATATAGAAAATGCTTAAAAATTTTAAAGTATTAAAAAAAATTTTTTATATTTTTTTTTTGGCCCGAAATATAAAAAAAAAAGAAACAAGTAACAAGTAACAAAGTTAAATTCGACTTTGTCGAATGTATTATTACCCTCCACGATGTAAAAAAGTTTATTTGCAAAAAAAAAACAAAACAAAAATTAAAAAAAAAAATCCGCAAAAAAAATTTGTTGGTAAAAAACAAAATTTGACGAAAATGTTTTTTTTTTGTAAAAAATATGTTTGTACTTGTTTAAATACCATTCCGTGATCAATTCTGTTCACATGTGTCAACCAGCAGCCGAAAATTTTAAAGCATTTTCTATATGCCGGACGAACTTTCTGTCTTAGACGTGCCCTAGTAAAATTTGATGCAGAAAATATTTGTAAAACATTTTAACCCTCTAACTGCCTTTTTTAAAGACTTTTTTGTATTTCTTTTAAAAAAGAACAAAAATGACCCCTCAAAACGGGAGCTAGAGGGTTAATTTGGTCAAAGAAAAGAATCATCATAAAATTTTATAAAACACATCAGAACATCATTTTAAGCTCAAAAGTACATTTGCACTGTTTTTTGTCGGTACTTTTTAACACTGCTTTGGTAAAAAAATATAACAAACATTGATTATTTATACTTGACTCTTTTTAAGCACTTTTCGCATGTCGCACAAACTTTGAGTATTTGACAACCCCTAGTGAAATTTTATGAGGAAAATATTAGTAGAACATTTTAACCCTCTACACACAAAAAAAAATATAAAAAAATTGTGACCGTTTTGGGGATAATACAACCTATAAAGTGGTTTTGGATAATTTACCTAAGTTTTTTAGAGCAAAAACTTTGGTAAGTTATCTAAAACCACTTTATAGGTTGTAATTAAACCAAAAACTGGCACAATTTTTTTAAATTTTTTTTGTGTGTAAATGGACGTTTTATTAGACTTCTGTGTTTAGTTTTTGAAAAAGGACTAAAATGACCCCTTAAACTGGCAGTTAGAGGGTTAAAATGTTCTAAGAAAAGAACCGCCATAAAATTTCACTGAAGACATCAAATCATATTTTGAAGATCAGATGTGTTCTTATTATAGTATTTTTGACGTTTTCCAAACACTTTTGATAAAAAAATAAAAACTTCAGTGGGCTATAAAAAAGAAATCCGAACTGACTTTGCAAAACCCTTTGGTGAATTTGTCCATTTGATGGTCTACTTTCATTTGGCGTTGAAGCCATTGAGGCTCATTTTTCTTGTTGCACAGTGTTTTTATTAGCAACACTGGCATTTTTTTAAATATATTTTTTAATTTCATTTGTCAACTTTCAAATGAATTAAAATTTTAACAGAGCGTGATTTTTTGTAGAGGTATTTTTTTATTATTTTAGTGAATATTCTTTCCAATAAATTTGTACAAATGTTTAACTGTTAAATTTTTCACAGGAAAATGAACAGAAAAAGAGCTGCAGATATAAATGAATCGGCAGCAACACAGGTAAAGGATGAAAATAGAACGAAAAGGTATTGCAAATTTCAACCAGATCACGGTGTGGTTGAACAAGTTTAATTAAAAGTTCGCTGCATATGAAATTTTATTGCAGATTATGTTAGTTGGCACCCGTACAAACATTTTAAGGCCAATTTGAAAAAAATCGTTAGTGGGGTTTTTGAGATAATAAGATTTTCATCTTATTGGATGCTACAGAAAAACGGTGTAACTTGTGTTAAAGTGTAACATATGATAAATAAAGGTTGATGTCCTGAATCTAAGTCCTTTTGAGACGTTACAGAATTTTTGAGACGTCGATTTTTTTTTTTTTTTTTAATTTTTTTATGTTTTTTAGTGGTGTCCCGTTTTGGAAATTTCAAAAGGTGGCAAGTCTACTAAAAATTGAGTTTGTTTACACAAATTACAATAACAACTCTTCTGTTAGAAAAAACAACAGCAACAACCAAACTCGAATTGAAAAAATCAGATTTAGTTGATACTTGCTTAACAGCCTACTTGGCGTATCGGTCTAGAGTGATTGTACGTTACAAGCAGTTAATAGCAAAGTATTACAGATGATGGGTTCAATCCTTGTCGGCTGCGATCTGTTAATAATTTTCACATATAGAGTTCTATTGACTATTAACTAAATAAATTTGACAATAAAAGTTTTTCTGAAGATTATTATAACTGGATAATATGAAACTAGTAAGAAACAAACCAGGATGTCTTAAATTTTTAGAAAAATTAAAATTTTTCCTTCACACTTTTCTCAATTCAAAACCATATATAACAAATCAAAAAAATTATAATACATATCTATCTTCTATCTTCTATATATATAATTTCCCTATTTGTGTGTTCCTCTTTTTTTGTCTATCCAGAGCTTTTTGAAGCCCACTGATGAGCTACAAAGCTGAAAATTGGCATGCATATAGTAAAACACCTGGGGCAGATCCTAACGTAGCCGGATTTTCGATTTTTTGCCTGTGGGCGGAGAAATAAGCGGAAAAGTGGGCGTGGCAAAATTCAATTTTTTGACATTTTTGCTTAATTTAAAGCCCCCTAATGACTTAGGAAGCTGAAAACTTCCTAGAATATAGTCCTAACGATAGCGCATATCCCTAAGTAGTCGGATTAAAAATTTTCGCAATATGGGCGGAGAATTGAGGAGAAAAGTGGCGTGGCAAAATTGGGATTTTTTTAAATTTTTACTTCTTTTGAAGCCCCCAAATGACTTAGGAAGCGGAAAATTGCATATCATTTTTTCCTAACAATGAACCATATCCTGAAGTAATTGGATCTAAATTTTTTAGACTATGGAAGGAGAACTAAGAGAAAAATGGGGCGTGGCAAAATTGTGTTTTTTAATATTTTAACTAATTTGAAGACCCCCAATGACCTATGAAGATAAAAATTGACATTTTTGCTTATTTTAAAGTTTTCTAATGACTTAGGAAGCTGAAAATTTCCTAGCATATACTATAGTCCTATCGATTAATCATATCCTGAAGTAGTCGAATTTTAAATTTTTTTACTGTGGGCGGAGAATTGAAAGGAAAACGGGGAGCAACAAAATTGGGATATTTAACATTTTAACTCTTTTGAAGCCTTCAAAGAAAGCGCAAAATGCATAGCGAATAGTCCTTACGATGTATAATATCCTGAAGTAATCAGATTTAAAATTTCTATTTGAAGACCCCCAACGATTGATATCCAGTGTATGGGTGGAGAATAACAAAGGCAAAGGGGCGTGGTAAATTTATATTTTTTTTGTGTTTCTCTTATTTTTTGTGTATACAGCCCTTTTGAATCTCATTGATGGACTGGATTACTCAATGCTCCGTTATAAAATAACTCTTCGTTAAATTTAACTTTTTCATAAAAATTTTGACATAACCCAGGTAAAAATCGTCACATATGTACACATATGAACATGTATGGATGCATGTATGAACATGTATGAACCACGTATGAGCACATATGAACATGTGATAGCATATATGGAATCATACATTCGTTAAAAGGTCGAATATATTGTAGTCTTTTGAGAAATTATGAAGGCATGTGATACACCTCCTCATATTAATAACTATAAAAATATCCATATTTCGCATATTTATGTATATGGATGATAGTCATAAGATAAGATTTTATTTTGGTTTTAATAAGATCAAAAGGGGCTCAATAAAATGTGGTATCAATTAAAAGGGAATTTTGATGGACACACCTTAAGTCTAAAACTTAATAAACAAATGTTTGCTTTAGTTAGGGTTTACTTTCCAAGCTTAAGTTAGGACGAAGGACTCAATTATTATATCATCTCATCTAAATAACAAGAGTTATTTTTGAAAATCATTCACGGCTACGAGAACAAGATAAAAAACAAGATTGAAAAATTAATAATTCCTATTGGTAAAAAAATTGCAATATTTTTTGAGCAATTCCTTTTTCATAAACAATTTCTGAAAACAATTGATGTTTTTTATTTTAATTTGTGTTATTTGCTTTTTTTCTTCGTTAATGTTGTCAAACTTTTTATTATTTTTTTTTTTTTGTTTTCAAAATTATAGAAAATTCAAGAAAAATAAAATCTTCACATATTTTAAAAGCTTTTCAGCAAAATTTTAATGGATACAGAATTTGCGGATATTAAAAGGTAAAATTTATGGTAATAAAATAAAAATGCATCTTTTTAAAACTCTATATCTTTTTTGCAACTTTGCCAATTTTGATTTGACTGAATGTGACTGAAACTACATCAAGATTTAAACATTTGAAGAAGCCAAGTGCGAACAAAATAAATTCCCGATAAATCTTTTGACAGGATTTTAAATTTTTTATCGCCTGCAAAAGAATATAAAAGTATATGAAGAAATATATTCGAACATGTATGATCATGTATGCTCATATGTCTACATATTACCTCAATTTTCGTCCATGCACATATATGAGTGATCATATATGTTACGTGTACATATGTGATGATTTCTAACCGGGAAGGCTCCTTTAAATAGGCAGTTGGCAGCTAACTTTTCGTTGAGTAATCCGCCGTTAAAAGCTTAAAATTGGCATGTATATAGTAAAACAGCAGGGACAGATTCTTACGAAGCCGGATTTTTGCCTGTGGGCGGCGAATAAAGAGAAAAATAGGCCTTGGCAAAATTTTTTTTTATTAACATTTTAGAGTATTTTTAAGCTTCGCCTCCCAATGAATTAGGAAGCTGAAAATGTCTAACATGTACTCCTAACTATAAAGCATATTCTAAAGTAGTCCGATTTAACATTTTTGGAATGTAGACGGAGAGTTGAGATGAAAAAGGGGCAAGGCAATATTGTGTTTTATTTTTTTTAGTTTAACCAACTTTAAAGCCCTAATGACCTACGAAGCCGAAAATTGCCAAGCATATTGTCCTAGCACTGGAGCATTTCCTAAAGTAGTCAGACTTAAAATTGTTGGACTGTGAACGTAGAATTAAAAGGGAAAAGGAGCGTGGATGCGAGTATATTACTAACGATGGAGCTTATCCTAAAGTAGTCAAATTTAAAAATTTTGGAATATGGACGGAGAATTAGGAGAAGAAATGGGCGTGGAAAAATTATGTTTTTGCATCTCACCTAATTTTGAAATCACCTTATGACCTTAAAAGATAAAAATTGGAATGCAAATGGTACGGACTATGGCAAAGATCTGAATATCCAGTGAAAGGGCGGAGATACAAAAAAATCCTTTGTGAATTTTGTTTAATTTATATATATAATCTGTAACGTAGCCGCATTTTCGGCCTTTAAGGCAGGGGGAGTGGCGGAAGTCGGTGAAATTTAGTTTTTAAACATTTAAACTATTTCTGAAACCCCTAATGACCAAGGAAGCTGAAAATTGTAAAGCATAGAGTATTGACAATGGATCATGTCCTTATGAATTTAATATTTAAACTGTGTACGGAGAATTATTTGGAAACATTTATTTATTTTTCATGACTAATAAAGATAAAAATTGCCACGTATATAGGAGTGACCATGTGACAGATCCACACGATGGATTTTTGATATCCGGTTTTAGGACGGAGACACGAAATGGGCGTGCTAAATTTACTCACTAATTTTTTTCCACTTTAGGAAATGTTATTCTAGCAATATTAAGTTTTTAATGCATAAACATAATTTTTTATAAAGTTTGGTAAAAAAAAAAGAATTATTGAGAAAAGTGATTTGGTGTTCCGCCTGTCAGGGACAGGCTATTCGACTAGTATAAAATAAAAAACAATAATTTTTTCAAGAAAATAGTATAAACTAATATTATTAATGACATACTACACATTATTTTCATTTAGTTAATTTATTATTTCATTTTTGTATGCCAATGTTACGAGTGCTGTTTAAAAAAAAAGTGAAATTGTGTTTTTTTGTTGTGATTTTTATTATTTTCTCGCATTATTTACCTTTTTGACAGCTAATTTGGAACATTCCAATAAAAATGCTGCCGTTTTCGCATTGATATACAGAAACAACTTTTTTCCCAGAATCGAGAAACGATGGAATTTTTGGTTTCATACTTTTCGATGCGAAAACTTTTCGCATAAATTACAGAACACCCCCACTGGTCAGTGTTGATCTTTGCCATAGTCCGCACCATATGCATCCCAATTTTCATCTTTCAAGGTCATAAGGTGACTTCAAAATTAGGTAAGATGTAAAAACATAATTTTTCCACGCCCATTTCTTCTTTTAATTCTCCGTCCATTTTCCAAAATTTTTAAATTTGACTACTTTAGGATAAGCTCTTTCGTTAGTACTATACTCGTATCCACGCCCTTTTCCCTTTTAATTCTACGTCCACAGTCCAAACATTTTAAGTTTGACTACTTTAGGATATGCTCTAGTGTCAGGACAATATGCTTGCCAATTTTCGGCTTCGTAGGTCATTAGGCCTTTAAAGTAAGTTAAATTAAAAAAAAATAAAACACAATATTGCCTTGTCCCTTTTTCCTCTCAACACTCCGTCTATATTCCAAAAATGTTAAATCGGACTACTTTAGAATATGCTTCATAGTTAGGACTACATGTTAGAAATTTTCAGCTTCCTAATTCATTGGGGCGGAGCTTAAAAATACTCTAATATGCTAAATAAAAATAAATTTGGCCCAAGCCCCCTTCTTCTCGTAATTTGCCGCCAACAGGCAAAAAATCCGGCTTCGTAAGAATCTGTCCGTGGTGTTTTACCATATACATGCCAATTTTAAGCTTTTAAGGGCGGATTACTCAACGAGAAGTTAGCTGCTAATTGCCGATTTAACGAAGCCTTATGTTATAATTTTTATGAAAAAGTAAAATTTAACGAAAAGTTATTTTATAACGGAGCATTGAGAAATCCAACCTAAGTCCATCAATGAGATTCAAAAGGGCTGGATACACAAAAAATAAGAAAAACACAAAAAAAATTATATATACAGAAAATAGATGGAAATATATTTACCACGCCCCTTTGCCTTTCTTATCCACCACCCATACAATGGATATCAAAAATCCACATTCGTGTTGATCTTCCCCATGAAACCTACTATATACATGCCAATTTTCATCTTCCTAAGTCATTGGGGGTCTTCAAATATTACAACACCCAATTTTTCCTAGCTCTTTTATCTTTTAATTCTCCGTCCACAGTCGAGAAATTTTAAATCTGATTACTTCAGGATATTCTACATCGTAAGGACTATTCGCTTTGCATTTTCCGCTTCCTTTGAGGGCTTCAAAAGAAGTTAAAATGTTAAAAATCCCAATTTTGTGACTCCCCGTTTTCCTTTCAATTCTCCGCCCATAGTAGAAAAATTTAAAATTTTACTACTTCAGGATATGCTTAATTGATAAGACTATATGCTAGGAAATTTTCAATTTCTAAGTCATTAGAGGACTTTAAAATAAGCAAAAATGTCAATTTTCATCTTCATAGGTCATTGGGGGTCTTCAAATTAGTTAAAATATTAAAAAACACAATTTTGCCACGCCCCATTTTTCTCTTAATTCTCCTTCCACAGTCTAAATAATTTAAATCCGATTACTTCAGGATGTGCTTCATTGTTAGAACTAAATGCTATGCAATTGTCCGCTTCCTAAGTCATTTCGGGGCTTCAAAAGAAGTAAAAATGTTAAAAAATCACAATTTTGTCACGCCACTTTTCCCCTCAATTCTCCGCCCACATTGTGAAAATTTTAAATGCGACTTCTTGGGAATATGCGCCACCGTTAGGACTTTATTCTAGGAAATTTTCAGCTTCCTAAGTCATTTGGGCGCTTTAAATTTAGCAAAAATGTCAAAAAATTGAATTTTGCCACGCCCACTTTTCCGCTTATTTCTCCGCCCACAGGCAAAAAAATAAAAAATCCGGCTACGTTAGGATCTGCCCCAGGTGTTTTACTATATGCATGCCAATTTTCAGCTTTGTAGCTCATCAGTGGGCTTCAAAAAGCTCTGGATAGACAAAAAAAGAGGAACACACAAATAGGGAAATTATATATATAGACTAGTCGAATAGCCTGTCCCTGCCAGGCGGAACACCAAATGACTTTTCTCAATAATTCTTATTTTTTACCAAACTTTATAAAAAATAATGTTTGTGCTTCAAAAACTTAATGTTGATAGATTGAGTTACATCAATATATTTCCCAAACTGGAAAAAAATTTAATAAGTATAAAAGGTTTTATTGATACAATTTTAGAACTAAATTTAGCACGCCCATTTCGTCTCTCCGTCCTTAAACCGGATATCAAAAATCCATCTTGTGGATCTGTCCCATGGTCACTCCAATATACATGGCAATTTTTATCTTTCTTAGTCATGAAGGGTTTGTAAATTAGATAAAATGTTAAAAAACACAATTTTTTTCACTTAAATTTTTCCTTATAATTCTCCGTACACAGTTTAAATTTTAAATCTGACTTTATAAGGACATGATCCACTTTTAATACTTTATGCTTTACAATTTTCAGCTTCCTTAGTCATTAGGGGTTTCAGATATAGTTTAAATGTTTAAAAACTAAATTTCGCCGTCTTCCGCCACTCCCCCTGTCTTAAAGGCCGAAAATCCGGCTACATTACAGATTATAAATATAAACTGAACAACATTCACAACGGTTTTTTTTCTATCTCCGCCCTTTCATTGGGTATCCAGGTCAGTGTTGATCTTTGCCATAGTCCGCCCCATATGCATCCCAATTTACATCTTTCAAGGTCATAAGGTAACTTCAAAATTAGGTAAGATGTAAAAACATAATTTTTCCACGCCCATTTCTTCTTTTAATTCTCCGTCCATTTTCCAAAATTTTTCGTAGGTCATTAGGGCTTTAAAGTTAGTTAAATTAAAAAGAATAAAACACAATATTGCCTTTCCATTTTTTCCTCTCAACTCTCCGTCTATATTCCAAAAATGTTAAATCGGACTACTTTAGAATATGCTTCATAGTTAGGACTACATGTTAGAAATTTTCAGCTTCCTAATTCATTGGGGCGGAGCTTAAAAATACTCTAATATGTTAAAAAAAAAAAAATTTTGCCCCAAGGCCCCTTTTTCTCGTAATTCGCCGCCCACAGGCAAAAAATCCGGCTTCGTAAGAATCTGTCCCTGGTGTTTTACTATATACATGCTAATTTTAAGCTTTTAAGGGCGGATTACTCAACGAAAAGTTAGCTGCTAATTTCCGATTTAACGGAGCCTTATGTTCAAATTTTTATGAAAAAGTTAAATTTAACGAAGAGTTATTTTATAACGGAGCATTGAGAAATCCAGCCTAAGTCCATCAATGAGACTCAAAAGGGCTGGATACACAAAAAGTAAGAAAAACACAAAAAAAAAATGATATATACAGAAAATAGATGGAAATAAATTTACCACGCCCCTTTGCCTTTCTTATCCTCCACCCATCCAGTGTGGATATCAAAAATCCACATGCGTGTTGATCTTCCCCATGAAACCTACTATATATGTGCCAATTTTCATCTTCCCAAGTCATTGGGGGTCTTCAAATATTACAACACCCAATTTTTCCTCGCTCTTTTATCTTGTAATTCTCCGTCCTCAGTCGAGAAATTTAAAATTTGATTACTTCAGGATATTCTACATCGCTTTGCATTTTCCGCTTCCTTTGAGGGCTTCAAAAGAAGTTAAAATATTAAAAATCCCAATTTTGTGACTCCCCGTTTTCCTTTCAATTCTCCGCCCACAGTAGAAAAATTTAAAATTTGACTACTTCAGGATATGCTTAATTGATAGGACTATATGCTAGGAAATTTTCAGTTTAGAGGACTTTAAAATAAGCAAAAATGTAAATTTTCATCTTCATAGGTCATTGGGGGTCTTCAAATTAGTTAAAATATTAAAAAAACACAATTTTGCCACGCCCCATTTTTCTCTTAATAATACTTCCACTGTCTAAATAATTTAAATCCGATTACTTCAGGATATGCTTCATTGTTAGAACTAAATGCTATGCACTTTTCCGCTTCCTAAGTCATTTGGGGGCTTCAAAAGAAGTAAAAATGTTAAAAAATCACAATTTTGTCACGCCACTTTTCCCCTCAATTCTCCGCCCACATTGCGAAAATTTTAAATCCGACTACTTGGGAATATGCGCCACCGTTAGGACTATATTCTAGGAAATTTTCAGATTCCTAAGTCATTTGGGGGCTTTAAATTTAGCAAAAATGTCAAAAAATTGAATTTTGCCACGCCCACTTTTCCGCTTATTTCTCCGCCCACAGGCAAAAAATCAAAAATCCGGCTACGTTAGGATCTACCCCAGGTGTTTTACTATATGCATGCCAATTTTCAGCTTTGTAGCTCATCAGTGGGCTTCAAAAAGCTCTGGATAGACAAAAAATGAGGAACACACAAATAGGGAAATTATATATATAGATAACTCAATAGTGTTTAATTTACGAAATATCGCACCATTTTTAAATGTGATTGATTTTGACACTTCAACTTCAAAAGTTTTCGATCAATTGGTTTACAGAAACAGTTTTTCTCGCATCTTTCCATTAATTTTGAAAAAAATCATAATTGACAGAAAGTTTCCGCATAACAAAATTACAGAAACAGTCGAATACGAAAAGTCAGGTTTTCTGCCGATTCACAATGTTTCTGATTCGTTTTTCATGTTCCATGTGAGAAATCTTTCGATTCGAGAGTTATAGAACACCGCTACTGGATACCTAATGAAAGGGCGGAGATACAAAAAAATCCGTTGTGTTGTTCAGTTTATATATATAATCTGTAACGAAGCCGGTTTTTCGGCCTTTAAGACAGGGGGAGTGGCGGAAGACGGCAAAATTTAGTTTTTAAACATTTAAACTATTTCTGAAACCCCTAATGACTAAGGAAGCTGAAAATTGTAAAGCATAAAGTATTGACAATGGATCATGTACTTATGAAGTCAGATTTAAAATTTAAACTGTGTACGGAGAATTATAAGGAAAAATTTAAGTGAAAAAATTGTGTTTTTTTAACATTTTATCTAATTTTAAAACCCTTCATGACTAAGAAAGATAAAAATTACCATGTATATTGGAGTGACCATGGGACAGATCCACACGATGGATTTTTGATATCCGGTTTAAAGACGGAGAGACGAAATGGGCGTGCTAAATTTAGTTCTAAAATTGTATCAATAAAACCATTTATACTCATTAAATTTTTTTCCAGTTTGGGAAATGATGTAACTCAATCTATCAATATTAAGTTTTTGAAGCACAAACATAATTTTTTATAAAGTTTGGTAAAAAATTAGAATTATTGAGAAAAGTCATTTGGTGTTCCGCCTGGCAGGGACAGGCTATTCGACTAGTAATACATAATTATATGTTCTTAGTGAACATTTTATTTAAGTATTTTATGCAACAATTTGTATTTATATTATATTTAATTAAATAAAAGACATATATATATATAATTAGAGCCTGAGCTCGACTGTCTTTACAGAAACAATAATTTAAAAATAACGACTATAAGTCGCCCTAAGTGGCAATAATCAGTATCTTTGGAAAAATGGCAACACCTAACATTTGTGTTTAAAATATAGACCATGTCTGGCAATGTTTGCAAAAATAAGTACTTAGATCAGAATTGACGAAGGAGAGGAAGAAGAATAATGATTACTAAAAATAAAAGTTTGTTTACACATAATTACAATAACAAAGTCTTCTGTTAGAAAAAACAACAGCAACAACCACACTCGAATTGAAAAAATCAGATTTAGTTGATACTTGCTTAACAGCCTACTTGGCGTATCGGTCTAGAGTGATTGTACGTTACAAGCAGTTAATAGCAAAGTATTACAGATGATGATGAGTTCAATCCTTGTCGGCTGCGATCTGTAAATAATTTTCACATATAGAGTTTTATTGACTATTAACTAAATAAATTTGACATTAAAAGTTTTTCTGAAGATTATTATAACTGGATAATATGAAACTAGTAAGAAACAAACCAGGATGTCTTAAATTTTTAGAAAAATTAAAATTTTTCTTTCACACTTTTCTCAATTCAAAACCATATATAACAAATCAAAAAATTATAATACATAATTATAATTAGAGCCTGAGCTCGATTGTCTTTACAGAAACAATAATTTGAATAAGATATTTTTAAAATTTTTAACGGCTTTTGATGACAGCATATTAAATTTAAAGTGATACAATTTAAATAAAACTCTATATAAAAAAAAAAATTTCCAAGCATGATTGCATATTTTTACACACGGGATTTTTTTTGCGTTAATTAAACACACAAAAAAAATATAAAAAAATTGTGTCCGTTTTGGGGATAATACACTCAACCAAAAATCATTGTATTCCCAAAGAAAATAGTAGTAAATTCAACAGAAATCATTGTTGATTTTGACCCCAGGGGTAACTCATGAATAGTAGTGTCAGTAATAACGAAGTCGTTATTAATAGATGGCAATCTTTTTTTGGAAAGTATTTGGGAACGATTTGGGAATAACGAAAAATAAACATTAAACAATTTTAAAATTATGAATGAAAATTATTGTTGTGTCACTTGAAAATAAAAAAATACATAATAAAAAAACGAAATGAATATAATTAATCAAAACAACCAGCAAAATTAAACGGAAAATAAAAGGTAAACAAAATTTCCAGCTTTCCCAGATACCATTTGTAAAACTAACACCACCTTTAAAGCAATGTGAAATTTTCTCTTATAAAATTATTTTATGTGTTTGTTTCTTATAAAAATATTTAATATTACAAAAATAATTAAAAATAGGATCTGATGATCAGATTCTGATCTGTAAATATTTGGTAAGTAATAAAATACATTGATTACTTTATGTATTCATACTATATTATAATTTTTTTTGTTTTTTTTAAGGTTTTTGATTTGGTGTCATTAGAAAACTGGAGAATGGCTTACGAGTGCATAACATAAATAAACGAAGAGTGTGAAAATATCGTGTTGAAATATTAAAGCTTTAAAAGCCGGTGATAATTCTAAAAAATATTGTGATTTATAGTTAATAAAAGAATATTTACAAATAACACCAAGCTTTTTTTTATTAATAAAATTTCTTATATCAACAAAAATATGAGTTGAGTTTACAAAAAATACGAGTTGATTTACAAAAAAACGAGTTGATCAACTTTTACAAAAACTGACAAAAATTTTCAATAAATATTCGTAGGGTCAAAATCAACAATGATTTCTGTTGAATTTACAACAATTTTATTTGGGAATACAATGATTTTTGGTTGAGTGTAATTAAACCAAAAACTGGCACAATTTTTTTAATTTTTTTTTGTGTGAAGGAGTTTTTAAAAGCCTGACGCGACATGTTTTTGTTTTAAATGCGAAGTACCGCTTCACCATTACGATGCTGCTTTCGTGGAAATTCTTCTTTGCATATTTATTGAATTTTTTCATGTTTATTGAAATTATTTTTCCTTCTTATAAATCAAAGTTTTATATATTTATTTAGAAACTTTTATTTGCACAACTCGCATTAAAAAAAATGAAACATGAACTGACCAAAATAACACGTGTTCAGACAAACTACCGAAATGTCGTTACGAATTCGTTAATATGCCATTTACATATACCTCGAAATACAGAAAAAATGGGATTTCAATGAAAATCCAAGTAAATCCAATTACTTTTTTGGATTTCAAATGTCAAATCCCATACAAAAAAAAACTTGGATTTTGGGAAAATCGTAAAATCGCAATTTAAAATCCCAAAAAATGTATACTACTTAATTGTACAACTATGGGGTTTCCCAAAATAATCATCCCTAATGCTTTTTTTACAACGCTGCACACGATTTTTTATCAGCTGTTGTTGTTTTTTATAAAGTAAAAAGACAATTAAAATTTATTTTTTTAAAACTATTAAAAGATTAATAAAAACAATGTTTAACAATGTTTCATTTAAAATTTACCATTGCAAATGATAAACGCACAATTTAGTTGACCAATTTGGTCTTCCTAACAAAGAAAAACACTCAATGGTGGCGGCCCCAAACTTGGCAAAAATGTTAATTTTCTTGCATTTAAAGAAGCAGCTCTACATAAAAACACATTTTTTGATATTGTGGTCCCAACATATACTAGTGGGATTGAAAATATTGGCTCCGGCAAAGAAAAATAATTTTTTTTAGAAATATTTATAAAATTGGGTAATTTTCCAACTAACAACCCTGTACACAAATCAAAAGAAAATAGAGTTAAGGTGGGTAAGTTGCTCGGTTTTCACGTGAAAATCTGTCAAACTCCATATAAAAAAAACATAAATTTCACACTAGCTTTACAAAAGCGTAAAAATTTCGCTGAAGAGGTATTCTGTTCACTGGTGAAAAACCGGCAAAATAACCCGGTATATGTTGCATCAATACGCAACAACACTATAAGCAACATTTTTTTAAATTGTACAGACCATTTAAAAAGCGGTGAAATTTAACATTCAGAAATAAAATGAAGTAATTATAAGTGTTTGGCACTGAAACATTAATTATATCACATAAATAGACAAAAATTATCAACAAAATTTTAATTGAAGGTATTTTATGTATGCTGATTCGCAAAACATAACCAAACATATGACTGTCAAATTTTCACTACAAATTAATTGATGTTTCGAAACATTTTTTTTCACCGGTACACAACTTACTTAGCTTTAGTACAAACAAAATCCCGCTAAATGTCAAAAAAGCATATGTAAACGGTATAGATTTTAATTGGATTTGAAATCCAAATTTATGTGGATTTCGGGGTATATGTAAATAGCATATAAGTGTTTCTTCACAATACAACAGCAAGCAGCAGACAGCAAAATTTTTACATGTACACTCAACCAAAAATCATTGTATTCCCAAAGAAAATCGTTGTAAGTTCAACAGAAATCATTGTTGATTTTGACCCTACAAATATTTATGTTGATTTCAATAAAAATTGTTGTCAGTTTTTGTAAAAGTTTATCAACTCGTTTTTTTGTAAATCAACTCGTATTTTTTGTAAACTCAACTCATATTTTTGTTGATATAAGAAATTTTATTAAAAAAAAAAGCTTGTTGTTATTTGTAAATATTCTTTTATTAACTATAAATCACAATATTTTTTAGAATTATCACCGGCTTTTAAAGCTTTATTATTTAAACACGAGATTTTCACACACTCTTCGTTTATTTATGTTATGCACTCGTAAGCCATTCTCCAGTTTTCTAATGACACCAAATCAAAAACCTTAAAAAAAAAACAAAAAAATATATAATATAGTATGAATACATAAAGTAATCAATGCATTTTATTACTTACCAAGTATTTACAGATCAGAATCTGATCATCAGATCCTATTTTTATTTATTTTTATAATAATTAATATTTTTATAAGAAACAAACACATATAATAATTTTATAAAGACACAAAAAATGAACGAACAGGGTTGTTTTTCTTTTTTGGTTTTATCTATTGAATTCTGTATAAGCGTTGTAAATAGTTGATTCAGCTTTACTGATTATTCAACGATATCAACATTAATTTTTGTTGAATACGGCAATATTCTGTAAAACTTGATCTACAATAGGTTTACTAATTTTTCTACTAAAGGTGGGTAAGTTGCTCGGTTTTCACGTGAAAATCTGTCAAACTCCATATAAAAAAAACATAAATTTCACACTAGCTTTACAAAAGCGTAAAAATTTCGCTGAAGAGGTATTCTGTTCACTGGTGAAAAACCGGCAAAATAACCCGGTATATGTTGCATCAATACGCAACAACACTATAAGCAACATTTTTTTAAATTGTACAGACCATTTAAAAAGCGGTGAAATTTAACATTCGGAAATAAAATGAAGTAATTATAAGTGTTTGAAACTGTAAACATTAATTATATCACATAAATAGACAAAAATTATCAACAAAATTTTAATTGAGGGGCTCAAAGCACAAGGGGTTCAAGTGACTTTTTTAAAAAAATTGAGTTAACATATGGAATTAGTAGGTGAAGTTCACAGAAGTTCAGAGCACAAGAGGTGATTGTGAAATTCTTATCCGTTAGCGAGATATGGCGACCATTTCTAGCTCTTGTTACTAAAATACCTGTTTTGCTTGGAGCACAAGGGGTATATGAGCACTTAAACCCCTTGTGCTCCAAGCAATTATTAAAATTTAGTTTTTCACTTGGACAAGTGGTTGAATTCCGAGAAGTTCTTGTAGTAATAGTAATCAAATTTTGCAAGAGTATCTTCAGTCTGTAACCAGCGGTTAAAATGTGAAAAAATGGCGATTTCCGACCAAAATTCATGTCCGAATATTTTGACCAAATTGGGCTCAAAAATTAGGAATTTTTGCGTACATAATAAGAAAAATAAAAAAAAATCCCAAAAAAAAAATATTGGTCCACAGATGCTGATTTTTAACATAAATATTATTTTTTTTATCCAAATTGGTCCCAAAAGTTGGAAAATGTAAAGCAAGTTATCTAAAAAATATTAAAAAAATATAAAAAACACGATTTTCGTTCAAAAATGCTGATCAAAGATTTTGATACACAGATGCTAATCAGCTTTTTTGGACCAAAATCGTGGGTTTATTTTTAAAATTTTTCACATAAAATACTCAACATTTTTCGACTTTTAAGACAAATTTGGTTAAAAATATTTTTTATGTTTATAAATCAGCATCTGTGGACCAAAATTGCAATTTTGAAATTATTTAAATATTTTTCGCATAAAACGCGCAAAATATCCTTATTTTTGACCCAGATTTGGTTAAATATTTCAGATATAAATTTTGGTCCAAAAACGTAATTTTTTAAACTTTGACCGCTGGTTGCAGACTAAAAATGACCTTGCAAAAATTTTTCATAAATTTTCCCACAATTAGCTACACCATGTCCATCGTTCGGCAGGTATCAAGGCATGAAATTCGAAAGTTTAGATTTCAAGGGACGTTCTAATGAAGATGAAGATGAGCCCGATGATGTCATGGAGTCTGATTATGACGACTAAAAAATTAAACAAAGAACCATTAAAGACTTTTGTAATAAAATGTGGTTTTCCTTTTACAAATAACTAACATTCTTTTCATAATTTAGAAATTTATAAAAAAAAGTTAGAGCACAAGGGGTATAAGTGCCACTTACATACTTCAGAGGCAATTTTTGGGTGCTTGTATTTGTGAAATATTGTATTTTTTTAACTTGTTAGATTAAAATAAATCTCAGGAAATCTATTAACTAAAAAATAATATTCTAGATATCATCTAACATTTTTTACTGCAATTTAACTATAACCTCTTTTTTCCCATTATTAAATTTGTGCTCCAAGCAATTATTAAAATTTAACTTTTAAGACCAATTTTGTTAAAAATAATTTTTATGTTTGAAAATCAGCATCTGTGGACCAAAAGTGGAATTTTAAAAAAAAAAATTCCCATAAAGTACTCAACAATTCCTAATTTTTGAGCCAGATTTGGTTAAATAATTTTCGGCAGGTATTATGATACGAAATTCGAAAGTTTAGATTTGACGGGATGCCCTAATGAAGATGAAGATGAGCCCAATGATGTCATGGAATCTGATTATGACGACTAAAAAATTAAACAAAGAACCATTACACATTTTCTTAATAAAATGTGGTTTTCCTTTTACGAATTTACAAATTTATAAAAAAAAGTTAGAGCACAAGGGGTATAAGTGCCACTTACTTACTTCAGATGCAATTTTTGGGTCCAAAAGGGTGTAAAAGACGGTATTTTTTTAACTTGTTAGATTAAAATATATCTCAGGAGCTCTGTTACCTTAAAAATAATATACTTGATACCACCTAACATTTTTTATTGCAATTTTACTTTAACCCCTTTTTTCTCATTATTAAAAATAAGGCACTTGAACCCCTTGTGCTCTAAATAGAAATTTATAAAAAAAGTTAGAGCACAAGGGGTATAAGTGCGACTTACTTACTTCAGATGCAATTTTTGGGTGCAAAAGGGTGTAAAAGACGGTATTTTTTTAACTTGTTAGATTAAAATATATCTCAGGATCTCTATTAACTAAAAAATAATAATATAGATGGCATCTAACATTTTTTATTGCAATTTAACTTTAACCTCTTTTTTCTCATTATCAAATATTAGGCACTTGAACCCCTTGTGCTCTAACCCCCTCAATTGAAGGTATTTTATGTATGCTGATGCGCGAACCATAACCAAACATATGACCACAGACTAAATACAGACTCGACAGTAGAGTTTTATAAGAAAAAATGGGGAAAAACTAAGCGATTTTAGGAGAAAACACAGCGGTTTTTAGTCCGTTTTACGCTAACATGGCAACACTTTCTACGACTTAGGAGTGAGTGAAACAACAAAATCCGATCTGGCATCCATTTTTCTAAAGGTGCCCATACACTTGCAGTCTCGTTGTACAGCTTGCTGGATAGACAAGTGCATTTTGTTTTTGTAATGGTCGTCCAACCAGCCCATACACGATCAAAATCACGTTTTCATCCAGCCAATTGTACAGCATGCAGTATCGTGTATGGGCCCCTTAATGGCGCGTTATATTAGCTTTCTCTTTCTAACCTAATTCGTAGAATAATTTGAAAAAATTAACCATATGGTTAAGAACTACTTTTTTGACACCTGTCACTTATGTCGAGTCTGTATTAGTCTGTGGCAGTAGGGTCACAGCAATAGAAATGAGTGGAAGCCACAGTACAGACTAGTATGCAAACAATGGTGCTAATCGCGTATTTTCCAATATCCCACACGCAAAAAAAAAATCTGTGTAAGATTGAGCAATCCAACTTGGTAAAACTTTTTTCATACCAAAAAATTTTTTTACCAAATTTTTGCTAATATTGTGCTTGTCGATGTTAAAGTAACATAATTCATTTTTTATGTAAAATAACCAAGTAGCTTGCTCAATAACGCAAATTACCTGCACAAAAATTTACCGAAAGAAAACAACAAAAAAACAAAACAAATACACACCGATCATTTTATATTTTTGTGTGCGTGCGTTGTTCGTTTATTTTTTGTGTTATAAAAACGTAAAAAGGAAATTGATATATAAAATAAAAATAAATTAATACATAAATAAAAATAAATAATTAGTTTTCTAAAAGATAAATAAATGTAAGATAAAAGAATGTTAAAGTTAATTTTGCTTTCATCACTTAAAACACCATTCAATAAGAAAAACCAATGGAGTCCCAGACATATGTTTCGATGAATAACAAATGGAATGATAAAGTGAGTATACCCGATGATAAAGTGAGTATTGGTTAAAAATTAGTGTTTGGTAATAATATTATATTTTTACAGGGTACTGCTAAATAAATTTTTGAAGCTATGGAGAATCCTTCACTAAAAATAAAGAGCGTGGACACCAATCCTGCCTTTAGTTATAAAATTAAAACCTAAAAACCCAAAGCCAAGGGAGTCCATACCTGTTTTGATGAGTTACAAATGGAATGACAAAGTAAGTGTTCCTCCTTACCAAGAGACCAATGGGGTTAACCAATTTTTTAAATTAAAAATTTATGTTTTGTAATAATTTTCTATTTTTACAGGATGCTTTTAAATAAATTCGTGAAGCTATAGCGGATCCTTTACTTCAAGAAGAAGCGTATGCAGCAGTCACTCGAGAAAATTGTACAAAAAGGGTCAGTTGGTCGGTGGTAAATTAAATCCTACACAACATTTATTATATTAATATGGATTTATTCTGTGAAAATTTTAAATTCAACAAATATACAAATTTTTACAAAAATTTATTGAAAATTTATTTTAGCATAAATGTGGTAATTTTTAGCATTATTTTTAGTCAGCTTTTCAAATAATTTTGGTATATTTCAACATATTTCTTTTAGTATATTTTACCAAATTCTTGCTTAAATAGCATTAGCATTTTCTTCAAAATTTTTTACATAAGTGTTTCGGCTAAATTACGAAAACTACTTCGTCGGTTGTAGTTTTAGCATATTCTTGGTAAAATTATGCCAGATTTTTGCTCACTCCGACACAAGTTTTTTTTTGCGTGTAGGGTCAAAATCAACAATGATTTCTGTTGAATTTACAGCGATTTTCTTTGGGAATACAATGATTTTTGGTTGAGTGTACCGAAATGTCGTAACGAATTCATTAAGACATTTCGGTAGATTGTCTGACTTAAGACCAGAGAAAAAAATAGAAGTGTAACAGAGTCGTATTTCGCTTGAATAAGTATTAGTGACAGCACATTATGTAACTTTTGACGTTTAATAAAAACAATGCAACATAAAGGAGAACAACAACAAAGCAAACAACAAAAGAGAAAAAAAAGTTTTTAAACTATCAATAGTGCGTATTATCTTAAAAAAAACGTTGAATACAGTAAAATAAATAATAAATTTAATTAAATGAAAGACAAATTTCATTTTTTATTAACAAAGAATCTTATTTGATATTAAATACGTGTGAGATGAGGAAGAACAAGCATTTTGCCACCATATTGGAAAATACATCAAATACAACACTGCGTACCTTCTAATCTTTTCTATGCTTAAGACAAACTACCGAAATGTCTTAACGAATTCGTTACGAAATGTCTGACTTCCGAAAAAGTCGGAACCACAGACCATATAGACATGCAACACGAGTGCTAATTTTGGTACTTTCAATATGGACGCATACAAAATACTACACGCAAAAAATAAAAAGGGTGAATTTAAACAAAATTTGGGTATAAAATACCTAAGGAAAGTGTGTACCAGACCACTACCCAAGTTAAAAGCATAAAATACTCAATTCCCTTAGGAAAACGTTTATGAACAAAAACAAGGAATATATAAACAAAAAACCTTAGGTAATATTGCCATTTAAGGAAACGGAAAATTGAGCAAAAAATATAAATAAATTACCCAAATTATTTAATTGAAACTACCATTTATAAATGATTATTTTTTACTAGAAAAGTGCTTAAAATTACCTATGATTTTTTGGGTTTTCCATAAAAAGAAAGACGCCTTTATATTTTTAATTAATTTTATTCATTTAAATTATAAAATATTGTAAAGACATATTAGTTTAAATCAGTGACGGTCCGTGAAGTTGTCACTGGGTGTTCTCTACTTATTTAAAATATAAAATTTATGTATATAAAATATGTTTTTCTGGACGTAACACGTTCCCGTGGTAGACAAAGCCTCAGTTTTAATTTTTTTTGTTGACATGCCTCCAAAATTAATTTTTGTACTCCATTTATTTGCGAAATAATGCTTTTTGTTAATTGTCGATGTGGTGAGGCAACAAAATGACAATAAAATAGAATTTAGGCTGCATCTCATTAAAAAATGTACAAAACTAGTAACATCCCATCTTTACCTATCTCGGGAATGCGTTAGGTCCATGAAAACATGAATTTTATACTTAAATTTTCTGTTTTTAAAAATTAGAGAACACCCAGTGACAACTTCACGGACCGTCACTGGTTTAAATGTATAAAATAAAAAAATATTTAATATAAAATGTATAAAAAAATCATTTATTTAGTATAACTCACGAAATGCTTATGAAATTGTTTATGATTTCCTTTTGGGTCAAAAAAACACTGGCTGTAAGCTGCGTTTATCTTCATGGCGTCCAGTTTCATAACAATTTAGTTGAGTCGGTAAAATTTTTAGCATTATGTTAATGCAGTTTTTAATTTTACTTATTTTTACTTTAGTAATTTAATATTATTTTCTCTGGAAATTTTTTTTTTTAGTTTGCTGTATCACTGTTTGTTTCTGCATGTATGTTTATGCTTGTTCATCCACCATTTTAAAATAAATGGCGTCTTCACATATTTTGAGACTTTTCACATTGTTTTTGCGAAAAATTCCTAAGTTTATTGGTAATATAGTGCTGCTTTACAATCATAGAAAAGATTAGAAGGTACGCAGTGTTGTATTTGATGTATTTTCCAATATGGTGGCAAAATGCTTGTTCTTCCTCATCTCACACGTATTTAATATCAAATTAGATTCTTTGTTTATAAAAAATGTAATTTGTCTTTCATTTAATTAAATTTATTATTTATTTTGCTTTATTCAACGTTTTTTTTAAAGATAATACGCACTATTGATAGTTTAAAAACTTTTTTTCTCTTATGTTGTTTGCTTTGTTGTTGTTCTCCTTTATGTTGCATTGTTTTTATTAAACGTCAAAAGTTACATAATGTGCTGTCACTAATACTTATTCAAGCGAAATACGACTCTGTTTCATTTCTATTTTTTTCTATGTTTACAATAGACAAAAAATGAAAGGTACACTCATAGAAATATCTTAGTAGAAAAATTAGTAAACCCATTGTAGATCAAGTTTTACAGCATAATGCCGTATTCAACAAAAATTAATGTTGATATCGTTGAATAATCAGTAAAGTTGAATCAACTTTTTACAACGCTTATACAGAATTCAATAGATAAATCAAAATAGAAAAAACAACCCTGTTCGTTCATTTTTTTTTTATTATTAACGAGTGACGAGTGAGTTGGTAGCAATGTGAATCGTGTTTATCTCTTATAAAATTTATTTATGTGTTTGTTTTTTATAAAAATATTTAATATTATAAAAATAAATAAAAATAGGATCTGATTTGTAAATATTTGGTAAGTAAAAAAATACATTGATTACTTTATGTATTCATACTATTATTCATATTAAAACTTTTTTGTTTTTTTTTTAAGGATTTTGTTTGGTATCATCAGAAAACTGGAGAATGGCTTATGAGTGCATAACATGAATAAACGAAGTGTGTGTGAAAATCTTTGTGAAAATCTTCAAATATTGCAGCTTAAAAAGCGACGATAATACAAAAATATTGTGATTTATGCTTATTAAAAGAATATTAACAAATAACAACAAGCTTTTTTTTATTAATAAAATTTCTTATATCAACAAAAATATGAGTTGAATTTACGAAAAATAAGAGTTGATTTACAAAAAAACGAGTTGATCAACTTTTACAAAAACTGACAATAATTTTTGTTGAAATCAACATAAATATTTGTAGGGTCAAAATCAACAATGATTTCTGTTGAATTTACAGCGATTTTCTTTGGGAATACAATGATTTTTGGTTGAGTGTATGTTGCATAAAATGTAAAAGACCATGTGTTATTCTAAAAAGCCATGGATTTTTTACCTAAGGTTTGCATTATGTAGTTTACACTTTATTTAGATAAATTTTAACAAGCCGCGTGTGTATTCATTAAACTCCATATAAAAAAAAAGTTACCAAGTTCGATTGGATATTTTGACACACGTCTTTTTTTTTGTGTGTACTAAATTTACTTCTCTGCCTAGAATACGTGCAGGGGTAACTCATGAATAGTAGTGTCAGTAATAACGAAGTCGTTATCTACAGGTGGCAATCTTTTTTTTGGGAACGATTTGGGAATAACGAAAAATAAACATTAAAAAATTTTAAAATTATGAATGAAAATTATTGTTGTGTCACTTGAAAATAAAAAAATACATAATAAAAAAACGAAATGAATATAATTAAATCAAAACAACCAGCAAAATTAAACGAAAAATAAAAGGTAAACAAAATTTCCAGCTTTCCCAGATACCATTTGTAAAACTAACACCACCTTTAAACGTCAAAAAGAATTGACTATTGCCTAGTCTTTATATATTTAAGTTTTTGAATACGTGTGCCTGTACGTGTGAGCTTTTGCATCGTTGTTTGTTTACGTTTTGTATGAAACGTCAAAAGTTACACGCGCGTGCCGTCACTAATACATACACATATGCGAAAATTGTTCGTTTCACCCCTATAGGTGGGTAAGTTGCTCGGTTTTCACGTGAAAATCTGTCAAACTCCATATAAAAAAAACATAAATTTCACACTGGCTTTACAAAAGCGTAAAAATTTCGCTGAAGAGGTATTCTGTTCACTGGTGAAAAACCGGCAAAATAACCCGGTATATGTTGCATCAATAAGCATCAACACTATAAGCAACATTTTTTTAAATTGTGCAGACCATTTAAAAAGCGGTGAAATTTAACATTCAGATCTAAAATGAAGTAATTATAAGTGTTTGGGACTGTAAACATTATTAATATCACATAACTTACCAAAAAATATTATTTAAAGTTATTTTATGTATTCTGACGCGCAAAATATAACCAAACATTTGACTGTCAAATTTTCGCTACAAATTAATTGATGTTTCGAAACATTTTTTTTCACCGGTGAACAACTTACTTAGCTTATGGTCGGAACCTTTGGCACAGACTAAATACAGACTCGACAGTAGAGTCACAGACTAATACAGACTCGACATAAGTGACAGGTGTCAAAAAAGTATTCTTTAACCATATGGTTAATTATTTCAAATTATTCTACGAATTAGGTTAGAAAGAGAAAGCTAATATAACGCGCCATAAGAAAAATGGATGCCAGATCGGTTTTTGTTGTTACACTCACTCCTAAGTCGTAGAAAGTGTTGCCATGTTAGCGTAAAACGGACTAAAAACCGTTGTGTTTTCTCCTAAAATCGCTTAGTTTTTCCCCATTTTTTCTTATAAAACTCTACCACAGACTAATACAGACTCGACATAAGTGACAGGTGTCAAAAAAGTAGTTCTTAACCATATGGTTAATTTTTTCAAATTATTCTACGAATTAGGTTAGAAAGAGAAAGCTAATATAACGCGCCATTAGAAAAATGGATGCCAGATCGGATTTTGTTGTTTCACTCACTCCTAAGTCGTAGAAAGTGTTGCCATGTTAGCGTAAAACGGACTAAAAACCGCTGTGTTTTCTCCTAAAATCGCTTAGTTTTTCCCCATTTTTTCTTATAAAACTCTACTGTCGAGTCTGTATTTAGTCTGTGACTCTACTGTCGAGTCTGTATTTAGTCTGTGGTAGAGTTTTATAAGAAAAAATGGGGAAAAACTAAGCGATTTTAGGAGAAAACACAGCGGTTTTTAGTCCGTTTTACGCTAACATGGCAACACTTTCTACGACTTAAGGTACCTACAGACGACGCAATATTATGTACAATATTCAATTATATTGATGGTGTGTGGGTAATATTGACGATTGTACAATGGTCAATCTTACCCACACACGATCAATATAATTGAATATTGTACATAATATTGCGTCGTCTGTAGGTACCTTTAGGAAACAACAAAAACCGATCTGGCATCCATTTTTCTAATGGCGTAATATACACCCAAAAAAAACAATTGTGGAATTATAAAATTTTAGGGTACAATTTACCTAAGTTTTTTCGCAGGAATCCAACTTGAAAAGTTTCTTTGCTTATTAGCCGAAACAACTTAGGTAAACTTACAAAATGCAACTAAGCATTATTTCAAATTTAGTTTTGTTTATTTAGCCAATATATTTAAATAAATGGTACAGTTTGATTGGTTAAATGACGTATTTTTTTAGGTTGATTTAATAATTTTATATATATCCCCTTCCATACAAAATGCTCAATATTATAAATTTTAATTAGATTTATTTTTAATAATTTTTTTAATAAAAAGGACATTTTTATAATAAAATATAAATATTAATAAGCTTAAAATATATACTTTTGATTTAAAGACTTGCCTTCAACATAATCGTAAATTTAAGGAAGAACAATTTTCTATAGAAACTTTCTCAAAGGCAATTTTTCTATATAAAATTTCTAAAAGAGAGATTTTCTATAGAAAATTTCTAATAGACAATCTTTCTATAAAAAATTTCTAAAAGACAGGTTTTCTATAGAAAATTTCTAACAGGCAATTTTTCTATAGAAAATTTCTCAAAGACAATTCTTCTATAGAAACTGTCTCAAAGACAATTTTTCTATAGAAAATTTCTCAAAGACAATTTTTTTATAAAAAATTTCTGAGAGACAATTTTTCTACAGAAAATTTCTGAAAGACAATTCTTCTATAGAAAATTTCTTAAAGACAATTTTTTTATAGAAATTTTCTCAAAGACAATTTTTCTATAGAAAGTTTCTCAAAGACAGTTCTTTAATAGAAACTGTCTCAAAGACAATTTTTCTATAGAAAATTTCTCAAAGACAATTTTTTTATAGAAAATTTCTGAGAGACAATTTTTCTACAGAAAATTTCTGAAAGACAATTTTTCTATAGAAAATTTCTTAGAGACAATTTTTTTATAGAAATTTTCTCAAAGACAATTCTTCTATAGAAAATTTCTGAAAGACAATTTTTCTATAGAAACTTTCTAAACGACAATACAATAATATAGAAAATTTCTAAAAGATAATTTTTCGATAGAAAATTTCTGGAAGAATATTTTTCTATAGAAAATTTCTGAAAGATAATTTTTTTATATCAAATTTTTTTATAGAAAATTTCTCAAATACAATTTTTCTATAGAAAATTTCTCAAAGATAATTCTTTAATAGCAAATTTCTCAAAGAAAATTCTTTAATAGAAAATTTTTTAAAGATAATTTTTCTATAGAAAATTTAACAAATATAATTTTTCCATAGAAAATTTCTGAAAAGCAATTTTTTTATAGAAAATTTCTCAAAGACAATTTTTCTATAGAATATTTTTCAAAGACAATTTTTCTACAGAATCTTTTTCAAAGACAATTCTTCTATAGAAAATTTCTGAAAGACAATTTTTCTATAGAAAATTTTTGGAAGAAAAATTTTCTATATAAAATTTCTCAAAGACAATTTTTCTGTAGAAAATTTCTAAAAGAGAGATTTTTTATAGAAAATTTCTAACAGATAATTTTTATAAATAAATTTCTCAAAAACAATTTTCCTATAGAATAGGTCTCAAAGAGAATTTTTCTACAGGAACTTTTTTAAAGACAATCTTTCTATGGAAACTTTCTCGAACACAATTTTTCTATATAAAATTTTTGAAAGACAGGTTTTCTAAAGAAAATTTTTGAAAGAAAATCTTTCAATTTTTCTATAGAAAAGTTCTGGAAGACAACTTTCCATAGAAAAATTCTCAAAGTTAATTATTCTATAGAAAATTTCTCAAAGACAATTTTTCTATAGAATTTTCCTATAGAAAAATTTTGAAAGACAATTATTCAATAGAAAATTTCTCAAAGACAATTTTTCTTTAGAAAATTTTTGAGAGAAATTTTTTTTTATAGAAAATTTTTGAAAGACAATTTTCCATAGAAAAGTTCTCAAAGACAATTATTCTATAGAAAAATTCTCAAAGACAATTATTCTGTAGAAATTTTCTCAAAGACAATTTTTCTGAGAGAATATTTTTCTATAGAAAATTTCTCAAAGACAATTCTTCTATAGAAAAATTCTGAAAGACAATTGTTCTATAGAAAATGTCTGACAGAAAATGTTTCTACAGAAAATTTCTGAAAGTCAATTTTTCTATAGAAATACAATTCTTCTTTAGAAAATTTCTGAAAGACAATTTTTCTATAGAAATTTTCTGAAAGGCAATACTTCTATGGAAAATTTTTGAAATACAATTTTTCTATAGAAACTTTCCCAAAGACAATTTTTTTACTGAAAATTTCTTAAAGATTATTCTTCAATAGAAAATTTCTTGAAGACAATTTTTCTATAAAAACTTTCTGAAAGACAATTTTTCTTTAGAAAATTTTTCAAATACATTTTTTTTATAGAAAATTTCTGAAAGGCAATTCTTGTATAGAACATTTTTGAAAGACAATATTTCTATAGAAACTTTTTCAAAGACAATTTTTCTATAGAAAATTACTCTTTAAAAAATTTTGCAAAAACAATTTTTCTTTAGAAAGCTGTCTTTGTAGATATTTTCTATAGAAAAATTGTAGGAGAAATTTTTTATAGAAAAATTGTCTTTGAGAAATTTTTTATAAAAAAATTGCTTTTAGTGATATTTTCTATGGAAAAATTGCTTGAAAATTTCTATAGAAAAATTGTCTTTCAAAAAATTTTCTAAAGAAAAATTGTCTTTCAGAATTTTTTTTTTATAGAAAACTTGTCCTTAGAGTTATTTTCTATAGAAGAATTGACTTTGACAAATTTTCTATAGAAAAAGTGTCTTTGTGAAATTTTCTATAGACAAATTTTCCTTGAGAAATTTTTTCTGGGAAATTTTCTAGAGAAAAATTGTCTGAGAAATTTTCTATAGAACAATTGTTTTTGGGAAACTTTCTATAGAAAATTGTCTGAGAAATTTTCTATAGAACAATTGTTTTTGAGAAATTTTGAAATGTTTTGTGAAAATTTTTTATAGAAAAATGTTCAGACTCCGTCCATTTTTTCTATAGAAAATTTTTAAGTTTCTGAGACGTTTTTTTTTCTATAGAAAAAAGTTTCAAATCCTAAGATATTTTTTCGATAGAAAAATTGTCAGATTCTTTGACACTTGTTCAAAAATTCTATAATTTTGTGAAATTTTTTCTATAGAAAAATTCTCGAATTCTGAGACATTTTTTCAATAGAAAAAGTCTTGCATTTTGAGACAATTTTTCTATAAAAGTTTCAAATTCTGAAAAAAAAAATTATAGAAAAAATCTCAGATTCTCAGACAATTTTTCTACAGAACAAATTTTAAATTCTGTAAAAATTTTTCTACAAAAAAGGCTCAGGTTCTGAGACAATTTTTCTATAGAAAAAATCTCAGATTCTAAGACAATTTTTCTTTAGAACAATTTTTTAATTCTGAGACAATTTTTCTGTAGAATGTACCAGATTGTGAGACCAAGGTCTTGTTTTTTATATATTAAACTTTTACCTCTGCTGAAACACTTGAGGCATGATTGGGTTCTCTTAAATTTGTTTTGTATCCCGTTCCTTAAAATGTAAACTGTCTAAAAGTTCCGATTTAAAGTGTGTGGCGGATGCCGCAAATCTTCTGATAAACCACCACCACAGACTAATACAGACTCGACACAAGTGACAGGTGTCAAAAAAGTATTCTTTAACCATATGGTTAAGATTTTAAAATTATTCTACGAATTAGGTTAGAAAGAGAAAGCTAATATAGCGCGCCATTAGAAAAATGGATGGCAGATCGGTTTTTGTTGTTTCACTCACTCCTAAGTCGTAGAAAGTGTTGCCATGTTAGCGTAAAACGGACTAAAAACCGCTGTGTTTTCTCCTAAAATCGCTTAGTTTTTCCCCATTTTTTCTTATAAAACTCTACTGTCGAGTCTGTATTTAGTCTGTGCCACCACCGTCTGCAACTGAAAGTTAATATTTTGGTTAATATACGTTTAGCAAATATATAAACACATTCGTTTTGCTTACCTTTTTAATTAATGAAAAAAATTACTTCCTCATGTTTTTTATAAAAAATTAAAGACAATGTGTTGTCAATATGTTGCTTACAATGTGGCATTAATTTGTCGACTTTATTGAATTAAATTTATTTATATTTATAAAAAAAAAACTTAGGTAAAAGATTCAAGTTTGTGTAGGTTAAATTTGATATTGTATACAATGCTATTTTACAAAATAAATGTCACATACAATTTAGTCAAAACTTGAGCAATTTCTTGAACTCAATATAAAAAAAATTTACCTAAGTCACATTAGACTGTTTAACACTAGTTATTTTTTTGGGTGTATTAGCTTTCTCTTTCTAACTTAATTCGTAGAATAATTTGAAAACATTAACCATATGGTTCAAGAATACTTTTTTGACATCTGTCACTTATGTCGAGTCTGTATTAGTCTGTGCCTTTGGTTTACTGCACGCAAAAAAAAACTTGTGTCGGAGTGAGCAAAAATCTGGCATAATTTTACCAAAAGTATGCTAAAACTACAACCGACGAAGTAGTTTTCGTAATTTAGCCAAAACACTTATGTAAAAAAATTTTGAAGAAAATGCCAATGCTATTTAAGCAAAAACTTGGTAAAATATACTAAAAGATATATGGTGAAATATACCAAAATTATTTGAAAAGCTGACTAAAAATAATGCTAAAAATTACCACATTTATGCTAAAATAAATTTTCAATAAATTTTTGTAAAAATTTGTATATTTGTTGAATTTAAAATTTTTACAGAATAAATCCATATTAATATAATAAATGTTGTGTAGGATTTAATTTACCACCGACCAACTGACCCTTTTTGTACAATTTTCTCGAGTGACTACTGCATACGCTTCTTCTTGAAGTAAAGGGTCCGCTATAGCTTCACGAATTTATTTAAAAGCATCCTGTAAAAATAGAAAATTATTACAAAACATAAATTTTTAATTTAAAAAATTGGTTAACCCCATTGGTCTCTTGGTAAGGAGGAACACTTACTTTGTCATTCCATTTGTAACTCATCAAAACAGGTATGGACTCCCTTGGCTTTGGGTTTTTAGGTTTTAATTTTATAACTAAAGGCAGGATTGGTGTCCACGCTCTTTATTGTAGTGAAGGATTCTCCATAGCTTCAAAAATTTATTTAGCAGTACCCTGTAAAAATATAAAATTATTACCAAACACTAATTTTTAACCAAAAATCTATTAAACCTTATTGGTGTCTTCGGAATGCGGGTATACTCACTTTATCATTCCATTTGTTATTCATCGAAACATACGTCTGGGACTCCATTGGTTTTTCTTATTGAATGGTGTTTTAAGTGATGAAAGCAAAATTAACTTTAACATTCTTTTATCTTACATTTATTTATCTTTTAGAAAACTAATTATTTATTTTTATTTATGTATTAATTTATTTTTATTTTATATATCAATTTCCTTTTTACGTTTTTATAACACAAAAAATAAACGAACAACGCACGCACACAAAAATATAAAATGATCGGTGTGTATTTGTTTTGTTTTTTTGTTGTTTTCTTTCGGTAAATTTTTGTGCAGGTAATTTGCGTTATTGAGCAAGCTACTTGGTTATTTTACATAAAAAATGAATTATGTTACTTTAACATCGACAAGCACAATATTAGCAAAAATTTGGTAAAAAAATTTTTTGGTATGAAAAAAGTTTTACCAAGTTGGATTGCTCAATCTTACACAGATTTTTTTTTTGCGTGTGGGATATTGGAAAATACGCGATTAGCACCATTGTTTGCATACTAGTCTGTACTGTGGCTTCCACTCATTTCTATTGCTGTGACCCTACTGCCACAGACTAATACAGACTCGACATAAGTGACAGGTGTCAAAAAAGTAGTTCTTAACCATATGGTTAATTTTTTCAAATTATTCTACGAATTAGGTTAGAAAGAGAAAGCTAATATAACGCGCCATTAAGGGGCCCATACACGATACTGCATGCTGTACAATTGGCTGGATGAAAACGTGATTTTGATCGTGTATGGGCTGGTTGGACGACCATTACAAAAACAAAATGCACTTGTCTATCCAGCAAGCTGTACAACGAGACTGCAAGTGTATGGGCACCTTTAGAAAAATGGATGCCAGATCGGATTTTGTTGTTTCACTCACTCCTAAGTCGTAGAAAGTGTTGCCATGTTAGCGTAAAACGGACTAAAAACCGCTGTGTTTTCTCCTAAAATCGCTTAGTTTTTCCCCATTTTTTCTTATAAAACTCTACTGTCGAGTCTGTATTTAGTCTGTGCTACTGCCATGTCTGATTAGTCTGTTTTACTACTTTTAATGGTTGATAATTGTGTACACAAACTCACAAAAGACAAAAGATAAATATAAAAAGTTAACTGAGTCGGTATGTTTGTAGTTTCTTCGTTTGCTAAAAAATAAAATAAACATTTTTCGGTAATTTTTATGTGATGTACTCATTCAATACTCCTTTATATCATAAAAAAGTATATGTAATATATTTTTTTTCATTGTAAATACAAAGCGATTTTAATAAACATATATTACAATTAATGATAAAAATGCAAATCAAAATCTGCTTGCGCCAGAGTTTATTTTTTTTGGCATCAATTAAAATCATATATTTAAGTGTTTTAATATTAAAATGTGAATGTAGACCTTCCCAAACACAAGGTAATTAATCCGTTTTCAAGATTTTTGTTTTAATTTTAAGTGCTTTATTTGAAATCTTAGTTTTAACAAAAATTGTTTATTGTCGACGCCCTATATGTGTTTTTTCTGCAAACTGAATGAGATGTTTTGTATAAGTGTATGTGTGGTTTGTTTACGCTATTGTTTGTGCCGTATGTATCCGGAATCAGATCTATGGTCTAGCCTATGCCTTTACTTAACTAAAAAGGAAGGAATGCCATAGTTTATACACCGGTTGTTCTGCAAATGCACATATGTTATAGAGGACCAAAATCTAACCCCCAGTTTCTGTAATACGAACGCCATTCGTCTGCGACGAATTTGCATGCATTTTGTTTTTGTTACAATAACAAAATACACACAAATTCGTCACGAACGAATGCGTTCGTATTACAGAAACTGGGGGTAAGATTTACCTGTTTTTTAAAGTGCCATCATTGTTGTTAAATGTAAAAATGGAAGTGTGTGGGGTGGAGCGAAAATAACTTTAGCATAAGTGCACTTTACGGCGCACATAAAAATTGAAGGCAAAAGTGGTCTTTACGGGGCTCGAATATCTTAAGTGGGGAAAATTTGAACCCCTCAGGAATTAAAAAAATACTTAATTAAAATTTAAGGTAAGAGCCAAAAAACCGCCCATCCACCTACAATTTTGTGTGGGTTCTTCAATTAAACCCTGCAAACAAAACGATACGACATCGCCTCGGCGATTATATTGCCTAGACCAGCGGTTACCAATAGGGTTGCCAGACGTCCCGCATTTGGCGGGATTGTCCCGCTTTGTGACATCGATTCCCGCGTCCCGCGCGGGATTCCAAATTCCCGCTTTTTTAAGCGTCAGAAAATAAGGAGAAGAAATTTTCTGATTTCAGCAATCAGTAGAAAAATGTACTGCTTCATTAAAAATTGATACAGAAGTGAATAAAAGTTTCCATAGTGCTATAGAGCTTAAGCGGGAGGAATAGAGTTCACTATTTTCGTTCATACACTTAAAATACTACCTCTGTCCAATCAGCAGAAAAATCTGCTGAAAATAAACCCATATTGAGCCCAATGCTGTTTATTTTGCCAAGACAGCAGAAAAATCTGCTGATTTTTGCAGAAAAATCTGCTGATTTCAGATAAACAATTTAAACATCTAAAATGTATTTTTTTATGTTAAGAAGATTTTTGAAAAAAGTATACATTTTATCTAAAACTTATAAAAAAGCGATTGTAATTTTTTTTACGAAAATTTTCAGTTTTTTTTTTCAAAAATATGCTAAAAGTGTGATAATTCAAACTGAAAGTTGTTTAACAAATTTTTCCTCAGAGTTTTTTGTCTACATGTAGAATAAAAAGGGAAATACATATCGTCGGTGCGCCAACCAGAACCGCTATGTGTATTTTACAATTTTTTGAAGAGACTTTAATAACAGCTAAATTTGGTACTTTTGCGCTGTTTTTTTAAAATTCAAATTAATGTAAATAGAAAATATGCAATATTATTTAAATGTTAATGAAAGAAATACATATTGTGTTAAAGCACCGCGAAGGGTCAAAATAAAGCTGATTTGTAAGCCCCTTCAAAAAATTTTGAAAAACACATAACGCTTTTGGTTGGCGCACCGACGATATATTGGGGAAAAAGTAAAATGGACGATATTATGCACTACTTTTGTCCCGCCAAAATTTTTAAAATCCCGCCATTTTTGTAATTTTTTTGTGTTTGTCCCGCTTTTTGAAAATAAATTTCTGGCAACCCTAGTTACCAACCTATGGTACGCGTACCACTACGGGGTACGCGAAACTGTAAGCGGGGGTACGCAAAATTTTAGTAATTTGGACATTCGTTTAAGATTAACATTTCAATGCTGGTTCCGCATCTGTCTTCAAAAGTTTTTCATTAGCTGAGTTCAAAGTTCATAAAAAACGTATTTTTAGAGATAATTTTTGCGATATGATAATATTTTGATTTCTGACCACTTGTTTTCGATTAACCTTTCGATACTGATTCCGAATATGGTTCCCAAATTTTTCTAGTTCCCATAAAACGCGTTTTTGGAAATTTTTGAGACGGGTTGTGATCATAGAAAAAATCTTTTCTATGGTTGTGATAGAGTATAAATTTTGGTACCATTTTGTTAAGCTCAAAATGCCTTTCGTATTAAAAAAAAAACATTTAATATAAATTAAAAACATTATATTTCCGCCCCCTGTGATGTGTTTTTGGAACTATTTTTAAGAGTTCAAAAAACGTCCGTTGTTGTAATTTTTGGTGTAGAATTGACTGGTGAAATCTGGACTGTGATTACGTAAAACGATAGTTGACTATCGTCGATTTTTGGAGCATTGTTGCTCCTAAACTAATCAAAATGTTTTCAATTTTTTTAATGTTTCTGGATTAGACAACACTTTTTAATAATTTAAAAAAGAAAAACTTTTAAAGTTCCCTTCAAAACGATATGTATTTTGATGTCGTTTATGCATTGTCTATCGTTTTCGTTTTACGTGATTAGACCCAGATTTGTAATATTTTCAGCCCTTTTTGCTCTGCAGAAAAATCAGCTCAAAATTCGCATTTTCAGATGCATTGAACCACCCCGAGGAGCGGGAGATCAAATACCACCATTGTTTTGATCTCCCCTAAATCCGTTTGATCTCCCCTAAATCATTTCAAAATTAACTCTAATATTTATATGTACAGTTTTTTGGTGACAGGACATAATCCCCACGGACATTACTCCCATAAATGGGGACTATGACCGAATTCATTACGGTCATAATCCCCATAATAGTTGTGGGGACTATGACTATGACGCGTCATGACGTTGGGATTACGACCGAACTTTTTTCGGTCATAACCCCCATTCACATTATCACATTAAGTAAGTCCAAAGCAATTTTGGTCATAATCCTCGTTTTCTGCAGAGAGGGTGGGTTTAGCAAGGCCGCTAAACTAATTTATGGAGTTTGTAATCCCTAAATCCGGCCGAAGGCCTGCTACACAAAAAACTTTTAACACATAAAAAAAAATAAAATTTTTGGGATTATGACCAATTAGTAGGGATGTCGCGAATAGTGTATTCGGCATTTAACGAATATTTACTATTCGGTATTCGGTTGGAACCGAATACGAATATTTGCCGAATAATTTAATTATTCATACGCCTGTATTTTACCTATGTAAAATATTAAAAAAAAGTACCAGACTAAAAGACAACAACGCTGTTGTTGACACTATTTTTTCTGGTACCTTAACAATTCGAATTTTAATCAAGTGCTCGAGTTTTTTTTAATAAAAAACAAACTGAAATGACCACAAAAAAGAGTCAAACGTTAATAAAAAGTGTTTTTTTAACTAATTTAAATTTTGCCGAATATTCGGCAAACTGTTAACGAATATTTATTTAACCGAATATTTAAAAAACATGCCGAATATGCCGAATACCGAATAGTGACGAATATTCGCGACATCCCTACCAATTAGTATAGTGGACATAATCCCTGTAATGGGGACTATGGCCATTTGTTACGTGGTCATTATCCCCATAAATCTGGGAATTATGTAAGTTTTTTATTGGGATTATGTCCAAATAATTTTCGGTCATAGTCCCCACTACCAAATTCATTTCGGTCATAATCCCTATAACGGAAATGGGGATTATGTGTGCGGGGATTATGTCATGTTACCCAGTTTTTTAAGGAAAAAAAAACTCGTTGGGGGGTACGCGGTTGATAAAATTTACAATTAGGGTACGTGAGCCGAAAAGGTTGGTAACAGCTAGACGATAAATTTTATTGCGGTAATTATTGAATTCGTATCGCCGGCGATAAACCCTTCGGGAGAAACTGTTACGTGACGGCAATACATCCCGGCGATACGACAACAATTCGTCTCGGCGATAAAAGGGCAATATCGCCAAATAATCATTTAAACCAGTGGTTACCAACCTATGGTACGCGTACCACTAGGGGGTACGTAAAACTGCCGGCGGTGGTACGCGAAATTTTAGTTATTTTTTGCGCATTATTTTATTTTTAATTTTATTTAGTAATAACCACGAACAGGAACTTCATTTCACTAAAAAAACGTGTTTTAGGCGCCTAAAATATGCACTAAAAAAATATGCACTAAAAATCTTAAAATATGCACTAAAAATCATAAATATTCACTTGTTTTTTTACTTTTATTAAAAAAAAAAACAACATTTGAATTCAGTCCAACATTCTAAGCTTAGATAAAATGTTATTAAAAAAATATATCGTGAACCTATATTCAAAATATGCAGGCGCGGATCCAGGAATTTCATTTGGGGGGGGGGAGATTTTTTTTTTCGCAAAAAAAGTTTATGAGATCGGAAAGCCATGAAGTTCGGTTTGATGTAGAAGGGGGGGGGGGGGGGGGTGTTGTTAAAAAAAAAGAAAAAAAATTAAGTAAAAGCTAAAGTATTTAAATCAGGCGCGACTTTTGGCGGAACTTTTTTAAATCAAAAAATATTTTTCACGAGGGAATCCTGACAGACCGATTTACTTCATAAATAACACCGTTTATAGTTAAATAATAAATAATAACTGTCACACAAATAATAACTGTCACAACTATGAATAGACACGTAAACTTCTATATAAAAATTCATATTTTTCTAAACAAAAATTTATACTAAAACTCCAATATTTCGAAGACAAAAAAAAAGTTTTTTATCAATCTTCCCTTCACAAAATTTCTCAGATGTTGATACATTTTTACTACAAAAAACTCTTAGATTTTAAAATATCTTTCATATAGAAAAATAACCCATTTCTGAGATATTTTCCTTTATAAAAATGTTCAGATTCTAAACTTTGATAAACAAAATTTCTTTAATTCTTAAATCATATTTTCTGTTGAAAAACTCTCAAATTCAACATTTTCTTAAAGAAAATGTCTCAGATTTCTAAATTTGTTTCTATAGAAATAATCTGAGATTCTGAGATATTCTTTCTACAAAAAAAAAAAATTAACTCTGATTCTCATATTTTAAAGTAATTTTCCGATTCCAAGAACTATTTCGTATACAAACATTTTCAGATCCTAAAACACATTTTGTAAAAGAAAATTATCAGATACCAAGAAATTATCAGTTTCTAAAACATTTTATGAAGAAATTTTGATACACTTTTTTAAAAATTAAATCTTAAATTTTATAGCATTTTTTAATAGAAAAATTTTACGGTTTTAATGCCAGCTAATGTTTTTTAAGACAATTTCTAAGATTCTTTAACATTTGTTTATAAAATAATTATTATTATTAGAAAAATTTACATATTTAGAGACACATTTCCTGTAGAAAAATTCCCAGGATTTTCCAACAGAAAAACTTTCATCAAAAAAATCTCCAACAGAAAAATTTCAATCTAAAAGATTTTTTATACAAAAAAAAAAAATTCTTAAAATAGGTTTTGATAAACTTTTCATATAGAAAAATTAGCAGATCTAAAAGATATCTTAAAGAGAAAGAAAATATATTTCCTTATAGAACAACTCAGATTCTAAGCATTTTGCCTTTAGAAATCTTTCCGATTCTGAGATTTTTATTTTTTTTAAGTTCTTGGCCGATTCTGAAACATTTTTTCTAAGGAAAAATTCTCAATTGCTGAGGAATTTTTCCTTAAGAAAAGTTATAAGATATTTTTCTAAAAATTTTAGATAATTATTCAATAAAAAAATTCTTACATTCAGAGTCAAGTAAGTATCAAAACATTTTCTAAAAATAAAGTCTGGAATTCTGAGACATTTTTCTATAAAAATATAATACTTTTTCTTTAAGAAAGTTATTCGGTTAGAAAATGTCCACGACTTTTTTTTAAGTTTTTCAAATGAATTTTCTTTAATTCCGAAACATTTTATCCCAAGGATGTAAAAAAATTCCTTAGGATGGAGACTGTGTGTGCTGACGAAAATCATCAGCACACATACATATACCTCTCCAAAGAATTTTTATACATTCTGGTCATTTTCTTTCGATCCTTGTTCCTTTCCCTTCCCTTTTTCTTTTTTCTTTTCCTTTTTTTCTTTTTCTTTTCCTTTCTCTTTTTTTTCTTTTGAAATCGTTTTGGGGGGGGAGAAATCCCATTCTCCCCCCCCCTGGATCCGCGCCTGAAAATATGCCAACTCAAATTTGACCAAAATGAGTTTCCGATGGCAAATAGCTCCCCTATGCAATACCCATCTGTGGTTAAAATTTCAGAGAAAAAAATAATTTTTTTACATCCATTTTTGTTATTCTGCTATCTCAAAGTACATATTTTTTTTGGTGAAAATAAATGCCAACTCCCATTGTAAATTTCCAAAAATTTTTCAAATTTTTTAAAAAAAAAAATTAGACCTCATATCTTATTGCATTTGCCATGCTGAACACGAATCTGGTAAAGATTTTGATATCTAATGGCTAGTTTTCGAAGATATTGCCATTTTGAAAATATCGGTAAATAGTGTTTGCAAAAAAAAAATTGCTTATATATGTATGTATATCGTCACCTAAAATGCAAAACGCCCTAACTAACAAAAAATTCAAAAGTGCGTTTTTAATTGATTCTTATGTATTGGATCAAAATACATGTCTACAAAAAAATTTAGACTCCTTTGATCAAAAATGGAGATTTTATTAACAAAATTCAAAAAGCCCTATCTACATGCTTTGATATTTGTTAAACCAAAAAGCCCCAACTACACGTTTGTTTACATAATATTGCCGACGCAACTGTTATTTTTTAAGATTAAACATTTTTTTGATACTTCTTCTTCCACAATGTCCACTAATAGGAAAAATATCTATATATGTACACAAAAAATAAAGTTTAGAAATTTACCAGTTAACCCCTTCAGGACCGTACTCTCACGAGAATCGTTCTTTTTTCAGTTATAGAATTCGCAATTTATGCAGTAAAATTAGTCTTAAGTGAGATATAAATTTTATATAAAATTTAATAACAATATAATTAATGGCGATAAAAAACATGATTGGAAGTTCTTCTTTCCGATTGAATAAAATTCAAAGTAAATTTTTCGTTAAATAAGTAAAAAAAAAATGTTTTTAATTATAAATTTTTGCTATTATTACAAAAAATACAGGGGGCTAATTATGTATGTAACTTGATATCCTCATCTTTAGCTCATTATTCTATTACCATAAAATGACACTATATGGTAATGGAATAACGATAGACACGATACGATTATTGTTATAAGCATTCATTGGAAAGCTTATAATTTCTTCATAAAAAGGGACAGAAATAAAAAACAAGTTGATGTCTAATACCGATAACATTAAATACAGGGCTTAGGAAAGATAAAATAACAACCTGTGTCAAATTTCATCATTTACATATGGGGGTTTTTATCTCAAGTGACACAACTTTTAAAACCGATAGTTTAGTCACAATTTTTCAACGAGATCGGTCAAGAACTTTCTGAGTTAGAGGGGACCGTAATTTTACATTTTATTCAAACAGGATTTGTTTTTGCATCCATGTAACTGATTACCTAATGTTCCTAGCAAAATGTGTCCCGAGTGTGTAAGATAGCTATTTCTTTAATCTTTCAAAAAAAATTAAAAAATATTTTTTTTTATTTTGGAAAATCAAAAACTTGTTTGGCATTTTTTTAAAACCGGCCCTTTTTTAACTCAAAATAAAGCTAAAGGGTACTTTTCACTATCACACATTTCCATTATACAAGCGTAATTTCACCATGTTAGCGAAATATTTTTTTTAAAAAATTTGACAAGAAATTGTTCACTTATTAGATACGACTAGGTTTCAATCAAAAAAGAATCCAAAAATCTTTAGGAAGTTGGTAAATTTTGATGTGTATAATGGAAGTGTGATAGTGGAAAGTACCCTTAAGGAATTTTCCTTTAAGAGCTTTGTGGGATGCGAGTGAGATATCTATCAAATGCCCAATATTTACTGTAGATCTTAAGAAATTTTCCAGAAGCCGAGTAAACGCTTTGACGACCATATATTTTTGGCCGAAGTGTTTTTGATTTTCTTTCCATTTTTGTAATTTCTGACCTAATAATAGTTACGCATAAAAAAATTGGGCCCCTCTTCCCCCTTATTAGGCTGTTCTGGCCAAGGCTATTTTGGTACACGCTGTGATTTTTAAGAAAACCAATTTAATAATAGCTATTCTACAAGAATTTGGATTCTGAACCCCCTTCTTGACCCTTATTTCGCCTGTCAAGTAAATATAATTTTGTCCCTAATATATTTATTACTTCGCAAACTTTTAGAACTAATAGTGAGTAAGTGGACCCAGTTAGAGACTTAATGAAAACAAAACTTTTGTTTCTCTAAAACTTTTCTATAATTCGTCTTTTAGAACATTTATCCTATCTTTTACTTGAACAAAAAAAAATAGCAAGAACTGATTTGGGAAGTATAGTTGCCTGTGGTCGTTAAAATGTTAAAGCATTTTGAAGCATTAGTTTATTTCGGGCCATACCCTTGTCCTGTTCCACCCTCATTTGACATGGAGCTTTAAAATGGAAAATTGACATTCTGTATCGAATTAAGTTAGCATGTGATTAACAGAATCCGAAATGAGACATTTTGCAGTGTTAGGTTATATAGCAGGTGCCACGCCCCTTTTTCCAATAACGCCCACATTTTGTTAGAGTTCTATATGATAAACAACATTCAGTGTAAAATTTTGTTAGCATGTTGTTACATTTTATAACACATTTGCTTGGTGTTTTTAAACATATTCAGTGCAGATAGGGCTTTTTGTGTTTCTGAAAATTACAAGACAAAAGGGCGTTACTAACATAACTTTTCAAATATAAAAAATTTATAATTTTTTTTAACAGAAATGAATTTGTTTGTGTGTTTTTACTAATATTTAAAGAAATTGTAATGAAAACTTTTATATTTTTTATATAAACACGTTTTTTGCTTCTCCTGTAAAATTTATAAAATGTTAGATAGGGCGTTTTGCATTTTAGGTGACGATATGTAACTTTCAAACTATTTATCAGATTGAAACATTATGAGTGGGGCAAATAAAATCAATGATATAAGTTTTTAAAATAGCTAGTTTGGAGTGATCCTAATACAATACAGCGTGAGTTACAGAGTGCCAAAGTTGACCACCCTGAGATTTAAAGGCTTTCGGAGCTAGTAACTTTTAAAAATATGCAAAGATTTTTAATTTGTTTTTTATTTTTTGCAATTACCGTACAAAGGATAACAAAATCAAAAAAAAAAAAAAAATAATAAACATTTTTCAAAAAAAATTTATATTTATTTTCCGACAAAATATGCCAACTCTAAAAAAATATTTGTTTTTTCACATAGTATAAATGCCATCTCCATAAGCGTAGCTAGACCATTATTCTGGGGTGGGCAAAAGCCCCCCCCTTCCAAAAAAACTTTTTTTATAAAAACAAATATTAAAGCAAAACTAAAAAATATATAACAAGAAATCGCAAAAAAGTATTTATAGAAAATTAAACGTAACTACTATTTTCGTTCAAAATATATAAATAATAACTCTACTCTTCACGGTTTATGCACAGCCATGTTAAATACATTTTCTAAAGTATTTTGGCCTCCTAAACACGAATCTGTCATCAGAAAAGTTTTATCGAATCGCCTTCTCGAGATGTAGGCATTTTCATTTTTTGTGGACCAAGCCCTCAAAACCGAAAATTTTTTTATATTGAAAAAGTGTATGTTAAAGTTATTCATTTTTCTTTTATTTGAACTTATTGTTAGTCTACAAAAATTAAAAATGTCTATATCTCGAGAATGTGATTTGATACATTTTTTTTTATGTCAGATTCTTGTTTAGAAGGCAAACATTTTTAGGAAATTTGTTTTAATCTATTTTTTTTTTAATTTTACCAAAAAAATCATAAAAATTGGTATGAAAAAAAATATGTAAATTTGGTTCAAAACTCATTTCTTTTCCAAATATTTCTGGGTATACTTAATGGATTTTAACCACATGTTGTTTTTATTGAAGTGTCTTCTTAACATATCTGCTTTGAACAGGAAATTTCTTGCAAAATTTGGATAGTTATAATGATATAACAATAAAAAGTACATTTTGAATTTTCTTATTGTGTCCTGATGGTATCCTTGATCGTACTGAGATCGGATTTCTGGCAAAATTTAGGTAATTTTGTTGGGAGTTCGAATAAAAAAATATAAAAACTTATCAAATATTAAAACATTTGTCAGTTTTGAGGGCTTGGTCCATAAAAAATAAAAATTTCTTTATATACCACTATTCTGATGACAGATTCGTGTTTAGGAGGCCAAAATAATTTAGAAAATGTACCCTAGAACTCTGTGCAAAAAAAAAAGATTTTTGTTGAGTAGTGTAATTAGTATGTTAAAATCCATTTATAATGGAAAGAGTTGTTAAAACGTTATATTTCTATTTTTTTTTCACCAAATAACGTTTAATACTTCTTCTGAAGCTATTTATATTTAACTATTTCATTTTTAATATTAAAAACTTGTAAATTTGACAATCGTTTCTGAAGCATTGCACTTCGTAACCATGTTTTTATGCTACACATAGTTAAGAAACTTCTTTCACAACTAGCACTAACAGGAAAGTTTATTGCTACTTGTAAAAGTTTGGATAAATATTCCTGTCAATTTTGGATTTTAGCATATCAAAGTTTAATCAATAAAAAAAAAAAGGAAAATTGTCTGGGGTGGGCTAAATGGAAAAATGTCTGGGGTGGGCTAAATTTGGTCTAGGGTGGGCTTTGCCCACCCCAGCCCCCCCCCCCTTTCTACGCCTATGGCCATCTCTTAAAAATACGCAAACTAGTGCGAAATACGAAATTCTTGGCATAGGTAAAAATTGTTTAGAATATTTAAACCATCTTATGGAAGGTACATTGTTTATTTTTACAATAATATGCGAAATAAATAGTTTTTTAGCTCTGCTGAAAAGTAAGCTTTTTAGAGTTGGCATTTATTGAATAAAGTTCGACGATATCTAAAAAAATTTAAAAATGGGTTTAATACAAAATAAAATATAATAAATTAAATCTAAAAAATAGCTAAAAATATCAAAATATAGCCAAAAAAACTAAAATTTATACAAAATATGACCTTAAAATATGCATTTATAGCGAAATAATACCAAAATATGCAAAAATATGCACTAACGAATCGATGCCATTTTAAAGCAAATTCTTTGATTCGCAAAGATATTTCATTTATGCTGTTCTATGACAACAGGGAAAAAACATGCATTTGCATGAAAGTCCTCTCCTTGGTAATAACTAGAGCAAGTACTTTCATGAAAATGCATGTTTTTACTCGGCACTCAAAACATAACATAAATTAAATATCTATCCAAATCAATAAATTTGTAATAAAATGACATCGATTTGTAGTTGCATATTTTTGCATATTTTGGTATAAATGCATATTTTTGCATATTTTCATATATATTTAGGGTGACCATTTTTTTCTGAACTCAAATCAGTACATCCAAGTTTTTTTTTTTCTAGAAATAACTCTTTGAAATCTCTTTTCTTTCCGAAAACAATGATTATTTTTTTTTAAACACTCAAAAAATTTCGGTTAAAATAATAAACTTGGGTCAATTAGTATTTCAGTAAAAATAACTGTTAAAAAGTAACTGCCATAAACTATTGTTGTTATTTTGCAGACAATTTTGTTGACTTCAAACAACTTCATTTGAATGCTAAGATTGTTTCAGTTAAGGAAATTTGTTCAACAGTATAATGAAATAATTTATACTGATATAATTCTAAGGAGCTTAGAGTTCGTGAACCAAGAGGTTCCTTAACGCCAAAACGTATATGGGCATAAGGTTATTTTGATCTTCATAAGTTTATATGAAAAGGAGCACAGAATCTTTGAGGTTTTCTATAACGAAAAGTTCACGGGAAAATGGATTTTTCCTTATTTTTAGAAAAATAATATAATTGCATGAATCCAAGTGATTCTCGATGAGGTAATGTCATCAGAATTTATCGGAAGAGGCGCTCAGAACATCAGGACTATTTAAAGAAATATTTGCATATTATCTGGGAAGTTTTCTTAAAGGAAGAATTACACTGTTGAAAAAATTCATAAGGTTTTTAAGATTTTTGCGTTTGAATATTGAACAAAAAACGCTAATTTAGCACTTTCTGGGTCTGCCTGCAATGTATTCTTAAGTTGCTCACACGAAATAGGACTTGATTTTGCAAAAATTAAACCTTTTTATTCCAAATCTGGCATCCCAATTTTTTTAACCCGTACCGTTTTTCAAATATTGGCGTTTGAAAAAGTTAAACTCCACTATTACGCTTTTATATTCGTTATAAATCATACTAAAATTTGACAACGCGAATATCTCGAAAACGGAACATGCTAAAAAAAAATTGGATTGCAGTTTTGGAAACAGAAGTTGCATTTTTATTTAAAATCAACTCCTTTTTTTGGAAGCAATGTAAAAATACGTAACAAGTGGACCCCAAAAGTGCAAAAATATAGTTTTTGTTTACTTTGTAACAGCAAATATCTCAAAAACGGTACATGCTAGAAAAATTTTAATGGCAGATCTGAAATCAGGAGTCGAAATCTATATATGACAACTTACTTTTTGGAAATCCACTTTTTCGCATAAAATTTTCAAATTAAATTATTTTTTATGTTGAAAAGTTCAAAAATCAGTACAATCAGTACATATTTTAAAAAATCAGTACAAATCAGTATAACGTTTTTTGATCAGTACACGTGATCAAAAATCAGTACATGTACTGATCAAATCAGTACGAATGGTCAGCCTATATATATTGCACTTTTTTTTTTTATTTTCATCCACATTTTTTCAAAAAATCAATTCAAAAACCTTAACATAATCTAAAACCGATCCACTACTTCTTGTAAAAAAGTATTATTTTCTTATAGAAATGATATTCTGAGACATATTTTAGAAAAATTGGTTTCGAAAATAAAATTCTTAGATTCTTAAAATAAATTTTAAATTTTTCTATTCTGAAACATGTTACTATTTGAAAAGAAAAACTATTTCGAATTTAAAGTTTTCTTACAGGAAAGTTGGCTCAAAAATGCCTATACAACAACTTTTGTTATTCTCCTGAATTTTAGCGAAATTGGCACAGTAGTTAAGAAGTTATGAAAGAAACCGTGAAACTAAGATTGATGTTATTCCGAATTCACGTGTTGGACAAAACGTTTTGAAAGAGTTTGGTAGCCAAAAAAGTATTTTACGAAGTATTTTTGTGACTCAAATAGTTTTTAAACTCAAAAAAAAAAAATACACTAAACAAATATTTTTTTTTAAACTACTAAAGAAGTATTTGACTTGAAATTAAACATTTTTAGTGAAAAAATGTTTAAACATTTCTTTACGTCCAAGTCGATTTTTAATTTTTTACCTGCTTATTTATAAAAATTTTTCCAGAAATATTTTTTGACTTAAAGAAAAAAAACTTCTAAAGAAAATTCGTTCAATTAAAATTTTTTATAAAAAAATGTGCCAATAAAAAAATATTTTCTAATTAAAAGCTGTGTCTACTCAAAAAAACATTTGTTTAATATTGTAGAGGACTTTAAAGTATTTGAAAAAATTTAATTTATGTTAACAAAGTTCTTTTTTAATAAAATCAATTCATTTTGAATACATACTTTTAAATTTTAAGTGCATATTTTTTAAATTTTAAGTGCATATTTTTGATTTTTAGAAGCATTTATAGGCACATATTTTTGATTTTTAGATGCATGAAAGTTTTATTTAATAATAACACTGTGCTACACCAAACAAATGCAGGGGTTCCCATATAAAAAATAGAGTTGGTTGGAGTCCATAGAGTACGGAAATACTCCTATTTTTTCTCGATATCACCGTTTAGTACTTCCTAAATTCCTAAATTAAAACTTTAAAAAATTATAACTTTGTTGTAGTTAGAGTTGTCAAAACCGGTTTCCGAATTATTCGAAAAATCGGTATTTTCGATTTTTTCCGGTTTTTTCAAACCGGTTTCTTAAAACCGGTTTTTTTCTAGTTATTCGAAAAACCGGTTTTTTTGTGTCGAATTATTCGACATTTTCGAATACATAATACTTAATTTTTTTCATCATTTGTTACAAATTTTGTAAAATACAACTCTGAATATGAAATTTTGTTTCTGAATGACAAAAAAAATAAGAAGGTTCAAAGCCGAGGCTGTGATTCTTCACAATGTAGCAGCAAGTAATAGACAACAAAATTTCCCATACATATTTTTTTGTTTGCTGTATGGAAAATTTGGCGTCTGCTGCTTGCTGCTGAACAACAACAAAATACATGTGGAAATTTTGCTGTCTGATGCTTGCTATTGTATTGTGAAGAGACACTTAAATGTATTTATACCCTACACCACTCTGTGGTACAGGGTATAATGCGTTTATGCTGATGTTTGCAACTACCCAAAATATTGGTCCAAGACCCACCTTCAAGTATACCAATCAACTCAGAATCACTTTTTGAGTCGATTTAGTAATGTCCGTCCATCTGTCCGTCTGCCCATGTAACGGTGTAAACACGATACAGATCGCAATTATCAACCGATTGAAATTTGAAACTTAAGCTTCTTTTTACCGACGAAGCCTATTGAAATTAAAAAAACTCGGCCCATGTTTTGACCCCCCATACAAACATCCCCTTTTAATTTCTTTCTATGACTATAAAAGCGGTTTTATAGAAGGTATCCTTTGGAAGGTAAACGTGTTTTGTATTCACAAATCACCATGCTGAATTTTAAAGGAAACGGACCAGTTCTTCCTGTAGCCCCTATACAAACCACCTTCCCGATATTCAAAAAAATCTCTCAAAATTCATGAAACTAGAAAATATTTAATTAAAGTTTTGTTTGTATGTGTTTAACACGTACTTTAAAAACTTTATCACATCTGATTATAATCGGACCATTTTTGGACCCAGGCCCATGCACTGTGGGCCAGGATTTCCATTTTTTGGCCAATAAGGTCTGTAAGGCAACACATATTTAAAAATATTTTTTCGGAATGTCGACATGTTGAATTTTGTCCATCTTTAATATCTTTGTATTATACCTTAAAGTTTTTTTTTGCAGTCAAAGTTTGTGATTTTTTTTATATTTTTTATTTATGAAACAAATAATTTTTTTTTGTACTTCAACATAGGGTTATATAGTCGTAACAAAAAGTCGACTTTTCGACTTTTCGACTTTTTTCAATTTCTAAAAAGTCGATTTTTCTACTTTTCGACTTTTTTCAAATTTTAAAAAGTCGACTTTTCGACCTTTCGACTTTTTAAAAAGTCGACTTTTTTCGACTTTTCGACTTTTTTCGACTTTTCGACTTTTTTTGACTTTTCGACTTTTTTCGAATTTTCGACTTTTTTCGACTTTTTGACTTTCTTCGACTTTTTAATTTTTTTCGACCTTTTCCAACTTTAAAAAGTCGATTTTTTTGTAAATAAAAGTTTAGTTTTGACTTGTTGTAAGCATTTAGGTGCTATTTTTTTTGGTTGTATTTTATTTATCAAAAAAATTCAAAGAAATCGAAAATGTGGAAAAGGTTGAAAAAATCGAAAGCAAAAGAGTCGACTTTCGATTTATAGAACCCTATCACTGAGGTGTTTACAATAATCAAAAATTTTGGTAAATATTGCAGTTAACACTTTCTAACTCATGAATTTGGCATTGACATTTTTGCTTCACATACAAAATACATGGAAACACCAATAGCTTCGTTGTTACTAAACTCGGCTCTCATTTGAAATTTTTTTCAAAAGAAAGAAATTATTTTCATTTAGCAAAAGTAAAAAAAATCAAAAAAAGTCGAAAAAAGTCGAAATAGTCGACAGCAAAAGTCGACTTTTCGACTTTTTAAGAACAAAAAAGTCGATTTCGACTTTTCGACTTTTTCATACAAAAAGTCGATTAATCGACTTTTCGACTTTTCGACTATAGAACCCTACTTCAACACAATATTTTTTCAAATTTTCGGTGAAGTTCTCCTAAAGACATACATGTTTGTTGAACACATGATAAAAACTGCCAAAAAGTAAGCTAAAAGCATATTTTTTTTAAATAAATAATGGAAATTCATACTTTTGGTGAAATCCGCCTTTTTTCAACACCAAAGTCCAAAAAAGTCCAAATGATATTGACAAACCTCGAACTACGATCTGTCTCTAACAATGTATTCTATTCACATTTTTGCGACCCTGTGCGACCGTTCATAAACTTTTGATCTAGAGGCAATAAACCAAAATATGATGTTTAGAAATGCCCTAAAATAGAACTTCAAAATTTTTTGATATTTTTGTTTCTATTGATTTCTAATAAAAAATGTCTCTCTTTGACAACATTGGCGTGATAACTGGTGATGGGCACGTGAGTGAATTTTGACTCACGTTGACTCACGCTCACGCAAAAAAACATAATTTTCTCAATCGTTTTTTTTTCACACTTACTCACTATTTACGTGAGTAAACAAAACACCACTCACGTGTGACTCACGCTCACTCGTAACTCACGAATAAAATTGTAAATTCAATACAATTAAATAGTTTTGAATCACGCAAAAAAATTGCACTCACTACGAATCACTCACGCAAAAAATTGTCTCACTCACTAACAAAAAAATTTCATCACGCTCACTTTCGATCACGAGTAATTCACGTGACGAGCGTCCATCTGTAGTGCTAAACATTAAAGCTGGTAACGCATTTAAGCGGGAATATTCTGGCAATAGCATTTTTAATATTTTTTACGAAATTGTAAGCTTGTAGCATTATTTTTACGTTTAGGATGGCAAATGCTTATTGGAAATAAAAAGATCTCTCTTAAATGAGCAATATATGAACTTTTTGACGCATTTAAAAGAGAAATATTTTATTAAAATCTTCTGATAAAAGCAAAAAGAGGGATTTATAAAAACTTAAAAATTTAAACATTGTACATTTTTTAAAAAGCTATGTCCTAAATTTTGGATCCGCCATTTTGATTTCAAAAAATCCGAGTTCGTATTCGTGTTGTGCAATCATTTCCTAGTGATATTTTGAAACGTTAATCAATAATTTAAATATCTTTTCCGCCATATTGGATCCGATATTTTGAATATTTGATTCTAAAATCAGATTTGGCATTCCAAAAACCATCAAAATCAGACAACATAGAAAAAAACTTAATATTTTATTTGACGCCATATTGAATCCGCCATTTTGAATTCAAAAAATCGGTGCTCATATTCGTAATTACTGACCCCAAATACATCAAAAATTACTAAATTAAGTACAATTAGCTAAGAATTACAAAAGCATATTCGCCATATTGGATCCGCCATTTTGAATTTCAAATCTTTAATTCCAAAATCAGTTTTAACATCCGAAAACCATTAAAATCTAAGTTTTTGGCCAAAATATAAATCATATAAAAAATCTTAAATTTAAATTTGTCGCCATTTTGAATTTTAAAAGTCTGAGCTCATATTCGTTAGTAACGACCCCAAATACATCGATAATGATTATATTAAACACAATAAACAAAGAATTAAAAAATCATGTCCGCCATTTTGGATCCGCCATTTTGAATTTTGAAATTTTTTTTCCAGAATCGTGATCAGCGAGCTTTTAACACCCATATGCAATACGTTTTTGACATATAGGTTAAGCGGTCTATTTATGGCCAAAATTCAGGGATGCTGGCCCACAGTGCCAGGTACCAATTCCATATTCAGTTAAAGCGGTTTATTTGCAACAAATAGAAGAAAATTTGGATTGTGAGTGTTTTTTACACTCATTAAAGATTTTACAAAAGATAGATCCAAACGGTCCATGTTTTAGCTTGGGACCCATTTTCCGGGTGTAGGGTATTATATGGACTATATTTTCTGAATTGTGTACAATTATTTTTTTCTCTTGTTTTTCTTGTTTTTAATTTTTTTTAACTATTTTTATTATTAAAAAAAAAACTGAAAAAACCGGTTATTCGAACCGGTTTTCAAATAAAAAAACCGAAAACCGGTTTTAAAAAAACGGCGGGTTTTTTAACTATTCGAAAACCGGTTTTTGAAATATGCCGAATAGTTGACAACTCTAGTTGTAGTACAACGGATTTTTTGGTTGTGTGTGAAAGATATCAGTTTTACCTCTTAAACTGTTTCAGGCCGTTCATGAATCCACAACGAAATTGGATTGAAACGAAATTCAATTCCGTTTTCAATTTTCGAAGCGTTTATGAAACCGTGACGAATTGCTTTGTTCGAAAAAAATATCTATTGCGTTCGAACTTAGCGGATACACAAGTATTTACAAAATACGACTATGTTTTTGCTAATGCAGAGTCGTATTTAATAGCAACTCTGTTAGAAGGTCAAAGTCCGACTTGTTATAATTAGGCAGTTTGAAAAAAAAATTTGTTTGATAACAAATAACAAAATGTCAAGCATTTGTTTTGAATTATTTTTTTTTTTATTATTGATCCATAAGGAAGGGATTTTATATAAATCCATCTTGTTGTTTTCCTTAAGTCTAATATATACTAAGGATCTGGCATTTTGTATGAAAAAATACTAGTTGCTTCACATATTTCATTTTCTCAGGATAAATATCTTTGCACGTCAAAGAATTTGCTTTTTAAAAGGCATGAATTCGTAAATGGACATTTTTTCATATTTTGGTTAAAAAGCATCTTTTGCATATTCTGCTATAAATGCATATTTTTGGGTCATGTTTTGTATAAAGTTTTAGCTTTTTTGTTCCTTTTTTATGATTTTTTTTAAACATCGGTAACTCGTTGCCCATTTGGCCTCTTATTATTTTTTGCGCCCAATTTCGGAATCGAAATACTTGTCCAACTTAAGAAAACAATATGATTGAGAATCAGTTTAAAATTGGCTAGTTACGGTCCTATAATTGAAAAAAAACACACTTTTTCAAAAAATATTTACTATATTTTTACTCAAAGTTGTCAAATGGAGTCATTAAAAAAATATTTTTAAAAATTCAAATTCCTTGAAATCCGCGAAATTCAATTAGCAACAAAAATAAATTGAGACAGGGGACCCCTACATTTTGAAATATTTAATTTTTAGGATGTATTTAATAGATGACAAGTAAATAATGGTAGTTTTGGGAGTTTTGTTTAATAAAATTTTCAGAAATTAAGATTAGATTTCACTTCCGAATAGTTTTATTCATTTTGTTTCTCATAAAAACTTTTTAGTGAAAGTAAAACAAATGTACTTCTTTCGTAATAATCTTAAGAATAATTAAAAATTCGATTTTCACTTCGACTAAATACATAAAAAAAGTGAACACCGAATTCAATTTCGTGTGATTCGAAAAAAAATATGTGAATTAAAAAGTTGAGAAAGACAGAACAGATGCCTTTATTTTAGAATTTCGGGTTTTTAACACATACATATGCTATTAAAACAAGTACTAAACGAAGTGATGTATTTCCGTACTCTATGGACTCCAATCAAACCGCATTTGTATATGAGAATCTCTCCATATTTTTTGTGTTTACTTTTAAAGCACTGTGTATAAGTTTTATAAAAATTAAAAGTAATACAATTATTTGAACTTTACAACATAATTTGTTTTAAAATATTATATATGAAGTATTTTAACAAGAACAAAAAACTTGTTAGGGGGTACGCGGTTGATAAAACTTAAAATTAGGGGTACGCGAACCAAAAAGGTTGGTAACCGCTGATTTAAACGAAAAAAAAAGATTTGAATGTATTGCCGGAATATCACTAAAATGATCGGGGCGTTTATGAAACCAATGCGGATTGGTTTGACAACACTTTTTCACGGAAATCAGCTGTGTGTGTTTATGAATCCAATCCAATTCCAATCAATGAGAAAATTTCCGTTCGAAAACAAAAATGTGCGTTCATGAATTCCATTCAGTTGGTTTGACAGTTGGAAAATTTTCGTCTACATTTGGCTTCGGGGATTTGTAAGAAAAGTTGAAAATAATTAACTTTAAAAAAAATTAAAAACAAAAGTTAAATGAAAAGATGTTCTTTTTTGTTTTCGACTTTTTTAAAAAATATTTTTCCTTTTTTTTGTAAGGGGAAGGTACAAAATTAATGAGCAAAATGCAGTTAGTTCTTAATGAGTGTGTGGAAATAAATCCCGATATATCGAAGAGCTTTGTGTTTTAAGGCCTTAAATATAAGCAAAAGTAATTCACATTAAAAAATGTGAAAATAAAATTTCCAATTTTTTTTGTGTCCTAGATTTAACTTCCGTAAAAGTAAAACGAATTCACTTTTTTTCTATAATTTTAGTTATTCGATTTTAACTTTGAGTGAAAACGTAAACAACAGAACACCAAATTGGATTTCATGTGATTCGGAAAATGTGAATTGAAAATATGAAGGGCAGAACATAATCAGAAAGCCCTTAATAAAATTCTTGAAAAAAGCAAATTCTTTGATGTGCAGACATTTATCCTGAGCCAATTAAATATGTGAAGCAACTGGTATTTTTCCATACAAAATGCCAGATCCTAAGTATATATTAGACTTAGGGACAACAAAAGATGGATTTGTATAAAATCCCTTCCTTAATGGATCAATAATCAAAAAATTAATTCAAAACAAATGCTTGACAGTTTGTTAACAAATTTCGTTCAACTGTTGACAAGTGTGGACGTGTTTTAATTTATCTCCGTGCTATTATTTGAATTTTTTGAAATTGTTCGTAATAGGTATTTTTGTAATATTTTCATGACCACATCCAGGAAAATGAAAATATGGACACAAATGATACCGACTGGTGCTGGTCCTAGCACTGGTCTTAGGGTTGCGACCTTGAAGTCCGGCCTTGATTCTGGTAGGGGTGCTCAGCCTAATATTGGTGGTAAAAAGAAAAAGAAACTTAAGCCATCAAAGGTCAGGCACAACCAGAGAAGGCTTTGTTTGAAAATAATTAACAGACTAAGCCAACTCGATGGAACGAAGCTCTCCGAACGTGAGAGGGCGTCGCTATCATGGGCGAAAGGAGTCATTGAAGAACAGGACAAACTTTCGGCAATGCGCGCATCTGACAAACAGAGCGCTGTTTCGGCCTCGTCATCGAAGTCTGGTAAAAGGTTGCGCTCGCCCGAAGAGAAACCTTTACCTAAGAGATCTAAGGTGACCAGCAACGTCTGGACTCAGTCTTTTAGTGAAGTGGTTAAAGGTAACTTCGTTAGGGCTGTGATAAACAGGCAAAATGGGGATTGTAGTATTCCAAGGGACAAGTGGAGTTTAGTTGAAACTAAACTAAATGAAATCTACTACTCCTTGAGAGTATGCCTGATTTTCTCCCTACTACTGTCAACGCAGGTTGGTATCAGGGGCGAGTAAAACTCGTTGCTTTTGGGAACGAAAGATCCGCAGCCGTGTTTAAGGTTGCCATTAGCCAAGTGGGAGAGTTATGGCCTGGAGCCAGACTGGACGTTGTGGAAAAACATGATATCCCCTCGCAACCCAGAGCTCATGCATGGATCCCAATGGCTACAAATGACACTGCGGTGATTCTTAAGATGATAAAAGTCTGCAATCCTGACCTTCCAACTCAGAATTGGCAAATTGCCAGATTGGGTGAGATGGAGGGCGCTCGTCGTCAAGCAGTGGTCTTGGTTAATGAGGAATCGCTTCCGCTTTTAGCCAGGACTGACGGCATTATTAGATTTGGATTTTTTCATATAAGAGTCAATGTCTACAAGGGCGACCAGAAGACTTTTTTGGACGCAGACAAGCCAGTGGCAGAGTCGGCTGAGGAGGAGAATCGGGAAAAGGTTGATATTCAGCTGGCCGATTCTAGGCTGATGGGAGATGCATCTGGCATTTTTGAAACCGAATCTGGTAACGAATGCGACCTCTGTGATGGCATGGAGGATAAAGCTGATGCCACGATGGGTGACATTCAGGACGAGGCCCATGCAGTGAGGAATTCGGAGAGTTCTGTTGCCTCCGATTCAGAACAGATGGGATATATATCTGGCTTATTCGAAACCGAATCTGGGGACGAATGCGACCTCTTTGATAACACGGAGGATGAAGCCAATAACACGGTGGTGGAAAGGATGGTGGAAATAAAACAAGATGTTGCGGTTCCTACAAATAAACCTCCATCACTGTAAGGCAGCCTCAGTTGCACTCTTGCTGCGCCTGACGACAGGAGCAGTTGACTTGGTTTTTATCCAAGAGCCCTGGGTGCGGGGTGGCAGGGTTTGCGGATTGAAGACCCCTGGGTTTAAGTTGGTGGTTGCCAAAGGTGAGGGCTCACCAAGAGCCTGCATCTTGGCAAAAAATGGCTTAAATATATTCTTTTTATCAACTTTTAGTGATATGGATGTTACAGCGGCTAGCTTAGAGCTTCATGGGAAGTCTATTTGGCTCGCCTCTGCGTATTTTCCTAATCCGGGGTCAATACCCCCGGAGAAGGTTGTCGGTCTAATTCGGGAGTCTGAATCTAGGGGACACCAGTTAGTAGTGTGTTGTGATGCTAATGCACATCATTCGATATGGGGTAGTACAGACACAAATGATAGAGGCGAATCACTTTTGGAGTTTTTGTTAAGCACTAACCTGTATATTTGTAACAAGGGTGGTGAACCAACTTTCGTTACAAGTACGCGGCAAGAGGTTCTTGACGTAACACTTGTATCAGATACATTGTCTGATAGAATTGATGACTGGAGAGTTTTGGAAGAGCATTCTTTCTCAGATCATCGCTACATTGAGTTTTTACTCAGGGAGCGTGCCCCGGTTGAGACAGTCTCTAGAAATCTGAGGAGAACAAACTGGGTGAAATATAGGGAGACTTTTTCTTTGCTTTTGGATGAAGTAACCTTATCTGAACCGCATAGTTTGGCGGAAATTGACTGTCTGGTTGACCATATAACAAATGTTTGTAATAGGTGCCTGGATGCGTCTTGCCCTTCTGCAAAGCCTAGAGGGAAAAAAAAGCCACCTTGGTGGTCAAATGAGTTGCAGACGAGCAGAGATTCCTGCAGAAAGCTCTTTAATAAGGCTAAATTTTCAAGAGCGGACGAGGACTGGTCTGCATACAGGCTGCAACTTAAGAGTTATAAAAAGATGATCAGAAATGCAAAATGTGATTCTTGGAAAAACTTCTGTGGAAACACAGAAGACGTTTCTGAGGCATCCAGGCTGCGCAAGGTTCTGGCTTCTTCTCCTTGCACCCTGGGATACCTGAAAGATCCTAATAGGGTGTGGTCTTCCTCCAGTGGAGAGTCGCTGGATCTCCTTTTAAACACGCATTTTCCGGGCAATTCCATGACGCCGTTTCAAGCTTTGGAACGTTCTGACACCCAAGCATCTGAAATTGCTTCGGAAATAATAAATATGCCAACATTAATCTGGGCGATAAAAAGCTTCAGGCCCTATAAATCCCCGGGACCTGATGGTATAATCCCGGCTGAGTTGCAGCAAGTGTCGGACTATATAGCCCCGTTGCTGTATAATCTATACACAGCATGCATCAACTGGTCGTATATTCCTTTAAAATGGAGGGATACCAGAGTCGTATTTATCCCGAAGGCTGGGAAAAGTTCCCACACAGCTCCGAAGGATTTCAGACCAGATAGTCTGTCTTCTTTTTTGTTAAAGACAATGGAACGAATGATAGACTCATATTTGCGTAGAGTGATTGACCCGAGGTTGCTTTCGACAAAGCAACATGCATACAGCAAGGGACGATCAACGGAAACAGCTCTTCATGAGCTCGTTGGTACCATCGAGAGATCGCTTTCGGTAAAGGAGTACACTATGGTGGCCTTTCTTGATATTGAGGGGGCTTTTAATAATGCCATCCCAGAATCGATAATATTGGCATTGTCTGGTCTGGGAGTAAAGCGTGAAATCGTTTTAATGGTGGAAAGCCTACTTGCCAGTAGACGTATAACGTCTGAATTGGGAGCGTCCGTCATATCTCGATTTGTCAATAGGGGCACACCACAAGGAGGTGTTCTTTCGCCGCTTCTTTGGAACCTGGCACTGAATTCAATGCTACTACCTCTAGAAGCACGTGGTTGTCATGTTGTCGCATATGCTGACGATGTCGCGATAGCGGTAAAGGGGAAGCATCTGCCAACATTGCGGGACATTCTTCAGGGTTCTCTGAAAGATCTGTCTAAATGGGCAAGAGACTGTGGTCTAGGAGTTAATCCTAGTAAAACAGAGCTTGTTTTATTTACAAGGAAAATTAAGATTCCTGCTTTCGATCCTATTTCTCTGGACGGTACTGAAATCACCTTCTCAGATGGAGCCAAGTATCTTGGAGTATTTCTAGATAGGAAGCTGAATTTCAGGCGTAATATTGAGGAACGGGTGAGAAAAGCAACGATTGCTTTGTATTCCTGTAAAAGGGCCATTGGAAAACGATGGGGTTTTAGCCCTCAAGTCGTTCATTGGATCTATACAGCAGTGGTGCGTCCAATTTTGCTGTATGGAATCATTGTCTGGTGGCCTGCTTTAGAAACAAAAGCGAACTGTGTCTTTATCACGAAGGTACAGAGAATGGCGTCAATGTGCATCACTGGTGCTCTTCGTACTACACCTACGGCTGCATTAGAAATCCTCCTTCACCTGATCAAGGATGCTACACCTCTATAAGGATGATTAAAAGTTGGAATAAGTTTTAAAATTATTCTTTATCCCACTTTTTATTCCATTTTTTTATTCCATTTTTTTATTCTTTATTCCATTTTTTTATTCCGTTTTTGTTAACACTTGCATTCCCGAAATTATCCCAGGGAATAATTATACCAGGGGATAATTATCCCAGGGAATAATTATTCCAAGGAATAATTATTCCAGGGAATAATTATTCCAGAGGATAATTATTCCATTTTTTGATGCTATTTTTTTATGTTAAAAAAAATTTAACAATTTTATGCATTTTTTTTGCTTAATTTTTCTTTAAAATTCACAGAAAAAACTTAAGAAAATTTTAACTATTAGGAACAAATGCCTACAAAAAATTAAGGAATTAGTTCTATGCATGTCTTTGATGCATTTTTTTATGCTTAATTTTTCTTAAAAATTCACAAAAAAAACTTAAGAAAAATTTAACTATTAGGAACAAATGCCTAAAAAAATTAAGGAATTAATTGTATGCATTTTTTTGATACTTTTTTTATATAGTTATATAGTTTAATGTGAAAAATGAGTCGATAAAACGATATAAAAACTTATAAAATTTGATCAAATCTCACCAAATTTGATGTAATTTTAATATAATTTTATATAGTTATATGCGAAAATTGGACCCTTTTTGTATAAAATTGATGCAATTATATTAAATTAAATATATTTATATATAAGCAAAACAAATTTTCCCCCAAAAAACGAAAAAAAAAAATTGACAAAAAAAAAATGTTTCCAGGACTTAAAAATTTTCAAAAATATTTTTAGGACTTTGAAAATTTAAAAAAAAAATCTGGTCATAGAAAATTTTTTAATTTTTTAAGTTTTGTTTGGAAATTTTAAGAAAAAAATTAAAAAAACAAAAACAAATACAGTGAAACCAGGGTTTGTACATTAATTTTTTAAAATTTTAAATCCAATTCGTTTAGTTTTTTTGTAATTTGTTATTTTTTTCGTAATTTCTTAATATTTTTTTGTTGAAATTTAAAAAAAAAATTTAATTCCTTAAGGCATTTGTTCCTAATAGTTAAATTTTTCTTAAGTTTTTTTGTGAATTTTTAAGAAAAATTAAGCATACAAAAAATGCATCAAAAAAATGCATCAAAAAATGCATAAAATTATTTCCTTAATTTTTTGTAGGCATTTGCTCCTAATAGTTAAATTTTTCTTAAGTTTTTTCTGTGAATTTTTAAGAAAAATTAAGCATAAAAAATGTATCAAAAAAATGCATAAAATTGTTAAATTTTTTTTAACATAAGAAAATAGCATAAACAAGTGAGAGTGTTAAATTCGGCTGTGCCAAATCTTTTATACCCTCCAAAATGTAAACAAAAAAAAATAAAAAATTACCAGGGACGTTTTTTTTTTTTTGGGGGGGGGGGGAGTTGATAGGATCAGTGGGGCACGTTGAGAGCACCTTCCCATCGCGATAAATATACCAAACGTTACATTTATTTAACAAAAATACAAAAAAACATGTAAAAACGTGTATTTTTTTAGAGGTTGGTTTAGTTCTTCAAGGGGGGACTTTTCCCCCCCTGGTCCGATTTGGCCAATTTCCGAACTTAACCTGCCTAGGAACATAAGACATATTTGTGCCAAACTTGAGGTTCCTAGCTCTTTTATTTTGGACTGCATCGTGTTAACTACAGACGGATGGACGGACGGACGGACAGACGGACGGACGGACATCGCTAGAATATCTTAGAATCGATCACTGATCAATAATATATATCAATGATGGGTACCAATACCTTTTCGATACCAATACCCGTTAATACCAATTCAAATTGAAAACCAATACCAATTAAAAACCAATACCTTTATTTGTGCGATACCAATACCGATAAAAAACCAATACCAATTCCCCACTACCAATACCAATTAAAAACCAATACTTTTATTCTTCAAAACCAATACCAATAAAAAACCAATACCAATTCATTTTTTTCTACTTTCGTATCGGTTTTGTTTCGGTTTTTTGTATTCTTATTTTCGTTTGTTTTAATTGTGACGTCAAACTCCATCACATTATTGGGTTTTACCTGTCTAACGAATTGCAAAAGATGTTACATCGATCAGTAATCGTTTGCATGCAATGTCACATAACAAAAAGGAGTTAGCTACTTGAATTTTAAAAGCCATAAAAATATAAAAGAAATATTTTTTGTCACGGTTTTTATGACCCCTAATAAAAGTAGATCTTAAAAAATTTAGACCTTTTCTGTGATGAAATTTTTTCTTTTGCAAACATTGTTAATATTTGATATATATACATTGAATGTCACTGCACTCTTATTTGCGTTGTAAAAAAAAATACTAATGTCCTTTTTTGGAAATTCCAAAATTTTAATCAAGCAGACGTTACAAAATTTTATGTCACAACACCAGAATCCAGAAAAAAAATTTTATTGTTTTATTAGAGGCACAGTCATATTATATAAGAATTTAAGAACGCATAATGTGCATTTCACACTTGCTATTTTTGAGAGTTTAAGAGCTACGTTTTTAAAAAAAATCTTTTTTCTGTATCCATTACGTTTTTATTCTGTTACTGGTGTTTTGTTAAACAACTTGTTTAAGGTCGTAAGTGTGAACCCCATATAAGAAAAAAATTGACCCGTGTAAACGCAATAGGCAAAAGATCTAAAATCGAAAAAGGTGCCCCCTGCATTAGACCACCCAAATTTGCAAAAGTATTTTTTTGTTCGCTCCACCGGCAGTTTCTGATAGATTGGCCATAAAAAATAATATCTGTGCAAAAACTGTATCTCTCGGTTGCATACGGGCCAGTCGATTTGAACTTTTGACCCTAAAAGTGACCTAAAAATACTACAAAGCTTTTAAGTGCCATAATTCTTAAAATATGCGTTTTTCCAAAAAATATTAGATAAGTTTTATTTTGCAGAATAAAAAAGCAAACATTTCCTTCATACAAATTTTTAGCCTAAGTGTAAGACATCGTGGTGTTTTTGGCGGTTAAAGTAAAAATTTATATGAAGACTTCATTTAAAACGACCCTCGTTAAAATTTGGACGGAGATTGAAATAGTCGGTCACCATTATTTTGTAGAGTAAGATATGTAGTTTTCATAAACCAATTACATTTGGAATTTATATGGGTAATTACATTACAGAAGAGCCCAAAGCTGACTTTGAAGTTTCGATTTTTCAAATGCTGTATACAAATTTGTGAAAGTACTTTATTTTAAACGACCATCGTTAAAATTTTAATGGCTACAATCGGTTTCCAAGATTTTGAAGAGTTAAAAATGGAGATTTCAAACGAGTGTTAAAAAGCACAGGCAATTTCAGCATTAATTTAAAACATGTTAGCAAAATACAATATGAAAAATACTTGTCATCTAATTACATTTGAATTTGAAGAATAAACAAGTAGAAAAGTTTAATTCGACTTGGTCGAATCTATGAATACCCTCCACAATGCCCTTTTTAAGAGATAGTAAATTTTCTAACGTGAAAAAATAACATTTTTGGTTAGAAATATTTTATTTTGTGTAAAAAAAACTTTTTTTATTAATTTTTGAAAAAAAAAAAAAATAATAATTTACCAATTTTTTTTGAGTGTAAAATTTTTTTTGAGTGTATTTTTTTTGTTTAAGTGTAAAAATATTTTTGTGTGACAAAAATACCTTGTAAAATATTTTTTTGACTTACAAAGACTTCAGCACCCTCAGAATTGCCGTTCAAAAGTTACCGTGTGTTTTATCTCGTAAATTCCAGAAAAACCCTTGCCGAAATTCACTCATTTGCTTACAACTATTGAACCACTGCACAGTGGACAATTTTGGTCATTTCCGGATCAAAAATCTGTAACTTTTGATTGGATCAATATTTTTGTATGCCGTCTTTTTTGTTGAATAGGTGAGACTTTAGGCTTTAATTTGTGCTTTTAATCATAAAAATCGACTGACGAGAACTAAAGTTGTGAAGGGTTAAAAATACATTTTCGATATTTTTGTTGAATTTTAGTATAAAAGTAAAATGTTAGGACAAGTTAAATAGGTATTTTTTATATTTTCTAATTATTTTCAATTGAATTTTGCAACAGATATTTATAATAAGTAATTTTGTAGATAAGTTTTTCAGAAAAGGTCAACATTTAGCCCCATAGACTTTTAAGGGCCAAATGTTGCAATTTTTAAAAAAAATTACCGGATTCATATAGATTTTCATTGGTGTCAAATATAAAATTTAACTGATATTTTATTGTAATACGACAAAAATAAGGAAGTTATAATAAAAAAATCGTATGAAGGTTGCCAAGATAAAAAAAATTGTGTTAAATTCGGCTGTTGCCAAATCTTTCCAGAACCCTCCAAAAAGTGAAAAAAATAAATAAATTGTCTTTTTTTTTGGGAAATGGAGTAAGGGGGGGCGGGCGGGTTTGTCGGCGGGGACTACCTCTACCTTTTTGCAATAAATGTCTACAAACTCATTAATTATAATACGCAAAAATAACACAATTTTATCATTTATTGTTATAGCCACGCCTCCAAACGGGGGCGGACAAAAAAAAAATACGTTTCTCAGTCTCTTTGACAAGCGCAGGTTTTTTAATTCTTATAGTAATCAACATATTGTTCAATTATTGAACAAATATGCTAAAAAATATGCAAAAAATGTTTTTTGGGGTTGTTTTTATTTTTTTTTTAAGGGGAAATTGTTTAACCCGAGGTCCGATTTAGCCCATTTACAAACTTAGCCAGTTATAAGTAATTTTTTTTGTCAAACTTCCGGGATCTAGCTCTATTGGTTTGGACTACATCGTGCTTTCCACGGACAGACGGACAGACATCGCTAGAATATCTTAAAATTGATCATGGATCCTTTAACCACCTGAATTCAAGTTTACCATAAAATACCAAAAAAGTTGAGAAAACAGAAAAAATCATATTTTTCCTTGTAATCCGTTTTTTTAAATTCAATGCCGATGCGGCACGCCTTACCCATGTCCGATCTACCTAAATTTTTATGAGACATATTTTTACCCACAAGTGAATGTATCTATGGTAAGTTAGGGTCAATATCAACCAATTTAATTATTATGGAGCACCATATAATACCAGAGCCTTAAAAAAAATACAATTTTCAAAATTTGAAAAAAAATAGAACGAATTGTGCTCACATCTCGGATTATGGCTTAAGAATTGTGTAATTTAGTGTAGAATTTTTAGACTTTGAAAAAAAAAATCGAAGGTTTTGGACTTTTTCAAAAATTCGATTTTAATTTTTAAACGTTAAAAAATAAGTGATAATTACTTCGAATAATTTTTTCATATTTTTTTTTCTAAAACTACATTTAAATACCAACAAAACGTCGTCCAACTTATTTTAAGATATCCATGTTTTTTACTGATCAAAATTAATTGAAAATTTCCCTTTTTTAATTTTTTTTTGAAAAAAAAAACTCCATTTAAAAAAAATTATTACTCAACCCCAACTTGGTTTAAAAGGCTGAAAATTTGAGTGCAAGTTGCATTTAATACGTACTAAAACATATCCAACAAAAAAAATTAATCGAAGGAGGGTCGGGTCTAAAAGTGAGTGATTTGGCCTGGAATTCCCCAAATATTTTCCCAAAAGAACACATCTAACTCTTCAAAATCATAGAAACCGATTGTCTCTATTCAAATTTTAACAAGGGTCGTTTAAAACAAAGCAATTTCACAAATTTGTATACAGCATTTGGAAAATCGAAACTTCATCAGCCGGTGCTAATTTTACTAAATAGGTACCTTTTTCCAAAAAAAAAAAAATGAGTCTTTGTCCAAAATGGGTTAAGCATGTATTATTTAGTTTAAAATTTGACTTAATTCTGAATGCAAATACTGCTAAAAAATATTTTTCTTTTTAAAGGGGTTTTTCAAAAAAAAAAACATCCCTCACGCAAAAATTCGACTCACTCTCTAGACACTTACTCAGAATTTTTCAACTTACAATCACGTGATTTAAATGAAAATCCCTTTTTTGAGTCAAGCAAATCACGATGGTCGCTAGGACCATCTCCAATTCAAATACATAAATAAGAGACAAGTGTCTTTTCATTTGTTTAATCTATAACATCTGCAAATTTTATTTAAAATGAAGTGTCCACCTTTGAAAAAGTTTCCTTGTAGGTCTGAATCCCAAAAGTTTTAAGGCACTTATTTATTACCTTATAGTCACTTGACTTAAATGAAAATCACTCTATAACCAAATGATTTAAATGAAAATCACTCACGCGTGAATAACGGGACCAGCGACCATCTCCAAATTAAATACTTAAACAAAAGGCAAGTGTCTCTTCATTTGATTCATCTATAACATCTGTAAATTTTGTTAAACATGAAGTGTCCACCCTGAAATAGTTTCCTTGTAGGTCCGATTTCAAAAAGTTTTAAGTCACTTATTTATTACCCTAATATAGTACTTAATTTAAATGAAAATCACTCTATAATCACGTGATTTAAATAAAAATCGCTCACGCCTGAATCACGGGGTTTTTTGAGTCACGCAAATTACGGGACCACAGACCATCTCTAATTCAAATACATAAACAAAAGACAAGTTTCTCTTCATTTGTTTCATCTATACATCTGTAAATTTTATTAAAAATTAAGTGTCCACCCTGAAATAGTTTCCTTGTAGGTCCGATTTCAAAAACTTTCAAGGCACTTATTTATTACCTTAATATAGGCTTATATTCTGAATTTCAAAAAATCAGTTAACATTTACGACCTGTAGAGACTTTTGGCCAAAAAACCTACCATATCGCCCCAGTGTGCACTGTGGGACGGACAGAAGGACGACTTACGTTAAATTAATTAATATTAACGACAAAACCTTTTGCATACAAATATCAAAACCGATAAAAGATAAATACCAATACTTATTAAAAACCGATACCGATTCGAGGCTAAAACCAATACCAATACCCAATACCTAAATAGTTCAAAACCAATACCGAAACCTATACCAATTCAACAAAAAATGAAAACCAATACCTATACCAATACTAATATAATTTTAAAAACCAATACCAATACCAATACTTTTATCGAATTGGTACCCATCCTTGATATATATACTTTATGGGGTCCCCGACCGATATTTCGATGCGTTACACACGGAATGACAAAGTGAGTATACCCCCATACTGTAGTTGGAGGGTATAAAAAATGGAATAATTATCCTCTGGAATAATTATTCCCTGGGATAATTATCCCCTGGAATAATTATTCCCTGGGATAATTTCGGGAATGCAAGTGTTAACAAAAACGGAATAAAAAAATGGAATAAAGAATAAAAAAAATGGAATAAAAAAATGGAATAAAAAGTGGGATAAAGAATAATTTTAAAACTTATTGCAACTTTTAATCATCCTTATAGAGGTGTAGCATCCTTGCACCTGATACCCTTGGACATATTGGGTAGGCAGTATGCAGCTGCGTCGGCAATTCGACTTAATAGCACGCTGCAATGGAGGAGCAGCGATTGTGGCCATAGCGCGATCTTGAAAAAGATAACAATACCACAAAATGTGGATTGTGCTCCCTCTTTGAGCCTATTTGAGCGCCACTTTACCACTATGATACCATCCAGGGAGTCTTGGATGGGGGATACTCCGGGAAGAGGAGCTACCATAAATTTTTACACAGATGGATCGAGGCTGCACGAACAAGTGGGCTTTGGGGTCTATTCGGAAGAGCTTGGATTGAGCCTGGCTCGTAGATTGCCAGATCATTGCAGTGTTTACCAGGCAGAGATGCTGGCAATAAAGGAAGTGGCTGACTGGTTGAGCTGCAATGTCTTGTCTACAACCGCAGTCAACATCTATACTGACAGTCAAGCCGCGGTCAAGTCCCTGGATTCAATGTTTCTGAAAACAAGATCTGCCCTTAACTGCCGCACGTCTTTAAATGAGATGGCCAAGCAGTTTAACATACGACTCATATGGGTCCCAGGGCACAGAGACATTCCAGGGAATTGCAAAGCTGATGAGCTTGCAAGACTAGGAACTACCTTACAGGTTCCAACAGAATTGGAATGTGTTGGTATGCCTCTAGAAACTTGCAAGCAAAACCTACGGCTTTGTTCAGCGACGGAGACTAATCAAAGATGGGCAAATGGATGGACGTGTGAAACAACACGACTGATTTGGCCTTCTCTTAATCAGGGGCGCACAAGTGAGCTGATATCGCTTCCAAGAGGAGAGATTTCGACGGTGGTTTCTATAATTACCGGACACTGTCTTATAGGGAAGCACGCAGAGCGGTTAAATGTGCCGTCGAATGACTTTTGCCGAAGTTGCATGGATGAAGAGGAGTTGGAAACTATCGAACACTTTATTTGCCATTGCCCGGCACTTTCTGGTCAGCGACTTGCTTCACTGGGATCTAGGGAGCTGTACGATCTTTCTGATTTGTCGGATGTCAAAATTCAACATCTAAGGAGTTTCATAAGAAGCTCAAACTGGTTTAACGACAGGGACTAGTAGGGAAACCTATTACGATCCCGTGGTATCACAATGGACCTCAGAGTCTACGTGTGTTGACGTAAAACGTCAGCAGCCACTTACAACCTAACCTAACCTTGTTAACAAATTATTTTTTTTTACAAACTGCATTATTATAACAACTCTGACTTTGACTTTCTAACAGAGTTGCTATAAAATACGACTCTGTATTTGCAAAAACAGAGTCGTATTTTGTAAATACTTGTGTCTCCGCTAAGTTCGAACGCAATAGATATTTTTTTTCGAACAAAGCAATTCGTCACGGTTTTATGAACGCTTCTAAAATTGGAAACTGATTTGAATTTCGTTTCCAATCCAATTTCGTTGTGGATTCATGAACGGCCTGGATAATTCGGCGATACAGCTACATATATTGATTCCCTGAAACTGAATATAGACATTATTTTTTTCAATCATATTTTGGTCATGTTAACAGGACAAAAACATTTGAATTCACCTGAAAAATATATCCGCAACATTCGCTAATTTTTTTATTTTATCTTTGAACGCAAATTTGTGGTTGTTGGCAAAATTTATATTCTTTCAAAAATTTCTTGTTGTGCTTTATAAATTATTTTATTTTAAATTGACAAATAAAAATTTTCAATATATTTTTTTTTTGTTAATCGCTAAAATATCGTTCGTTTGAGAAAACGGCGATATAATAAAAATACTACTTTGATTTAATTGAAATGATAAATTTTCGTATTGCCGCAATATCATTTTTTTTTTGCTTAATTTTTTTTTTCAGGGAATTGCAGGTCGAATTTGAATCATTGGTTAAGGTTTTTTTTAGTGTTCAACTCTTTTTTATTATGTTTTTTCTATAGAAACATTTTAAAATTTAAAAATTTATTCCTATAATAAAAAAAACTTAAATGTGTCACGTTTTGAAAAATGTCCATTGGCGTAGGAAGCCAACATTTCTGGGTGGGGGGGCTAAAGCCCCCCCTAGATTTTTTTTTAATTTTTTGGTATTTTTTTTTTATAGAAAAACCCAGACCTATTCCTGAAGCGTTCCCTTTAACATGCGTCTAGGTGTCCTAGAAACGAACGTCTAGGTGTCCTAGAATTAACCCGAAAGCGGTTAAAAATTCATATTTTTTTTTTTTAATTTTGATTCTGTAGATTTTTCGGAAATTTAGAACTTCTAGATATGTTTTGAGAATGAAAGATTTTTAATGTTTTTCCTATAGTAAAATCATTAGATTACTATGATTTTTTTTAAGAAAAAGTTCTGATGATTGCAGAAGTTGATGATTATTAGTCAAAATTCTTAGATTCTTTCTTTCAATAACTTTTGTCTATAAAAAACCCCTTAGAATTTAGAAACTTTTTTAAATCAAAGAACCCGAGTAAAAATTTTCTGGTCTAATCATATATAATTTGATACAATCTTATATGAGTTAATATGCTTCCGTATAAATTTATATAAAATTTTATCTATCACTTTGATACGGTTGATCCACTTTATATGGTTAGATATTGCTACATATATGATTAGATTCGTATTTTGGTTTTGCTCATCAAATTATATAAAAATAGATATTATAAGATCAATTTGATCTAATTAGATTTGACCAAATTCAGGATCAAATTGTATCAATTTTTATATTTTTCGATCTAAAGTAATACAATTAGATATTATTTGATACAACCATTTTACGGATCAAATTAGATCTATTTAGTAAAATTCCCGAGTAAAAATTTTCTGGTCTAATCATATATAATTTGATACAATCTTATATGAGTTAATATGCTTCCGTATAAATTTATATAAAATTGTATCTATCACTTTGATACGGTTGATCCACTTTATATGGTTAGATATTGCTCCATATATGATTAGATTCGTATTTTGGTTTTGCTCATCAAATTATATAAAAATTGATATTATAAGATCAATTTGATCTTATTAGATTTGACCAAATTCAGGATCAAATTGTATCAATTTTTATATTTTTTGATCTAAAGTAATACAATTAGATATTATTTGATACAACCATTTTACGGATCAAATTAGATCTATTCAGTAAAATTAGCATAATATTTTTACTAGGGTTAGCATAATATTTTTACTAGGGATTAGCAAAATATTTTTACTAAGGTAGGGAAGTTAAAATGTTTTCCTGAAGGTAAAACCCTAAGATTCGGTAAAGTTTTTATTGCTGACAAAAACATCAGATTCATATAAAAACTTGTTTCAATAATTTAGACTATTTTTCAATGCCCGAGTAAAAAAGTTTTGATATAATCATATAGTTTTTTATATAATTGTATATAAATAGATCCATCATTTGATCCCAAAAAATGGAGGATATAAAAATATATGAATATATCTTATTATATCAAATTTGATATAATTATATATAATTAGATCCTAAAAATGGAACGGTAAATTTCATCTGATTTGATATTAAAGATCATATTAGATCTGATATGATATAATTATATATTATTAGATCTTATTAGATCTAATTTTTTATAATATCAAATTAGACAGTATTTACCGTTCCATTTTTGGGATCTAATTATATCATATTATCTAAATTTTGATCTAATAAGATATAATCATATATTTTTGGATCCTCCATTTTTGGGATCATTTTTAGTCGGGTGGGAAAAACTATTAGATCTTATATAATAATCATTAAGAGTCCTTAAGACTCATTGAATAATTATATCGAGTCCTAAAGACTCATTACATATTATTATTATTTATTGTTGTAAAAATTAATGAAATCATTAAATTATTAAAAAAAAAAAAAAATGTGAATGATTAAAATTCTGGGGGGGCTAAAATTATTCTTTTAATATAATATTTCTTCAAGAAATTTTCGGCTTCTAAAGCATTTTTCTGATAGCAAAAGACCCAGATTCTGACATATTTTTTAATAGAAAATAAGTCGGAAAATAATTGAGATATGTTTATTCACAACCACTTTTCTGATTTGGAAATTTTTCAGAGTCATTTTCTTAAAGAGAAAGTTTATAATTTTGAGGTTCTGAGGCATTTTGATACAGAAAAGGCTTTAAAATTTATACAAAAATATTTTGATCAGGTTAGCTCGAGGTCATTATTTTCATTACTTTTTAAAACTGTGATATTCTCATAGAATAATTTTCAAAAAATTATTCTATGAGAATATCGTAGTCTAAATAAGTAAAGGAAATTATGACCTCGAGCTAGAGTAAACCTACTAAAAATATAATATTTTAAAGGTCAAATGTAACGTCAAAGGTCAAATTTTTAAATAAAATTAATCAGAATTAATACAAAAAATTTTAAATTCTGATACACCTTCATATAGAAAATTCTCAGATACTTATGGAATTCTGACACCAAAAAATTTCTATATTAAGAAACAATTTCCGTAAAGAAAAATTCTCAGATTAAGTGATTTTCACATTAAAAACTTAAAACATTTGAAATATTTTTTTTCTATTTTTCTACAAAAAAGAGAGTCTAATACCCTATTCACACTTACAGTTTTAAACCGTTTTTAGCAATTATTTTTAGCATTTTCTGTCAATATACTGTAATAGAATAAAGAAAGTGCTAAAAATATTGCTGCTAAAAACGATTTAAAACTGTACGTGTGAATAGGGTATGAGTCTCCGAAATTTTTTCTACAAAAAAAGTCTTGGATTCTGAGACATTTTTCAAATTAAAAACTAATTTGGAATCTAAGATCTTTTTTATATTCTGTGATATTTTTTCTAAAATTCTCAGAATCTAAGGCATTTTTTAGAGAAAAATGCTTAGATTCTGAGTTATTTTTCCTATCGAAAAAGTCATCGATTTTAGAATATTTTTTAATATTAAAACTCAAAAATTCAGAAATATTTCTTCTTTCGAAAAAATCTGAAATATTTTAATAGTATTCTAGGACTTTTTTTCTATAGAAATGGTCTCACCTTTTCCTTATTAAAAAGTCGTAGATTCTGTCTGAGACATCTTTCTAATACAAATAATCTCAGATTCTGATACATTTTTCATAAGGAAAAATACTTAGATTCCGAGAAATTTTTCCTATAAAAGTCACAGATGCTGTATAATTTTTCCTTTAGAAAAAGTCAAAGTTCTATTGCATTTTTTGTATAAAAAATTCTTAAATTTTTCCTGAATAAAATTTTATTATTTTTCCTACAGAAAAATTTTATTTTTTTTTCTGTACAGGCGTTTCTTTAAAGTCTGGACATTCCTTTCGGCCAGTCCGTTTGTTGCCGGATGACCCGGAGCAATAAATTTTTGAAAAATACCAGAGTTGCGGCAAAATTGAATAAACTCGTCACTTTTGAAGATGGTTGCGTTGTCAGATACCATAACATCTGGAAATCCATTCCTAGCGAAGATGTTAGATAACATTTCGATGGTTGATGCTGACGTTGCCCATTTAGATTTAGAGTCGATGACTACCAGAAATTGATGTCCCTGATAGGGCCCTCGTAGTCAATGTGTATGCGTTGCCAATTTTGTTGTGGTTCATCCCACGGATGTAAAATAGCTTTTAGAGGATTATTTTGAACAGAGGCACAATCAGCACACGAACGAACGTACCTCTCGATATCCTTGTCTATTGAAGACCAGAATACTTACCTCCTTGCCAGTTGCTTCATTTTGGTTATGCCAATGTGTGTGTAATGTACCGCTTTTTGCAGTGAACTAGGAACCATGACCCTCTTTTCCCTGAATAAAATATCGGTATCAATGCTATATTCCGTATCGATTACGTTTGAACTACGCAATTCCGTCATGATTTTTGAAAGTTGTGCATCTCTTTTTGTAGCATTACGAATTGAATTGTAATTTAATTCTAACGAATTTATTTGTTACAAAGTGGAATCGCAAATAGAGTGTACTTCTTCATCCATAAAATTGATACAAGACATACCTGTGGGTAAAGGGGATCTTGTCAAGCAATCGGCATTAACATTTTCCTCGCTTTTTTTTTGTAGTAACATCGTAGTTGTAGCCGGTCAGGATAGCAGCATACCTTTGAAGCCTAGATGACGTCATTTGCGGTAATTTTGAATTTTGGTGGAAAATCCGGGATAAAGGCTGGTTGTCCGTAATGAGTTTGAAAAGTCTACCATAGACATATTCGTGGAAATGTTGCACAGAATACACTATCGCCAAAGCCTCACGGTCAAGTTGAGAGTAATTCTGTTCGGCAGCAGTTAACGACCTTGATGAAAACGCAATTGGCCTTTCCTCATCTCCCACGATCTGAGACTAAACGCCTGCTATCCCTGTGGGACTAGCGTCACACGCAAGTTGAACCTTTAAATTCGGATTGAACGGCATTAGCACTCGCTCACTGGCAATCTCTTTTTTCAGTTCATTGAATGATTTTTGACAACTGAAGTTCCATTTTAAAAATGGCATTTTTACGTAATAACATACGTAACGGTTTAGTTTACGTAGAAGCATTGGGTATAAACCTGGAGTAGTATGTGACCATGACAAGGAATCGACGGACATCCTCCACACTTTTTGGTTGTGGCATCTCAACAATGGCCTTTACTTTAGAAACGGATTTTCGAACTTTGTTATACTCCACGGTATGACCCAAAAATTCAATTTGTTTTTGATAGAACGTACATTTGGTAAGATTCAAGTGAAGGTCGTACTTTTTGAGTTGAGACAAACAAGATTTTAGATTAGCTTTGCACTCGGCTAAAGACTCACCATGGACCCCAATGTCATCGAAAAGGATTCTGTCTTTGGAATTTCACGCAATATTTGATCTACGATTCTATTGAATTCAGCAAGAGCCGTTTTAATACCGAAAGACAGCCGGTTCATACGAAATGTACCTTTATACGTGGAAATTGTTTGAATTTCAGATAAAAGTTCATCAACGGGAACGTGCAAATAAGACTTGAAAAGATCGAGGCGACAGTAAAATCTCGAATCCTTGAGGCGGTTGAAAATTTGATCTATTTTGCGTATTGGGTAATGTGCGTCTACCAACCTTTGGTTTACGCCCACCTTATAGTCGACGCAAAGTCGCACTCCACCGTCAGCTTTAGGGATGACCACTAAGTGTGAACCCCAGTCACTGTTGGCTACTTTAGTGATGATTCCCCCTTTTTCCAAATCTTCGAGCTCTTTGTTGACACGTTCTGCCAACGCGCATGGAATTTGGCGCTCTTTGGTGTAGCTAGGTTTGACATTTTCACGCAATTGCAATGAAACCTTGTAGTTAGGGATACACCCAATTTTATGTTCAAAGACAGATGCAAATTCGATCATTAAATCTTGAATTTGGTTCGTATCTGTAATAGAATTGGTAACAGACATATCTGAATTAATTTGATCCAATTCATTTAGGTTAATATTTAGGCGGCGTATCCAGGTTCGGCCTATTAAGGCTGTACAACAGTCTGGTACAACATAAATGTCATCAAAAATCGAAATATTGTTGAATTTAATATGCACCCGTACTTTGCCATCAGCTGTAAATGTATTTTGTGTATAGGAGCGGAAAACTATATTTGTAGGGGTTATTTCGTTGGACAACTTTAATGATTTGAATACGCCTCTGGGCAAAAATGAATAGCCGGAGCCAGAGTCCACTTCAAATTTAACAATTTTTCCCTCTATCGAAATGTTGGCGTAATAGCGTTCAGAATTTCTATTTGTGTAATCATTGCGGTAAACATCAACAATTTTGTAAATTCCGTAATTAGAATTATCGACACGCACTTGATTTGTTGAATTTCCCCGTGGGTTTATTTTTAGGTCCGGCATTAGGACTATCCGCCAAAAGAGAAGCAATGCAGACTTTAGCTACATGCCCGTGCTTTGCACACAAATTGCATTTTAGTTTTGGACTGGAGCGACACTCCTTCGCAAAATGATAATTTTTACCACATCGTAAACATAACCCCGCAATACCCAATTGCTCATAATTTATTTTTCGTTTGTGTTGGGGTTGTTGAGGTCTAGTACGATTATTATTTTTTTTTTATTGAAAATTGTATTTCTAGTTGCACTGGATGAATTTGTCGCAGCATGTGACAATTCCTTCGAATCATATTTTGCTGCTTCGAGGGCCAACGCCTTTAAAACGATTTCTTCGAATTTAGAAGATTCAGATTGAAGCAGTTGCTCACGCATTCCGTTGTCATTAATACCACGGATAAATTGTGCCCTCAAAAACACATCAGCAATTGAACTTTTGCAATTGCACTCTAACACAAATTTGCAATCGATAATATCAGTGCGAAGTGTCGCTTCAAAATCTGCCACTGACTGTCCTTCACCCTGATATTTTGATAGAAATCTGTGTTGTGCCACAAGCACATTTCTTTTTGGGGCCAAATAATTTTCCAACAGCTTCAACAACTCATCGTACTGTAGCTCTGTTGCTACTTTTGGTGCCGCTAATGCGGTCACCCTATCAAAATGCTTAGCACCAATCGAATTTAAAAGGAGCTTCGTACAGTACTCCTTATTACCATCAACGCCTTTCATGTTTACGAAATTTTTGAACCGCTGAATGTAATTACGGTACGTCTCCTTTGCCGGATCAAAAGCTTCGAAATTAGGAACCAACGCCGTGTTGATGTTGGTATTACCTTGCACTGCACTTGAAGTACCAGCAGGTAACCTCGACATTTGTATTATTAAATCCTGTTGAACTTTCATAAACTGTGAGAATTGTTCGGCATCCATTTTGTCTTGTAAGCTTGCACTTGCTTCAACAAGAAAAAAAAAGTTTTATTAATTGCACAAAAAAATTAATAATTGAAACGAATTTTACACTCGTCGCCAACTGTTGTATTTCCCGGAATAATTATACACGCTTTTTCAATTACACCGCTCAACAAATCGAAGGTTTTTGACTCCGGTTTGAAGTTTGTTACAAAATTTTTAAAGATTTTGACTCGCTGATTCCAAATCTATGCTCCAAATTTTTCCATCACGTCTAGAATTTTAATTATTCGCGGTTAAAAATGCGAAAAAACGCGATTTTAGCATTTTTTGAAAGCCTGCACAGCAGCTACTGGGTGGAATAAAAATCTGGTATAAAGCGTTAGAGTAGAATTGAACTATGATCTCAAATATATGATCAAAAAAATTTTAAGTTGTTGCACTATTATTGGTCAAACATGTATTTTAAAAAAACACTGTGAAAAAAATTAGAAAAAGCACCATTTTTAAAAGGCTCTAAAATAAAAACCAGATGATCAATCTTTACTGTGATGAGCTTAAAATTTAGGCAAAAGTTCATTCTTTCTTATAGACTTTTAAACCCATTAAAGATATCTTCCGGTTTGTACGAAAAATACTTAACACAGAAAACTTAAATTTGTAAAATATTTATTTTTTTAGTTTTTCTTTGAAAAATATCAAAAAAAACCTATCTACCTTATCTTTTTTACGAAAATGATAATTTTATCAGAGTCATTTTAAAACGCAATTGTAACCCAACCAAATGCAATAATTAGAAAAAAAATGTTTTCTATGTTGGAGACCAAAGACAAATTGAACCATTTATTATGATAGTGAGGTAAGTCACATTTTCAAAAAAACTGAGTTAATTATGGGTTTGCATACAGTTTAATGGTATTTATTTATAAAAAAAAAAGTTCAAAGAAAATGCTAAAAACTTCTGAGAATTTCATGGGAGAAGTTTTGCTAGTTAACGATTTATCAAAAACATTAATTATGACAGTGGGGTTAGTCCACATTTTTTTTTTGTAGTATTAAAAATAGCCTAATAATCGCTAAAATAGTAAAACACTGGCGTTTTTACTCTTATATAACTCTCTAGTTTAATCCTTTTTTGTTACAGAATTCTAAATTGAGCTAAACAAAATTTTACTACACTCAAAAAAATACGTTAGTAGATTTATTAATTTTTTTTTGCTAATGCTAGTTAGCTAACTTTTAGCAAATTTTTAGTTGAGATTAGCATGTTAGCAAAAAATTCTTGTAAACTTCATTTAGCGCATTAGCAATTTTAAACAAACGTTGAACTAATTTCTTTTGCTAAGATTTTAAATTGAGTTGACAACATTTTTACAAGATTTTTTGCTAACATTAGCAAAAATAAATGGTAATTTTTTTTTTATTTTTAACACACATATTGATTATTTTCAGAAAACTTAAAATGGCTCTATCTCGGAAACTAAGCCAGATAGAGCAAAATGGAGGGCATTTTTGGTTCTTAGAATCTCCATACTTTCGCGGGTCCTCTTCACATGTTTGGACCCTAACTTTGGATCCAAAAAAGTTAGCATTCCCGAAAATTTTAAAATGCTCATATCTCGGTAAATATTGCCGACACAACAAAAAGTCCAAAAGCATTTTTGTAGCTCTCAATACGTAGAACAAGACCGTTAAAAGCTCTCCGAGTAATATTTTTGAAGTTATCGAGTTTTTAAATTCTCAAGACCCCAGTGGTCCCCTATAATCACGTATCTCAAAAACTAAGCAAGGTAGAGCGAAACGGACACAAATTTTGGATCGAAAACTATGACGATTTTTAAGGAACCCAACTAGGTCTAGGCCCATCGGGGTCTGGACCTATCGGGTCCGAACCGAATGGGGTCCTCAAATGTGTCAAAAAAAAAAAAAAAAATTAGTTAACTAATTATTGGCAAAACATTTTTGCTAACTTTAGCAAAAAAATTGTGGGTTCAAAATCAGCAAATTTTCTTGTAGGTTTACAAGCTTTTTTTGCTAACATTACAGTTTTTTTTTTTGAGTGTAGTTAACGATTTATCAAAAACATTTATTTTGAAAGTGGGGTTAGTCCACAATTTTTTTTAGTGCATATACTAACCTTTTTATAGCTCATAAAGTATATCGGTAGTGTTTTTAACTCTTAAAAAGCCCTATAGTTTAATCCTGAACTAATTTTGTAACAGAATTGTGAGATGAGCTGAACAAAACTTTACTAGTAAACGATTTATCAAAAACGTTAATTTTGAAAGTGAGGCTAGTCCACACAATTTTTTTTGTAATGTTAAAAATATCATAATAATCGCTGATAGAGTAAAACCTTGATGATTTTTACTCTTTAATAACTCCAAAATTAAGTCCTAAACTAACTTTGTTACAGAATTCTGAGATGAGCTGAACAAAATTTTACTAGTAAACGATTTATCAGAATTGTTAATTTTGAAAGTGAGGCTAGTCCACTATTATTTTTTGTAGTGTTAAAAATAACCTTGTAATCGCCGGTAGAGTAAGACCTTAATGAATTTTACTCTTAAATAGTCCTATAGTTTGATCCTAAACTAATTTTGTTACAGAACTGTGAGATGAGATAAACAAAATTTTACTAGTAAACGATTTATCAAAAATGTTAATTTTGAAAGTGAGGCTAGTCCACACAAAATTTCTTTATAGTGTTAAAAATAACCTAATAATCGCTAAGAGAGTAAAACATTGATGATTTTTATTCTTAAATAGCTTCATAATTTAATCCTAAGCTAACTTTGTTACAGAATTCTGAGATGAGCTGAACAAAATTTTACTAGTAAACGATTTATCAAAAATGTTAATTTTGAAAGTGAGGCTAGTTCACACAAAATTTCTTTGTAGTGTTAAAAATAACTTAATAATCGCTGATTGAGTAAAACCTTGATGATTTTTACTCTTAAATAACTCCAAAATTTCATCCTTAACTAACTTTGTTACAGAATTCTGAGATGAGGTAATCAAAATTTTACTAGTTAACGATTTATCAAAAACATTAATTTTGAAAGTGGGGTTAGCCTCACTTTCAAAATTAACATTTTTGATAAGTCGTTAACTAGTAAAATTTTGCTCAGCTCATCGCAGAATTCTGTAACAAAGTTAGTTAAGGATGAAATTTTGGGGTTATTTAAGAGTAAAAATCATCAAGGTTTTACTCAGTCAGCGATTTTATTTTTAACACTACAAAAAAATTTTATGTGGACTAGCCTCACTTTCAAAATTAACATTTTTGATAAATCGTTTACTAGGACAATTTTGTTCAGCTCATCTCAGAATTCGGTAACAAAATTAGTTTAGGATTAAACTATTGGGCTATTTAAGAGTTAACACCCCTACCGATATACTTTATCAGCGATAAAAAGGTTATTATATGCACTACAAAAAAATTGTGGACTAACCCCACTTTCAAAATTAATGTTTTTGATAAATCGTTAACTAGTAAAATTTTGTTTACCTCATCTCAGAATTCTGTAACAAAGTTAGTTAAGGATTAAATTATGGAGCTATTAAAGAATAAAAATCATTAATGTTTTATTCTCTTAGCGATTATTAAGTTATTTTTAACACTACAAAGAAATTTTGTGTGGACTAGCCTCACTTTCAAAATTAACATTTTTGATAAATCGTTTATTAGTAAAATTTTGTTCAGCTCATCTCAGAATTCTGTAACAAAGTTAGTTTAGGATTAAATTATTTAGCTATTTAAGAATAAAAATCATTAATGTTTTACTCTCTTAGCGATTATTAAGTTATTTTTACCACTACAAAGAAATTTTGTGTGGACTAGCCCCACTTTCAAAATTAACATTTTTGATAAATCGTTTACTAGTAAAATTTTGTTTATCTCATCTCACAGTTCTGTAACAAAATTAGTTTAGGATCAAACTATAGGACTATTTAAGAGTAAAATTCATTAAGGTCTTACTCTACCGGCGATTATAAGGTTATTTTTAACACTACAAAAAAAATGTGGACTAGCCTCACTTTCAAAATTAACAATTCTGATAAATCGTTTACTAGTAAAATTTTGTTCAGCTCATCTCAGAATTCTGTAACAAAGTTAGTTTAGGACTTAATTTTGGAGTTATTAAAGAGTAAAAATCATCAAGGTTTTACTCTATCAGCGATTATTATGATATTTTTAACATTACAAAAATATTTTGTGTGGACTAGCCTCACTTTCAAAATTAACGTTTTTGAAAAATCGTTTACTAGTAAAATTATGTTCAGCTCATCTCACAATTCTGTAACAAAATAAGTTTAGGATCAAACTATAGGGCGATTTAAGTGTTAAAACACTACCGATATACTTTATTAGCTATAAAAAGTTAATTTTTAAAAGCTATAAAAAGTTAGTTTTAAGAAATAAGTCCATTCTCTATGGTGAGAAATGGTGGGTTTAATTACATCTAAACAAAATATTACTCAATAAGTAAATTTGGGTACCTGAGATAACATCTAGATTAAAATTTTATCAATTGATAAAAATGATACAAATATGATCATATATGCGTTCATACATCGTCATGTATGTCCATATATGGTGCATATATGGATATATATGACACTGTATGAACAGTAGGGTGGGTCGATTTGTATGGATCGAAAAAAACTGAAAAATCGTATAGCAAAAACAAAATCTACAAGAAATTCTAAGAAACTTTTCCAAAGAAACCATTGGTCTAAAATCAAACCCTATACCGCGCCTAACGACATGAAAATCCGTCCGTCCGTCTGTCTTTCTGTTTGTGTGAAACACGCTAACTTTCAAATGTTAGCAGAAGAATGAAAAATATATATGGCAAGCTGCTGAAGCGTGGCGTATATATTTGGTATACTTGCGGTCAGATTAATACAAAATTTCAGCGAAATCTGTCCAGTGGTTCATAAGTTATTAGCAAAATGGGGAATTTCAGATGGGTTTTAAGCAGAACTGCCGTGTTGAAAAAAACGGTAAACACGCTTTGAAAAGTAATGGTAGACAAAAAAAATATTTTAGAAACTATTTTTGTCACTCAAAAAAACTAAAAAAAAAATATTACACTCAAAAAAAAATTACACTCAAAAAAATTTACACTCGAAATTTTTTTTTTTTACAAAAATTAAAAAAAAAAAAATTTTACTCAAAATAAATCAAATACTGTTTTAAAAAAAATATTCAGTTATCAAAATTTTTAATCGAACACGGCTTTTTTCCTCTCCGATATGCAACTCTCCAATTTCATCCAACAAAAGTATCTGTGTTTTTTTTTTCTGACGAAATATCATTATGATTCTTAATTTCATACTTTTATTTACTAACAAGGGAAGTATCTCAACCCTTATGAACCGATTTGCTTAAAAAAAAATATATACAGTCGAACCCGGTTATAACGAACTCCGAGGGACCAGAAAAAATAGTTCGTTATAAGCGAAGTTCGCTATAAGCGGGGTATATTTTTTATCAACCTAGTTTTATATCAAAAAAAAATAGATCCAATTTTGTTTAATTTGATGTTTTTTCGTAAATAAACTACTTATTGAGAAGAAATCATTAAAAATATAAATACATTTTATCAGAATTATAATATAAAACCAAAAAATTCCAATCTTTTGTTAGTTTGATAAACATGATTGCCACACTTTAAAAAATATTTATGGGAATTCGTTATAAAAAGGTAAATATACATGAAATTATGTTCGTGGGACCATAATAAGCAGTTCGTTTTAACCGAGGATTCGTTATAACCGAGTTCGTTATAAAAGAAGTATTTTGTGTGAAAATTGATGCTAAAACGTACGGACTTTAGAATTAGTTCGTTATAACCGAGAATTCGTTATAACCGAGTTTGACTGTATAAAGGAGACAATTCTAAGGTTGGGGTGTCTCGGTTTATCGGCCATATCGGGGATTTAGGGGTTCAAAACATGGGTCAAAAAATGGCGAAAAAATCGTTTTTTGGATTTTTCAGTCATTTCTTCTTAAGAAACTATATGATGTTTACATATGAGAAGAAAGGTTTTTTGAATGCCTATCCAACGGTGGTATAACCTTGTAAAAGTTTGGCTTCTTTAAACACTTTTTTCATGAAAATGTGTAAATTTTGGGGGGTATTTATATTATGACATATACCTACGATGTCCATATGAATATGAAATAATCTTTATTAAATTTAAGTCGACACTTATTTTTGCTCTAGCAGATATTCCGGTTAGTTCAGGAGTTATCGAAATTTTTCCGGATGTCCACATTGTTTCATAAGGGGACAAAGAAATTTTAAAACACTGATATGGCCGATACGCCGAGACACCTCAACCTTAAAATCGTATCTTTTATGTATATTTCAAGTTTCAGGCAAATCGGTTCATAAGGGTTGAGATACTTCCCTTGTAAGAAAAATCCGCTGCACCAGGAATCGAACCCACAACCCCTGCACTTACTTTCAGAGTATCACGCTACATGTTAATATAATGCAGCCCAATATAAAATAAATAATGAAATAAAATTATCATGGATTAATGATAAAAGCAGCGGTTTATTGTTAAAATTTCTTATTATAATTTTTTGTCTGTGGCGTTTTCATTACAAATCAATCTAAATATTTATTTCTCCATTTCAGGGATTATGTCTAATATACTTGCCGGTCATAATCCCAAAAATTGTTCGAATTATATACAGCGGCAATTAGTATATAAAACTCGGTATATAAAACTATGTTTTCTTTACATCTGAGGTGTAGGGTATGTTCAGCAACTTTGTAGAAAATATTATGGCAAATATTACTGTAAAACATATTAACCCTCTAACTCCCTCTCATAACGGTATTTTTTGGCTCTATTCTAACAAATCGTAAAAAACACCCCTAAAGAGGGGGAGGGTGGGGATGAAATGTTCTACAAAAATGTTGCCAATAAAATTTTACTATATACCTCAGATCACACCAAAGCCCAAAAATTAACACAAACACAAAAAAAGCGTCAAGTTCTATGTTTTGCTTATGAAAAAAGGACGGACGGACAAATCTTTATGTCGTTAGGCGCGGTATAGGGTTTGATTTTAGAAACATGGTTTCTTTGGGAAATGTTCTTAGAATTTCTTGTAGATTATGTTTTTGCTATACGATTTTTGACAAAAAAAGTCGACCCGCCCTAATGAACACATATATGATCATATTTGCAACATATATGTCCATATACGTAAAATGAGGGCATATGAACATATATGACATATATGCTCCACATATGACCATATATGTATGTCATATATGGACATATGCCCTCAGTTTACGTATATGGACATATATGTTGCAAATATGATCATATATGACTGCATACAATTTCATATATGACCATATATGCTCAAATATTTACATATATGCATCCATATATTCACATATATGTATCCATATATGCTCATTTTTCACCGGGAATAGAAAGTACCCAGATTTTTAAAGACTTAAAAACGCAAAACCTTCAATATCTCGTTTTGAAACCATGTGGACTTACCTCACTTTCATAATAATCGGTTCAATTATACTTTTGCGCTTTATACCAGATTTGTATTCCACTCAATGGCTGCTGTGCAGGCTTTCAAATAATGCAAAAATCGACATTTTTCGCATTTTTAACCGTGAATAACTAAAAATCTGGACGTGATGGAAAAATTTGGAGTACAGATTTGGAATCAGGAGATCAAAGTCTACTAAAATTGATCACCAGAATTCAAACCGAAAAATGACTGTTGAGCGGTGTTATTAATATGTTTATTAATAACTAAGGATGAGATTTCCATGCAAATGCATGTTTTTTGTCAATAGTCTAAAAACGATATCGACCAATTATCTTTCCGAATCAAGAAATTTGCGTTAAAATGGCATCGATTTATTTTTGCATATTTTGCAAATTTTGGTGAAAATGCATATTTTTGCATATTTTGGTTTTAAATGCATATTTTGTGCATATTTCCAACTTTTAAGTGCATATTTTTGCATATTTTGGCATAAATTAGCAAAAACCCAAGTTAAAATTTATTTGTTTCAAAAACTATTTAAAATTTTAAAAATTTATTTTGGAAATAAGAAAAATTATTTTTTTTCTTTAATTTTTTTTTTATAGATTGTGTTAATTTCTAAAAAATCTTGCTTATATATTTAAACCCGGCTTTACTTTTTGCTTTTAAAGAAGTTTTTCCTATGACAACAAGATTTTTATTTTATTTTTTAGTGCATATTTTCAGGTTTTTTAGTGCATATTTTGATTTTTTTAGCGCATATTTTAAGCGCATATTTTCGATTTTTTAGTGCATGAAAATCTCATCCCTATTAATAACTAATTAAATCTATTAATGAAAGCACGTTGATGTTAAAAAGACAAAAACAATTGAAAAGTATAAAAAAGAATGATGATGCAAAAATATATATGGTGGTGTTGCCGTATTATTCTTCAATTAAAACAACGTCTCAGACGCTGAGACATTTTGTATAGGAAAAATTTTTCAGAACCCCAGCCTTTTCTATATAAATGTCTCCGAATCTGAGACTTTCTATAGAAAAAATGTTCAGAATCTGAGACTTTTTCTATAGAAAAAATGTCTCAGAATCTAAGAACTTTTCTATAGAAAAAATTCCTCAGAATCTGAGACTTTTTATGTAGAAAAAATGTCTCAGAATCTGAGACTTTTTCTAAAAAAAAAATCTCAGAATCTGAGACTTTTTCTATAGGAAAAATGTCACAGAATCTGGGACTTTGTCTATAAGAAAAATGACTACGAATCTGAAACTTTTTCTCTAAAAAAAATCTCTCAGAGTCTTAGACTTTTTTCTATTGTAAAAATGTTTTAGAATCAGAAACTATTTCTGTAGAAAAAATCTCTCAGAATCTGAGACTTTTTCTATAAGAAAAATGTCTAAAAATCTTAGCCTCTTTTTCTAGGACAAATCTCTCAGAATATTAGACTTTCTATAGCAAAAATGTGTCAGAATCTGAGACTATTTCTGTAGGAAAAATCTCTCAGAATCTGAGACTTTTTCTGTAAGAAAAATGTATAAGAATCTGAGACATTTTCTCTAGGAAAAATCTCTCAGAATCTTAGACTTTTTCTATAGCAAATATGTCTCAGAATCTAAGACTATTTCTGTAGGAAAAATCTCTCAGAATCTGAGACTTTTTCTTTAAGAAAAATGCCTAAGAACCTGAGACATTTTCTCTAAGAAAAATCTTTTAGAATCTTAAGACTTTTTCTATAGCTAAAATGTCTCAGAATCTGAGACCATATCTGTAGGAAAAATCTCTCAGAATCTGAGACTTTCTATCGACAAAATGTCTCAGAATCTAAGACTTTTTTATAAGAAAAATGTCCAAGAATCTGAGACTATTTCTTTAGGAAAAATCTCTCCGAATCTTTTTTTTTCTATAGCAAAAACGGCTCAAAATTCTCTCAGAATCTGAGACTTTTTCTACAAGAAAAATGTCTAAGAATCTGAGACAATTTCTCTAGGAAAAATATTTCAGAATCTTAGCACTTTTTTTATAGCAATAATGTCTCCGAATCTGAGACTTTTTTTACAGGAAAAATGTCTCAGAATCTGAGTTTTTCTATAGGAAAAATGTCTCAGAATTTGAGTTTTTCTATAGAATAATTTGTCCCAGAATCTGAGACTTTTTCTGTAGGAAAAATGTTTCAGGATCTGAGACTTTTTCTATATGAAAAATGTCTTAGAATCTGAAACTTTTTCTATAGGAAAATTTTTCAGAATCTGAGACTTCGTCTATAGGAAAATGTCTCAGAATCTAAAATTTTTTCTTTAGGAAAAATGACTCAGAATCTGAGAGTTTTTCTATAGGAACAATGTCTTAGAATCTGAGGATTTTTCTATAGGAAAAATGACTTAGAATCTAAGAGTTTTTATATAGGAAAAATGTCTCAGAATCTGAAACTTTCTATAGAAAAAATGTCTCAGAATCTGAGGCTTTTTCTTTAGAAAAAATGTCTCGGAACCTTAGACTTTTTCTACAGAAAAAATGTCTCAGAATCTGAAACTTTTTCTATAGGAAAAATGTCTTAGAATCTGAGTTTTTTTCTGTAAAAAAAATGTATTTTTAATAGAAAAAAATCATTGGAACCGAAATATATGTACAATTATATAGAAATTATTAACCTAAATAAATCGCAAATATTGCAATAAAAAATACCAATTCGTTTCTTTATGTAAATATCAATGTTGGCAATCGATACCTTTTCAATACCGTTATCCGTTTCAAAACCCTTTAAATTGAATGCCGGTACCAATACCAATACCGAAACTCAGTTTTGGTATCGGATACCGGTATCCGAAAACCTTTTCCTTCGGTACCGGTACGTACCGGTATTGAAACGGTTTTTCCTAAAAAAGAATTTTTTTTTACAAAAAAAATTAATAGAAAGTTTGTAAATTTGTTTGTTTTTGTAAATGAAAATTCGTACTCCAATTGCATCCCCAAAGTCTCATAAAAATCAAAAAATCTTTGGGCACCCACATCGTCGATTAAGTAAAAATTTCCAAAAAAGCCATACTTCAACCGCGATGCGGGTGCAAAAGAAAATGATTGATTTTTACGACATTTTAATGGAGTCATTTGTACTCCCAATACAAACTTTCTGAACACCTTTCATACAGTATATTTTTTTTGGGGGATTTTTATTTAATCCGCGATTTGGGTGTCCAAGGATTTTTATGATATTTATAGGACTTCTGGTGAGGCATTTGGAATACTAGCAGGAGGGTTTCCACCACAGTATAATTTTTTGAAGTGGCTTAACTAGTAGAAATCACTAACGAAATTACAATTTCGTGATTTTTTTATTACTTAAAAGTCACATAATTCGCGAAAAATTTTTTTTGCAATATTTTTGAAGGAGATCTTTTCTAGACAAGGAAGACCTATTTTTCCAAATAGATAACACCATGGTGCAACAAAAAAACTTGGTTGCCAAGAAATAATATGAAATATGTAAATTGTTGGGGTTTTTACTTTAACCGCGATGCAGGAGGGTAAGGAAATTTTTGATTTTCACGAAAATTTTATGGAGTCATTTTGACATCCAATAAAAACTTATTGAACCCCTTTCAGCTCAAAAAAAAAAAAATAAAAGTAAAAATCGATACGGCCTAATATTTATGTGCTTAAGACATAGGAACTTCCATAAAGATGATTTGAAAAAAATACATATACAAAAAACTATAAACTAAATGGGAATTCCAAAAACTAAAAAATACAAAAATTTTAAAGTTAGATTAAATTATTTACTCAAATTTTTCTTTTATTTTTGACTAAATTTTTAATTGCGTCAATTAAAAAATTAGTATTTTTTTTTTTTTAAATTTAACCAAGTGATTACTAAAATTGTTTTTCTCAATATTTTTTCCTGTGACGTGTGCACCCGTGCATTATGTTGATGAAAATAACTTTTTTCTTGGCCATATGGGGTCGTTTTTTTAAATCCTCGTTAAATCGGTTCAATAAGTTGGCATAATATTCGCCGTTTATTGTTTTTCCCTTCTTAGGTAATCGAAGTGGATTATTCCGCGTGCATTCCAAAAAACTGTTGCCATCACTTTATTGGCCGACAAACTTACATTGGCCTACTGAAGCTTGTCATATATATTTGTAGTTAACCTATAGGTATGTGTATACGTATACGTATGTGTATATACGTATACGTATATATACGTGTATATACGTATACGTATGTATATACGTATACGTATACGTATACGTATACGTATACGTATATACGTATACGTATGTGTACGTGTGCCTGTATACAGGCACACGTATTCTAGGCAGAGAAGTAAATTTAGTAGTATTTTGTATGCGTCCATGTTGAAAGTACCAAAATAAGCACTCGTGTTGCATGTCTAATAAAGGCCTGCAAATGTTGAACTATATAACATACAACATGGTGTCACATGATGCAAGTGTCAATTCATGCCATGTCGCTAATACATGTTTAACAATAACATGTGAAGGCATGTCGAATAAATTCAAAACAAATCTATGCATAGTCTTAAAAGTGTAATTGCATGCATGCACATAGAAATTGACCATGTCAACACATGCGACACATGCGACATGTGCAGCATATGACACAATTGATGCTTTTTTACCATTTTTATGGCTCATTATATGCAATTAAACTGCAAAAATATTTAATTATGATATTTACTACTTTCAAGGATCTTCTTTTGAAGCTTTAATGAACAAAATATTTAAATATAAGTTCTTAAGTGGAAAAGAGAAATTATTTATACATTTAATATAAATTTTTTTGTATTAATTTGTTATAAAACAATAAAAATTGTCTTTTATTGACTTTAGAACATATATAAATCTTAATTATTTCATATAAAATATAATATAATTATTATAAACTAGCGTTTAGTTTTATTGCACACTTCTTTTCATTACATTTTTTTTTAACATTTTAGTGAAATTATGCGAAGGATAACGGTAATCAAATAACGGAGCATTTATATTTTGTCTATTAATAATCTTATCGTATTTTAATGCTTTGTTTTTGTAAAAAAAAAAAACTAGGGGAATTGTTTTATTGCCGTTATTTCAATTAACATAAGCTGAATTTTTTTGCTAACGTGTATAAATTATCCCATACAAATTTGACGTTTTTTAACTATGTATATACGGCAAATTTATGTCAAATTTGTATGGGATAATTTATACACGTTAGCAAAAAAATCCACCTATAGCAAATGCTTTGAATTTAATTTATTTTTAATCAATTATTTATTTGATTTAGGATTTTTATTAAAAAAACAATGAAGAATTTATATTTTCATGTAAGGTAGGCCAAACAGTATTAAAAACATGAAGCAAAAGAACATTAGAAGACATAATACTGAACTCAACAAGGTACAACAGCTTCGATAAGTTTTAATGACATGCTAAGACAGTGTGTTTGAGTAAGCATAACATGGCACAACACCTTGTTTGAATTAACATGACATGGCATGACATGGATTTTTTGAAAAAGACATTTTTACAGAAAATGTTGAATTGTGCAGTACTTTAATGTCTATAAGGTCTGTAATCCGATTGCAGGACTTTGAACTTCCTGTAGCATAAAAATGTTGCGTTTGTTAAACAAAAACACAAAAAATCATGTAAAAAAGTAGTATTTAGGTTGGTTATTTTTTGCTCGTAGTGCTAACCCAGCGAAACGCCGGGACACGTATAACTTTATTTTACCGATATAACTTTCCCCGGTAAGCAGAACCCCCGCCGATCACTAACCCCTACCATTTGTCTCACAGTGTAATGAGCATTTACACAAAGCGAATTTATATTCCTTGCTTTACAAAATGCATGATATCCTAAATTTGACTCTATATACATATTTTTATTTCAGGTCTTAACGAGATAAAAATCGGAGATAATCTTACAGTTAGTTGTTATTCCAATGATAAAAATTCAACATGGAAATTTAAGGATATAAGACTGGAAAATTATACGGAAAATACAAGGTAAGATTTGATATTAATAATAACTCCCCGAATAAAAAAGATTATATAAAATTATATAAAGACATCATATATAGTTTAATGCGAAAAATTAGTCGAATTAAAGCTGTATACACTTCTGAATTAAAAGCTGTATACACTTCTGCCAGAAAAAATGTAAACATTAATATTAAAATTGCAAAAACTGAATACTATTCAAGTCGTTTTGGGGAGGCTATTGATTCTAAACAAACCTGGAAAACCATTCGCGAAATAGGAATTGGCAAGGAAAATAAAACTAATGACTGTCAAACTGATGCTAATGAGCTTAATAATACATTTACGAATATACCTATGATTCAAACGAATACAAATTTTTACAACTTTACAACCATTAATAATACTGGCGAAGATCATCTGTTCGAGTTTGCTTGTGTTCATCCGTACGATGTTGTTTATTCTTTTGTATCCATAAAATCTAATGCTGTTGGTTATGATAATATGCATCCAAAGTTCATAAAATTGCTGTTACCTCTACTTCTACCATATATAACGCACATGTTCAATACTATTATAATGTCCAGTACTTTCCCAATGAAATGGAAGCACGCCAAAATAATGCCATTACCAAAATCGAACACTGAGTTTAGGCCGATAGCGATCTTATGCTTCCTCTCAAAAGTGCTAGAAAAGCTTTTACATGCACAAATGGTCTTGTATATAAAAAATAATCGTCTATTAACTAATAAACAATCAGGTTTTCGCTCTAACCATAGTTGTGTAACAGCATTATTGGATGTGTCTGAAAATATACGGAGTGAGCTAGATAATAGTAAATTGAATTTTTTGGTGCTTCTCGATCATTCTAAGGCCTTCGATACGGTTGATCACAACACACTTTGCATGAAACTTTCAAATTTTTTTAAATTCTCTATAATGTCAACGAGACTTTTACATTCTTATTTAACTAATCGATCTCAATCTGTACATGTAAATAACATGTGGTCAAACTCAATAAGTCTTTTAAGAGGAGTACCTCAAGGATCCATTCTTGGACCTTTGCTTTTTTCACTTTATGCAAACGATTTGCCGAACCAACTGCTGCATTGCAAAATACACATGTACGCAGATGACGTCCAATTATACTTAAGTAGTCCAGTTCGATCTGTTGCTGCCAATATTAAGAAACTGAATGAGGACTTAAATAGAATCTTTCTCTGGGCAACTGCAAATGGACTCTGCCTAAATCCAATAAAATCGAAATGCATAGTTATCCATAAAAAAAAGATTGTGCCTATTATTGAAGATGACATTATGATAAATGGGGAAAAAATTGCACTCGTCAATACTGCCAAAAATCTAGGGCTGACTTTTAACAACAATCTAACCTGGAATAATCATATAAACAAACTCGTCGGTCAAACTTATATGAAGTTAAGGTCACTTTGGGCAACACAATACTTTATCCCGATAAAAATTAAAATACTTCTCGCTAAGACTTATTTAATACAGTAGAATCTCACAAATTAGAACTCTCACAAATTAGAACTGTCCAGAAATTAGAACCGGCTATTTTAATGTATTGGATGCTCTGAAATTAGAACCTGTGGTTCTAATTTCTGGAAGTTTTTTTTTTAATTTCACTACAAAATGTTTTTTTTTGTAGTTTTTTTTAAGCTAAATAGGGGAAAAACCGAATTATTATTAGTTAACGCTCTAAAATTAGAACCAGTGGTTCTAATTTCTGGACTTTTTATTTTGTTTTTTTTTCACAATTCTATAAGCGTAAGAGAAACCGAAAAATGGAATAAAGATGGGTTTAATGACGGATCAGATAGCAGTGACGATGATATAATCGATGTAACGCCTGTTATTTCTCATTTCAAAGCGCTTAAAAGCGTTTTTCTACGAATTTAATGTGTTAAATTAATTAAATATTAACAAATAAAAATTGTTTTGTGTTAAAATAAAGCAGTCGTAACTGTTTTTATTGTTACTTTGTCATTTTCTTTGAAAAAAAAATGTCCAGGAATTAGAACTTTTCAGAAATTAGAACTACCCGAGGAACAAAGTGGTTCTAATTTGCGAGATTCTACTGTACCTGGTTTAATATATGGATGTGAGCTTTTTGCGAGTTGTGATGAAGCTAGTAAACAAAAACTTAATGTTCTGTACAACAATATACTAAGATATGTTTATGGATTACGAAAGTTTGATCATATATCTCACGTCTCCAAAAGCCTATACGGTGTATCTTTCGATAACTTATTGAAGATACGAGTACTTATATGTTTACACAAAATAGTATATACTAAAACACCATACTATCTTTACGAAAAACTTCGATTTGCTAGATCTCCAAGAGGAAAAAAAATTATCATCCCGTTACACCATTATCTTGTTTCTGAATGGAATTTTTTTGTGCATGCAATACGTCTTTGGAATTCACTTTTAGAAACTGATCAACTCAATAGCAACGCAAATAGTTTTAAGAAATCTCTATTTTCCAATTATGCCTAACTTTTTATTTGTTTTTTATATGTATTTAATTTTTTATTAAATTTTTTATTATATGTTTGTGTATTTAATAAATGTTATAATTATATAAAATTTCCCTTAAGTATATTGGATTCCTGTACTATAAATATAAGATCACTCTTGTTGTACAGGAAATGGAAAATAAATAAATAAAATAAATAAATATCAAAACTTATCAAATTTGATCAAATCTCATCAAATTTGATATAATTTTAATATAATTTTATATAGTTATATGCGAAAATTGGACCCTTTTTGTATAAAATTTATGCAATATATAATATTATATATAATAATTAAATATATTTATATATAAGAAAAAAATGTTTTCCCCCAAAACGCAAAAAATTGACAAAAATTTTTTTTTCCAAAACTTCAAAATTTTCAAAAATATTTTTAGGACTTTGAAAATTTAAAAAACAAATAATCTGGACTTAGAAAATTTTTTAAAAGTTATATCGAATTATATGTATTTTTTTTTAATTTTGCATCAGTCCTAGAATTTTGGGATTTTGAAAATTTTAATTTTTAAAAGTTATGTTAAATTATATGTAAAGAACTTAGATTTTTTTTTTAATTTTACCCGAGTAAAAAAGATTATATGTAATTATTAGGGCAAGTATTTTCATGCATCTAAAAAATGAAAATATGTGCCTATAATATGCATCTAAAAATCCAAAATATGCACTAAAAACTTTAAAAATATGCATCTAAAAATTATTGTTTTTACTAAAAAAAAATTGTCAACATAAATTAGGCTTTGTCAAATATTTTAAGGCCCTCGACAATTCTTAAAAATGTTTTATTGAGGGGAAACAATTTTTAGTTAGTAAAATATTTTTTCAACTTAAGGAGTTTTTTCTTTGAGTTACTAAATATTTCTGAAGTAAAAAAGTTTCTAAAAGAAAAAAAAAAAATATAATACAATATTTTTCTAAAACAAGTTATTTTTCAATACTTTGAGATCTTTATTCTAAAAAAAAAAAAGTTTTATTTTTGAAATACTTTTTTTTTACTTTTTTTCCTATTTTCAAGTCAAAAAATTAACTTAAAGGCAAAAAAAAAAACCCTAACTCTAATCAAAACAAAAATTCAATTTTCCTGTAAAAAATCTTAAATTCGAAAACATTTGTTTCTTTACGATTAGTGAAGAGATATTCATAAATATCTCAGAATAGAAACATTTCAAATAGGAAAACTTCCCGAGTAAAAAAAAAATGATATAGTTATATACAATGTTGTATGCTAATATAAATTTCTATATTTTTATATATGACACTATATGTTTCTAGATAAAGTTATGTATTGGAATTTTTTTTTCAATAATTTTTAATATTGTGTCATATAAAGTTATATATTATCATATGTGGTCACATACATAAATATGTATGCCGTATATAAATATACAAGATTGCCCAAATTAAATACAGCTCCACATATAAATATATAAGGTACCATGCAAAATAATATATTACTATATAACAGAAAATGTAAGAAAATTTTTCTAAGTTAGTTTTGATATTATTATATGTAATTTTAATTAAAAAAAAATAACAAAAATTATTACAAGTGAGAGAATTAAATTCGGCTGTGCCGAATCTTTAACAACTCCAAAATGTTAAAATGTTAAAATTTAAAAATTAACAAAATTCATTTATTAAAATTTTTTAGCTAAAGAAATACAATTTTATCATTGTTTAAATTAATATTTTATATCTACGCCAAAAAAACCTTATTCCCTGTACAGGATTAAGAACTTCATCCGACAGAAAAAAAATTTATTTTCTTCACAAAAATATAAAAACCTGTAGAAATTATCCTTTTTAGCGGATAATTTTTTTTTCTTAAAGAAAGAATCTCTGAATTTAATCCGCCATAAGACATATTCGTGCCAAACTTCAGAAATCTAGCTCTTTTATTTTGGACTGTATCGTTCGTGTCCTCCACAGAAAGACGGACGGAAATCACTATGTGTTAGAATTGAATACTGATACTTTATGGAGTCCTGCACCGAAATTTCAATGCGTTACACACGGAATAACAAAGTATGGGGGTATACTGTGGTTGGAGGGTACATACTGTGGTTGGAGGGTACAAAAATGGAAACAATATTAACTGTTAACAGCGATTTAATAATAATATTATTTCATTTACATATATTTTTTTAATTTAAAATTCATTGGTTTCTTTGAAATACATGTACGGAATTTGATATTCGAATTTTTTAATCAATTTTTGTACCCTCCAACCACAGATGGGGGTACTCATTCGGCATTCCGTGTGTATCGCATCGAAATATTGGTCAAGGACACCATAGAGTATATACGTTATAAATGATCGATTCTAAGATAAGATGCATATCTTTTGAAGTTTGGCACGAACATTTCTCATGGCAAATCGGTCCAGTGTGGAGAAGTTCCTCCTTGCAGAACTCATCCTTAAGTAAATGAAATAGTTTAATGTCAGAAAAAATTCAAAGACCTGCATCCCGATTCTCCAGGGGGCTCCGAGTCCAAGCTAAGTTTTGGTTAAGTTTAAGTGGTGGTGGCTTTTTATTTTTCTTGTGAACCCTTCATTTTATCTAAAATAAGATCTATCTTTTTTTCTATGGATCGATCACACTGTTGCAAACATGTTTTTTTTTTATTCTGGCAAACCTATCGTTTTTTGTGTATCGCAAAGAAACTGTTAAGTGTTGTACCATGGAGCGTTTTTTATGCGTGAAAACAGCGTTTTTAAATTAAAAGGCCTGTGCCCAGTTTCAGTAACTATGCGAAAAGTTTTCGCATCGAGAAAAATAAAACAATATTGTAGTCATTTAGTTTTTTACAGGGTGAGTACAATGTTGCTAATATAAAAAACATCGAATACGAAAAAAATGCAAAACTATTTTTATACCCTCCACTCTAGTGATAGAGGGTATATATAAGTTTGTCATTCCGTTTGTAACACATCGAAATATTGGTCTAGGACCCCATAAAGTATATATATTCATGATCCTTGATCGATTTTAAGTCGATCTAGCGATGTCCGTCCGTCCGTCCGTCCGTCCGTCCGTCCGTCCGTCCGTCTGTCTGTCTGTCTGTCCGTTGAAAACACGCTAACTTTTGAAAGACTTTACGGAGGCTCCTGAAGTTTGACATATATATTCTCCATTTACCGGGTCAGGTTGGTATTGCAATCCAGCGAAATCGGTCCAGTGGTTCAAAAGTTATGAGCAAAATAGTAAATTTCGGCAAGGGTATTTTTCGAATTTACAAGATTAAAACCACTATAACTTTCGAAAGACAATTCTGAGGGGGCTGAAGCTTAGCATATATATTTGTCGTTTCTCGAGGCTGTTTGGTTTTGAATTTCAGCAAAATCGGTTCAGTGGTTCAAAAGCTATAAGCAAAGCAGTGAATTTCAGATTTGTTTCACCTTAAACTGTTGAAAACTCGTTAAACAAGTTTTATAAGCATGGTGAAATACCAGTTTTGTAAAACTTGTTGTTGTTTGTTTTCTTGTCGTGGGGTGCAGTTTAGTTGTTAGACAAGTAAATATTTGTTATTGTTTTGTTATTGTGAGTGTTACTGTATGTAACGGGAAAAAATCAAATAAAGTATGTGTATGATTGAATGTTAATTTGTTTTTGGTTTTTAAAGAAGATGGTAATATAAAAAGAAGAAAATATGTGAAATAGTTTTTTTTTTTTTGTACTACACTATAGGTATAAAACAACAAAAATATTTTACAAAGTAATTTGTTACTCAAAGAAATTGTACACTAAAAAAGTATTTACACTCAAAAAAAAATGTTACACTCAAAAAAAAATGTACACATTATTATTTTTTTTTTGTTTAATGAAATTGCAGACTCAAAAAAATGTTGACAGTCAAAAAAATTTTACACTCAAAAAAATTTGATTGATTAAAAGAAAGTTTGACTCAAAATAATATATATATTTCTAATAAAAAATTTGTAATGCAATTTTTAAAATTTTCTTTAGAAAATTACTAACAGATAACATTGTGGAGGGTATTCATAGATTCGGCCAAGTCGAATTTAATTTTTCTACTTGTTTTAAATAACTCTGTTAAGTATAAGATGACCATACTATTCACCTATAAGATGACCATACTATTCAACCTATGCTCCTTGCAGGAGTAAAAGGAACAAATATATATATACTATTCATTTATTGTTTTCGATGCGAAATCTTCTCGCATTGTTACAGAAATCGGGTACTGGAGGCTAATGGGCCAAATAGACTAAACAAACTACTTGCCACAGTACAGACTAGTATGCAAACAATGCTGCTAATTGCGTACTTTCCAATATGGTGGTATGATTTTTAGTACAGAATTATCATCGCTGCCTAGTGTATGTGTGCCTGTACGTGTGAGCTTTCTTGCATGTATTTATGTTGTTTGTTTACGTTTTGTATGAAACGTTAAAAGTTACACCGTGTGATGTCACTAATACGTACACACATCAAATGCAACACTGTGAACCTACTACTCATGTACTGTGCTACTTGCACAAAAATGTCACGGATAAAAATACCAATGCTTTTATTTTTCTATATATTTTATTAAAGTGTGTCCCAATTCAGACAGGGCAATTTTAATTGCCGCAATTCTTAGTAGCAGACAGCAAAAATAAAGGTCCTGTACATATTTCATTAAATTTAAAAGTGATATTTTTTGTATTAGCAGCCAGAGCTTCGAAGAATGAAATCCTTTTCGAATGAATTCTCCAAAAAATACATTCAATTTTCATAGTCAGTGAATGCATTAGTTTTTATAAATCAACATTGAATGCAATCCTTGGAATGCATTCGATTGAATGGGAAAAAATGAATGCATTCGATTTCTTGTTCATTCGATTTAGAAAAATCGAACGCATTCAATTTTTTATCATTCCACTGCGAATACAGTTTTTTAAATAATTTTTTTTAGTATCGCCGACCCTCTTTATATGTGATGACCCTAATGGGCCCTAATTTTGAATCAAATTTGAAAAAAATTTGGTATTCCCGAAAATTTTAAAATTGCACAAAGTCCAAAAGCATTTTTGTAGCTCTTGACTCGTAGAACACGACCGCCGAATACCCGAAAGCTCTCCGAGTAATTGTTTATTAGTTATCCAGTTTTTTTTAATTAAAAGACCTACAGGGCCCTTTAATTCCAGTATCTCGAAAACGAAGCAAAGTAGTTTAAAACGGATAAAAATTTTGGATACAAATCTATGTCTACCTTTTAATTTTCAAGATACAGAAATTTAAGGGCCTAATAGGGTCTTGAGAATTTTTAAAACTGAGTAAATAAAAAACGGTAACTCGGAGAGCTTTCAGGTATTTGGTGGCCGTATTATACGGGCCAATAGCTACAAAACTGATTTTGGATTTTTTGTCGTGTCGGCAGTATTTAGCGAGATATGTGCATTAAAAAATTTTCGGGAATGCCAATTTTTTTAGATTCAAAATTAGGGCCCAATGGGTTCAACACATGTGAAGAGTGTTTGCGATACTATGGACAAAAACTTGGCTCCGTTTTGGTCTGTCTTGTTTAGTTTTTTAAATCTTTTTGTGGAATGAATGAATAAAGGGCAGTTTACATGTTAACTGCCCTTATCTACTATTTTCCAGTATTGGCGATATGATTTGTTGGGTTTAAATAATTTTGTATGAAAAATTATTTAAAATTGACAAATGTTATCCCCCAATACTGGGAAATAGTAGATAAGGATAGTCAAGGGTAGTTAACATGTAAATCAAGATTAAGCCATTCGATTTTTAAAATTGAATGAAAAGAAAATCGATTACATTCGCAATGGAATGCATTCAATTTTTAAAAGTCGAATGAAAAAAAATATCGAATGCATTCAATTTTTAAAGCCGAATTAAAAAAAATCGAATACATTCGATATTTATAAGTCGAATGAGTCTAAAGTGAATTCATTCAATTCGCTAAAATGTAATTGGGGAATGAAATCACAAAATTTTCATTCAGAATGTCAAATCGAATTCTGGAATGAAATACTTCCCCGCTCTGTTTGCAGCTTATGCGGAGTTCACACTTGCTGTTTTTGAGTGTTCAAGGGCGACATGCTTAAAAAAGTCTTTTGTTTTGTGTCCATTACGTTTTTATTCTGTTACTGGTGTTTTGTTAAACAGCTTTAAGGTCGTAATTGTGAACTCCACATTAGTGTATGTAATTTTAATGTGAAGAAACAATAATTACGGCATTTAATTATAATTGCAATAAAATGCAATCCTTTTAATTTTTTATATCTGCTGCTTGCTGCTGCATTGTGAATAAGCACCAACCACTATTGTCTATTTAGTGCGTTTTTGGCAAATACACAATCCTTTTTGTTTGTGTAGCGGTTTTTTGCAGATACATTGTTGACATCATTGTCATCAATTAGCAAACAAAAACAAACCAAATATTTTAAAAAATGGATAGAAAAATGTTAATTGTTTAAATAAATACATACGGCCAGTGGCCGTAATCGACCACTATATTTACAATCGTAAAAGAAAAAAGGTAATTAACATTGTTTTTGTTTTATTAACACTTTCTAAATAATATCAAAACGTTTTCTATTGTAAAAACAACATTGTTTGGAATTGGACCAAAAATCAGAAAGAACCCTGCGCTCACGGTGATTTTTTACTCTTAGCTGCCCTTGTCGCTGTATGAATGCCTTATGATCATAGGCTGGTAAGTTCGTAAAGTTCAAAATACTGCATTTAGATCCAGGGGATTAGAAAATGACATTTTTTTGGCTCGATCCCTTTTGTGGCCGTATAAAATATTAATTTAAATTACACATACAATTTTATTCCTTTAGTGCAAAAATCATGTTCAAGGAGGAACTTTTTGTGTGGGACATATTTATGTCAACCTTGTGTCTTCCACAGACGGACGGAGGTAGAGACAGACATCGCTAGAATGTCTTGGAATAGATCACTGATCACATGGAATGACAAAATGAGTATGCGCCATACTGTGGTTGGAGAGTGTTAAAATTATTATTTATTTGTATACCCTTCACTACACCATTAACGGATATAATTCGAAGGGGCCTGTCATAGAGTCAATTTCGTTCGGTAGTGGTTTCAAAGTTTTCCTCTAAAAACGTCAAACAAAATAATTTTTCTTAATGACCCACTTCCATGCTATTGAATTCCACTTTGATTTTTAAAAGTGATTTCATTCCGCAAAAAAAAATATTCGTTTTGCGTTTTACGAGCAAACCACTTATATCACTTCCAAACGGAATTGAGTCTGTGACACCCCCGTAAAAGATCAATTGAGATTCTAAGATTCTACTTGTAATTCGAAAAAGATCATTTGTTATTCGTAAAAGATCAATTCTAAATATCAACTGAAATTTTATTAACATTTTTCGAATTACATTTAATTTTTTTCGAATTACAAATAATGTTTTACGAATTTTTACAAACAATATTTTTTAAATTGGAGGGTGTTAACACATTCGGAAATGCCGAATTTAAATTTTTTACATGTTTTCTAATTTTGTAGTAACAATGAGTGTACTACTCTTATTTAAGTAAATTAACATTTTTTTATTACATAAAAGAAAAGAAACCCAAATAAATTCAATGACTGCATACAAAATATTTGTTTTATTTTTAAAAATTTGTGCTCCAAATTTTTTTAAACAAATTGATATGAAATATCAATTTATATAATGTTTAATATAATTGGATAAAATTTTACACAACTGGATTAGACCAAAATTCGGATCTAAATAAATCTATTAATATCATATATGATATTATAAGATGATTTTAGATAATTTCTGATACAGCCAATTTTGAGATCAGATTAGATCAATTTCGAGCTCGTACCAGATTAATTTAGATATGATTATATAAAGCACCAGATTAGTTTTTTTACTCGGCCCGAGTAAAAAAGAGTTATATATAGCCGTGACAAATTAGATCCCAAATATGGTGGACACAATTGTTTCAAATATTATCTTCGGTTATCCTACAAGATCTGAACAGATAATGTTATATATTATATGATACGTAAAATGGGTCTATCTAGTTTTATCAGTTTGATCCGGACTGATACAATATAAAATAAATTGAGACTATAAGACATAAATATATATGGTTAGATGTTACTCTACATAAAGAACATATTTTTGTATATAACATTACATAAAGTGCATATGATTATATATAATGTTATCCAACTTATATGACGTTATAAGGAGCAATATATGATCAGTTATAATGGTTTTAAATTATATTTAATCGTATCAGTTTTCTCCAACTGATATAATTATATAGACCCAATTCACGTATCACATTATATATAAGGTTATCCCGCTAGATCATAAAATATACCCGTAGATAATTATTAAAGTAATTGTATCCGCCATATTTGGGATATAATTAGTCATGAACTTTTTTTCTTTTTTTACTAGGGGGGTTTTTCAGAATCTAAAAATTATACTCCCGAGTAAAAAAAAATGATATGACACAATATATTATTTAATATGGGTTCGTGTCTATTTTGATATAATCTTATACGAAAAATGGTTTCATAATATTTGATCGAATATTATCTAATAATATCAGTTTATATAACTTTATATCGACTTTGATACGAGTTTTGGTCTAATCCAATGATATAAAATTATATCCATTTATATTAAAATTTATACAATTTTATAAATCGGATGTTTTTTTTTTTAGTTTTTAATAAAAAGTTGAAAAACTAAAATAATAAAATAATAAAAAAACTTAGAAAAATTTCATAAAATGGAGTAATGTTAAGTTTTATATAAAACACTTAGAAAATATTTTCAAAAAAATTTGTCCTTGGAAAAACTTAGAAAAATTTAAAAAAATGGAGTCAAATAAAATTTTATAAAAAACACTTAGAAAATATTTGCGATAAAAAAAAATGTTCCTTAAAAAAAAACTTAGAAAAAATTTAAAAGATGGAGTCATATAAAATTTAATATAAAACACTTAGAAAATATTCGTGACAAAAAAAGTGGTGCTTGAAATATGATATGAAATTTTACATAAAACACTTTAAAAATATTCACGATAAAAATATGTTCTTGAAAAAACTTAAAAAAATTAAAAAATAATGGAGGCATATAAAATTTTATATAAAACACTTAGAAATTTAAAATGATGCATGGGGCTAGATGTTACTAGAGTTTCTGAATAACCGATAAATTTAGTAACCGCGGTTTCGGTTACCAAAAATTGAATAACCGATCGGTTTCGGTTATTTTCGGTTATCAGTAAAAATTTTATTCCGGTGGAAAAACTTTATTTTTTTATAGTTTTTTTTTATTGGAATCTAATTCATTTTATGCAGGGCTCGCACTTGCTGTTTTTGAGTGTCCAAGGGCGGAAAAAAGTCTTTGTTCTGTCTCCATTAAGTTTCTATTCTGTTACTGGTGTTTTGTAAAGCAACTTGTTTATGGTCGTTAGTTTAAACTCCACATTAAATTTCCATGTTGGTTTAGCTTCCGCTTGTCTTTTAAAAATCTGAATTGAAATAAAAGGAAAACTTGCCACTCGATTTTAGTAACTTTTTTTTTATTTTAAAAATAAAACGAGTGTCTTACTTTCCCTTACTAAAAATTGAGATTAAAAATGTTGACAGTTCTTTTAAATGTGAATTTAATATGAATCACGCAGTCGCATTAAAATGTTAATGTTTCACTTTGTATGTCATCAAAAAAATTAATAATTAAAATTTTTTTAACAAAAACACAATTTTTTTTTTTTAAATGCAACAAAAAATATAAAAAATCTATAATATTAATAAAAAGCCGATAACCGAACAAATATGGGTTGGTTTCGAAACAGAAACTCTAGATGTTACAACATATAGTTATGTATGGTGATATCTTAAAAAAATCCCCCATCAAAATTTATTATATAAACTAGCTGTTTTGTACCCGGCGTTGCCCGGGTTAAAAAAAATATAATATAATGAATGAGTTTTTTATTAGTCAGTTTATCCACTGCTTCATGACTTTTCACTGGTGAATATAATCCTATTCCTGAGGTTTGCTCGATTTTTTTAGACTTCGCTTAGCGTCGGTAACATTGTGCGTACGTGTTCTTCCGTCATGGGAACAAACCTTCTTGGTTGGCTGGAGTGTGTGATGCGGGCCGTTCAAAAAAATTTATTCGACCATCATAAAAACCGTTTTTAACAAAAAAAATCAAAAAAGTTTTTTTTTTAACAAAAAAAATCAAAACGTTTTTTTGCACCTTGTTTGGAACTTTCCGATTTAAAATCAAAAAAGGAACCCAAAGACATTGCCCAGCAGGTGCAATGTCTTTGGGTTCCGACGCAAAGCTAAATAGAAAAAACGAATAATCGCCCCACCCCAAAATTAATGTATTTCTTTAATGGCTTTTAAAAGGAACCTATAGTTCCCTCCTCGGTTAGCACTTTATGTGGTGAAAACTTAAATAAAGATATAACTTTCACAATAGTTCAAGTGGGTCTGGCATTTAACGCATCTAGTTCAATTTTGGTCACATGTCACCTATAGTTCCCCTATTGGTTAGCACGTAAAGAAAATTTTTTCCACGTTTGCGGAACTGGCAGACATAACTCTCACTAAAGTACAAAGGGGCGTACCATTATATGCCTTTTGTATCAATCGCTATTTAATATTGCCTATAGCACTATTTGTGTTGAAAATTTCATTGAAATCGGCTTAACTGTTTTCAGGTTCTAATATGGCAGTAGTGTTTAAAGGAATTGGTTAAGCCGTTTTTGCATGATAGCAAATAAGCTAGAAATAACGTTCTGTATATATAGGCTGACCATTCGTACTGATTTGATCAGTACATGTACTGATTTTTGATCACGTGTACTGATCAAAAAACGTTGTACTGATTTGTACTGATTTTTTAAAATATGTACTGATTGTACTGATTTTTGAACATTTCAACATAAAAAATATTTTTTTTTCGAAAATTCTGTACAAAAACTTGAATTTCCATAATAAGTCGTCAGAGTTGTTTTTTATAACTTAAGTCCGAAAATGAGATAATTTATAAAAACGCAAAAACGAATCTGAGCATGAGGTTATTTTGATCTTCCTAAATTTATATTAAAAGGCACACATAATCTTTTAGGTTTTCAATAACGAAAAGTTCAATGGGCCGATGAATTTTTTATATTTTTAGAAAGATGATGTAAATTGCATGAATCCAAATGATTCTGAGATCTTAGATGAGGTAATGTCATCAGAGCTTATTCGAAAAAGCGCTCAGAAAATCAGGGCCTTTAAAAAAACACGTGCTTATTAGCTGTGAAGTTTTCTAACAGAAAAAGTTGTCAAAACTTATGGAAAAAGTCTTCAAAATCTGAGGGATTTTCTTATTCTCAAAACCTGTGGAATCTTGTTATATTTTCTGCACTGAAACGATCAAAACATTCAAATGAAGTCGTTTAAAGTCAACTAAATTTTCAGCAAAATAATGACAACAGTTGTTTTTTGCAGTTGTTTTTGAACAGTTGTTTTTATGCAGTGGTTTTTAACAGTTGTTTTTACTTAAAATACTTTTTTTTGAGTGTTGAAAAAACATTAGAGAGTTATTTATAAAAAAAAAAAAACATAAAAACTTGGGCGTACTGATTTAAGCTCAGAAATAAATGGTCACCTTATGTATATAACAAATTGATGTGGCATTTTACTTTAATTTGTCTCATCGCATTTTATATGGCATATAGTTACGAAACAGGAAAAAATATTTTTTAATTTAATACAAAAGGGTGCGGCATTTTAAGCCCCTTTGCCCGATCGCCGCGGTAAGTACCAACTGTGGTAAAAATTTGCTTAAAATTGGTTTCACTGTTAACGCGCGAGTACGGATCAGGCAAAAATAAATTTTAATGTATTACAAAGGGGCGTGTCAATTCACGCCTTTGTCTGGTGGTGTCTATAGTTTTCGCCTCAATAATTACTAACTGTGTTGGAAATTATAACAACATCGGGTTCGTTGTTTAAGCATGATTACGGTACGGCAGAAAAAACTTTCAGTAGATTGCAAAAGGCGTGGCAGTTGATACAGACTAAAGTTCTCGCCTCTGTTAGTACTATCTATGGAAAAAGTTTTGTTAACATCGGTTTAGTCGTTTAATCGTTATTAAGGAATAGGCAGAAACACTTTCAGTATAGTATAAAGGCTCGTGTCAATTTACGCCCCCTTTGTCCAAACGCGCTTATTTTAATCTTTAGTTCTCGACTGGGTAAGTACTTACTATATGTGGTAAAAATTTCATTCTAATTGGTGTAGCAGTTATGCTAGATTACGAAACAGACAGAAATAGCGTTCAATAAAATACATTTTATTAAAATCAGTATAGTCGTTTAAGCATGATAACGGAACATGCAGATAAAACTTTCAGTATAGAACAAAGGGGCGTGGCATTTTCCGCCCCTTTGTCCAAACGCGCTCTATAATAATCTATAGTTTCCGCCTCGGTTAGTACCACCTTTGGTAAAAATTTCATTAAAATCGGTTCTGCCATTTATGCGTGATTACGGAACAGGAAGAAATAACTTTCAATGTAATAGAAAGGGGCGTGGCATTTTACGCCTCCTTTTCGATCGCCCTCTATTGTGGCTCATAGTTTTTGCTTCGGTTAATACTATCTGTGATGAAAATTTCATTAAAATCACTTCAGCCGTTTAAGCATAATTGCGGAAAAGGCAGAAATAACTTTCAGTGTAATAAAAAGGGCGTGACACTTTACGAACCTTTTTTCAATCGCCCTCTATTATGGCTCATGGTTTCCGCCTCGGTTAGTACTATCTGTGGTAAAAGTTTAAGTGAAATCAGTTAAATCGCTTTTCAGTGATTGCGAAACAGGCAGACATAGTTTCTGTTTAGTACAAAGGGGCGTGGCATTTTACGCCCATTTTACCGATCGCGGATTTTTTGACCTATAGTTCCCGCCTCGGTTAGTACCATCTGTGGTGAAAATTTCATGAAAATCGGTTAAGCCGTCCTTCACTTATTGCGGAACAGACTGGTTTTACCGTCAACGCGTGTGTACGGATTGGGCCGAAATAAATTTCAATGTATTGCAAAGGGACGTGTCAATTCACGCCTCTGTCTGGTCGTGTCTATAGTTTCCGCCACAATAAGTACTAACTAACTGTCGTGAAAATTATAATAAATTAATTATAATAACCGTTTAAACGTGATTATGGAAAGGCAGAATAAACTTTCAGTACATTGCAAAAGGCGTGGCAGTTGACACATACTAAAGTGACCGCCTCTGTTAGTACTATCTATGGAAAAAATGTTGTCAAAATCGGTTTAGTCGTTTAAGCGTTATTAAGGAACAGGCAGAAACACTATCACTATAGTACAAAGGCTCGTGTTAATTTACGCCCCCTTTGTCCAAACGCGCTCTATTTAATCTTTCGTTCCCGCCTCGGTAAGTACTTACTATCTGTGGTAAAAATTTCATTCTAAACGGTTTAGCAGTTTATGCTAGATTATGGAACTGACACAAATAGCATTCAATTGAATATAAAGTGGCGTGCTATTTTATTTATTTTTTTAAATTGGTATGGTTGTTTAAGCATGATTACGGAACATGCAGAAAAAACTTTCAGTATAGTAAAAAGGGGCGTGGCATTTTACGCTCCCTTTTTTGATCGCCCTCTATTGTGGATCATACTTTTCGTTTCGGTTAATACTATCTGTGGTGAAAATTTCATTAAAAACAAATTAGGTGTTTAAGCGTAATTGCGAAAAGGCAGAAATAGCATTCAGTGTAACAAAAAGCGGCATGGCATTTTACTCCCCTTTTTTCGATCGTCATAGTTTTCGCCTCGGTTAGTCGTATCTGTGGTAAAAATTTCTGTGAAATCCGTTAAATCACTTTGCGGAACAGGCAGATATAGTTTCTGATTAGTAAAAAGGGGCGTGGCATTTTACGCCCATTTTTCCGATCGCGAATTTTTCTGACCTATAGTTTCCGCCTCGGTTTGTACTATCTGTGGTGAAAATTTCTTGAAAATCGGTTCAGCCGTTTTTCCGTTATTGCAGGACAGGCAGATATAGCTTTAGCATGGTACAAAGGGGCGTGGCATTTTACGCCCCTATTTCCGATCGCGGTCGCTTATGGCCTATAGTTCCCGTCTCGGTTAGTTCTATCCGTGGTGAAAATTCCATGAAAATCAGTTCAGCCGTTTTTCCGTTATTGTCTGACAGGCTGATATAGCTTTAGCATGGTACAAAGGGGCGTGGCATTTTACGCCCCTTTGTCCGATCGCGGTCGCTTATGGCCTATAGTTCCCGCCTCGGTTAGTACTATCTGTGGTGAAAGTTCCATGAAAATGGGTTCAGCCGTTGTTCCGTTATTGCCGGACAGGCAAATATAGCTTTAGCATGGTACAAAGGGGCGTGGCATTTTACGCCCCTTTTTCCGATCGCGGTCGCTTATGGCCTATAGTTACCGCTTTGGTTAGTACTATCTGTGGTGAAAATTTCATGAAAATCGGTTCAGCCATTATTCCGTTATTGTCTGACAGGCAGATATAGCTTTAGCATGGTACAAAGGGGCGTGGCATTTTACGCCCCTTTGTCCGATCGCGTTCGCTTATGGCCTTTAGTTCCCGCCTCGGTTAGTACTATCTGTGGTGAAAATTTCAAGAAAATCGGTTAAGCCGTTCTGTACTTATTGCGGAACAGACAGACAGACAGACGGACAGAAAGACAGACAGACAGACAAACCAACAATCAGATTTATAATATTAATAGGGATTTATCTCGCAAAACATAGTGTCACACTTGATCATATGATCATGAAATAATATCATATGATCATGAAATAATATGACTATATAAAAGTATATAAGATCATATTAAATTATTTTTACTCGGGCTTCCAGAATCCATTTTCTTTAAAAAATGCATTAGAATATGATTTCGATAAATAAATAAATACATTTTTCTAAAAGAAATAGGGGATATGGTTTGAATTTTCCCAAGGAAGTTTTGAAAAAAAAATATTTATAAAATTTAAAAAAAGTCGAATTTATATCAAAATATGCAAAAATATGCATTTATACCAAAATATGCAAAAATATGCATTTATACCAAAATATGCAAAAATATGCAACTACAAATCAATGCCATTTTATTGCAAATTCTTTGATTCGGATAGATATTTAATTTATGTTATGTTTACAACGCTGAGCAAAAATATGCATTTTCATTAAAGTACTTGCCCTACACTCAAAATAATGGTACTGTGCAATAACTCCCAAATGAAATAACTCCCAAAAAAAAAATGAAACAACTCCCAAAAATTTTACATACGATTTGGGAGTTATTTCATTATGAAATTAGTCCCAGTGTAGTGGGACTTATTGCACAAATTTTGTTGGGATTTATTTCATTATGAAATAACTTCCAAATGAAAAAAACCCCAACAAAAAATAGATTGGGAGTTATTTCATTTCTTGTTAAGCATTGGGAGCTATTTCATCAATGGTGGGACTTATTTCATTTTAATTGAAAACAATATACACCTCTGTGCAATTGTTTTTTTTTTTTTTTTTGCTTAAAAGTTTTTCTGCGTAGCCGGCCGGGCTTAGGGATTACAAAATCCATGCATTAAACCCACCCTCTCCGCAAAGTAAAGTTTTCTAGGGTAGCAGGCCTTTACGCTATCAAATCTGTTATGCCTCAAAAAGGCCTGATAACCAAAATAGCTTTGGTTTGCAGAGAGGGTGGGTTTAATGCATGGAGTATGTAATACCTAAGCCCGGCCGAAGGCCGGCTACGCAGAAAACCTTTATTACAAAAAAAACAATGGGAACTTATTTCATTTTCTTTGGCACTTATTTCATTGGGAGTTCTTTCATTTTTTTGGGAGTTATTATTTTGATTTTAAATAACTCCCAAATATTGGGACAAATTTCATTTTTTCTTTGGGAGTTATTCATTTTTTAAAGTGTGGAGTTAATTCATTTTTCTTGGAACTTATTTCATTGGGAATTATTTCATTGGGACTTATTTCATTTGGGAGTTATTGCGCAGTACCCAAAATAATAACTCTGTTAAATAACAGAAAAACTATGCTAATTTAACAGATTACACCATACTTTTCCAGCTAGCAACATTTCTTGGTAATTTTACTAAAAAACTTTGTAAAATGATTTTGACAGAACAAATCTGTTAATTTACAGAGTTTATAGTAAAATATTGGTTTAATATGAAAGCTTTTTTACAGAGAAAACTCTGTAATTTTACTATTGTGACGACAAGTTTATAGTCAAACTTATTGTCACACCCTGTTTGAGTACATGCACACTCAATCATACAAATAGTCATGCATAAGTCAACGTACAAAAGAATTAAGATCAAAAATTTGTTTACTGCTTGTACTAAACCAAGAATGTACATACAAACAGATATACATACAAACACACACAATATTTCTATGCACATTTGAACACTGTTAGCCCAACAACAAAATGCATTGTCTTGTGCGTTTGAATTAGAAACAGAAAAAGTATAAAAAGGAGAGGAAATTACAAAGCAGGGATTAGTCTTTGAATATCATCGAAGGAGATAACAGCAACGTAAGTCAGAGTTTCCCAATAAGTGATTTACTAGTCACAAACAAAGTAAGTCAGAGTTTCCCAACATACATATATTTTTTTTTAGAGTGATTTACTAGTCACTAACATTTAACTATTATATATATAATCCCGTAGATCGTTAGATTCCCAAGTGATTCAACTAGTCACGACGGAATAACCTATCCCGTAGATCGTTAAATTCCCAAGTGATTCAACTAATCACGACGGAATAACCTATCCCGTAGATCGTTAAATTCCCAAGTGATTCAACTAGTCACGACGGAATAACCTATCCCATAGATCGTTAGATTCCCAAGTGATTCAACTAGTCACGACGGAATAACCTACCCCGTAGATCGTTAGATTCCCAAGTGATTCAACTAGTCACGACGGAATAATCTCTCCCGTAGAACACTAGATTCCCAAGTGATTCAACTAGTCACGACGGAATAACCTACCACATAGATCATTAGTTTTTCCCAAGTGATTTATCGAGTCACAAGGGAATCATTTCTTAATAACCCCTGTAACTTACTTAGTGATTAACAAGTCACGAAGACAATAACCCCAGTAGCCCCTAGTGATTACACTAGTCACGAAGGAGTGATATTTTAATACTTAGTAAAGATAGTTCATGTGTAGCTTAGTCGGGAGTGATTTTTTTCAAGTCACGAGCCAAATCAAATTATTTTAGTGGGTAGACACCGGAAGCGATTTCCGAGTCACGACCGGAGTAAATATTCTACTCACGTAATCTGGCAGCAAACAACGGTGGTATTATTAATCTTAACCCGATCATTCCCCTTGGAAGCCGTAGATAGCAGGAATACACTGGACGAGGAACAAATGAACAACACAGCACCTATATATGTACTTACATAAATTATACATTAAACTTTGTAAATAAAAGAAATAAAAAAAAATAAACATACTCTGTTCAAACAACTGATTTATATTAAAAAGGAAAAAAATATCCGTGTAATTATTTCTTGTAACGAACCCCTGGACTTGGGCTGAGTATACCCCGGCAGAAAAGGTCGTTACAAGTGGCGCCCGAGCAAATTCTATAACAAGAAAGTAACACAAAATATCAGTTAAAAAAAAAAAAAAATGGTGAAAACATATTGGGTATATAGCTTACGTAAAGAAGAACTGGTCGCGTATGTGCAGGAATTTTGTACTGAAGCTAGTGGCACAGTGAAGATGTACGATGAACACTCAAGCGCCATACTGAGCAGATTACAACTTCTTGAACAAAAATATGCAAAAGTGGCATCACCTGCTAAACAAGAAGAGTCGACTTTAATATGTGCAACAAATACACTGCCCCAAACAAACACACTCGGTTTTACATTACCAAATATCGTGTTAAGTGATACCTCTACTATGTATCCAAGTTCCAAACCAGATAGCATGGAAATAAATAATAAATTGCATACAAATCCGTTATTCGCACAAGATTTGCAAACAAAACTGACCCAACAAGAGGACACAAGTATACAGGCCAAAGATCATGAACACGCTATCGAAAAAGTCAGAAAATGGTCATTCCGATACGATGGAAGTAAAGACCCATTAGAGTTTTTAGAGCGGGTAGAAGAATTGGCCGAAGCATATAGGATTAACAAAAATTGTTTACCTCGTACAATGGCAGAATTACTTAAAGATTTAGCGCTCTCATGGTTCCGTAATAACAATGGTCATTGGACAACATGGGCGACATTTAAAGAAGACTTTTTGGCTTATTTTCTTCCAACAGGATACTTTAAAAAAATAGAAGATAAAATACGATCTCGACTACAACAACCCAATGAAGTATTTAAAGTTTATATGGTGGCACTACAAAATATTATGCGACAAGCTGGCTACAGTGAAGAAAAAAAAAACTCGAAAGACTGTATGAAAATATCAACCCCACATACAGGTGGTATATAAAAAGAAGTGAGTTTAAAAATCTAAGAGAACTAACCAATCTTGCCGAAGACTTTGAAGACATACAAATGGCCGTACTACCAACTCGGATGGTACCAGTTCGCAACACACCTGCTTTACCAACTCGCTTGACACCAATATTACCAGCTTATACGACACCAATACTGCCAGCTTATACAGCACCAATACCAACACCACAAACACAGCCACAAATAACAAAGTAATACTAATCCCCATGGTAATTTAAACACAATGGTTACAGCAATTAACCCACGTACGGCTTGTCGACGTTGTGGACAAGAGGGCCACGGATACAGAGGCTGCCAAAACACACCGGTACTATTTTGTTAAGACTGTGGAAGACCTGGTTTACGTACAAAAGAATGCTGCAGAAGATTAGCGGGAAACGCTCAAGGGCTTCGTCAATAAGGGGTGGTGGAGTCCAATATAGGAAACCCTTAAACACAATCGAGACTTCAGATCATATCTTTCTTGCACAAGGTCATATGTTTGCGAGGGTGATGATTGGTAACACGAAAGCTACAGCGCTGATCGATACTGGAGCAACTAATAGCTTTATAAGTTTAAAATATGCAGAGAATCTGCTGGCGAAAAGGTCACGAATATGTTTGGACGTCGGATTATCCTTAGCCGACGGTACCACCACAAGAGTTAAAGAGGCAATAGTAGTAGACATTAACTTTGCCAATAAGACTGTTAATATTCCTTTATTTATGTTGTCTAATGTTCTAGATGACATGATTCTGGGCATGGATTTCTTGAAAAAAATGCAAGTTACTTTTGATTTCGACGGCCACATTTTTCGGTTGGGTAATGAAGAAACAATACCAAGAAATAGGAGTTTACGATACACAGGTGCAGAAACACAAATTATAACGGAACAATTGCTTATGGAAGAGTTTTTAAAAATTGAGCTTCCCCCATTTGAAGTAATGACTGGTACATCAAACATAGCAGAACACCGAATAATAATGAAGGACGACACACCATTTAAACAAAGGTATATGCCCACAAACCCTGCCAAACAACAAATTATTAGCGAATTGGTAGATGAGTTGCTAAAAAATCAATGTATCGAACCATCATGCAGTCCATATAGTTCCCCAATCGTATTAGCTCCAAAGAAAAATGGCAAGTGGCGATTGTGTTGCGACTTTCGCCAATTAAATAGTAGATCGGTAGCTGATGCTTATCCACTGCCGAGAATCAACTCAATTCTTGATCGGTTACGAGATTCTAAATATTTCAGCACGCTTGATTTGAAAAATGGCTACTGGCAAATACCTATGGAGGAAAAAAGTAGACCATTTACATCATTTACCGTACCAGGTCGCGGGCTTTTTCAATGGAAAGTGATGCCGTTTGGACTACACTCAGCGCCAGCGACTTTTCAACGTGCTTTAGATCAAATCATCGGACCAGAAATGGAACCACACGCATTTGCCTATTTAGATGACATAGTAGTGATTGGAAAAACACTGGAACAACACATGTTAAATTTGCGTGAGGTTTTCTATAGGCTCAGAAAGGCTAACTTAAAAATCAACCCTGAAAAATGCTCTTTTATGCAAAAGAAAATAAAATACCTGGGACATGTTATTGGAGAAGATGGTATTCATACAGACCCGGATAAAATAGCTGCGATAAAAGAGATGCTACCTCCCAAAGATGTGAAAGGGGTAAGAAGGGTACTCGGTGTGGCTTCATGGTATCGGAGATTTGTACCTGATTTTGCAAAATTAGTGGCACCTATAACGGCTCTGTTAAAAAAAGGCAAAAGATGGAAATGGGGCGATGATCAACAACATGCTTTCGACAAATTAAAAGAACGATTAACTGAAGCACCGGTTCTGGCATGTCCAGATTTTAACAAGCAATTCATACTACAAACAGATGCGAGTGATTTCGGTCTAGGAGCAGTACTTACACAGGATGTTGATGACAAAGAAAGAGTGATTGCATATGCTAGCCGACGATTAAATCATGCCGAATGCAACTACTCTGCCACAGAAAAGGAGTGTCTGGCTATAATCTGGGGAATACGGAAAATGCGACCGTATCTAGAAGGTTATCATTTTAAAGTAATAACTAGAGAATGCATCCCGGGATTTCCCATCCCGGGATTCCCGGGAAATTCGTCATTTTTCATTTCCCGCATTCCCGGGAAATTTGTGCGGGATTCCCGGGAATTTTAAAAAATGTACATAAACAAGTTAACTGCTGTATTAAGGTAAATAAATGTTTAAATATAATGGCTCCGATTTTCATGCACTACAAAATCTAAAATTTGTGCTTATAATATGCACTTAAAAATCAAAAATATCCAATAAAAATTCAGAAATATTTACTAAAAAAGTAAAAAGTATTAAAAAATTGTTTTTCATGAAAAAAGGTTTTACTAAAAGCAAAACGTATGAACTTTATGACTTTCTGCCGACACAGAAGTTGAAGATTTTTTATTTTCAAGTCAAAAAATTGTTTGTATAATTAAAAAATAGTTTTTTTTTTGTAAACAGAAAAAACAAATTGCCAATGAACTACATTCATAGTTTTTATGAACAAGTTCTTAAAAATGTGTAAAGGTTTCATAAATTTTTTGAACTGCCAATGAACTACATTCATAGTTTTATGAACATATTCTTAAAAATGTGTAAAAGTTTCATAAATTTTTTGAACTTTTTTATTCATATTTTAAAAAAAATTTAACAGGACATTGTTTAAATTTTTTTAAATATAGTTTTTAGCATAATTTGTTGCTTTTGTTTTTTTTCTGAATTATTATTTTATTTTGCTTTTAAATGCATTAAGGCATTGTTAGACGTACTAATTTTGCAAAAAAAAAAGTTATAAAAAAATTTTTAAAAACTAAAAAAATGTGTTAATGGTTTTTAGTGCGGGATCCCGGGAATCCCGGGAAATTCAAATTTTTTCCCGCTTTCCCGGGAAATGAAAAAGTGCGGGAAATTGCGATCCCTAGTAATAACCGACCATTTGTCATTAAAGTGGCTTAACAGCATTGAGAGTCCCACGGTGCGGGTTGCCAGGTGGGCGCTGGAACTGCAACAATACCCCGCGTTGCTGGCCCAAATATAAGATCAGTGTTATGTTCATCTCGCTTAAATATAAAGCCCTGCAAAAGGGTTTTCTTCTGGCTCGAGGTCATTATTTTCTTTACTAATTAAAACTATGATATTCTCATAGAATAATTTTCAAGAAAATTATTTTTCTGTTTTAAATTTATTTATGTTGGTCATTTTTTGCAAGACTTAATCGACACGTGTTTCGGGATTTGGCAGATCCCATTGTCAGACCCCATAGTATAGGGTTTTTATTTTTGCTAAATAATCTCTACAATGGGATCTGACATATCCCGAAACACGTGTCGATTAAGTCTTGCAAAAAATGACCAACATAAATAAATTTAAAACAGAAAAATAATTTTCTTGAAAATTATTCTATGAGAATATCATAGTTTTAATTATTAAAGGAAATAATGATCTCGAGCTGAAGAAAACCTACTCAAAATATAATATTTTAAAGGTCGAATAAAACAATTTTTATTTTTTAATAAAAATTAATCATAATAAGAAGAACATTTAAAAAAAAAAATATCCAAATCGTTCAGTTCTCAAGTGATGCGATTACCAACGAACTACATTTGATTTTTATTTATATTTTTCTATAGAGCAAATTTCCCGAGTAAAAATTTTTATATGATGCAATATATATTGATATGTAATACAATATATAATTAAACGCAATTTGATCCGAAAAATGATGGATGTTTTTGCATTAAAAAATATCAATTTGTATAAAATATGATTTGATTTCATCCGAGTTTTGACCAGACATTGCCATATATTAGTGTATCTAATTAGATCTAATTGCATAAAAACATGTAAAATCCTGGTGTTTTTTGGTTTGGGTTGAGTTACACCACAGGTCAACGATACATTCACCAAACATATAATTTTCTTAAACAAAAAAATGTTCGGGTACGCTTCGAACCAGATAGGTGATATACATAACCCTAACAAGGAAATGTTTAGGAACATTTTAAAAAGTTTCTTATACTTTGCCTTAAAAACTTAGAAAACTGTTGGTTAAATGGAAACATATAGTGTTATATATGGAACAGAATAGGATATATATAATTTTATATTAAATTATACAGAAAAACAAATTTTGTATTGACCCTCATGTAATTTTATATAATTATATCAACCGTACACCTTTTAATCCGAATCATGATTCAATTATATATTACTACATATGACTGCATTAAAAAAATTTAGAAAATATCTCACGGATGTATAATCATATATAATTTATTATGTTTGTATCAAGTTATATATTGTAATATATGTTTATTTTTACTCGGGTTTATATGCATCGAAAAAAGAGTAGGTGGACAACTTTTCTTACCGCAAAAACCTTATTTGAATTTAACTAACTCGGTCCATCCGTTCAAAAGTGTAGACGTAGAAATGGAAAATTGTTCTTTCCGAAAAACCTTAGTTGGACTATGACGAACATTAAATACAAAATTAAACAAATTGATCCAGCTATAACATGATTTAAAATTTATATATTGGGAAAAGTGAGCGTAAAAGTAGGCGGGGATAATTTTTCTTTTCTTAAAAATTTTTGCGAACTACACCCAAATCGGTCTAGCCGTTATAGTTCTTTTGAGACATAGAAAAAAGTGGGCGTGGGAAACTTAACTGCCCGTGAAAACCTTAGTGAAATTTTGACGAACATTTTCAACAAAAATTAGCCAAAGTGGGCGTGGTCAATTTAATTTTTCGTAAAAAACAAAGTTGAAATATGATGAAAATTCTTTTAAAAAATTTTTTTGTCAAATCGGTCCAGACATTCATTTTGGATAAATTGAAAAAGTGGGCGTAAACGTGGGCGTGGTCGATTTTTCTTTCAGTAAAAACTTAAATTGGATTACTACGAACATTTAAATAAAAAATTACCCAAATCGCTGCAGCCGTTTTCCGATTTTAGATAAATCGAAAAAAGTGGGCGTAAAAGTGGGCGTAAAAGTGGGCGTGGTCAATTTTTCTTTACGTAAAAACCTAAGTTGGAGTATGACGAACATTTCAAAAAAAAAATTGTCCAAATCGGTCCAGCCGTTCTCAGCTGATGCGGTTACCAACGAACGACAATTGATTTTTATTTATATATAGATTTACATAAACAAATTAAAATTAAAACTTTTTTTAATTTTCAACGTAGCTGGCCACAAATTTGGCTGAGCTGAGAATTTTACCAAGGTTCAACTCACTAATCATTAAGCCACAGTCACGGAGCCCTTTGATCAAAGTTTGCAGGTTTTGGCGAAAATATTCTAAAAAACCGAAACTTTGATCGAAGGGCGCCACGGGTATATTTAATCCGATTGGCCTCAAATTTGTACCACATAAGTTTTAAGCGTAGAAGAATAAAAATGTTCCCGGACGTTCAAAATTGGAAGAAAAACTCTTTTATACAAAATATGCAAGTCTAATGTATTGTATTATTACTTTTTTCCTTTAAATGTTTTTGTTATTTTAAATTTTCTTTAAATTAGTTTTAAAATTATACAGTGCAACAACCAAAATTGGAATGGGATGAAACCAAAAGCAAATAAAAGTTGTCATTTTCCATAACAAACCCCACAAGGATTTTTTTAATTCATTGCTAAATATTTAATAATAATAATAACCTACTTGAAAGCTGCATAAGTGGCGTATACTTAATTTTTTAATTGCCCGGTGAAAAATGATACAAATATGATCATATATGCGTTCATACATCGTCATGTATGTCCATATATGGTGCATATATGGATATATATGACACTGTATGAACACATATATGATCATATTTGCAACATACTGTGAGCATCAAAAGAAAGTGTACAGGTCTTAAATTGATGTAATTCGTTAACGACAAAGATGACAATAAAACCCCTTATTATTATCAATCGACTATCATTTTAAAACACGCTATAAAGGAAATTTTCCAAGCTTTAATTTAAGCTTAATAGAGTCCAGATTGAGCAAATATTAAGTGAGATACGGGGTTCGCGCTGGAAATTGAAAATTTTTGTAGACGTCTTTTAAAAAATTTGTAAAAAATATTTCTAATTTTATGTGTTTCAAGTTCAAACATTAAAAATTTAAAAAATAGTACAAAAGTTTAAATTCAGTTATCAACTCATTTTTCTAACGACCCAAACAAAAATCAAAATTTTTTAAATGCAGTAGAAAAATATGCATTTTTTTGACTTCCAACTATTTTGACCACCAATTTTTTGTAAATAAAGAAAAGATTTCATTGTTTACTAATTTAAGTACATCTAAGTGTATAGTAAAGAGATATGAAAATAATTAAAAATTTTCTTTGTTTACAAAAAATTGGTGGTCAAAAGAATTGGAGGTCAAAAAAATGCATATTTTTTTACTGCATTAAAAAAATTTTTTTGTTTGGGTCATTGGAAAAATGAGTTGATAACTGAATTTAAACTATTGTACTATTTTTTAAATTTTTAATGTTTGAACTTGATAAAAAACAACTCAGAAATATTTTTTAAAATTTTTCTAAAAAATGTCTACAGATAATTTCATTTTTCAGCTCGACCCTTGTATCTCATTTAATATTTGCTTAATCTGGACGCTATCAAGCTTAAATTAATGAAAGGAAAATTTCCTTTATAGCATATTTTTCAATGATAGTCGATTGATAATAATAAGGGGTTTTATTGTCAACTTTTTCGTTAAGGAATTACATCTATTTTAGACCTGTACACTTTCTTTTGACGCTCACTGTATATGTCCATATACGTAAAATGAGGGCATATGAACATATATGACATATATGCTCCACATATGACCATATATGGACATATGCCCTCATTTTACGTATATGGACATATATGTTGCAAATATGATCATATATGACTGCATACAATTTCATATATGACCATATATATGCTCAAATATTTACATATATGCATCCATATATTCACATATATGTATCATATATGCTCATTTTTCACCGGGTGCCTTTAAATAACAATCAGAAAAATTTGAAATAATTTGTTTAATAATTTTGTTGTAGCGAAATCGACCCAAGGGTTTTCGTAAGAGTCAAACCCACGACTCCCTGCTTAATAGGCTAGCACGCTATCAACTAACCCACAGTAGCCCCCTTAATATGCACAATAAAATTGAAACACAAAATTCTGCTATTTTTTTATTTTTATAATCAAAGAAATTTAATTCCGAAAAATCCCGGAATCCCGAAAAATCCCGTGATCCGAATCCCGGGATTTTAAAAAACCGATCCCGTTTGACAGCCCTAAATGTAATTAAAAAATACATATTTACCAGGGGCGGATCCAGCTCTTGAGTTTGGTGGGGGGGGGGGGAGGATGTTTTTTTTAACTCAAGCTCCATTTCTTAGAATAACCCAAAACCTTAAAAATGATTATGGTTATGTAATGCATTACTATATTTTCATGCACATTTTTTGACTATGCACTACATGGTAATGCATTACATAACTATTACCATTTTGAAGGTTTTGCTGTTCACTTCTGTAGATCAGATTACAGATATGCTTCATAACTAAAATTTAAGACACAATTATTTACAGCCAAACGGATGGACCGATTTGAAGAGGAAGAGTGTGACTCCTAAAGTTTTTCATACACTCAAAAAAAAATTTTGTAAAGTTACCTAAAAAATTAACTAATAATTAGTTCCAAACAGGGTTCCCGGGTTTAAGTTTCCGCATCTAAGATTTTTTAGATCTTTTATAGATTATCTGGTTTTCTAAACTATTTTTTTTTTGAGTGTACACTAATAGAAATAGAAATCTATTTTAGCAATTTTAAGAAGTGTCAAACAAAGCTACTTTTTAATAAGGATTTTATTAAAAAATTTCATTTTTGAGTTCCAAGTCATCAACTACATTCAAAATCTCACTACGAGCAGCCGCAGATGAAGCAAGAGCTAGGGGCTCAACTTCCCTATTTAGATCTTTAGAGATTTCTGCTGTAACTCGTCTTTTTGTTCTCGCAGATTTTGACAAAAAAGTTAATTGCGGTCGCCTAGGTTTCGGTTTAGTGAAGGCAGGCTCGGTTTCAGGTTTTCTTATCCAAGTATTGCACAGTGGTTTCCCCCATAGGCCAAAAATCAAAAAAATTTATGTTTTTTTTAAGCTTTATTGCACTAAATTGATTGATAACACTCTAAACCTTATAAATCTAACCAATTTTCTTGTTTTTTTTTTACGAGATTTAATGTTTGTGTTCGTTGAAAGTGGGGGAATGTTTATGTTGCATATATTGTGGTTGCATAGTCATAAAATAATTCTTAAGTTTATCTAGAAAGTTATACGCGATATTGTGGCAGAAGTTTCCAAAAACTCTATAAACATTAAATTTTAACCTATTTTCTACCAAATTAAATAATAACAGCTGCAAAAATATAAGTCCATTAAAAAATCCCTAAAGAATACTTTTTTGACCTTTTCAACAAAACACACTTTTTTAAAAAACTACTTTTTCACATAGACTATTAGTTATTTGGCCCTCATCTGCCCACAACTTTTTATACATCAAATTGAAGATTTTTTACCCCTCTTTAAATTAAAAAATATTGTAGCCGCGGGTTTTTGCATATTTTCGCATATGGATGTGATTTACATAGTCATCCAACGAAAAATTGTGAAAAATTGCATTTTGTTCTGTACTATTTCTTTTTAAGAATATAAGTAAAGAGAAATATTTTTTTTAATTGTTGTTATTTAAAACTTTATATTGCAATTTTACGGTATTTGACTTACTTTTTTTAAAAAAAATTTTGTTCTAAACTTTTTATTGCAATTTTAAGGCATTTGACTGTCGGTTTAACAATTTGACAACCATACATTTTCTACCGAAGCGATTTTGAGTTTCTGTTAATGGTCGTGATCTGTGACATAATAACAATTTAGAAACAAAAAAAATGGAGAGAGGGTAGTCTCCTTCCCCTTATTTTTCTTTCGCCCTTTGGCGATTCTGGCCAAAGCTATTTGCTACTGGCTGTGATTTTAAAGATCTGTAACTCAATAATAGTTACTAGTGTCCCACAGAATACACCTTTTTTGGGCGAAGCCGAATATTCAGCCAAATTTTCACTATTCGGCCGAAACCAAAGCCGAAGCCGAATATTAAAAAAAATATTTATGTAGTAAAAACAAGAAAAAAAGTAAAACTCGACTTGGCGGAATACACAAATGTATAAAAATTTTGTCTAGAATGATTTATTTTGAGAAAAAATCTGTTCTCAGACGTTTTTGTAAATAAAATTTTTTTGAGGGTAAATTTTTTTCTATCGGAATTTTTTTTTTGGGTGTAAAATCTTGTTTTAGCTGCAAAAACGCTTTGTAAATTGTTTTTGTGGCTTACTAATGTGATTCAAAGTGTGTTTAGTGTGTTTTTTAACTCGTGAGTACAAATTTAATACAAGTATTTGGTATTCGGCTATATTCGGCCAAAAATGTGGCCGAACAGTGATTTTTGGCTGAAACCGAAGCAGCATATTCGGTCGGACACTAATAGTTACCCAACAAGAATTTGGAGCTCTACCCCCTTCTTGCCCCGATTTTGCTCAACAAGTAAAGATCCTTTTGTCCCTAAAATAGAGAAAACTATTTTACAAACTTTGAGGGCTTACAGTGAGTAAGTGGATCAAATTGGAAACTTACTGTAAACTAGACTTTTGTTGCGGAAATCATACTCTACAATTCATCTTTTAATACTTTTATCGTATCTTTTACTTGAACGAAAATAATCGCCAAAAACGCGTTGGCAAGTGTACTTGCCTGTGGACGTTAAAAGGTTAAGTGTAGCTTTTTGAAAAGGGTCAAAACAAAGGTCAAACTTTAATTCTTATAATTAATTGTCTTCGCGAAAGTGTTAGAAGTTTCGAAAACATCAATATGGAAATTAAAACAAACAAATTTTCAAATTGAAATACTTTATTTCAAAAATTCTTAAAACAGATCTATAAGCCAATTAACCCTTCAAATATCAAATGGCTACTGTGGCTACAGTTGTTAATATTTTTTCCTAAAAATTTGAAAACTTTAAGTTCTTCGGGCATACTATGAGCTGAAAAATTTTGAAGACCCTAGTTTTTTTAGTTTTGGAGATATTGATTTTTGACCGCTTGCCCATATAAGGGAAACCACTGTGTATTGCCTTTAAGCCAAACAGCATGTTATTCTTTAAAAAATTTCACTCCTACAACTTTTAAGCCTTTTCAAGTTTGCAAATTTCCGACTTTGAAATTTGATAAATTCGGAAGGCAATTGATTGTCCTAGAGAACTTTTATGGTTTTGTAGCTAACATATGCAATCATTTTTTTGTAAGTCTAAATAAAATTCCAATTCATAATTCTATAAGTTCAAGCAGACTGTTAGCATAGAGTTTATTCATAATGATTTTTAAAATCTTCCGACTAAGAACACCCCTGTTTTTGAATATCAACTTGTTTTGGTGTTTCTTCACAATGCAACGGCAAGCAGCAGCCAGTAGGCAGCACAAATAAATAGTACTGTATTTAATTATAATTACAATTAAATGCCGTATTTTATATTTCTTTATATTGAAATAGCATACATCAAGCTGCAAATACAAAATATACTGCCTTTTATTACAATTATAAATTAATACAGTACTTTTTATTATTTTTGCTGTCTGCTGCATTGCGAAGAAATACATAATTGTCGTGAGAGAACTTTAATTAATTGAGAAAATTAATGAGAGACCTTTAGTCAGAGAGTTAACAAACATCTGTTTTTACTTGCTAGCAAGGGTTTTAAACTTAATTATGAATGAACCACTTGTCAAATCCATGCTAACTTTTTGTTTAGAATACGACTGTTAAAGTTTTATGAATGATTGGTAACTTTTGAACAAAAAAAAAAATGGATCACAACAGAGACTTTGGCATTTGTTTGTTTTCCTACATTCTATGAAGAACCTGTCTTAGGAGTTTTATTACTTTTTATGTTTTTGAAACGAAATTTAAATGGTAAAAAATTGTTTTTAAAGTAATATTCAGGTGGACAAATGAAGCGTTTTTAATGCGTTTCAAAATAGTCCTTTTAAGCTGCTTTAATTTTTGTACCGTCATCAATTTCTGCTTGGGCATATTATAAATTATATATTGCGTCATATCATTTTCTTTACTCGGGTATCTAAACTTATTTAGCCGTGTAATAGGGATTGTTGTAACACATTTTTCCTATAAACATTTTTAAAATATCTAACCCAGTTTTTTTTTTTTTTTTAGATTTTCAGTAGAAATAGTTAAAACTCAAAATAATACCAATGAAATTTCCGAAAAGCAAGACATATACGAAATAACTCTGAACATTTTGAATATACAAATAATTGATGAAGGCTTGTATACATGTGAATCAGCAGAAAGTGGATTACTTCAGAAAGTATTTATTCAGCCATATCTTACACCACAAATCCAAAACGTCAATGGTTTAAAAGTAAAACAAAAAATTGGAAATCCTGTTACACTATTTTGTGTTATAAAAATATATCCACAAAATAATACGTTACAAAAGCAACTGAAGTGGTTAAAAGATGAAAATTCTTTTGGATTCCTCGACCAATCCTCTAATATTGAGAATGTCAACTCGACCCATGTTAATTATACACTTGAACTGACAGAAGTATATAAAAAAGAAAATGGCTCCTACGCATGTGTTATTTATGCTGTAAATGGCGATGAAATAGCAAGAAAAAATGTCGCTTTATTGGTAATGGATGTGCCAAAAGTGAATATTGAGTATGTTAAAGCAGTTGGAGCTAGCAAGATCTACTTAAATTGGACAGTAAACGATGGAAATGATCCCGTTCAAAAATATTTCATACAGTATTTAGTTGAGGGAAATCCAGAGCTAACTTATTATAAAGATGTAATTGGAGGTGGTAACACATCATATGTCCTTGAAAATTTTTCTCATAATACAAGTTACATTTTGCGGATATCGGCAAAAAACAGTATTGGCGATGGAGCCCCTTTTCAGTATTCTGTTCCTGTGCGCACTTTAGAAAAAGATCCAATTTTTATACCAAAAGTTAAGACTACAGGAAGTACGGCATCAACGATAACTATTGGCTGGGATCCTCCGCCATTAGATTTGATTCCATATGTACAATATTATGAACTTGTTGTATCGGAGGTGGCTGATATTCCAAGAATCGTTGAAGAAACTATTTATCAGCAAAATTCTAGAAATCTTCCCTACATGTTTGATAACTTGAAAACGGCTACAGAATACGAATTTAAGGTACGAGCTTGCTGTGATTTAACAAAATTGTGTGGCCCGTGGTCCGATGTTGTAAATGGAACTACAATGGACGGTATTGCATCGAAGCCAACTAACTTACAGGTATTATGTATTCATCACAACGTTTCAAAGATAAATTCCGTTGATATTGCATGGATGCATCCAGTAAAGCCAAATGGAAAAGTCGTTTCATATCAAATACAGTTAGAAGGCGTGGCTTCATATAAGATTAACGGTAAAATCCACAATGAAACTTGGGGCCCAAAAATTAGACGCGTCGATGTACCCAACTATCGAACTACCTACGATGGTGTTATTCCAAACACCAATTATACTGTTACAGTCTCGGCAATTACTCGTCATAGAAAAACTGGAGAACCGGCTATTGGCAAATGTACGATGCCCGTCTCAGTGCCAGAATCGATAAATCGAGTTATGTGGACTAAAGTACGAATCAACAGTGACAAATGCGTCTTTAAGACATTTATACCCAGAGTCAGCGAGCGAAACGGGCCAATATGTTGTTACAGATTATATTTAATAAGAATGAGAAATAACAACGCGGAACTGCCACCACCTAGTAAACTCAATATATACACCTATCATGAAATCCATGCCAATAATAATTCTATCGTTGGCGCCTATCTTGCTGAAATGTTTGCTGGCACCAATTTTAAATCTGAATTATTCTTGGGGGATGGAAAGCGATATTTTGAAAATGATGGCCACAAATCTGATGATATGGACAAGGAATGCCTTAAATGTGTTGAAGGCGAGCCCTTTATTAGAAAAACCGTTTTAAACTTACCGTCAATAAGCACAAGTAAAGGTATTGATAATATTGTTCATTTTTAGTATTAGAACATTCCAATTTAGTTATTTAGTTATTTTACACAAATTAAAGATATGCAATTACACTGTGGAACAAATTCAGGTTAACAAACGTTAGGTCGATTTTGAGAGTGAGGGGTGACAAAAGGGGCTAAATTAGAAGACCCTTATCGCGGCGTTTGTATATGTCAGTTCGATTTTTTTTTGTTAATCGACCTTCGAACTTTGGTGCTTATGAAGAAAATGTTGGGAAATTATTCTTGTCATGCATTTTGAAAATATTTTGCTTAATAAGCACCATAAAAATTTTCTAAATCAATTTTTTGAATTGTTGGACAGGTCTCTAGCAATAATTTGGCTTTTACAGATTGAAAAATATCAATTAGTCGACGAGTTATAGCCAAAAACCATATAAAGAATATGCTGAAAATCACTCTCTGAATCGACCTAACTTTTGCTAACCTGAATTTGTTCCACAGTGTTATTTAATGCTCTAAAGCAATGGTTCCCAACCTTTTTTACGCCACGCCCCACTTTTAAGTTAAAAAAATTGTCTGTTCCCCCTACACTAATGAAAAATTTGGTAGGTTTTTTATTTTTTTGTATCTAATGAAAAATTACTACTTGTTTAGCAAAATTTTTGTAAAATAAGCATAGAAAGAGCTCGATCATGCTCACCACCCTTACTCTTAAGTGAAAAAAAAACTAACCCGCCAAATTTTAAAACAGCAATAAACAATACTGAAAACAATACAACACAAAAAACTTTGAGTCAAACTCAATCACCCACACCTAAAAGCATATTTGATGATAATGCAGCAATGAATATTACTCCCAACAACAACAACATTAGTGGTATTATAAACTCTCCCTCTCTTATCTTGTCTAATGAGAGTTCTGTAAGTATGTTACACACACATGTAAGTACATCAAATACAGTTGAAAAAGCAGGAACTAGTAAACAAGCGGCAATACAGACTGGTATAGACCGCTACTTTAAATTCAAAAGAGTCCGTAGCCCACAAAAAAATAATAACAATAGTGAAACAAAAAAACAGAAAGTTCATAAAAGTAACACCAATAATGATAACACTAATCCCTTAAATAACAATCGTTTTTCAGTTCTGGATGAGCCAGATACTGATTTACAAAATCCGAGTAGTACCCGTAAAGAGGCTAAACCTCCACCAATATTCCTTCGTGAGCGTAGCTCCAACCAATTGGTGTCCAATTTTACGAAACTAATTGGAAATAATACATTTCATATTATTCCAATTAGAAAAGGTAACATACACGAGACGAAAATACAGGTCTACACTGAGAAGAACTATAGGGAAATATCCAAGTTCTTGCACGATAATAATAGATTTCCTTAGCAGAATTCATACTTTTTGCTGTGCTTATGGCCTTATCAAGTGTAATATTACCATCGCTCAGCAATTTTTCTTTTATTTGAGAAAAATTTGGTAGTAAACCGCACACAAAAATATCTTTGACCAGACTTTCTCTTAACTCACCAAATTCGCAAGACAAACTAAGGTTTTTTAACACCGTAACATACTCCTCAATAGATTCATTGTATGCCTGCTTTCTCGAAAAAAACGTATGTCGTTCCATGGCAATGTTTGCTTTTGGAATAAAATGTGAATCTAATTTTGTAATTAAGACGTCATATTTTACAGTGTCCATATCAACATTAAATGAGTTGAAAACTTCGAGGCAGTCAGGACCTAAATGGTGTAAGAGTAGAGCAACTTTTCGTTGATCTGTCTGCTGCTCCAGATTTGACGCTCGCATAAAGATTTTGAATTGATTCTTCCACGACTTCCATGTTACACACATGTTGCTTTCTTTGAGGTTAAGTGGCGCAATTGTTGTTGCTACCGACATTACTTGTGGCGTCGACATTTCTTCTGGTTTTATATTTGGTTTCTCCTCCTCAGTCTCTGACGGCATTGACAATATACAAAATTTTTAAAGAAATTTGTATTTTAAATGACTATTTTTATAGACTATTTTTTTTTTATATATATGTATTTTAATTTAACACGTTTTTCGGTTTGACATCTGACACCATGATATATGTTCAGTTCAAGTCTTCTTTATTAAGTGAAGTATAAGTTTGTTACATATGATAAATCTTAAAGCTAATGATAATTACAGGGTGTTTCTTATATATTAGAAATAGGTGTTATTTACACAACAGGCTACACGAGTAAAAATGTTAAGGATGAAATTGAATCCGCCCGATATTATCTTAGCGATTAATTTTTCGGATAAGTAGTGACCTTTCACATCTCGGATCAGTACTGATCTTTCTAATCTTGAATCAGCTGTGACATATAAGAATATATATATAAACATTTTTACTCGGGTAATTGTACTTTTGGTATAGTATTTGACTTAAGTCTTTAAGCGTTTAAATGACTGGAAGATTTCGTATTGACTTCTTCAATAAACGTGGACTGAGAGCGCGCATGTTTTTCCGTGTATGCTCACATTCGCTTCCATCGACCGGATGTTTTTGCCTTGTGTAAGACCCAGGTACATGGGGTGGAAATGCTGATCCGCAGGATTTCCTCATACCTGTGTATTACTAACCCTTTTTGTCTTTCCCTGGGGCTTTGAGGTCTACTTCCGCAATGATGTTTTGTACCAGTGCCTGTCTCAATTAGGCACGAATGATCCGAGTTTTACTCAATATGGGTTAAATTCGGAACCAGGGCACACACACTACATTTCGCCGTCGAAAGTTCCAAATCTGGAAGGGTGTCTTCCTTGAATGGCTTCTACACCTTTTCTAATTAATTTTTAAGGATCCTGAAGAGTACCCACTTTTTGAAATTAAACACATTTAAATGGATTCAGTAAGTGCTTAAAAAATACAACAGCACGTCATACTACAGCACCGCTCCAGTAGCGCTCAAAGGCCTAACTATTTAAAGAATTTACAAACATTTATTGCAAGGGGAAAGGTACACATGATCTTTTGTGAAAGTTTATTTAGACCATTTTATGTTTCGATATCTTTGAGTTACAAACATATGCACTAAAGTAAGTACAATATATAATTTAAACTAAAATCGTACCACAAAGTTCGATTTAATTTCTTTTTTAAATCCTTGAAAAAAAACTGATTTCATCATTGATATCAATTTCTACTTTGATTGGATATTTCTACATGTGTCTACTTATTTAGCGCCTAGTTGACGCCATCCATCCAGCCATCCATCCAATTATCGTATTGAAAGAAACACATGAACAAAATCATGATTGTATTATGTTCAAGTATTTTTGTATTGTTTTAGTATTGTTGTTAAGATTGTATTTGGCGTCGGTATCTTTCTCTTTATCTATTCACATGATTATGATTATATTATTATTAGTATAAAGCGGGTGGTGTCATACGGTCCCGCACAAGTACTTTTCATTTCAATATTGTCACATACTTAATTATACATAATTATTGTATCGCAAACACTGAAATAACAGTTTTTGTTAAGATAACTTTTGCAAATGAAAACTTTTTTGGACACATTTTGGGTCAGTTCATTGTTTAAGGTTCCCACATTATATACTAAAAGATGAAGCCACAAATCATCTCCTAAAGTGATGCTGCCATATACAAAAAAACGGTTTTTCGCGATTTTCTTCATGATGGTCCATATAACATAGATGTTTTTTGTCCACTATTCGTAGTGTCATGGACGCCTTTATGATCCACAAAATGCAAGTTTTTTATCAGAGACCAATTAAGCGGTTAATTTCGCGAAAACTTAAAAAAATGAAGAAATCCGCGAATTAAAGGGGTTAAGATGAAAAGCTTTAAACCAAATTTATATTAGAAATATTGCTACAAGTTATATCTTTGTTTTCCATGCCATAAAATTTAAAAATCATTAGCTTTGGAATTTTTTTTGTTAAAAAAGCAGCTGAAAATCAGCCAATCTTTAATGACATTTTACAAGAAAACTGTACCATACATCGAAAAACGGAGTACGCCATTCGATTCAGCATGTCCGAAATATATTGAAATGATGGTCGTACCTCTTGTTTTCTAAAATAGTGGTTAGTTTTGTCACGCAGTGTAGTATTTTGATAATTTTATTATTTTGCAAGAATTAATAACAATGCGAAAATAACAACAAAACAAAACGTCAAATTTTCAATTATCGTCTTCGAATTATGTTCGAAACGATACGTTAGTGATGTGCTTACGTGAAGCAACAAAAAATCATCATCGTTCAATCGTCGATAGACGACACTCACTTTACATGATCACAGTCCAGGGAACTATTCACTTTGAAAAGCTACTAAAATTAAAGCACCGGTAGAGGACGCACCACCGCTAAGAAAGCAATGTGACAATTGGGCACGCAGTGAAGAGGAGAAAGCATACTCATTTGGAGAACATTTAAGAACTGTATTTGAGCCAAACTTGGCAGAAAATGATTTTATACTCCCAGATCCGCCTCTGCATTTGGATCACAACTTAGGTAATACATGGTTTGACGCCCAAGATGTTGAGACAATTATACGTACTGTAGCAATATATTAACAGTGTAGTTATATATTTTATTATTAACAGTGTACCTATCATTATTGTTTATTTCTTTAAGTGTATTCTACTTTCAGGGATAACGGTTTTTTATTTGTTCTAGAATATTCTTGAGAACTATGTTTGTCTCTTTCTTACTCATGGGTAGATATTAAGAAAACGCAACAAGTGTAACAAGTCCTAGTTTGTAAGATTATTTTTGAAAATTATGATGCAATAATAAAGTAGCCGCGAAACAAACAAGACGTGCAGTGTTTTTATTTAAAGCGACTATAATTTCAGAAGTGGGATTCGAGAAAAAAATCTAATTTTTTTTTCACACACGCGAGTGTTTTAAAAATCTAAAATTTAAGAGAAACAAAATTCTATTAAACAAAAGAAAAGAAATAAATAAAATAATTAAATTAAAAAGACAGTTTTTGTAAATTCAAAGAAAAAATTTGACGCTGACAATGGATAATAGTGTGTGTGGCAATAATTATACGGTGGCGCAGCTGCGTATGTGGTTGCAGCATTTAAATTTGTCGTCGTCAGGCTCAAAAAGCGCACTTCTAATTAGATTGAATGAAGTGGCACCAGAAGAGAGAGGGGAATGCCCAACAAATGAACGTGAACAACCAGAAAATGAATGTGAAGAAAATGAACGTGGTGAAAATGATTCTGTAGCAGAACAGCAAACAAACGATTGCCAAACAAATGAAGAAGCGACAAATGAGTGTGAAAACGAAGGTGCAACAAATGATAGTGTATTACAACAACAACAACGTAAGGGTAGAATTACTTTTGATTTATTGAAGAAAGAGTTGGAAATTATAAAACGTGAAAAAGAAGTACTACGTAAAGAAAATGATTTGCTAAAAATGATTGCTGAATATGAAAAGAAACGTGACAAAGAAAATGTTGAGAATGCTAATAAAGGAAAATATAAAGAAACGAGTGTATGCGCTACAATTGAGGGGGAGCATTCTGAAAACGTCAAGGTAGATGTACCATTTAGCATTTTAAAAGATATAATACCTGATTATGAGGGGTTGTTGTGTCCTGAATTGTGGATTACACAATTTAATAGCATAAATGATAAGTATAAAGTAGATGAAAATACACTCAAGGCGCTTTTAATGTGCAAGTTGAAGGGAAAGGCACAGGCTTGGCTACATTCAAGACCAAATTTTATAAATGAAAGTGCTGATGCAATACTAAAGGAAATGAAGAAAATTTTTTCTACAAAAGAAAATAAATTAATAATGCGTCGTAAATTTGAAGCACGTAAATGGAAATATGAAGAAGCATTTTCTGATTACTACAACGATAAAATTGTGTTGGCTAACAAAGTTGGTATTGATGATGACGAGCTGATTGACAACATAATTGAAGGTATTCCTGATGAACAACTTCGGGTACAAGCTATTCTACAATGTTATACGGATAAGACACAACTTCTGCTAGCTTTTTCTAAAATTGAATTGACTCAAAAAAAAGCAACGGTTGGTGAAGAAAAATGAGCAGATTAGATGCTACAACTGTAACTCGTTTGGACATTTTGCAACAGCATGTAGAAAACCAAAACGGGAGATGGGTGCTTGTTACGGATGTGGAAGCTTAGAACATCGTGTTAATGCTTGTCCGGAAAGAAAGGCAGCAGTCCAGTATGTGGATGGTAATGAAGATGAATATGTAAGGTATTTTAAATTTTCTTTAGATTCTAGTTTTAATTATAATTTTTCTTTAGAATGCCTAATCGATTCGGGTAGTCCAGTCAGTTTTGTGAAAAAATCTAAAATTATAAATGAAATGAATTTAAATGATCTTTTATGTTCTAATTTTGAATTTTTTGGAATTAATAAATCGAAATTAAATGTTTATGGAAAATTTAACTGTTTTATAATTGTAGATGGGAAAATTGTAAATATGGAAATTTTGGTAGTTTCTGACGAATCGATGGCATTTGAATGTGTACTGGGTAGGGATTTTTTGGGGAAAGCTGAATTTAGACTGATATCTTTTGGAAAGGAAATTTGTTTGGGTGATGATAGGGATTTTAGTAGTGCAATTTTGTCCATTGATTTAGGGGATAATGATAATTTTAAACTTAATATTGGGGATAGTGTAAGTTATGAAAGTAAAATTAAATTGTATGAATTATATGATGATAATTATGTGCGACCTGAACGTCCTTCTAAACCAAAAGTGTATAGTGAGCTAAAGTTAAATTTAAATGATGATAAGACTTTTAATTGTAATCCCAGGAGATTATCATATGCGGAGAAAACGGAATTGCAAATTTTATTGGACGAATATTTGGAAAAGGGATACATAAGGCCGAGTGAGTCGGAGTTTGTTTCTCCTATCGTGTTAGTTAGGAAGAAAACTGGGGATTTGAGGATGTGTGTGGATTACAGACTTTTGAACAAGGTGACAGCTAAAGACAGTTATCCTATTCCACTGATTGATGATCTTTTAGATAGACTTGCTGGGAAGAAAATTTTTACGAAATTGGACTTAAAAAATGGATTTTTCCACGTTTTTGTTCATCCTGATTCTGTTAAATATACATCTTTTGTTACGCCGTTGGGTCAATTTGAATTTTTGAGAATGCCGTTTGGTCTAAAAAATGCTCCATCGGTTTTTCAAAGATTTGTTAATAAAGTTTTCGCTGATATGGTTAGAGACGATAAAATAATAATTTATCTAGATGACATCATGATAGCTACGGTTGATATTTCTGAACATTTACAGATTTTAAAAGAGGTTTTCGAGCGATTAGTTGAGAATAATTTAGAACTGAGGAATGATAAGTGCGAATTTTTACAAACATCAGTGAAGTATTTGGGGTACACTATAGATGGCAGAGGTGTAAGTGCTGATGATAAAGGATTACAGGCTATAAAGGATTTTCCAATTCCGGACAAACAGCATTCGGTGCAAAGTTTTTTAGGATTATGTTCATATTTTCGAAGATTTGTTAAGGACTTTTCTCTTATTGCAAAACCATTGTATGACTTGACGAAAAAGGATAAAAAGTTTGTTTTTGGTGAATTAGAATTAAAATGTTTTGAATTGCTTAAGGAAAAGTTGATGGAGTCACCGGTACTGGCATTGTATGATCCCAGGGATGAGACTGAGCTTCATTGTGATGCGAGTTCTATTGGTTTTGGTGCTGTGTTGTTGCAGAAGAAGGAAGACGGCAAATTCCATCCAATTTTTTATTTTTCTAAAAGGACAACGGATGCAGAATCAAAATATCACAGTTTTGAACTTGAAACGCTCGCCATAATTTATGCATTGAAACGGTTCCGTATATATCTTCAGGGTAGGAAATTTAAAATTGTGACTGATTGTAATTCTTTAACTATGACGTTAAACAGAAAGGAGCTGAATCCGAGAATTGCACGGTGGGCTTTAGAGCTTCAAAACTATGAATACGAGCTAGAGCATCGTTCTGGAAAAAGAATGCAGCATGTTGACGCGTTGAGCAGAAGTACTAATATAATGATAATAGAGTCGAATACATTTGAGGAGAACCTTATTATATGTCAAAATAGGGATCAGAAGTTAGGGGAATTAAGAGAGAAACTTCAGGTTAGTGAGCATAGTTTGTACGAGATGAGAAATGGAGTACTGTATAGAAAGACAAAGGAAGGTAATTTGTTGTTTTACGTTCCCGAGGAAATGGAGGATCATATTTTGTACAAATACCACGATGAAATGGGACATGTTGGTATTGATAAGATGACCGAGCTTATTTTGAAGAGTTATTGGTTTTCAGGGATCGGAGCTAAGGCGGCCAGGCATATAGAAAATTGTATGAATTGTATTGCGTATTCTTCTAAGCATGGTAGGGAAGAGGGGTTTTTGCATAGTATTCCTAAATCGAATAGGCCGTTTGATGTTGTGCATATAGACCACTATGGACCGGTGGATAATGGTCGAACAGTGAAACATATTTTGGTGGTTGTTGATGCTTGTACTAAATTCGTAAGGTTATATCCGACAAAGACTACTAACTCCAAGGAGGCAATTATGGCGTTAAAGGATTATTTTAGATCGTACAGTCGTCCGAGAACAGTGATAAGTGATCGGGGAGCATGTTTCACGTCGAAAGACTTTTCAGAATTTTTAAAGGATAATAATGTTTCCCATATTTTAATAGCAACTGGTTCGCCACAGGCGAATGGCCAAGTTGAAAGGATAAATAGATCGATAGGCCCAATGTTGGCAAAATTAGTGGATGTTGAAAAGGGAATATTCTGGGACCATGTGCTTGAACAGGTTGAACATACTTTGAATAATACCGTGCATAGGGCTGTTGGGGAGCATCCGAGCGTTATGTTGTTTGGTGCAGGACAAAAGGGAAGGGTCGTTGACTTGTTGAGGGAATGTCTGGATGATGTTAACGTAGAGCGGAAGGAGAATCACAGTACGATAAGATTGAAAGCGGCTGATAGACAGATAAAGTTGCAGGAGTATAACAAGGAGTATGTTGATAAGAAGAGGAAGACACCTAGGGTGTATAATAAAGGTGTCCTAACGACTAAGGTAATTTTTCAAAATCACTTTTTAATACGTGGTAGGGTCCTAAATTGTAGTTTTGTGTCTAAAAATGAGTGAGCCAAAATTTGGAGACAATCGGATAAAAATAACTCGTGCCGAAAATGGATTGAAGTTTTGGGACACTCTTATCTGATGAAAAAACACGTTTTTTCTAGTTTTTTGAAAAATATTGGTATATGCTATTTTTTGTTAATTTTTTTGTTAAGTAATATGAAAATGGTAATAAATTACCTTTCCAAAAAGCTTAAAGAAATTCAAATCGGATGAAAAATAAGCATTTTACGCATACATGCCCCAGACCATTGCATGGTTTTTAAAGCTAAAATTTGAAAATTTTCAAAATTTTTAGGCAAAAAAATAAAAAAAATTAAATTTTACTTTATAATTATATTAAATACATGTTATAGATAAAAACTAACAGATATGGTAGTCTAACTTTTTTTTCATTTGGCGTGGGTAGTGATATAATTTCCGCGGATTCCAAAGAAAATGAGTTTTTCTAAAATAATTTAGCAAATATGGGAAACAATTTTCTGTATTGTATTATACGAAGTGAAATACATAAATTCTGTAAATTTTTTGAGAATTCGGGCATCTTTAACCCCTTTTCGTCGAGGTGAAATGACAAATTTGAGACGATATACATTTCTATAATACAAAATATCTGCATATATCCGATTTCTCAAAAGTTACAGAATTTACGTTTTACACTTCGATCCGCACAATAGAGCACAAATTTTCAAAAATTTGCTTAATTATTGTAGAAAAACGCATTTTATTTGGAATCCGCGGAAATTTTATCACTACCCGCGCCAAATAAAAAAAAAGCTTGACTACCATATCTGCTATTTTTAATCTTAAACATGTTTTCAATTTGATCATAAAGTAAAATTAAATTTTTACTATTTTTTGCCTAAAAATTTTGAAAATTTTGAAATTCTGGCTCTAAAAACCATACAATGGTCTGGGGCATGTATGCGTAAAATGCTTATTTTTCATCCGATTTTAATTTTATTTGTCGTTTTGAAAAGGTAATTTAGTACCATTTTCATATTATTTCACAAAAAATTTAGCAAAAAATGTCAAATACCAATGTTTTTCCAAAAACTAGAAAAAACGAGTTTTTCGTTCTTATAAGAATGTCCCAAAACTTCAATCCATTTTCGGCACGAGTTATTTTTAGCCGATTGTCCCCAAATTTTGGCTCACTCATTTTTAGATACTAAAGAACAATATAGGACCCTACCAGGTATAAAAAGGTGATTTTCGTTTTTAAGGACACCTCTAGTGTATAAGCACGGAGACTACGTGATGGTGAAAAATTTCGACTCTACGGCCGGTGTTTCCCGAAAATTAATTCCAAAGTATAAAGGTCCATATAGGGTATCGAAAGTCTTACGTAATGATCGTTATTTACTTGAGGATGTTGAAGGGTTTCAACAGTCGCGTACTGTGTATAAAGGCGTTTGGGCAGTCTCTAATATACGCCCATGGTTTAGAGGACGCGAAGGGTCATGTATAGGATAAGAGATCAGGGGATCTCGCTGTAAGGATGGCCGAATTGTAGCAATATATTAACAGTGTAGTTATATATTTTATTATTAACAGTGTACCTATCATTATTGTTTATTTCTTTAAGTGTATTCTACTTTCAGGGATAACGGTTTTTTATTTGTTCTAGAATATTCTTGAGAACTATGTTTGTCTCTTTCTTACTCATGGGTAGATATTAAGAAAACGCAACAAGTGTAACAAGTCCTAGTTTGTAAGATTATTTTTGAAAATTATGATGCAATAATAAAGTAGCCGCGAAACAAACAAGACGTGCAGTGTTTTTATTTAAAGCGACTATAGTACGCAGCTCAGCCCAAAGAAAACGACTGGGTATGACTTAGTCACACCAAACATGACCTTCCATTTATGGCGGTTGAAGTTCTAACGAAAATATTTAATGCGATCTTGCAAATAGGTTACTTTCCGGACATATGGAAAATTTCTCAAATCAAAATGATTCCCAAGCCTGGAAAAGATTTAACTTTAACTTCGTCATACAGACCTATAAGTTTACTTCCGTGCCTATCAAAGCTGTTTGAGAAGGTTTTTCTTCAAAAGATTCTTCCAATTATCGAAAGTTCAAACAGTATTCCAGCTCATCAGTTCGGCTTTCGTGAAAAGCATGGAACCATAGAGCAAGTGAACCGCATAACTTGCGAGATTAGGAAAGCCTTTGAAGAAAAAAAATATTGTTCTGCCGTTTTTCTGGATGTCGCTCAGGCTTTCGATAAAGTATGGCACGAGGGTCTTTTATATAAAATAAAATATCACCTACCAACTATTACACACAAACTTTTAGAGTCTTAATCGCTACTTCAGGGTGAAATATGAAGAAACTACAACTTCTGATTATAAAATGAATGCAGGTGTTCCTCAAGGAAGTGTTCTCGGCCCTGTTCTTTATCTCATATTTACGTCAGACTTGCCGATATCTGAACATATTACAACATTTGCGGATGACACTGCTTTAATAAGCACTCACTCAGACCCATATGTTGCCTCCTTGAGACTTAGCAACCATCTTACAGCTGTGGAGACTTGGTTCAAGAACTGGCGAATTAAAGTAAATGAACTTAAGAGCAAGCACGTTACGTTTACACTTAGAATGGGGTCTTGTTCCCCTGTCTCATTAAATGGTGTGATTATCCCACAGTCTGAGACTGTTACATACTTGGTATTCACTTGGACAGACGTCTTACATGGCGAAAACACTTAGAAGCCAAAAGGCTTCATATGAAGCTAAAAGCCTGCCAACTACATTGGCTAATTAATAAGCATTCAAAGCTAAGCCTTGACTCTAAAGTCATCCTGTATAATTGTATTATAAAACCAATATGGACTTATGGTATCCAACTGTGGGGTACAGCCAGTATGTCTAATATTGAGCTTATACAGAGGGCACAATCCAAAATTCTGAGGATCATTACGGGAGCTCCCTGGCACGTCAGAAATATCAACATACACCAGGACTTAAATATTCCGTTTGTAAGAGAAGAGTTTATGGACATCAGAACGAAATACGTTGAAAAGCTCAGGAACCACCGAAATACATTGGCGAGAGCCCTTACTCGAACCCAAACGCACACCAGACTGCAACGTGCGGACTTACCGCCCATTTAATTTAGAGGACCGTTCTTCAAAATGGCTCCTAGGGAGTAACTAGTATTTAAGTTAGTTTTGTAAGATTTATACACTTATTGTTAGGCCAAGAATAGGCAGATTCAATAATCCAGATAATAAAGTATTTAACAAAAAAAAAAAATAAGCATTTAAATTAAGTTTTTAGTAAAAATGTTAAGAAATTAACAAGATTTTTGTAGTTAATTTTCCAAAAAAATAGTTTTTGTAGTTAATTTGACTAAAACAAATCTTGAAAATTTGCTCGTTGCCCCCCTGGAACCTTCAAATTGCCCCCCAGTGGGGCGAGAATCAAAGGTTGGGAACCATTGCTCTAAAGATTGTTTATAAATCTTTAAAATTAAGTTTACAAAAAGTAAAAAAAGTGTTTGAACAGCATGTAAAACCAGTAGCCCGTTTCTGTAATTAAAGTGAGAAGTTTTCGCATAGACAAATATGATACAAAAAATTCCACCGTTTCTCGCCTCTGTAGCTAATTGCTGTAACTCTCGAATCGAAAGATTTCTCGCATGTGAAATGAAACATTGTAAACATTTGACTGTTTCTGTAACTTTGTTGTGCGAAAACTTTTAAACTTATTGGAATGATGGGAAAAAACTGTTTCTGTAAAGTAATTGGTCGAAAACTTTTGTATTTGAAGTGTCAAAAAACTCACATTTTACAACGGTGCGCACTGTGGTTCCGATTCCAAAACTAGGTGGACAAAAGTATTTAACCATGATATTTTATGTTTTTGGGGTCGCTGATTTCAAAAAAATGCTTTAAAAAATTGTAGCTTTAATACTTCTGAAAATACAGTGGGTTTCACTAAAATAGCTTCAACTTAATTGGACTTTTCGCTACAACTGGAAAAAGTTAATTAGTTTTTGCTACTTTAGGGCACTAAATTTAAAGGAAGTATTTAAAAATGATATAAAAAGCTTTTCTGAGCATTACAGTAAAGCCCAGCTATGTCGAATTACTTTTAATGTGTAGATTTTTTAGAATGTTTGAATTAAATCCTTTTTGGGATGAGATGAAAGATGAAACATACTCTCTGATAGTTACTTTAAGAGATGTATATAGTGGCTTGCCCGCAACTTGGAGTGGTTTTTTTTTGCAAGCTTTGAAAGATTGATAATCTAATTTTTTTACTTATGACCCTAATTTCAAAAACCGATATTAAGAAATTGGGAAAAAATGTCAAACCCATGAAAATTTTTTTGATAAGTATATACCCATGGCTATATAAAAAACAATTCACGGCAATCTCCTGCAAATAATTCACTTGGTATAAGCTACTTAGTTTTGTATTGATTTCCTTAGTTTTTAATTACAAACATTTTCGTGAACAAACATTGATGTTCTAGTGCTGCGGGGACAAAGTTAAATCCCTTATTTAATCAAAATATTTTGCGTCTAGTCTAGGCATGTTGTTAGCTATTTAAAACACCTTCCGTTTTTTAATTTAGAGGTTCAAACTTTTTAGACTTTTGTCCACCTAGATTTGGATTTGGAACCACAGTGGTGCGAGAACCTAACCTCTAACCTAGAGCGTTACATTCGGCTGTGCCGAATCTTTTATACCCTCCAAAATGTAAAAAAAAAAAACAAAAAAAAAATCCAGGGGCGTCTTTTTTTTTGGGGGGGATGGATGGGAGACGTTAGGGAGCACCTTCCCCTTGCGATTTTGAACTCCATCTGAGATAAGAATGTTGCATTTGCTTAGCAAAAGTACAAAAAACCCTGCAAAAAATTAGGTTTTTTTTCGGTTGGTTTAGTTTTCCAAGGAGGAACTTTTTTTTCCCCTTGGTCCGATTTTGCTCATTTCCGAACTTAACTTGCCTAGGAATATAAGACATATTCGTGCCAAACTTCGGAAGTCTAGCTCTAGCTCTACAGACGGACGGACGGACATTGCTAGAATGTCTTAGAATCGATCACTGATCAATAAAATATATACTTTATGGGGTCCTAGACCGATATTTCGTTGCGTTACACACGGAATGACAAAGCGAGTGGGGCTGTCAATCCCGAAATACCGGGATTTTTGTCATAAAATGATAAAATGAAAATCCCGGGATTTTTGTCATAAATCAAATCCCTGGATTTTTGAAATATTAAAAATGTATGAGAATTTATTTTTAAAAATACAACTTTGTTCAATTATTGTTACATTTATATAAACAAATTAAAACTAAAACTTTTGTTTAATTTTCAACGTAGTTGGCCACGAATTTGGCTGAGCTGAGAATTCGACCTTGCTCAATGTCACTAACCATTAAGCCACAGTCACGGAGCCCTTTGACCAAAGTTTGTAACAACGTTTCAACTAATTTCGAAAATTTTCTAAAAACCCGAAACTTTGAACAAAGGGCGCTACGGGTAAATTTAATCCGATTGGCCTCAAATTTGTACCACATAAGTTTTAGGCGTAGGAGAATAGAAATTTTCACGGACGTTCAAAATTGGAAGAAAAACTTTTTTATACAAAAAATGCTAGTCTAATGTATTGTATTATTACTTTTCTCCTTTAAATGTTTTTATTATTTTAAATTTTCTTTAAATTAGTTTTAAAATTATACAGTGCATTAACCAAAATCGGAATGGGATGAAACCAAAAGCAAATAAAAGTTGTCATTTTCCATAACAAACCCCTCAAGGATTTTTTTAATTCATTGCTAAATATTTAATAATAATAATTACTTGAAAACTGCATAAGTGGCGTATACTTAATTTTTTAATTGCCTTTAAATAACAATCAGAATAATTGGAAATAATTTGTTTAATAATTTCGTTTTAGCGAAATCGACCCAAGAGGGGTGAAATGCATCAAAAGTGACGATTAATTCAAAAGATGAACTTTAACTTTCACTACCGTGTTTGGTTCCGAGTGAAAGAAGATACAATTCAACATCACTAATGGCAAAAAAAAGTTCTAAGTTGTTTACTTTATTTGCAGTGTGTGTTTAAAGTTGAATAATTATTATTATTTTTGCGCGCATCGATTTAAAGTGAAAATTTTTATATTACAAGTAATTATTTATTGTATTAAGACCTCTAAAATTGAAAGTCTTATAATGGATCCTTCTACTTAAGGTATTTGAGCATATATTAAAAAATTTTTGGAAATATTAAAAAAAAAAATAATAAAATTGCTCTAAAAATGGGGTATTTTTTATATAAATATTGAGTTTCAACAACTTTGTCTGTGAAAGAGTGAACAACAGCTTATATGGTTTTAAAATATGAGATTTTATCTAATAAATCCCTGAATGTCTGTTTGCGTTTTTTTGCGGTTTTTGACCAATAAATTTTGTTTGTGAAAGGCCTCCAGTTGCTAAAAATCAGAGACCGTAACTGTTATGAGATTTATTGAAAAAAAGTCAAATTTAACTGTTCAAAAATTTTTTTTCAAATAAAAATTAAAAATAACAGTTTGAAATGATTTATATAAATATCTGTTCAAAATAACAGAAATAAAAAACTTTTATTTTTTATAACTGTTATTAAAAACCCTTTGAGCCTTAAAAAACCCGAGTTATTAAAATAAAACAACAATAAACGCATGCAGAAGAATCCTTTTGATATCTAATACTTCAATCGTTAATTAAAAGATATAAACTTTGATTGATTTTTTTTTTAAATAACTGTTATAACAGTTATTTACTCCAATAAATATAAAATAAAAGTTATTTTAAATTGTTTGAACAAAAAGTTTGTTAATAACTCTTATTTTTTACTGTTATTGAAAAAATCAAAAAAATAAATGTTATTGCAAATTTTAACACGGGACATCTCTAGAAGTCTTTTCATATATAAAATACTTATAAGAAATAAATCGAGATTTTGGCGACACAGCATCTGTTTATAGCATACCGTAGCGCATCCAAAAAGCGCTCTTAGGGATGCAGTAAAAGGAAGGGGGAAAAATTTTAATTTTTTTTTAAGATTTTTTATATAAAACTTATAATGTGTAATTATTTTTTTATAAAATTTCACACTTGCTTTCCTTTTTAATATTTTTAACACTTTTTGAATAAAAAAACATGAGTTTTAGACAAAGACACATGATTTGACTGCATCATTATTGCGCATTAATCAGCGCTGCAAAGAGCGCTTCAATCATAGCATCTTTGACCGCTGTTCCCAAAAAAAATCCCATAAAAAATGTGAAAATGAAAATTCCCGATATTTTTTTGATGTTCACTTCCGATTTTTTTTCATTTTGTTTCACATAAAGTTTTGTAAAGTAAAACGAATGAATTTTTTTGTTATATTTTTTTAAATTTTAGTTATTTGATTTAAACTTCGAACAGACAAGGAAAAAATTGGAATTTTATTTATAATTCATAAGGTATTTGAAATAAAATTTTTGTTTAAATAAAATTCTCAAAAACATTTGAATTTTATTATTTCCAAAAATAAAATTCTCAAAAAAAAAAGAATTTTATTTTTGGTTTGTACGTACGTGAATAGCGAAATTTATAGGGGATGCAATTATATAAAATAAGATATAATTATATATAAACAGATATAAGTAGATATACCCAATTTTTGGATATAATTATATATAATTATATCTAATAAGATCTAATTATATATAGTTATATATAATTATATCCACCATTTTTTGGATATAATTATATATAATTATATATAGCCCTATATATAATTATATATTGCCCTATATATAATTATATATTGCCCTATATAATTTTTTTTACTCGGGTATATTTAAAATTCTTTCTTGAATTTTTTGAAAAATTCAAAATTGAATTTTATCAATAACGAATTTTAAATTTTATTGTTTTTCCTTGTCTGACTTTGAATGACCCGTAAACAAACACCAAACTCGATTTCATGTGATTCGGAAAATATCATGAGATTTGAAAAGTTTTGAAAGACATAACAGAGGCCTTTAACACATTTTAAATGATGATAAATAGGCCAACCAAAAAACAGCCAATGCTTATTTGTTATTTCGATGAATAAACCGATTAAACACAAACTCTAATCACGAAAAAACAGAAAAACTAAGATACATTTGTTATAACTTCTTTTGAATATTTTTTCATTTATTGGTAAATTTTTTGTTTTTTATCTCATTTTTACATTTTAATTTTAGAACTTTAATTTTAGAAAATACAAATTTTATTACAAAATCAGCGCTAAAAAGATACATGAATTTACAGCATCTTTATTCTGCTTAAATCAGCTCTACAAAGATACATGAATTCACTGCATCTTTAATCTGCTTAAATCAGCGCTAAAAAGATACATGAATTTACAGCATCTTTATTCTGCTTAAATCAGCGCTCTAAAGACACGTGATTTCAGTGCATCTAAAGAGCGCTGTTTTTGTGTATCCAACTAGCGCTCTAAAGTGGGACATCGCCTTAGAGAATCATGCATGAATTCAGCGCAATTGGATGCGCTCCTTTACTCAAGTTCCCCTTCCAAAAGCTGCTGAACGTTCAGCAAAATTTCTGCTGGATAGTTTGGAAAACATTCGTTTCATGATTTTTTTAAAACAAAAAGACACATATAACTGTTATATTTGGTGTCTGCTAAAAATCCATGTGAAAAAAAAACAAACTAAAAATCAAGTTGTTTTTTATTATTTATTGTCTTTATATTCCGTATGATAGTTGTTACTGCAGCTAATGCGTGTGGTGTTTATTAGAGATGGGTGAGTGAGTAATTTTAGATCACGCACACTCACGCCCGCCCCATTTTTGGGCGTGGTTATAAAAAAAGATATAATAATGATACAATTATATTACTTAAGAGCAAAAACCAATAAAAATTAATTTGCAATGATTAATTGCAAGGGTCACAGTGCCCCCCTACGTCCCCACCAAGCCCCTATCAAAAACGTCCCTTTATTTTTATTTTTTATTTTTTTTAAATTTAGATGTTGTTTTTAAATACTGTCAATTTCCATATTTTTGGTATTTTATTGTTTTTGTTGATGCATTTTGTTTTGTGAGAGATGAGTGCGTGAGTGATTGGATGAAAACACACTATATAGTACACTCAGCCAAAAATCATTGTATTCCCAAAGAAAATCGTTGTAAATTCAACAGAAATCATTGTTGATTTTGACCCTACAAATATTTATGTTGATTTCAATAAAAATTGTTGTCAGTTTTTGTAAAAGTTGATCAACTCGTTTTTTTGTTAATCAACTCGTATTTTATGTAAATTCAACTCATATTTTTGTTAATATAAGAAATTTTATTATTAAAAAAAGCTTGTTGTTATTTGTAAATATTCTTTTATTAAGTATAAATCACAATATTTTTTTTATTTCCGGCTTTTTAAGCTACCATATTTGAAGATTTTCACAAAGATTTTCACACACACTTCGTTTATTCATGTTATGCACCCATTAGCCATTTTCTAGTTATCTGATGATACCAAAATAAAATCCTAAAAAAAAAAACAAAAAACGTTTTAATATCCCGAGTAAAAAAATTGATATGACACAATATATAATTTAATATGGGTTCGTGTCTATTTTGATATAATCTTATACGAAAAATGGTTTCATAAGATTTGATCGAATAATATCTAATAATATCAGTTTATATAACTTTATATCGACTTTTATACGAGTTTTGGTCTAATCCAATGATATAAAATTATATCCAATTATATTAAAATTTATACAATTTTATTAATCGGATGTTTTTTTTTAGTTTTTAATAAAAAGTTGAAAAATTAAAATAATAAAAATAAGTTGTTCTTTGAAAAAAACTTAGAAAAATTTCCAAAAATGGAGTCATGTTAAATTTTATATAAAACACTTAGAAAATATTTTCAAAAAAAATTTGTCCTTGGAAAAAACTTAGAAAAATTTTAAAAAATGGAGTCATATAAAATTTTATATAAAACACTTAGAAAATATTTGCGATAAAAAAAATGTTCCTTGAAAAAAACTTATAAAAAATTTAAAAGATGGAGTCATATAAAATTTTATATAAAACACTTAGAAAATATTCGCGATAAAAAAGTGGTGCTTGGAAAAAACTTAGAAAAATAAAAAAAATGATGTCATGAAATTTTATATAAAACACTTTAAAATATTTGCGATAAAAATATGTTCTTGCAAAAAACTTAAAAAAATCAAAAAATAATGGAGGCATATAAAATTTTATGTAAAACACTTAGAAATTTGCAATGATGCATGGGACCAGATGTTACAACATAAAGTTATGTATGGTGATATCTTAAAAAAATCGCACATCAAAATTTATTATATAAATTTATCTCGCAAGACATAGTGTCACACATGATCATATATGAAATAATATGACTATATAAAAGTATATAAGATCATATTAAATTATTTTTACTCGGGATAGTATGAATACATAAAGTAATCAATGTATTTTATTACTTACCAAATATTGACAGAGCAGATCCTATTTTTATTTATTTTTCTAATATTAAATAATTTTATAAGAAACAAACACATTAAATAATTTTATAAGAGACATTTCACATTGCTACCAACTCACTCGTTCACTCGTTATAATAAAAAAAAACGAACGAACAGGGTTGTTTTTTCTTTTTTGTTTTATCTATTGAATTCTGTAGACGCCATTGTAATAGTTGAACCAACTATACTGATTATTCAACGATATCAACATTAATTTTTGTTGAATACGGCATTATTCTGTAAAACTTGATCTGCAATGCTTTTACAAATTTTTCTACTAAGATATTTCTATGAGTGTATATAACCTCTTCAACTAGACCTTGAATTATTGTGTTCTGATCCTGTAATAATTTTCGTCTGTAGCTTTTTGAGATAAATGTTTGCATTTACTGAATTAAGTGAAAAATAAAAACTAGATTAAAATTGAATTAATTACTACCCGCCCGAGTAAAAATTTTCTGGTCTAATCATATATAATTTGATACAATCTTAAGTATATGAGTTAATATGCTTCCGTATAAATTTATATGAAATTGTATCTATCACTTTGATACGGTTGATCCACTTTATATGGTTAGATATTGCTCCATATATGATTAGATTCGTATTTTGGTTTTGCTCATCAAATTATATAAAAATTGATATTATAAGATCAATTTGATCTTATTAGATTTGACCAAATTCAGAATCAAATTGTATCAATTTTTATATTTTTTGATCTCCCGAGTAAAAAAAAATGATATGACGCAATATATAATTTAATATGGGTTCGTGTCTATTTTGATATAATCTTATACGAAAAATGGTTTCATAAGATTTGATCGAATATTATCTAATAATATCAGTTTATATAACTTTATATCGACTTTGATACGAGTTTTGGTCTAATCCAATGATATAAAATTATATCCAATTATATTAAAATTTATACAATTTTATAAATCGGATGTTTTTTTAGTTTTTAATAAAAAGTTGAAAAATTAAAATAATAAAAATTAATTGTTCTTGAAAAAAACTTAGAAAAATTTCAAAAAAATGGAGACATGTTAAATTTTATATAAACCGCTTAGAAAATATTCTCATAAAAACTTTGTCCTTATAAAAACTTAGAAAAATTTTAAAAGATGGATTCATATATAATTTTATATAAAACACTTAGAAAATATTTGCGATAAAAAAAATTTTCCTTAAAAAAAAACTTAGAAAAAATTTTAAAGATGGAGTCATATAAAATTTTATATAAAACACTTAGAAAATATTCGTGATAAAAAAGTGGTGCTTGCAAAAATCTTAGAAAAATAAAAAAATATGAAGTCATATGAAATTTTATAAAAAACACGTTGCAAATATTTGCGATAAAAATATGTTCTAGGAAAAAACTTAGAAAAATTAAAAAATAATAGAGGCATATAAAATTTTATATAAAACACTTAGAAATTTGGAATGATGCTTGGGACCAGATGTTACAACATATAATTATGTATGGCGATATCTTAAAAAAATCGCACATCAAAATTTATTATATAAATTTATCTCGCAATACATAGTGTCATACATGATCATATATGAAATAATATGACTATATAAAAGTATATAAGATCATATTAAATTATTTTTACTCGGGATATAAAATTTTATATAAAAAACTTTAAAAATGTTCGCGATAAAAACATGTGCTTGGATAAAACTTAGAAAAATTAAAAAATAATGGAGGCATATAAAATTTTATATATAACACTTAGAAATTTGGAATTATACATGCCCTAGTAAAAATATTATGCTAATTTTACTGAATAGATCTAATTTGATCCGTAAAATGGTTGTATCAAATAATATCTAATTGTATTACTTTAGATCAAAAAATATAAAAATTGATACAATTTGATCCTGAATTTGGTCAAATCTAATTAGATCAAATTGATCTTATAATATCAATTTTTATATAATTTGATGAGCAAAACCAAATTACGAATCTAATCATATATGGAGCAATATCTAACCATATAAAGTGGATCAACCGTATCAAAGTGATAGATACAATTTTATATAAATTTATACGGAAGCATATTAACTCATATAAGATTGTATCAAATTATATATGATTAGACCAGAAAATTTTTACTCGGGTGGAACCAGATATTACAACATATAGTTATGTATGGCGATATCTTAAAATAATCGCACATCAAAATTTATTATATAAATTTATCTCGCAATACATAGTGTCATACATGATCATATATGAAATAATATGACTATATAAAAGTATATAAGATCATATTAAATTATTTTTACTCGGGCTAAAGTAATACAATTAGATATTATTTGATACAACCATTTTACGGATCAAATTAGATCTATTTAGTAAAATTAGCATCCCTAGTAAAAAAAGAAAAAAAGTTCATGACTAATTATATCCCAAATATGGCGGATACAATTACTTTAATAATTATCTACGGGTATATTTTATGATCTAGCGGGATAACCTTATATATAATGTGATACGTGAATTGGGTCTATATAATTATATCAGTTGGAGAAAACTGATACGATTAAATATAATTTAAAACCATTATGACTGATCTTATATTGCTCCTTATAACTTCATATAAGTTGGATAACATTGTATATAATCATATGCACTTTATATAATGTTATATACAAAAATATGTGTTTTATGTAGAACAATATCTAACCATATATATTTATGTCTTATAGTCTCAATTTATTTCATATTGTATCAGTCCGGATCAAACTGATAAAACCAGATAGACCCATTTTGCGTATCTTATTATATATAAGACTGTCTGTTCAGATCTTGTAGGATAACCGAGGATAATATTTGAAACAATTGTGTCCACCATATTTGGGATCTAATTTGTCACGGCTATATAAAACTCTTTTTTACTCGGGATAATATTTTTACTAGGGCGAGTAAAAGAAATGATATAGTCATATACAATATTGTATAGGAATATAGATTTGTATATGTTTATATCTGACACTATATGTTTCTAGATAAAATTATGCATTGGAAAAAATATTTCAATAATTTTCAATATAGTGTCAGATAATGTTATATATTATTATATATAGTCACATATATTATTACATATGCTGTATATAAATATACAAGATTGGACAAATTAAATACAACTCCACATATTAATATACTAGCTCGCCCGCCGGAACTTCGTTACCGGTTATGTTAAATACCTGATAATAGAAGGATCAGGATTACCCTACCGATTTCAAAAAATAACTCATATGTAGTCTTTGTTTTATTTAATTGTGGACGTTTAAGTCTTTCATAAAAAAATATTTCATTGAATAACTTAAACAATAAGATTTTAATAATTTCGGTGGTACGTTGTCATTAGGGTTGCCAGACGTCCCGCATTTGGCGAGATTGTCCCGCTTTGCAAAACCGATTCCCGCGTCCCGCGCGCGATTGCATATTCCCACTTTTTTGATATTTTTTTTAACAACAGTTATTTTGACTTTAAAAGCTTAATTTTTTAAAAGGCTCATTTGTAAGCTTCTGTAAAATATGTTTTACCTTATCCAAATGATGGGGATTTAGGACCTTTTTACGAAAAAAACCGAAATCGGGTCGCGGTATTGTGCGTATATAATGTCTGTCATTGCTTCATATATTAGCAAATAAGAAAGATAAGGCAAACTGTTCGAAATTTTAATTATTTGGTTAATATTAATATTAAGGACATAAAAAGTTAATATACAGATAAATTGAATTTTTCACTGAAATTAAATAACGGAAAAAAATAATTTCAGTAGAATAAGATCCATTTTAAAATGGATTAGATCTGGCCTGATATGCTTTAAACTGATTTTATCTTATTATATTTAGTCCCCATTTTTGGGTTATGATCACATTTAATCAAAAATAGACCAAGAAAATGGTGACCAAATTTGAGATCTGATCATATACAATTAAATTTATGGAGATAAACATGGTCAATTATAAATGTTGATTTTACGTCAGTATGGATTTTAAGAAAATTAAAAAAATCTTTCAGACCATAATACACGACAACATGCTGCTAAACTTTTAATTTTTGTTCATACGAATATTTTTGTCCCGCGAAAATTTTGAAAATCCCGCCATTTTTGTATTTTTTTTGCGTTTTCGAAAAAAAATTTGGCAACCCTAGTTGTCATGTACGTTCCGGTGAAAATTTTTTTTGACAATTTTCGAGCCCTTATATCGGGATTTTGGATCTTGAGTGAATTAATATTTCAGTGAAAAAAGAAATTGGAATAAAAACAAGTAAGAAAGCTATATTCGGCTGTGCCGAATCTTTAAATACCCTCCACAATGTTAACCAATGCACAAGACGCAGACGACCTTTCTTGGCCAAAATTGATTTTATAGAAAATCATAAACACTTACAAACAACAGAAAACATATTTTGTTTTTGTATACACTTATTTACCGTTCAAAAACAAATTTAGATAAAAATAAAAAAAAAAACGTATTTTTTTAAAATTTTTTCAATTATTTTTTGAGTTTAAATATAAAAAATAATAGGTATATTCGATTACCTAAATTTCTTACTATTTTTTACTACAACTGGAAAGTCTTGTTTACTTTTTGTATTGAAAAATTCCAGCTGTAGTAAAATGAGTAAAAATTAGTAGATTGTAGTAAGGTAATCGAATTGACCTAATACTCTACATGGAAAACAAAAAAATTATAACAATTTTTAACACAAAACCTATTTCAAACCAGAAATTTTTCCAGTTTTGTAATTTTGGCCAAGAAAAGTGATGACCGGAACCATAGTGCAATGTAAATATTTAAAAAACAAAAAAAAAAAAAATATTTTATAAGTATGTATGAAAATTATATAAAAGCAACTGTGTATGACACATACTACGTATTTTTTGCTTCTATTGATAAAAATAACAACTAACAACCCAAATAAGCATCAACAACTACAAAATGGCGCGCAGCCACGTCATATCATGGAGGTTTTTATTGAAACTCATCTCAATTGCTCATAGCTTCTTAACCCCTTTACCGATTTTGCCATAATTGGTACCAAAATAACCAGAAAAACATTGAGAATAATAAAATATTAACCTATTTAAAATTTTATTTGAATATGTCAACCATGAGCCAAGATAAATCATTTAAAAATTGTTGGTTAAATTTCTGGTGCCTCTCCCCATTGTGCGATTCCGCCCAAATTTTTTGTGAGTGTTAGGAATGATAAAATTACATTAAATTCCAAGTTTCGTTCTCATTCATTCAACAGGTGTCAAGTTATAACATTTTTTTGTGTACAATTCACCATTATTTTTGAGGTACCTTTACATTTTCACTCATATCTTTTAAAATACTTAACCGATTTCAAATAAAAATACATCAGTTTCTGCCTAGGAGAATTACGCAACTTTTGGTACCCCAAGTTCCGGATTATTGCCAAAAACGTGATTTCAACAGACAGACGGACAGACAGACAGACAGACAGACAGACAGACAGACAGACAGACAGACAGACAGACAGACAGACAGACAGACAGACAGACAGACAGACAGACAGACAGACAGACAGACAGACAGACAGACAGACAGACAGACAGACAGACAGACAGACAGACAGACAGACAGACAGACAGACAGACAGACAGACAGACAGACAGACAGACAGACAGACAGACAGACAGACAGACAGACAGACAGACAGACAGACAGACAGACAGACAGACAGACAGACAGACAGACAGACAGACAGACAGACAGACAGACAGACAGACAGACAGACAGACAGACAGACAGACAGACAGACAGACAGACAGACAGACAGACAGACAGACAGACAGACAGACAGACAGACAGACAGACAGACAGACAGACAGACAGACAGACAGACAGACAGACAGACAGACAGACAGACAGACAGACAGACAGACAGACAGACAGACAGACAGACAGACAGACAGACAGACAGACAGACAGACAGACAGACAGACAGACAGACAGACAGACAGACAGACAGACAGACAGACAGACAGACAGACAGACAGACAGACAGACAGACAGACAGACAGACAGACAGACAGACAGACAGACAGACAGACAGACAGACAGACAGACAGACAGACAGACAGACAGACAGACAGACAGACAGACAGACAGACAGACAGACAGACAGACAGACAGACAGACAGACAGACAGACAGACAGACAGACAGACAGACAGACAGACAGACAGACAGACAGACAGACAGACAGACAGACAGACAGACAGACAGACAGACAGACAGACAGACAGACAGACAGACAGACAGACAGACAGACAGACAGACAGACAGACAGACAGACAGACAGACAGACAGACAGACAGACAGACAGACAGACAGACAGACAGACAGACAGACAGACAGACAGACAGACAGACAGACAGACAGACAGACAGACAGACAGACAGACAGACAGACAGACAGACAGACAGACAGACAGACAGACAGACAGACAGACAGACAGACAGACAGACAGACAGACAGACAGACAGACAGACAGACAGACAGACAGACAGACAGACAGACAGACAGACAGACAGACAGACAGACAGACAGACAGACAGACAGACAGACAGACAGACAGACAGACAGACAGACAGACAGACAGACAGACAGACAGACAGACAGACAGACAGACAGACAGACAGACAGACAGACAGACAGACAGACAGACAGACAGACAGACAGACAGACAGACAGACAGACAGACAGACAGACAGACAGACAGACAGACAGACAGACAGACAGACAGACAGACAGACAGACAGACAGACAGACAGACAGACAGACAGACAGACAGACAGACAGACAGACAGACAGACAGACAGACAGACAGACAGACAGACAGACAGACAGACAGACAGACAGACAGACAGACAGACAGACAGACAGACAGACAGACAGACAGACAGACAGACAGACAGACAGACAGACAGACAGACAGACAGACAGACAGACAGACAGACAGACAGACAGACAGACAGACAGACAGACAGACAGACAGACAGACAGACAGACAGACAGACAGACAGACAGACAGACAGACAGACAGACAGACAGACAGACAGACAGACAGACAGACAGACAGACAGACAGACAGACAGACAGACAGACAGACAGACAGACAGACAGACAGACAGACAGACAGACAGACAGACAGACAGACAGACAGACAGACAGACAGACAGACAGACAGACAGACAGACAGACAGACAGACAGACAGACAGACAGACAGACAGACAGACAGACAGCCAGACAGACAGACAGACAGACAGACAGACAGCCAGACAGACAGACAGACAGACAGACAGACAGACAGACAGACAGACAGACAGACAGACAGACAGACAGACAGACAGACAGACAGACAGACAGACAGACAGACAGACAGACAGACAGACAGACAGACAGACAGACAGACAGACAGACAGACAGACAGACAGACAGACAGACAGACAGACAGACAGACAGACAGACAGACAGACAGACAGACAGACAGACAGACAGACAGACAGACAGACAGACAGACAGACAGACAGACAGACAGACAGACAGACAGACAGACAGACAGACAGACAGACAGACAGACAGACAGACAGACAGACAGACAGACAGACAGACAGACAGACAGACAGACAGACAGACAGACAGACAGACAGACAGACAGACAGACAGACAGACAGACAGACAGACAGACAGACAGACAGACAGACAGACAGACAGACAGACAGACAGACAGACAGACAGACAGACAGACAGACAGACAGACAGACAGACAGACAGACAGACAGACAGACAGACAGACAGACAGACAGACAGACAGACAGACAGACAGACAGACAGACAGACAGACAGACAGACAGACAGACAGACAGACAGACAGACAGACAGACAGACAGACAGACAGACAGACAGACAGACAGACAGACAGACAGACAGACAGACAGACAGACAGACAGACAGACAGACAGACAGACAGACAGACAGACAGACAGACAGACAGACAGACAGACAGACAGACAGACAGACAGACAGACAGACAGACAGACAGACAGACAGACAGACAGACAGACAGACAGACAGACAGACAGACAGACAGACAGACAGACAGACAGACAGACAGACAGACAGACAGACAGACAGACAGACAGACAGACAGACAGACAGACAGACAGACAGACAGACAGACAGACAGACAGACAGACAGACAGACAGACAGACAGACAGACAGACAGACAGACAGACAGACAGACAGACAGACAGACAGACAGACAGACAGACAGACAGACAGACAGACAGACAGACAGACAGACAGACAGACAGACAGACAGACAGACAGACAGACAGACAGACAGACAGACAGACAGACAGACAGACAGACAGACAGACAGACAGACAGACAGACAGACAGACAGACAGACAGACAGACAGACAGACAGACAGACAGACAGACAGACAGACAGACAGACAGACAGACAGACAGACAGACAGACAGACAGACAGACAGACAGACAGACAGACAGACAGACAGACAGACAGACAGACAGACAGACAGACAGACAGACAGACAGACAGACAGACAGACAGACAGACAGACAGACAGACAGACAGACAGACAGACAGACAGACAGACAGACAGACAGACAGACAGACAGACAGACAGACAGACAGACAGACAGACAGACAGACAGACAGACAGACAGACAGACAGACAGACAGACAGACAGACAGACAGACAGACAGACAGACAGACAGACAGACAGACAGACAGACAGACAGACAGACAGACAGACAGACAGACAGACAGACAGACAGACAGACAGACAGACAGACAGACAGACAGACAGACAGACAGACAGACAGACAGACAGACAGACAGACAGACAGACAGACAGACAGACAGACAGACAGACAGACAGACAGACAGACAGACAGACAGACAGACAGACAGACAGACAGACAGACAGACAGACAGACAGACAGACAGACAGACAGACAGACAGACAGACAGACAGACAGACAGACAGACAGACAGACAGACAGACAGACAGACAGACAGACAGACAGACAGACAGACAGACAGACAGACAGACAGACAGACAGACAGACAGACAGACAGACAGACAGACAGACAGACAGACAGACAGACAGACAGACAGACAGACAGACAGACAGACAGACAGACAGACAGACAGACAGACAGACAGACAGACAGACAGACAGACAGACAGACAGACAGACAGACAGACAGACAGACAGACAGACAGACAGACAGACAGACAGACAGACAGACAGACAGACAGACAGACAGACAGACAGACAGACAGACAGACAGACAGACAGACAGACAGGCAGACAGACAGACAGACAGACAGACAGACAGACAGACAGACAGACAGACAGACAGACAGACAGACAGACAGACAGACAGACAGACAGACAGACAGACAGACAGACAGACAGACAGACAGACAGACAGACAGACAGACAGACAGACAGACAGACAGACAGACAGACAGACAGACAGACAGACAGACAGACAGACAGACAGACAGACAGACAGACAGACAGACAGACAGACAGACAGACAGACAGACAGACAGACAGACAGACAGACAGACAGACAGACAGACAGACAGACAGACAGACAGACAGACAGACAGACAGACAGACAGACAGACAGACAGACAGACAGACAGACAGACAGACAGACAGACATACAGACAGACAGACAGACAGACAGACAGACAGACAGACAGACAGACAGGCAGACAGACAGACAGACAGACAGACAGACAGACAACAAAACCCCATACGTGAATCAGGAGAAGCCATCACAATCAAGGCTAACCCGGAAACATACGCCGAGGTAATAAAAAAGATGAAAACTAAGGTAAATCCTAGTGAAATTGGTGTAGAAATAAGCAGCATGAGAAGAACAAAAGCAGGAGAACTTCTCGTGAAATTTAAAAAGGGAGAAGGACAAGCTGCAAAGCTTAAGGACGCTTTGTCCAACACTCTTGGCGAGGAGGTCACAATTCGATCGGTTGCTAGAACTCAAACTCTTGACATCAGGGATTTGGATGAATCCACAGACAAAGAAGAGCTAAGAGATGCCCTAATAGCTGCTACAGGAGTACGGATGGAGGACACTTTTAAAATCCTAAACATCAGAGAGGCGTATGGCAAAACTAAACAAGCATTAGTACAAATGCCAGCAAGTATTGCAACAAATCTTTTAAACGAGAAAAAAATCAAAGTCGGATGGGTCAGATGCCGAGTTAGGTTGAAGGCACAACCCACAACGTGCTTTAGGTGTCTGGATAGAGGACATCGTGCAACAGAATGCCATGGAGAAGACAGATCAAAACTCTGCAGAAATTGTTGTCAAGAAGGGCATATATCTAGAACGTGCAAGCAAAATCGAAGGTGCATAATCTGCCAGGTAGCCGGTCTGCAAAATACAGACCATGTCATTGGAAGCGCTGTATGCGCGGAAAATAGGAGAAATCTGGTGGAAAAATGATTTTAAAGATCATACAGATAAATATCGGGCATGGAAGAGAAGCACATGACCTAATGATACAGAAGGCGACGGAAAGTACAAGTGATATCGTATTAATAAGCGAACCATATAGGAGACCTTATTCCGGCATTTGGTATGAAGACTCTACTAATAGAGCGGCGATCATGATCGTGAACAAACTTTTGTACGTAAAGGAGGTAAATGAGGAGAATCCATGCTTTGTCTACGTCACCGTCAAAGGTGTTCGTATATATAGCTGCTACTTTTCTCCAAACATGGTTATTACGGACTTTGAATCGGCTATAAATAGATTAGAGCTTAGTATCAGAGGAACAACATGTAATGTGATAGTAGGTGGCGATTTCAACAGCAAATCCCCAGAATGGAATTCTGGAAGTCTCGATAGACGGGGCATGATCGTAAACGAGATGATAGCATCTCTTGGCTTCACAGTCTATAACAATGGTGATAGCCCAACATTTCGCAGAGGTCAAAGCAGTAGCATTATAGATATTACTTTTGGATCAGAAGTGTTTAATAACCAACAAATGAATTGGACAGTGCTTGAGGATCTCACACTGAGTGACCACCAGTACATCACGTTTAGGGTCGACGACCACAACCCAGTCGTTCGAACAGAGGTCAACCTTCCTAGGTGGAATGTCAGGAAACTGAAACAGGAAAAGCTCGCTGATTACATTTCCAGAACGAAACAGAGAAACGCTGCAAGCCAAGATGATACTATCGACGCTCAAAGTGCAGCGGAAACTACGACAAAGATAGTTACTAAAGCGTGTAATGTAGGAATGCCGAAAATGGAACCGTACAATAACAAACCCCCAGTCTACTGGTGGAACGACGAAATACGAGAACTAAGGAAACAGTGTCTCACCGCCCGCAGAGCAACCACACGCAACCACAACGACATGGCCTTGCGACTCGAATACAAGAGAGCAAGGAAAACACTCCGAAGAGCAATTAAAGATAGCAAACGAAAGTGCTGGTCAGAACTCTGCAAAGAAGTCGACACGGACCCCTGGGGAAAACCGTACAAAATCGTGATGAAGAAGCTAGGTGTAATGAAACCAATACCCGGTATTAAAGAACCGACATGGGCGACAACCATAGTAGAAACACTGTTTCCTACTGATGAAGATGGCATAGGTAGAGAGCCAAACCAGCAAGTTTATAATTTTGATCCACTCAACGTAGAGGAACTGGAATATGCATGCAACAGAATGAAAATGGGAAAATGTCCTGGCCCTGACGGTATACCAAACGAGGTACTAAAACCGGTGTGTGAAATATGGCCTGATCTACTTTTACGTACATTTAATTTATGCCTGGAGAATGGAGTGTTCCGATAATCGTTCAACTGTTGACGAGTGTGGACGTGTTTTATTTTAACTCCGTGCTATAAATTGAATTACTAAAATTGTTCGTAATAGGTTTGTTCGTAATAGGTATTTTTGTGATATTTTCATTACCACATCAAGGAAAATGAAAATATGGACACAAATGATACCGATTTAGTTCGAGGCTCTGCCTCACCGACTGGTGCTGGTCCTAGCACTGGTCTTAGGGTTGCGACCTTGAAGTCCGGCCTTGATTCTGGTAGGGGTGCTCAGCCTAATATTGGTGGTAAAAAGAAAAAGAAACTTAAGCCATCAAAGGTCAGGCACAACCAGAGAAGGCTTTGTTTGAAAATAATTAACAGACTAAGCCAACTCGATGGAACGAAGCTCTCCGAACGTGAGAGTGCGTCGCTATCATGGGCGAAAGGAGTCATTGAAGAACAGGACAAACTTTCGGCAATGCGCGCATCTGACAAACAGAGCGCTGTTTCGGCCTCGTCATCGAAGTCTGGTAAAAGGTTGCGCTCGCCCGACGAGAAACCTTTACCTAAAAGATCTAAGGTGACCGGCAACGTCTGGACTCAGTCTTTTAGTGAAGTGGTGAAAGGTAACTTCGTTAGGGCTGTGATAAACAGGCAAAATGGGGATTGTAGTATTCCAAGGGACAAGTGGAGTTTAGTTGAAACTAAACTAAATGAAATCTACTATAGGCTTCTTGAGAGTATGCCTGATTTTCTCCCTACTACTGTCAACGCAGGTTGGTATCAGGGGCGAGTAAAACTCGTTGCTTTTGGAAACGAAAGATCCGCAGCCGTGTTTAAGGTTGCCATTAGCCAAGTGGGAGAGTTATGGCCTGGAGCCAGACTGGACGTTGTGGAAAAACATGATATCCCCTCGCAACCCAGAGCTCATGCATGGATCCCAATGGCTACAAGTGACACTGCGGTGATTCTAAAGATGATAAAAGTCTGCAATCCTGACCTTCCAACTCAGAATTGGCAAATTGCCAGATTGGGTGAGATGGAGGGCGCTCGTCGTCAAGCAGTGGTCTTGGTTAATGAGGAATCGCTTCCGCTTTTAGCCAGGACTGACGGCATTATTAGATTTGGCTTTTTTCATATAAGAGTCAATGTCTACAAGGGCGACCAGAAGCCTATTTTGGAAGCAGACAAGCCAGTGGCAGAGTCGGCTGGGGAGGAGAATCTGGAAAAGGTTGATATTCAGCTGACCGATTCTAGGCTGATGGGAGATGCATCTGGCATTTTCGAAACCGAATCTGGTAACGAATGCGACCTCTGTGATGGCACGGAGGATAAAGCTGATGCCACTATGGGTGACATTCAGGACGAGGCCCATGCAGTGAGGAATTCGGAGAGTTCTGTTGCCTCCGATTCAGAACAGATGGGACACATATCTGGCTTATTCGAAACCGAATCTGGGGACGAATACGACCTCTATGATAACACGGAGGATGAAGCCAATAACACGGTGGTGGAAAGGATGGTGGAAAAAAAGCAAGATGTTGCGGTTCCTACAAATAAACCTCCATCACTGTAAGGCAGCCTCAGCTGCACTATTGCTGCGCCTGACGACAGGAGCAGTTGACTTGGTTTTTATCCAAGAGCCCTGGGTGCGGGGTGGCAGGGTTTGCGGATTGAAGACCCCTGGGTTTAAGTTGATGGTTGCCAAAGGGGAGGGCTCACCAAGAGCCTGCATCTTGGCGAAAAATGGCTTAAATATATTCTTTTTATCAACTTTTAGTGATATGGATGTTACAGCGGCTAGCTTAGAGCTTCATGGGAAATCTATTTGGCTCGCCTCTGCGTATTTTCCTAATCCGGGGCCAATACCCCCGGAGAAGGTTGGCGGTCTGATTCGGGAGTCTGAATCTAGGGGACACCAGTTACTAGTGTGCTGTGATGCTAATGCACATCATTCGATATGGGGTAGTACAGACACAAATGATAGAGGCGAATCACTTTTGGAGTTTTTGTTAAGCACTAACCTGTATATTTGTAACAAGGGTAGTGAACCAACTTTCGTTACAAGTACGCGGCAAGAGGTTCTTGACGTAACACTTGTATCAGATACATTGTCTGAAAGAATTGATGACTGGAGAGTTTTGGAAGAGCATTCTTTCTCAGATCATCGCTACATTGAGTTTTTACTCAGGGAGCGTGCCCCGGTTGAGACAGTCTCTAGAAATCTGAGAAGAACAAACTGGGTGAAATATAGGGAGACTTTTTCTTTGCTTTTGGATGAAGTACCCCTATCTGAACCGCATAGTTTAGCGGAAATTGACTGTCTGGTTGACCATATAACAAATGTTTGTAATAGGTGCCTGGATGCGTCTTGCCCTTCTGCAAAGCCTAGAGGAAAAAAAAAGCCACCTTGGTGGTCAAATGAGTTGCAGACGAGCAGAGATTCCTGCAGAAAGCTCTTTAATAAGGCTAAATTTTCAAGAGCGGACGAGGACTGGTCTGCATACAGGCTGCAACTTAAGAGTTATAAAAAGATGATCAGAAATGCAAAATGTGATTCTTGGAAAAACTTCTGTGGAAACATAGAAGACGTTTCTGAGGCATCCAGGCTGCGCAAGGTTCTGGCTTCTTCTCCTTGCACCCTAGGATACCTGAAAGATCCTAATGGGGTGTGGTCTTCCTCCAGTGGAGAGTCGCTGGATCTCCTTTTAAACACGCATTTTCCGGGCAATTCCATGACGCCGTTTCAAGCTTTGGAACGTTCTGACGCCCAAGCATCTGAAATTGCTTCGGAAATAATAAATATGCCAACATTAATCTGGGCGATAAAAAGCTTCAGGCCCTATAAATCCCCGGGACCTGATGGTATAATCCCGGCTGAGTTGCAGCAAGTGTTGGACTATATAGCCCCGTTGCTGTATAATCTATACACAGCATGCATCAACTGGTCGTATATTCCTTTAAAATGGAGGGATACCAGAGTCGTATTTATCCCGAAGGCTGGGAAAAGTTCCCACACAGCTCCGAAGGATTTCAGACCAATTAGTCTGTCTTCTTTTTTGTTAAAGACAATGGAACGAATGATAGACTCATATTTGCGTAGAGTGATTGACCCGAGGTTGCTTTCGACAAAGCAACATGCATACAGCAAGGGACGATCAACGGATACAGCTCTTCATGAGCTCGTTGGTACCATCGAGAGATCGCTTTCGGTAAAGGAGTACACTATGGTGGCCTTTCTTGATATTGAGGGGGCTTTTAATAATGTCATTCCAGAATCGATAATATTGGCATTGTCTGGTCTGGGAGTAAAGCGTGAAATCGTTTTAATGGTGGAAAACCTACTTGCCAATAGACGTATAACGTCTGAATTGGGAGCGTCCGTCATATCTCGATTTGTCAATAGGGGCACACCACAAGGAGGTGTTCTTTCGCCGCTTCTTTGGAACCTGGCACTGAATTCAATGCTACTATCTCTAGAAGCACGTGGTTGTCATGTTATCGCATATGCTGACGATGTCGCGATAGCGGTAAAGGGGAAGCATCTGCCAACATTGCGGGACATTCTTCAGAGTTCTCTGAAAGATCTGTCTAAATGGGCAAGAGACTGTGGTCTAGGAGTTAATCCCAGTAAAACAGAGCTTGTTTTGTTTACAAGGAAAAATAAGATTCCTGCTTTTGATCCTATTTCTCTGGACGGTACTGAAATCACCTTCTCAGATGGAGCCAAGTATCTTGGAGTGTTTCTAGATAGGAAGCTGAATTTCAGGCGTAATATTGAGGAACGGGTGAGAAAAGCAACGATTGCTTTGTATTCCTGTAAAAGGGCCATTGGAAAACGATGGGGTTTTAGCCCTCAAGTCGTTCATTGGATCTATACATCAGTGGTGCGTCCAATTTTGCTGTATGGAATCATTGTCTGGTGGCCTGCTTTGGAAACAAAAGCGAACTTTGTCTTTATCACGAAGGTACAAAGAATGGCGTCAATGTGCATCACTGGTGCTCTTCGTACTACACCTACGGCTGCATTAGAAATCCTCCTTCACCTGATACCCTTGGACATATTGGGTAGGCAGTATGCGGCTGCGTCGGCAATTCGACTTAATAGCACGCTGCAATGGAGGAGCAGTGATTGTGGCCATAGCGCGATCTTGAAAAAGATAACAATACCACAAAATGTGGACTGTGCTCCCTCTTTGAGCCTCTTTGAGCGCCACTTTACCACTATGATACCATCCAGGGAGTCTTGGATGGGGGATACTCCGGGTAGTGGAGCTACCATAAATTTTTACACAGATGGATCGAGGCTGCACGAACAAGTGGGCTTTGGGGTCTATTCGGAAGAGCTTGGATTGAGCCTGGCTCGTAGATTGCCAGATCATTGCAGTGTTTACCAGGCAGAGATGCTGGCAATAAAGGAAGTGGCTGACTGGTTGAGCTGCAATGTCTTGTCTACAACCGCAGTCAACATCTATACTGACAGTCAAGCCGCGGTCAAGTCCCTGGATTCAATGTTTCTGAAAACAAGATCTGCCCTTAACTGCCGCACGTCTTTAAATGAGATGGCCAAGCAGTTTAACATACGACTCATATGGGTCCCAGGGCACAGAGACATTCCAGGGAATTGCAAAGCCGATGAGCTTGCAAGACTAGGAACTACCTTACAGGTTCCAACAGAATTGGAATGTGTTGGTATGCCTCTAGAAACTTGCAAGCAAAACCTACGGCTTTGTTCTGCGACGGAGACTAATCAAAGATGGGCAAATGGATGGACGTGTAAGACAACACGACTGATTTGGCCTTCTCTTAATCAGGGGCGCACAAGTGAGCTGATATCGCTTCCAAGAGGAGAGATTTCGACGGTGGTTTCTATAATTACCGGACACTGTCTTATAGGGAAGCACGCAGAGCGGTTAAATGTGCCGTCGAATGACTTTTGCCGAAGTTGCATGGATGAAGAGGAGTTGGAAACTATCGAACACTTTATTTGCCATTGCCCGGCACTTTCTGGTCAGCGACTTGCTTCACTGGGATCTAGGGAGCTGTACGATCTTTCTGATTTGTCGGATGTCAAAATACAACATCTAAGGAGTTTCATAAGAAGCTCAAACTGGTTTAACGACAGGGACTAGTAGGGAAACCTATTACGATCCCGTGGTATCACAATGGACCTCAGAGTCTACGTGTGTTGACGTAAAACGTCAGCAGCCACTTACAACCTAACCTAACCTAACCTATGGAGTGTTCCCCAATCGGTGGAAGGTACAAAAACTTGTGCTCCTGCGAAAGGGAGACAAGCCATTGAATGAACCCAGCTCATACAGACCTCTTTGTATGTTGGACTCCATGGGAAAGCTCTTTGAGAGCCTACTTCTACAGAGACTGGAGAAACGGGTAGAAGAGCTTGGAGGACTATCCCCAAACCAATATGGTTTCCGCAAGGGAAAAAGCACTGTCGATGCCATCAATGAAGTGGTAAAAACAGCCACCTTGGCCAGAGATTCAAAAGGTTTTTGTGCAATAATCACATTGGATGTCCGTAACGCATTTAACACTGTTAAATGGAGTGTTGTACTTGATGCATTCAGGGAAAAAGGGGTCAACGGATACCTGCATAACATAATAGCAGACTATCTTAACAACAGAATTCTACTATATGAGACGGAAAACGGTACAAAAGAATACCAGATAACAGCTGGAGTACCGCAGGGTTCAGTACTAGGACCATTCCTCTGGAATGTTATGTATGATAGACTACTGAACATGGAATTGCCAAAAGGAGCAAAACTAATCGGATATGCAGATGATATCGCACTGGTAATATCCCAACCGACCTCTGAGCTAATACAGATAGTTACAAATGACAGCTTAAGTAGGTGCAATAGATGGCTGCGAAGAAACGGCTTACAACTAGCGGCGTCAAAGACAGAAGCTATACTTGTGACGTCAAGAAGATCGTTCATGTCCCCAAAAATATTACTCCAAAACAGGGAAATTGCCTTAAAACGTAATCTGTGCTACCTAGGAGTACAATTAGATGATAGATTAAGCTTTGCCCAACACGTCGAAAAAATCAGGGATAAGGCTATGTGCACTGCAAAATCACTTGCCAGGATGATGCCAAACTGCGGAGGACCAAAGCCTTCTACCAGAAGACTGATAAGTAGCGTTGTTCACTCACAACTTCTATATGCGGCACCAACCTTCACCACAACGGTTAATCGGCAGAAAAGCGTGAGGGAGCTACAAAAACCACAAAGAATCAGTGCTCTCCGAATCATATCGGCGTATCGTACGGTATCAACAGCGGCAGCGCTTGTTCTTGCAGGCCTGCCACCAATTGACCTTCTTATACTCGAAAGAGATCGTATATACAAGCAGGTAAAACTCATTGAGCGTAACGTTATTAATCCATCGGAGCGAAAGCGTAAAGAATTGGAAATCAAGGAGAACGCCAGATCCGAAACGTTGTCAAAATGGCAGGAAAGATGGGACAACGAGGAAACAGGTAGATGGACATACAGTCTAATTCCAAACATCCGAAACTGGATCGAGAGGAAACATGGTAGAATTGGTTACTACCTGACGCAAGTTATGACGAACCATGGTAGTTTTAACAAATACCTTCATAGATTTAAGCTGAAGGACAGTGCGAGCTGTGACACTTGTGGAGCTTTGGAAGAGAACGCGGAGCACATACTTTTTGTCTGCCCTAAGTGGATGAATATGCGCCAGGAATTATATAATAAACTGGGTGAACGTATAACGATGGAAAATATGGTGACAACTATGTTAAGATCGGAGGAAGATTGGAAATATTGTGAGAGATACGTGAACACGATAATGAAGGAAAGATGTTCAATAGTTCCGAACCTCCTAAATTAGGAGGACGTAGGAATGAACCAAATACAACAGAAGGCAACTGCAAATAAAACCACCCTCCCTGATGAAATGCTGACATAGTCCCGGGGTGGTCTGGAGGAGGTTTCGTGGGGCCACTAGATGATAGTTCGCTATCACTACGTCCAATAAAAAAAAAAAAAAAAAAGACAGACAGACAGACAGACAGACAGACAGACAGACAGACAGACAGACAGACAGACAGACAGACAGACAGACAGACAGACAGACAGACAGACAGACAGACAGACAGACAGACAGACAGACAGACAGACAGACAGACAGACAGACAGACAGACAGACAGACAGACAGACAGACAGACAGACAGACAGACAGACAGACAGACAGACAGACAGACAGACAGACAGACAGACAGACAGACAGACAGACAGACAGACAGACAGACAGACAGACAGACAGACAGACAGACAGACAGACAGACAGACAGACAGACAGACAGACAGACAGACAGACAGACAGACAGACAGACAGACAGACAGACAGACAGACAGACAGACAGACAGACAGACAGACAGACAGACAGACAGACAGACAGACAGACAGACAGACAGACAGACAGACAGACAGACAGACAGACAGACAGACAGACAGACAGACAGACAGACAGACAGACAGACAGACAGACAGACAGACAGACAGACAGACAGACAGACAGACAGACAGACAGACAGACAGACAGACAGACAGACAGACAGACAGACAGACAGACAGACAGACAGACAGACAGACAGACAGACAGACAGACAGACAGACAGACAGACAGACAGACAGACAGACAGACAGACAGACAGACAGACAGACAGACAGACAGACAGACAGACAGACAGACAGACAGACATACAGACAGACAGACAGACAGACAGACAGACAGACAGACAGACAGACAGACAGACAGACAGACAGACAGACAGACAGACAGACAGACAGACAGACAGACAGACAGACAGACAGACAGACAGACAGACAGACAGACAGACAGACAGACAGACAGACAGACAGACAGACAGACAGACAGACAGACAGACAGACAGACAGACAGACAGACAGACAGACAGACAGACAGACAGACAGACAGACAGACAGACAGACAGACAGACAGACAGACAGACAGACAGACAGACAGACAGACAGACAGACAGACAGACAGACAGACAGACAGACAGACAGACAGACAGACAGACAGACAGACAGACAGACAGACAGACAGACAGACAGACAGACAGACAGACAGACAGACAGACAGACAGACAGACAGACAGACAGACAGACAGACAGACAGACAGACAGACAGACAGACAGACAGACAGACAGACAGACAGACAGACAGACAGACAGACAGACAGACAGACAGACAGACAGACAGACAGACAGACAGACAGACAGACAGACAGACAGACAGACAGACATACAGACATACAGACATACAGACAGACAGACAGACAGACAGACAGACAGACAGACAGACAGACAGACAGACAGACAGACAGACAGACAGACAGACAGACAGACAGACAGACAGACAGACAGACAGACAGACAGACAGACAGACAGACAGACAGACAGACAGACAGACAGACAGACAGACAGACAGACAGACAGACAGACAGACAGACAGACAGACAGACAGACAGACAGACAGACAGACAGACAGACAGACAGACAGACAGACAGACAGACAGACAGACAGACAGACAGACAGACAGACAGACAGACAGACAGACAGACAGACAGACAGACAGACAGACAGACAGACAGACAGACAGACAGACAGACAGACAGACAGACAGACAGACAGACAGACAGACAGACAGACAGACAGACAGACAGACAGACAGACAGACAGACAGACAGACAGACAGACAGACAGACAGACAGACAGACAGACAGACAGACAGACAGACAGACAGACAGACAGACAGACAGACAGACAGACAGACAGACAGACAGACAGACAGACAGACAGACAGACAGACAGACAGACAGACAGACAGACAGACAGACAGACAGACAGACAGACAGACAGACAGACAGACAGACAGACAGACAGACAGACAGACAGACAGACAGACAGACAGACAGACAGACAGACAGACAGACAGACAGACAGACAGACAGACAGACAGACAGACAGACAGACAGACAGACAGACAGACAGACAGACAGACAGACAGACAGACAGACAGACAGACAGACAGACAGACAGACAGACAGACAGACAGACAGACAGACAGACAGACAGACAGACAGACAGACAGACAGACAGACAGACAGACAGACAGACAGACAGACAGACAGACAGACAGACAGACAGACAGACAGACAGACAGACAGACAGACAGACAGACAGACAGACAGACAGACAGACAGACAGACAGACAGACAGACAGACAGACAGACAGACAGACAGACAGACAGACAGACAGACAGACAGACAGACAGACAGACAGACAGACAGACAGACAGACAGACAGACAGACAGACAGACAGACAGACAGACAGACAGACAGACAGACAGACAGACAGACAGACAGACAGACAGACAGACAGACAGACAGACAGACAGACAGACAGACAGACAGACAGACAGACAGACAGACAGACAGACAGACAGACAGACAGACAGACAGACAGACAGACAGACAGACAGACAGACAGACAGACAGACAGACAGACAGACAGACAGACAGACAGACAGACAGACAGACAGACAGACAGACAGACAGACAGACAGACAGACAGACAGACAGACAGACAGACAGACAGACAGACAGACAGACAGACAGACAGACAGACAGACAGACAGACAGACAGACAGACAGACAGACAGACAGACAGACAGACAGACAGACAGACAGACAGACAGACAGACAGACAGACAGACAGACAGACAGACAGACAGACAGACAGACAGACAGACAGACAGACAGACAGACAGACAGACAGACAGACAGACAGACAGACAGACAGACAGACAGACAGACAGACAGACAGACAGACAGACAGACAGACAGACAGACAGACAGACAGACAGACAGACAGACAGACAGACAGACAGACAGACAGACAGACAGACAGACAGACAGACAGACAGACAGACAGACAGACAGACAGACAGACAGACAGACAGACAGACAGACAGACAGACAGACAGACAGACAGACAGACAGACAGACAGACAGACAGACAGACAGACAGACAGACAGACAGACAGACAGACAGACAGACAGACAGACAGACAGACAGACAGACAGACAGACAGACAGACAGACAGACAGACAGACAGACAGACAGACAGACAGACAGACAGACAGACAGACAGACAGACAGACAGACAGACAGACAGACAGACAGACAGACAGACAGACAGACAGACAGACAGACAGACAGACAGACAGACAGACAGACAGACAGACAGACAGACAGACAGACAGACAGACAGACAGACAGACAGACAGACAGACAGACAGACAGACAGACAGACAGACAGACAGACAGACAGACAGACAGACAGACAGACAGACAGACAGACAGACAGACAGACAGACAGACAGACAGACAGACAGACAGACAGACAGACAGACAGACAGACAGACAGACAGACAGACAGACAGACAGACAGACAGACAGACAGACAGACAGACAGACAGACAGACAGACAGACAGACAGACAGACAGACAGACAGACAGACAGACAGACAGACAGACAGACAGACAGACAGACAGACAGACAGACAGACAGACAGACAGACAGACAGACAGACAGACAGACAGACAGACAGACAGACAGACAGACAGACAGACAGACAGACAGACAGACAGACAGACAGACAGACAGACAGACAGACAGACAGACAGACAGACAGACAGACAGACAGACAGACAGACAGACAGACAGACAGACAGACAGACAGACAGACAGACAGACAGACAGACAGACAGACAGACAGACAGACAGACAGACAGACAGACAGACAGACAGACAGACAGACAGACAGACAGACAGACAGACAGACAGACAGACAGACAGACAGACAGACAGACAGACAGACAGACAGACAGACAGACAGACAGACAGACAGACAGACAGACAGACAGACAGACAGACAGACAGACAGACAGACAGACAGACAGACAGACAGACAGACAGACAGACAGACAGACAGACAGACAGACAGACAGACAGACAGACAGACAGACAGACAGACAGACAGACAGACAGACAGACAGACAGACAGACAGACAGACAGACAGACAGACAGACAGACAGACAGACAGACAGACAGACAGACAGACAGACAGACAGACAGACAGACAGACAGACAGACAGACAGACAGACAGACAGACAGACAGACAGACAGACAGACAGACAGACAGACAGACAGACAGACAGACAGACAGACAGACAGACAGACAGACAGACAGACAGACAGACAGACAGACAGACAGACAGACAGACAGACAGACAGACAGACAGACAGACAGACAGACAGACAGACAGACAGACAGACAGACAGACAGACAGACAGACAGACAGACAGACAGACAGACAGACAGACAGACAGACAGACAGACAGACAGACAGACAGACAGACAGACAGACAGACAGACAGACAGACAGACAGACAGACAGACAGACAGACAGACAGACAGACAGACAGACAGACAGACAGACAGACAGACAGACAGACAGACAGACAGACAGACAGACAGACAGACAGACAGACAGACAGACAGACAGACAGACAGACAGACAGACAGACAGACAGACAGACAGACAGACAGACAGACAGACAGACAGACAGACAGACAGACAGACAGACAGACAGACAGACAGACAGACAGACAGACAGACAGACAGACAGACAGACAGACAGACAGACAGACAGACAGACAGACAGACAGACAGACAGACAGACAGACAGACAGACAGACAGACAGACAGACAGACAGACAGACAGACAGACAGACAGACAGACAGACAGACAGACAGACAGACAGACAGACAGACAGACAGACAGACAGACAGACAGACAGACAGACAGACAGACAGACAGACAGACAGACAGACAGACAGACAGACAGACAGACAGACAGACAGACAGACAGACAGACAGACAGACAGACAGACAGACAGACAGACAGACAGACAGACAGACAGACAGACAGACAGACAGACAGACAGACAGACAGACAGACAGACAGACAGACAGACAGACAGACAGACAGACAGACAGACAGACAGACAGACAGACAGACAGACAGACAGACAGACAGACAGACAGACAGACAGACAGACAGACAGACAGACAGACAGACAGACAGACAGACAGACAGACAGACAGACAGACAGACAGACAGACAGACAGACAGACAGACAGACAGACAGACAGACAGACAGACAGACAGACAGACAGACAGACAGACAGACAGACAGACAGACAGACAGACAGACAGACAGACAGACAGACAGACAGACAGACAGACAGACAGACAGACAGACAGACAGACAGACAGACAGACAGACAGACAGACAGACAGACAGACAGACAGACAGACAGACAGACAGACAGACAGACAGACAGACAGACAGACAGACAGACAGACAGACAGACAGACAGACAGACAGACAGACAGACAGACAGACAGACAGACAGACAGACAGACAGACAGACAGACAGACAGACAGACAGACAGACAGACATACAGACAGACAGACAGACAGACAGACAGACAGACAGACAGACAGACAGACAGACAGACAGACAGACAGACAGACAGACAGACAGACAGACGGACATAGCTAGATCGACTTAAAATCGATCAATGATCATGAATATATCGTCACCTTAAATGCACGTTACGTTGTGTTTACGTTGTGTAACCACAAAAAAATCAAAATCGAGTTTTTGATTGATTATGATGCATTTGACTAGACTACATGTCTCTGGAAAATTTTGGAAGTCTAAGTTCAAAAATTGCGAATTTATTAACAATAAACAAAAAAACGTATCAGCAAGTGCATGCATTTCATAAACCAAAACAACGTAACAGCAGTGTTACACACACAATTTATATGTAAACGGGCAAATATTAATATATTTCAATATCCCTATTAATATTATAAATCTGATTGTTGGTTTGTCTGTCTGTCTGTCCTTCTGTCTGTCTGTCTGTCTGTCTGTCTGTTCCGCAATAAGTACAGAACGGCTTAACCGATTTTCATGAAATTTTCACCACAGATAGTACTAACAGAGGCGGGAACTGTAGGCCATAAGCGAACGCGATCGGACAAAGGGGCGTAAAATGCCACGCCCCTTTGTACCATGCTAAAGCTATATCTGCCTGTCAGACAATAACGGAAAAACGGTTGAACCGATTTTCATGAAATTTTCACCACGGATAGTACTAACCGAGGCGGGAACTATAGGCCATAAGCGACCGCGATCGGACAAAGGGGCGTAAAATGCCACGCCCCTTTGTACCATGTTAAAGCTATATCTGCCTGTCAGACAATAACGGAAAAACGGCTGAACCGATTTTCATGAAATTTTCACCACAGATAGTACTAACCAAAGCGGTAACTATAGGCCATAAGCGACCGCGATCGGAAAAAGGGGCGTAAAATGCCACGCCCCTTTGTACCATGCTAAAGCTATATCTGCCTGTCCGGCAATAACGGAACAACGGCCTATCCGATTTCCATGGAATTTTCACCACAGATAGTACTAACAGAGGCGGGAACTATAGGCCATAAGCGACCGCGATCGGACAAAGGGGCGTAAAATGCCACGCCCCTTTGTACCATGCTAAGGCTATATCTGCCTGTCAGGCAATAACGGAAAAACGGTTGAACCGATTTTCATGAAATTTTCACCACGGATAGTACTAACCGAGGCGGGAACTATAGGCCATAAGCGACCGCAATCGGAAAAAGGGGCGTAAAATGCCACGCCCCTTTGTACCATGCTAAAGCCATATCTGTCTGTCCTGCAATAACGGAAAAACGGCTGAACCGATTTTCATGAAATTTTCACCACAGATAGTACAAACCGAGGCAGGAACTAAAGGTCAGAAAAATCCGCGATCGGAAAAATGGGCGTAAAATGCCACGCCCCCTTTGTACTAATCGAAACTATGTCTGCCTGTTCCGCAATCACTGAAAAGTGATTTAACTGATTTCACTGAAATTTTTGCCAAAGATACTACTAACCGAGCCGAAAACTATGAGCCACAATAGAGAGCGATCGAAAAAAAAGGGCGTAAAATGCACGCCCTTTTTTGTTACACTGAAAGCTATTTCTGACTTTTCCGCAATTACGCTTAAACAGCTAACTTGATTTTTAAGAAATTTTCACCACAGATAGTATTAACCGAAACGAAAAGTATGATCCACAAAAGAGGGCGATCAAAGAAAGGGGGCGTAAAATGATACGCCCCCTTTTTACTATACCGAAAGTTTTTTCTGCATGTTCCGTAATCATGCTTAAACAACCATACCGATTTAAAAAATAAATAAAATAGCACGCCCCTTTTTATTCAATTTAATGCTATTTGTGTCTGTTCCGTTATCTAGCATAAACTGCTAAACCGATTAGAATGAAATTTTTACCACAGATAGTTAGTACTTACCGAGGCGGGAACTATAGATTAAAATAGAGCGCGTTTGGACAAAGGGGCGTAAATTGACACGAGCCTTTGTACTATACTGAAAGTGTTTCTGCCTGTTCCTTAATAACGCTTAAATGACTAAACCGATTTTAACAACATTTTTTCCATAGATAGTACAGAGACAACAGAGGCGGGCACTTTAGTATGTGTCAACTGCCACGCCTTTTGCAATGTACTGAAAGTTTATTCTGCCTTTCCATAATCAGGCTTAAACAACGGACCCGATGTTGTTATAATTTTCACCACAGTTAGTAATTATTGAGGCGGAAACTATAATACATTAAAATTTATTTTTGCCTGATCCGTACTCACGCGTTAAAGGTGAAACTAATTTTAAGCAAACTTTCACCACAGTTGGTACTTACCGCGGCGATCGGGGCTTAAATGCCGCATCCTTTTGTAATAAATTAAAAAATATTTTTTCCTGTTTCGTAACTATATGCCATATAAAATGCGATGAGACAAATTAAAGTAAAATGCCACATCAATTTGTAATATGCAGAACGTTATTTCTAGCTTATTTGCTATCATGCAAAAACGGCTTAACCAATTTCTTTAAACACTACTGCCATATTAGAACCTGAAAACAGTTAAGCCGATTTCAATGACATTTTCAACACAAATAGTGCTATAGGCAATATTAAACAGCGATTGATAAAAAAGGCATATAATGGCACGCCCCTTTGTACTTTAGTGAGAGTTATGTCTGCCAGTTCCGCAAACGTGGAAAACCAGCTGAACAAATTTAATCGCAATTTTCTTTACGTGCTAACCAATAGGGGAACTATAGGTCACATGAGACCAAAATTGAACTAGATGCGTTAAATGCCACACACAAAGTTATATCTTTATTGAAGTTTTCACCACATAAAGTGCTAACCGAGGAGGTTCCTTTTAAAAGCCATTAAAGAAATGCATTAATATTGGGGTGGGGCGATTATATTATATATTATATAATATTAATATTAACTCACAAAAGTATTGCACCTGCTGGGCAATGTCTTTGGGTTCCTTTTTTGATTTGAAATCGGGAAGTTCCAAACAAGGTGCAAAAAAACGTTTTGATTTTTTTTTTGTTAAAAAAAAAACGTTTTTGATTTTTTTTTGTTAAAAAAGGTTTTTATGATGGTCGAATAACTTTTTTTGAACGGCCCGCATCTCACACTCCACCCAACCAAGAAGGTTTGTTCCCATGACGGAAGAACACGTAAGCACAATGTTCCCGACGCTAAGCAAAGTCGAAAAAAATCGACCAAACCTCAGGAATAGGTTTATATTCACCAGTGAAAAGTCATGAAGCAGTAGATAAACTGACTAATAAAAAACTCATTCATTACATAATATTTTTTTTCAACCCGGGCAACGCCGGGTGCAAAACAGCTAGTATTTTTATATATTGAAATCGCATAAATATTTAAGACATTCACCATACAAATTGAATAAATATTTCTGATAAAAATTTACATAAAATTTTCAAAAAATGTATCTTTTAAAATTTTCCAAAATTGTATAATTTTTTTTAATTTGTCTTTTTTTAACCAAATATTTTTTGTTTTAATTTAATAGGTCCGTTCGATTACGTTACGACAATTTACTCTGTTTTACTATTTTTGCTACAGCTAGAAATTTTTAATAAAAAAGTAAACAAGACTTTCCAGTGGTATTAAAAATAGTTTGAATTTTTGGTAATGGAATTGAAATACTGTTGGCCTTGGTAAAAAAAGAATGTAGCTTCTATTTAAAATTGAATTTTAAAATGTCGTTTTTCAACAGTAATTCCGTGTGGTATTTTTCTTTTTTTTGTAAATGAAAATAGCTAGATCCGCAGGTTTTGCGAATCCTGTTTAAAATTCTGTGTAATTTACCAGTAATTTACGATTGGAAAGTATTTCCTAAGAATACGCAGAGTTTTTTTAATAATGTACGTTTCTTCCTAAAAAATTTCCTAAACCCAAACCAATTTCAAGAATTTAAAAAAAATGCTAAAACTTCAAAATTTTCTTTACAAAAACAACCCTTTGACTCTGATGTAAAACTTTAAGTTAACAAAAAAAAAAATCTTATAAAGAAACATTCGGGTTCTAAATATTTTTTTTAACCAAGTGAGATCAAAAACTTTAATTTTTTTGGATCTTTACTACAAAATTCTTTAAATATGTTGATAAACCCTTACCTTTTATAAGAACTCTTAAGTATTTTATAGAATCTGAAAGATTTTATATAAAAAATGTTAAGTATAAAAGTTTTTTCAAAAATTTTTGAAGATCTCGAAGTTTTTTTTTTTGAAAGATGTAAAGCAAATGCTTAAGTTTTGTTGTTGAAGATATTGACGATATTATACCATATTCGAATTCATTTAAACTAGTTTATTTATTCGTTTTCTCCATACGTTAAACGTCAAATTTAAACGGCGTTTTATTTTGACAGATAAATTGTATAGCAAAAACGAAAAATGTATCCAGTTTAAATGAATGCGAATATGGTATTAAATCAGTTTAAAATGTTTAAGAACCAAAAACAAATGGAAAAAATCTAAAATGTTTAAATCATGTATGTTAAAATCGTTGTTGGCTTGTAAAAATGAATGGGGGTTTGGTTACATTGCACCCCTCTAGAAGCGACTCCTAGGCAATTATTTTGGCAAAAAAGTGGCGGTAAAGGGGTAAAAAAGCACCAACGATTGCCTCGGGGTCGCTTCAAGAGAACTTCAATGGAAGATTGACCCCCATTAATTTTTAGAACCCAACATTTTTCCTAACAGCTCTACTCCTTCTCGTTACTCCCGAAGGGAGCATCCATACAAAAGGAAATTTTTATAAAATAACTCTCATCTCTCTAACTGTCCCAAGGATGCTCCTACACTGAAAAAAAAAATTCATGAATTTTCATTAAATTTAGTTAAATTTAACTAAAAAAAGGGTAATGTCCTAACTGTGAGGAAAATAAAGGCGGCAGCCAAAATTAGGGCAATTTTGGATGGTACTGGCGGACGCAATATTTACACCTCGGATTTCATTTTTGATTTAAACTTATCTACACGAGCTTTCAAACTAGTAAAAATAATCAACATGTTCTGAACGAAACTTTTTATCTAAAGTCAAAAGAGTGTTGATACTTTGTACAAAAAAAATCGTATTTTTTCAATTTTTAACTTTAAAATAATGTATTTTCGGACTAAAACAAGATATCGGTTTGTTATTTTTTTTTTAAATCAGAAATCTATATACATAGTTTTCAAATGAAATTAGTTTAAAATAATTTGGAATAAATGCGGCTTTGCTATTAGCAAAAAACTGGAGCCGGATCGGTAAAATTTTTAAATTATACATTTTAAAATCTCGGAATGTATAAGAGATAACCACACCAACTAAAAACTTTTTATAGGCCGCTACTAGCACATTGTCCGCATATATTTTTTTTAAGAAATATGATAACAAACAAAAAAAATGGCAATTGTTTTAAGTGTTTGTATACAAAAGGTGCCCTACTTTGAAGGTTCTGCTGCCTCCCCCGTTCTACCGCTGGACTTCAATTTCCAAACTTAAGCTCGAAAATACGTTAGCTATAACCACTACAAATTTCATGGCTCTCGGTTCAGTACTTACTGAATGAATGGCTGAATTATTTTCAAAAAATTAGCAATTTATTCAACTTTGTGATGTTACGTCGTTTTGTTTTACAAAACACGATTCCACGAAAAACGTAACCCACATATCTCAAAAAATATTTACAAAAACGACTTTTTTATTTCAGAAATGGATTTATAGCTGTATTTTAAGCTAACACTTCACAAAAGTCTTTTATATTGCAAATATATTTCATTTAATAACGTTTTTTGCTTCTCCTGTAAAATTGTGAAAAGTGTTGTTACGTTGTTTTGCATTTGTGGTGACGATATATACTTTATGGGGTCCTAAACCAATATTTCAATGTGTTACATGTTGGGTAAAAAAAAACATTTAGAGAGAAAAATATGGAGTTAAAAAGTTAAATACGAAAAATGTTAGTAAAAAGTATTCTATATCGTTCCCCGCTCTATTCCATTTCGTTCCCCGTTCTACTCCATTTCATTTCCAATTCATGTGCATGCAAGTTTCATTCCTCTCATATAATATGCGTTACAGAAATAAAAAGTGCTATTGTATTTATCTTATAGATATAAATATACCATTTTGTACCACTTGTACCAATTTAGGTACCCCTTTTTACCCTGTCCATCTCTTGGGTGTTATTTCGGCTGGAGGACACTGCACGTCAAATTTTGAGTTTCTAGGCTTTAATAGTTAGATAGGTAAAAATAACCATTTGCCACCTTTTCCACTTAAAATTAAATTCTCCAAAAACCTTTTTTTTTTCTGAACCGTTATTTCAAGAAATATATAGTAGTAATATATATAAGAAGTACCAAACTTACACTTTTTTATGCCCTTTACGACTCTTAGAAACAGAATTTCCAAAAAGTAATTTTTCCAAAATATTTTTTCACTAAAGAATACAGCATTCAAATGTTCACTGCCTACACTCAAAAGAAAAACTCTGTCAAAAAATCTGTAAAACGACTTTCAATTTGAATTAGCAATCTTTTAGCAGATTGTTCTGCTGAGAAGAATATTTTTACTAAAATCTCTGTCATTCAGTTTAAGAAAATAACAGACATTTTACTAGTATGTTTATACTGATTTTGTTTGCTGAATTTCATTATTTTTTCAAGAAATTTTTTTATATAAAAACAAGTAGAAAAGTTAAATTCGACTTGGCCGAATCTATGAATACCCTCCACAATGCCCATTTTAAGTGATAATAAATTTTCTAACGTGAAAAAAATAACAGTTTTGATTAGAAATATTTTATTTTGTTTAAAAAACAATTTTTTTAGTAATTTTTGAAAAAAAAAAAAAATAATTTACTAATTTTTTTTTTGAGTGTAAAATTTTTTTTGAGTGTAAAATTTTTTTCGAGAGTATTTTTTTTTTTTTTGTTTTCCCTAGTAAAAAAAGAAAAAAAGTTCATGACTAATTATATCCCAAATATGGCGGATACAATTACTTTAATAATTATCTACGGGTATATTTTATGATCTAGCGGGATAACCTTATATATAATGTGATACGTGAATTGGGTCTATACAATTATATCAGTTGGAGAAAAATTATACGATTAAATATAATTTAAAACCATTATAACTGATCATATATTGCTCCTTATAACGTCATATAAGTTGGATAACATTATATATAATCATATGAACTTTATGTAATGTTATATACAAAAATATGTTCTTTATGTAGAGCAATATCTAACCATATATATTTATGTCTTATAGTCTCAATTTATTTTATATTGTATCAGTCCGGATCAAACTGATAAAACCAGATAGACCCATTTTACGTATCATATTATATATGAGACAATCTGTTTAGATCTTGTAGGATAACCGAAGATAATATTTGAAACAATTGTGTCCACCATATTTGGGATCTAATTTGTCACGGCTATATATAACTCTTTTTTACTCGGGTTGGTATAAAAATATTTTTGAGTGACAAAAATACGTTGTAAAATATTTTTGTGACTTACTAATGTTTTTAAAACAGGTTTAACGGGTTTTCAACACATGAATTTTAGATGAAGCTAATCTGAAATTCACGGTTTTGCTAATAACTTTTGAACCACTGGACCGATTTGGCTGAAATTCAACACGAACGAGTCTGGAGGAACGCAAAATATATATGCCAAGCTTCAGTATCCTCAGAATTGGTTTTCGAAAGTTATAGTGCTTTTTATCTCAAAAATTCAAGAAAAACCCTTGCCGAAATTCAGTATTTTGCTCATAACTTTTGAACCACTGGACCGATTTCGCTGGATTGCAATACCAACCTGACCAGGTAAATACCCAACATATATGCCAAACTTCAGGAGCCTCCGTTAAGTCTTTCAAAAGTTAGCGTGTTTTCAACAGACAGACAGACGGACAGACGGACGGACGGACGGACGGACATCGCTAGATCGTCTTAAAATCGATCGAGGATCATGAATATATATACTTTATGGGGTCCTAGACCAATATTTCGAGGTGTTACAAACGGAATGACAAACTTATATATACCCTCTATCACTAGAGTGGAGGGTATAAAAAAGCAGAACAGATTGTCAGCAGATTGCTCTGCTGAAATCAGCAGATTGCTCTGCTGAAATCAGCAGATTGTTCTGCTGAAATCAGCAGATTGTTCTGCTGAAATCAGCAGATTATTCTGCTGAAATCAGCAGATTGTTCTGCTAAAATCAGTAGATTTTTCTGCTAAAGTCAGCAGATATTTCTGCTAAAATCAGATTTCTCTGCTGTCGAACAACAAACATGTTTAATAGCTAAAACGCCAGATAAAAGTATAAGCTTCCGTGGCGTAGTGGTTAAGAAGTGTACTTTCAAATCGGAAGGTGGCGAGTTCGATGCTGGCTGGCGGCGTGTGTTTTTTTTTTTCTTGTTATATTTATTCACCTCTTATGACAGATATTTAGCAAACCGTGTCTGCTAAAATCAGCAGATTTCTCATATGGCTCAAAATGGGTGTATTTTCAGCAGATTTTTCTGCTGATTGGACAGAGAATTTATTTTGAGTGTACACAAGACATTGCAGCTCAACCAGTCAGCCACTTCCTTTATTGCCAGCATCTCTGCCTGGTAAACACTGCAATGATCTGGCAATCTACGAGCCAGGCTCAACCCAAGCTCTTCCGAATAGACTCCAAAGCCCACTTGTTCGTGCAGCCTCGATCCATCTGTGTAAAAATTTATGGTAGCTCCACTACCCGGAGTATCCCCCATCCAAGACTCCCTGGATGGTATCATAGTGGTAAAGTGGCGCTCAAAGAGGCTCAAAGAGGGAGCACAGTCCACATTTTGTGGTATTGTTATCTTTTTCAAGATCGCGCTATGGCCACAATCGCTGCTCCTCCGTTGCAGCGTGCTATTAAGTCGAATTGCCGACGCAGCCGCATACTGCCTACCCAATATGTCCAAGGGTATCAGGTGAAGGAGGATTTCTAATGCAGCCGTAGGTGTAGTACGAAGAGCACCAGTGATGCACATTGACGCCATTCTCTGTACCTTCGTGATAAAGACACAGTTCGCTTTTGTTTCTAAAGCAGGCCACCAGACAATGATTCCATACAGCAAAATTGGACGCACCACTGCTGTATAGATCCAATGAACGACTTGAGGGCTAAAACCCCATCGTTTTCCAATGGCCCTTTTACAGGAATACAAAGCAATCGTTGCTTTTCTCACCCGTTCCTCAATATTACGCCTGAAATTCAACTTCCTATCTAGAAATACTCCAAGATACTTGGCTCCATCTGAGAAGGTGATTTCAGTACCGTCTAGAGAAATAGGATCAAAAGCAGGAATCTTATTTTTCCTTGTAAATAAAACAAGCTCTGTTTTACTAGGATTAACTCCTAGACCACAGTCTCTTGCCCATTTAGACAGATCTTTCAGAGAACCCTGAAGAATGTCCCGCAATGTTGGCAGATGCTTCCCCTTTACCGCTATCGCGACATCGTCAACATATGCGACAACATGACAACCACGTGCTTCTAGAGATAGTAGCATTGAATTCAGTGCCAGGTTCCAAAGAAGCGGCGAAAGAACGCCTCCTTGTGGTGTGCCCCTATTGACAAAGATTTCGATCATATGGTCTGTATCATTTCATACACAGCCATGTGATCAACATCTCATTCGAACGAGATTTCCCCTCAGGTGTGAATTGGGTATAAGTAAAAAATCAAAATCATCAAACTAAAGGTTTTCATTGAAATATATGAAAAACACCATGATGAATAAAAAATAACCCGAGTAAAAAAGATTATATATAATTTTACTTATTTTTATATAAACATATATTATTTGATAAATTTATACGTAAATTGTTTTGCTATCATATAAGATTATATATATTTGCACTTCGTATTTTTTTCTTATATAAAATTATATAAAAGAAAATGTTAAGTTATACATAATAACATATGATTAAAGTTAATTTATATAATTACATATCGTGAACCTATATTCAAAATATGCCAACTCAAATTTGACCGAAATGAGTTTCCGATGGAAAATAGCTCCCCTATGCAATACCCATCTGTGGTAAAAATTTCAGAGCAAAAAAATAATTTTTTGTCGTTTTACATCCATTTTTGTTATTCTGCTAACTCAAAGTACATATTTTTTTAGTGAAAATAAATGCCAACTTCCATTGTAAATTTCCAAAAATTTTTCAAATTTTTTTTTAAAAAAAATTAGACCACATATCTTATTGCATTTGCCTTTCTGAACACGAATCTGGTAAAGATTTTGATATCTAATGCCTAGTTTTCGAGATATTGCCATTTTGAAAATATCGGTAAATAGTGTTTGCAAAAAAAAAATTGCTTATATATATGTAACTTTCAAACTATTTATCAGATTGAAACATTATGAGTGGGGCAAATAAAGTCAATGATATAAGCTTTCAAAATAGCTAGTTTGGAGTGAGCCTTCTACAATAAAGCGTGAGTTACAGAGTGCCAAAGTTGACCACCCTGAGATTAAAAGGCTTTCGGAGCTAGTAACTTTTAAAAATATGCAAAGATTTTTAATTTTTTTTTAGTTTTTGCAATTACCGCACTAAGGAAAACAAAATCCAAAAAAAAAAAAAATTTATAAAAATTTTTCAAAAAAAAATTTATTTTTAGTTTCCGACAAAATATGCCAACTCTAAAAAAATATTTGTTTTTTGATATAGTAATAAATGCCATCTCAAAAAAATACGCAAACCAGTGCAAAATATGAAATTTTTGGCATAGGTAAAAATTATTTAGAATATTTAAACCATCTTATGGAAGGTACATTGTTTATTTTTGCAATAATATGCAAAATAACTAGTTTTTTAGCTCTCCTGAAAAGTAAGCTTTTTCGAGTTGGCATTTATTGAATATAGTTCGACGATATGAAATATAAAATTCTGTCTGTTTTTTTATATAATTTAATATAACAAAATATTTGAAGACATTTTATATAAAACTTTATGCAACTTTTTTCTAAATCATATGTAATCTTATATGAGTAAAATTAAAAAAAATCTAAGTCCTTTATATATAATTTGATATAACTTTTGAAAATTTTTCTAAGTCCAGAATTTTTTTTTTTTAAGTTCCAAACCTAAACCTTAAACATTTGTTTTAAAAATTTTATATGTTATTATATATAATGCAAAATTTATGAAAAAAGCTAAGTTCTTTATATATAATTTAATATAATTTTTTTTGGGGTTTTTTTGGGATTTTTTTTTATTTAATTATATATAATTGCATAAATTTTTCTAAAAAAGGGGCCAATTTTCGCATCAAATCATATAAAATTATATTAAAATCACATCAAATTATATCAAATTTAATGCAACTTTATATGGTTTTATCGACTCATTTTTCGCATCAAATTCTATATGAATATATATGATGTCTTTATATAATTAAATATAAACATATATAATCTTTTTTACTCGGGAATGTTTTTTATTTTTAATTATACTTATGTACACCGTTTGCAATTCTGGTGAATATAAACATAATAACCCGAGTAAAAATAATTTAATATGATCTTATATACTTTTATATAGTCATATTATTTCATATATGATCATGTGTGACACTATGTCTTGCGAGATAAATTTATATAATAAATTTTGATGTGCGATTTGTTTAAGATATCGCCATACATAACTATATGTTGTAACATCTGGTCCCATGCATCATTGCGAATTTCTAAGTGTTTTATATATAATTTTATATGCCTCCATTATTTTTTAAGTTTTTTCCAAGAACATATTTTATCGCAAATATTTTCAAAGTGTTTTATATAAAATTTCATGACTTCATATTTTTTTAGTTTTTTCCAAGCAACACTTTTTTATCACCCCGAGTAAAAAAAAATTGTATGGTAAAACATGTTATCTTATAAAATTATATATAATTTATTGGATCTGATTTTGCTAAATTTCATCCGAAAATTGGCCGCGCCAAAGTTATCTCATAACATCATATAATATATGAAGTTACAGTTTAATATTTGATTGTATGTGATTTCATCCGGAAATTGGCCGCGCCAAAGTTATCCCAAATTATCTATTATCATGATTTTGTATTAAATATGATATGAGCCTTGTTTTCGCATAACCGTATATACGCTTACCCATACAAATTTTAAATTATCCACGCTTATTTTTAACTTGCATAATTATCGGCGTTAAAATGAAGCGTCCATAAAAAGTGATGCCAAGTTCACATTTTTATTGAAATGGCAAAGACACAAACCTTTTTCTTTGTTAATAGCAAATACATAAACCTTTTTCACAGAAGTGATGCCAAGTAAATTTTGTTTAACGTGGATGCGTTTTCGGTTAATCGTTTAATGTTAACATGTATACGGTTATGCGAAAACAGGGCTATGATATGATGTAATTTCATCCGGAAATTGGCCGCGCCAAAGTTATCTTAAAAGATCCAATATCATGATTTTATATTAAATTGGATATTATATAATGTAATTTCATCCGAAATTTGGCCGCGCCAAAGTTATCTTATAATATCTGATATCTTGATTTTATAAAAAAATTATTGGATACATTTTTATCCAAAAAATGTTTCTGTTTTTAGATTTATTTTTAGATATAATAATGTCAAACTGAAAATAAATAAAAAAAAAAAACTTCGAACGGACGGAGATTAGAACCACAAGTCTTCCGTTTTGTAATCGCAATCTCTACCCTCTAGACCAGCGGACGTTGTTAGCAAATAACAACTTTAAAAGACTTAGTTTTAAATAAATTGATCGTATCTAATTATATCAAATTGATCTAACATATAGTAATATATGATTATATCCAATTAAATATGTTATTCACTTGTACACAATTTTCAAAAAGACTTAGAAAATTTTTGATAAAATTTGCAAAAAAAAAAAAAAAATGGAATGACGTACAGCGCTATTAGGGGCTTCCATGGTAAGCTTAAACAATAATTTTAATGTATGCCTTATTTCCAAGTCATAGGCTTCCAAAGTGAAATAAGACTTTGGCTTATAAATTTGAAATTTTTCATGGAATCATGAAATCAGAATTAGATTTGAGATCGGGTTCCAAAAATCATTGATAATTTGATAATTTAAACCAAATATAGCTATTATTAACTATATAAATGCAATATAAATTTTTAAAAATGATTGCAAAAATTCAAAAAGTAAAATTTTTTAAGTTCTAAAAAAACAAATGCAATAAAAAAGTGTTTTCCATTTAAAAAAAATTAAAAAAATATATTTTTTCTGGAATCGAACTCGGGTTCCCAAAAATGATTGATAATTTTATAATAAACTAGCTGGCCCGGTCCGCGTTGCTGGCCCAAATATAAGATCAGTGTAAGATTTAGTTTCGCTTAAAATCTTTAGCACTGCAAAAAATGTACTCAATTTCTTGGCTTAGAAAAATTTGTGGGCGTGGTTTCAAAGACATGATTTTTTTAAAGGCAGATCAATCATCTTCAAGTTATATTTCAGGAATTAAAAAAACTATTACCATATCTTTGACTTGCGAACGGTACAAATTTAAAACTTCTTTATTATCATTACGATCAACAAAAAAATAAAATTACGAATATGCTTCGTTCTTATCGTGAGCTATTTTCTTGAGTATTCTTGAGTTCATACAAACTAACCTTTATTGTTTTCCCGAATTTTCCATTTTTCTGGGACACTTTTCTCATTTATATTTCCTTAAAAACCAATTAGAACTGTTACTAACAAAAAAAAAAATCGGTCCGGTCATTAGTATTCGACTTAAAGCGAATTCACATATTTATACCAAAGTGGGCATTTAAATTTGTGTGGTAAGTTAAACTTGTACAATGTACATAACAATATTCAAGGATTTGAAATCATTTGTACCAAGTTTAAGTGGAATTTATAAAGATTTTTTTAAATACATATATCGAATTTGAGTAAATATGAGTTTTAGATATATCGAAAAAAAGTTGGCGAGGACAATTTTTCTTTCTGAACACCCGTACACTTATAGAAATATCTTAGTAGAAAAATTAGTAAACCCATTGTAGATCAAGTTTTACAGAATAATGCCGTATTCAACAAAAATTGATGTTGATATCGTTGAATAATCAGTAAAGTTGAATCAACTTTTTACAACGCTTATACAGAATTCAATAGATAAATCAAAATAGAGAAAACAACTCTGTTCGTTCATTTTTTTTTTATTATTAACGAGTGACGAGTGAGTTGGTAGCAATGTGAATCGTGTTTATCTCTTATAAAATCATTTTATGTGTTTGTTTTTTATAAAAATATTTAATATTATAAAAATAAATAAAAATAGGATCTGATTTGTAAATATTGGTATGTAAAATATATGTAAAAAAAATACATTGATTACTTTATGTATTCATACTATATTAAAACTTTTTTTTGTTTTTTTTAAGGATTTTGTTTGGTATCCTCAGAAAACTGGAGAATGGCTTATGAGTGCATAACATGAATAAACGAAGTGTGTGTGAAAATCTTCAAATATTGCAGCTTAAAAAGCCGACGATAATACAAAAATATTGTGATTTATGCTTAATAAAAGAATATTAACAAATAACAACAAGTTTTTTTTTATTAATAAAATTTCTTATATTAACAAAAATATGAGTTGAATTTACAAAAAATAAGAGTTGATTTACAAAAAAACGAGTTGATCAACTTTTACAAAAACTGACAATAATTTTTATTGAAATCAACATAAATATTTGTAGGGTCAAAATCAACAATGATTTCTGTTGAATTTACAGCGATTTTCTTTGGGAATACAATGATTTTTGGTTGAGTGTATGGACTATTACGAACACAACAAACAGAAAATAGCCAAATCAGACCAGGCGTTCTCAATTGTTGAAAATTTTAAAGATATTGAAAAATATGGGCGTTAAAGTGGTCGAGGACAATAATTATTTTCGTAAAAACCTTACTTGGACTATGATCATTAAAAAAAATACCAAAGGCCAGTTGTTCTCCGATTTAAGATATATTGAAGAAAGTGGGAATGGACAATTTTTTCCCGTAAAACCCTTAGTTCGACTATGATGAACGTTTACAAAAAATAGCCAATTCGGTCTTGCCGTTCTTCTATTTTAAATATTTACATAAATCGAAAAAAAGTGGGCTTGAAAAATTTTTATTTCCGTTTAAACCTAAGTTGGAATATGACGAACATTTCAAAAAAAATAAAGTTTAGCCAAATCGATGCAGCCGTTCTCCGATTTAAGATATATCGTGAAAGGAGGCGTAAAAGTGGGCGTGGTTAATATGTTTTCCGTAAAAACCTAACACGAACATTTAAAAAATATAATCCAAATCGCTACAGCCGTTCTCAAGTGATGCGATTACCAATGAACGGCATTTAATTTTTATTTATATATGTATGTAGATAATATTTTTTTTTCTATAAAGCGAATTTTAGATAAATCGAAAAAAGCGCAGGCAGACAACCTTTCTTACCATTAAATTTATTTGAATTTAACCAATTCAGCACAACCATTCTCAAGTGATGCGATTTTATATGTATCGAAAAGGGGGCGAATATATGGAAAATTGGTCTTTCCGAAAAGCCTTAGGACATGACGAATATTAAAAGCAAAATTAGCCAAATTGATCCAGCCATTCTACGATTTAAAATATACATATCGGAAAAAGTGAGTGTAAAAGTAGGCATGGCCAATTTTTCTTTCCTTAAAAATCTTTTGCGGACTATAATCAAATCGGTCTAGCCGGTCTAGTTTTTTCGATACATAGAAAAAAGTGGGTGTGGGCAATTTTCTTTTTCGTAAAAAACTTCACAAAAATTTTCAACAAAAATTAGCCAAAGTGGGCATGGTCAATTTCTTTTTTAGTAAAAATCAAAGTAGAGCTATGGTGAAAACTCTTTTTAACAATTAAGTCCGTACGTTCTCAGATTTTAGATAAATCAAAAAAATCGGCGTAAAAGTGGGCGTGGTCGATTTTTATTTCAGTAAAACTTAAATTGTGTTACAACGAACGTTTAAGTAAAAAAATTAGCCAAATCGGTGCAGGCGTTTTCAGATTTTAGATAAATCAAAAAAACTGGGCGTAAAAGTGGGCGTGGTCAATTTTTCTTTACATAAAAACCTAAGTTGGACTATTACGAACATATCAAAAAAAAAATTGTCCAAATCGGTCCAGCCGTTCTCAATTGATGCTGTTACCAACGAACGACAATTGATTTTTATTTATATAGATTATAATAACAGCAATATAATTTTTTAAAAATGATTGCAAAAATTCAAAAAAAGAAAAATTTTTAGTTCTAAAAAAAATAAATGCAATAAAAAAGTGTTTTCTATTTAAAAAAAATAAAAAAAAATATATTTTTTTTCTGGAATCGAACTCGGGTTCCCAAAAATTATAGATAATTTTATAATAAATCAAATATAGTTATATATTTATTTATTTATTTATTAGTCTATGGAACACAAATTCCTTACAGACTATGATTAATATAAAAAAATAATATACAAAAAATATATATTACATATTTATTTTAAAATTGAAATTGACGAACATTGACATCAGCCGGCCATAAAGATGATTTAAACATTTCCTTATAGAGTCCGGCAGTGATTCCGAGTTTAAATGAAATCCTTTTAAGCGTTTTCAGATCGGTGTTACTTCTAATCCGCTTATAACATTCCAAATGCTTTTGTTCAATATTAAAATATTTTACAACATATTCAATTATTTGTTCAGCCGTTACATTTGGTTTAAACGACGACAAATGCACCGACTTCTTACCAAGAATTACTTGTAGATCATTGTTATTGTTGCCTCCAACAATTACTTGCTTACGTTTTTTCTTGTTAACATTAATCCATGCAGACTTGTTATCTGGGATATCAATATTGTCAGTAGCTGCATTTAAACTTTCATCAGATGATTGCGAAAAACAAATACTCTCTCCCCGAGTAAAAATAAACATATATAACAATATATAACTTGATACAAACATAATAAATCATATATGATTATACATCCCGTGAGGTATTTTCTAATTTTTTTAAATGCAGTCATATGTTGTAATATATAATTTAATCATGATTCGGATTAAAAGGTATACGGTTGATATAAATATATGAAATAATATTAGGGCCAATACAAAATTTGTTTTTCTGTATAATTTAATATAAAATTATATATAGCTTATTCTGTTCCATATATAAATGTTTCCAATTAAATGTTTCCAATTAAACAAAAATGTTCTAAGTTTTTTAAGCAAAGTATAAGAAACCCTAGTAAAAATATTATGCTAATTTTACTAAATAGATCTAATTTGATCCGTAAAATGGTTGTATCAAATAATATCTAATTGTATTACTTTAGATCAAAAAATATAAAAATTGATACAATTTGATCCTGAATTTGGTCAAATCTAATTAGATCAAATTGATCTTATAATATCAATTTTTATATAATTTGATGAGCAAAACCAAAATACGAATCAAATCATATATGGAGCAATATCTAACCATATAAAGTGGATCAACCGTATCAAAGTGATAGATAAAATTTTATATAAATTTATACGGAAGCATATTAACTCATATAAGATTGTATCAAATTATATATGATTAGACCAGAAAATTTTTACTCGGGAACTTTTAAAATGTTCCTAAACATTTCCTTGTTAGGGTTATGCATATCACCTATCTGGTTCGAAGCGTACCCAAACATTTTTTTTGTTTTAGAAAATTATATGTTTGGTGAATGTATCGTTGACCTGTGGTGTAACTCACCCAAACCAAAACACACCAAGGTTTTTATGTTTTTATGCAATTAGATCTAATTCGATCCAATGAAATATGGCAATGTCTGGTCAAAACTCGGATGAAATCGAATCATATTTTATACAAGTTGATATTTTTTAATGCAAAAACATCCACCAATATTCGGATTAAATTGCGTATAAATATATATTGTGTTATATATCATTATGTATTGCATCATATAAAAATTTTTACTCGGGCCCGAGTAAAAATAAACATATATAACAATATATAACCTGATGCAAACATAATAAATCATATATGATTATACATCGCGTGAGATATTTTCTAAATTTTTTATATGCAGTCATATGTAGTTATATATAATTTAATCATGATTCCCCGAGTAAAAAAGATCTGATATAATCATATATGCTATTATATAGTTATTTCTATTTATATATGGTTATGCATGACCTTTGATATGGACATACAAGTTTATATATAGCATTGAATTTTTCCTTGTTTTTTAATATGATAGCATACATATTCATATCTATTTATATACTGATCTATATGAAATTTGATATGACATGTAAGGTCGGGAATTTTTAGATATGGCAGATAAAAAGATACATGATTTTATTTATAATTATATCCCGAAAAAAATTTTCAAAATTTTCTAAGTCCCGGACAATAAAAAAAAAAATCAAGTCCTAAAAAATTTTATGAAAATTTTCCAAAGTCCCGGACACAAAATTTTTTTGGCAATTTTTTTGGAGTAAAAAAATCATTGAAAATGTTTTTATGAGAAATTTATTTTTTTTGAAAAGTTTTTGAGTTCCGAAAAAATGTTTTTAAATTTTCTAAGACACAAACATTTTGTGGAAAATTTAAATCCCTTATAAATGATTTTAGAAAAAAAATGACAAATTTTTAATAATTTGCTAAGTCCCAAAAAAATTCTGAAGAATGCAATAAAAGCTCTTCTAATTGATAATGTATCCAATCTGATAAAATAATTTCTAATTTCACGTTTAAAATTCCAACAAATTTTACCAGATTTCATCCAATTATATAAAAATTTATCTAATTTTAACAGATAAGATATGATTTAATACAATTAGATAGACCCATTTTTGGGATCAAACTTAATCAAACTTGATACTATTTTATCAAAAATAATAGAATTTGATATAATCGTATAATATTCGATCCGCCAATTTTCGGATCAAAATTAATATGGATTTACATAAAAGCATATCTGTTCATATATAATTAAATATTGCGTCATATAACTTTTTTTTATTCGGGTCGGATTAAAAGGTGTCAGGTAGATATAATTATATAAAATTATATGAGGGTCAATACAAAATATGGTTATCTGTATAATTTAACATAAAAATATATATAGCTTATTCTGTTCCATAAAAAACTTTATATGTTTCCAATTAACCAAAAATTTTCTAAGTTTTTTAGGCAAAGTATAAGAAACTTTTTAAAATGTTCCTAAACATTTCCTTATTAGGGTTATGTATATCACCTATCTGGTTCGAAGCGTACCCAAACATTTTTTTTGTTTTAGAAAATTATATGTTTGGTGAATGTATCGTTGACCTGTGGTGTATTTCAACCCAAACCAAAAAACACCAGGATTTTATATGTTTTTATGCAATTAGATCTAATTATATCCACCAATATATGGCAATGTCTGGTCAAAACTCGGATGAAATCAAATCATATTTTATACAAGTCGATCTTTTTTAATGCAAAAACATCCACCATTATTCGGATCAAATTGCGTATAAATATATATTGTGTTACATACCATTATATATTGCATCGTATAAAAATTTTTACTCGGGTATGCATTTTTTTTAACTCCGAAACAACAACACCATTAGAATTAATGCAATGACCATCATAGAAATCAGCAGCAGAACGAGAAGAAAACGAACCACGCAAAGGTGAACGAACTCTTGTTGTTTTTAAATTATTTGAATTATTGCTTGTTTCAGCTTGTGTTTTTTTATTTTTAAAAGAAACACTCTCAGTAGCATTGTTGCTTTTATTGACATTTGAATAAAAAAGAGTTTTTAATTCTTTTATTTCTTTTGCTAACATTGATACTTTAGCATCCAGATCATATGGGGAATCTGCACATTTATCGCAATTATAAAAAATATTTTTATTATAATTAACCAGCTTAAGAACACTTTCACTATTTATGCCAGAGCATAATTTGTGAAAATTACCACTGCAGCTTTTACATTTAACAAAAAAACTACCGACGGCTTTATTGCAGGCAACACAAAATGAGTCAGGCATTAGAGAAAAATACAACTTGCTCACACGACAGTCACTACTGAACTGATGATATGTAACTGTATAAAAGAAAAATATTTTTTTTTAAATGATTGCAAAAATTCCAAAAATGAAAATTTTTTAGTTCTAAAAAAATTAAACGCAATAAAAAAGTGTTTTCTATTTAAAAAAAATAAAAAAAAACTTTTTTTTTCTCGACTGGGCCGGGAATCGAACTCGGGTTTCCAAAAATCATATGTAATCTTATATGATACAATAAAAAGTTTTGTATAACCATATATGTTGACACACAAAAATAAATTTTGAAATACTGGCATATATAATTATATATGGCTAGTTGTTTGGTCAAAAAAAATATTTTTTTTATACATGATTATATCAAAATATATATTCCATTACATATGCGACCATTTATAAATATATATTGAGTTTAGACGAAATTTGCGTATATATAGTACCATACAAACACATATGTTATCGTTTAAGACACATATAATTATATGTATTATTTTTGTTGGAAATTTTTTTAGTATGGAACCATATATAGTTTTAAATGGTATTATATTAGTCATATATAATTATACATAAATTGATACTGGATTTTTTGTTTAGTAAAGTCCTATACATAATTAGATATAAAGTCACGTATAATAATGTATGAAATCGGATTAAGTTTTATGTGCAACGTATGATTACATCTACCATTTATATTAATATATTATGAACAATATAATTAGATATGATTTTATATGACATCATTTAAAAAAATTGGAAAATTTCAAAGTGAAATATAATTTTATACTTTGACTCATATAGTTGTATATGGTTTTATAAAAACATATAAAATAATATACATTTATATAAATTCCTTTTGAACATTTTTTTATCGCAAATATTTTCTAAGTGTTTTATATAAAATTTTATATGACTCAATTTTTAAAATTTTTCCAAGTTTTTCCAAGCACAAATTTTTTTGAAAATATTTTCTAAGTGTTTTATATAAAATTTAACATGACTCCATTTTTTGAAGTTTTTTTCAAGAACAACTTATTTTTATTATTTTAATTTTTCAACTTTTTATTAAAAAATAAAAAAAACATCCGATTTATAAAATTGTATAAATTTTAATATAATTGGATATAATTGTATATCATTGGATTAGACCAAAACTCGTATCAAAGTCGATATAAAGTTATATAAACTGATATTATTAGATAATATTCGATCAAATCTAATGAAACCATTTTTCGTATACGATTATATCAAAATAGACACGAACTCATATAAAATTATATATTGCGTCAAATCATTTTTTTTACTCGGGAAAAGAGACAATTCTAAGGTTGGGGTGTCTCGGCTTATCGGCCATATCGGGGATTTAGTGGTTCAAAACATGGGTCAAAAAATGGCGAAAAAATCGTTTTTTGGATTTTTCAGCCATTTCTTTCTAAGAAACTATATGATGTTTACATATGAGAAGAAAGGTTTTTTTAATGCCTATCTAACGGTGGCATAACCTTGTAAAAGTTTGGCTTCGTTAATTACGTTTTTCATGAAAATGTGAAAATTTTGGGGGGTATTTATATGAAGACATAGAGCTACGATGTCCATATGAATACGAAATAATCTTTATTAAATTTAAGTCGACACGTATTTTTGCTCTATCGAAATTTTCCCGGAGGTCCATATGGTTTTATAAGGGCCCGAGTAAAAATAAACATATACAACAATATATAACTTGATACAAACATAATAAATCATAAATGATTATACATCCCGTGAGGTATTTTCTAATTTTTTTAAATGCAGTCATATGTTGTAATATATAATTTAATCATGATTCGGATTAAAAGGTATACGGTTGATATAAATATATGAAATAATATTAGGGCCAATACAAAATTTGTTTTTCTGTATAATTTAATATAAAATTATATATAGCTTATTCTGTTCCATATATAAATGTTTCCAATTAAATATTTCCAATTAACCAAAAATGTTCTAAGTTTTTTAAGCAAAGTATAAGAAACTTTTAAAATGTTCCTAAACATTTCCTTGTTAGGGTTATGTGTATCACCTATCTGGTTCGAAGCGTACCCAAACATTTTAGAACATTTTAGAAAATTATATGTTTGGTGAATGTATCGTTGACCTGTGGTGTAACTCACCCAAACCAAAACACACCAAGATTTTTTATGTTTTTATGCAATTAGATCTAATTGGATCCAATGAAATATGGCAATGTCTGGTCAAAACTCGGATGAAATCGAATCATATTTTATACAAGTTGATATTTTTTAATGCAAAAACATCCACCATTATTCGGATTAAATTGCGTATAAATATATGTTGTGTTATATATCATTATGTATTGCATCATATAAAAATTTTTACTCGGGGGGACAACGAAATTTTGAAACACTGATATGGCCGAAAAGCTGAGACACCCCAACCTTAAAATCGTCTCATTTATATATATTTTAAGTTTCAGGCAAATCGGTTCATAAGGGTTGAGATACTTCCCTTGTAAGTGGTTTATATAAAATTTAACATGTCTCCATTTTTTTTTTTAAATTTTTCTAAGTTTTTTTCAAGAACAACTAATTTTTATTATTTTAATTTTTCAACTTTTTATTAAAAACTAAAAAACATCCGATTTATAAAATTGTATAAATTTTAATATACAGTCGAACTCGGTTATAACGAACTCGGTTATAACGAATTCTCGGTTATAACGAACTAATTCTAAAGTCCCGCCGTTTTGGCAACAATTTTCACACAAAATACCTCTTTTATAACGAACTCGGTTATAACGAATCCTCGGTTAAAACGAACTACTTATTATGGTCCCACCAACACAATTTCATGTATATTTACCTTTTTTATAACGAACTCCCATAAATATTTTCAAATTTGCGGCAATTATGTTTACCAAATTCACAAAAGGTTAAAAATTATAGGTTAATATTATAATTTTGATAATTTTTTTTTACATTTCTATTGTTTTCTTCTCAACGAGTAGTTTATTGGAACTATTTTTTTGGAAATAATTCAAAGTTGATAAAAAATATACCCCGCTTATAGCGAACTTCGCTTATAACGAACTATTTTTACTGGTCCCTCGGAGTTCGTTATAACCGGGTTTGACTGTAATTGGATATAATTTTATATCATTGGATTAGACCAAAACTCGTATCAAAGTCGATATAAAGTTATATAAACTGATATTATTAGATAATATTCGATCAAATCTTATGTAACCATTTTTCGTATAAGATTATATCAAAATAGACACGAACGCATATTAAATTATATATTGCGTCATATCATTTTTTTTACTCCCCGACTAAAAATAAATATACAGGTCCATATATAATTTAAAATTGAGCCATATATAAATTGATATGGCCCAACACGTATTTGGATAAAATAAGATGATGAAATTGGTGGATCAAAATAGCTCAAAATTTGTTATATTAGATTAAATATGATCGTTGTTGATCCGAATATTGGGTTTATCTAATTTGATATAATTGTATATAATTTTATATCATAAGATAAAATATGTAGAATTTTGCATAAAATATTTTTTTTTATCTCATAATTTTCAAATTTATCCCAAGTTTTTTCGGGAATTGCAAAAAAAAATCTGTCTGGGACTTAGAAACTTAAAAAAAAAATCGAAATTTAAAAAAAAAATTCTTAAAACTTTGTTAATAAATTTTTACTTCAAAACGCAAAAAATTCACCAAAAATATTTTTTATCAAGGACTTAGAAAACTCTACAAAACTTTTTCAGGACTTGAAAATTTTTTAAAAATTTGGCTAAATTTTTATTTTTTTTTTGTTTAAATCATTTTTAGTGAAATTCTTAACTCCAAAACGCAAAAATTATTTGTGTCTGGAAATTTTAAAAAATTTTCTCGGGACTTAGAAAACTTTTTTCCCCCGATTCGGCACCATATATACATATGTATATGTATATCTCATCTTGTATGAGGTCAGACATGGAGTTGTATATCATATATTTATTTATCTTATCTTGTATGAGGTCATTCATGGAGTCATATAAAATATTATATGCAATATCTAATTTAATAAAGCTTTATATATTGTATGTGGAGCAACACATGATTCGATATCCTTTTATATGGCACCATATTAAATTTTGGGTGTAAAACTTAATACAAGATACATTCCCGAGTAAAAAAGAAATGATATAGTCATATACAATATTGTATAGGAATATAGATTTGTATATGTTTATATATGACACTATATGTTTCTAGATAAAATTATGTATTGGAAAAAATATTTCAATAATTTCCAATATTGTGTCAGATAATGTTATATATTATTATATGTGGTCACATATATTATTATATATGCCGTATATAAATATACAAGATTGGCCAAATTAAATACAACTCCACATATAAATATATATGGTACCATGTCAAATAATATATTATTATATTACAGCAAAAAAGCTAAAATTTTCTAAGTTAATTTTGATATTATTTTATGTAATTTTATACAAAAAAAAATCAAAATTGTTGAAAAGAAAAACAAATAATAAAAATTATGAGAAAAATTAATTTATATTTTTACCAAATTAAAATGGTTAAAAAAAAACAAAACTTGGAAGATTGTTGCTAATTCTAATTTTAATAAAAAGAAAAAACCCTAAATGAATTCAATAACTACATAAAAATATTTGTTTTAACCCAGTTGGCAACGTCCTCGAGCCATTCTCATTGACGGAGCGGTGACATGTCACAGTCACTGCTGACATCCACAAGACATCTCTATGTACTGAGTTGAGGTCAGTTTCATACAAATTTTCAAAATGTCCTCACTCAAAGTCAGCAGTGGTCAGGGCTGACCTTTTGGGGACATGTCACCTAAGACTTCTTTGGGGAAATGTCTGACATAGGTCATGCGAAAATACAAAAAAATTTAGTATTTCCTTTAGTTTTTACTTTTATCCATTTTCCTTTATAAATTATCTTTTTCATATTTAGAAAAAAATTTTTGTCTTTTTTAGTCCCAACTGGATTTGAACCTGGAACCTCCAGTTTATTAGTCCCACACCTAACTACTTGTTCCAAACTTTATTTTGAAATGGTTTGTCTATTTATTACTTTTATTATACTTCCCGAGTAAAAATTTTCTGGTCTAATCATATATAATTTGATACAATCTTATATGAGTTAATATGCTTCCGTATAAATTTATATAAAATTTTATCTATCACTTTGATACGGTTGATCCACTTTATATGGTTAGATATTGCTCCATATATGATTAGATTCGTATTTTGGTTTTGCTCATCATATTATATAAAAATTGATATTATAAGATCAATTTGATCTAATTAGATTTGACCAAATTCAGGATCAAATTGTATCAATTTTTATATTTTTTGATCTAAAGTAATACAATTAGATATTATTTGATACAACCATTTTACGGATCAAATTAGATCTATTTAGTAAAATTACCCTAGTAAAAATATTATGCTAACCCTAGTAAAAATATTATGCTAATTTTACTGAATAGATCTAATTTGATCCGTAAAATGGTTGTATCAAATAATATCTAATTGTATTACTTTAGATCAAAAAATATAAAAATTGATACAATTTGATCCTGAATTTGGTCAAATCTAATAAGATCAAATTGATCTTATAATATCAATTTTTATATAATTTGATGAGCAAAACCAAAATACGAATCTAATCATATATGGAGCAATATCTAACCATATAAAGTGGATCAACCGTATCAAAGTGATAGATAAAATTTTATATAAATTTATACGGAAGCATATTAACTCATATAAGATTGTATCAAATTATATATGATTAGACCAGAAAATTTTTACTCGGGTAGCATAATATTTTTACTAGGGTTGTTAGATTTTGATTTTATTTTAAATAAATCGATAATGTTGCCATTTTTTTCTTGGAAATTGAACAGTTGCCCAGATTTAAAATTCTAATTTAATATACCGCTATTCTGAAGACATTTCCTTTTGGACGTCTTAGAGGAATTGTCCACACTCTTAAAGCAAACATTCAGTGCTGACAATGTTAGGACATGTCATCAAGGATTGCCTATGATTTTTCAGAACCTGAAGACATTTCCTCAAAGAATCACTGTAGAAATTTCCTCAGTGACGCATTTTCCAACTGGGAAGTTTTAATATTTTGGGTCCAAATTTTTTATTAAAAATTTATATAAAATATCAGATTATATAATTTTTAATATAATTTGATAAAATTTTACAAATCCATATTAGACCAAAATTCGGATCTATTTAAATCTAACAATATCATATATGATATTATTAGACAATTTTAGATAATTTCTGATACAGCCAATTTTGAGATCAGATTAGATCAATTAAGAGCTGCTACCAGATTAATTAAGATATAATTACATAAAGCACCAGATTAGTTTTTTTACTCGGGTTTACATATAATTATGTAAACCCAAGTAAAAATATTATGCAAATTTTACTAAATAGATCTAATTTGATCCGTAAAATGGTTGTATCAAATAATATCTAATTGTATTACTTTAGATCAAAAAATATAAAAATTGATACAATTTGATCCTGAATTTGGTCAAATCTAATTAGATCAAATTGATCTTATAATATCTATTTTTATATAATTTGATGAGCAAAACCAAAATACGAATCTAATCATATATGGAGCAATATCTAACCATATAAAGTGGATCAACCGTATCAAAGTGATAGATAAAATTTTATATAAATTTATACGGAAGCATATTAACTCATATAAGATTGTATCAAATTATATATGATTAGACCAGAAAATTTTTACTCGGGAAGTACTGTGTATGGCCATATATAAATATATTAAATAATATGTTAATATATCTAAACTTTTTTAGTCGGGTCGGGAATCTTTTACATATAGTTTAAGATGAAAAAATAATTAAAAAATAAGAAAAAGAATGTGAAACAAACTAAAAACAAGATCATATATGACCGTGTCTTATATAAGCGCCAATTTTGGAATATGTTAATTTCCCGAGTAAAAAAAATTATCTGGTCCTTTATGTAATTATATCTTAATTAATCTGGTAACAGCTCTTAATTGATCTAATCTGATCTCAAAATTGGCTGTATCTGAAATTATCTAAAATTGTCTAATAATATCATATATGATATTGTTAGATTTAATTAGATCCGAATTTTGGTCTAATGTGGATTTGTAAAATTTTATCAAATTATATTAAAAATTATATAATTTGATATTCCATATAATTTTTTTTTAAAAAAATGTTGACCATAAATTTTAAAGCTGAATTTACAATGACAGAGTATTCTGTGCCAGAGAGTGGATTTTGTCCCTTTCTGTTTCGCACTTACACATTTTTTGTATGATGGTATCTCTATTTTTAGAGATGGTACTCTGTAGTACAGAGTACTCCGACATTGTGTCGGAGCCTTAAAACTTAAAACAGATATTTTTATGTAGTTATTGAATTCATTTAGCGTTTTTTATTTTTGGGTTATATTAAAATTAGAATTAGCAACAATCTTCCAAGTTTTGTTTTTTTAATCATTTTAATTTGTTGAAAATATAAATTAGTTTTTGTTATAATTTTCGTTATTTGTTTTTCTTTTCAACAATTTTGATTTTTTATAAAATTACATAAAATAATATCAAAATTAACTTAGAAAAGTTTTGCTTTTTTGCTGTAATATAATAATATATTATTTGACATGGTACTATATATATTTATATGTGGAGTTGTATTTAATATGGCCAATCTTGTAGATTTATATACGGCATATATAATAATGTATGTGACCACATATAATAATATATAACATTATCTGAGACTATATTGGAAATTATTGAAATATTTTTTCCAATACATAATTTTATCTAGAAACATATAGTGTCAGATATAAACATATACAAATCTATATTCCTATACAATATTGTATATGACTATATCATTTCTTTTTTACTCGGGTTATGAGACCATATTTGATACTATATATGATACTGTATATGGTCTCATATATGATATCATATATGATGATATACAAAATTTTTAGCCGAGTATATATCGACATTATATCGAACTCGATATCGATGAAATTCTTAGAGAAAACGATTTTTTTTCGAATCGATATCGACTCATTTTGCATACTGGGTTAACAGCGGTATTCATAAGTAAAAGTTAGCAGTTGCTTATACATCGCAGACAACGAACTGCTTACTAGAATGTGTTTTTTCCTTAGCAAAATGTTAGCATAGAGTTTATTCATAATGATTTTTAAAATCTTTCGACTAAGAACAACCCTGTTTTTGAAAATCAATTGCTTTTAGTTTCTTCACAATGCAACGGCAAGCAGCAGACAGTAGGCAACAAAACTTAAAAGTGCTGTATTTTATTATAATTATAAGTAAGTGTCGCATTTTGTATTTCTTTATATTAAAATAGCATACACCAAGCTGTATATGGGGCATTCCATGTCAAATCGGACACTTTGAAATTTTTTTTTTTTAGATTTTCCCAATTTGTTTACAGTTTTTAGTACCCTTCGAAAACTCCTTCGTGGTAAATTTTCAGATTTTTTTGATGACCCGTTCAAAAGATATCGAATTTTTAAAAATTGGTAGTTTGTTCCCTTACTCAAACTTCTTTTACTCATAACTTCTTCAATAATGGTCCAAATTTCATTTTTTTTTTTAATTTTTGTTTTTTTACGTACTTTTTAAAAAAAATCCCAAAAAATTCTTAAAAGCGCTCTAGTATGCGATTTTTAAGTTTTAAAGCCTACTTAGGGAGTGGATATAGGGCGTAGGTATGTTTTAAAAAAATGTTGTAGGGTAAAAATAAATGGGGGTCGGTCTCACTAATGACCCCTCTCGGACGCACCATTGGACCGGTAGAAGCTGTTTAAATAAAACAAATTTACAAAAAATAAAAAAAATTGTATGGGGGCCGCCTTAACAGTTAAAGATAGGGGGCAGGTGTGTTCAGAGAAAATGTTTGGACTAAAAAAATATTGAGGGTCGGTCATACATATTGTTGCTCTAAGGGCACTATTAGGGCAGTTAGAGCGGTTGCAGCAAATTTTAAAAAATGTCGTTTTGTGTGGGAGCCCCCTTAGAAATTGGAGATAGGGTATTAGTTTGTTCCAAAGAAACGTTAAGACAAAAAAATTGTGGGTCGGTCATACATTTTGTTGCTCTAAGGGCACTATTAGGGCAGTTAGAGCGGTTGGAGCAAATTTTAAAAAATGTCGTTTTGTGTGGGCGCCCCCTTAGAAATTGGAGATAGGGTATTAGTTTGTTCCAAAGAAATGTTAAGACAAAAAAAATAATGGGGGTCGGTCTCATAAAGGACCCCTCTATGACGCACTATTCGAGCAGTAGAAATGATTTTAAGATTGGAAAATTACAATAAAATTTTTTCAAAAAATTTTAAAAAATAGTAATAATTGTTATCCCACGATCCTCCTGGGCAAAAAATTTGTAGAATCGATAGAAGTTTTACGCAAAAAAAAATTCAAAAAAAAAAAACGAAGAGTACAAACATTTTCAAAAATGAGATTTAAATTTTAAAACTTAAAAATCGCATACTAGAGCGCTTTTAAGATTTTTTTTTTTTAAAAGTACGTAAAAGAACAAAAATTAAAAAAAAAAAAAATTTAATTTGGACCATTATTGAAGAAGTTATGAGTAAAAGAAATTTTAGTAAAGGAACAAACTACCTATTTTTAAAAATTCGATATCTTTTGAACGGGTCATCAAAAAAATCTGAAAATTTACCACGAAGGAGTTTTCGAAAGGTACTAAAAACTGTAAACAAATTGGGAAAATCTAAAAAAAAAAAATTTCAAAGTGTCCGATTTGACATGGAATGCCCCATATACAAAAAATACCGCTTTTAGTAACAATTATAAGCAGTGTTGCCAGATAAGGGGATTTGTCCCCAAAATGGGGATTTCGAGTTTGGTTTGGGGACAAGATTTCCAGGGGACGGATTTGGGGATTTCGCAAATTTTTGGGGATTTTTTCTAAAATTTGGGGATTTTTTTATTTCAAAAACTAAAAATTTAATTTTTAAAATTTTCAAAATTGTTAAGACTATTACCAATTCATGAGATTGACATTGGTACAGAATCAAAGCTGTATTATTGAATACTTTTATTTGAATTTTTTGGAAAAAATAAAATACTTAAATATTTTAGTTGGTTATCAAAAAATAAAATGATCTGTTATTTTATTTATTTTGATTTGAATAAAATACAATTTTATTTTATTCAATTTCATACAAATAAAATAATATTTGTTTCCAAAAAATTCAAATAATTTTTTCTGATTGATTATTCAAACAGGAAAAAAATAAATTTTCTTATTATTTAACAAAAATTTTTGAATAATTTTGGTTATTCACAAAAAATTGAATAAATAACGTATTATTCAAACAAAAAAAAACAAATATTTTTGAAAATTTTGTGTTTGAAAAAGAAATGTATTTTATTTATTTTGTCATTTATTATACAGTGAAACATAAAATTATTTTTACAAACTAATATTGTTTAATAGTAAACTTCTTAACAAAGCGTTTTTTTACTAAAACATTAGTTAGAATATTCTTTGTAAATTTTCCCGAACTGAAATCTTTAGATTTTTACTATTTTAAAATGTTGTTAAAACATTTTCCTATGGAAAATACTGAAGTTTTTAAAATACTTTCAGATATTTTTCAAATACAACAAAAAGTCCTGTGAGGATGTATACCCAGTTGGAAAATGTGTCACTGAGGAAATTTCCACAGTGATTCCTTGAGGAAATGTCTTCAGGTTCTGACAAATCATAGGCAATCCTTGATGACATGTCCTAACATTGTCAGCACTGAATGTTTGCTTTAAGAGTGTGGACAATTCCTCTAAGACGTCTAAAAGGATATGTCTTCAGAATTGCAGTATAATAAATTAGAATTTTAAATCTGGGCAACTCTTTAATTTCCAAGAAAAAGATGGCAATATTATCGACTTAATTAAAATAAAATCAAAATCTAACAAGTAGAATAAAAGTAAAAAATAGACAAACAATTTTAAAAATAAAGTTTGGAACAAGTGGTTAGGTGTGGGACTAATAAACTGGAGGTTCCAGGTTCAAATCCAGTTGGGACTAAAAAAGGCGAAAAGTTTTTTCTAAATATGAGAAAGATAATTTATAAAGGAAAATGGATAAAAGTAAAAACTAAAGGAAATACTAAATTTTTTTGTATTTTCGCATGACCTATGTCAGACATTTCCCCAAAGAAGTCTTAGGTGACATGTCCCCAGAAGGTCAGCCCTGACCACTGCTGACTTTGAGTGAGGACATTTTGAAAATTTGTATGAAACTGTCCTCAACCCAGTACATAGAGATGTCTTGTGGATGTCAGGTGTGACTCTGACATGTCATCGCTCCGTCACTGAAGATGGCTCGAGGACGTTGCCAACTGGGTATTTACTCAGATTTTCAAGGTTTTTGGCTTTGGTAAATATTCTTTAGTATTAAAATATTCTTTAGTATTAACTGTTGCTTTTTTATTTTTAGTACCAAAAGGTACATAAAAATAAAATGTATTTATTCGGCCTTTATATATGTATATATATTCGATTAGAGTTTTATTCTAGTTCGAGGCCCAAAAATATTTCTATTTATGATATTGTCATAATAGAGTATTTTTAATTTATTGCTTTAAAAAGTTACTATCTCATAGTATGTCTGTACTGATCAGTTTCATCCCCACTAAAGGAATCTTCAGCAGACTTTAGAGAATCATCGTTGGTCAATCAAACATCAAACCAGACATAATATTTGATATATTTCCCAAGTTATATGAGAAGTACTATTATGAAGGTCCGAAATCTGTTTTCCAACAAAAATAACTCTTTTAAAGCAAAAATTGTATATATTAAATCACCGTCGGTAACTATTAATATATGTGTTGCTGTTATTTTACAATAACAACAGTGCCTAACCAAACAATAGTGTTGGTAGGATAAGTCGTACTAAACTTTGTGTTAAATGTTGCTTTTTTATTTTTAGTACCAAAAGGTACATAAAAATAAAATGTATTTATTCGGCCTTTATATATGTATATATATTCGATTAGAGTTTTATTCTAGTTCGAGGCCCAAAAATATTTCTATTTATGATATTGTCATAATAGAGTATTTTTAATTTATTGCTTTAAAAAAGTTACTATCTCATAGTATGTCTGTACTGATCAGTTTCATCCCCACTAAAGGAATCTTCAGCAGACTTTAGAGAATCATCGTTGGTCAATCAAACATCAAACCAGACATAATATTTGATATATTTCCCAAGTTATATGAGAAGTACTATTATGAAGGTCCGAAATCTGTTTTCCAACAAAAATAACTCTTTTAAAGCAAAAATTGTATATATTAAATCACCGTCGGTAACTATTAATATATGTGTTGCTGTTATTTTACAATAACAACAGTGCCTAACCAAACAATAGTGTTGGTAGGATAAGTCGTACTAAACTTTGTGTTAAATGTTGCTTTTTTATTTTTAGTACCAAAAGGTACATAAAAATAAAATGTATTTATTCGGCCTTTATATATGTATATATATTCGATTAGAGTTTTATTCTAGTTCGAGGCCCAAAAATATTTCTATTTATGATATTGTCATAATAGAGTATTTTTAATTTATTGCTTTAAAAAAGTTACTATCTCATAGTATGTCTGTACTGATCAGTTTCATCCCCACTAAAGGAATCTTCAGCAGACTTTAGAGAATCATCGTTGGTCAATCAAACATCAAACCAGACATAATATTTGATATATTTCCCAAGTTATATGAGAAGTACTATTATGAAGGTCCGAAATCTGTTTTCCAACAAAAATAACTCTTTTAAAGCAAAAATTGTATATATTAAATCACCGTCGGTAACTATTAATATATGTGTTGCTGTTATTTTACAATAACAACAGTGCCTAACCAAACAATAGTGTTGGTAGGATAAGTCGTACTAAACTTTGTGTTAAATGTTGCTTTTTTATTTTTAGTACCAAAAGGTACATAAAAATAAAATGTATTTATTCGGCCTTTATATATGTATATATATTCGATTAGAGTTTTATTCTAGTTCGAGGCCCAAAAATATTTCTATTTATGATATTGTCATAATAGAGTATTTTTAATTTATTGCTTTAAAAAAGTTACTATCTCATAGTATGTCTGTACTGATCAGTTTCATCCATCATTGGGCCTCGAACTAGAATAAAACTCTAATCGAATATATATACATATATAAAGGCCGAATAAATACATTTTATTTTTATGTACCTTTTGGTACTAAAAATAAAAAAGCAACATTTAACACAAAGTTTAGTACGACTTATCCTACCAACACTATTGTTTGGTAAGGCACTGTTGTTATTGTAAAATAACAGCAACACATATATTAATAGTTACCGACGGTGATTTAATATATACAATTTTTGCTTTAAAAGAGTTATTTTTGTTGGAAAACAGATTTCGGACCTTCATAATAGTACTTCTCATATAACTTGGGAAATATATCAAATATTATGTCTGGTTTGATGTTTGATTGACCAACGATGATTCTCTAAAGTCTGCTGAAGATTCCTTTAGTGGGGATGAAACTGATCAGTACAGACATACTATGAGATAGTAACTTTTTTAAAGCAATAAATTAAAAATACTCTATTATGACAATATCATAAATAGAAATATTTTTGGGCCTCGAACTAGAATAAAACTCTAATCGAATATATATACATATATAAAGGCCGAATAAATACATTTTATTTTTATGTACCTTTTGGTACTAAAAATAAAAAAGCAACATTTAACACAAAGTTTAGTACGACTTATCCTACCAACACTATTGTTTGGTTAGGCACTGTTGTTATTGTAAAATAACAGCAACACATATATTAATAGTTACCGACGGTGATTTAATATATACAATTTTTGCTTTAAAAGAGTTATTTTTGTTGGAAAACAGATTTCGGACCTTCATAATAGTACTTCTCATATAACTTGGGAAATATATCAAATATTATGTCTGGTTTGATGTTTGATTGACCAACGATGATTCTCTAAAGTCTGCTGAAGATTCCTTTAGTGGGGATGAAACTGATCAGTACAGACATACTATGAGATAGTAACTTTTTTAAAGCAATAAATTAAAAATACTCTATTATGACAATATCATAAATAGAAATATTTTTGGGCCTCGAACTAGAATAAAACTCTAATCGAATATATATGGGGCATTCCATGCCAAATCACTCACTTTTAGGCCCGACCCCCTTCGATTAATTTTATTTTTGGATATGTTTTAGTACGTATTAAATGCAACTTGTAGCCAAATTTTCAGCCTTTTATACCAAGGTGGTGTTGAGTAATCAATTTTTCAAAATGGCGATTTTTTCCAAAAAATGAAAAAATTTTAATTTTCAATCAATTTTGACCAGTAAAAAATATAGATATATTAAAAAAAGATGGATAACATTTTGTTGGTAGTTAAATGTAGTTTTAGAAAAAAAATGTGAAAAAATTATTCGAAGTAATTATCACTTGTTTTTTATCGTATAAAAATTAATATCGACTTTTTGAAAAAGTCCGAAACCTTCGATTTTTTTTTAAAAATGTCAAAAAATTCTACTCTAAATTACGCAACTTTTAAGTCATAATTCGAGATGTGATCGTAATTCGTTCTATTTTTATTCAAATTTTGAAAATTGCACTTTTTTTTTTTGACTCTGGTTTATTTTATATGGTGCTCCAAAAAAAATAATTTGGTAAATATTGACCGTAACTTCCCCTAGATATATTAACTTGGGTGTAAAAATACGTCTCAGAAAATTTTAGGATGATCGGACATGGGTAAGGCGTGCCGCATCGGCTTTGAAGTTTGAAAATCGGATTACAAGGGAAAATATGAATTTTTTTCTGTTTTCCTAATTTTTTTGGTATTTTAAGTTAATTTTGAATTCAAATGGTTACAGAATTGAAATGTAGAGTAAAATGTCTCTCTATTAAGGTCATAAAAACCGAAATCGATTTAAAATCAGCCAAGTTATTACAACTTCCCCAGGCATCTAACGTGTGGCAGACAACTTAATTAATCAATACAATCCGATTTTTGAAATTCATTGAAATTTTCTTCTGTAATAACATTTTTTTATTCTTCAAGTTCAAATGTTATTAGATGACAAGTATTTTTCATATTGTGTTTTGCTAACATTTTTTAAATTAGTGCTAAAAATGCCTGCATTTTCCACACCCTTTTGAAATCTCTATTTTAAAAAAAAAAATATTTTTTTTGTTTTAAAATTTGGAAAAGTCAAAAAAATATTACACTGAAAAATGAATAATGAAAAAATGTTATTACAGTAGAAAATTTCAATAAATTTAAAAAAAGGGCCTCGTATTTTTTAATCAAGTTGTATGGCACACGCTAGATGCCTGGGGAAGTTGTAATAACTTGGCTGATTTTCAACCAATTTTAGTTTTTAGTACCTTATTAGAAAGGCATTTTACTCCACATCATAATTCTGTAATCACTTGAATTAAAACTTAACTTAAAGTACCAAAGAAATTGCGAAAACAGAAAAAAATTCATATTTTTCCTTGTAATCCGTTTTTTAAACTTCGAGGACCATGCTTAGCGCCTTACACATGTCCGATCGTCCCAAATTTTTGTGAGACGTATATTTACCTCCAAATGAATAAATTTAGGGTAAGTTAGGGTCAGTATCTACCATTTTTTTTTTTTTTTGGAGCTCCATATAAAATAAATCAGAGCCAAAACATAAAAGGTGCAATTTTAAAAATTAAAAAAAAAATAGAAAGAATTGTGATCACATCTCGAATTATGGCTTAAAAGTTGCATAATTTAGAGTAGAATTCTTATAGTTTTTTACAAAAAAATCGAAGGTTTCGGACTTTTTCAAAAAGTCGATTTTAATTTTTAAACGTCAAAAAATAAGTGATAATTACTTCGAATAATTTTTTCACATTTTTTTTCTAAAACTACATTTAAATACCAACAAAACGTTGTCCAACTTTTTTTAAAATATCTATATTTTTTACTGGTCAAAATTGATTGAAAATTTAAATTTTTTAATTTTTTAGAAAAAATCGCCATTTTGAAAAATTGATTACTCAACACCACCTTGGTATAAAAGGCTGAAAATTTGGCTGCCAGTTGCATTTAATACGTACTAAAACAAATCCAAAAATAAAATTAATCGAAGGGGGTCGGGCCTAAAAGTGAGTGATTTGGCATGGAATGCCCCATATACATATATAAAGGCCGAATAAATACATTTTATTTTTATGTACCTTTTGGTACTAAAAATAAAAAAGCAACATTTAACACAAAGTTTAGTACGACTTATCCTACCAACACTATTGTTTGGTTAGGCACTGTTGTTATTGTAAAATAACAGCAACACATATATTAATAGTTACCGACGGTGATTTAATATATACAATTTTTGCTTTAAAAGAGTTATTTTTGTTGGAAAACAGATTTCGGACCTTCATAATAGTACTTCTCATATAACTTGGGAAATATATCAAATATTATGTCTGGTTTGATGTTTGATTGACCAACGATGATTCTCTAAAGTCTGCTGAAGATTCCTTTAGTGGGGATGAAACTGATCAGTACAGACATACTATGAGATAGTAACTTTTTTAAAGCAATAAATTAAAAATACTCTATTATGACAATATCATAAATAGAAATATTTTTAGTATTAACTCTAAAATCTTTCTACTACACAAAATTTATTTAAATAAAAAAAATGCATATGTATACAATTAAAAATTTTTCCTATAGAAAAAAAAAATATTTTTGAATGTATTATTCTATTTTTAAATGCACCCGTAACCGTACCCTAGCGTAGCGTAGAGAGGTTTTTGTTAGATGGGAAGAAATGAGAGCAATTATTCTTCTTTGCAGAAGGTTACGGGATTTTGTATATGATTTTGACCGCTACGCTACGTTAGGTGACGGTAACGGATAGCTAACCTAGTCTTTATTATTTTTCTTACTTCTATGTCAAGTACACAGTACAGACTAGTATGCAAACACTGGTGCTAATTGCGTACTTTCCAATATGGTGGTATGGTTTTTAGTACAGAATGATCATCGCTGCCTAGTATATGTGTGCCTGTACATGTGAGCTTTTGTGCATGTATTTATGATGTTTGTTTACGTTTTGTATGAAACGTCAAAAGTTACACCGTGTGCTGTCACTAATACTTACACCCATTAGATGCAACTCTGTGATACTACTACTCATGTACTGTGGTCAAGTAAAAACGTAAAGAAGTTTTGTTGGGAATAAAATTTCTCTTACTTAACAAAAAAAAAAAAACAAAACATAAATAAGAATGTTTTGTACTATTTTGCTTAATGAACATTGCATAGAGTTAACGTTAAGTTTACGTTTTTATGCTAACTAAACCTTAATGGTCAAAATGTACGCTGAATATTTTAAATACTTTTAGGCATTTCTTATGAAAATGAAGTGTTGATTTCTTCAAAGAATCCTAATACCTGAAATGGGGAATGAAGTGTTGATTTCTTCTTCGAATCCTAACACCTATTGCTTACACGTTTAAGCTCTTAATTTTCTTTAATTTTTCTCTTTCGTACTTTCTGTAGAAATAGGGTCAGACAGACGGAGATACAGGCGGATATTACTAGGAAGTCTTTAAATCGATCAAGGATAAAAACAAAAACATATCGTTTACAGTAGAGATGGGCGCGTGAGTGGATTTTGACTCACACTCACTCACGCTCACGCAAAAAAAAACTTATCACTCACTAATCACTAACGCATTTTTTTTTCACTCACTCACAATCACGTGATTGAAATTAAAATTTCTCACGCTCACGCGTAACTCACGCCAGATTCAAACACGCTCACGCATGAGTCTTGCAAGCTCCACTCACGCAAACAAATTTTCTTACAAAAAAAAAAACAGCTAAAATTTTTTTTTTTTGCAAGAAATGAAAAAATTCTAATTAAATAAATAAAATCAAAAATTAAATCACGCAAACTCACGCCCAAATAAAGGTATTAGTTTTTCTTCGGTATTGGTTTTCAAATAAAATTGTTATTAAAGGGTATTGGTATTGAAAAGGTATTGGTATCCATCCTTGCTTTATTGCAAAATATATAATAAATGAATTTGTTAACATTTATCACGAGTGGGAAGGTGTCCCTCAATGTCCCCCGGCTCCCTCCCCTGGTGCTCCATCATAGACTTGGCGAAGGAATATTAATAATGAATTGGGGGTCTCAAATTAAAGCTACAATAATATCACCAGTGAAGCTTAAAATAGAGTGGGAGAGAAGGATGACAGAAAAGAAGGATTTCAATTGGAATTTCCTGAATTACAACATAACTTTTCTGTATTTCAATTGACTTTTTATAAATTACAACTTAGCTTTTCTGAAATACAATTGGGCTTTTTATAGTTTTAATAGCATTCTCTATACAACAATTCTCCTAAAAATTCAAAAATAAAACTTTTTTAAAAAAGCAGCTAATTTTAAACAAAACTATTTTGTATGAATAATTTTATGTTTCACTGTATAATAAATGACAAAATAAAAAAAATACATTTCTTTTTCAAACACAAAATTTTCAAGAATATTTATTTTTTTTGTTTGAATAATACGTTATTTATTTGATATTTTTGTGAATAACCAAAATTATTCAAAAATTTTTGTTGAATAATAAGAAAAATTTAGTTTTTTTTTGTTTGAATAATCAATCAGAAAAAATTATTTAAATTTTTCGTTATTTAAATAATAGCAAATAAATATTATTCATTTTCAAAATATTTGAATAATCGCTTATTTGAATATTTTTTTAAAAATATTCGACGAAGCAATAGCCGAACTAAAAAAGAAAAATATAAATTTAAAATACATAGTGAAATATGTAGATGACATATTAGCTATAGTAAAACGTGACGACAAAGAAGAGATCCTGAATACTTTCAACGCATATCATCCAAAAATCCAGTTTACTACGGAAATTGAAGAGAATTTTAAAATTGCATATTTGGATACATACATATATCGACATAATAGTTTTATTAAATTTGACTGGTATTCAAAAGAAACATCATCTGGTAGACTGATGAATTTTAATGCAACTCAACCAAAATACCAAATAATAAATACGGCAAAAAATTTCATTTTTAGGGTACTATATATTAGCGACGAGGAATTCCACATTAAAAACATAAAGAAAATTACAACAATATTAATAAATAATAGCTTTCCAATAAAACTCATACACCAACTAATTGAGGAAACACAAAGAAAATTAAAAAATAACACAACTTCAAACAACACTGAAAACAATGACAAAGTTTTTTACAGTGTAAAGTTTATTCCTGGTTTAACGGACAACAGAAATATAAAAACAACGATAGACACACAAAACATATGTTACGCCTACAAACCACATACTACACTCAACTCTATTTTTTCTAAAATTAAAATGCCTGTAGAAAAACAACAACAAAATAACGTTGTGTACGAAATAGCATGTAAGGGAAATGACGAACAAAAATGCGATTTAATTTATATTGGCACAACAAAGAGAAATTTACAAACAAGAATGTGTGAACACAAAAATGACATAGATAAACAAAAGGAATCAACAGCTTTGTCAAAACATATGATTAGCGAAAAGCATAAACCTGACTTTGACAGAATAAGAATATTAGACGTAGAATCAAAACAGAAAAAACGTTTCACAATAGAAAGCTTACGTATACAACAAAATATTGACAGAACAATGAATTTAAAGGAAGACACAAATAATATAAGTTCTAGCTACAGAGTTGCAATAAAATAGAAAAGATAAACTGTGATATTAATTTAAGTTGTGTGTTTAATTTAATTATATGTTAAATGTTTTATGTTTTATGTAAGCTGTGTAACATTCAATGTATAATTTAATGTGAAAAACTACTTAGTAATTGTAAGTTTATTTATTTTGTTGTTTATTAATTTTGTAATAATCAATTGTTTTTTAAAAAATATTAAATAGACAACCCCTGAAGAAGTCAACAAATAATTGACGAAACGTTGGGAGAAATATGTAAAAAAGGTTTTTTATTTACATTAATACATTAGGCCCAATTAGCTTAACAAAAACTCATATATAATATAACAACTTGGCCAAAAAAATAACAAAAATACTTTATTGTTATTTATTTGTTTCGTTATTTCAATCAAAGCATACAGCACTGTACAGAATGCAGTCAAAAATTACAACTGCATTCATTTGTTAATGTCAAAGTAGTAAAATTGGAATAACAATGCTTTAATTATTTTTTGACGTTTTTTGAAAAACAATAACATTATTTTTAAATGCACAAAGATTGCAGTCTTTAGAAGCTGGTAGACAACTTTTTTTTTGTTATTTTCCCCGTAAAACTGTTCTTAATCCCATCATTTGGATTGGGCAAGATAAAATAATTTAGGTCGGGAGAAATTTTAGTAATTAATAAATGTTTTACAAGGGTCGAACAAAGTTAATTTTTTTTAAACTCAGAATATTTTATATACAGTTGTCAAATAATTTTTCTAACGACATACAAAAATACTAAAAGTCAATCAATAGAAACTTTTGGAGAATTACCTCCTAGCACGAATCTGTCATCAGAAAAGTTTTATCAAATAGCCTTCTCGAGATATAGGCATTTTAATATATTGTGGACCAAACCTTCAAAACCAACAATTCTTTTAATATTAGAGAAGTGTGCGTTAAAGGAATATATTTTTTTTATTAAAATTTTTTATAAAAACCCTAAAATATCCATGAAATCATGGCTCGATACGATCAGGGATACCATCAGGTAATGTCAAGGAAGTTGACAACGTCCTTTTTGCAATAAATATTCAAATTTTGCAAGAAATTTCCTGTTCAAAGCAGATATGTATGTAAAGTAGACACTCCAATAAAGAGAACCTGAGGTTAAAATTTAAAATCCATTGATTATATCCAAAAATATTTGCAAAAAAATTCAAAATTATGAACCAATTTTAATATTTTTGGTAATATTGAGAAAAAAAAATTTAAAGACATTTGCTTAAGTATTCCTGCCTCCTGAATACGAATCAGTCATCAGAAAAATTAAATTTCTTAAGATTGGAAAAGTGTGTGTTAAAGTATATCCCCACCCCAATAAAATTAGCTATTTTTTGCAAGAAATCCAGTCTCGATACCATCAGGACATGTAAGGAAGTTCAAAATGTCGTTTTTTAGTTTAATCCTTAATTATTCTAATTGTAAAAAAATCCTGTAGACATTCAAATTAAGAGAACGTGGGGTTAAAATCCAAATTTCGTTGAGTATATCCAGAAATATTTGCAAAAGCAAATATCTGATTTAAACAGAATTTTTTTCCTAAATTCGAATAGTTATAAGGATAAAAAAAAAAAAATTACATTTTTAACTTCCTTACAATGTTCTGATGGTATTCCTGATCTTATCGAGGCTGTTTTTTTTTTTTTTTCAAAATTTATGTAATTTTGTAGGGAAGAGGAATAAGAAGACAACATTAACGCTTTTTTAATATCAACAGAATTCTTGGATTTGGGGGCTTGATTCACAAAAAATTCAAATTCCCATTTCTCGAGAAATACAATTTTTTTATTTAAAATTTAATATTTAAATATCATAAAAAGGTCTAACCTTAAAATTAATATAAAAATATTGTTTAAAAAACACAATTTTTTTAAATAAAAGAGAGTTTATATTTGAATATTTATTAAATTTTTTTTAGGGGATTTTATATAATTTGTAGGGTATTTTTGGGGATTTCATTTTTCAAATTGGGGACAAGAGCCAAATATTTTCTGGCAACACTGATTATAAGTACATACAGCAATTTTTATTATTATTGCTGTCTACTGCTTGCTGCTGCATTGTGAGGAAACACTTAATTGTCGTGAGAGAAGCTTACTCAATTGAGAACAACAATTGAGAGAACTTTAGTAAAGAGTTAACAACATTTTGTTTTCTTGTTAGCAAGGGTTTCAAAATTTATTATGAATAAAACACTTGTTAAGTTCATGCCAACTTTTCGTTTTGAATACGGCTGTAAGAGTAATATTTTTTTACTTTTAAGTTGAATTTACAATGACGGAGTACTCTGTGCCAGAGAGTGGATTTTGTTCCTTTCTCTTTCGCACTTACACATTTTTTGTATGATGGTATCTCTATTTTTAGAGATGGTACTCTGCAGTCAGTGTTGCCATATATCAAGATTTCCCTTTTTTTGCAAGTTTTTTGAGGTGCTAAAAAGATTTCAAGATTTTTTCTAAAAAAAATAAGTTTTTTGGAAAATAATAAAGTTTTTTCAAGTTTTTCTTAATTAGTTAAAAAATACGAAAAGCATAATTTTTTTTTGTAAATACCCGAAATATTGGTCGTAGACCAAGCTTTTAGTATACCGACCGATTCAGAATCACTATCTGATTTGACTTAGCGTGTCCGTCCTTCAGTCTATGTAAACGGTTACAATTAAATACGTCTTTATTTTATGAAAATATGAGATATTCGATTACAATTTTGTTTTTAGCTTGGTAACCTTATTAAATCCATTTAAAATCAGACCATTCTTTGACTTGGTCGCCATATGAAAACTCCACACGATATTCACTTAAATCTGTAAGTTGCCAACATAGAATAATTTTTCTCTTAAATTGTTGCACTAATAAAATTTTTACCACATATAGATCCAATCCGTCATATATTGTCGAGCATGCACCGGTGTTTGATATTTGCTTACTGTGTACAATTTTCTGAGCCTTCATAAGTTATGACTCTTTCAAGGCTCCAAAAAATTAATAGAACGCTCGACATTTGGATTCCTGAAAGATTCATGTTTGACTCTTAATTCTGGATATGTAAAAAATTCAAAATATGTTTTTTTGAACATTCATAAAAGAGTCAGGAAAGAATTCTAACATATATTTTTCAGAATCTTTTATGAGTCATATAAGGCCCCTGTAGGTTAGTTGGCAGCATGCGAGCTCCAAATTAACGCTTGGTTGTTTTTTACACTTGATATAAAAAATGAATTGAAAATACATAATGTATTAATTTTTAATTTTTTCAATACACTCATAGAAATATCTTAGTAGAAAAATTAGTAAACCCATTGTAAATCAAGTTTTACAGAATAATGCCGTATTCAACAAAAATTAATGTTGATATCGTTGAATAATCAGTATACTTGGTTCAACTTTTACAATGGCGTCTACAGAATTCAATAGATAAAACAAAAAAGAAAAACAACCCTGTTCGTTAGTTTTTTTTTTATTATAACGAGTGAACGAGTGAGTTGGTAGCAATGTGAAATGTCTCTTTTAAAATTATTTAATGTGTTTGTTTCTTACAAAATTATTTAATATTAGAAAAATAAATAAAAATAGGATCTGATCTGTAAATATTTGGTAAGTAATAAAATACATTGATTACTTTATGTGTTCATACTATATTAAAACGTTTTTTGTTTTTTTTAGGATTTTGTTTTGGTATCATCAGATAATTAGAGAATGGCTAATGGGTGCATAACATGAATAAACGAAGTGTGTGTGAAAATCTTTGTGAAAATTTTCAAATATTGCAGCTTAAAAAGCCGGAAATAAAAAAAATATTGTGATTTATACTTAATAAAAGAATATTTACAAATAACAACAAGCTTTTTTTTTAATAATAAAATTTCTTATATCAACAAAAATATGAGTTGAATTTACAAAAAATAAGAGTTGATTTACAAAAAAACGAGTTGATCAACTTTTACAAAAACTGACAATAATTTTTATTGAAATCAACATAAATATTTGTAGGGTCAAAATCAACAATGATTTCTGTTGAATTTACAACGATTTTCTTTGGGAATACAATGATTTTTGGTTGAGTGTACTTTTGTAAAAAAAATATTTTTTCACAAAAAAAAAGATTTTTTTTCAGAAATAAAAAGTTTTTTCAAAAAAATATATGGCAATACTGTCTGTAGTACAGAGTACTCCGACATTGTGTCGAAGCCTTTATAATCAAAGAAATTTAATGCCGAAAAATCCCGGAATCCCGAAAAATTCCGGGATTCCGGGATTTTGATTTTCAAATCCCGAATCCCGGGATTTAAAAAAACCGATCCCGTTTGACAGCCCTTAAAGTGAGTATACCCCCATACTGTGGTTTGGAGGGTATAAAAATCCAGGGGCGTCTTTTTTTTTTTGGGTGGTTGGTGTGAGACGTTAGGGGCACCTTCCCCTGGCGATTTTGAACTTCTTCTGAGATAAGAATCTTGCATTTGATTAGCAAAAGTACAAAAAACCCCGCAAAAAATGCGGGTTTTCTAGGTTGGTTTAGTTCTCCAAGGGGGAACTTTTTTCCCTTGGTCCGATTTTGCCCATTTCCGAACTTAACCTGCCTAGGAATATAAGACATATTCGTGCCAAACTTCGGAAGTCTAGCACTTTTATTTTGGACTGTATCGTGTCCTCTACAGACGGACAGACGGACGGACATAGCTAGAATGTCTTAGAATCGATCACTGATCAATAGTGTCCGACCGAACGTTCGGGTTCGGTTACGGAGTTCGGCAAAAAGTGGCGTTCGGCCACTGTTCGGTGTTCGGTCAAATTTTTGCTGAACTTTACCGAACACCGAACTTTTGTATGTATTGAGTTTTATCGTCTTAAAATTAAGCCATATTACCAGTGCAACTACTTTACACCTGGAATCGGGCTATTATTAAAAAGAAATATATTTTTTTTCCAAAAAAATCAACATGAACTATATTTTTCCACTTTTTTAAGTATACAACTAAAAAAAAGAACCCATTTTTTAGTTGTTTTTTTCATAATTATTTGCAAAAACAACTTTTTTTCAAATAAAAAAAAAGTTCGGGTACGGGTTCGGGTTCGGCCGAACTTTGCAAAATTTACCGAAGTTCGGGTTCGGTTACGGGTTCGGTCTGAAAAAGTGCGTTCGGTCGGACACTACTGATCAATAAAATATATCGTCACCTAAAATGCAAAACGCCCTAACTAACAAAAAATTCAAAATCGCGTTTTTAATTGATTCTTATGTATTGGATCAAAATACATGTCCACAAAAAAATTTAGACTCCTTTAATCAAAAATGGGGATTTTATTAACAAAATTCAAAAAGCCCTAACTACATGCTATGATATATGTTAAACCAAAAAGCCCCAACTACACATTTGTATACATAACATTGCCGACGCAACTGTTATTTTTTAACATTAAACATTTTTTTATGCTTCTTCTTCCACAATGTCCACCAATAGGAAAAATATATGTATATGTACACAAAAAATAAAGTTTAGAAATTTACCAGGGTTGGCAACCGATACCCACCTAGAATAACGGTATTTGGCTATTGTACCGCAACCAATAAAGATAAGGACATTTTTAAAAGCGATTATGAAAGCTGATGAAATTTCTAGTATTTTAAATGTGTCACTTCGTGGTACTAGCTGTGATCTGTAAGAAATGCAACTTAATAATAGTTAATCTACAAGAATTTGAATTTCTGAACCCCTCTTGACCCTTATTTCGCCTGTCAAGTAAATATAATTTTGTCCCTAATATATTTACTACTTCGCAGACTTTGAGAACTTATAGTGAGTAAGTGGACCCAGTTAGAGACTTAATGAAAACAAAACTTTTGTTTCTCTAAGACTCTTCTATAATTCATCTTTTAGCACATTTATCCTATGTTGTACTTGAACAAAAAAAAATCGCAAAAAATCATTTGGGAAGTATAGTTGCCTGTGGTCGTTAAAAGGTTAAAGCATTTTAATGCATTAGGTTATTTCGGGCCATACCCTCATTTGACATGGAACTTTAAAATGGTAAATTGACATTTTGTATCGAATTAAGTTAGCATGTGTTTAACAGAATCCAAAATGAGACATTTTGCAGTGTTAGGTTATATAGCAGGTGCCACGCCCCTTTTTACAATACCGCCCACATTTTGTTAGAGTTCTGTATGATAAAACAACATTCAGTATAACATTTTGTTAGCATGTTGTTACATTTTATAACACATCTGCTTGGAGTTTTTAAACATCTTCAGTGCAGTTAGGGCTTTTTGTGTTTCTGAAAATTACAAGACAAAAGGGCGTTACTAACATAACTTTTCAAATATTAAAAATTTATCATTTTTTTTTTAACAGAAATGAATTTGTTGGTATGTTTTTACTAATATTTAAGAAATTTGTAATGAAAACTTTTATAGTTTTTATGTAAACACGTTTTTTGCTTCTCCTGTAAAATTTATAAAATGTTAGATAGGGCGTTTTGCATTTTAGGTGACGATATACTTTATGGGGTCCTAGACCGATATTTCGATGCGTTACACACGGAATGACAAAGTGAGTATACCCCCATACTGTGGTTGGAGGGTATAAAAATAGAGAAAAATAGTAAGAATACCAATTACTTCCCAGCCAGAAATTGCCAACCGTACCATAAAAAAGTACTGGGTTTAATGGAATTTTTGAGTTAAGCGGTCAAAAATACATATAAAAAAAATTTAAGGTGTTACTGCGCAGAAATTGCTTTTCATTTGTAAAGAAGAGTTAACAAAAATCAATAGGTCGTTTCAGGAAACCACGCACCGAAAATAATCCATGCGTAAAATGTATTCTTTCGTACAATGTAGGAAAACATTCGTGATTTCGCACAACGAAAGACATTCGTAAAATACACGAAATGTTTACATTGTACGAAAAATATTTTTAATTTTACGAAAATCTATATATATAAAAGAGTAACGTGACTGACTGACTGACTGACTGACTTATTGACTGATTCATCATCGCCCAGCCCAAACCGCTGAAGCTAGAGACTTGAAATTTGGACTGTAGGTTTATCTCCCGGAATATAGATCCACTAAGGCTGGATTTTTGCCAATGTTGATTCTAAGGGGGTAAAAAGGGTAAAAATCTGTACTTTTGGTACTTTTTATATCTCAGGAAATAATGGTCGTAGAGACTTGAAATTTGGACTGTATGTTCACCTCCCGGAATATAGATCCCCTAAGGCTGGATTTTTGCCAGTGTTGATTCTAAGGGGGTAAAAAGGGTAAAAAACTGTACTTTTGGTACTTTTTATATCTCCTGAAATAATGGTCATAGAGACTTGAAATTTGGACCGTATGTTTATATTATGGAATCCAGATCCAGTAAGGCTGGATTTTTGCCAATGTTGGTTCTAAGGGGGTAAAAAGGGTAAAAATCTGTTCATTTGGTACTTTTTATATCTCCTGAAATAATGGTCATAGAGACTTGAAATTTGGACTGTATGTTCACCTCCCGGAATATAGATCCACTAAGGCTGGATTTTTGCCAGTGTTGATTCTAAGGGGGTAAAAACTGTACTTTTGGTACTTTTTATATCTCTTGGAATAATGGTACTAGAAACTTGAAATTTGCAGTTTCGGTTCACTTCCCGGAAAAAAGACTCACTACTGCTGGGTTTTTGCCAATGTAGATTCTACGGGGGTAAAATGGGTAAAAAAGTGTACTTTTGGTACTTTTCTTAATTTACTAAAATAATGGTCATTCAAACTTGGAATTTGGAATGTAGGATCCTTTAGTGAAATAAAAAATTCTGGACAAGTACTTTCTGAAAATTCTGTACCGTTTATAAAAAGTATCTTTTATAAAAAGTACCTTTTATAAAAAGTACCTTTTATAAAAAGTACCTTTTATAAAAAGTACCTTTTATAAAAAGTACCTTTTATAAAAAGTACCTTTTATAAAAAGTACCTTTTATAAAAAGTACCTTTTATAAAAAGTACCTTTTATAAAAAGTACCTTTTATAAAAAGTACCTTTTATAAAAAGTACCTTTTATAAAAAGTACCTTTTATAAAAAGTACCTTTTATAAAAAGTACCTTTTATAAAAAGTACCTTTTATAAAAAGTACCTTTTATAAAAAGTACCTTTTATAAAAAGTACCTTTTATAAAAAGTACCTTTTATAAAAAGTACCTTTTATAAAAAGTACCTTTTATAAAAAGTACCTTTTATAAAAAGTACCTTTTGTAAAAAGTACCTTTTGTAAAAAGTACCTTTTATAAAAAGTACCTTTTATAAAAAGTACCTTTTATAAAAAGTACCTTTTATAAAAAGTACCTTTTATAAAAAGTACCTTTTATAAAAAGTACCTTTTATAAAAAGTACCTTTATAAAAAGTACCTTTTATAAAAAGTACCTTTTATAAAAAGTACCTTTTATAAAAAGTACCTTTTATAAAAAGTACCTTTTATAAAAAGTACCTTTTATAAAAAGTACCTTTTATAAAAAGTACCTTTTATAAAAAGTACCTTTTATAAAAAGTACCTTTTATAAAGAGTACCTTTTATAAAAAGTACCCTTTATAAAAAGTATCTTTTATAAAAAGTACCTTTTATTAAAAGTACCTTTTTTAAAAAGTACTTTTTATAAAAAGTACCTTTTATAAAAAGTACCTTTTATAAAAAGTACCTTTTATAAAAAGTACCTTTTATAAAAAGTACCTTTTATAAAAAGTACCTTTTATAAAAAGTACCTTTTATAAAAAGTACCTTTTATAAAAAGTACCTTTTATAAAAAGTACCTTTTATAAAAAGTACCTTTTATAAAAAGTACCTTTTATAAAAAGTACCTTTTATAAAAAGTACCTTTTATAAAAAGTACCTTTTATAAAAAGTACCTTTTATAAAAAGTACCTTTTATAAAAAGTACCTTTTATAAAAAGTACCTTTTATAAAAAGTACCTTTTATAAAAAGTACCTTTTATAAAAAGTACCTTTTATAAAAAGTACCTTTTATAAAAAGTACCTTTTATAAAAAGTACCTTTTATAAAAAGTACCTTTTATAAAAAGTACCTTTTATAAAAAGTACCTTTTATAAAAAGTACCTTTTATAAAAAGTACCTTTTATAAAAAGTACCTTTTATAAAAAGTACCTTTTATTAAAAGTACCTTTTATAAAAAGTACCTTTTATAAAAAGTACCTTTTATAAAAAGTACCCTTTTTAAAAAGTACCTTTTATAAAAAGTACCCTTTATAAAAAGTACTTTTTATAAAAAGTACGTTTTACAAAAATTACCTTTAATATAAAGCACCTTTTATTAAAAGTACCGAAAGTGCTGAAACAATGATCCTAGAAAATGATCCTTGAAATATGGAATGTAGGATTTTTCGATGAAGAAAAAAACATTCTGGAAGAGATACTTTTTGGAAATTCCGTTTCTAACGGGGGTAAGAAAGTGTACTTTTGGTACTTTTTTTGTTCTTATAATAATGACCTTAGAAGCTTGAATTTTGGAATGTAGGGTACTTCGGTGAAAAAAACATTCTGGTAAAGTATTTTTTAAAAAAATCCGTTTCTAGAGGTATAAAAAAGTGTTTTTTGATACTTTTTATATTTCATGAAGTAATGATCCTATGCACTGAAGTTTTTAATGCTGGATAACTTTCTTTTAGGAAATTCTGTTTCTAAGGGTCGCGACCGATCGTAAAGGGGATAAAGAAGTGTAAATTTCGTTATTGGTTATTATATCTTGAAATAATGGGTCAGAAACTTGATATTTTAAATATAGGATCACCTAGCACAAAAAAAAAAGTTTTTAGAAAATTTAATTTTAAGGGAAGAGATGGCAAATGGTTATTTTTACCTATCTAACTATTAAACTAAAAGACCCAGAAATAACAGCCATATTTTAAAATTTAAAATTTTAGGGTAAAAAGGGGTACCTGGTAAAAGTGGTGTAAAATGGTACTTTTCATATCTATAAAATAACGACAATAGAAATTTTTATTTCTTTAACACATATTATACGGAGAGGAATGAAACTTGCTTGGAACAATAGTAGATGGAATTGGAAATGAAATGGAGTAGAACGGAGATCGAAATGGAATAGAGCAGGGAACCATATGGAATGATACTTTTTACTGAAATTTATCGTATTTAACTTTTTTTTATTCCATATTTTTTCTCCCTATATGTTTTTTCACTCAAATTTTTTTATTCCCATTTCTTTTTTCACTAAAATATTTATTTACTTAAAATCCAAAAACCCGATATAAGGGCTCGAAAATTGTCAATATCTGTTTTTCACCGGAACGCACGTGATAACGTACCAGCGAAGTTATTCAAATTGTATTGTTTAAATTATTCATTGAAATATTATTTTATGAAAGTCGTAAACGTCCACAAATAAAAAAAACAAAGGATACCTAGAGAATTTTTTTTAAATCGATAGAGTAATCCTTATCTTTCTATTATTCGGTATTCGATAAAACCGGTAACGAAGTACCGGGATGGTAAGCTAGTTAATATTATAAATCTGATTGTTGGTTTGTCTGTCTGTCTGTCTGTCCTTCTATCTGTCTGTCTGTCTGTTCCGCAATAAGTAAAGAACGGCTTAACCGATTTTCATGAAATTTTCACCACAGATAGTACTAACCGGGGCGGGAACTATAGGCCATAAGAGACCGCGATCGGACAAAGGGGCGTAAAATACCACGCCCCTTTGTACCATGCTGAAGCTATATCTGCCTGTCCGGCAATAACAGAAAAACGGCTTAACCGATTTTCATGAAATTTTCACCACAGATAGTATTAACCGAGGCGGGAACTATAGGCCATGAGCGACCGCGATCGGACAAAGGGGCGTAAAATGCCACGCCCCTTTGTACCATGCTGAAGCTATATCTGCCTGTTCCGCAATAAGTAAAGAACGGCTTCACCCATTTTCATGAAATTTTCACCACAGATAGTACTAACCGAGGCGGGAACTATAGCCCATAAGCGACAGCGATCGGACAAAGGGGCGTAAAATGCCACGCCCCTTTGTACCATGCTGAAGCTATATCTGCCTGTTCCGCAATAAGTAAAGAACGGCTTAACCCATTTTCATAAAATTTTCACCACAGATAGTACTAACCGAGGCTTGAACTATAAGCCATAAGCGACCGCGATCGGACAAAGGAGCGTAAAATGCCACGCCGCTTTGTACCATGCTGAAGCCTGTTCTGCCTGTTCCACAATAAGTAAAGAACGGCTTAACCCATTTTCATGAAATTTTCACCACCCGCCTCTTTGTACTATACTGAACGTTTTTTCTGAATGTTCCGTAATCATGCTTAAACGTCTATACCGATTTTAATAAAAAATAAAATAGCACGCCCCTTTTTATTTTATTAGGTTAGGTCTGTTCCTTAATAACGCTTAAACGACTAAACCGATTTTAACAAAACATTTTCCAAAAAAAGTACTAACAGAGACGGGAACTTTAGTCTGTATCAACTGCAACGTCTTTTGCAATGTACTGAAAGTTTATTCTGCCTTTACGTAATTACGCTTAAACGGCGAACCCGATGTTATTATAATTTTTACCACAGCTCCCAGTCAGAAAAATACAATCGCAAAAGCGTTGTGAAAGCGTTGTGAAAGCGTTGTGGACGGTTGTACGAGCGTTCTGTATAACAACTTCAAAGCGCCTTCAGAAGATCCGAATGATAGCATCGATCTACGCTAGGTTTAAAGCGTTTTAAAAGCGATGTAAACAAGTACTTTGAGAACGTTTTTATAAAGGCATCGAAGCGCTTCAAAATCTGTTTTAGTTCGGTTAAATAATTTGTTTGATACAAAGTGAAATGAAATAAAAATTGTATGTACTCGAAGAAAAATTTTCAAAAAATTTGTCGAAACTTAGAAAATTAAAAAAAAATAAAATTTCTCAAAATATTTTTTATGATTTTTTTTAATTAAAAAACAAAAAAAAATCGACAAAAAGTTGTTTTTCAAAAATAGTTTCGGAACTTAGAAAATTTTTCCAAAAAAAAAAATCTAAAGAACTCTTAAAAAGCTTTTCGAATACGCTCGAAAAGCGTTCGAAAAAACGTTTTGAGATTGCTTTTTTATTTGTTATAGCGCTTTCAGAACGCTTTTCAATAACGCTTGAAAAACGTTTAAAAAAAGCGTTTTGAGAATGCTTCTTTTTTGTTAAAGTGCTTTCAGAACGTTTTTTTTTGGAACCGTCGTCAATTTCTGCTTGGGTATTTAGTACTTATTGAGGCGGAAACTAAAGACAATTTATTTTTGTCTGATCCGTACTCATGCGTTAATGGTGAAACAAATTTAAATAAAATTTTCACCATATATCGTCTTTACCGTGCCGATCGGGCCAAGGGGCTTAAAATTCCGCACCCCTTTGTACTAAATTAAAAAAATATTTTTTCCTGTATAATGGCACGCCACTTTGTAGGCAATATTAAACAGCGACTGATAAAAAGGCATATAATGGCACGCCCCTTTGTACTTTAGTGAAAGTTATGTCTGCCTGTTCCGCGAACGTGGAAAAGCTGCTGAGCAAATTTAATTGCATTTTTTTCACGAGCTAACCAATAGGGGAACTATAGGTCACATGAGACCAAAATTTAACTAAATGCGTTAAATGCCACTCCCACTTAAACTGCAGTGAAAGTTATGTCTTTATTGAAGTTTTCACCACATAAAGTGCTAACCGTGGAGGGAACTGTAGGTTTCTTTTAAAAGCCATTAAAGAAATACATTAATAAATATTAAAGAAATACATCAATATTAGGATTGTTCCCATGACGGAGCAACACATACATACCATGTTCCCCACGCTGAGAAAAATCGAAAAAATCGACCAAACCTCAAGTCACGAAGCAGTAATTAAACTGACTAATAAATAACTCATTGATTATATATGTTTTTCAACCCGGGCAACGCCGGGTGCAAAACAGCTAGTATTTTATATATGATACGAAAAAATTTCGTAAATTTGATGCAAAATTTAGTAAAATACACGAAATTTATTTGTATTTAAAATCAATAATTTCGTAAAAAGCAAAAATTAATTTAGATACTTACGAAAATATTTCGTGACTTCAATGAAAATTGTTTGTAGTTTTACTTGAAAATTTCGTAAAAAGCATGAACATAGAAATGTTTCGTACAAAATGATACAAGTTGTAAAGTAAAATTTTTTTAATAAAAAATATATACTACTGACATTTTTTTAAAAATTTAACGACGTTCCCAGTGAACAAACACACTCTATTTTGATTCCAACCTTTTTTTAATTACGACTCCAAATATTTAAACTTTATGTAAAATAAGTTTAATAAAACCAAAAATGATGTCTTTACCGGCAAATTTTCAAATAACCAGAGACTGGACTGCATCTAAAACATTGTTTTAAGCTCTTAAAATATGCATTAAAAATTCTAAAATATGCAACAGCAATTTAAGAAATATGCATTTAATTTTTTTTAAATTTTATTTAAATAAAAACACAACAACAGAATTAATTCCGTTTTCTTACAGATTTAAAAAAAAATGAATAAAAATTATTTAAATTAAAAAAAAAAAAGTGAGTGTTAAATTCCGCTGTGCCGAATCTATAATACCCTCCAACATATAAAAAAAATGCAGGGGCCTTTTTTTTGGGGGTGGGGGGGGGGGGGGGGGTGGGTTGGCAGTCAAAAGGGGTCATTGGTCACGCGGTAAATGTTTTAAAATTCATTTATTATGCTTTTTGAGCAATTTTATCATTATTTAAAAACATTTTTAAAATCCACGCCCACAAAAGTGGGGCGGGTAAAAATTTTTTTTTTATTTCCTAAGTCCAAATGTAGGACCTTGAGCTTTTTCTGGCATCAAATTGTTTCATTTGCTTAACAAAAAAGGACAAAATAATGCATTTATCAATGATTTGGTCACTATCTTCTGAAATTGTCATTGATAAAATAACATTACCTGTAAGATCTTGCCGAAGTTCAAAATCAAGAACCTAAATGCATACGCATTTACTGCAGAAAAATCTGCTGAAAAGAAACCCTTTTTGAGCCATATGAGAAAATCTGTCTTGACAGAAAAATCTGCTGCTTTAAGCTGAAAAATCTCCTGATTTAAGCTGAAAAATTTGCTAAAGACTTAGCGATTGAATTTTTTAAAGAAAAATTTTTAAATTTTTTTTTTCAAAAATTTTTTGCTTAATTTTTAATTTCTACGTCTAACTTTCTGACGCCTTAACCCTCTAACTGGCAAGGCAACCTCAAGGTTGCCTTTGGTTTTTCATCCGTATTTTCGAAAAAAAAAATATATGTTGCAAAAATTTGTTTTTGTCTCATGATATCCCATTTAACTTTACTTTTTCATTTTACGGCAAAGTCATGATTAGTTTTTATTCTATAAAATTTTTTGTGCAAGAAATCATTCAAAGTCCCGGCTAAAAATGTGTATGTTCGTATATGCTTATATATAGATCTTTATATGATCATATATGAAATATATGGAAACACTAGCTGTTTTGCACCCGGCGTTGCCCGGGTTGAAAAAAAATATTATGTAATGAATGAGTTTTTTATTAGTCAGTTTATCTACTGCTTCATGACTTTTCACTGGTGAATATAAACCTATTCCTGAGGTTTGGTCGATTTTTTTCGACTTTGCTTAGCGTCGGGAACATTGTGCTTACGTGTTCTTCCGTCATGGGAACAAACCTTCTTGGTTGGGTGGAGTGTGTGATGCGGGCCGTTCAAAAAAAGTTATTCGACCATCATAAAAACCTTTTTTAACAAAAAAAAATCAAAAACGTTTTTTTTTTAACAAAAAAAAAATCAAAACGTTTTTTTGCACCTTGTTTGGAACTTCCCGATTTCAAATCAAAAAAGGAACCCAAAGACATTGCCCAGCAGGTGCAATACTTTTGTGAGTTAATATTAATATTATATAATATATAATATAATCGCCCCACCCCAATATTAATGCATTTCTTTAATGGCTTTTAAAAGGAACCTCCTCGGTTAGCACTTTATGTGGTGAAAACTTCAATAAAGATATAACTTTGTGTGTGGCATTTAACGCATCTAGTTCAATTTTGGTCTCATGTGACCTATAGTTCCCCTATTGGTTAGCACGTAAAGAAAATTGCGATTAAATTTGTTCAGCTGGTTTTCCACGTTTGCGGAACTGGCAGACATAACTCTCACTAAAGTACAAAGGGGCGTGCCATTATATGCCTTTTTTATCAATCGCTGTTTAATATTGCCTATAGCACTATTTGTGTTGAAAATGTCATTGAAATCGGCTTAACTGTTTTCAGGTTCTAATATGGCAGTAGTGTTTAAAGAAATTGGTTAAGCCGTTTTTGCATGATAGCAAATAAGCTAGAAATAACGTTCTGCATATTACAAATTGATGTGGCATTTTACTTTAATTTGTCTCATCGCATTTTATATGGCATATAGTTACGAAACAGGAAAAAATATTTTTTAATTTATTACAAAAGGATGCGGCATTTAAGCCCCGATCGCCGCGGTAAGTACCAACTGTGGTGAAAGTTTGCTTAAAATTAGTTTCACCTTTAACGCGTGAGTACGGATCAGGCAAAAATAAATTTTAATGTATTATAGTTTCCGCCTCAATAATTACTAACTGTGGTGAAAATTATAACAACATCGGGTCCGTTGTTTAAGCCTGATTATGGAAAGGCAGAATAAACTTTCAGTACATTGCAAAAGGCGTGGCAGTTGACACATACTAAAGTGCCCGCCTCTGTTGTCTCTGTACTATCTATGGAAAAAATGTTGTTAAAATCGGTTTAGTCATTTAAGCGTTATTAAGGAACAGGCAGAAACACTTTCAGTATAGTACAAAGGCTCGTGTCAATTTACGCCCCTTTGTCCAAACGCGCTCTATTTTAATCTATAGTTCCCGCCTCGGTAAGTACTAACTATCTGTGGTAAAAATTTCATTCTAATCGGTTTAGCAGTTTATGCTAGATAACGGAACAGACACAAATAGCATTAAATTGAATAAAAAGGGGCGTGCTATTTTATTTATTTTTTAAATCGGTATGGTTTTTTAAGCATGATTACGGAACATGCAGAAAAAACTTTCGGTATAGTAAAAAGGGGGCGTATCATTTTACGCCCCCTTTCTTTGATCGCCCTCTTTTGTGGATCATACTTTTCGTTTCGGTTAATACTATCTGTGGTGAAAATTTCTTAAAAATCAAGTTAGCTGTTTAAGCGTAATTGCGGAAAAGTCAGAAATAGCTTTCAGTGTAACAAAAAAGGGCGTGCATTTTACGCCCTTTTTTTTCGATCGCTCTCTATTGTGGCTCATAGTTTTCGGCTCGGTTAGTAGTATCTTTGGCAAAAATTTCAGTGAAATCAGTTAAATCACTTTTCAGTGATTGCGGAACAGGCAGACATAGTTTCGATTAGTACAAAGGGGGCGTGGCATTTTACGCGGATTTTTCTGACCTTTAGTTCCTGCCTCGGTTTGTGCTATCTGTGGTGAAAATTTCATGAAAATCGGTTCAGCCGTTTTTCCGTTATTGCAGGACAGACAGATATGGCTTTAGCATGGTACAAAGGGGCGTGGCATTTTACGCCCCTTTTTCCGATTGCGGTCGCTTATGGCCTATAGTTCCCGCCTCGGTTAGTACTATCCGTGGTGAAAATTTCATGAAAATCGGTTCAACCGTTTTTCCGTTATTGCCTGACAGGCAGATATAGCCTTAGCATGGCACAAAGGGGCGTGGCATTTTACGCCCCTTTGTCCGATCGCGGTCGCTTATGGCCTATAGTTCCCGCCTCTGTTAGTACTATCTGTGGTGAAAATTCCATGGAAATCGGATAGGCCGTTGTTCCGTTATTGCCGGACAGGCAGATATAGCTTTAGCATGGTACAAAGGGGCGTGGCATTTTACGCCCCTTTTTCCGATCGCGGTCGCTTATGGCCTATAGTTACCGCTTTGGTTAGTACTATCTGTGGTGAAAATTTCATGAAAATCGGTTCAGCCGTTTTTCCGTTATTGTCTGACAGGCAGATATAGCTTTAACATGGTACAAAGGGGCGTGGCATTTTACGCCCCTTTGTCCGATCGCGGTCGCTTATGGCCTATAGTTCCCGCCTCGGTTAGTACTATCCGTGGTGAAAATTTCATGAAAATCGGTTCAACCGTTTTTCCGTTATTGTCTGACAGGCAGATATAGCTTTAGCATGGTACAAAGGGGCGTGGCATTTTACGCCCCTTTGTCCGATCGCGTTCGCTTATGGCCTACAGTTCCCGCCTCTGTTAGTACTATCTGTGGTGAAAATTTCATGAAAATCGGTTAAGCCGTTCTGTACTTATTGCGGAACAGACAGACAGACAGAAGGACAGACAGACAGACAAACCAACAATCAGATTTATAATATTAATAGGGATATATGTGACCATATATGCAAGAAACGATCCCACCCGAGTAAAAAAAAGTTATATGACGCAATATTTAATTATATATGAACAGATATGCTTTTATGTAAATCCATATTAATTTTGATCCGAAAATTGGCGGATCGAATATTATACGATTATATCAAATTCTATTATTTTTGATAAAATAATATCAAATTTGCTTAAGTTTGATCCCAAAAATGGGTCTATCTAATTGTATTAAATCATATCTTATCTGTTAAAATTAGATACATTTTTATATAATTAGATGAAATCTGGTAAAAATGTTTGGAATTTTAAACGTGAAATTAGAAATTATTTTATCAGATTGGATACATTATCAATTAGAAGAGATTTTATTGCATTCTTCGGAAATTTTTCGGGACTTAGCAAATTATTAACAATTTTTAATTTTTTTCCTAAAATCATTTATAAGGGATTTAAATTTTCCAACAAATGTTTGTGTCTTAGAAAATTTAAAAACATTTTTTCGGAAATCAAAAATTTTTCAAAAAAATTAAATTTCTCCTAAAAACATTTTCAATGATTTTTTTACTCCAAAAAAATTGCCAAAAAAATTTTATGTCCGGGACTTTGGAAAATTTTCATAAAATTTTTTAGGACTTGAAATTTTTTTTTAATTTTTTGTAATTGTCCGGGACTTAGAAAATTTTGAAAATTTTTTTCGGGATATAATTATAAATAAAATCACATATCTTTTTATCTGCCATATCTAAAAATTTCCGACCTTATATGTCATATCTAATTTCATATAGATCGGTTTATAAATTGATATGAATATGTATGCTATCATATTAAAAAACAAGGAAAAATACAATGCAATATATAAACTTGTATGTCCATATCAAAGTTCATGCATAACCATATATAAATATGAATAATTATATAATAGCATATATGATTATATCAGATATTTTTTACTCGGGCATATATGTGGCCGTATATAAAATATGTGCCATATATGATATCATATATGGAAACATATATGTTATCATAAAATGTTAAATTTTAGTGCATGTGTATGAAAATATCAACCGGAATTACAAAATAAAAGTTTTGTACGATTGATATTATATTTTATTACCATATTTATATCTTAATACCGATTCGTATCAATAATTTAAAAAATATTGTTTCCTAGTTGCAAAATATTCTGATTAAAAAAGTTACTTTTACATAAAGAAAATGGAAAAGGTAAGTTTTTATTAGAATTTTAAATGAATTTAGAATTTTAAAATCATATGTATTTTTTTTCCAGTTCATCGTCATAACAAGTATAAGCGTGGAAATTTTATTCCAAAACAAGATCATATTCAAAATGAGTAAATGAACATATGTCGCAAATACAATAATATAGAGTGCTTTGATGTTGAAGAAAATTAAACTACGCAGCTTCGTTAATCTCGTGCAACTTCGTGGAGAGGGCATATGCACCACCATTATGTTTTCACTGCGATTGCAATACTCCAAACTATTTTGAAATCCCTTAATGTCGCCATAACAAATTGGAAATGATAGATCGTATAAGCAGTTTTGAGGCCGAGTAACGTTAAGCTCATACAACTTGGAGAAGAGGACATATGAACCACCAGAAATGTTATCACTACGATTCCAACACTATAAATTATTTTGAAATCCCTTACTGTAGCAAATTGGAAATGGAAAGAACGTATGTATAAGAAGTTTGAAGGCCGAGTTACTAGAAAATTCAACCATGTGGAGGTACGTTAAGCTCGCTTAACTTGGAGCAGAGGGCATATGCACGATCATAACGTTATCACTACGGTTCCAACACTACAAACTATTTTGAAATCGCTTACTATCGCCATAGCAAGTCGAAATAAAAAGAACGATCAGTTTTAAGGTTGAGTAACGATTTAGGAAGGACAACGTTTTTATACAATTACAAGAAAGCTGTCTATAAGCGAAAGTGACAATCTGGCACATTGTCACCATGATGTAAGTAGAAATAGTTTTTATCCCAGTCCTTCAAATATCCTTACAAACATTATGTAAGTAGAAATATTTTTTATCCCAATCCTTCAAATATTCTTACAAACATAACCCAGCAAGATAAAATACATACTACTGAATATATTGCTTTTAATCGAAGTCTTAAGTAATTATTTGCTTGCTATGAATTTTGATGCATGCATTTAGTAGTATCAAGTTCTTTTTTGCTGGAATAAAAAAGAAATGTGTAATAATTTTTAATATTTTTTCAGATGTTTTTCTGAAAGACAATATATCTTTCCTTGAAAAGCATTCCATACTCTTTAGCATCCAATGGACTTAAGCATCCCATGGTCTTAACAAAATACACTCCAACATGTATGTACAGTGACGAGCAAAAGTGTAACAGGGTTCACATTGCTTAGATAATCTGCTCTATATTTTAAACTACACAAGATAAAGTATTGAAGTTTTTTGATAATTTTATTAGTTAATTGATCAGAATTTATAAACATTATCGAAATATGCTGTAAAATTTTTATAAAAAAAATATAGTAAAAATTCCATAAAAAGGCAAGTGTTACATTATTGCACTCATGATTTTTCTACATAAATCTTTAGGACAACTTTTATATTTCGCGCATATAGACCCGGATTTTGCAATTTTTTTATAAAATTTAATAAATAACATAAAAATAATTCATTTGTTAAAAAGAAATTTTGGCTACCCGGCTAAAAATGTTGTATATAATCATATATGATATCATATAAGAGACCATATACAGTATCATATATAGTATCAAATATGGTCTCATATATGAACATATTCCAAAATTGGCGCTTATATAAGACACGGTCATATATGATCCAATATATGTGATCATATATTAGATCATATATTGAATCATATATGTGATCATATGTGATGTTGTTTTCAATTTGTTTTACATTCTTTTTCATATTTTTTTTTTTATTTTTTTTTTTCATTTTAAACTATATGTAATAGATTATTATGTATATATTCACCAGAATTGCAAACGGTGTACATAAGTATAATTTTAAATTAAAAATATTTTTTTTTATTAATTTTGGTGTTTTCATAACCCTTTAATTTTATGATTTTCATTTTTTAGTTACTATCGTTTGCATTTTTGGTGAACATATAAAAATAAATAATTTAACTTATAGATATGAGAATACATTTTGATAGTCAACAAAATAAATTGAACATAAAATATCTTATATATCAAGTTTTTCAATTGATATCGAAAGATGCGAACAAAGGGCTTATTAAAGGAACGTTGATTTCCTTTGTGTTTCTTGTTAATTCCGATTATCTTCAGACTTAGCGTGTTTGTTATGCTATAAGCCTCTTTTTTACAATATTTATAGTCAAAATCTAAAAAAGGATATAAAATAATATTAATATTTGAGATATTTCTAGAATTTTTATTGTATTAAAGTATTACCAACGATAGCATTTGGTGCTAATAGGTTAATGATAACACGGATGTCATTTAACGAAGCAACCATCTACCTTTAAAGATTGGCTAGATACTGCTAGTTACATACATACATGTTGGAGTGTATTTTGTTAAGACCATGGGATGCTTAAGTCCATTGGATGCTAAAGACTATGGAATGCTTTTCGAGGAAAGATATATTGTCTTTCAGAAATACATCTGAAAAAATATTAAAAATTATTACACATTTCTTTTTTATTCCAGCAAAAAAGAACTTGCTACTACTAAATGCATGCATCAAAATTCATAGCAAGCAAATAATTACTTAAGACTTCGATTAAAAGCAATATATTCAGTAGTATGTATTTTATCTTGCTGGGTTATGTTTGAAAGAATATTTGAAGGATAGGGATAAAAACTATTTCTACTTACATCATGTTTGTAAGGATGTTTGAAGGACTGGGATAAAAACTATTTCTACTTACATCATGGTGACAATGTGCCAGATTGTCACTTTCGCTTATAGACAGCTTTCTTGTAATTGTATAAAAACGTTGTCCTTCCTAAATCGTTACTCAACCTTAAAACTGATCGTTCTTTTCATTTCGATTTGCTATGGCGATAGTAAGCGATTTCAAAATAGTTTGTAGTGCTGGAACCGTAGTGATAACGTTATGGTCGTGCATATGCCCTCTGCTCCAAGTTAAGCGAGCTTAACGTACCTCCGCATGGTTGAATTTTCTAGTAACTCGACCTTCAAACTTCTTATACATACGTTCTTTCCATTTCCAATTTGCTACAGTAAGTGATTTCAAAATAATTTATTGTGTTGGAATCGTAGTGATAACATTTCTGGTGGTGCATATGTCCTCTTCTCCAAGTTGAGTGAGCTTAACGTTACTCGGCCTCAAAACTGCTTATACGATCTATCATTCCAATTTGTTATGGCGACATTAAGGGATTTCAAAATAGTTTGCAGTATTGCAATCGCAGTGAAAACATAATGGTGGTGCATATGCCATCTCCACGAAGTTGCACGAGATTAACGAAGCTGCGTAGTTTAATTTTCTTCAACATCAAAGCACTCTATATTATTGTATTTGCGACATATGTTCATTTACTCATTTTGAAAATGATCTTGTTTTGGAATAAAATGTCCACGCTTATACTTGTTATGACGATGAACTGGAAAAAAATAATACATATGATTTTAAAATTCTAAATTCATTTAAAATTCTAATAAAAACTTACCTTTTCCATTTTCTTTATGTAAAAGTAACTTTTTTAATCAGAATATTTTGCAACTAGGAAACAATATTTTTTAAATTATTGATACGAATCGGTATTAAGAAGATATAAATATGGTAATAAAATATAATTTCAATCGTACAAAACTTTTATTTTGTAATTCCGGTTGATATTTTCATACACATGCACTAAAATTTAACATTTTATGATAACATATATGATATCATATATGGCACATATTTTATATACGGCCACATATATGGGATCGTTTCTTGCATATATGGTCACATATATGTTTCCATATATTTCATATATGATCATATAAAGATCTATATATAAGCATATATGAACATACACATTTATTTTTAGCCGGGTAAACATGTTTTTTAACTCAAAAGTCCGTCCTTTTAACGATTTTAGGAGAGCCACACGTATTACTCAAGCTTAGAATATACAGACATTATTTTTTTGGAATGGCGTTTATATCCGGCGATAGTAGAGCCCATTTATAATCAAATTCATTAGTGGTTTGTTTATTTTGCAATTAATACAATTTTTTTATTGGGTACTCAATTTGGGTTTTTGGCGGAATTTCAAATATTTTTGCAGATATTCAACATTTTTCGGATGAATACGAGCCAATTCTGGCCGATGATGTTTTTTCTATATTCGGTCTTAAATATATCGTCAATTAAAATCATCAGTAGATTGACAATATTGTTATAAAGAATGTAGTTATTATTAAATCCCTATTTAAAATTATTGTTTGGGGTACCTAAATTGAATTAGTGAATTTCGTCCAATGATAAGAGCAGCAAAAGACTTTTATTTATTAAACATTATTTATTTTTGCTCTTTCTGAAAAAATTAACTCCAAAGATTGCGTTCTGATTCGATAATTTGACACTATGGCACTACCCCGAGGATAATGTCCAAAACCACGAAATGTGATAGTGGTTTTAAATGGCATAAACCCATTCTTAACAAAATTTATGATCAACTGGTAATATAACTTGTTGATTTATTTACGGCTGAATTAAGAAAACACTTCTTGAGGCAAAATTGGCCTTTATTCAGCCGAAAAATGTCGAATTTCGGCAAAAATATTTGAAATTCCTCCAGAAACCCAACCCCAGTACACAATAACTTTTTTTTACTAATTGCAAAAGCAACAATCCATTTACGAAATTTTTTATAAATGGTCTCTATTATCGCCTGATATAAACACCATTCAAAAAAAATAATTTCTGCAAATTCTTAGCTTGATAAATATGCGTGGTTCCCCAAAAAACGTAAAAAGGACGGACTTTTGAGTTAAAAATAATGTTTACCCAAAATTTCTTTTCAACAAATGAATTATTTTTATGTTATTTATTAAGTTTTAAAAAAAATTGCAAAATCCGGGTCTATATGCGCGAAATATAAAAGTTGTCCTAAAGATTTATGTAGAAAAATCATGAGTGCAATAATGTAACACTTGCCTTTTTATGGAATTTTTACTATATTTTTTTTATAAAAAATTTTACAGCATATTTCGATAATGTTTATAAATTCTGATCAATTAACTAATAAAATTATCAAAAAACTTCAATACTTTATCTTGTGTAGTTTAAAATATAGAGCAGATTATCTAAGCAATGTGAACCCTGTTACACTTTTGCTCGTCACTGTATGTAACTAGCAGTATCTAGCCAATCTTTAAAGGTAGATGGTTGCTTCGTTAAATGACATCCGTGTTATCATTAACCTATTAGCACCAAATGCTATCGTTGGTAATACTTTAATACAATAAAAATTATAGAAATATCTCAAATATTAATATTATTTTATATCCTTTTTTAGATTTTGACTATAAATATTGTAAAAACAAAAACGCTAAGTCTGAAGATAATCGGAATTAACACTAAAACAAGAAAACACAATGGAAATCCACGTTCCTTTAATAAGCTCTTTGCTCCCATCTTTCGTAATTGATATCAATTGAAAAACTTGATACATAAGATCTTTAATGTTCAATTTATTTTGTTGACTATCAAAATGTATTCTCATATCTATAAGTTAAATTATTTATTTTTATATGGTCACCAAAAATGCAAACGATAGTAACTAAAAAATGAAAATCATGAAATTAAAGGGTTATGAAAACACCAAAATTAATAAAAAAAATATTTTTAATTTTAAATTATACTTATGTACACAGTTTGCAATTCTGGTGAATATATACATAATAATCTATTACATATAGTTTAAAATGAAAAAAATAAATAAAAAATATGAAAAGGAATGTAAAACAAATTGAAAACAACATCATATATGATCCCATATATGATTCAATATATTATCCAATATATGATTCAATATATGATCTAATATATGATCACATATATTGGATCATATATGATCGTGTCTTATATAAGCGCCAATTTTGGAATATGGTCATATATGAGACCATATTTGATACTATATATGATACTGTATATGGTCTCATATATGATATCATATATGATTATATACAACATTTTTAGCCGGGGTAGCAAAAAAATTATTGTTCAAAAAAATTGATTTTAAAGTGTCAAGAAAACAAACTTAATTCATCGCAATCACATTGAATAATTTTTGGTAAGTAGGTAGTATATATTAGTTTGATTTAAAAAAGATGCGGTCCAGAAAAAAATAATATTCAGTGTTCTAGAGCCAAAAAGCTAAAGGCAACCTCAAGGTACTCTTGCCAGTTTAAGGTAACATTTGGCCATATTTCTGTTTTATTGAAATGTAACTTTTTTTAATATAAAGTGAATACTTTCCCAACGAATTCAAAAAAATGGATAAGCTTTTTTGAAAAATAAGATTAAAACATGCAAAATTTCCTTATGTTGAATTCCCGAGTAAAAATTTTCTGGTCTAATCATATATAATTTGATACAATCTTATATGAGTTAATATGCTTCCGTATAAATTTATATAAAATTTTATCTATCACTTTGATACGGTTGATCCACTTTATATGGTTAGATCACAGACTAAATACAGACTCGACAGTAGGGTTTTATAAGAAAAAATGGGGAAAAACTAAGCGATTTTAGGAGAAAACACAGCGGTTTTTAGTCCGTTTTACGCTAACATGGCAACACTTTCTACGACTTGGGAGTGAATGAAACAACAAAATCCGACCTGGCATCCATTTTTCTTATGGCGCGTTATATCAGTTTTCTCTTTCTAACCTAATTCGTAGAATAATTTGAAAATATTAACCATATGGTTCAGAACTACTTTTTTGACACCTCCCTAGTAAAAATATTATGCTAATTTTACTGAATAGATCTAATTTGATCCGTAAAATGGTTGTATCAAATAGGATCTAATTGTATTACTTTAGATCAAAAAATATAAAAATTGATACAATTTGATCCTGAATTTGGTCAAATCTAATTAGATCAAATTGATCTTATAATATCAATTTTTATATAATTTGATGAGCAAAACCAAAATACGAATCTAATCATATATGGAGCAATATCTAACCATATAAAGTGGATCAACCGTATCAAAGTGATAGATACAATTTTATATAAATTTATACGGAAGCATATTAACTCATATAAGATTGTATCAAATTATATATGATTAGACCAGAAAATTTTTACTCGGGCTGTCACTTATGTCGAGTCTGTATTAGTCTGTGGTTAGATATTGCTCCATATATGATTAGATTCGTATTTTGGTTTTGCTCATCAATTTATATAAAAATTGATATTATAAGATCAATTTGATCTAATTAGATTTGACCAAATTCAGGATCAAATTGTATCAATTTTTATATTTTTTGATCTAAAGTAATACAATTAGATATTATTTGATACAACCATTTTACGGATCAAATTAGATCTATTTAGTAAAATTAGCATAATATTTTTACTAGGGTTGATAGAATTCATATTCTTATTGTTAGAACTATTTCTATTTCCCATAACAAAAATTAGTATTAATTTTCCATTTATCAGTCAAAATTCTTGTTATTTTTAATAAAATTCATGAAACAAATAAAACTTAGTATATGTTATTTTTTGTTACCCCGAGTAAAAATTTTCTGGTCTAATCATATATAATTTGATACAATCTTATATGAGTTAATATGCTTCCGTATAAATTTATATAAAATTTTATCTATCACTTTGATACGGTTGATCCACTTTATATGGTTAGATATTGCTCCATATATGATTAGATTCGTATTTTGGTTTTGCTCATCAAATTATATAAAAATTGATATTATAAGATCAATTTGATCTAATTAGATTTGACCAAATTCAGGATCAAATTGTATCAATTTTTATATTTTTTGATCTAAAGTAATACAATTAGATATTATTTGATACAACCATTTTACGGATCAAATTAGATCTATTTAGTAAAATTAGCATAATATTTTTACTAGGGACCTTAAACTGGCAAGGCTACCTTGAGGTACCCTTTTTTTGTTACCTTAAACTGGCAAGGCAACCTTGAGGTACCCTTCCGTTTTTTTCACCTGGCGCACAGTGATTCGTTTCATTGGCAAAAATCAAAAAAAAAAGTATGTCCCCTAGTAAAAATATTATGCTAATTTTACTAAATAGATCTAATTTGATCCGTAAAATGGTTGTATCAAATAATATCTAATTGTATTACTTTAGATCAAAAAATATAAAAATTGATACAATTTGATCCTGAATTTGGTCAAATCTAATTAGATCAAATTGATCTTATAATATCTATTTTTATATAATTTGATGAGCAAAACCAAAATACGAATCTAATTATATATGGAGCAATATCTAACCATATAAAGTGGATCAACCGTATCAAAGTGATAGATAAAATCCCTATTAATATTATAAATCTGATTGTTGGTTTGTCTGTCTGTCTGTCTTTCTGTCTGTCTGTCTGTCTGTCTGTCTGTCTGTCTGTCTGTCTGTCTGTTCCGCAATAAGTACAGAACGGCTTAACCGATTTTCATGAAATTTTCACCACAGATAGTACTAACCGAGGCGGGAACTATAGGCCATAAGCGACCGCGATCGGTAAAAGGGGCGTAAAATGCCACGCCCCTTTCTACCATTCTAAAGCTACATCTGCCTGTCCGGCAATAACGGAAAAACGGCTGAACCGATTTTCATGGAATTTTCACCACAGATAGTACTAACCGAGGCGGGATTTATAGGCCATAAGCGACCGCGATTGGACAAAGGGGCGTAAAATGCCGCGCCCCTTTCTACCATGCTAAAGCTATATCTGCCTATCAGACAATAACGGAAAAACGGCTGAACTGATTTTCATGAAATTTTCACCACAGATAGTGCTAACCGAGGCGGGAACTATAGGCCAAAAGCGACCGCGATCGGAAAAAGGGGCGTAAAATGACACGCCCCTTTGTACCATGCTAAAGCTATATCTGCCTGTCCGGCAATAACGGAAAACCGGCTGAACCGATTTTCATGGAATTTTTACCACATATAGTACTAACCGAGGCGGGAACTATAGGCCATAAGCGACCGCGATCGGAAAAAGGGGCGTAAAATGCCACGCCCCTTTGTACCATGCTAAAGCTTTATCTGCCTGTCCGGCAATAACGGAAAAACGGCTGAACCGATTTTCATGAAATTTTCACCACCGATAGTATAAACCGAGGCGGGAACTATAGGTCAGAAAAATCCGCGATCGGAAAAATGGGCGTAAAATGACACGCCCCTTTGTACTAAACAGAAACTACAGTGTATCACAAAAGTATTTTGCCTATGCAAAATATAATGAAATTTAATAAAACAAGTGAGAGTGTTAAATTCGGCTGTGCCGAATCTTTTATACCCTCCAACACGTAAAAAAAAAAAAAAAAAACAGGGGCGTCTTTTTTTTTTTTTTTTTTTTTGGGGGGGGGTAAAGTCGGTTGGAGATAACCTTCCTGGATCCAACTGCAAGACTTTGAACTTCTTTTGACATAACAATGTTTCGTTTGCTAAGCAAAAGTACAAAAAACCTATAAAAAATGGCTTTTTTTAGACGTTTTTTTAGTTCTTAAGAGGGAAACTTTTTTCCCCCTGAACCGATTTTGCCCATGTTCGAACTTAACCAGCCCAATACCATAAGACATATTCGTGCCAAATTTCAGGAGTCTAGCTCTTTTACTTTGGACTGTATCGTGTCTTCCACAGACGGACGGACGGACGGACGGACAGACGGACATCGCTAGAATGTCTTAGAATGGATCACTGATCAATAATATATATACTTTATGGGGTCCTAGACCGATATTTCGATGCGTTACACACGGAATGACAAAGTGAGTATACCCCCATACTGTGGTTGGAGGGTATAAAAACGCTATAAAAAAATATTTATGTTTAAAAATAAATATATGTTTTATTGAATATTAAATAAGGGAAGGTTAAACTTTAATTCTGTATTTTAAACCACTTCATTTTAATTTTTCATGCATGAGATTTTTAAAAAAATATCAAATTGTCTCTCATTTTTTAGCTCACAAAAGTATTTTGCTTTTTTAATTTTAATATATCATTTTGTAAATTTATTAAAAAAATTAACAATTTTAATATTTTTAATTCTATTTATTGTTAGCTAGAACTAATTCTAGACATCTGGGCATTGATTCCAGTAAATTCAAAAATTTTTGAATACCCGAGTAAAAAAATTGATATGACACAATATATAATTTAATATGGGTTCGTGTCTATTTTGATATAATCTTATACGAAAAATGGTTTCATAAGATTTGATCGAATAATATCTAATAATATCAGTTTATATAACTTTATATCGACTTTGATACGAGTTTTGGTCTAATCCAACGATATAAAATTATATCCAATTATATTAAAATTTATACAATTTTATAAATCGGATGTTTTTTTTAGTTTTAAATAAAAAGTTGAAAAATTAAAATAATAAAAATAAGTTGTCCCAGCAAAACTTTTCGGAGTCGTTCAAAAATAACTAGTTCTAGAAGTACTTCAAAGCTTGTCACGATAGGTTCTCAAAGAGCATCCTGGAACTAGTGGTGTCACAACTAGTTCTAGAAGTGATCCAAAAGGGTAATATTTTGATTCCAAAGAGCTTTTTTGGAGTAGTTTGGGAACTAGTGATTTGGAACTACCCGAGTAAAAAAATTGATATGACACAATATATAATTTAATATGGGTTCGTGTCTATTTTGATATAATCTTATACGAAAAATGGTTTCATAAGACTTGATCGAATAATATCTAATAATATCAGTTTATATAACTTTATATCGACTTTGATACGAGTTTTGGTCTAATCCAATGATATAAAATTATATTAAAATTTATACAATTTTATAAATTGGATGTTTTTTTTTAGTTTTTAATAAAAAGTTGAAAAATTAAAATAATAAAAATAAGTTGTTCTTTGAAAAAAACTTGGAAAAATTTCAAAAAATGGAGTCATGTTAAATTTTATATAAAACACTTAGAAAATATTTTCAAAAAAATTTGTCCTTGGAAAAAACTTAGAAAAATTTAAAAAAATGGAGTTATATAAAATTTTATAAAAAACACTTAGAAAATATTTGCGATAAAAAAAATGTTCCTTGAAAAAAACTTAGAAAAAATTTAAAAGATGGAGTCATATAAAATTTTATATAAAACACTTAGAAAATATTCGTGATAAAAAAGTGGTGCTTGGAAAAATCTTAGAAAAATAAAAAAATATAAAGTCATATGAAATTTTATATAAAACACTTTGAAAATATTTACGACAAAAATATGTTCTTGGAAAACCTTTAAAAAAATTAAAAAATAATGGAGGCATATAAAATTTTATATAAAACACTTAGAAATTTTAAATGATGCATGGGACCAGATGTTACAACATATAGTTATGTATGGCGATATCTTAAAAAAATTCCACATCAAAATTTATTGTATAAACTTATCTTGCAATACATAGTGTCACACATGATCATATATCAAATAATATGACTATATAAAAGTATATAAGATCATATTAAATTATTTTTACTCGGGTAAGTATTTTGTACCATTCTACTTCCGATGCTTGTTTTAAAGTATTTTTTATTGAAATGTTGTGTTACATGATTTTTTTGTCCAAATGAGCGTAAATATTTTCAAAAGGATTAATGTCGGGACTTTGTGGTGGTGTTGCCAGATGTTTGGTGTTGTAAAAAACCACTTTTTAACGTCAAAAGCTGTATGTTTTGGCTCATTATCACGTTGGAAGTAAAACCCATTTCGCGATAGCCCCATTTGTTCAGCTCTGGCATGTTAATTTTTCCTCGAAAAGGGTAAATGTCAACGCGACTATACATATTTTCACCAATAAACACCAACTGGCCCATTTCAAGGCCAACTTACAGCCCTACACCACCAGAGAACCACTATCATGTTTTACAGTGAATCTTATATTTTTTATATTTAAGGATTTATTTGGCTTTCGCCAGACCATAAGTCGTCCATCTGACGCAATAAAATTTTGGAAAGCTCAAATGTGTAGTGACGAAACCAAATTCAACATTTTTGGGTGTGACGTATGGTCTTGCGAATGCTAAATGAATTGTTAAATATAAAAAATATAAAATCAAAGGTAAAATATGGTGGTGGTTCTCTGATGGTTGAGGACTTTATGTCGGCTTTGAAATGGGCCAGTTGGTGTTTATTGATGAAACTATGGATAGTCATGTAGAGATTTGTCCTTTTTGCGGAAAAACTATCATACCAGCGCTGAACAAATGGGGCTATCGCGAAATGTGCTTTACTTCCAACGTGATAATAAGCCAAAACACACAGCTTTTGACGTTAAAAAGTGGTTTTTATACAACATTAAACGTCTGGCAACACCACCCCAAAGTCCCGACATGAATCCCATCAAAAATCTTTGGGCTCATTTAGACGAAAAAATCCTGTAGCACAGCATTTTAATAAAAACTACTTTAAAACAAGCATTGGAAGAATAATGGTACAAAACGCCTCTCCAAAAGTTTTAGAATTTAATGGAATCAATGCCCAGACGTCTGGAATCAGTTCTGGCTAACAATAGATACCATTCAAAATATTAAAAATGGTAATTTTTTTAATAAATTAAAAAAAATTAGATAGTAAAATTAAAAAAGCAAAATACTTTTGTGAGCTGAAAAATTAGTGACAATTTGATATTTTCTTAAAAATCTCATGGATGAAAAATTAAAATTAAGTGTTTAAAAATACACAATTGAAGTTTAATTTTCCCTTATTTAATATTAAGTAAAACATATATTTATTTTTAAAAATAAATATTTTTTTGTAGCGTTTATTTTTTAAACTTCATTATAATTTGCATAGGCAAAATACTTTTGTGATACACTGTATGTCTGCCTGTTCCGCAATCACTGAACAGTGATTTAACCGATTTCACTGAAATTTTTACCACAGATACTACTAACCGAGGCGAAAACTATGAGCCACAATAGAGGGCGATCGAAAAAAGGGGCGTAAAATGCCACGCCCCACTGAAAGCTATTTCTGCCTTTTCCGCAATTACGCTTAAACAGCTAACTTGATTTTTATGAAATTTTCACCACAGATAGTATTAACCGAAGCGAAAAGTATGATCCACAATAGAGGGCGATCAAAGAAAGGGGGCGTAAAATTCCACGCCCCTTTGTATTACATTGAAAGTTATTTCTTCCTGTTTCGCAATCACGCATAAACGGCGGAACCAATTTTAATGAAGTTTTTACCAAAGATAGTACTAACCGAGCCGGAAACTAGAAATTATAATAGAAATAATGTCACGCCCCTTTTTACTATACTGAAAGTTTTTTCTGCGTGTTCCGTAATCATGCTTAAACAACCATACCGATTTAAAAAATTTAATAAAATAGCACGCCCCTTTTTATTTAATTGAACGCTATTTCTGCCTGTTCCGTAATCTAGCATAAACTGCTAAACCGATAGAATGAAATTTTTACCACAGATAGTAAGTAGTTACCGAGGCGGGAACTATAGATTAAAATAGAGTACGTTTGGACAAAGGGGCGTAAATTGACACGCGCCTTTGTACTATACTGAAAGTGTTTCTGCCTGTTCCTTAATAACGCTTAAACGACTAAACCGATTTTAACAACAATTTTCCATAGATGTACTAACAGAGGCGGGTACTTTAGTATGTGTCAACTGCCACGCCTTTTGCAATGTACTGAAAGTTTATTCTGCCTTTCCATAATCACGTTTAAACGGTTATTATAATTTTCACGACAGTTAGTTATTACTTATTGAGGCGGAAACTATAGACACGACCAGACAGAGGCGTGAATTGCCACGTCCCTTTGCAATACATTGAAATTTATTTCGGCCCGATCCGTACACACGCGTTGACGGTGAAACCAATTTTAATTAAATTTTCACCACAGATGGTATTTACCGTGGCGATCGGGAAAAGGGGCTTAAAATGCCGCACCCCTTTGTATTAAATTAAAAAATATTTTTTTTCTGTTAAACGATATGCCATATTAGCCCGCGATTAGACAAATGAGAGTAAAATGCCACGTCAATTTGTTATATACACTCTAAAAAGTCCTTGTAAAATTACTACTATCAAGTGGGTAAATTTTTATGTAGAATAACACACAACGCCTAAAATTGAGCACCAAGTGTTTAAAATTTTAGTTTACACACAAAAATTTTAATATTACGCACATTATATAGTATTTTGTGAGTTTATAAATATATTTTCAAAATTATAAACACAAAATTTTTAAAATTACACATTTAATGTTTATCGTAAACATTTAGTGTTTAATTTTCGATATTAAACATTAAATGCGTAATGTTCAACAATTTTAAAATACAAATTGTCAAAATAAAATAAAAAGGAAAATTTAACCAGAAAATTTTGTTATGGTCGCAATTAAATTAAATTAACGCGAAAAAACCATACAATAATAGCAAATAAATGAAAAAAAAGTGAAAATATTAACCAACGCGTGGCAACGTAAAATTTCGAAGAGGCTGATCAAAGACATAAAACCAAACCCGATTTTTTTAAATTTGTAATATTTATGAAAAATATACATTGCATTTTTTCTTAAATATTTGCAATTATAAATCAGAAAGGTAAGTACCACAAATGTCTTGGATTTTTTGAATTATTCTTTACAAAAATGTGTGGATATCAGAATCTGAGAACATTTTTTGTAAAGAAAAAGTGTCTCAGATTATGAGAATTTATCTACAGAAAAATTTTTTTCAAAACCTTAGCAGATTCTGTGAAGATTTCAATAAAAATTTTTTGCAACAGATTTTTTTCTGTAAACAAAATGGACCAGTTTCTGAGAATTTTTCTATAGAAAAAATATTTCAGATTTTGAGAATTATTCTATATAGGAAATATCTCAGATTTTAAGAATTTTTCTATAGCAAAAATATATATTCTCGTATTTTGTCTATAGAAAAATTATCTCAGATTCTTATATTTATTTCTGAGAATTATTCTATAAAAGAAATATTCAATTCTAAAACTTTCTGTAGAAAAAAAAAAAATCTCAGATTCTGAGAAATTTTCTATAGAAAAAAATATCAGATTTTGAGTAATTTTCTGTAGAAAAAATATATCCGATTCTGAGAAATTTTCTATAGAAAAAATTGATCAGATTCTAAGAATTTTTCTATAGAAAAAACAAATCAGATTCGGAGAATTTTTCTATGGAATAAATATCTCAGATTCTTAGATTTTTCTATCAAAAAAATAACTCAGATTGTAAGAATTTTAATATAGAAAAAAAAATATCGTCGATTCTAAAAATTTTTCTTTTACAAAATATCTTAGATTCTGAGAGTTTTTCTGTAGAAAAATTATTTCAGATTCCGAAATTTTTTTAATTTTCCCAGATTTGGAGAAAAGTTATCTGATTTTGAGAATTTTTCTATAAAAAAATATTTTAGATTCTAAGAATTTTTCTATAAAAAAAATATCTCAGATTTTAAGAATTTTTCTAAAGAAAAAATATTTTAGATTCTGAAAATTTTTCATAGAAAAAATTCTTAAGATTCTGAGAAATTTTCTTTAGAAAAAATATCTCAGATACTGAGAATTTTTCTAGAAAAAATATCTTAGATACCTAGAATTTTTCTATAGAAAAAGTGAGAATGTTTCTGTAGAAAAAATATCTCAGATTCAAAGAATTTTTCTAAAAAAAAAATTTGTAGATTCTAATAATTTTCCTATAGAAAAAATTCTTTAGATTCTGAAAAATTTTCTATAGAAAAAATATCTCAGATACAAAGAGTTTTTCTATAGAAAAAATATCTCAGATTCTGAGAATGTCTCAGATTCTGACATATTTTGTAAAGAAATATTATCTTGAATTCTGAGAACTTTTCTATAGAAAAAACTTCTCAGATTCTGAAAATATTCCCTTGTATGATTTAAATATCATAAATATCTCGTAAATAATGTGAATTTTTTTTATACTTGCAGTTTGAGACAACAACTTATGATAAGAAAGTAAAGTTCCAACGAATTTTCCACTCATTGCGATTGCTCGTTAGTATTTAATTTCTTAAATAATTGCAATTTACTGATTAAATCCATTAAATTTATCTTTTTATATATTTTTAGAAACTGAAGACTCACAAGAAATATTTATGTTCGAACATCTCTAGAGAAGAAATTACTAATGTTCGAAAAGGTGGTTCCTGTTTATTTTCATTTCATATTTTATATCCTGCTGAAATCTGTCAGATGATGGATTTTTTTTTAATTCTATCTCCAAAAAATATGAGGGGCAAACAAATATTAATAATGTTCAAAAAATCCATTCTTTAATTTAGCAAATTTTATCTTTTATGTGGATGTTGTAACGTGTTATTTTTCATTTGTTATTAATATTTAGTTTAAGTTACAAATAATTTTATAACCCCAAAAAAATTACCATTTAAATTATATTTATAAATATTACACATATTTCACTATTATACCCATTTTCATTTCAGTTTAAATAAAAACTATAAAAATAATAATAAAAATGCATTTTTGGTTTTATTTGTTTATAGGAATAATTTTTTTAGCAGGTTGTTAAAAATTAGGCACCTTTTATGTAAAAGAAAACATTTAAGATGCAATTTTAAACATTTTAAATCTATTTTTGAGCACAAGTAAGCTAAAATTACACATTTTGTGTGTATTGCCAGAGAATTTTGAAAGCAGTTCATTTGTAGGTTTACACACAAAATGTTTATTAGTTGTACACACTTTGTGTGCAAATGTTGAAATTTAAACACATTGAGTATTTTTACCCACTTTATTGTAGGAGAACAGTTACCTACAATAAAGTGGGTAAATTTCAACAAAAATTTATAAGAGTGTACAGAACGTTATTTCTGGCTTATTTGCTATCATGCAAAAACGGTTTAACCAACTCCTTTAAACACTACTGTTAGAACTAACTGAACGCGAACTATTTGCTATATCAGAACCTGAAAACAGTTGAGCCGATTTCAATGAAATTTCCAACACAAATAGTGATATAGCCAATATTAAACAGCGATTGATAAAAAGGCATATAATGGCACGCATCTTTGTACTTTAGTGAGAGTTATGTCTGCTGAGAAAATTTAGTTGCAATTTTCTTCACGTGCTAACCAATAGGGGAACTATAGGTCACATGAGACTAAAATTGAACTAAATGCGTTAAATGACACACCCACTTCAACTACAGTGAAAGTTTTGCCTTTATTGATGTTTTCACTACATAAAGTTCTAACCGCGGAGGGAACTATAGGTTCCTTTTAAAAGCCATTAATGAAATACATTAATATTAGGTTTGTTCCCATGACGGAGGAACACTTACACACCATGTTCCCGACGCTAAACAAAATCGAAAAAAATCGAACAAACCTCATGAATAGGTTTATTTATATTCACCAGTGAAAAGTCACGAAGAAGTAAATAAATTGACTAATAAAAAACTCATTCATTACATAATATTTTTTTTAACCCGAGCAACGCCGGGTGCAAAACAGCTAGTTTTATATAAAATTATACGGAACCATATTAACTCATATAAGATTGTATCAAATTATATATGATTAGACCAGAAAATTTTTACTCGGGTCTTCAATGTTGATGATTTTTTGTATTTTTACAGTTTAATAGTAAACTAAAAGAAATATGTACTTTTCTTATTTTTAAGAAGTCATATGTTGCCACAAGAGGGCGCTAAAGTATGGAAATTCAACGCTATTGTGTTAAAACCTAAAAATTGATTTTTATAGGTTTACTAAAATAATTATTAAAAATCGAATTTTAAAGAAATCAATGAACTTTTTTTTGCAAAAGTTACTTAAATATATTTGCTAAAAGTTGTATTTGCAATTTATTAGAATTTATCTTAAAATACATTTTTGTAATGCTCTGAAATCTATATTTTTTCTACCGAATCCCCAAAAATTGACAAATTTTGATGGAATGCATAAAAAAAGTTCGTAAGTCAAAAAATTATTTTTTTCGCTTTTTCGATAGCTCGGACTATGGTTTATAAGGGAAAACAATAAAAATAACTAAGTTTTTGTCTGAAGTTGGAAAAAAGTTAGGTTTTTTTTTGTGTCTTTATTTAATTTTTTTCAAAAGCTATATTATTAATGGAAAAAATATTAGAAAAAAAATCCAATATTAAGTATTTTTTCTTTACACATTGATATATTATATAGTATTCTGTAAAAATATAATAAAAAATCAGAAAAAAATTATGCAGTACGTGGGCCGTTTTGCTTTAAAAGTTATCTACGACTTTTACTAAAATCCCCAAAATCACCAAATTTTAATGGCCTTCATAAAAAAAGTTCGTGAATAAAATTTTTTTGTTTTTTATTTTTTTTGTACCTTTAACTATGTTTTATAAGATCAAAAAATAATAATAACTAAGTTTTTTTTTTAAGTTGAAAAAATTTTTTTTTAAAAAATCAAAAATTTTTTTTTATTTTCTATTTTATTTACTGTAAATAAATTTAAAAAATACATCAACATTTTAGTGTTTTTATACCCTCCACTCTAGTGATAGAGGGTATATATAAGTTTGTCATTCCGTTTGTAACACCTCGAAATATTGGTCTAGGACCCCATAAAGTATATATATTCATGATCCTCCGTCCGTCCGTCTGTCCGTCTGTCTGTCTGTTGAAAACACGCTAACTTTTGAAAGACTTTACGGAGGCTCCTGAAGTTTGGCATATATGTTGGGCATTTACCTGGTCAAGTTGGTATTGCAATCCAGCAAAATCGGTCTAGTGGTTCAAAAGTTATAAGCAAATGAGTGAATTTCGGCAAGGGTTTTTCTGGAATTTACGAGATAAAACACACGGTAACTTTCGAACGGCAATTCTGAGGGTACTGAAGTGTGACACATATATTTGTCGTTCCTCTGGTCTGGTTCGTTTTAAATTTCAGCCAAATCGGTCAAGTAATTCAAAAGTTATTAGCAAAACCGTAAATTTCAGATTAGTTTCACCTTAAATTCACGTGTTGAAAACCCTTTAAACATGTTTTAAAAACATTGGTAAGTCACAAAAATATTTTACAAGGTATTTTTGTCACTCAAAAATATTTTTACAATAAAACAAAAAAAAAAATACACTCAAAAAAAATTTACACTCAAAAAAAATTTTACACTCAAAAAAAATTAGTATTTTTTTTTTTTCAAAAATTACAAAAAAAAAAGGTTTTTTACACAAAATAAAATATTTCTAACCAAAAATGTTTTTTTTTTCACGTTAGAAAATTTACTATCACTTCAAAATGGCATTGTGGAGGGTATTCATAGATTCGGCCAAGTCGAATTTAACTTTTCTACTTGTTTATTTTAAGTTTTTTGTTATTAACGGAGTATATACTTACAAGGGAAGTATCTCAACCCTTATGAACCGATTTGCCTGAAACTTAAAATATATATTAAAGAGACGATTTTAAGGTTGGGGTGTCTCGGCTTTTCGGCCATATCGGTGTTTAAAAATTTCGTTGTCCCCTTATGAAACCATGTGGACCTTCGGGAAAATTTTGATAACTTCCGAACTAACAGGAATATCGTCTAGAGCAAAAATACGTGTCGACTTAAATTTAATAAAGATTATTTCTAATTCATATGGATATTGTAGGTCTATGTCTTCATATAAATACCCCCCAAAATTTACACATTTTCCTGAAAAAAATATTTAAAGAAGCCAAATTTTTACAAGGTTATGTCAACATTGGATAGGGATTAAAAAACCTTTCTTCTCTTATGAAAACATCATACAGTTTCTTAATAAGAAATGGCTGAAAAATCCAAAAAATGATTTTTTCGCCATTTTTTGACCCATGTTTTGAACCCCTAAATCCACGATATGGCCGATAAGCCGAGACACCCCAACCTTAGAATTGTCTCTTTTATATATATTTTAAGTTTCAGGCAAATCGGTTCATAAGGGTTGAGATACTTCCCTTGTTAGAAATAAAGCAAGTATTAAACGAGTTTACTTAAAACTTATTTTGAATAAATTAATTTTCGTAATGCAATAGGAAATAAGTGTTGCGAATGTTTTGTTTTTGCAGTTATTATGTATTTTTATATTTTTGACTATATTTAAAAAAAGGATATATTAACAGCTTTTTTGTTACTGCAAGCAACCCAACGAAATTTGGCACACTTATTGACGCCATTTGATCTAATCTATATTTAAAATTTGATATCAATTGCAAGATTTTTAAAATAGTTACAGCGATTTTAAGAAAAAGGATATATGGCAGCCACGCGAGTCCTTGCTCAGATTAAAATAGAAATGTTGTACGTCGATAGTTATCTAAATTTCTACGACAATAACTAAGTTAAGTAATTTTATATCAAGTTTTGTGGCTAAAACTCCACTTTTAAATTTCAGGATATACGACAGGTACAAATGTCCTTCCACCGATTTGCTCAAAATTTTTATTTTTTTTTTCTATTAATTAATTTTGTGCCTGCGTACCAAATTTGGAAAATCGTTGACAACTCTTTCTATTTTATTTTTGTGATTAAACTATATTAACACTTTATTGCAGTTTTTAAAAAGGATATATAAATAACTTTTGTTTTACAAAACCGATTTCAGCAAAATTTGGCACACGCATTGACATAACTTATTTAAATTTTTACAAAAAATTTCAAGGGTATCGAGTAATTTTTGAGCGATTTACAATGTTTTTAAGAAAAAGGATATATGGCAGCCACACGAGTCCTTGTTTCAATATAGAAAAAAAATGTACACATTAAATACTATATCAAAATTGGTAACATTGACAAAGTTTGGGAATTTTGTGACCATTTTTGTAGTTTTAATCACATATTTAAATTTCAGGATATATGGGGGGTAGGCGTGTCCTTGCTCCGATTTTTCCAAAAACTCGTTTTTTTCTTGATTGGATAATTTAATGCTTGTGTACCAAATTTCAGAAATCTGCGACCAATATTCTATTTTTGCCCACTCGATATATGGGAACGAATCACTGTGTGGCGACTCAAAAAAACTTTATTTCGACCTGATATCTGCAAATTATATGTTATCTAGTAGATATTCATTTGGAAAAAAATTCCCGATCTCCTTGCATTAAAATTTAGGTTTTGCCAGTTAGAATCCAGCACGGGACGCAGAAAACGTTGACATAAAGCGGGATAATCCCGGTCAAAATGGCAACATTTGAATGTATGTGTGGAACAAGGTGCTAAAATCCAATTTTTGGAAATCGCGTTTTTTTGCAAAATCGTATCTTTCTACAATAGTTCGACCTATTTGTAAACAAATTTGTTAAAAACTTGATCGTTTTCTGTCATAAAAATGGCCTTAAAAGTTCAATTTTAACTATTTTTGGGAATTTTTTATATATTTTGCTGGATACTAACATATTTTTGCAGTTAAACTAAAGGTCATGTATTTAAATTTTTACATGTGAGATGGTTAACGTGTAGAAAACATCCTAGTCTTTAACTTGTGCCCATTGGTTTGGCAAAAAACGCTTTTTTATCTAATCTATTGATAGTTAAAGTGTAAACTGGAAAAAGGTGCTATATCCATATAAAAACATAATATTGTTTTACGTAATACTAAGGGTGGATTTTGATAATCTATCAAATTTTTAAGTTCAAACTTTAAAATTTAATGGTAAGTAACTTATATCAAAACTTGTGCAAATTTTTTAACCAATTATGGGAAGAGTTGTTTAAAATAAACCATATAACAGTTATTTTTTTTTTGTTAAATTAGCTGCTTTTTACTATTTTTATAAAAAATGATTACTGCTGGACCCCGTCTAAATTTTTCAGAATTCATCACGCTAAATTAAAAAACTTTAAACTACTTGGCAAATGTATTGAAATTCCTTGTAGAAATTGTAACAAAGCACCTTATTCCACTAGAACAAAATTTCACATGCAATTTTTTGCTACTTTCGCTCATTTGTTTTTAATGAAATTTTGTACATAGATGCATATGGTCCATCTTCTTCGAGCTGCAAAAAGAAATTTATTTTTTTTTTTTTTTTCGCGACTTATTTAGTTTTTTCTTTTCCTGAACACTTTGGTTTTTGGATTATAGCACCTTGTTCCACACCCACATTCATTTAAAAAAAAAATCGAAAAATGTACTTATTTAAAAACAATTGCGAAAAAAATTATAACAAACATTTTTTACAAAACTTGAGTTTTTACTTAAATATTACAAAATATCACTAAATAATACAAATATTGCAAATATATGCAAATATATGCATTTTTACCAAAATATGCAAAAATATGCACTAACAAATTAATGCCATTTTAATGCAAATTTGTTGATTCGAAAAGATATCTCATTAACAATGTTCTCAGACAAACGAGAAAAAACATGCATTTGCATGAAGTTCCAGTCTCTGATAATAACACTGTGCTACAAAAAACACAAAATCGAATATACTTTTGAAATGAAGTAGTTAAGGTTGTAGGTCTCGTCGAAAAGATCACAAAAATGCCCATCAAACTTGCCAGACACCCTCAAATTTTAAAGTTATTGTCAAAAAACGTTTTTTTGGAACTTTTCTCACTAAACAACGTGTAACTTAAAAAGTTTTCCACCGATTTTTAATTTTTTAACTGTTTTGAATAGAAGAAATATAGGGCTTTTAAGGTGTGTGAATTGGTCTACACATTTATGAAAGATATATATTGATTTTTTCAACAATATCTAATTTTTTTGTTATTTTTTGAAAAATTTTTGAGTTTAGCGATTTTTTTCTACTATAGTTCGTTCAACAATATATATATTTATAAACGTATTCTTAAAGAAAATTTAATTGTAAATACGATGAGCTTTATGCCGAAAAAATCGAATAACAATTGAAAGAGTTGTGATAATTTTTCTAAAAAAAAAAAAAAATAAGATTTTGCATGAAATTGCGGTTCGGACAACCCAGGCAAAAAAAAATAAAATAATAATCGAACATACTGAGAGGTCGCGTATCATTATTTTAAAGGTTTTTGGCCCCCTGAATTCGAATTTGACCTTGAAATTGCGCTATCTTATTAAGTTTTTGATATATCAATTTATGTTTAATATCTCAAAAACCTGACGCGATAGAGCAATTTAAAGGCCAGATTCGGATTCAGCGTGCCAAAAACCTTTAAAAATATTGTACGTGACCTCTTATGATAAATTTATTTTTTTTGCCTGGGTTGTCTGAACGGCGATTTCCTGAAAAATCTTAATTTTCTTTTTTAGAAAAATTATTACAACTCTGTTAATTCTTATCTGATTTTTATAGGATAAAGCTCATCGAATTCAGAACTAAATTTTCTTTAAAAATATGTTTATAAATATAAAGGTTGTTAAACAAACTATAGCAGAAAAAAATCGATAAACTCGAAAAATTTTCAAAAAATAAAAAAAAAATTAGATATTATAGAAAAAATCAATAGATATCTTTCTTATATGTGTAGACCAATTCACACACATGGAAAGCCCTATTCTTCTTCTATCCAAAACAGTTAAAAAATTTAAAATCGGCGGAAAATTTTCTGAATTACACAAGGTTTAGTGAGCAAAGTCCTAAAAAATCGTTTTTTGACAATAACTCTAAAATTTGAGGGTGTCTGGCAAGTTAAATGGGCATTTTTGTGATCTACTCGACAAAACAAACAACCTATACCATGTCACATTAGAAGTATTTTTTCACTGTAGCACAGTGTAATAATGCGTTAAACCTTTTTTAACAATTTTCCTATAATTGCCAAACTGTTTTTTATTTTTTTTATATGGAATTTGACAGATTTTTTCCCGTGAAATCGAACGGAGTACATACAATGCGTTAAGCTGTATATTCTGTGAAAAAATTGTCAAACTCCATACAAAAAAAATAATTTTGGCAACGCGACTTTATTATAGAGAAATCGTATAAACTGATATTAAGTATATAAAACCGCATAAATTTTGCAAATAAATGGGCATTTAAGATTTATTGTTTCTTTCTTTTAATATTTAAATGTTTTTGTTTGTAATAGTTCCCTGTAAAAAAAAGTCATTACAAATGTAATGAAATACAACAAAAATAACAAAAAACACAAGACAAAAACACACAAACATTCTTTTCTACTTCAGAATTCATAGATATTCAGCTCTTAAACAAAGCTCATTACCTTTCGCGACACTCCCATACAAAAGTATGTAGATATTCAGTAGATAAGAACTACTCCGGTAAGTAGTTGGAAGTTGTTCGAAAGCTCGGAGTACTTCTTATCTACTGAATATCTACATACTTTTGTATGGGAGTGTCGCGAAAGGTAATGAGCTTTGTTTAAAAATACAGGTTACATTTATTGAACTTAAAAAGTAGTGGTTCAATTGGTTTTATACGTGTTTTTTTTTATCATTTTAGATATTTTAAACCCTATTGATCATAGTCACCATGAACAACTAAATAAAGCTGGAAATCTTACTGAGGCAGCGTCAAAAATCTTGGATTCAAAACGAAGGCGAAGAAGAAATTCAGAATTATTAATCGGAAGTGAAAACAGTTTGCCGCCACCATCTACTAATGAGTCCAAAAATTATTATGAAATATATGATGGGGAAATTGATATGAACAGCAACTACACTGGTTTTTTGGAAGTTATTGGTATTATGCAAATATTTATTAGATATTCCATTCCATGTCGAACCGAAAAATTTTCGGTAAAAATTGACTTTGATGATTTTTTTTTAAGTTTTCTTTTGTCTTTACGCACAAATTTAAAACAAGTTTTTATCAAAGTTATTTAAATGCAAAAACGTTAGAAAAATGTATTTAGTTCCGCTAAAATAATAATACATACATATATTTTATTGCTTTCCAAGATAAAACAAATCATAAAGATCAGAATTCCCTATGTTCCCGATTGTATGTCAAATAGTAAAGAAAACTAATTTTTGGATTTTTCATCTCCGAATTTAATAAAATTCACCATAAAAACTATAAATGGTGAGAGTACTCTCACATTAATGTAAAAACGAATGATCGAACGAACAAAAACAGTTATTAGAATTATTTGAATTAAGTTGAAAGGCGAACAATTGACAACTCTATTATTTATCATATGCAGCGTTGCCAATTTAGCTTTTTCCCCACTAGATTAGCTTTTTTTTAATTTTCGCGGGGAAATTTTGAATTAATCTTTAATCGGGTTTTTAGATTTTTTGATTTTTTTTTTTTGGCTTTTTTTAACTTTTTTTACTTTTTTAGGCTTTTTTCATTAAAAAAAAGGCATTAATTTCTATTTCAAAAATTTCTATTTGTTTTTAAAACCACAATTGTATTTCAGAAATATCTAACTATTTATATTTTAAAGTTTGTCTAATTGTGTTTTAGGAAGTATTTTTTTTAATTTATTTTTTTCAAGAATTCTTATAAGTAATTTAAAATTTCTAAAAGTTAAACAAAAATTTCTAAAATATTTTTGAAAATTTATCAAATATAAGCTGAAATTTTTGGAACATATAAAGAAGTTTCTACAACATATTTCGTATTTTTTGAAATAAACTTGGAAATTTTTAAAATATAAATGCAGTTTTCTGAAATGTATTTCAAAATTTCGTTTTTTACATTTTTTTTTAAATATTCAGAAATCTTAGAATATGTTAAAGAAATTTTTTTTTTTAAATATTTCTAAACTATATTCGAAAATGTAATTCAAACATTTTGAAAGATAGGTTAGGTTGGATGGGCGTTCGCCAATTGGCGAATTCACTCGGAGGCCATAAGGCCCATTGTGATTCCCTTAATCATATTTCCCTACTCCCCCTCTGATACAAAGTTCTACTTTTTAAACCACCCCGTTTCCCTGAGGTATTCGGCTAGAGACGTCAATGAGACACCGCTTAGGCAATCCAGGTCATCGAAAAATCTTTGCCCCAAATGCTTAAGGCGGCTCCTCATTAGGCCCGGACATTCGCATAGCAAGTGATTCACTGACTCCTCTTCCTCCACTTCCCCACAGCTTCAACAATAGTCCCTATCAGAAATTCCCATACGCACGGCCATTTGACCAATAATACAGTGTCCTGTAAGTACTTCAACTAATAGGCTAACCGTCCGTTTGCCAAAAGTCAGAAGACTTTTTGTCCTCTTAGGATTTGGCAGTGGCCACAGGCACGTAGTCAGTGATAACACCCTATCCTTCATTCTATTCTCAGATATCCTATCAATTGCGTTCATCAATTCCACTATAGGAACCGAGACGTCGGGTTCTACACGTTCCTCCACCGATTCAGAGCCATTTCTCACACATTCATCAGCTAATTCGTTCCCAGCGACCCCACTATGCCCTGAGACCCAGATAAGCTTGATTGTGTGCTGACTGATTCGACGAAGAGATTGTATACAATTCCTAACTATTCCCGATTTTACAGTATTTGACTCTAAGGCCTTCAGAGCTGCGAGACCGGAAGTCGCAATGAGACCCCGATTTCGAGGCATTCAGAGTAAACTTCCGAACCTGTACCCGTACCCATCTCCATCTTTGATCCGTCCGTGAAGATTGAGATCGCATTCTCTTTAATAACAGAGTTTTTCGCCCAGTCTTCCCTAGTCGGTATTTCGACTTCGAAGGTTCTGTCAAAGTTCGTCTGTGGTGAGATATAGCCGGTTCTCTGTTCCAGTTCCGTCCCGCCCACCGTACTTAATATAGTCGAGTGTCCCCAAGAGCGTTGCTTAAGCATTTGCGACTGATGTGCTCTTGACGTAAATATCCACGGGCTGAATGTTTAGTATCACTTCCAGACCGGCCTGGGGTGCTGATCTAATAGCACCAGTGATACCCACACACGCCAGTCGTTGTACCTTCTGTAGATTGCAGAGATATGATTTCTTATCCACTGCTTTCCACCACACAAGGGCACCATAGGAAAGATAAAGGGAGAACATTTTTAAATTCAATTGAAAAAATAAAATCTAAATTGTATTTGAAAATTTCATTATTTTATTTGGAAATACAACGTTTTGAAATTTCTGAAATGCACTTTAAAATTGTTAACTTTAAAATTTTCTCGGAATTTCCTGCAACACATTTTTTTCCAATTTAAGAAGATTTTGTTGTATTTTAATACTTTCTTTAAGCATATTTTAGTCCTAAATATGCTATAAAAATGTAACAGATCCCTATTTTGCAATGCAATTGTAAACTAAAGAAAAATCTAATTTAAATTTATTTAAAAAAATTTAGCTTTATTTTTTAGCTTTTTTTTTTAAATTTTTTAGCTTTTTTTAGCGGGTTTTTTTGAAAAAATCTGGCTTTTTTTGTTTTCAAATTCTGGCAACGCTGATCATATGTTAGACTTTAACACAAGTTGTACCGTTTTTCTGTAGCATCCAATAAGATGAAAATCTTTTTATCTCAAAAACCCCACTAACGATTTTTTTTCAAATTGGGCTTAAACTGTGTACGGGTGCCAACTTATATAATCTGCAATAAAATTTCATATGCAACGAACTTTTAATTAAACTTGTTCAACCACACCGTGACTGTTTTTAATTATAACTGCTTTATATTTATGTTGACGATATACTTGAAAAGATCTCATTAGACAACACTCAGAAAGTTATTGCAGATACTACATGACAGTCGTTTGTATAGTAAGTAGTAGTTGTTTCTTACTACAATTTCGGTCGTTTTTGTATGAAAAAATCTCAAAAACCTTTTTTTGTAGTAGTTTAAAAAAAAAAACCCCCAAAAATTATACTACATTGTAGCAAAAGTTGATTTATGTAGTTTTTAGTTTTTTTTTTTCTAAAAACTCGTTTTTTTCTAGAAATTTTTATTGCAAACGAACGTGTCTAATAGTGCATTTACACTGGTTCTCTAAGCTAGCTTAAAGTACATTGTGGCTCCAATCCAGTTTCAATCTATTAGATTGCCCATTAGAGTGGCCATAGTAGAAATTTTTTTGAAAAGTTAAATTTTTCGCACTGAAAAATGTGAGGTTGGGGATAAAAATAATTATGTATACATATTTAAAAAAATTTTTTTTTTTGTTCCGAGTACCTCCGGGTTGAGCCTAAAGTTTGAAAAACGGATTACAAGGGAAAATATGACTTTTTTTTCATTTTCTAAATTTTTTTGATATTTTAAGTACAGTTTGAATTCAAATGGTCACTGAATTTTGATTAAGAGTTAATTGTCTATCAAATAAGGTGTTAAAAATTAAAATCGGTTGAAAATTAGCCGAGTTATGACAACTTCCCCCGGCAACTAACGTGTGGCAAACCACCTGATCAAGGAATTCGAGCCTCATTTTTGAAATTTATTGAAATTATCTACTGTAATTAATTTTTTTTATTCCTCAAGTTCCAATGTACTAAGAAGATACATATTTTTCATATTGCGTTTTGCTAACTTGTTTTAAATAAATGCTAAAGTGGTCTGAATTTTTCAACACTATTTTCAAATCTCCAATTTTAAATTTTTATTTTTTTTGTTAAAGAAATTTTAAAAAATCGGCTATTGGAGTTTAGGGATTTGTTAAGCACATATAAAGGAATAAAAACCCTAAAAATTGTAGGGTTTGCTGTTTTCATTTGGCTATTACAGTGATGTAATTTCGGCGGATTTCGGGAAAGTTGTGATTTTTGGCCCTTTTTTAGCTTTTATTTGTTTTTTTTTTGTTTTTTTTTTACAACTTGATATGTTTTGGACCGACTTATATCAACAAGAGATAGAATAATTCAATTCGCAAATTTAGGGCAAAAATGGGAAATTAAAAATTGCCCAAACTAAAGGTCAAAGGTCAAATTTTAGAAGATTTTAAATTTTTAAACATTAACAGATTTTCTGAGTGGAAATATATGAAACTACTTCATGTCATTTTAAAAGGTCTTTACATATGTCTTTTTATTTAAATTCAGAATATTAACCCTTTAGTGATGGTGGGGCCTATTCGACCCTTTGAACAAAATACACTTACATTATCTCCATTAAATTAAAAAAATTATAGGCCCCGACAGCACTTAAGGGTTAAATTTCTAAATTTTAATTATTTGACATTTAGTTTAGACCAATTAAAATAACATCAAGTAGATTCAGAAAAATCCGCCCAGCAAATCTGATAATGTTTAAAAATTCAAAATTTTCTAAAATTTGACCTTTGACCCTTAACAGGGGCAATTTTTATATCTCAATTTCGCCCTAATTTTGCGAATTGAAGTATTCTATCTCGTGTTGATATAATTCGGTCCAAAACATATCAAGTTTGTAAAAAAAAACAAAAAAAATAAATAAAAACTAAAAAAGGGCCAAAAATCACTACTTTCCCGAAATCCGCCGAAATTACATTACTGTAATAGCCAAATGAAAACAGCAAACCCTACAATTTTTGGGGTTTTTATTCCTTTATATGTGCTTAACAAATCCCTAAACTCCAATAGCCGATTTTTTAAAATTTCTTTAACAAAAAAAATAAAAATTTAAAATTGGAGATTTGAAAATAGTGTTGAAAAATTCAGACCACTTTAGCATTTATTTAAAACGAGTTAGCAAAACGCAATATGAAAAATATGTATCTTCTTAGTACATTGGAACTTGAGGAATAAAAAAAATTATTTACAGTAGATAATTTCAATAAATTTCAAAAATGGGGCTCGAATTCCTTGATCAGGTGATTTGCCACACGTTAGTTGCCGGGGGAAGTTGTCATAACTCGGCTAATTTTCAACCGATTTTAATTTTTAACACCTTATTTGATAGACAATTAACTCTTAATCAAAATTCAGTGACCATTTGAATTCAAACTGTACTTAAAATATCAAAAAAATTGAGAAAATGAAAAAAAGTCATATTTTTCCCTTGTAATCCGTTTTTCAAACTTTAGGCTCAACCCGGAGGTACTCGGAACAAAAAAAAAATTTTTTTTTAAATATGCATAATTATTTTTATCTCCAACCTCACATTTTTCAGTGCGAACACTTATGGATTTAACATTTTTTAATTTTTCTATATAACGCTATGGCCAGTCTATTGCCCATACAAATTTATTTTTTTCAATCTAGTAGTTTAGACTCTAATCGGCAAACGCAATCTGGTAAAGTTAGATACAACTCTGTATTTCTATTATTTGCATTTTCCAACACTGAAAAACACCGACACAAAGCCTGCCGTTTTGATGACGCCGCCAAGTATGTTTATGCCGCCGTCATTGTTATTTGTAAACGCCGTCACTGTCCTTGTTAATCATACGACGACAAATTACCGTCGCTGTTTTTTGACGCAGTCACACACATTTATTACCAACTTGTTGTTATAAATGCCAATCTTAATCTTCTCAAATGTAAAAAATGCCAATGTAAACGGTACAGATTGCAAAGTAGATTAAAATAGCAATTTACTAGATTAGAAATCCAATGTAAACGCACTATAACGAATTGGTCGTGCGGGATGTGAAAGGAATTATTTTTATACCAAATAAATACTATCTAAATAAATTAAATTACAATTTATTAAATTTAATATTAACAAAAAATATGTTTTTGGAAAAATATTCTTGGGCGAAAGAAAATAAGTGGATAAATGAGATAACAAGTGTGTATAATATAGCGCTCACATAAGCGTGCGTAAAAACTACTACAAAAAAGTGTATTTTTTTACGATGAACCAACACTCTTGGGATGTCCCTACTAATGCAATGCATTGTGTTGATATCAGGAAAATAGGTTATGAGGAGGAGGAAAGAGGGAGTAGTGTTTGTGTATATTTGACTTGAATTTATCTACATTGAAAGAAACTGGAAAGACCTCTGCGGGGACTACTTAAGTGTACTTTTCACTATCATACATTTCCATTGTACAAGCGTAATTTCACCATGTTAGCGGAATATTTTTTTAAAAAAATTGGCCAGAAATTGTTCACTTATTAGATACGACTAGGTTTCAATCAAAAACGAATCCAAAAATCTTTAGTGTAGAGCAATGGTTCCCAACCTTTGATTCTCGCCCCACTGGGGGGCAATTTGAATGTTTCAGGGGGGCAATAAGCAAATTTTTAGGATTTTTTTTTGTAAAAAAACTAAAAAAATTATTATTTTAGTTAAATTATTTAGTTGGTTGTTGAAAACTTTTCCTAAAAACTTTGTTTAAAAGACGATTTGAACAAAAAGTTTGCTTAACTACAAGTAAGTTTTGAATTTTAAAACAAATTTGAAAAATTTACACATTTTTCTTAAGTGTAGGGGGGACATTTTAGTTTTTTTAACTTAAAAGTGGGGCATGGCCCAAAAAAGGTTGGGAACCATTGGTGTAGAGCCTCTGAAATTCAGCTTGTCGTTTGCGGTACGCCGTAGAGTTAACATTAGCATGTGTGAGTTTTCTTTGCTTTAAAAAAGCTGTCAAAAATATTACAAGTCGCTGCGATAATCGCAATATGGCCACAATGAAATCCATTTCCATTTGTGTTATTAGTTGTGGTCCATCTCTTCCATGTTGGGGCTCATAATCGGTATCAAATGGATCTTCATTAAGGGTACTTTCCACTATCACATTTTTCCATTATACACATCAAAATTTACCAACTTCCTAAAGATTTTTGGATTCTTTTTTAATTGAAACCTAGTCGTATCTAATAAGTGAACAATTTCTGGCCAAATTTTTTAAAAAAATATTTCGCTAACATGGTGAAATTACGCTTGTATAATGGAAATGTACCCTTAAGTAACACCACTTGCTCTACTCATTGCTTTAAATTCTGTAGTACGATCTGGAGTTGGCGGCCTTGGTGATACAAAATTTTCAGGTGCAAGCACTGGTAGTGTGGCTGTTTCAGTTGCTTTATAAATTTTGTTCTTCTCAGCATGTCGATTTAGACGACATGTGTAATTTACGCATGCATAGCAACTGGTTGCATCATGATCACCTGTGCGATTAATCCAGTTTACCGGCTTAAAATACTTCATAGTACCTCTGCCTCCACTCAACCATGCCATGAGATTATTATAACATTGGCGACACACTGTATTAGGTGTGTAATTTTCACCGGTCAAGTCCACTTCGTCGAAAAACAATGTATATGCTCTTTTGAATTCACTAGTTAAAAGATTCTTTTCCTTTTGAAATCTTGTAGATGTTTTTTTTCTGGTTTGATGACCGCAAACGTAGCAAAATAAATCAATTTTTTCACACTGCATACTGAAACTGTCAGTTGCCACTGTTGTGTACGAATTATGTTGTAGCACTTTATATAACTGTCACCGCGTCACTTTTTTCACTTTTGCGGCTACCTAAACGGTGTTAAGAATTATTCCCAGGAAGTTTATATGTTGTAGAAATTTGTTTATTGAGATCTTAGGTAAATTTTTGTAGTTGATTGTTTCCTTGAATTTTGAACGGTTTGCTACCTATGGACCTGAACACGGGAAAAAAGGTAAAAAATGTATGTACTTACATAAGCCACAAACTTGATCTAAACTTTATGTTTTGATGCACAGCTTAAAGTTTCTACTCTTGGAATTTGTTCTTTTTTTAAGGAATTTGTATATCGAAAGAATTTTGTTGTTTTTCCTTGTAGAGACGTGTAATTTGTTTCAGCAAGTTTATCTGCTGAGTTATGCATAGCTTGACGTTTATAATTGCATAGATAAAAACATAAAATTGTTTTCTTTGTTATGACATGAAAGGTTTAGGGCGTTGTTACTACATTTTGAATGACAGCATATTATATGTCGATTTTACATAATTTAAGAAAATTAACGAGATTTTTAAAGACACCATCTTGAAAGGAGCTTAGTAGACTGAAAAGATTATTGAAGTTTTTGAAAAATTCGAAGTTTGAGCGCATTTGTGCAAATCTTAGGCAAACGAAGATTAAGTGATCATCATTTTCAATCGTTCCACATACCTCACAGTTTGGAGATGATTCAGCTTTGATCATATGAAGGTATGGTTTGTTATAAGTATGGTCAGCTAATAATCTGTTGATTGTTTTAATTTCCAACGAGGTTAAGGTTGTATTTTTAAACCAGTGCTTCTTGGGTAAGTTTGGGAAAAAAGAGAAGAAATGTGTTCCTTTTGTTCTTGATATTAATTTATACTCGGAATTCCAGTCGTTCCATAGCTCATTGTAAATTTTTGTGCAAGCATCCTTAAGCGAGAGCTCAGGAAGTATTACGGTACCGTTGAAATAGCCAGTTTAGCACAATGGTCAGCTTTTTCGTTGAAGGGAAGTCCCACATGGGAAGGAGTCCATATGAAGGACAGAGAAGATATATACTCCTACATGATTAGTAGAAGTAATTCTTTTATTCTTAGTAATAGGAACAGCTTTTATAGGATATGTTTTACCTTGAGGTCAAATATCTTTTTGAGGAGCCACTGTTTTGTTTATTATTCTTTCTACTAAAAAGTTTTGAGAGGAGTTTTTAATGATGAGTAAACAGGAGTTTTTGCTGTCTGTGAAAATAGCCGCTCTACTGATGCCTTGTTCTATTATGATATTCACCGCTTTTTCAATTGCATAGAGTTCACCAGTAAGAGATGATACAGCTTCTGGTATTTTGAACATAAAGTTTTGGTTCGATGAGATATTGCATATAGCACATCCTGTGGCCAGCTCTGTGATTGACGCATTTAAAACTTCTTTTGGAGTGTTAGATTTTGATGAAATGAAAAGATTAAGCAATACCTCAATTTTGTATGGTTTTGTTCCAATTATTGTAGGGATAAAGTTGTCGAAGATTTCTTTGTATTTCTGGTAAATAAAACCCATGCTGGATTTAACATTGGGATTTAAACAAATACCGTTATAAGCGGACGGATTATGAATTTTAAGTTTGAGTAATTTTTTAGCGGCGAGATATGATGATCTTTGTCTAGGCGGCAAGGTCAAAGAAAGGGCGTATATAATTTGTACCGGAGTAGAGGGATTTAAACCAAGACTTCTCCGCAACATGTTGTTTTGAAAGGTCGATATTTTTTTATTGATATATGTGGGTGCATGAGCCATTGAAGATAAAGCATATTCTGTTTTGGAAAAAATTAAAGATTTTGTTAGGTTAATTGCCAAGTTCTGCAGAAGTCCTCCCTTTGTAGATGTTGTCATTTTGACTGCATTAGTAGCGGAGCTACATTTCCCCATAACATCATCATAATGTTCTTTGGTGGATGGACTGTTTTTGATTACTCTTCCCAGAAATTTGAAAGATTTGACATTTTCAATGGCAATATTATTGATTACGATTGATGACTTCTTTCCGACCACCTTTTGCCACATACATGGCGGTAGTTTTCTGAAGATTTAGATTGTCTGTTATTTTGAGAAAATCATTTAACTTTTTTTGAAGATTTAGTGTTGATTTTTCAAAGTCTTTGTGGATAGAGAGGATAACAAAGTCATCCGCAAACTGAAAGACATGTGTATTTGAATCAGAAATGCTATGAAGACCAATAGTATAGATATTGAATAAAATTGGACTGAGGCAACTTCCTTGTGGTAGACCATTATAAATTTCTACTTTTTCTTTCCCTAGTACCAGGATTCTTCTTTTTAAAAAATTCATCATCCATGCAGTGATATATTTTGGACATTCAATTTGATTTAAGATTTGGCTGAGTTTGTCCAAGTTTACACAATCGTAAGCTTTGGAAATATCAAGCGAAATAAGCGTGACCTTTTGTCCCTGTTCTTTGGCAATGCAAATTGTATGTAGCAGTTCGTTGATACAGGTTGAAGAGGAAAAATTTTTTCGATAAGCAAAAGTACGGGCCGGTTATACGTTGTTTTCCTTGAGAAATGACGTTAGTTTTTCTTTGACCATAAGGTTGATTGGTTTCATAAAAACTGGGATTAATGAAATTGGCCTGAAGTTGGTATAAATTTCTAAATCTTTGCTTCTTTTTGGAATAGGGATTATTTTTATCATACGCCACGAATCCCTAATGGAACAGTTGGTCCAACTTTCATTAAAAGCAATAAGTAATGATTTTTTAGATAATGGTGATAAAGATCTTACCATTTCATAGGATATGCCGTCCATTCCAGCTGCTGGAGGTTTTCTTTTTGATTCAAAAACCACAGAAAAATCTTCAAACGTAAAAATGGGAGGTAATTCTAAATTTGGTGCTAATTCTATTAAGCTTGAATTTGCCGGGACCTGGTCTTTTATATGGGAGAGAAAAAGATGGTTGTTATCGTTGTTCCATTTATTTTGTTTAGTGTCAGAGCCTGAATTTTGGCACCCACGTAGAAATCTGTAGAAAGATTTGGTATTAGGACTGTTGTTTAATTCGTTTATTTTAAATGAAAAAGATTTCCTTTTTGCACTGCGTATGACCTGTTTGAACTTTCGGATGGCTTCAATTGCTTTATCTGCGTTATCAGCTGATTTGTTTCTATTAAATGTTTTTTGTGCTGCTACTTTAAGCCGCCATAGTTTCGCTACTTTGTCATTCCACCATGGTTTGGGAGAACGTTTTGTTTTTTCGTCAATTTGATATCTGGAACTTTTAATAATTGACTCAAAGGTATTTTCAATTTCATCAAAGTTGTCAGGAAGGTAACATTGTTTTAGCGAATTCACAAGTTTATTTTTGGAAATAAAGGAACATTTATTTTGTTTAGTTTCATCTATGTTGATGTGGATAGGAAAATGATGACTTCCGCCAATTGCAACTGGATTTACTTTCCAACTCATGCGCAAGGCGGAGTTAGTGAAAGTCAAATCCAAAACTGATCCAGAGGAAACAGGGTCGAAAAAAAATTTTACGAAAGTTGTACTTTTATCATTTAAAATTTGAAAAGGAGAGGCATCCATTAATAATTTTTAGTGTCCGACCGAATATTCGGCTTCGGCCAAAAAGCACTATTCGGCCACTATTCGGCTTCGGCCACAATTTTGCCGAATAAGCCGAATAGCGAATAATTGTATAATATTTGTGCTCACGTGTTGAAAAACACACTAAACTAACTTTGAATCACATTAGTAAGCCACAAAAACATTTTACTAAGTGTTTTTGCAACTAAAAACATTTTTTTTTTAATATTCGGCTTCGGCTTCGGTTTTGCCGAATAGTGAAAATTTGGCCGAATATTCGGCTTCGGCTTCGGCCAAAAAAGGTGTATTCGGTCGGACACTAATAATTTTACTGCATTACCACGATTTGAGTCAAATTTATCTCCATAGTGTTTACATCTTGCGTTGAAATCTCCACAGATGATAACGTTGGTATTTGATTCACAGAAATTTAATAGTTTTTGAATTTCAGTTTTGTATGTCATTTTTACAGAATGAGTACTAACACGACAATTGCCCAAAGCACACTCCCTTGGTTGTGTGAGAATTACTGCATTATAAGGTGGAAGAAGTGGTTCCACACATTTCTGAGAGGCGATATTTAGGCCCCATAGAACATTTATAGGGTTTTTTTGGGAAAACAAAATCGGCAGCATACAATAACCCATCAACTATTGCTGAAATAGGTTATCTTTGAGGAGTGGTGGAATATTGGATCTGAAACCAGACAATTGCTGGGTCTACCTATAAATAACCGATACTATAATACTTCAGAGAAGTAATTTTGGCCAAAGGATATCGTACTCGATGTTAAGGATATCATACTCGCCAATTAATGTCATTTTATAAACACAAAATTGATTTTTTTCTCCCCGTACGGACAATTTTTTGAGTTGATTTTTGGGACTTTTTTAAATTTTTTTGTATAAAATAATAATGAAGCACGTTTATTTTATTATTAGTGTGCAATTATTATAAACAATTGTTGATCTTTTAAAAAAAATATTTCATGCGAATCGGTTAAGTATTTTTCGAAATATAAGCAAATATTTTTTTGATTGTATGGGGTACGGACAATTGTTTGAGACAGTGTATATACAAGTAAGTAAGTAAGTAAATTTTTTTTATTGAGTCTTCTTTTCTTTTTTTTGACAATGTTAAAATGAAATACAAATCGACAGTATAACATGAAATTCTTAGAACTATTATTGTCTTGTTCTAATACACACTAAAAGTTTAAGCTACTTGCTAAGTTATTTTGGTTTACATTTCAATGAAATGTTTCTTTTACATAGATAAACAATGCTTGCTCACGGCATTTATTATGACATACAGAGCGAAAGTCTGTTAAATAATTATAATACTAAATAAAAACAAAACCAACACTTAAAACTAAGTAACAGAACTGTTAAACAAAAGTGTCAAACAGAGTTTACATACATATCACAGGCATGTTAATGAAAGTCGAATGTTCACAAAATTATAAGTAAACAACAATGTTTAATACTATGAAAATTTTATCGTTAAAATCAAAGATATATGTAAAATTTAAATTTTTGTACTTAAGTGTTCTAATATTAATAGAGAATCATATAAAATATACTAAAAAAGGTATATAAATTATCACAGTTCGTTAATACAACATATAAAGGAACACAGACTAGCCTCTATGAGAGCCAGGCTGCACCCCCTGGTAAAAAGCTGGAAGGGCGTGTAGATCCGGGTCATCCTCCAATTTCTCCAAGACCACTCCAATAGGGGAGAGGTAAGAGCTTGATGACCAGTTAGTATTATTTTCCATATCTACTATTTCATTCATTAAGACGTTCTCGTGGATGGAAAGTCTGTCCACAAATTTTTTTTGTAGCTCCAATGCGTATCTACAGAGTGGCGTTACGGCTGAGTTTACGTAAATGTATTTATTGGAAAATCTTTTTGAATAGGACTCGAAGTTTTTGTTGATACACTTCCTCAGAATCCCCCGCTCGAATATTTCCAACTCCTTGGCCACTATTGGCGAAATAGAGAACCAGATTGGAAAAGCATATACTATAGTTGACCTTATGGCTACTTTGTACAGCAGTAGCTTAGTATTCTGAGGGAGATATTTACTATTCAGCAAACTGGAAAGCATACCCGAAATTCGCCTTGCTCGGTTCAAAATAGATCTACCATGCTCGTTAAATTTAAATAACTTGTTGAAGTTGACCCCAAGGTATTTTATTTTTGATTTAAATGGAATTTCAACGCCATTAAGAGAAAGTTGTAAGAGTTTACTCTGTGGCACTACATATCTAGCGCATTTGCCGGAGGCATTCCTTATGCATATAAGGAGTGAGATCATAAAAATGTTAACACACATAAAGTTAAATAAAAAACAGACTACTGAATTTTAAGACTTCAAACCAAATTTTTATTAAATAAAATTTAATACAAAATCATAACAAAAAAACCGCATGGAACTCTAACCACTACGAACAAAGTTATCCACTTTTTCCGGAAACCCTCCCATTAAGGCTTTTATGGTAGTTTCTGTCACCTTTTTAGAGCAGGTGGTCCATCTACGTTTGAAATCTTGCATGTCCTGGGAGACCTTTTTTGTGCCCTTTAATTCTTTTTTAACAAGAGCCCAATATCTCTCCACTGGCCTGAGCTCCGGGCAGTTTGGTGGATTTGCCTCTCTTGGTACAAAAACCACATTATTATCATTATACCACTCCAGCGCTTTCTTGCTGTAGTGACAAGATGCTAAATCGGGCCAAAAGTAAGTGGATACATTGTGCTGACTCAAGAACGGAAGAAGTCTCTTCTGCAAACACTCCTTGATATAAATTTCGCTGTTTATAGAGCCAGATGTCACAAATAACTGGCTTCTTTGGCCGCAGCTACATATGGCTTGCCATACTAGGAATTTTTTGGGGAATTTCGTTTGCTTTTTTGACCGAAATTTTTCCGCAACATTTCCTCGAACATCGGAAACATAAAATTCTTGACCAGGGAGCTGCGCAAAATCAGCCAGGACATAAGTTTCGTCGTCCATTACACAACAGTTGTATTTTTTTATAAAATTTGATTTCAATTTTCTAGCTCTGGTTTTGGCCTCCAAATTTTTAAAAGCGTTTCTATCGGGAACTTTTTGAACTTTGTAGGACTTTAGTCCCGCCTTACGTTTCACTTTACGTACAAAAAAGTCTGAGCATTGGGCTAACCGAGCTGTTTTTCTGCCAGATGTGTTAGGAGCTCTCTTAAGGATGCTTTTAACTTTATATGCCTTACCAATGTTACGATAACCAGTCGTTGTTCCTGTTCCCGGCTTCCTTTCAATTGTTAGGTGTTCCAGATACCTTTTTACCACTTTTGAAACTGTTTGGCGGCATACATTAGTTTCTTTGGCAATTTTTTTGTATGTCCATGTTTGGTTTTGTTGAAAATATTTAATTATTTTTGAACGCACTTTTCTTTCATCGTCCATTGTGTAAAAAATTGCAAATTAAAACTCATGATGTAAATTAATTTATTAACTGACATATTTTTAAAATGTAAACTGACGAAAAAAAAAAAATTGGAAGCTTTACACCAAAGTTGTAGGCAAAAATGTGTGTTAACATTTTTATGATCTCACTCCTTAGCTTCAGATTTGGCAGCATTTATCTTTATGCCCCATGTTTGATAAAAAACGTTGATTAAGCCCAGATGAAAAGCAGCATTATTTAATGCCTGAATGGGTGATTCATCATGGGAGTATATTATACAATCGTCTGCATAAAGAATAGCATTTGAGTTACCAGAACTATGTGGAAAATCATGAAGGAACAAGTTGAATAAAAATGGCGCTAGAACACTCCCACTTTTCACAACTCCGAAGCTGGAAGATGAGTCGTTGATTTGAACGCTGAATTTTCGATCCGACAGATAGCTGAGGAACATTTTCACCAAAAACGGATCAGTGCCAAGATCAACTAGTTTGTAAAGGATTCCCATATGCCAGGCCGAATCAAACGCTTTTTCGATGTCAAGTGATATAGCGACGGTACATATCCTGCTCCTCAAATTATTGACTATATCACTTTGAAATTTCAAAAGTGCATTTTGTGTTGAGTGAAAGCGTTTAAAACCAAATTGGAAATCCGAAATTGGATTGATCACAAATTCATCCTCAAGTTTCATCTTCAAAATATGTTCAAATATTTTACCAACATTGGATAACATTGATATAGGGCGGAAGTCCTCTACTCTGTTACTATTCTCCTTTTTCTTGAGAGGCAGAATCTTTGCTGATTTCCACATGGTGGGAAAGTTGCAGTTGTTTAGGCAGTTATTGAATACGATGGTCAGAAATTTAAAGGAGATGTCCGGCAGCTTAATCATAAAATTGGAGATACCATCAAAACCAAATGATTTTTTGTTGTTTATAGTTTTTACTATTGACTTTATTGCTTCAACAGTGGTAAAGTGATATACATCATTACTTTCCAGGGAATTAAAAGAGGAATCAAAAGAATAAATTTGATGAGGAGTAGCACTGACGCACGGGAAGACTCGGTCCTCCAAACCGTTGAATGCTCTTTCAGGCACTTTTTCTGAATAAACGGACGAATAATATTCACGAAAGAGATCCGCATTTTCTGCGTCATTAGATATAAGTCTGTTGTTAAGTATTATTTGTTGACAAAATGGAGATTTTCTTTTGCCCACTACTTTATACACTTCTTTAAAAGCTGAAGGACCCGGCTTTATATTTTTTAGCCTTTCATTAAATTTCCTAGCTTGCTCTATGTTAACAAGCTCCTTTATAATAGTCTTTAACAATTGTATTTGCTTTGATAGAATGTTATACTCAATGCTAAGTCTATTTCCGGTACGGTGGTAAATTTTTTTTAGCTCCTTTTGCCATCTATGTTTTATAGAATAAAATTTTTTTACATTTTCTGACAGTGGGATCTTATTATTTTTTAACTCTATTGTCTTTGAGTGCATATTATGAACTGTTTTAAAATTGGAATCAAACTCATTTATTAAATCATCTATTTCAACATTTTGCAGACTTCTATTTTCAGATGGCATAAAGCTTAGTAAAGAAATTTCCATATCCCGCTTAAAATGGCTCCAGTTAGTGGCATTGTAGGAAGTATAAAGACGAGGACTTCGCAGGATAAGATCGGACGAATCCAACTGCAAATCAAGCATCACTGGAAAGTGATCAGAAAACGATGGAAGTGTTGATGTTTTAAAGTTTTGATCACTGTTGTTTATCAGGCTAGCACTAACAAGAAAATGGTCTAGGAATGATGAACCATTGGGATACGATGGTGTACTATCACAAAGACGAAATATCTCCATAGAATGGTCCTGAAGCCAATTGTGTAGTGTTTTACCATTCGAGTTTTCTGCGATATCTCCCCATTCGGCGTGCTTAGCATTTAAGTCCCCGCCTAAAATAAAGCCGTCAAAACTGCTTGCAGCATCTACAATTTTATTTAGTCCATTGTACAAATCTGTAATTGGAAAATTGCAGGGAATGTAAAGAGACCCAGTTAAAATTTGTTTACGTATGTTGTTTGAGTTTAATTCAATTTTAATAAAACTACCAAAGAAACCAAGACCGCTTATATTGAAATGATTGTATGAAATAGTTTCCTTTATGGCAATACCAACTCCAATGGGAGAGTTGTCATATAGAAAATTGTATCCTTTGAGAGTTACTTTTTTATTTTTTTTTTTTGGCATTCCTGGATAAAACCAAAGTCAATTTTGTTGTAAAGCAATGTGTTATTTAGATCAATTCGTCTACTGGCGTCTACAAGTGATCTCACGTTGAATGTCATAAACTTTATGAATTTAGGGATAAGATTTTTTGACTTTGTAGAAAAGGCGCAAAAACTCTGCTTTGGCGTCGATATCAGACATGTTGTTACGGTTGGCAAGAAAATTTTCTATTTCTTGTTCTAGAGTTAGTTCAGGTTCCAAATAGGAATGAGCTAAATTCATAAACTCCTCCACTAGCGAGGGCCTTTGTTGTAGTGTCTGTTGCGTTTTAAAATGACTGGCATATGACGTACCGGGAGTAACTTGGGCTACTGGTATAGCTCTGTTGACGTTATTTGACGCAATAGTTTTTGCTTCACGTGTCTTAATTATACGCTCTTTTTTGTTGGCGACGTATTTTTTGTAGTACGAACAACCTCTCCAGTTAGCAGGATGACCAGATTCACCACAGTTAATGCAACTTGGATCAGTATCTTTGAGTGCATTTCGAGGACACTCCCCTGGCAAATGTTGTTGATTGCATTTAACACACTTATACTCAGCGTTACAATTTTTAGCTATGTGTCCCCATAATTGACATCTACGACACTGTATTTCCTGTTCTTTTTTCTTTGGCTTTTCCCATATTATACATTGGTTAAGCAAATATTTAATGTGGGAAACGTCATTTAACTTTTTACCCGGTAGCAGAGAAATTAGAAATAGGCCCGTGTCTACCTTATTTTTAGAAGAAAATGTTGTGTTAAATTTAGAAACTTTTGCCACAACGCCTGGAATTATCACGTCTATTGCCGACTGGATTTCAGTAACATTTGTACCATGATACATACCACGTAAAACCAGTGATATTTGCTTGTGCTCCTTTGGAGTAAATGAATATGAATTTATCTTTTTGTCTCTCAAAAGAGCCATCATTTCCAAATGCACATTTACATCTGACACGTACAACTTACTTTTGTGTTGGTTGACATTTTTTATTTTAAATAAAATTTTTGGAGAAATATTCTCCAGTTGTTTTACCAGGTGTTGAATATTTACGTTATAAAGAAAAATAGGTGGACAGAATGTCTTCCCGGCAGTTTTTTCTGTGTTTTTTGACCCAGAAGTATTGTCATTTAAGTTTCGGCCGGCATTTCCATTGCTTTCAATCTCTAGATCTGCGAGGATTGCAAATCTGTTTCTCCTGTTAGGCTCATTTAGGCCTGACACATCAACATTAACTGGTGAACAAGAACCATCCACCCTTCTTCTCTTGGTCCAACTGTCTTCGTCCACAACACCGATTCTTTCGCCCGGAGGCTGGCTACCAGAAGGTAGGTCGTCATCACCATCCATCTCTATGTAAGGACAGTAAGTCTCCACGTAGAATCAGCAATTGCAATAGCAATTATGCTTTTGTCGCCGTTTATCAATTAAATAATAATATTAAAAGAAATTATAATAAAATTTGCAAAATAGTTAATATTTTTTTCCGCTTTTTATGTTGTATCCACTGTTGCCAGATTTCAACCTCAGTGTATATACAAATATTTGTAGTGCAACAGTTATTTGAAAAAAAAAAACAAATAAAATTCTTACTCCATGCAAAACAACAAACAACTGTTTTTGTTTCTATGAGTAGAGTGCGTGTGTAAAAACAAAACCTTACAATATCAGTTACACTCATTTGCTCATCTGTACCACTAGTAACAGATATTTATATGGTGTATTTGTTTTGCTAATACTTTCAGTTACACTCTTGCACGTCTTTAGTGTAAATGTGTACTTTTGGTACTTTTATATTTCCTAAAATAATGATCATAGGCAATTCAAATTTTGAATGTAGGATGCTTCAGTGAAAGAATCTGGAAAAGGTATTGTGTTGGAAATTCCGCCTCTAAGGGTCGTAACCGGAAAATTTAATTCTAAGGGAATTCTTTTTATAACTATTGAACTAAAATCCCTAGAATCTCAAAATTTGACATGGAGGTTTATCCAGCAGAAATAACATTCAAGAGAAGACATATTTTAACATTTAAGGCATAATTACTCATTGGCGTAGGCTTTAGCCCCCCTAGATTTTTTTTACTTTTTTGGTATTTTTTTTTTTTAATAGAAAAACCCAGACCTATTCCTGAAGCGTTCCCTTTAACATGGGTCTAGGTGTCCTAGAAACTAATGCCCCCCGAAAGCGGTTAAAAATTAATATTTATTTTTTTAAATTTTGATTCTGTAGATTTTTCGGAAATTTAGAACTCCCAGATATGTTTCGAGAATGAAAGATTTTTAATGTTTTTCTTATAGTAAAATTATGAGATTACTATGATTTTTTTCAAGAAAAAGTTCTGATGATTGCAAAAGTTGATAATTATTAGTCAAAATTCTTAGATTCTTTCAATAACTTTTGTCTATAAAAAAACCCCTTAGAATTTAGAAACTTTTTTAAATCAAAGAAGTTAAAATGTTTTCCTGAAGGTAAAACCCTAAGATTCGGTAAAATTTTTATTACTGAAAAAAACATCAGATTCATTTAAAAACTTTTTTCAATAATTCAGACTATTTTTCAATGGGAAAAACTATTAGATCGTATATAATAATCATTACGAGTCCTTAAGACTCATTGAATAATCATAACGAGTCCTAAAGACTCATTTCATATTATTATTTATTATTGCAAAAATTAATGAAATCATTAAATTATTAAAAAACAAAATTGTGAATGATTAAAATTCTGTGGGGGGGGCTAAAATTATTCTGGGGGCTTAGCCCCCCCCAGACACGGCTATCTACGCCAATGAATTACTTGAATGGTTTGGAGACACGTCAGCTTATACGTTAGCTTGTATTAATACATGAGGAATTCCGTCTAAGGCCTCTGTTCTGTCTTTCACAACTTTTCAATTCACATGAAAATTTCCGAATCACATTAAATCAAGTTTAGTGTTTTGTTGATCACGTTTTCATTCAAAGTTGAAATCGAATAATTAAAATTTAAAAAATTATAAGGAAAAAAGTGCATTCGTTTTACTTTCACCAAATTTTATTTATGTGAAATAAAACGAAAAAGAAATTCGGATGTGAAATCTAGAACACCAAAAAAATTCGGAAATATTCATTTTCACATTTTTTATGTGAATTATTTTTTTGGGAACAGCGGCCTAAGACTTAAAATTTGAGGTAAAAAATGTGATTTTTGTTTTGATGGCACATCGATGAAAGTTGGCATAAATATTAGAAGCATCGTGCAAGGGGGCAAAAGTTATGGCGATTTTAAGATTTAGCGGTTTTAAAAATCTTAAAAATATTTTTATGATTTTTTTTACAAAATATCTATGTACCTAAAATCACGATTTATCCGCGGTAAAAGAAAAGTTTTACAATATTTTATATCATATTTAGGCAATGCGCGTTGGAAAAAATCACGGAAAATCGTATCATCCCAGCAAAAATTGGCATTACTAGTAATGGGTTTTGTAATCCGAAACAGATGTTAATAAGTAGTTACTTATTGAATGAAACACTAATTATTTTAACAAGGGCGTGAGACAAAAATAACTAGCAAAGAGTATGGAGATAAATAAGTAGTTACTGCCTCGGATTACAAATAAGGAGTAAAAACCCATTACCAATAAGAAGTAAACTAATTAGTTAATTAAAACTTTTAAAATTTAACTTGTTTTTACTAAAAATTAAAAATTGCATAATTTTTATTAGGTTTTTAAGTACTTTTTTAGTTAATTAAATTGTAATGGTTAAAAACTGCAAGTGCAAGGAGATATTATTACTTAGAAGTGCTTTTATAACATATTACTGAAAAGTAGTTACTTTTGGGCTGAAAATAATGTTAATGGTAATGGGTACTCATTATAAATAATGTACTTGGTAATGATTACTTTTCACAACTCATTACCATGTTTTTGCTGGGATTGTACCAGTAGTTAAAAAAAAATCGGTGATGCTTTTTTATAACAAGAAATTTAATATGGTCCAAAAAATCTATAATCATCAAAAATTTTTAACCCGCCTCTGATTTTATGATTACACATCAAGTGGGCTTTCATTTAAAAAAAAAAATCATCCGATTTCGTGCAAAGCCTTGGATGTGCCAGATCAAAATAGGTTTAGATAAAATCATCGCGCTTTCCGCTTAGAATGACTTAAAGTAAAAAGTCAAAAAGCAAATTAGTTCTACTCGTTAAGGCACGTCTTTTGAGGTATTAAATTAATTATTAATTAATGCATTAATTGATACTAAAAAAAAACAGATTTGCAAATTTCGCACAACTTTCACAAATGCCATAAAATTTTTGCAATTTATTTTTTTTTTTAACCCGCCATTGATTTTGTGATGTAAACTCACAAAAAACTCGGTTTACGCAACAGTCCGCCATATTTCGACTGAACCCGCGAATGTGCCTCGCGAAAAACTCTTATTTTAAACAAATTACGTTTTTTGAGCTGCTGATACTCCATTACTATTTGTGCCACATCAACGGGATTGATTCCAAAATGTTAGGAGTCACAACATCTTCTAACTCTAGTTCAACATTTATTATTTTATAAAGGGGGCCGAAATCCCTTATCAAAAAACCGCGAAAATTTAAAACCACCTAATTTTTGGTTTCAAAAATTAACCGCCTTATAACTTCTTACCAAACGATGAAGCATCTATCAAACCCACACTAAAATAGACTCTTAAGGGCCGTTTAGATTGGCCGACTTGTAAAACGACCTGTCAAAAATTCATGCGGAGTGAATTTTTTTCAGCGTCTTAACACTCAACATACAAAAACGGACAGACTTTATGTCAATACGGAGAGGAAAATGTTGACATACGGATGTAATTTTTGTGTTTTGAAAAATTTAAAAAAAAATACTATTTTCATTAGATCAGGGATGTTTTTTTATGTAAACAAAAATACAAATAATAACAATAGCTGGTGTTAAGTGGTGGTAAAAATAAATAAAATTTTATTTGTGCTAAATTTTCGGAACAAGTCTAGTTGGCAGATATTGGTCCGATTTATTTTTATTTTTAGAAATAGGGATGATTTAGGTGAGTTCAACAAAGAAAACAAATTGTCGGCGGCCCGTGGTTCCCGAGTTATGGGCCTCCAAAGTTCGGATAATTTATATATCTTCTCCAATAATGGTCCGATCTGACCAAGATTGGCTTCATTCGAAAGCTTATTCAAATACCTTTAATATGACATTTTAAAAAATTAGAATTTTTAATCCTTTGTGAAACAACCCTAAATTTTAGATCTTTACCCTAAGTTTTTGAAGAAATGGGGTAAAATTTTAAAATTATGCTTTTGTAAGGTATTTATTTTTATAACTAGGCTTATAGCTTAGATATTAAGCTTAGATTTGAGCTTTCATTTTACCTTTTAACCCTTACAGAACCGGAGTTATTTACGTTTAAACATTAGAAAACATATTTGAGTATAAATACCAGACCTCTGTGCGGTTTATTTTTTTGCCTTAAAAGTTTTTCTGCGTAGCCGGCCTTTGGCCGGGCTTGGGGATTTCAATTTCCATAAATTAACTAAGCGGCTTCGCTAAATAATTTTTTTTTTGTGTTAAAATATAAGCGGGGTCTATGCTTAAGAGTCAATAAATCCGGTTCTATAAGGGTTAAAAGGTCCATTTTACTGCAAATTTCTTAATTCGCAAAGATATTTAGTTTTTGTTGATCTGAGACTGACGACAACAAATATGCATTTGCATAAAAGTCCGAACCCTAGTACTGACTTTGTGTTATGCCGGAAAAGACGAAAAATATGGAGAAGTTAACGAAAAAGCGATAGAAAAAAAAAACTATGGATTATTAGCCATTATTTCGATTTTTCAACTTTAACACTCTGAAGTTCAGAGTCTAAACCTATTACGGATACAGAGGGATACGCTATTTTCCAGAATTTATCGAAAAACTATCATTCTTCCAGGCGATAATGATATCGTTTCGATATGAAAATGGGATATCGTTTTCGCTATCGAAATTTCCAGGAATGATGATATCAAAAATGGTCTAAAATTCAAGAATCAATGTTGTATATTAAAAAACGGAACTAGGATATTTCCTATTTACCTATTGGTGTGTTCTGGTGCGGGTGTGTACCTATGGTTTGTCCGTTCTGCGCGTACGACGCCTGAACCGTCAGGCTTATAGAGCCTACTTTAAGAGAAAAAGGGACCGACTTTTGCAAGAGATTAGGGGAGTTGCATACTTACCAGTGTAGCATTTCCAAAATAAAAAGTTATTCCAATTGCATAAAGAATCCATCTATCCTTACCGTTATTTAGGTTTTTTCGAAAACTTATTTTTTTTTTTTTTTTTTTTTTTTTTTTTTAATTAATTTCTATATACTTTAGTTATTGTATTCTATTTATCTTTTTTTATTTCAGTTCGATATGACACAACTCTTTTTAGAGCATATAGTAGTTATTTCGAAGTTATTACACCTGGTTTATCTGCTGACGAATTGTATGCTGAAGGTGACTATACAGTAATATTGAATATTATTATTCAAATTTTAGCGATTTTGATTGGAATTGTGTTGGTAGTTCTGCTGATATTGTGTTTTGTTTATCGCGTTAATGTCAAAAATTCTGAAAGTGGAGAGGAAGTTATCAGTTTGAGAGATTCTTTAAGGTATTTGTAGGCACATATTTTGAATATTATGCTAAATTAATTGTCTGCTTTATTTACTTTTTCAGTCGAGTTCTTTTTGGTGGTCGTACAAACAATCACAGGCATTTTATTGGTGCAACAAATGGAAAAGTTACAGATATTGGACCCATTCACAAATCCGACTTGTACATGGCATATAAAAACCGACATAAAGATACAGATTATGGGTTTCTGCGGGAATATGAAATGCTCCCGAATCGCTTTAGTGATAGAACAACTAAAAATTCAGATTCAAAAGAAAATGCATCAAAAAACCGTTATCCAGACATTAAAGCGTACGATCAGACAAGAGTCAAACTTTCACAAGTAAATGGTATCCAAGGGTCAGATTATATAAATGCGAATTTTGTAATTGGATATAAAGAACGAAAAAAGTTTATTTGTGCACAAGGACCCATGGAATCAACAGTGAACGATTTTTGGCGCATGATATGGGAACAACATTTAGAGATTATTGTTATGTTGACAAATTTGGAGGAATATAATAAAACAAAGTGTGCTAAATATTGGCCAGAGAAAATAATGGACTTGAAGCAATACGGTGATATTGCTGTAAAATTTGTTTCGGAAAAGAAAAGCGGAGATTATTTAATTAGGACTATGGATATGTTTAAGCGAAATACGTTAAATGAGGACGAGGAAGAAAGTCGTCAAATAACACAATATCATTATTTAGCTTGGAAGGACTTCATGGCGCCTGAACACCCACAAGCACTTATAAAGTTTATTCGTCATATAAATGCTGTATATTCTGTACAACGTGGACCAATATTGGTGCACTGCAGTGCAGGTGTTGGGCGTACGGGTACGTTCGTGGCGCTAGACTCTTTATTGCAGCAGTTAGAAGAAGAAGACCAAGTATCAACTTTCAACACTGTCTGCGACTTGCGGCATCAAAGAAACTTCCTTGTTCAATCTCTGGTAATCATTTAATACAGACCGATTGATTTATTTTGTTTAATCTGTGCTTTTTTTTTTTAGAAACAATACATTTTTTTGTATAGAGCCTTACTAGATACTGCGCATTTAGGAAATACAGAAATCAGTGCTGTTGGGTTGTCGACAACTGTAGAAAATCTAAAATCTAAATCTGATGATGGAAGAGAAAAGTGCAAATTGGAAATTGAGTTTGAAGTGAGTACACTACTACACTCAAAAAAAAAAAAAAACTTGTAAAATTAGCTAAAAATTTAGTTGAAAATAACTAAAAAAACACCTGGTTTTGAACCTGCCAAATTTTTGTTAATTTAACTAAAAACATTTAGTTGTTAATTCGTAAAATAGATTTAGCAAAAAAACCATCAATTTAACTAAAATATTAGCTAACAATTTTGTAACATTTTTACGTTATTCGTTTACCAAAAAATTACTTAAATTTAGCAAAATTTTTTGTTACTTTTTGTAAGTATAAATTTACAGAAAATGTTGCTAAATATTCTGTAAATTTGTTAAATATTACAAATTTGAAAGAACCTAAAATCCAAAATTCTGATAAAACTAAAAAGAAACATTAATTTACAAATCATGTTGATTTTATTGATATTAAATGAAAAATGTTTACATGTAGTAATTTCTTCTATGTTGTTATTTGTGTTTCTTTAACTTTTTACCAGTTGGCGTTTTGAATGTTGGCAAATTCTTCTTCTTTTCGCTGTTAGATAATGCTTCGTCATATGACATTAGACCGCGTTACCGGTTATCTTTATTTGTAGGTAATGTTTCTTCATTTGACATTAGATGGCGTACCGCTCATTTTTATTTTTGGGTAATTTTCCTTCATTGGAAATTAGATGGCGTTACCGGTCATTTTATGTCATTTTTGCATGACTGAATTAGTATTCTATAGAATAAAAAAGTTAAAATTTTTACATTGAAAAAGAAAAATGTTTCTTGTTTTATACCTGTTGATGTTATTTGTTTGAAATTGATTCATTGTCCTTTTTTTAGATCTAAAAAACAAAATATTTTTGGTTAACAAACAACACAAATTGAAATCATAAGTTGATACTTACACGGGTAGTTGTTTTGCCAGGTACCTGTCAGTGAAGCAAGCCGAAGCAAAATTTTCGGCGGCGGCTGAAGAGCAAAAATTTTCGGCGGCGGCGGCGTTTCGGCTGCGCGCCGCGTTTTTTTTAGAACAGCGCGGCTGAAAAAAAAATTCCGCTGCGCCGCTATTGTAAAGTTAAAAACAGTTTAAATCTAGGCATATTAATCACGATACCCTACGAACAAGTGGTCGATATAAGTAACATTCAGCATAGATGAGTTTTTTAGTGACCAATTAAATAATGGTTTAATTACCATTGTATTGGAGTTATGGTAACAAGTAAGAAAATTATAGTGGGTCAAGACCGACCTTATACCCTACACCAGTGTTTTCGGGAAAATGTGTCCGAAGTCCAAACATGAACCGATTGGATCTATATTTTGTGACATCTTTAATTAGTGCACAAACTTAATTTGAGTCCAAGAATGGTCTAATTACACCGCTCAACAAGCTTTTTTTGGTTTGCAATCTTAGTTTTTAGTTTAGATATCGCCATTTTATGTTTTTTAAAAAAAAATTCTCAACTTTTAAAAAATTTACTAAAGTAGTGAAAAAAAAAATTTCTTAAATCTAAGAAGATAAATATGATAAACTAATGGGTAGAAAATTTCGAAACTTTTCTAAACTTTTAGTTAAATTTTACTAAATTGTGGTAAAATTTATAAACTATTTTGAAGAAAATTGTATCCCAAAATTAAGTTAGCTCTTTTGTAAGTGTAGGGACAACAAGTAGAAATGGTCAGATTTCTTTATAATTTGGAAACATTCCAAATATATGATTATAAAATATGTTTTTTTTTTTGGGTATTTATTTATTCACATGCCAAATTTCGAAAGGATACCTGTTAAATTACGGGTATAAAAGTAATGTTAGCCAAATTTGGGGGGCGTTTGTATGGGGGCTAGGTCAAAACATGGACCGATTATTTTTTTTAATTTCAAGAGGCTTCTTTCTTGGGAAAAAGGAAGCATAAATATAATTTCAGTCAAATCAATTGATTGTTGAGACCTGTATCGTGCTCACTATGTTTACATGGACGGACATCGCTAAATCGACCCAGAAAGTGATTCTAAATCGATCGCTATACTTGAAGTTTGGTTTAGAACCAATATTTCGGATAGTTACAAACATTAAGACAAACTCACAATACCCTGTACTTGAGATGGGCACATGAGCAGATTTGTGCGTGATTCACGCTTGAGTGAGACTGAAACTCAATTTTACTCAAGTGGTTGTGAGAGAGTGGAAAAAAAAAATTGCGTGAGTGAGTTTGCATGAGTTATTTTTTTTGCGTGCTTTATTTTCCCTTTATATTTTCTTTCATTCCAAAAAAAGCAAATTTTTTTTTTATTAAAAAAAGTTTGGTGAGTTTGTGTGAGTGTGAAGTTTGTGTGAGTACTCGTGAGTGTGAGTCAGAAGTCACTCACGCGACCATCTGTACCCTGGACCACAGAGTGGTGTTGGCATAAGCGTATCTAGGCCATTATTCTGGGGTGGCCAAAAGCCCCCCCCCCCTCCTTTCGCACAAAAAAAAAATAAAACAAAACTAAAAAACATACATATAACACGAAATCACAAAAAAAGTATTTAAAAAATTTAAGTTAACTACTATTTGCGTTAAAAATATATAAACGGTTTTTGCACAGACATGTTGGAGTCGTTTTCTAAAGTATTTTGGCCTCCTAAACACGAGTCTGTCATCAGAAAAGTTGTATCGAATCGCCTTCTCGAGAATGGCCTCCTAAACACGAGTCTGTCATCAGAAAAGTTGTATCGAATCGCCTTCTCGAGATATAGGCATTTTCATTTTTTGTGGACTAAGCCCTCAAAACGAAAATTTTTTTAATATTGAAAAAGTGTATGTTAAAGTTAATCATATTTTTATTTATATGAACTTGGTCCACAAAAATTAAAAATGGCTATATCTCGAGAAGGCGATTTGATACAATTTTTTGGTGTCAGATTCGTTTTTAGGAGGCAAACATTTTTAGGAAATGTGATTTAATCTTTTTTTTTATTTTACCAAAAAAATCATTAAAATTGGTACGAACAAATGTATGAAAAAAATATTCAAATTTGGTTCAATATTTTGACTTCTTTTGCAAATATTTCAGGATATAATGTAAATGAAATAATTGAGCTCGAGGTCTGTTGTTTTAAATAATTTTTATTTTATTTCTCCGATATTTCGAAATTCATCGAATTTCATCCTCAGGGACACTTGTAAAAATTACACAAACAAAATAAACTTTAAGCTACCCAGTATGCAAAATGAGTCGATATCGATTCGAAAAAGAATCATTTTCTCTAAGAATTTCATCGATATCGAGTTCGATATAATGTCGATATAAAGCGTGTTTTCCTATGTGGCACGCAAGGTGATATAGAATCGAGTATTGGTACAGGATTCGATTCGATTTTTAATCGAAAAATTTCATGAATTTCGATACATTTGTTTTTTAATAATTTAGTTAATTGTTTTAAAAACGGTAAGAATTAAAAAAATTATTTTTTTACTTACTACTACTTACTTACAATTAACTAATTTTTACTAATTTAATTTATTTATTCTTTAAATTTAATTTTTACTAATTACTATTTTTATCTGCCTCACTTGAGATTTGAACTCAGAACTCCCAGTTTACTGGTTGAACGCCTTACTACTTCAGCCAAAGTTTGATAATAAAAGTAGTTTTTTAAAATTACTTTTACTAAAATTTGATTTTTTTATTATTATTTGAATTGCCCTTAAATTATAATTTGTATTATTATTTGAATTACCCTGTTTTTATATTCATTTTATTTTGTTTTGACATACTTCTCCCAATTTGAAAATATTTTTATTTCAAAATATATATTAGTACAAACAAATTTCAAGTTGTGTATGGCCTAGTAGGTTAGCAGGTTCGGTCGCGGATTTTTTTTTTTTATTTTTTTTTATTGTTCTAGTGTTAGATATTATTTTTTTTAATAATAAAAGTAAAATTTGTGGAATTTTTGTAAAATTTAATAAAACTAAAACTCGATGTTATATTGAAAATAAATATTTGTTTATGGAACAACAAATACGAGAATTCCTAAAATGTAGATTGGAAATCATTTCGAAATCGATTAGTTTTTCAATAAAAATATGAGTTCGAGAAACGTTAAAATATCGACTATATATAATATCGACTTCGAATCGTTATTGCGGAAAAGCCTCGAAAATACTTCGAAAAAATTGTCGCCTCGAAACTGTGCAGACTGGGTATAGTTGTTTTAACATCGTCGTATGGTATTGCACTCATACCACTATAGCTTAAAGTTTATTTTGTTTGTGTAATTTTTACAAGTGTCCCTGAGGATGAAATTCGATGAATTTCGAAATATCGGAGAAATAAAATAAAAATTATTTAAAACAACAGACCTCGAGCTCAATTATTTCATTTACATTACAAATTTAAAGGTCGAATAAATACAACATTAAATTTCAGGATATAGTTAATGGATTTTAGATTTTCTTTTTATTGGACACGGTGAGCCTCAGCGATGTTTAGGTTCAACTTTAGTGTCGACGAAAAGTGTAAACGCAGTTCGATTTTTACTTGATTAAATGTCACAAAACTGTCAACAGCGAAATCGTAGCTGCTCGCATTCGCGAGATATCGTGAAATTAGTGTTTTAGTATTATCTAAAATTTTGACAATGACGTTTTTTAAATATCTTCAAAAACTGAGAATGCAGATTTAATTCTATTTATTTACAGGTCACAAAACAGTTAACATCAAAATCATATCTTCTCAATTTCGCGAGAAATCGCAAAATTAAAACAAAAAATTGGAAAAAATTTTATTTTTCGTGTAAATTAGCAGTCAAGATATTGATTTGAACAGTTTTACCACCTTTAACCACATAAAATTTAAACTGCATGCAACATATTTGTCGTTTCTTGATTTTTTTTTCCTTTATTTTAGACACTAAAGAAAAAATAAATTAATTAATATAAAAGCTTGAACAGTAATTTTGCAATTTCTCTGGAAATTGATCATCTATAATTTTTATGCTTGCAGTTTTGTCAACTTTAATAACCTCGAATTCAAACTGCATACCACATTTTTGTCGTTAATTGATGTAAATGTTTTTACAGACCAAAAATAACACAAAGTAATGAATAAATAGTTGTTTAGCGAGTTTTTTAGCGATATCTCGAAGAATTGAGCAGCTAGAATTTAAATGTTAACAGCCTTATCACCATTAATCAATGGCAAATCAAACTGCATTTCGTGTTTTTCAACAATGTTAAAGAAACTTCTTTTATTAATCAAAACCAGAAATACCCCCAAAAAGCTGTTTTTCGCTATTTCTCGTGAAAGTGTGCAGCTATATTTTTTTTGTGGGCAGTTTTAATTTCTTCCCACATGCTAAAATCAAACTGCATACCACTTTTTATTATTATTTCTAAAGAACCGGTTTTAAAATATAAGGCCTGTTTTCGCATAAGCGTATATAAGTTATCGCTATAAAGCTAATGCAATTTGAACAATTTAATCATTTTAAAAGCAAAATGTTAATATTTTTGCCGTTGAATTCAAACGTGTTTTAGCTAAAATTAGTTTTATTTTTTGCGACCATTTTAGAGCCAAAATAATTATGCGCGCTAAAATTTTGTATGGGAACTAACGTGGATAGTTATCCACGCTTAAATTAAGCGTATATACGTTAAGTGATGAACACCAAATCGATTGTATTTTACGCGAAACGCAAAAATATATTATAACATTAATTTTTTTAGTTAACGTATATACGCTTACCCGAAAACAGGGCTATAAATAAATAATAAAAAAAATTATATGTATAATTACGCGATATCTCGCGAAATTAAACACCTACAATTTCGATGTCAACAGCTGTGTGAACTTTGATCAAGCACAAGTAAAACTGCATACCATGTTTTTACGAAATTTTAAAGAAACTTATCTAAAGATAAAAAACGAAAACAACAACAACAACAACAAAAAATTAACTTCGCGATTTCTCGCGAACTAAAGAAGATAGGATTTTGATGGTTACTGTTTTGGGACCTTTAAATAAGTACAATTAAAACTGTATACTCAGTTTTTGAAAATATTTAAAAAACTTCAATATCAAAATTTTAAAAAAATACAAAAACATTAAATTCGCGTTATCTCGCGAATGCGAGCAGCTACGATTTCACTGTTAGCAGTTTTGTGACATTTAATCTTTTAGAAATCGAACTGCGTTTACACTTTTCGTCGACACTAAAGTTCAACCTAAACATCGAAGAGGCTCACCGTGTGGAGTGTCTACTTAACACATCTGTTTTGAACAGGAAATTTCTTGCAAACTTCGGATACTTATAAGGATATAACCATAAAAAGGATATTTTGAACTTCCTTATAATGTCCTGATGGTTTCCTTGATCGTACCGATTCCGGATTTCTTGCAAAAGTTATGTAATTTTATTGGGAATTTGAATAAAAAAGATATGAATAACTTTTACATAAACTTTTCAATTATTAAAACATTTTCGGATTTTGCGTAAGATTTTACATTGAAAATAAATGCAAAGTGCCGTGGATCGCAAAATTTTTTTTAATTTGTAAACAAGAGTTATTATTTCTCAGAAATAATAAGGACTCAAACCGAACTAAAATACCTATTAAATTATAAAATATAAAGCCCAACAATATAAAACACAAATAAAACAGACAATTAAAATTCAGCAATCGCAATTAGATTTGAGAAAAGTTTAGTTGAAATTCAAATGAAATCTAGAAAAAAAGTATTGAAACTTAGAAATTAATTGTGTTTATATATTGTTGGACTGTATATTTTATAACTGAATTTTTATTTAGTTCGGTTTGAGTCCATATAAATTATTTCTGAGAAATAATAATTGTTGTACAATGAGAAAATCTGAAAAAATTCAAGTGACAACACAGGCTAAGTGGAGATGTCGACAGCTTTCGGAAGATGCCACCCTTCCATCATCAGCACTCCTTCGATTGCCACACACTTAATGTGTGTCAGATTAAAATTAGCCTTTTAAATGAAACTTTTGAAGAAATTAAGAATTGGAATTACTCCTCTTTGTGTTGAATAACCCGTATTCACCATTAATTCGTGTTGTATTCATTTGGCAGAAACTTAATCCATCCAGAGATGCCAACTATTTGAGAGCAAAACGCGCACCAAAATTTTATAAACGGGTAAAAACGCGTAAATTTGCTTGAAAAAAAGGGTAAAAACGCACTGTACTGTTTTTGTAAATAGATAAAAAAGTAAAAAAAATAATATTTTTATTTAAACAAAATTTTTGATTTTGAGCAACCGATATAAATCGCTGTACAATTTTACATGGTCTGCATTTTCCGCTTTAAAAGCCAAATTTAGTCTTTGAACTTCACCCAGAACAGAATTCAAACTTTAAACCAAAATAAAAAAAAAAAAAAAAACTACAAGGAATGGCGTTTTTTAGAGGTTGGTTTAGTTCTTCAAGGGAAAACATACAGAAAAGACAGACGGACATTAAAAAAAATGTCTTTGAATCGATCATAAATCAATAAAATATATACTTTGTGGAGTCTCTGACTAATATTTTGATGCGTTACACTCGAAATAACAAAGTAAGTATACCGCCATACTTTGTTTGGAGGCTATAAAAATTAACTTTAAAAAGCACTAAAAGCACCAACTGAAAATTTAAAAAGCACCACGTTAGTGCGTTTTTCTAATTTGGCACTAGGCCAAAAATTTTCGCGTTTTGACACATCAAAAAGCACTTGATCTAGCGCGAAAAGCACTAAGTTGGCATCCCTGAATCCATCTTAACTTTTAACAGAGTTGTATTTTTCCCATTGTTAACCCTTAGTAGGACTTTTCAAGTCTTGAAAAATGTCCGTTAGGTTTGAATTTTTGTTTCATATTTCTAATTCTTAGAAATATTACTAAATTGCAATGTTTCTTATGAGTTGTGTATTAATTGTGTTTATATATTGTTGGACTGTATATTTTATAACTGAATTTTTATTTAGTTCGGTTTGAGTCCATATTAATTATTTCTGAGAAATAATAATTGTTGTACAAAGTTTCATGTCGACATCTCCACTTAGCCTGTGTTGTCACTTGAATTTTTTTCAGATTTTCTCATTGTACAACAATTATTATTTCTCAGAAATAATTAATATGGACTCAAACCGAACTAAATAAAAATTCAGTTATAAAATATACAGTCCAACAATATATAAACACAATTAATACACAACTCATAAGGTACATTGCAATTTAGTAATATCTCTAAGAATTAGAAATATGAAACAAAAATTCAAACCTAACGGACATTTTTCAAGACTTGAAAAGTCCTACTAAGGGTTAACAATGGGAAAAATACAACTCTGTTAAAAGTTAAGATGGATTAAGTTTCTGCCAAATGAATACAACACGAATTAATGGTGAATACGGGTTATTCAACACAAAGAGGAGTAATTCCAATTCTTAATTCCTTCAAAAGTTTCGTTTAAATGGCTAATTTTAATCTGACACACATTAAGTGTGTGGCAATCGAAGGAGTGCTGATGATGGAAGGGTGGCATCTTCCGAAAGCAGTCGACATCTCACTTAGCCTGTGTTGTCACTTGAGGAGTAATTCCAATTCTTAATTCCTTCAAAAGTTTCGTTTAAATGGCTAATTTTAATCTGACACACATTAAGTGTGTGGCAATCGAAGGAGTGCTGATGATGGAAGGGTGGCATCTTCCGAAAGCAGTCGACATCTCACTTAGCCTGTGTTGTCACTTGATTTTTTTTAGATTTTCTCATTGTACAACAATTACTATTTCTCAGAAATAATTAATATGGACTCAAACCGAACTAAATAAAAATTCAATTATAAACCTAGAAATTTCATTTGAAATTTGGAAAAGGCCAATAGTCATTCAGAAATTGTAATTCTCAATTAGTTTTTCTGAGAATACGAACTTTTTAATTTCAGTTGTGATTTCTATATTTTAATTGGACTTTTTTGAATTCCAACATGACTTTTAGAAATTTTAATATCCAAGTGGAACAAAATTGAGGAATATGCTCTTTTTAATTTCAAAACCGCCAAAATCGGCTGGAGTTTGAGCCGCCGATCAGCCGATGATATCGGCGGCGGCGCGGCTCGTGGAAAAATATCGGCTTGCTTCACTGCACCCCAACCTTAAAATCGTCTCTTTTATATATATTTTAAGTTTCAGGCAATTCGGTTCATAAGGGTTGAGATACTTCCCTTGTCAGACATTTTTCTTATAGAAAGTTTTAGCACAGACTAATACAGACTCGACATAAGTGACATGTGTCAAAAAAGTAGTTCTGAACCATATGGTTAATATTTTCAAATTATTCTACGAATTAGGTTAGAAAGAGAAAACTGATATAACGCGCCATAAGAAAAATGGATGCCAGATCGGTTTTTGTTGTTTCACTCACTCCTAAGTCGTAGAAAGTGTTGCCATGTTAGCGTAAAACGGACTAAAAACCGCTGTGTTTTCTCCTAAAATCGCTTAGTTTTTCCCCATTTTTTCTTATAAAACTCTACTGTCGAGTCTGTATTTAGTCTGTGGTTTTAGATTCTGAAACATTTTTTTTTAGAAAAGAGTATGATTCTGAGACATTGTTTTTTAAGATTTGACTACATTTTACTTACAATTAGGTCCATTTTTTGTGTACATAAAACTTCAGGTTCTAAGATATTTTTCATTAGAATCTTAAGTTGAAAAGTTTCAAATTCTAAGAAAAAATTTTCAGATTTTGAGATTCTTTTAACAGAAAAATTTTCAGTTTCAAAACATTTTTCTTCAAAAAATTTTAGATTCTTAATGTTTTTCGATTTTTTAATATTGTACTTGTTATTTGATACCAAATCCTGAAATTTGTGAAATCATTTCGGGGGGGCCCGGGCCCCCCCCCCCCCTGTATACGCCACTGTATGTACATATGTGTCCATATATGGTTCATATATGGTCATATATCTTCATATATGTAGCCATATATCCTTTCACCGGGGAGTGTAAATTTTTTTCGACCGAAAATTTTTTTTGTAAAAAATGTTTTTAGTGGCAAAAACACTTAGTAAAATGTTTTTGTGGCTTACTAATGTGATTCAAAGTTAGTTTAATGTGTTTTTCAACACGTGAGCACAAATATTTTACAATTATTCGGTATTCGGCCTATTCGCCCTAAATTGTGGCCGAAGCCGAATAGTGGCCGAATAGTGCTTTTTGGCCGAAGCCGAATATTCGGTCGGACACTAATATTTACTAATTGTATGTAGATTCACAAAAAAATTATAAAAAAAAATCAGGACTTGATTTGACCCATTTTTTAACTAAATAATTTTTTAATTAATTTTAATTTGTAATTTTTTAACAAGCCTAATACTCCTTGAATATAATTCGTAATACTTCAGATTACTATAATACCGGAAAATTATTTTTGTCCATTTTTTTGTGGATGGTTTACGAAATATGAGTTAAAAATTGTAGTTTTCGTATGAAAAACTGATGTACATACATAAGTGCTCAAAAATATGCAGTAGGTTAAGTTAGGTTGTAAGTGGCTGCTGACGTTTTACGTCAACACACGTAGAATCCTTGAATATAATTCGTAATACTTCAGATTACTATAATACCGGAAAATTATTTTTGTCCATTTTTTTGTGGATGGTTTACGAAATATGAGTTAAAAATTGTAGTTTTCGTATGAAAAACTGATGTACATAAGTGCTCAAAAATATGCAGTAGGTTAGGTTAGGTTGTAAGTGGCTGCTGACGTTTTACGTCAACACACGTAGACTCTGATATGCAGTAACACAAAAAATAAATCGTTAAAAGAAAATTAAATAAAAAATATATATATTTTTGTTCATTTAAAACTTTAAATTTGAAATGACAAAATTATCCAAAAATTATCCAAAGATTATCCAAAAAATTTTAAATTATTCCATATTTGGATAATTATCCAAGAAGTGGCAACACTGATTAAACCTATTTTTTTTTTTTATTGCAGAAACTCCAAACAATTAATGATGAGACTAACAAGTCATGTTCAGTGGGTAGCAATGAACAAAATGCATCAAAGAATAGGAGTGAATTAGTTGTACCATACGACCGAAACAGGGTTTGTATATATTTTAGATTTCTAAATTTTTCTGTAGGCTGATTAAAGGGTTTTCCTAAACAGGTAATATTGTCACCACTCCCTCACAAAGACAACTCAACGTATATAAATGCATCTTTTATTGAAGGATATGATAATTCAGAAAATTTTATCATCACCCAAGATCCAATGGAAAACACAATTGAAGACTTTTGGAAAATGGTTTCCGAACAAAGCATAACAACAATTGTAATGCTATCAGAGGTTAGTATAAATTGCTTATTTGCTAGGGCTCTTATTAATTGCTTAGTTCGATTACTCAAATTTCTTACTATGTTTACTACAATTGGAAATTTTATATGTAATTACCCAGGCAGAAAGATACGAACGGAAAAGGGCTGACAAAGTGGTTTATGTGGTCGTTAATGTGCTGGGAAAGCATCACAGTTAAGAATTTCCCCAGCTTACAAAATAACCACGGTTACGGTATCGTTGCTATTTTAAAGCGATTTTTAAGAGCTTTAAAAACAAATATAGTACTATCAAAGCAATTTTAGAGCAAAAAACAGGACATACCAAAATTGTCCAAGTCTTGAAGACAAAACTATTATTTTTTTTTTTGATTTTTCAGAAAAGATATTCATTAAAATGGTTTTAGGATAAATGTTGGACAAATTTTAAAAAATTTCAGCGTCCAGAAAATTTTTATGAAAATTTTCGAAGTCGCAGAAACAGTTTTTTTTTTTTTTTTGGATTTTTTTTTTGTTATTTGCTTTGAAATAAAAAGTTAAAAAAAAAATATTTTGATGAATAGTGTTTTTTGTGTATTAGTAAAGCTTAAAATGTTTACTTTCTTCTGATGTATGTACTTTACTTTTATAAAAATGCATTTGCATTTTTTTTTTAAATTTTTTTTTAAGATTTTATTAATGGAATTCACATCCGAAATTTTAGTCTTGCAAAATTGCTCAATGTCAACTTTATTTGGTTGTTATTTTGTAAATAGAAGCAATTATATTACAGTTGAAATAAATTTCGAATCTTTTCTTGCAACGACGCATCATGTCGTAATAGAAAAATAAAAATTTGATTTAAAATTAAAAAAAAAAAGTTGTAATATTGCACCGTTGCACACTGGGCCGAGATGGTAGGTCTTTTGGCCAAAAGTCTCTACACTCAAAATAAATTCTCTGTCCAATCAGCAGAAAAATCTGCTGAAAATACACCCATTTTGAGCCATATGAGAAATCTGCTGATTTTAGCAGACACGGTTTGCTAAATATCTGTCATAAGAGGTGAATAAATATAACAAGAAAAAAAAAACATACGCCGCCAGCCAGCATCGAACTCGCCACCTTCCGATTTGAAAGTACACTTCTTAACCACTACGCTACGGAAGCTTATACTTTTATCTGGCGTTTTAGCTATTAAACATGTGTGTTGTTCGGCAGCAGAGAAATCTGATTTTAGCAGAAATATATGCTGATTTTAGCAGAACAATCTGCTGATTTCAGCAGAACAATCTGCTGATTTCAGCAGAGCAATCTGCTGACAATCTGTTCTGTTTTTTTTTTTATATAAAAAAATTTCTTGAAAAAATAATGAAATTCAGCAAACAAAATCAGTATAAACATAGTAAAATGTCTGTTATTTTCTTAAACTGAATGACAGAGATTTTAGTAAAATTATCCTTCTCAACAGAACAATCTGCTAAAAGATTGCTAATTCAAATTGAAAGTCGTTTTACAGATTTTTTGACAGAGTTTTTCTTTTGAGTGTACAGGTCGTAAATGTTAACCGATTTTCTTGAAATTCAGAATATAAGCCTATATTAGGGCAATAAATAAGTGCCTTGAAACTTTTTGGAATCGGACCTACAAGGAAACTATTACAGGGTGTACACTTAATTTTTAATAAAATTTACAGATATTATAGATGATACAAATAAAGAGACACTTGTCCTTTGTTTATGTATTTGAATTGGAGATGGTCTCTGGTCCCGTGATTTGCGTGATTCAAAAAAAAACAACGTGATTCACGTGTGATCGTGAGTGATTTTCATTTAAATCACGTGATTATAGAGTGATTTTCATTTAAATCACGTGAAAATATTACACTCAAAATAAATTCTCTGTCCAATCAGCAGAAAAATCTGCTGAAAATACACCCATTTTGAGCCATATGAGAAATCTGCTGATTTTAGCAGACACGTGCCCAATTTCTGTAACTATGCGAAAAGTTTTCGCATCGAGAAAAAATAAATAATATTGTAGTCATTTAGTTTTCTACAGGGTGAGTACAATGATGCTAGCGTTAAAAACATCGAACACAAAAAAGAAATCAATGCTTTTTTCTGAATCACTCTGTGACATACTGGATGACTATAACGTTATTTTATTTTTTTCGATGCGAAAACTTCTCGCATAGTTACAGAAATCGGGTAACGGTTTGCTAAATATCTGTCATAAGAGGTGAATAAATATAACAAAAAAAAAAAAACATACGCCACCAGCCAGCATCGAACTCGCCACCTTCCGATTTGAAAGTACACTTAACCACTACGCTACGGAAGCTTATACTTTTATCTAGCGTTTTAGTTATTAAACATGTGTGTTGTTCGACAGCAGAGAAATCTGATTTTAGCAGAAATATCTGCTGATTTTAGCAGAAAAATCTGCTGATTTTAGCAGAACAATCTGCTGATTTCAGCAGAATAATCTGCTGATTTCAGCAGAACAATCTGCTGATTTCAGCAGAACAATCTGCTGATTTCAGCAGAACAATCTGCTGATTTCAGCAGAACAATCTGCTGATTTCAGCAGAGCAATCTGCTGATTTCAGCAGAACAATCTGTTCTGCTTTTTTTTTTATATAAAAAAATTTCTTGAAAAAATAATGAAATTCAGCAAACAAAATCAGTATAAACATAGTAAAATGTCTGTTATTTTCTTAAACTGAATGACAGAGATTTTATTAAAAATATCCTTCTCAGCAGAACAATCTGCTAAAAGATTGCTAATTCAAATTGAAAGTCGTTTTACAGATTTTTCGACAGAGTTTTTCTTTTGAGTGTAGGGTAATAAATAAGTGTCTTGAAATTTTTTGGAATCGGACCTACAAGGAAACTATTTCATGGTCGACACTTCATTTTAAATAAAATTTACAGATGTGATAGATGAAACAAATGAAGATACACTTGTCTTTTGTTTATGTGTTTTAATCGGAGATGGTCTCTGGTCCCGTGATTTGCGTGACTCAAAAAAACAACGTGATTTACGAGTGAGTGTGAGTGATTTTAATTTAAATCACGTGAATATACCGTTTTCAAAAATTGATTTGAAAAAAAAGTTTATAAAAAATTCAAGTTTTTTTTTAACTCATAGTTATCAAAAGTTCCACGCCCTTTTAAAAAACTGTCTGGACCAGAATTATCCTTTCTATCCACACTTTCCAAAAAAGTTGACCGCTTGTGCCCGTTTTCAAAAATGAAATTTAAATAAAATTTATGAAAAAAAAATGGAAAAAAATATTTTTTTTTGAAAACCCCCTTTTAAAAACTCATTGTTATAGAAAGTTCCACGCCCTTTCAAAAAACTGTCTGGGCCAGAATTATCCTTTTTATCAGCACTTTCCAAAAAAGTTACCCGCTTTTGCCCGTTTTTAAAAATCCCGAGTAAAAATTTTTATATGATACAATATATAATGATATGTAACACAATATATATTTATACGCAATTTGATCCGAATAATGGTGGATATTTTTGCATTAAAAAAGATCAACTTGTATAAAATATGATTTGATTTCATCCGAGGTTTGACCAGACATTGCCATATATTAGTGGATCTTATTAGAACTAATTGCATAAAAACATGTAAAATCCTGGTGTTTTTTGGTTTGGGTTGAGTTACACCACAGGTTAACGATACATTCACCAAACATATAATTTTCTTAAACAAAAAAATGTTCGGGTACCCGAGTAAAAAGGAATTTATATAAATGTATATTATTTTATATGTTTTTATAAAACCATATACAACTATATGAGTCAAAGTATATAATTATATCTCACTTTGAAATTTTCCAATTTTTTTAAATGATGTCATATAAAATCATATCTAATTATATTGTTCATAATATATTAATATAAATGGTAGATGTAATCATACGTTGCACATAAAACTTAATCCGATTTCATACATTATTATACGTGACTTTATATCTAATTATGTATAGGACTTTACTAAACAAAAAATCCAGTATCAATTTATGTATAATTATATATGACTAATATAATACCATTTAAAACTATATATGGTTCCATACTAAAAAAATTTCCAACAAAAATAATAGATACAATTATATGTGTCTTAAACGATAACATATCTGTGTTTGTATGGTACTATATATACGCAAATTTCGTCTAAACTCAATATATATTTATAAATGGTCGCATATGTAATGGAATATATATTTTGATATAATCATGTATATAAAAAATATTTTTTTGACCAAACAACTAGCCATATATAATTATATATGCCAGTATTTCAAAATTTATTTTTGTGTGTCAACATATATGGTTATACAAAACTTTTTATTGTATCATATAAGATTACATATGATTTTTGGAAACCCGCCCGAGTAAAAAGGAATTTATATAAATGTATATTATTTTATATGTTTTTATAAAACAATATACAACTATATGAGTCAAAGTATAAAATTATATCTCACTTTGAAATTTTCCAATTTTTTTAAATGATGTCATATAAAATCATATATAATTATATTGTTCATAATATATTAATATAAATGGTAGATGTAATCATAAGTTGCACATAAAACTTAATCCGATTACATACATTATTATACGTGACTTTATATCTAATTATGTATAGGACTTTACTAAACAAAAAATCCAGTATCAATTTATGTATAATTATATATGACTAATATAATACCATTTAAAACTATATATGGTTCCATACAAAAAAAATTTCCAACAAAAATAATAGATATAATTATATGTGTCTTAAACGATAACATATCTGTGTTTGTATGGTACTATATATACGCAAATTTCGTCTAAACTCAATATATATTTATAAATGGTCGCATATGAAATGGAATATATATTTTGATATAATCATGTATAAAAAAAATATTTTTTTGACCAAACAACTAGCCATATATAATTATATATGCCAGTATTTCAAAATTTATTTTTGTGTCAACATATATGGTTATACAAAACTTTTTATTGTATCATATAAGATTACATATGATTTTTGGAAACCCGAGTTCGATTCCCGGCCCAGTCCAGAAAAAAAAGTTTTCTTTTATTTTTTTTAAATAGAAAACACTTTTTTATTGCGTTTAATTTTTTTACTACTAAAAAATTTTCATTTTTGGAATTTTTGCAATCATTTTAAAAAAATTATTTTTCTTTTATACAGTTATATATAACTATATTTGATTTATTATAAAATTATCTATAATTTTTGAGAACCCGAGTTCGATTCCAGAAAAAAAATATATTTTTTTTATTTTTTTTAATAGAAAACACTTTTTTATTGCACTTATTTTTTTTAGAACTAAAAATTTTTCTTTTTTTGAATTTTTGCAATCATTTTTAAAAAATTATATTGCTGTTATATAGTTATATATAACTATATTTAATTTATTATAAAATTATCTATCATTTTTGGGAACCCGAGTTCGATTCCAGAAAAAAATATATTTTTTTATTTTTTTTTTAAATGGAAAACACTTTTTTATTGCATTTGTTTTTTTAGAACTTAAAAAATTTTACTTTTTGAATTTTTGCAATCATTTTTAAAAATTTATATTGCATTTATATAGTTAATAATAGCTATATTTGGTTTAAATTATCAAATTATCAATGATTTTTGGAACCCGATCTCAAATCTATTTCTGATTTCCTGATTCCATGAAAAATTTCAAATTTATAAGCCAAAGTCTTTTTTCACTTTGGAAGCCTATGACTTGGAAATAAGGCATACCGCTACATTAAAATTATTGTTTAAGCTTACCATGGAAGCCCCTAATAGCGCTGTACGTCATTCCAATTTTTTTTTTTTTGCAAATTTTATCAAAAATTTTCTAAGTCTTTTTGAAAATTGTGTACAAGTGAATAACATATTTAATTGGATATAATCATATATTACTATATGTTAGATCAATTTGATATAATTAGATACGATCAATTTATTTAAAACTAAGTCTTTTAAAGTTGTTATTTGCTAACAACGTCCGCTGGTCTAGAGGGTAGAGATTGCGATTACAAAACGGATGACTTGTGGTTCTAATCCCCGTCCGTTCGAAGTTTTTTTTTTTTTTTATTTATTTTCAGTTGACATTATTATATCTAAAAATAAATCTAAAAACAGAAACATTTTTTGGATAAAAATGTATCCAATAATTTTTTTATAAAATCAAGATATCAGATATTATAAGATAACTTTGGCGCGGCCAAATTTCGGATGAAATTACATTATATAATATCCAATTTAATATAAAATCATGATATTGGATATTTTAAGATAACTTTGGCGCGGCCAATTTCCGGATGAAATTACATCATATTATATCATATTTAATACAAAATCATGATAATAGATAATTTGGGATAACTTTGGCGCGGCCAATTTCCGGATGAAATCACATACAATCAAATATTAAACTGTAACTCCATATATTATATGATGTTATGAGATAACTTTGGCGCGGCCAATTTTCGGATGAGATTTAGCAAAATCAGATCCAATAAATTATATATAATTTTATAAGATAACATGTTTTACCATACAATTTTTTTTTACTCGGGGAGTTCGATTCCCGGCCCAGTCGAGAAAAAAAGTTTTTTTTTTATTTTTTTTAAATAGAAAACACTTTTTTATTGCGTTTAATTTTTTTAGAACTAAAAAATTTTAATTTTTGGAATTTTTGCAATCATTTTAAAAAAATGATTTTTCTTTTATACACCCAAGTAGAAATTCATGACGGTTATAAAAATAAAGCGTCTTTAAAGCACTCTCAAGTAGAAATTCATGACGGTAATAAGAAAAAGCGTTTTCAAAACACCACCAAGTAGAAATTCATGATGGTTATAAAATAAAATCAAGACTTATCAAAAATTACTCAATTTTAAAGCATAACTTCATAACGCTTTTCGAACTATTCGTAAAAACGTTTTGAGAATACTTTTAAACCAAACCTATGATTTTTTTAACAATATTTTTTTTTTAACACAACCTGAGGGGTAATTATGTAACTTGATAATCGTCAATCGTATCGTTTCCATCGTTATTCCATTACCATATAGTGTCATTTTATGGTAATAGAATAAAGAGCTAACGATCAGGATTGACGATTATCAAGTTACAAAATTAGCCCCCTGTTTAATATGGTGTTAAACGACTAAAACCGTTTTCAAATACCGTTTTTGCAGTACTTTGCAATTTATGATTTTCATAAAAAAATCATGCATTTTCTTATTTTAAATAAGCTTAAGTATTACAATCATTACATAAACGAGTTATAGCACTTGTTTAGTTACAAAATTTAGAAATATTACCCTTAACTTCTGCTATATTAAGATTTCTTTCAATTACAATTTTCACTAAATTTTTTATTTCACTACCATTCAAATAATAAGAACTGTCAAAATTGTTTTAGGCTTGATTTGATCAAAAAATTGGATTTGCTATCATAATTTTCCCATTACAAAGTATTTTCAACATTATACAGTCCTATATCTATTGATGAAGATGGGGTATAAAAATTTGTTCATTTCATTGAAGATATTGCCTTTCAAAAAAAAAAAAAACTATCAGATTTGTGTTTAGATTTGATTTACAATCATAATTTTTGCATTTCAAATTATCAGGATAAGAAGCAGCCATAAGAAAACACCAATTTTGTTGCATTCTACCAATGGCGTTTTATTTTCAGAATTTGTATGAAGCATTTACAAATGATTTTAAGAAGCTGGTTTCAAAATCGAAGTCAGAAAACTGAGATATTGTAGCTTCCATATTAGCTACATCATCTGCGATGTGAATAAGTTAGTGAAAATGTATTGTTTGTTTCTAATAATTTTCTTAAAATTGTCTTCGCATTAATCGCTTTTGAAGTATCTATTTTTCTGGATGCAAAAATACGAGAAACTGTATAAAAAATTTAAAGTGTCAGTACTGCTTAAATTCCACTACATTTTTTTAGAATTATTGCTCAACCATATAACAAAAATATCTAATTTTCCAATTTTCAATATCCATTAAAACGAAAGATTTCCTCTGAAACTATAAAGTTATGTCACCAGATATTTTATTAAAATTTTGTTGCAATATTACATTTTCTTGCAAAGTTTAACATTTTTACAACTAATTTTTGCAGCAATTTCTTGCCTATACCAAGATACAACATATATCGTCCAGTACGACAAAGTTTACAAACATTTTAAAATTGCTATATTTTTTTGCTTTTTAACGCTTTAATAATGCTTTAACGAAGCGTTTTCAAATCACCATTATAAATGTCTTTAAAAACGCTTTATATAAACCGTTTAACGGTGTTATCATTAGGACTATCTGAAAGCGCTCTGAGGATGGTTTTCCGTATGATCTGAAAGCATTCGTACTACCATGCAGAGCGCTTTAAAAGCGTTTTTACGGTTGTATTTTTCTACCTGGGCAGTTATATATAACTATATTTAATTTATTATAAAATTATCTATAATTTTTGGGAACCCGAGTTCGATTCCAGAAAAAGAATATATTTTTTTTATTTTTTTTAAATAGAAAACACTTTTTTATTGCATTTATTTTTTTTAGAACTAAAAATTTTTCTTTTTTTGAATTTTTGCAATCATTTTTAAAAAATTATATTGCTGTTATATAGTTATATATAACTATATTTAATTTATTATAAAATTATCTATCATTTTTGGGAACCCGAGTTCGATTCCAGAAAAAAATATATTTTTTTAATTTTTTTTTTTTAAATGGAAAACACTTTTTTATTGCATTTGTTTTTTTAGAACTTAAAAAATTTTACTTTTTGAATTTTTGCAATCATTTTTAAAAATTTATATTGCATTTATATAGTTAATAATAGCTATATTTGGTTTAAATTATCAAATTATTAATGATTTTTGGAACCCAATCTCAAATCTAATTCTGATTTCCTGATTCCATGAAAAATTTCAAATTTATAAGCCAAAGTCTTATTTCACTTTGGAAGCCTATGACTTTGGAAATAAGGCATACCGCTACATTAAAATTATTGTTTAAGCTTACCATGGAAGCCCCTAATAGCGCTGTACGTCATTCCAATTTTTTTTTTTTTGCAAATTTTATCAAAAATTTTCTAAGTCTTTTTGAAAGTTGTGTACAAGTGAATAACATATTTAATTGGATATAATCATATATTACTATATGTTAGATCAATTTGATATAATTAGATACGATCAATTTATTTAAAACTAAGTCTTTTAAAGTTGTTATTTGCTAACAACGTCCGCTGGTCTAGAGGGTAGAGATTGCGATTACAAAACGGAAGACTTGTGGTTCTAATCCCCGTCCGTTCGAAGTTTTTTTTTTTTTTATTTATTTTCAGTTTGACATTATTATATCTAAAAATAAATCTAAAAACAGAAACATTTTTTGGATAAAAATGTATCCAATAATTTTTTTATAAAATCAAGATATCAGATATTATAAGATAACTTTGGATAATATAATATCCAATTTAATATAAAATCATGATATTTGATATTTTAAGATAACTTTGGCGCGGCCAATTTCCGGATGAAATTACATCATATCATATCATATTTAATACAAAATCATGATAATAGATAATTTGGGATAACTTTGGCGCGGCCAATTTCCGGATGAAATCACATACAATCAAATATTAAACTGTAACTTCATATATTATAAGATGTTATGAGATAACTTTGGCGCGGCCAATTTTCGGATGAAATTTAGCAAAATCAGATCCAATAAATTATATATAATTTTATAAGATAACATGTTTTACCATACAATTTTTTTTACTCGGGTACGCTTCGAACCAGATAGGTGATATACGTAACCATAACAAGGAAATGTTTAGGAACAGTTTAAAAAGTTTCTTATACTTTGCCTTAAAAACTTAGAAAATTGTTGGTTAAATGGAAACATATCGTGAACCTATATTCAAAATATGCCAACTCAAATTTGACGGAAATGAGTTTCCGATGGCAAATAGCTCCCCTATGTAATACCTATCTGCCATAAAAATTTCAGAGCAAAAAAATAATTTGTTGTCGTTTTACATCCATTTTTGTTATTCTGCTAACTCAAAGTACATATTTTTTTGGTGGAAATAAATGCCAACTCCCATTGTAAATTTCCAAAAAATTTTCAAAAATTTTTTTTAAAAAAATTAGACCACATATCTTATTGCATTTGCCATGCCAAATACGAATCTTGTAAAGATTTTGATATCTAATGACTGGTTCTCGAGATATTACCATTTTGAAAATATCGGTAAATAGTGTTTGCAAAAAAAAAAATTGCTTTTATTTATGTAACTTTCAAACTATTTATCAGATTGAAACATTATAAATGGGGCAAATAAAGTCAATGATATAAGCTTTCAAGATAGCTAGTCTGGAGTGACCCTATTGCAATACAGCGTGAGTTACAGAGTGCCAAAGTTGACCACCCTGAGATTAAAAGGCTTTCGGAGCTAGTAACTTTTAAAAATATGCAAAGATTTTTAATTTTTTGTTCAGTTTTTGCAATTACCGTACTAAGGATAACAAAAACCAAAAAAAAAAAAATTTTAAAAATTTTTCCAAAAAAAAATGTATTTTTATTTTCCGACAAAATATGCCAACTCTAAAAAAATATTTGTTTTTTGATATAGTAATAAATGCCATCTCTGAAAAATACGCAAACAAGTGCAAAATATGAAAATTTTTGCATAAGTAAAAATTGCTTAGAATATTTAAACCATCTTGTGGAAGGTACATTGTTTATTTTTGCAATAATATGCGAAATAACTTGTTTTTTAGCTCTCCTAAACAGTAAGCTTTTTCGAGTTGGCATTTATTGAATATAGTTCGACGATATACAGCTTTACCACAAGAAAATAAAATAAATTTAAAATGAGCTTTTAATTTTATTTCCATACAAATTGTTTTTGTTTTAAAAATCGACTTTCAAAAAATGTATTGAAAATTTGAAATTTAAAATAAAACTTTTGTTAAAATAGACTTTTTGTTTTCTTGTGGTAAGGGCCATACTGTTATATATGGAACAGGATAGGATATATATAATTTTATATTAAATTATACAGAAAAACAAATTTTGTATTGACCCTCATATAATTTTATATAATTATATCTAGTGTCCGACCGAATACACCTTTTTTGGCCGAAGCCGAATATTCGGCCAAATTTTCACTATTCGGCCAAACCGAAGCCGAATATTAAAAAAAAAATATATATTTATGTAGTAAAAACAAGAAAAAATAAAAGTCGACTCGGCGGGATACTCAAATGCATGAGAATGCTGTCTAGAATGATTTTATTTTAAGCAAAAAATTTTTTTGGACATTTTTGTAAAAAAATATATTTTAGAGTGTAAATTTTTTTCGATCGAAAATTTTTTTTGAATGTAAAAAACAGGGTTGGCAACCGAAACGAATAACGGTATCGGTAACGGTATTGGTATTACATATTTTTTATATCGGTAACGGTAAGGGTAACGGTATTTTCGATTATTTCGGTAACGATAAACCGTTACCGAAACATGGATACCGGTACGTACCGGTATTATGAATAAAATTTCCCCAACATGATAAAAAGTCACAAATTTGTTAAAAACACGTAAAAATCAAAAATTAATATAAAAAAATAAAAAAAAAACTGTGCATTTTCAACACATAATTATATAGTAGTAATTAATACTATTAATTAACTCAGATATTAATGAAAATATTCACACAATTTTGTAATTTAATAAATAATTTTTAAACTTTTTACGTGTTAATTAGATGTCTCTGTCCAATCAGCAGAAAAATCTGCATTTTGAGCCATTTGGAAATCTGCTGATTTTAGCTGATGTAGTTTGCTGATAAATCTGATAAGACAGCAAATAAACCTGCTGATAAACAGTCTGAACACTTTTATAAAAGAATCGATAAAAAACTAGTAAGTGTTAAATTCGGCTGTGCCGAATCCTTTATATTTAAACAAACAACAAAACACAAGTATTGATAGATACATTACCAGGGGGAAGGGGAAGAAGGGGAAAGCCGCAGGTAGAAGGTGTGGCCTTGTGTTAAAAATATTAGCAACACAATAATTTTGCAGAAAGAAAATTTTCGATTTTTTAAGTGACATTTTTTTTTAGTTTGCTGTTTTTCAATAAAACTTTTTAATTTTTTTTTTCAATAAAATTTTTTATTTTTTTTTTAATTTCTGTTAAATTATCAAATAATTGCGAATTTGATCATTATCTGGACCGATTTTTTGTTGGTCAAAATAATACGATGCAATGAAATTTTTTTTTTTATTTATTTAACGGACATTAAAAATATTTTACTTCGTTGACTGCAAAAAAATTTAAAATAAGTAATATTTAGACAACCGAAACAAAACCGATATAATACCGGTAAAAATCAGAATAAAGGTAATGGTTTTTTATCGGTAACGGTATTTAAATTTTTTTATTTCGGTATTGGTAACGGTAACGGTAGTCAATATTAAAGGGTTTTTAATCGGTAACGGTATTGAAAGGGTAACGGTAGCCAACACTGGTAAAAAATGTTTTTAGTTGCAAAAACACTTATTAAAATGTTTTTTTGGCTTACTAATGTGATTTAAAGTTAGTTTAGTATGTTTTTCAACACGTGAGCACAAATATTATACAATTATTCGGTATTCGGCCTATTCGGCCAAAATTGTGGCCGAAGCCGAATAGTGGCCGAATAGTGCTTTTTGGCCGAAGCCGAGGCCGAAGCCGAATATTCGGTCGGACACTAATTATATCAACCGTACACCTTTTAATCCAAATCATGATTCAATTATTTATAACTACATATGACTGCATTTAAAAAATTTTGAAAATATCTCACTCGATGTATAATCATATATGATTTATTGTGTTTGTATCAAGTTATATATTGTTATATATGTTTATTTTTACTCGGGATTAAATTGAAATAAGAGCTTATAAAAATTTTTTTTTTGAAACACCCTTTTTAAACTCATCGTCATAAAAAGTTCCACGCCATTTAAAAAAACTGTCTGGGCCAGAATTATCCTTTTTAACCCCACTTTACAAAAAAACTTACTAGCTTGTGCCCGTTTACACAAATGGAATTAAAATACCAAAAATTAAAAAAAAATTTGTGAAAACCCCTTTTTAAAAACTCATTGTGATCAAAAGTTCCACGCCTTTTCAAAAAACTGTTTGGCCCAGAATTATCGTTTTTATTTGCACTTTCCAAAAATTTTGCCCGCTTGTTCCCGTTTTCATAAATTTATTTGAAATAAGAGTTTATAAAAAATTGAAAAAAAAAATTGAAATCCCCTTTTTAAACTCATCGTTATCAAAAGTTCCACGCCCTTTCAAAAAACTGTCTGGGCCAAAATTATTCTTTTTATCCCTACTTTCCAAAAAGGTTGCCCGCTTGTGCCCGTTTACGCAAATGGAATTGAAATATTAAAAATTTGAAAAAAAAAATATTTTTTTTGAAAACCCCCATTTTTTAACTCATTGTTATCAAAAGTTCCACGCCCTTTAAAAAAAACTGTCTGAGTCTAAATTATCCTTTTAATCAAAACTTTCTAAAAAAGTTGCCCGCTTGCGCCCGTTTTAATAAATTGAATTGAAAAAAGAGTTTATAAAAAAAAAGGAAAATTATTATTTTTTTTTTGAAAACCCCCTTTTTAAACTCATCGTTATCAAAAGTTCCACGCCCTTATAAAAAACTGTCTGGGCCAGAATTATCCTTCCTATCCACACTTTCCATAAAAGTTGCTCGCTTGTGCCCGTTTTAAAAAATGGAATTGAAATAAAATTTATAAAAAACTTATGAAACCATATGGACCTCCAGGAAAATTTCGATAACTCATGAACTAACTGGAATATCCTCTAGAGCAGCGGTTACCAACCTTTTTGGCTCGCGTACCCCAAATTTTAAATTTTGTCAGCCGCGTACCCCCTAACGAGTTTTTTTGTTTTCGTTAAAAAACTTCTCATATAAATATTAGAGTTAATTTTAAAATTTTTGATCTGCGGGTATTATCATTATTTTTTGAAGGATTTAGGGGAGATCAAAACAATGGTGGTTTTTTAAGCCTTGGGGTGGTTTAATGCATCTGTAAATGCAGATTTTGAGCTGATTTTTCTGCAGAGCAAAACAGGTGAAAATATTGCAAATCTGATTTCACCAGTCGATTCTACACCAAAAATTTAAACAACGGACGTTTTTTGAACTCTTAAAAAAAGTTCCAAAAACACATCACAGAGGGCGGAAATATAGTGCTCGATTCTGGAATACGAGTTCACCATTTACCCAATTTTTAAAAATTTGATATTCTTTGGAACTTTAGGATTTTTTTCTTGTAATTATTAAAGATTTTAACTAGATCTTTAATTGTGATAAAAAAAAAATTTTAGAATCTTAAAATTAGAAAGAATATCAATTTTTTTAAAATTAGGTGAATGGTGAAATCGTACTCCACAATCCAGCATATAATGTTTTTAATTTTTTTAAAGTGTTTTTTTTTTATACAAGGGCAGATCAACAATTCCGTGACTTTTCGAATGAAACACCCTCGCATATACAATGAAAGTGCATTTTGAGCTTAACAAAATGGTACCAAAATTTCCACTCTATCACAACCCGTCTCAAAACTGCCCAAAACACGTTTTTTGAGAACTTAGACATACATTTTCTCAAAAACCTGACATCATAGAAAAATTTGGCAACCCGAGTAAAAATTTTTGTATGGAGCAATATATGTTCTTATATTATTCCAAATCTGTTGATAGATCCGAGATTTGAAAGATCAGCACTGATCCGAAAAATGGATCGCTAAGATTAGATCAGTTTTAACCGGACGGATACAATTTGATCCGGAAAGTGGGTTTATCTAATTAGATCAGTTTTAATCGGTGGGATACAATTTCATCCGAAAAATGGTTGGATCTTATTGGACCAAGACAAAAAAAAAAAGATTTTTTTTAGCTGGATAAAAAAAGATAAAATTTCATACGAAAGAAAAAAAAAATATTACAAAAAACTTTAGATAAAATTTTATCCGAAAAAAAAATCTATTTTTAGAACTATATATAATTTAATCCGAACAATAAAATCTATTTTTAGAACTGATAAAGTTTTATACAAACAATTTTTTTCAATATTAAGATATAAATATATATAATTAAAATTTATTTAAAAAAAAAAAAAACTTCGAGCGGCGGGGGAATCGAACAGCTACCAACTGTTTTGTAATCGCAATCTCTACCCTCTGACCCAGCGGACGTTATTAATAAACGACAACTTTAAAAGACTATGTTTTAAAAAATCTTAGAAAATTTTTGAAAATAGTTTATCATATATAGTTATATCAAGTTTAACTTATATATAATTAAATCCAGTTTATCTTATCGTGTATATGATTGCATCAAATTATATTCGATTTGAATTTGAACAAAATTTTAAAAAAGACTTAGAAAATTTTTGCTAAAATTTGTGATTTTTTTTTTTTTAGTTTATTTGCTGAGCTAATAGGGGGTTTAATACTGAGTTCAACAACATGATTTTCATCTTCCAATGCTCTTAACTTTCCAAGTTATAAAGCTTTAAATTAAAAACGGTTATTGGATTATGAGCTTCACATTTTTCATCGGATCCAAATTTTCTTTCTGTCGTTGTATATTTAATGAAAATACCTTTAAAATGGTATAAAACATGTATAAAATTTTTAACTCACCAACGGCCAAATAATGAGTTTTAATTTTTTTTCGGAAGTTTTTTCAGACAAAAATAATTTTATCTGAAAATATTGCTAAAATAAGTTCGAACCAAATACACTTTTAATTATTGGCAACAAATAAAGCTTTGATTTGAGCTTGATCTGAGGACTTTAGCTCTCTTAAAACCAGAGATATTGATGGTTAAACATTAAAGTTTTAAAATATTTTTTTCTTCGGATTAAATAATATATAATTATATCAAAATATAATTATTTTTAAAATATTTTTGTTAAAATTCAGGGATTTTATTTTTTTTTAAATTTGAAAAACGAAAACGCATTAAAAAATCATTTAGATTAAAAAAAAATTAAAAAAAAATAATTTTTTTCTTGACTTAGTCGGGAATCGAACTCAGGGTCCTCAAAAATTATATATTATCATATATGATGCAATATAGAAAGTTATATTACTATATATAAATAATATTTATTTCTAAATATTATCATAAAAAATTAATAAATCAATATTTTTAAGTTTAGTAAAAAATTAAAGCTTCTAAAAAATATTTTCTTTAAAAAAAAAATAAAAAAAAAAATTTTTTTCTTAGCTCAGCCGGGGATCGAACCCAGGGTCCCTAGGAACCATATATTAACTTATATGATGTAATATATAAAATTATATAACTATAAATAAATAATATTTATTTTTAGATTTTATCATAAATATTTAATTATTCAATATTTTTAAGTTTAGAAAAAACAAGAAGCTTTAAAAACATATTTTCTTTTTAAAAAAATTAAAAAAAAATTGTTTTTTTCTGGGCTGAGCCGGGAATCGAACTCGGGGTCCCCAAGCATCATATATTATCTTATATGATCTTATATAAAGTTACACACAACTATTTAAGTAATATGCATTTTTTAAAAATTTAACTTTTAAAATCCAATATGCATTTTTTTAAGTTTTAAAATACAATGGATTAAACAGATTTTTTTTCTATTTAAAAATTTATAGAATTTATATATATTTTTTTTGACTGATTTTAGGTGCTTTGAGAATCATATATAATTATACAAGCTCTCTTGTATACTTAAATAAAAATATATATGATGCAACGTTAAAAAAAAATATTGAAATACTGTCATATAAAAGTATGCATAATTATATATAAAATATTGTGAAAGAAAAAAATATTTTTTACCTTATACAATTGTATAACATTTTATATGGCGCTACATGTGCCACCATTTAAAATTATATATAGAGTTTAAAAAAAAAATTGTATTTATATGGTACCTTACAAAACTATATACGGTATCTCATAAGCGATTTATAATTATATATTTGATAATATTAAAAAAATAAATGTTTGATGCCACCCGAGTAAAAAAAATTGTATGGTAAAACATGTTATCTTATAAAATTATATATAATTTATTGGATCTGATTTTGCTAAATTTCATCCGAAAATTGGCCGCGCCAAAGTTATCTCATAACATCATATAATATATGAAGTTACAGTTTAATATTTGATTGTATGTGATTTCATCCGGAAATTGGCCGCGCCAAAGTTATCCCAAATAATCTATTATCATGATTTTGTATTAAATATGATATAATATGATGTAATTTCATCCGGAAATTGGCCGCGCCAAAGTTATCTTAAAATATCCAATATCATGATTTTATATTAACTTGGATATTATATAATGTAATTTCATCCGAAATTTGGCCGCGCCAAAGTTATCTTATAATATCTGATATCTTGATTTTATAAAAAAATTATTGGATACATTTTTATCCAAAAAATGTTTCTGTTTTTAGATTTATTTTTAGATATAATAATGTCAAACTGAAAATAAATAAAAAAAAAAAAACTTCGAACGGACGGGGATTAGAACCACAAGTCTTCCGTTTTGTAATCGCAATCTCTACCCTCTAGACCAGCGGACGTTGTTAGCAAATAACAACTTTAAAAGACTTAGTTTTAAATAAATTGATCGTATCTAATTATATCAAATTGATCTAACATATAGTAATATATGATTATATCCAATTAAATATGTTATTCACTTGTACACAATTTTCAAAAAGACTTAGAAAATTTTTGATAAAATTTGCAAAAAAAAAAAAAAAAATTGGAATGACGTACAGCGCTATTAGGGGCTTCCATGGTAAGCTTAAACAATAATTTTAATGTAGCGGTATGCCTTATTTCCAAGTCATAGGCTTCCAAAGTGAAATAAGACTTTGGCTTATAAGTTTGAAATTTTTCATGGAATCAGGAAATCAGAATTAGATTTGAGATCGGGTTCCAAAAATTATTGATAATTTGATAATTTAAACCAAATATAGCTATTATTAACTATATAAATGCAATATAAATTTTTAAAAATGATTGCAAAAATTCAAAAAGTAAAATTTTTTAAGTTCTAAAAAAACAAATGCAATAAAAAAGTGGTTTCCATTTAAAATAAAAATAAAAAAATATATTTTTTCTGGAATCGAACTCGGGTTCCCAAAAATGATAGATAATTTTATAAAAAATTAAATATAGTTATATATAACTACATATATAAAAGCAATATAATTTTTTAAAAATGATTGCAAAAATTCAAAAAAAGAAAAATTTTTAGTTTTAAAAAAAATAAATGCAATAAGAACGTGTTTTTTATTTAAAAAAAATAAAAATAATATATTTTTTTCTGGAATCGAACTCGGGTTCCCAAAAATTATAGATAATTTTATAATAAATCAAATATAGTTATATATGGGGGTTTTCGTGTCAACTGACACAACTTTTGAAACCGATGTATTCCGATCGGGATGAAATTTGCACCAAGGTTAGTCCTATTGGATAGTAGTTAAGACACAATTTTTCAACGAGATCGGTCAAGAACTCTCTGAGTTAGAGGGGGTCGAAATTTGACATTTTGGCTAAAGAGGTGTTGATTCTCATCCATGTAACTTCTTACCTATTGTTTTTAGCAAAATGTGTCGCAAAGAGTTTAGATAGCTATTTCTTCAGTCTTTCGAAAAAAAAATATAAAAAAAATAAAAAAAAAAATTTTGATTTTTTTTCTTAAAAATCCAAAACTTTTTTGACTTTTTCCTCAAATTGGGCCCTTTTTTTTTTTTTTTTTTTTGATTCAAAAGAAAGCTTAGGTGATTTCCTTTAAGAGCTGTGGGGTCGCTTAGTGGGATGCGAGTGGGATATCTATGAAAAAATTTTTTTTGTAACTTTGGAACACAAAAAACGGTTCTTCAATTTGCACTATTAGGCGTGGGATAGCTAACCAGTTTTCGATTTCGATTCGCGATACCCTCTAACTTTTTTAGGTTCGAAAAAGAAAGCACGAGCCAAAAAATGGGGGTGGTGGGGAGGGGCCATATGGCCCCTCATTGTGGTCAAAGTTGGGCGTAAAGAGGTAAAAATCCTCAAAAAGCCCCATAACTCCCCTAGAAACGCCCCTGGAGGGGTGCAATGTGAGACCGACCTCCAATAATTTTCTGCCCCCAACATTTTTCTTGAACATACCTTACCCCTATTTCCACTTCCTAAGGGGGCTCCCATACAAAATGACATTTTTATAAAATTTGCTCCTACCGCTCTAACTGTCCATAGGGTGCCCCTAGAGATGTAAAATGTATGACCGATCCCCAATATTTTTTCAACTCCAACATTTTCTTAGAATATACCTACCCTTTATTTTCAACTCTTAAGGGGGTCCCCATACATTTTTTTTTATTTTTTTATTAGTTTTTAAAAATACATGTTTATATAATGTATGGGAGCCCCTTAGGGAGTGGAGATAGGGTGTTATGATGTTCGGACAAAATGTTGGTAACTAAAAAATAATGGGGGTTGGTCGTAATTTTTGCCTCTCTAGGAGGCACGATAGGGGCGGTAGGAGCTGGTTTAATAAAACAAATTTATAAAAAATAAAAGAAATGTATGGGGACCACCTTAAGGGTTAAAGATACATTGTAGGTATGTTTGCAAAAAATGTTGGAATTAATAAAATAATGGAGGTCGGTCATACATTTGGCCCCACTAGGGGCACTTTAGGGCAAGTTAGAATGGTAGGATCAAATTTTTTAAAAATGTTTTGTATGGGAGCCCCCTTAGGAAGTGGAAATGGGGGTAAGGTATGTTCAAGAAAAATGTTGGGGGCGGAAAATTATTGGAGGTCGGTCTCACATTGCACCCCTCCAGGGGCGTTTCTAGGGGAGTTTTGGGGCTTTTTGAGGATTTTTACCACTTTACGCCCAACTTTGACCCCAATGAGGGGCCATATGGCCCCTCCCCACCGCCCCCATTTTTTGGCTCGTGCTTTCTTTTTCGAACCTAAAAAAATTAGAGGGTATCGCGGATCGAAATCGAAAACTGGTTAGCTATCCCACGCCTAATAGTGCAAATTGAAGAACCGTTTTTTGTGTTCCAAAGTTACAAAAAAAAATTTTTCATAGATATCCCACTTGCATCCCACTAAGCGACCCCACAGCTCTTAAAGGAAATCACCTAAGCTTTCTTTTGAATCAAAAAAAAAAAAAAAAAAAAGGGCCCAATTTGAGGAAAAAGTCAAAAAAGTTTTGGATTTTTAAGAAAAAAAATCAAAAATTTTTTTTTTATATTTTTTATATTTTTTTTTCGAAAGACTGAAGAAATAGCTATCTAAACTCTTTGGGACACATTTTGCTAAAAACAATAGGTAAGAAGTTACATGGATGAGAATCAACACCTCTTTAGCCAAAATGTCAAATTTCGACCCCCTCTAACTCAGAGAGTTCTTGACCGATCTCGTTGAAAAATTGTGTCTGAACTATTATCCAATAGGACTAACCTTGGTGCAAATTTCATCCCGATCGGAAGACATCGGTTTCAAAAGTTGTGTCAGTTGACACGAAAACCCCCATATAACTGTATAAAAGAAAAATAATTTTTTTAAAATGATTGCAAAAATTCCAAAAATGAAAATTTTTTCGTTCTAAAAAAATTAAACGCAATAAAAAAGTGTTTTCTATTTAAAAAAAATAAAAAAAAAAAAAATTTTCTCGACTGGGCCGGGAATCGAACTCGGGTTTCCAAAAATCATATGTAATCTTATATGATACAATAAAAAGTTTTGTATAACCATATATGTTGACACACAAAAATAAATTTTGAAATACTGGCATATATAATTATATATGGCTAGTTGTTTGGTCAAAAAAATATTTTTTTTATACATGATTATATCAAAATATATATTCCATTACATATGCGACCATTTATAAATATATATTGAGTTTAGACGAAATTTGCGTATATATAGTACCATACAAACACAGATATGTTATCGTTTAAGACACATATAATTATATCTATTATTTTTGTTGGAAATTTTTTTAGTATGGAACCATATATAGTTTTAAATGGTATTATATTAGTCATATATAATTATACATAAATTGATACTGGATTTTTTGTTTAGTAAGGTCCTATACATAATTAGATATAAAGTCACGTATAATAATGTATGAAATCGGATTAAGTTTTATGTGCAACGTATGATTACATCTACCATTTATATTAATATATTATGAACAATATAATTAGATATGATTTTATATGACATCATTTAAAAAAATTGTAAAATTTCAAAGTGAGATATAATTTTATACTTTGGCTCATATAGTTGTATATGGTTTTATGAAAACATATAAAATAACATAAATTTATATAAATTCCTTTTTACTCGGGCATGTATAGTTTTATATAACTGTATATAGAGTTATATGTGCGACCATATATAATTATATTTGAACATTTTTTTTTTCGTTTTTTAAGATGGAAACATATATAGTTTTAAATGGTTTCTTGTAAGTCATATATAATTTTAAATGGTTTCTTGTAAGTCATATATAATTATATATATAATGATATTGGATTTTTTTTAAATATGCTCGTATACGTTATTTGATATTAAGTCACATATAAATATGTATGCAATCAGATTAAGTTATATGTGTCACATATGATTATGTCTCCCACATGTATTTATATATTAATATGGTTATCATTAGATGTAATTTTATATAACTCCATTTAAAAAATTTGGAAAAACTCAATGCGAGATATAATTATGTACTTTGTTTGATATGAAAACATATTATTTCATATGGCTATATATACATACATCAAATAATGTAAAATTATATGTATTCATTTTTACTCGGGAACTATATTCGGAATGAGCATCGAAAGATCTCAAAATATCGCAAAAAATGCTCTCTAAATTGCACAAAAATACGTTTTTTGTGAACCTTGACCTCAACTTTCTTGAAAACCTGACGTTATTGAAAACTTTGAAAGCCAGATGCGGAACCAGCATTGAAACGTTAATCTAAAACGAATGCCCAAATTACTAAAATTTTGCATACCCCCGCGGGCAGATTCGCGTACCCCCTAGTGATACGCGTACCATAGGTTGGTAACCGCTGCTCTAGAGCAAAAATAAGTGTCGACTTAAATTTAATAAAGATTATTTCGTATTCATATGAACATCGTAGCTCTATGTCTTCATATAAATACCCCCAAAAATTTTCACATTTTCATGAAAAAAGTATTTAACGAAGCCAAACTTTTACAAGGTTATGTCACCGTTGGATAGGCATTAAAAAAATCTTTCTTCTCATATGTAAACATCATATAGTTTCTTAGAAAGAAATGGCTGAAAAATCCAAAAAACGATTTTTTCGCCATTTTTTGACCCATGTTTTGAACTCTTAAATCCCCGATATGGCCGATAAGCCGAGACACCCCAACCTTAGAATTGTCTCTTTTATATATATTTTACGTTTCATGCAAATCGGTTTATAAGGGTTGAGATACTTCCCTTGTTAGATATTTTTTTTTTAAATCGTTTGGTCATTAAAGGGTTAAATTTATATCATATATTTTAGAAGAAATGATATATCCTGGCATGTTTTAATAACGCATGCAACAAATGTGTAGAAAAAAATATTTAAAATATTTTTAAGATTTTTTAAAACCGCTAAATCTTAAAACCGCCCTAACTTTTGACCCCCTTGCGCGATTTAATTGACGCGAACGAATTTCATATTCTTAAATAGCTTCTAATATTTATGCCAACTTTCATCGATGTGCCATCAAAACAAAAATCACATCTTTTTTACCTAAAAATTTAAGTCTTAGCCGGAACTCCTCATATAGAGTTCTATTGACTATTAACTAAATAAATTTGACATTAAAAGTTTTTCTGAAGATTATTATAACTGGATAATATGAAACTAGTAAGAAACAAACCAGGATGTCTTAAAATTTTTAGAAAAATTAAAATTTTTCTTTCACACTTTTCTCAATTCAAAACCATATATAAATGTTTGTTTACCATCCTTATTTTCTAAAATTTTTGGCGTTAAAAAAAAAATTAAAATTTGTCGAGAAGTGTATTTTTTTTTTTAAATTAATATATGAAATCACGTTATTTTATTCACGTATTGAGCAAGTTGAAGGCTTATTCCAAAAAATGCTTATTAATTTAATCAAAACACATCCTTAGATTGTCTCAAGCACTACTAATCTCCAATATAAAAAACACAAATTTTTGGACATTGGTTCATATAGATTTTGATTTGTAACCATTGTTCTATGAAATTATATACATAACCATTTTTTTTTAATAACCCGAGTAAAAATTTTTGTATGGAGCAATATATGTTCTTATATTATTCCAGATCTGTTGATAGATCCGAGATTTGAAAGATCAGCACTGATCCGAAAAATGGATCGCTAAGATTAGATCAGTTTTAACCGGACGGATACAATTTGATCCGAAAAATGGGTTTATCTAATTAGATCAGTTTTAATCGGTGGGATACAATTTCATCCGAAAAATGGTTGGATCTTATTAGACCAAGACAAAAAAAAAGATTTTTTTAGCTGGATAAAAAAAGACAAAATTTTATACGAAAGAAAAAAAAATTATTACAAAAAACTTTAGATAAAATTTCATCCGAAAAAAAAATCTATTTTTAGAACTACATATAATTTTATCCGAACAATAAAATCTATTTTTAGAACTGATAAAGTTTTATCCAAACAATTTTTTTCAATATTAAGATATAAATATATATAATTAAAATTTATTTAAAGCGGCGGGGGAATCGATCAGCTACCAACTGTTTTGTAATCGCAATCTCTACCCTCTGACCCAGCGGACGTTGTTAATAAACGACAACTTTAAAAGACTATGTTTTAAAAAAACTTAGAAAATTTTTGAAAATAGTTTATCATATATAATTATATCAAGTTTAACTTATATATAATTAAATCCAGTTTATCTTATCGTGTATATGATTGCATCAAATTATATTCGATTTGAATTTGAACAAAATTTTAAAAAAGACTTTGAAAATTTTTGCTAAAATTTGTGATTTTTTTTAGTTTATTTGCTGAGCTAATAGGGGGTTTAATACTGAGTTCAACAACATGATTTTCATCTTCCAATGCTGTTAACTTTCCAAGTTATAAAGCTTTAAAGTAAAAACGGGTTTGGGCTTATGAGCTTCACATTTTTCATCGGATCCAAATTTTCTTTCTGCCGTTGTATATTTAATAAAAATACCTTTAAAATGGTATAAAACATGTATGAACTTTTTTACTCACCAACGGCCAAATAATGAGTTTTAAGTTTTTTACGGAAGTTTTTTCAGACAAAAATAATTTTATCTGAAAATATTGCTAACATAAGTTGGAACCAAATACACTTTTAATTATTGGCAACAAATAAAGCTTTGGTTTGAGCTTGTTCTGAGGACTTTAGCTCTCTTAAAACCAGAGATATTGATGGTTAAACATTAAAGTTTTAAAATATTTTTTTCTTCGGATTAAATAATATATAATTATATCAAAATATAATTATTTTTGAAATATTTTTGTTAAAATTCAGGGATTTTATTTTTTTTTTTTAATTTGAAAAACGAAAACGCATTAAAAAAATCATTTAGATTAAAAATAAATTTAAAAAAAAAATAATTTTTTCTTGACTTAGTCGGGAATCGAGCTCAGGGTCCTCAAGAATTATATATTATCATATATGATGCAATATATAAAGTTATATTACTATATATAAATAATATTTATTTCTAAATATTATCATAAAAAATAAATTAATCAATATGAAACAATCTTGATTCGCAGATTGTATAAATTCATTAAATGAAAACACGTTTTAGTGTTTTTATTTTATAGAAAAAAACTTTATTATTTAATCTTCGTTTTAGCAAAGAAAAGTTAAAACCCGTCCGAACAATTTTGTCTAGACAAAGTATGACTTTCTTTGTTGAACTCAGAAAGATAATTGAACAATTTCCCAAAATGAGCTTCCTTTTATACAAATTTCAAACAATATTTGGAATAAAAAAATATTCAAATCAAAGTTACTTTTGAAAATGTTACAGTAGAATTTTGAAAAGAAAAGTTACAGAAATTTAAATAAATGAAATCAATGAAAAGTAAAAGATTTCAAAGTAATGAAATCTAAACAAAATAAGTGAAAATGTATGAAATTAACTAAAACTAAATAGTAATATAAAAACGACCTGCTTCAAATATTTTTAAGTTTAGTAAAAATTCAAAGCTTCTAAAACATATTTTCTTTAAAAAAAAAATAAAAAAAATTTTTTTTTTCTTAGCTCAGCCGGGGATCGAACCCAGGGTCCCTAGGAACCATATATTAACTTATATGATGTAATATATAAAATTATATAACTATAAATAAATAATATTTATTTTTAGATTTTATTATAAAAATTTCATTATTCAATATTTTTAAGTTTAGAAAAAACAAAAAGCTTAAAAAACATGTTTTCTTTTTTAAAAAATTAAAAAAAAAAAAAGTTTTTTCTGGGTTGAGCCGGGAATCGAACTCAGGGTCCCCAAGCATCATATATTATCTTATATGATCTTATATAAAGTTACACACAACTATTTAAGTAATATGCATTTTTTAAAAATTTAACTTTTAAAATCCAATATGCATTTTTTTAAGTTTTAAAATACAATGGATTAAACAGATTTTTTTTCTATTTAAAAATTTATAGAATTTATATATATTTTTTTTTGACTGATTTGAGATGCTTTGAGAATCATATATAATTATACAAGCTCTCTTGTATACTTAAATAAAAATATATATGATGCAACATTAAAAAAAAATATTGAAATACTGTCATATAAAAGTATGCATAATTATACATATATAAAATATTGTGAAAGAAAAAAATATTTTTTACCTTATACAATTGTATAACATTTTATATGGCGTTACATGTGCCACCATTTAAAATTATATATAGAGTTTATAAAAAAATTGTATTTATATGGTACCTTACAAAACTATATACAGTATCTCATAAGCCATTTATAGTTATATCTTTGATAATATTAAAAAAATAAATGTTTGATGCCATGTATAGTTTTATATAACTGTATATAGAGTTATATGTGCGACCATATATAATTATATTTGAAAAAAATATTTTTCGTTTTTTAAGATGGAACCATATATAGTTTTAAATGCCCGAGTAAAAAAGATCTGATATAATCATATATGCTATTATATAGTTATTTATATTTATATATGGTTATGCATGAACTTTGATATGGACATACAAGTTTATATATAGCATTGTATTTTTCCTTGTTTTTTAATATGATAGCATACATATTCATATCTATTTATATACTGATCTATATGAAATTTGATATGACATATAAGGTCGGGAATTTTTAGATATGGCAGATAAAAAGATATATGATTTTATTTATAATTATATCCCGAAAAAAAATTTCAAAATTTTCTAAGTCCCGGACAAAAAAAAAAAAAAATTCAAGTCCTAAAAAATTTTATGAAAATTTTCCAAAGTTCCGGACACAAAATTTTTTTGGCAATTTTTTTGGAGTAAAAAAATCATTGAAAATGTTTTTATGAGAAATTTAATTTTTTTGAAAAGTTTTTGAGTTCCGAAAAAATGTTTTTAAATTTTCTAAGACACAAAAATTTTTTGGAAAATTTAAATCCCTTATAAATGATTTTAGAAAAAAATGAAAATTTTTTAATAATTTGCTAAGTCCCGAAAAAATTCCGAAGAATGCAATAAAAACTCTTCTAATTGATAATGTATCCAATCTGATAAAATAATTTCTAATTTCACGTTTAAAGTTCCAAAAAATTTTACCAGATTTCATCCAATTATATAAAAATTTATCTAATTTTAACAGATAAGATATGATTTAATACAATTGGATAGACCCATTTTTGGGATCAAATTTAATCAAATTTGATATTATTTTATCAAAAATAATAGAATTTGATATAATCGTATAATATTCGATCCGCCAATTTTCGGATCAAAATTAATATGGATTTACATAAAAGCATATCTGTTCATATATAATTAAATATTGCGCCATATAACTTTTTTTACTCGGGTGGTTTCTTGTAAGTCATATATAATTTTAAATGGTTTCTTGTAAGTCATATATAATTATGTATACAATAATATTGGATTTTTTTTTAAATATTCTCGCATACGTTATTTGATATTAAGTCACATATAAATATGTATGCAATCAGATTAAGTTATATGTGTCACATATGATTATGTATCCCACATGTATTTATATATTAATATGGTTATCATTAGATGTAATTTTATATAACTCCATTTAAAAAAATTGGAAAAACTCAATGCGAGATATAATTATATATTTTGTTTGATATGAAAACATATTATTTCATATGGCAATATATACATTAGAGTGTCCCTTATTTTGGAAATGTTGGAAATCTTGAGACGGTACCCGCTCATTTTTTTCCTTTTGACTTAAAAATAACTCAGGAAAAATTTTACGCCCCTAGGACCACGCCTTCCCTACGCGACGGGGCCTTAAAGAGCGGGGCCTAAAAAATCATTTTTCCATACAAACCAAAAAAATTTTTTTTTGATTTTTAATTTTTTTGTTATTAATTATTATATTACTTGGTTTGCTTATTCACGACAAAAAATTTGATTTTGGAGGGATAAGTCTTTCAGCGCTAAAAAATTTTTCGCAAAAAAAAAATTTGGGCGGCCGGGGTCCTACAGTAAAAAATTTTTAAAAAATATTTTTTTTTAGTTTTGACCAGCAACGGTTTTAGCTGCTATGTTGCTTTAAATGATATATATTCCAAAAAAAAAATTATTCATATCTGTGACATCTTTATCTTTTTCGAAAAAAAAAATTTTGAGCCGTAGGAATCCTACGGTAAAAAATTTTTAAAAAATATTTTTTTTTAGTTTTGAAAAGCAATGGTTTTAGTTTTTATGTTGTTTTTAATGATATATATTCCAAAAAAAATATTATTCATATTTGTGACATTTTTATCGTGTATCGAAAAAAATCATCAATGCATTTTTTACCCTTTTTTAGAACACGATTAAGATGTCACAGATACAAAAAATATTTTTTTATGAATATATATCATTTAAAGCAACATAGCAGCTAAAACCGTTGCTGGTCAAAACTAAAAAAAAATATTTTTTAAAAATTTTTTACTGTAGGACCCCGGCGGCTCAAAATTTTTTTTTGCGAAAAATTTTTTAGCGCTGAAAGACTTATCCCACCAAAATCAAATTTTTTGTTGTGAATAAGCAAACCAAGTAATATAATAAATAATAACAAAAAAATTAAAAATCAAAAAAAAATTTTTTTGGTTTGTATGGAAAAATGATTTTTTAGGCCCCGCTCTTTAAGGGCCCGTCGCGTAGGGAAGGCGTGGTCCTAGGGGCGTAAAATTTTTCCTGAGTTATTTTTAAGTCAAAAGGAAAAAAATGAGCGGGTACCGTCTCAAGATTTCCAACATTTCCAAAATAAGGGACACTCTAATATACATACATCAAATAATGTAAAATTATATGTATTCATTTTTACTCGGGAATATATTTCAATAAGCCATATATTAAAAATATCATTACGCGAAAATTGGATTTCCATTATTTGTATTTGAGTTTAATTTGCACTAACGAATCTTGAAGCTTACAAAATATTTTGAAAATCCGCTTAGCTTTATCAAGTAAAATTAGTTTACAAGAAAGAATTACTTGAAATATAAGGTGTTTTAATTACAAAAAATAAAAACTTTTTAATTTAGTCGAACTGTGTAATTGTCCTCGATTTATTAGAAAACATCACATTTTAGTGCTTTATTTAAGCTAAGCATAATAATATAACTTAAAAGTTATCAAAAAATGACAAAAATTCGATACTTTTTTAGAAAAATATTTTTAGAAAAATTTTGGGTGAAAATCTATTTTCATAAAAACTGTTATTATTCGTATTTCTGGCAACAACTGGCAAGAAATACCTGCATGAAAACCTTCAGTTATAAATTTCCTATATAATAAGTTCTATATCGTAATTCGACATGGTTTGTCTGGTTTCGGTTTTGGCAAGCTGCGGAAGTTTCAAAAGTCCTTAAAAAATATTCTTATTATTGACCATACTTCAAAGCATATAAAATGTAAGAAGGTCGATATAAAATTTCTTATTAATGTCCAGAATAAGTATAAATCTGTAGCTTTCTTGTACATAAACCGTTTTCAAACCATTGATGTAACATGGATAATATGATGTAATTAGTTTAACACTTCTATACATTTTTTTTTAAATATTGGCTACCAAAAATGTTAGTTCATTCGCATATTTAACAAAGTTAAACACCTAATTGCAAATAATGGTTATTAGTTCGATCAGAACACAACCTTAGCTAGTCCTACACTCATAATAATAACTCTGCAAAATACTCTGTAAAATGACTGTAATCTCAATTCAACAGATATTTGACAGAGTTTTCTGTCAAAATACAGATTTAAAGAAAATACTTTGTATTTTGTTGTGACAAAAAAACAAAGTTTCCTCTGTTATATTACTTTTTACTTTGTAATCTTAATTTTACAGATAATTAACAGAGTTTTCTGCTAAAATACAGATCTAAGCAAAATACTTTGTATTTTTTTTTATAACCAAAAAAGTTTTTTGTTTTGAGTAGTTTTTGTTACCAAACATCAAAATTTTATCTGTATATTTTTTTTTGAGAAAAATTTGAAAAAGTAGCAAAAAAAAGTTATCAAAATTTTTTTTTTCAGGAATCTTATAAAAATTTTACAAAATAACATGCATTTAACTAAACGCTGTAAATTTACAGAGCTTTTTCTGTAATTTTTTTTTTTTTGCATCAAATGTATTTTACAAATATATGTAAATTTACATAGTATTCTTTGTATTATTTAACCAATATTTTACTAGAAACTCTGTAAATTAACAGTTTTTTTTTTTTGTCCAAATCATTTTACAGAGTTTTATAGTAAAATTACAGAGTTTTCTCTGTAAAAAAGCTTTAATATTTAACCAATATTTTACTATAAACTCTGTAAATTAACAGTTTTTTTCTGTCAAAAACATTTTACAGAGTTTTTTAGTAAAATTACCCAGAAATGTTGTTAGCTGGAAAAGTATGGTGTACTCTGTTAAATTAGCAGAGTTTTTCTGTAATTTAACAGAGTTATTATTTTGAGTGTAGGCATTTGTCGTATTTTGACGATCAAAAGCTTATTTGAATGCTTTGTTAATATGGCTTCGTATTCTGCATATGGAAATTTAAATTTTAATTCCAAAAGCATTTCCTATGCAATTCAATTTTAAAATGCATTTTTCCTATGTATACACTCATAATAATAACTCTGCAAAATACTCTGTAAAATGACTGTAATCTCAATTCAACAGATATTTGACAGAGTTTTCTGTCAAAATACAGATTTAAAGAAAATACTTTGTATTTTGTTGTGACAAAAAAACAAAGTTTCCTCTGTTATATTACTTTTTACTTTGTAATCTTAATTTTACAGATAATTAACAGAGTTTTCTGCTAAAATACAGATCTAAGCAAAATACTTTGTATTTTTTTTTATAACCAAAAAAGTTTTTTGTTTTGAGTAGTTTTTGTTACCAAACATCAAAATTTTATCTGTATATTTTTTTTTGAGAAAAATTTGAAAAAGTAGCAAAAAAAAGTTATCAAAATTTTTTTTTTCAGGAATCTTATAAAAATTTTACAAAATAACATGCATTTAACTAAACGCTGTAAATTTACAGAGCTTTTTCTGTAATTTTTTTTTTTTTGCATCAAATGTATTTTACAAATATATGTAAATTTACATAGTATTCTTTGTATTATTTAACCAATATTTTACTAGAAACTCTGTAAATTAACAGTTTTTTTTTTTTGTCCAAATCATTTTACAGAGTTTTATAGTAAAATTACAGAGTTTTCTCTGTAAAAAAGCTTTAATATTTAACCAATATTTTACTATAAACTCTGTAAATTAACAGTTTTTTTCTGTCAAAAACATTTTACAGAGTTTTTTAGTAAAATTACCCAGAAATGTTGTTAGCTGGAAAAGTATGGTGTACTCTGTTAAATTAGCAGAGTTTTTCTGTAATTTAACAGAGTTATTATTTTGAGTGTACTCAAGATTCTCATTTATTTTTTTACACATTTGTAAAGTTCAGAATTTTTACTTTCACCTGATGTGCTTAACTTTTACAAAAGTGTATTTTCACTATTTTGAATGAAAAACGTTGATTTGCAATATTTCGGTTAATATTTGTCGTATTTTGACGATCAAAAGCTTATTCGAATGCATTGTTAATATGGATTCGTATTCTGCATATGGAAATTAAAATTTTTATCCTGAAATGCATTTCCTATTTAAATGCAATGTTAAGATGCATTTTTTCTGTGTATACTCATGATTTTTATTTAATTATTTTACACATTTGTAAAGCTCATAATTTTTACTTTCATCTGATGTATGTACTTTACTTTCACAAAAAAACCGTTTGCACTATTTTTTTCAAAATCTTATTATAAATTTTGTATAGGAAAATTAAAAAATTTAGTTCAATGGAAATTTTTTAAATATGGGTTCAAGTTACAGAATGTAGAAGTATTTTTTTTTTTAATTTCTAAAAATTATAAACATTTCTGGTATTCCTATACTGGCTTCAAACACTTCAATTTAAGCGTTATCTTCAGTAGGATTTTAAATGTCGCCTTGTTTCGCTAATGGTAATCGTTTTTCTTATATGAGACATTCCACACCAAATGTCCCGCTACAAAAAAACATGTGTCCCAAGAATTTCAGAATAGGTTGTATTGATAGCCCTATGTGAAACTTAGAAAATTGAGTTTTTGGTTTTTCAAAACCTGGGCTTTTGGGGGCGTGGCTTAATAAATTGGTAAAATTTTTAATAAAATCAAAAATTTGCATTCTTGTATATTTTTTATGGGCTATCAATTAAAAATTTTTATTTTGAAAAAATTTTAGAACCCGTTCTGAAATTTATAGAGTCCGACCGAAACCAGTTTTTCGAGGCCGAACCGAAACCAAAAAAAATATTCGGCCAAAAAGAGATATTCGGCCGAAAACGAACCGAAACCGAAACTTAAAAAAATTGCCGCCGCATGAATAAAATCCCCGAGTAAAAAAAATTATATGACACAATATATAATTTAATATGGGTTCGTATCTATTTCGATATAAACTTATACGAAAAATGGTTTCATAAGATTTGATCGAATATAATATAATAATCAGTTTATATAACTTTATATCGACTTTGATACGAGTTTTGGTCTAATCCAATGATATAAAATTATATGAAATTATATTAAAATTTATACAATTTTATAAATCGGATGTTTTTTTTTAGTTTTTAGTAAAAAGTTGAAAAATTAAAAAAATAAAAATAAGTTGTTCTCGAAAAAAACTTAGATAAATTTCAAAAAATGGAGTCATGTTAAACTTTATATAAAAAAAAACACTTAGAAACTTAGTAAAATTTTAAAAAATGGAGTCATATAAAATTTTATATAAAACACATAGAAAAAATTTAAAAAATGGAGTCATATAAAACTTTATACAAAAATATTCGTGATAAAAAAGTTGTGCTTGGAAAAAACTTAGAAAAATAAAAAAATATGGAGTCATATGAAATTTTATATAAAACACTTTGAAAATATTCGCGATAAAAATATGTTCTTGAAAAACAAAAATTAAAAAATAATGGAGGCATATAAAATTTTATATAAAACATTTGGAATGAAAAAAATCGCACATACAAATTTATTATATAAATTTATCTCGCAATACATAGTGTCACACATGATCATATCGTGAACCTATATTCAAAATATGCCAACTCAAATTTGACCGAAATGAGTTTCCGATGGAAAATAGCTCCCCTATGCAATACCCATCTGTGGTAAAAATTTCAGAGCAAAAAAATAATTTTTTGTCCATTTTTGTTATTCTGCTAACTCAAAGTACATATTTTTTTGGTGAAAATAAATGCCAACTCCCATTGTAAATTTCCAAAAATTTTTCAAAATTTTTTTTAAAAAAAATTAGACCACATATCTTATTGCATTTGCCTTTCTGATCACGAATCTGGTAAAGATTTTGATATCTAATGCCTAGTTTTCGAGATATTGCCATTTTGAAAATATCGGTAAATAGTGTTTGCAAAAAAAAAAATTGCTTATATATATGTAACTTTCAAACTATTTATCAGATTGAAACATTACGAGTGGGGCAAATAAAGTCAATGATATAAGCTTTCAAAATAGCTAGTTTGGAGTGAGCCTTCTACAATAAAGCGTGTGTTACAGAGTGCCAAAGTTGACTACCCTGAAATTAAAAGGCTTTCTGAGCTAGTAACTTTTAAAAATATGCAAAGATTTTTATTTTTTTTTAGTTTTTGCAATTACCGCACTAAGGAAAACAAAATCCAAAAAAAAAAAAAATTTATAAAAATTTTTCAAAAAAAAATTTATTTTTAGTTTCCGACAAAATATGCCAACTCTAAAAAAATATTTGTTTTTTGATATAGTAATAAATGCCATCTCAAAAAAATACGCAACCCAGTGCAAAATATGAAATTTTTGGCATAGGTAAAAGTTGTTTAGAATATTTAAACCATCTTATGGAAGGTACATTGTTTATTTTTACAATAATATGCAAAATAACTAGTTTTTTAGCTCTCCTGAAAAGTAAGCTTTTTCGAGTTGGCATTTATTGAATATAGTTCGACGATATATGAAATAATATGACTATATAAAAGTATACAAGATCATATTAAATTATTTTTACTCGGGTCATTCAAAAAATTTATAGATAAATATACAGGACTTAATGTTTTGAACCCATAGGAATTGTTGTATTTATAAAAAAATTATATTTTTTTAAAAACTTGCAAAAAATTGTAAATTTCTTAGCGGATTGAGAGGAAAAAAATATTTGGATTGAGAGGAAAAAAAAACCTTGCTTCGTTTTGTTCAAGTGAACTGAAACAAGTAAATTGGAACACGAAATTAAAAATTTTTTTTTTTTTTTGTTAAATATGTACTTTATTATCTGAACAATAAGTGTATAAATCTTACAAAACTAACTTAAGTACTAGTTACTCCCTAGGAGCCATTTTGAAGAACGGGCCTCTAAATTAAATAGGCGGTAAGTCAGCACGTTGCAGTCTGGTGTGCGTTTGGGTTCGAGTAAGGGCTCTCGCCAATGTATTTGGGTGGTTCCTGAGCTTTTCAACGTTTTTCATTCTGATGTCCATAAACTCTTCTCTTACAAACGGAATATTTAAGTCCTGGTGAATGTTGATATTTCTGACGTACCAGGGAGCTCCCGTAATGATCCTCAGAATTTTGGATTGTGCCATCTGTATAAGCTCAATATTAGACATACTGGCTGTACCCCACAGTTGGATACCATAAGTCCATATTGGTTTTATAATACAATTACACAGGATGACTTTAGAGTCAAGGCTTAGCTTTGAATGCTTATTAATTAGCCAATGTAGTTGGCAGGCTTTTAGCTTCATATGAAGCCTCTTGGCTTCTAAGTGTTTTCGCCATGTAAGACGTCTGTCCAAGTGAATACCAAGGTATGTAACACTCTCAGACTGTGGGATAATTACACCATTTAATGAGACGGGGGAACAAGACCCCATTCTAAGTGTAAACGTAACGTGCTTAAGTTCATTTACTTTAATTCGCCAGTTCTTGAACCAAGTCTCCACAGCTGTAAGATGGTTGCTAAGTCTCAAGGAGGCAACATATGGGTCTGAGTGAGTGCTTATTAAAGCAGTGTCATCCGCAAATGTTGATGTTGTAATATGTTCAGATATCGGCAAGTCTGACGTAAATATGAGATAAAGAACAGGGCCGAGAACACTTCCTTGAGGAACACCTGCATTCATTTTATAATCAGAAGTTGTAGTTTCTTCATATTTCACCCTGAAGTAGGGATTAAGACTCTAAAAGTTTGTGTGTAATAGTTGGTAGGTGATATTTTATTTTATATAAAAGACCCTCGTGCCATACTTTATCGAAAGCCTGAGCGACATCCAGAAAAACGGCAGAACAATATTTTTTTTTCTTCAAAGGCTTTCCTAATCTCGCAAGTTATGCGGTTCACTTGCTCTATGGTTCCATGCTTTTCACGAAAGCCGAACTGATGAGCTGGAATACTGTTTGAACTTTCGATAATTGGAAGAATCTTTTGAAGAAAAACCTTCTCAAACAGCTTTGATAGGCACGGAAGTAAACTTAAAGGTCTGTATGACAAAGTTAAATCTTTTCCAGGCTTGGAAATCATTTTGATTTGAGAAATTTTCCATATGTCCGGAAAGTAACCTATTTGCAAGATCGCATTAAATATTTTCGTTAGAACTTCAACCGCTATAAATGGTAGGTTTTTTATCATGTTTGGTGTGACTAAGTCATACCCAGTCGCTTTCTTTGGGCTGAGCCGTGTACGTATAATTGTCTCAACATCTTGGGCGTCAAACCATGTATTACCTAAGTTGTGATCCAAATGCAGAGGCGGATCTGGGAGTATAAAATCATTTTCTGCCAAGTTTGGCTTAAATACAGTTCTTAAATGTTCTGCAAATGAGTATGCTTTCTCCTCTTCACTGCGTGCCAAATTGTCACATTGCTTTCTTAGCGGTGGTTCGTCCTCTACCGGTGCTTTAATTTTAGTAGCTTTTCAAAGTGAATAGTTCCCTGAACTTTTATGCGATAAACTTTCTACATATACGCTATTTATGCGATCCTCTTCCAAATGAAGGGCTTTTCTAAGGTTTCTAGTAGCTTCAGACAGCCTCTGCTTTGCAGCAGGGGATCTACTGTTTTGCCATTCTTTTCTTAGCCTTCTTTTGATGGCCAGTAGTTGCTCGATTTCAGAGTAAGAAACATGAAAATTGCGATTAGAGGAAGCAACGGTAACGGAAGACGAAGAGTGCTCTGCTGCTGATCTCAGAATGGACGTAAAGTCCTGGACACTTTAACCTATATCCCCCTCAAATTCCAAAGATGGATTAATGTGGATGTGGCTACTAATGTACTTTTTATATTTTAACCAATTCGTCTTTGACGAAGTGAGTCCACAGGGTGTCTTAACCGAAATTGGTTCATCGATACGTTAAAATTACTGGAGAATGGTCTGAATTGAGATCAAATGATGTTTCAGCAGATAACTTACTTCTCTCGATATGTTTCATTATCCCAAAATCGATATGATCGGGAATGTTTCTTGGATCTGAAGGCCAATAGGTCGGCGATATAACGTCCAGACTATTTCTCCGATCAATAAGAGCACAGTAAAGCTGTCTTCCCCTTGGGTTTGTTAGACGTGAACCCCAATAGGTGTATTTCGCATTGTAGTCTCCACAAGCTAGGAAGCGATTACCAAGAGTCTTGAAAAAATTTTCATATTATATCTTAGATACTGAAAATCGCGGAAGACAGTAAACTGATGTCAGAGTTAGTCCTCCTCCTACACAATCAAGATGTATTGAGGTGGCTTGAAGGTAGATTGTAGAATAAGTTTCCATAGCATGGTGCTTAATTCTACTTTTCACCAAAATACCTGTATCACCGTGAGCCTTACCGTCAGGGTGATTTGTTTTGTGGAATGTATAAACTGGGATTTGAAAATTATATCTATTCGTGAGGTGGGTTTCTGATAACAATAACACATCGATGTTATTGTTGTGCAAAAAATTAGATATCTCAGCCTTATGCTGGTTTACGCCGTTTGCATTCCAAAAACATATTTTAAACAAACGCATTATTTTTTTGATAGGAGAGCCTGCAAATTGTTATTTTGCGCTTTTAGCTCCTCTATTGTACCTTGCACGTATGTCATAAAAGCATTCATTGTGCTTTGCATTGTAGACATGAAATTAGTCATTGACTGCATAAGGGTGAAAAACATTGATTCCACCCCTCCCGTATTAGGGGGATTGCAGGGTTGCTGAGAGCCCGTTATTAACGCATTAGCGTATGTGTTACTAGCACTACCTAAAGAAGTATGTGCCTCAGATGAAACTGGAGTATGAGTCACGAGTGGTACTGCGCTCTGATTCATTGCAGTTAAAGGCGGCGCATTAGGTACGGCCAGTGGTTGAAATGTTGAAAAGGTTGAAATGATAATAGTTGGCCTCTTGACTGATTTTGTTTTTTTTTTTTTTAAGTTTTACTTTAAGTTCCTTATAAATTGGGCATCCCCGATATTTTGAAGAGTGGTTATTTCCGCAATTACTACATTTTTTTCACCTCCGCCATTTATAATCACGGTACACTCTGATGAAGAGTGTAAATCGCCACATACAGGACAAACTGTGCTTAAAGTACAATAGGTTCTTGTGTGTCCATACTCTTGACAGTTTGAGCATTGAACTGGGCCACTTCGTTTAAGCGGTTCTTCTACTGAAACTCTACGATGCAGAAGGTATCGTTCCGAGTAGATGGGATGAATTTCATTCTTTTTCAGCTTTTTGGATTCAGGCTCCAGCTCAACTCGAAACATTGGTTGAGGAACTTTTGCTCTGTTAAAAATGTTAACTACAACTTTCACTTTATAGCCCTTTTCTTCAAAATGGAGGTTTAGCCTCTTTACGGGTACTACTCGGATTTTGTAAATCAGTATCTGGTTCATCCAGAACTGAAAAACGATTGTTATTTAAGGGATTAGTGTTATCATTATTAGTGTTACTATTATGAACTTTCTGTTTTTTTGTTTCACTATTGTTATTATTTTTTTGTGGGCTACGGACCAGTGAAGCAAGCCGGTCGGCGCAGCTGACAGCTGAGTCGCTAAGCCGATATTTTTCCACGAGCCGCGCCGCCGCCGATATCATCGGCTGATCGGCGGCTCAAACTCCAGCCGATTTTTGCGGTTTTGAAATTAAAAAGAGCATATTCCGCAATTTTGTTCCATTTGGATATTAATATTTCTAAAAGTCAAATTGGAATTCAAAAAGGCCCAAATAAAATATAGAAATCACAACTGCAATTAAAAAGTTCGCATTCTTAGAAAAACTAATTGAGAATTACAATTTCTGAATGACTATTGACCTATTCCAAATTTCAAATGAAATTTCTAAGTTTCAATACTTCTTTTCTACACTCAAAAAATTATGAAGGTAAATTCCAGATAATATTCACTTAAAATAAATGAAATTTTATTTCAAAACCATTCCACTGTTTTTTCATTTAAATAAAATCATATTACAGTCAATTTGTAATATTAATTTAATTACTAACCAAATCATTAAAAAACTAATGAATATTTACTTACTTTGTATTGGAAAACATTAGAACTGTAGAATAAATTTTTAACTGCCAAAATTGAATGTAACGGAAAAATTATTTTTAAGACAGTAAATTCTTTTTTTAAACTACAGAAATTATAGAAAACAAGAAATCCTTTATAAAATAAGTGATTTTTCTTTTAAAAAAAACATCACTGATTACATTTTAAAATAACCTACAAACAGTTAATGACATACTTCTCTTAGTGTAGATTTCATTTGCCTTTTTTGAATTTCAACTAAACTTTTCTCAAATTTAATTGCGATTGCTGAATTTTAATTGTCTGTTTTATTTGTGTTTTATATTGTTGGACTTTATATTTTATAATTTAATAGGTATATTAGTTCGGTTTGAGTCCTTATTATTTCTGAGAAATAATAACACTTCCCAGGCAGAAATTACGACTCTTCTAAAAATACAACACTTTAAAAATGCAATACCATAAAAAAACAAAATCAGTACCATTACAACATTGGACTTTTAAAGAACCAACAATTTATAAGCGTTTGAAATTACTATCAGAAAAGGTTAACTTTGGTAAACTTTTACAAAATTTCTGATTTTATTTATTTCTTTATATGTATCTTTTTTTAACAACAGAAAATATTTTTTTTTGTGTAAAAATGTCTGCATTTTTTTTTTCATTATGAAATGTGCGAGGCGTCTAACTAAGGGTTCTATAGTCGAAAAGTCGATTAATTGACTTTTTGTAGAAAAAAAAATCGAAATGGACTTTTACTTTCGACTTTTAGTTTTTTCACTTGGTGGAAGATGAAAAAAAATCTTCGCAAAAAAAAAATCCGAAAGGCTCAAATGACAGCGGAGTAAAGAGTTTAATTGCAACTTAGAAGTGTGATTGAAATTGTCTTTCTTGTATTAGAAAGATACATTATTGTAGTATTTAAAATTAAAAATATATGTGGACTTTTGGCCTTTTTTTTAATTCCGTTAAAGTTATAAAATCTAGTTCCTTACGTTGCCAGATTTTTAAATATTGAACATACGACGTTAAACTCAAAAAACGCAAAAAAAAAACAAAAAAATCGATTATTTTGACAAAAATATAAAAAAGCTTACTTCAGAGCTTGGTATGTGAATCAGATAGTGTTTAGTGGATTTTTTAATTTCCGTTATTGCAATAAAGACTTCACCAATATTTCCGATTATTAAAATACTGTTATACCAAATTCGCATTCATTTTTTTAAACCTGTTTAAGCACTTAAACATGTTTATGTACCTTAACAAGTTTAAATTTAATCATGTTTAAAAAAATTAATGCGAATTTGGTATTACTGTTAATTCGGTTCTATAAATTAAAAGTTTTCGATTTATTTTTACCTATTTTCGGTACACAATCTTGTTAAAAAAATTTAAAATTTTTACTTATAAGACTTTACAGGTTGGAAAATGTCGGTTTTTAAAAAATTCGAATTTCCGAAAATTAACAGTCGAATTTTTAGAAATTGACAAAAGTCGAATTTTTGTTGCGACTGTATAACCCGCACCGTAAGGAGCGGATATTAAAAAAAAAAATATTTTGAAAAATTTCTATTTATTTAAAATTATTTTTATATACTGTATTTCTAATATAAAACACCCCAAAATAGCCCCAAAAATATGTCGAAATAGCGTTATCCAGTGTTGGTGTAGTGCTAGTCTAGCAGTCGTTTTCTCTTTCGCCTATATATGTTTTTTTTTTTGTTTTTACTCCCTTTTTTTGTTTGTTAATTTTGTATGCACAACACAAATTATTTTATTTATTTCTTTTTTTTTTGTTGTTTTTATTTGTTTATTCTACCACCACAATTATTAAAAATATCATTAAATATTCTCTTCTCCTTATGGCTGATTGATTTTTTTTTTTTACTCTGTTTCGATGAAAACAAAACCGAATTGCCAACCTTTTATCAAATGAAATAAAATGTACTGATAAAAAGGGTAAAATTTATTATAATAAAAAATTTACTTTTTGTATTATAATTTAATAAATTAAATTTAGCTTTTACCGATTCTTTTTTTTTTTTTTTTTTGATATCGAAGGACCATGAACACTTTTCAGCTTTATGCTGACCTTAATCTTTGTTTGGCGGAACCAAGACAGACCGATAAGGATTTGGGTTACGTGGAATGTAACCCAAATCTATTTAACAAAAGTGTTAATTAACCAGCCAAGAAATGAGAGTGAAATTGTATGGCAATACTCACTTGTAATTACCTAATAAAACACACTGTTAATTTAAGATTTTTGGCACAATTATTAGCACAGGGACTGCTCTTAATCTTTGCTGTTTTATTAGTGGTTATTAAAAAACCTCCTTTTTCTTGAGATCAATATGTCGGAACTTACTATAAAAACTTACAACTCCCATAATTGGGAAGTGTTTGGAGAGACGTCGAGGTCGATAAGGTCGTCATCCATGTCGGCGATGTTGCCAGATCGATCCTCGACACAATTGATAGAGTAATTCACAATAGCAGTAGAATTGTTAATGGCATTATAGGTAATAACTACAATAAATAACATGAAGATTGAAGTTTTAGTTTTCACTTTATGCCATATTTTAATTTCAGGATATATGGGAAGGATACGAATCCTTGGGCGGATATTTACCAAATTCAAAATTTTTCTTGATCTTATCGATCTTAACAAGTGTTCCAAATTTTAACGCTCTAACTTAACTCCTTCTATTATTGGCCACTCTTTACATGAAGACGCAACACTGTGCGACATTTGAATGATTTATAGAAACAGGCTTTGACTTACTTGGTTTCCCGTCAGCAATCCATTCATTTAACCATTGCCCTTTCTTCTTACAATAGTGGCAGATGTCATCTCTCTTATTTGATTTTGTATTTTGTTTACCTTTACTCTTTTTCTGATTTATTGCTAAAGCTTCTTGATTACCATCTGCACTGTACTCAGCCTTCTTGAAATTACGTTAATATAAGCACAATTGCATTACCAATTCATCCAATGAATTATCTCCATCACGGGTTAACATCATCCAACTTGACTTGAACATTTTATATGAGTTGGGCAAAACTCATTACAAATAAGCAACATTTCTGGTAACTTATTTTCTCCTTTTGTTTGCAGACCGTTATTGATTTCAACCCAAAGACTTTTAAGTTTTGATATATGGGTAGAAACGTCATAATCGGCAGTCATTCAAACGAGAACAAGTCAGTGCACATCTTGTACAACTGATCTTTTCATGTTGCTTCGAATTGTTGATTTAATGCTTCCCACATTTCTAAAGCTGATTCTTTGTCCATTACCTTTAAATTAATTTCATCTGAAATTGTGCTCGTGATCAGACTCTTGGCATAACAGTTGGCCTTTTTATAAAAATCGCTACGTTGTTTGTTGTCTCTTACTTCAGCATCTGTAGCTCCAACTCTTACGGGTTTTTGTAATTTTTCTTTCAATTACCTCCAGTGATCCCTCGTAAAATTCTAAAGTATCTTTGACCTTACGTTTCCATATTGGCCAATCCGACTCACCACTTAAACGCTTTAATGATTTGCTGAATTCCATTGTTATACCCTCCAACCCCAGTATGGGGGGTACACTGAAAAAAAAGACGTAACTAAATTTAAGGAAAAAATGTCTTTGAAAATTGATCATGAATTTTTCTCAAATTTAGTTAAATTTAACTTAAAAATGAGAAATTTTCTTAACTATGAGGAAAAAATGTTAGTTCATTTACTTATAATTAGTTCATAGTTTTCTTTAAATGGATTTTTTAAATATTAGGAAAAAAATTCTTACTGCCAAAGAAATTTTCCACAAATCTAAGAATCGTATCTTTATTTTTAAGACATATTTCTTAAAAAAACAATTTAGTTCAAGTTTAGTTTAAATTTACTAAAAAAAACATCATCGTATTTCTCTTCTTTGAATTGAGGAAGTGTACTTCTTAGAATTTAGTTAATGACTTCTGAGAATTTAGTAAATAACTTCTTAGAATTTAGTTAAAAATGCAAAATGGCGATATCTCGAAAACTAAGCGAGATAGAGCGAAACGGATGAAATTTTCAAAAGAAAGACTGCAAAGAAAAATATGGAATAGCCTAGCTCTGCATATCTGTCGGGGTCTCAAGACCCTAATTTTAGATCTAAAATTTGAAATTCCCGAGATTTTATATATACACATATCTCGGTAAATACTGCCAACACGAGAAAACGTCCAACGGCATTTTTGTAGCTCTTGACTCGTAGAACACTTCCGCAAAATACCCGAAAGCCCTCCGATTAATAGTTTTTGAGTTATCCGGTTTTTAAGATTCTCAAGACCCTATCAGGCCCCTTATTACCGTATCTCAAAAACTTAGCAAGTTAGAGCGAAACGGACACAAGTTTTGGTTCAAAATCTATGGGATCCTTAAAGGACCCAACGGGGTCTCGAGTTAAATGGGGCCCGAACCCATGGGTCCTGGGTCTAGACCAGTGGTCGGCAAAAAGAGAGACTATGAATGCATTGGTATATGAAAATAAACATGCATGTGTTGGTGTATTCTCAAACAAAGTGATATCAACCAGCTTGTTGTTGTATTTTTATGCTCTTAAGCTAAGTACTCTGTTTCTTACGGTGAAAATTTCACTTAAACTTTAAACGCCTCAAATTGCAATAAAACATTTAAAAATCAAGAACTTTTGACAATGATAAGAAAGAAACGATCATAACAAAACTGAAATGTCACTTTTTCACGGCAATTTAAATTGTCTTGTATAATAAAAATGAGTGAAAACTTTTTTAACAATTTCCCCTTAATTCCTCGCGTTGCCAATTTTTTTTTTTTTTATATGGAGTTTGACAGATTTTTTCCCGTGAAACCGAACAGAGTACTTAGCTTTAGTTGTGAATTTTGTTGACATTCGCGTGAATACATGTAAATAGCCGAATGTGTTCGGGATCCATGTGCAATTGATGCCGACCACTGGTCTAGACCCAATCTATTTCTAAAATGTGAAGTATAATTTTTTCCCATTTTCTAGTTAAAATTGGCTTAAAACTAAATAACTTTGTTTTCCTTATTTTTGGGAAAATTATGAACTAAAACCAAGAAAAAAAATACCTATTAGATTTAATGTTTTTATTACAGTGAGGAAAAGTATAAATAAACAAGTAGAAAAGTTAAATTCGACTTTGTCGAATCTATGAATACCCTCCACAATGCCTTTTTTTAAAGGATAGTACATTTTTAACGTGATAAAAAATTAACAATTTTGATTAGAAATATTTTATTTTGAGTAAAAAACTATTTTTTTTTCATTTAAAAAAAAAATACTAATGCCCTGATTCAGTATGTCGCACAAAGTGAGTGACTAGAAATTTTGTACGTAAAACAAAAACAAATTTGAGTTTTTTGTTTTTGTTTTACGTACAAATTTAGTAGTCACTCACTTCGACCGAGATAGCGAATCGCACAGTAAGTGTTTTTTTTTTTAGTGTAAAACTTTTTTCGAGTGTAATGTTTTTTTTACTGTAAAAAATATTTCTGAGTGAATGCACGTACGCATGTACACAAATATTGATATTTTTGTAAAAAAAAAAGAATTTTTTTTTTTTAAGTGTCAAATTTTTTTTGAGTGTAAAATTTTTTTGAGTGCAAAATTTTTTTTCGAGTGTGATTTTTCAGTTACCAATGCTTTTAAAACTAAACAAGTTTAAAAAGCATTGCTTTAAAATTTAACAAGTTTGAAAAGCATTGCTAAGTTACCACCAATGCTTTTTAAACTTGTTTACCACGTGGCATTTAAGATGAACCCAATCTGAAATTCGGGGTTTTGCTTATAACTTTTGAACCACTGGACCGATTGAGCTGAAATTCAATAGCAAACAGACCTGGGGAACGGCAAAGATACATGCTACGTTTCAGTAGTCTATTGTTTTTCGAAAGTTATCGTGTTTTTAATCTCGTAAATTTGCGAAAACCCCTTGCCGAAATTTACTCTTTTGCTCATAACTTTTGAACCACTGGACCGATTTGGCTGGATTGCAATACCAACCTGACCAGATAAAAAACCAACATATATGCCAAACTTCAGTAGCCTCTGTAAAGTCTTTCAAAAGTTAGCGTGTTTTCTACGGACAGACTGACGGACGGACGGACATCGCTAGATCGACTTAAAATCGATCGAGGATCATGAATATATATACTTTATGGGGTCCTAGACCAATATTTCGATGTGTTACAAACGGAATGACAAACTTATATATACCCTCTTTCACTAGAGTGGAGGGTATAAAAACAATTGACAAAATTGATAAATAAACAAAACAAATTTGTTCTAAAAACAATTTTACAATTAAACAAGTATTATTTTAAAACACTATTTTAACAGTTATATTGAGTGAGCAAAAACATCTTAATCTTTCAATGAAAGTGTGGAAAAATTTTTTGCGATGTACGCAAAAATAAAAATTTATGGAAAATTTTATGTTATCAAAATTTGTGATCCAGAAAGTGAAGTTTTGACTCCGACCGGAATATTCCCAGTATGCAAAATGAGTCGATATCGATTCGAAAAAGAATCGTTTTCTCTAAGAATTTCATCGATATCGAGTTCGATATAATTTGTTTTTTAATAATTTAGTTAATTCTGTTAAAAACGGTAAGAATTAAAAAAAATATATTTTATTACTTACTACTACTTACTTACAATTAACTAATTTTTACTAATTTAATTTATTTATTCTTTAAATTTAATTTTCACTAATTACTATTTTTATCTGCCTCACTTGAGATTTGAACTCAGAACTCCCAGTTTACTGGTTGAACGCCTTAATCCTTCAGCCAAAGTTTGATCATAAAAGTACTTTTTTAAAATTACTTTTACTAAAATTTGAATTTTTTATTATTATTTGAATTGCTCTTAAATTTTTATTATTATTTGAATTACCTTGTTTTTATATTCATTTTATTTTGTTTTGACACACTCCTCAAAATTTTAAAATATTTTTATTTCAAAATATATTTTAGTACAAACAAATTTTAAGTTGTGTATGGCCTAGTTGGTTAGCAGGTTCTGCAGCTTATGATTTGTAGTTTTATGGCCTTGGTTCAAACCCCAATCGCGGATTTTTTATTTTATTTTTTTTTATTGTTCTGATGTTAGATATAATTTTTTTATAATAACATTTAAAATTTGTGGACTTTTTGTTAAACCTAATAAAACTAAAACTCGATGTTATATCAAAAGGAGGGTTTTTTTCGATGGAACAACAAATACGATAATTCCTAAAATGTAGTTCGGAAATCACTTCGAAATCGATTAATTTTTCAATAAAAAAATGAGTTCGAGAAACGTTAAAATATCGACTGTACATAATATCGGTTTCGAATCATTTTTGCGGAAAAGCTTCGAAAAAACATCGAAAAAATTGTCGCCTCGAAACTGTGCAGACTGGGTTAATACACTCATAATAATAACTCTGCAAAATACTCTGTAAAATGACTGTAATCTCAATTCAACAGATATTTGACAGAGTTTTCTGTCAAAATACAGATTTAAAGAAAATACTTTGTATTTTGTTGTGACAAAAAAACAAAGTTTCCTCTGTTATATTACTTTTTACTTTGTAATCTTAATTTTACAGATAATTAACAGAGTTTTCTGCTAAAATACAGATCTAAGCAAAATACTTTGTATTTTTTTTTATAACCAAAAAAGTTTTTTGTTTTGAGTAGTTTTTGTTACCAAACATCAAAATTTTATCTGTATATTTTTTTTTGAGAAAAATTTGAAAAAGTAGCAAAAAAAAGTTATCAAAATTTTTTTTTTCAGGAATCTTATAAAAATTTTACAAAATAACATGCATTTAACTAAACGCTGTAAATTTACAGAGCTTTTTCTGTAATTTTTTTTTTTTTGCATCAAATGTATTTTACAAATATATGTAAATTTACATAGTATTCTTTGTATTATTTAACCAATATTTTACTAGAAACTCTGTAAATTAACAGTTTTTTTTTTTTGTCCAAATCATTTTACAGAGTTTTATAGTAAAATTACAGAGTTTTCTCTGTAAAAAAGCTTTAATATTTAACCAATATTTTACTATAAACTCTGTAAATTAACAGTTTTTTTCTGTCAAAAACATTTTACAGAGTTTTTTAGTAAAATTACCCAGAAATGTTGTTAGCTGGAAAAGTATGGTGTACTCTGTTAAATTAGCAGAGTTTTTCTGTAATTTAACAGAGTTATTATTTTGAGTGTATCAAGTAAGTATTGACTACAAACGTTTTACAATCGTTTTTAATTAATTTTTGTTTAACCTTACTTTTAGACCAGCTGAATCTTGAAGCAGAAGGCAGAGACTGGAATTTTTGATCGGGCAGTGCTAGAGTTTCTGAATAACCGATAAATTTAGTAACCGCGGTTTCGGTTATAAAAAATTGAATAACCGATCGGTTTCGGTTATTTTCGGTTATCAGTAAAAATTTTATTTCGGTGGAAAAACTTTATTTTAAAATAGTTTTTTATTAGAATCGAATTCAGTTTAAATTCCCATTTTGGTTTAGCTTCCCCTTATGTCTTTTAAAAAGAAAAATTCAGTTCATCTTCCAAAGATCCAGTGGTTCCTCAACCTGAGAACTGGATAATTCTTCAACTGGATTTTAACACTTAAGTTATCTCAATAGTAAAGTAAAAATTTTAAAATAAAAAGATTTTAAATTTGCTATTATAAACTGTATTTTTATTGAGACGAACAATCTCAGTTATCTGAAACTTCAAAATTTCTAAAATTTGTCTCCTGTAGTTTGTTGTGTTTTTTTTTCAAATTGCGTAAATCAAAATTTAGTCTAAACCCAAAATTGTAAAATTTGTCGTTGGATTCTTGGATATTGGCAGTTGTGTATCGCCTACCTCTAGTGCTTGTCCATTCATAGTTAAGCTCCAATTTTCCCATTTTGAATCTCTAAAAATGAAGAGGCCCTTTAAGCTGTAATAGCTATATTCATAACAAAAAAACGGGAAATTTACTTTTTTACACTCATTTTGAATAAAAGGGAAAACTTGAGACTGAATTTTAGTAATTTATTTCTTAATTATAAAAATAAAACTAGTGCGAGTAAAAATTTTAGCTGATCAATTACAGCCACTCGCTTTTTTGAATAGTTATTTTAAATGTGAATATAATATGAATCATGCAGTCGCTCATGCAACACAATAGTTAATAACACAGGTTGACAAAAGTGGAACTTTTTCAATTTGCCTGACCTTTGACAACTGATTTATATGGATTTTAGTATGCAAATTCCGAATCTGTTATCGAATTTTTTCCAACAGCTCGCGTTCGCGAGCAAATCGCTGTTAAAGAGTCGAAAAAGTGCGTTTTTTACTAACTTTGCTTGGCTATAATTTCCAAAACTAATTTTTGAGCCTCAGTTTTAAGCACGAACTTAACTATATTGGATGCGAGGATTCCAAAACTGGTATTAGCTTTTTTCTGAGAGCTTCAGTTTTCGAGTTATTAAAAAGGGCATAAATATTCAGACAAAATTAAAGAGGGCATAAATTTAAAAATTTTATTTTAGCGATATCTCCAAAACTAAAGATGACTCCACAAAAGTAAGAGCATTTTTGGAATCAGCATATCCAACATACTCAAAATCGTCATTCGCTTTTTGGATGTAAGACAAGTGTTGGTAAATATGGACTCACAAAGATGCCAAAAATAGCATATTATCAATGATTCCTTAGGATATATCTCAAAAACTATAGCTGACCCAAAAAAAAGGATAGCCAGATTTGAAATCAAATCTGGCCCAAAATTAGCTATCAGAACCCGAGCAAAAAAAAGTGTTGCCCTGTGTAATTATTTTTTTTTTTAACGAAAAACATACAATATATATGTAAATAGTTGTTAATTAAAATTACTTTTTTTAAATGCAAAAAAATATAAAAAATCTATTCTATTAATAAAAAGCGGGTAACCGAAAATATATAGGTCGGTTTCGGGTTCGGTTTTCGGCTTAAATAACCGCGGTTTCGGTTACGGTTTTAACCGAAACAGAAACTCTAGGCAGTGCATTCTTTAACTTTGAAAACTTTCCAGAAATAATTAATTACACAATACTGATCCAGCAGCTGGTTTTGTTTCCTTTTGGATGGAACGACACCAACAAACCGTGCCGAAATTTATTTGGAAGACCCCCAGGAATAATTTCGTAATATAGAAGCATTATCACTTTTCTACACTCAAACAAAAATCATTGTATTCCCAAAGAAAATCGTTGTAAATTCAACAGAAATCATTGTTGATTTTGACCCTACAAATATTTATGTTGATTTCAATAAAAATTGTTGTCAGTTTTTGTAAAAGTTGATCAACTCGTTCTTTTGTAAATCAACTCGTATTTTTTGTAAACTCAACTCATATTTTTGTTGATATAAGAAATTTTATTAATAAAAAAAAGCTTGTTGTTATTTGTTAATATTCTTTTATTAAGTAAAAATCACAATATTTTTTAGAATTATCACCGGCTTTTTAAGCTGCACGAGATTTTCACACACACTTCGTTTATTTATGTTATGCACTCGTATACGGCTTGCTTCACTGCTTATAAGCCATTCTCCAGTTTTCTAATGACACCAAATCAAAAACCTTAAAAAAAACAAAAAAAAAAAATATAATATAGTATGAATACATAAAGTAACCAATGTATTTTATTACTTACCAAATATTTACAGATCAGAATCTGATCATCAGATCCTATTTTTATTTATTTTTATAATATTAAATATTTTTATAAGAAACAAACACATAAAATAATTTTATAAGAGACAAACAAAGTTCACATTGCATTGCTACCAACTTGATAATACAAAACTGAACGAACAGGGTTGTTTTTTCTTTTTTAGTTTTATCTATTGAATTCTGTATAAGCGTTGTAAAAAGTTGATTGAACTTAACTGATTATTCAACGATATCAACACTAATTTTTGTTGAATACGGCAATATTCTGTAAAACTTAATCTACAATGGGTTTACTAATTTTTCTACTAAGATATTTCTATGAGTGTATGTAGTTTTACTAAGTTTGAGTGAAAAATGCATCAGCATTCCTCTTGATTTTAACTTTATTCAGGTATTTCATCTGTATTTTAAGTCTTCTTATTTATCCAATACACAAAAATATTAAAAAAACATAACCTTTTGTTTTATTTATTTTTGGCTAAATTTTATAAAAGGGGTACTATTTTTAGTTAAAATTATTACATATAAATTTATATTACAAAATTATTTACATTAATAAAGCTATTTTGGATTTATTTTAACACCAAAAAAAGGTTGCTTACCACACAGAAAAAATTTGAAACGAATTTCAATCAACAAAAACGCGGATTCAATCAATTTTTTGATTAAAATTCATCCAATTAAAAAAAATGTTATACCAATCATCAAATTGTAGGTGATTGATTGAAAACTTTTTCAATCAAACATTTTTTCGATTTTGATCAAAAATTTTATCAATTTTTTGTTTAAAGTCAATCAAAATAATGATTGATTTAACAAATGAATTGTAAGCTTATGACAAACCTATCAAAAAATTCATCTTTTTTGCTTTCCAATATGTTGCCAACAATTAAAAAAGTAAAGCCCGATTATTTTGTATATTTTTGAATTAATCTATTCAAATAAATTAAAGCGAAAAAAAAAATCTGGTATGTTGAAAATTTGTAACAAAAAATAGGAAAAATTTTAATCAAAACATTGATTGACTCATTTAATTTTTGTTGATCAATACATTTAATTGAAAATTTTTAGCCAATAATTTTTTGTGTGCAAATGTAAATTTATTTTTTCTGGTATGTTAATACTTTAACAAAACAATTAACGTTATATTTTAATATATTTTAGATTGGTGAAGGACCACGTCGATGTCCTCGCTACTGGGCCGACGATGAAATACAGTTTGACCATATTCTTGTGAAGTATATGCAAAGTGAGAGTTGTCCATATTATACAAGGAGAGAGTTCAATGTTACCAATTGTAAAATTAGCGACACTATAAAAGTAACACAATTTCAATACAATGGTTGGCCAACTGTTGAAGGAGAAGTTCCGGAAGTGTGTCGGGGTATAATAGAATTAGTTGATCAAGCTTTAAATCATCATAGCAAAGAAAAAAATGTGGGGTGTAAATCACCGTTGACTGTTCATTGCAGGTTGGATAAAATTGTATGTATACGCTTAACTCAATATATTAACATTTTATATTTACAGTTTTGGCACAGATCGAAGCTCGATATTTGTTGCAATGTGCATATTAGTACAACAGTTACGCGCTGAGAAATGTGTGGACATTTGCACAACTACTAGAAAAATTAGATCGCAAAGATTAAGACTAATTGACACATATGTATGTATAAACGTCATGTTTTCTAAGTTCAGTGATCTTAAAAGATATATAAAAGAATGTGTTTAGTAATGTTCCAAAACATAAAGGGTTTCTTATTTCAAATCTTTATTTAAAGCCAAGGTTAATGTGACACAAAACAAAAAAAATCTAAAGGGTATATAACAATATCTTTTGTTGTACCTGTCAACTGCAGTATGGGGGTATACTCACTAGGTTTATATATGGTATATAACCATTTGCAGTTTTTTGGAAATATCAAAAAGGACCTATCATAGTGAGAATGTTCACGAAAAATCATTAAGAAATGTGTGTTAATTTTTTTGCGAAAGTTAAAAAAGGTTCGGCACCGATCGCGATGAAGTTTTCGCTAATATTTTTTTTTTTCACTTATTCAGGCACCCATATTTCTAATGTCGAAAACCATGCTGTTATTTTGTTCTTGTTTTATTTGTGTTGTAAAACGACGAAAAGCCAAAAAGCGGTGGAAGGATTCCCACCATAAAACATAAACAAATTTAAATTTGTGGTGTTTTAGAAATTTCAATCGGTGCCGAAGGTTTTTGGACCAAAATGACACCGGATAACGTTTTTTGTTATCAGTATAACATTGCCCATACCGTGTTGATAGATTCTTATTTCGGTTATACCCCTAATACTCACTTTGTCATTCCGTGTGTAATGCACCGAAACATCGGTCGGGGACCCCAAAAAGTATATATATAATTGATCCATAATAGATTCTAAGACATTCTAGCGATATCCATGTGTCCGTCCAAGATGACTTGCAATGGAGACGACGCCAAAAAGTATATGTTGGAACAACGAAAACTAATTAAAAAAAATAAATAGCATCACATAAGTCTGATCAGAAAGCAGTTGATAAACCATTGTTGCGGAAAACAGCATTAGCGGCTAGAGTTTTCAAATATTCGTCTATTTCAAAAACCGGTTTCCGAATACTTCGAAAAACCGGCTTTTAAAAAAATCGGTATTTCGGTTTTGTAACTAAAAACCGGTTTCGAATAATTGGTTTTTCGTTCTTTTTTTAAATTATTTATTTAATAAAAAAGTAAAGCAAAACAATCAAAAAGGAAAACAAAACAAGCATATCCGTCTGTATAAAACACGATTCAGTCCAAAATAAAAAGCTAGACCTCTGAAATTTGGCACAAATATGTCTCATGGTCATGGGCAAAGTCTATCACTTGGACCCAGGGTATTAACAATAGTGTTGTAAAAGTATTGAGTATTTAAGTACCGAGTACTCAATACTGCCCATTTTTTCGAGTACTCAATACTCAAAAGTAATTACTCAATACTTTCAGGGTTGTATTTTTCACTTAAAATGCATAATTTAACCATTAAAATACAACTATAACATGCTGCCCAGGAAAATTTTTTTTGACAAATTCCTGGTTCAATAGATTCTTGAATATATTCTACGGTAATCAAAACAAAATTTTCTATGTAAAATTATTTTTCAAAAAAACTACTTGCTCTAAAAAACGATTGCTTTTGGGACAATTTCAAACAAAAATCATTGATTCTGGAATGTAAAGTAGAACCGGTTGCAGGGTAATATGATGCGATCTGGAATCGATTATTTGGAACAGAAAATTTTGCTGGGTGTGTGTTTGAAAAATATTAAAAAAAAAATTCTAGAAAAATAATTTTTAAATTAATTAAAAATAATCTAAATTTCATAGTGAATGCCTTGTCATGAAAATATAAATAGAATTTAGAAGAAAAATTAATTAAATAATATTTTAGAAGGCTTTATTGTTAAATTTTTGAATTTCAAAAAAAGTATTGAGTAGTATCGAGTACTCAGTTGAAAAAGTATCGAGTAGTATTGAGTAGTCAAAAGTAACCACAATTTACAACACTAATTAACAAATTTTGTTTTTTTTCGGCTCGTCCCCTTTTGTGGGCGTGTATTAGGGTTGCCAGAAAATTTTCGCGGGACAAAAATGAAAAATTTAGCAGCATGTTCTGCATTATTGTCTCAAATATTTTTTTTGATTTTCTTAAAATTCAAACTGACGAAAAACCAGTTTTTTATAATTGTCCTTGTTAAACTCGTTATATTTAATTGTATTTGATCAGATCTCAAATTTGGTCACCATTTTTTTGGTATGTTATTGAATAAATGTGATCATATCCCGAAAATAGGGACTAAATACAATTAGATATGATCAGTTCGCAGCATATCAGGTCAGATCTAATCCATTTAAAAATGGATCATATGCTACTGAAATCAATTTTTTTTATCCGTTAGTTACAACTTAATTTATCTGCGTATTTACTTATTATGTGAAGATTTTATCAGATGTCTTAATTTGTCATTTTGTTCTACATAGATTATTGATTTTTGAGATATTGGCCGAAAGGAATCAAATCAATTAAAATTTCATACAATGACAGACATTATTTATGTAGAATAATTGTTCTTTACAAACGTTGTTTTTATTTTCACAAAATACCAAAGAATGAATACAAAATATTTTTCCAATCAAAATTTAAAATTCAGAAAATCAAAAAGTACAAGATAAAATATTCAAACAAATCAAAGTAAAATATTAGGGAGTATCACTGGTATTATATCCACACGGCCAATCCTGACTAAAATCGGACTCCGATTAAATATTCCACAACTTCATAAGATCACATGATGTTGATGTAACGTTCGGTCCATCACCACTGCCAATTTTTTTTACATCATATCTGTCATTTGCTTTTACATTGGTTACAACATATGGCCCAAAAAATCTATTTTTAAGCTTCAAACTGTTCCCAAATTGAGTTCGTTTTATCGCAACAGTATCACCGACTTTATATTTATAAGCATCTCTTTTATTTTTATCATACTGTTTTTTCTGAACTTCTTGGGCTTTTACAATATCATTTCGAACTAATTTCCGTTGTTCTTCACGCTCATCAATGAATGATTCTACCAGTTCTTCATGTATAATCTCATTTAGCCTAAAGTCATCTTCTGTTCTCATAGGCACCCCAACAAGAACTTCATGTGGAGACTTCATGACGACCCGATGATATGTTGAATTAATGCATCTTTGGACTCTGTCTACAAATTTATACCATTTATCCGGTTCGTTTATGGCAAGTTTTGATAACACAGCTATTATAACTCCATTAACCCGTTCTACTTGCCCGTTACCCCTCGGTACTCCAGTAGTAATTTGTAAATGTTGAATGTTTTTAGCACAACAAAAATCTTGAAAATCGTTTGATGTAAATGCTGGTCCCTTGTCTGTCACAACTCTTTGCGGATAACCAAAAATTTTCGCTAGCTGTTCAAAGCGATCTATCACTTCTTTAACTGTAGTCGATTTCACTGGATAAATCCATGTAAATTTTGAAAAACCATCAACAATTACCAACATGTACTTATACCCTTTAGCGGTGGCTGTCATCGGCCCCAAGTGATCCATATGCAAAGTTACCAACGGTAAATCATCTTTAGGGATTGGACATAACAATCCTTCTTGTTTACCGCGTTTACGATTCATAATAATACACTGAACGCAACACTGAATTACATGTTCCACCTTAGACTTTAGCTTATCAATAAAATAGTCTCTTTTTAATATGTCAACTGTTTTTTGAACGCCAAAATGTCCTCTTTCATGAGCCTTTTGAATGAAATCCTTTTCTAATGTTTCTGGTATTACAAAAACATCTCTTCCATCTTCATTTTTCATAAGTATACCGTCGCAAATAAAATAGTTGTTATATGGATTCTTTTCGACAATTGTTTTTACTGCTGTAATTTTTTCATCTGTTCCTTGTTGAGTTTTAATAAATGCTCTTAATGTTGATTCAACAATGTTGATAGGATTTCTGCTAAGAGCATCAACATGTTTCATACGATCACCCTTTCTATGCTCCATTGTATAATCATACTCTTCAAGATATAAAGTCCATCTTTTTACTCTTGGAGGAATATCAATCTTATTGACAGTTTTTTGAAATGCAGCACAATCAGTCACTATCTTAAATTTTAAACCTAGCAAATAAGGTCTTAATTTTTTAACTGCTTCGACAATAGCTACTACTTCTAATTCGTATGAATGGTAGTTCTTTTCAGCATCTGTTGTAGCCTTGCTCCAAAAATAGACTGGATGAAATTTTTCCTCATATTTGCATTGCATAAGAATTGCTCCTAATCCTACCTTACTTCCATCGGTATGTAATTCTGTGGTAGCTAATGGATCGTAAATTTGTAAAACGGGCTTGTTAAAAAGTGTTTGCTTCACCGTTTCAAACGCTATTAACTGCTCTTTATCGAAACTTATTTTTTGTACCCCTTTCTTTAACAATCTAGTTAATGGCGCCACAATCGAACCGTAATCCTTCACAAACTTCCTAAAGTAACCAGTTAATCCAAGAAAACTTTGTAGCTGCTTTTCAGTTGTCGGAATTGGAAAATTTTTTACGGCTTCAATCTTAGATTCGGAAGGATACAACATAGAATCAGATATGGTATATCCGAGATATTCAACCTTAGTTTTGAGAAACTGACATTTCTTCCAATTTAATTCTAAACCATTATCCGCAGCTACTGCCAAGACTTTCTTAAGACGTGCAATTCCATCCTCATAATTAGCAGATGGTATAATGATGTCGTCGACATACTGAATAACGATTTGTTGTTTTATTAGATCTAAAAAAACAAAGGAAACAAATCTATTAAAACTTGATGGAGAATTGCATAACCCAAACGGTGTCTTTTCAAACATAAATTGTCCATCAGCTGTTGAAAACGCAGTATATTTTTTACTATTTTCATGCATTGGAACATGAAAAAATCCGTTCTTCAGATCAATTGTTGAAAATACTTTTGCATTAACAAGCTTATCGAGCTGATCATCAATACGTTGCATTGGAAATCTGTCCTTTTGTATAACTTTGTTCAGCTTCCGATAGTCTATACACAAACGATAGCGACCATCTTTTTTCCTAACGACTACAACAGGACTTGAAAATTCTGATTCGCATGGAACTATTATGCCATCTTTTAACCACTCATCTATCTGATCTGAAACAACTTTAGTTTCCAACGGAGCTAATCTTCTTGGTCGTTGATAAATAGGCGTTTCGTCATTCAAAATAAGTTGAGTTTTGATAGGACATTTAACAAATCCTTTTGGATTATAATTATGATACATATCATATACGACATCTTGAAACTGCTTATCAACATCTAATTCCACATTTGACACAACGTTAATGTGGCTAAGAAAATTTTCGGAAGGTATTTCAACATGTTCCATTGGCATTATTTTCTTTAACGATAAATTACCTCCTACCATACGTAATTCACATAATTCTAAAAATTCTCGGCCTAAAATAGCTTCGTAATTTATACTAGTGTCAGGCATCACATAAAATTCGATTCTATACTTATCTTCACCAACTGCTACAACAGTTTCAAGCAGTCCTATTGGAGAAACTTCTTTTTGACCAATCCCAATGAATGTTCGAGTAGTATGCATGCATTTTGGCTTACCCATTTTACAGTATACTTCGTTCTGCAATAAATTTACACAACTTCCTGTGTCCACTAGAGCTGAAAAATAACAAGAGCCAATTTGCACCTTAACCATCGGATCATCTTTTGGTTTGGATATTATGTTAATCGAAGAACCACGAGGCTTTGTATTGTTTTCTTGACGGTTCATACCAGAAAAAGCCAAACAGTTTTTGGATATGTGCCCATACAAATTACACTTAAAACACTTCATCCCTTTGTTAGCATTCGGACACTTATTTGCACTATGGCCCACGACACCACAACTGAAACATTTTGATCGATTTTGTGTGTATGCTTTTGATGCTTTGACGCTTTCATAATCAATAAATTTCAATTTTAATTCTGCAATACTTCGAGCTCCATACAGCATCACCTTGTCCACAGATTGATCTTGAACACCTGCAATAATATATCCGATAGTAGAACTAATATCCAAATTAATGGAAGCTGCTAATTCGCACATGTCGTAAAAATATGGCCTCCACGATTCTGTAGGTAATTTTCTTTTGTTCCTCATCTTTTCATGGACGTCACGGCTATTTATTTGTACTTGGAACTCATTTTCTAGCTTTATTTTGAAGTTGACCCAAGATAACACATTCCGTTGCCTCATCATATAAGCCTTCGCAGCACCTCTTAATTGTTTTTTTGCATAAATTATGGCTTGTTGATCACTCCACTTAAACAATTTTACCATTTCATCCATGGTTTCAAGCCAATACTTCACCGTAATGTTTGGGTCTTCACCAGTGAATAGGTCTACAGCACCTTCTACATCCTTAAAACTAACAACAGAACCAGATGCTTCCGAACTTTGAATTATGACACCAGGTGTACTTCCTTGAGCACCTAGTGCTGTATCATTAGTATCGATGACTGTTTCTGTATCTGATGAATCAACTTCTTCGGTGACTTCAACTTCATCCTCTAAATTCTCGGTTTCAGCCGCAACTAGGTTCATAAGCCGAAACTTTAAAACTGCTTTAGATCCAGTTACTGAAACCTTGCGTTTTTCTAGTTCTTCTCGCAGTTGTGCGATCGACATCTTATCCACGGATGATAATAGTAAATTTTCTTCTTCCATTTGCCTCTTTAAAATAGCGTCTTGAGCGTCTTAATATCTTCTTTTAATTCGTCTTTAATTCGTCTAGATCTCCTTTAGTATCCTTGTATTTCCTTTTTGAGTTGAGCCCCCAAATGTAGAATAATTGTTCTTTACAAACGTTGTTTTTATTTTCACAAAATACCAAAGAATGAATACAAAATATTTTTCCAATCAAAATTTAAAATTCAGAAAATCAAAAAGTACAAGATAAAATATTCAAACAAATCAAAGTAAAATATTAGGGAGTATCACTGGTATTATATCCACATTTATGCACAATAGCGCGTCCCGAATTCTGTTTTTTTCGTTAAATGGTCTCAAATCCCCATCACTTGGTGGGGCAAGGTAAAACAAATTTTACACAAGTTTACAAATGAAGCTTTGTCCAAATGAGAATATGGAATCCAGCGCGGGACGCGGGAATCAGTTATGCAAAGCGGGACAATCCCGCCAAATGCGGGACATCTGGGAACTTACGCGTGTATATAAAAAAAGTTAAAATAATAGAGTCCGACTGAATATTCTGTCTCGGTTTCGGCCGAATAATAAGGTTTCGGCCTCTACACTCAAAAAAAAAAACTGTAATGATAGCAAAAAAAGCTTGTAAATTTACTAGAAAATTTGCAGATTTTGAACCCACAATTTTTTTGGTAAAGTTAGCAAAAATGTTTTGCTAAAAATTAATTTACTGAAATTAGCAAAAAAAAACTGTAGCTTTTACCACAAAATTTGCTAAATTTTAGTAGAATGGATTTGAAAACCGAATTGCTGAAATTTACCACTTTTTTTGCTAAATTTTTGAAGAATAAAATTTTAAATATTTTGAAAAAAAAAGTAAAAGTAGGGGAATTTTTTTTAATAAAAAAGTCAAAATTTTGTATTAAATAAAATTAACATTTTGGTTTAGAATTTTTTGTAAATGATGAAGAAGCAGGCAATCCATCAATATATTCTTCTGAAATTAGAAAAAAATAAAGTCTTTTTTATAAATAATATAATATTTAAAAAAAAATTAACTGGTTGCATTTACTTTTTTTAATTATTGTTTATGCCATGATGTCTGCATTTACATCATAATAAGTACCTACATTGATTTCCAATACATACCCAGCAAAAACTGACATTACTAGTAATGGGTTTTGTAATCCGAAACAAATGTTTATCACTACTTACTTATTGAATGAAACACTAATTATTTTAACAAGGGCGTGAGACAAAAATAACTAGTGAAGAGTATGGAGATAAATAAGTAGTTACTGCCTCGGATTACAAATAAGGAGTAAAAACCCATTACCAATAAGAAGTAAAATAATTAGTTAATTAAAACTTTTAAAATTTAACTAGGTTTTTACTAAAACTTAAAAATTTCGTAATTTTTATTAAGTTTTTAAGTACTTTTTAAGTTAATTGAATTGTAAAGGTTAAAAACTGCAAGTGCAAGAAGATATTACTTAGAGGTGCTTTTATAACATATTACTGAGAAGTAGTTACTTTTGGGCTTAAAATAATGTTAATGGTAATGGGTACTCATTATAAATAATGTACTTGGTAATGATTACTTTTCACAACTCATTACCATGTTTTTGCTGGGTAGTTATACTAAAAAAAAGAAAAACAATTATCAATGCTAGAGTTTTTAAAAGGTAAAAGGACGGAAATAAAAACTTACTTGAATGTTGAAACCGCCAAAAATTTTTCTGGAATTTAAAACAAAAAAATATTTCATCACAAAATTCAAATTACATAATAAACTAAAATGTACCTGCTTGTTAATATTAAGGGTATATACATAAGTGTATGTTGGGTTTTCACGTCAAATTGTTTTCTCATATAAAGATTTTTAACAGATAATTTGGGTTTTTTTGTATGTGTGACACACAATGTGTGTATGGTTATTTTTTTGTTTGTGTCATGCGTTTTTTAGGAATGATATTAAGTACATCAAATGGCTTTGGTTTTTTGCATGTTTAGGTACATACATTTTGTGTGTAGATCAAATATCAATGTCTTCGAAGCAGTGAAGCAAGCCGATGCAAAATTTTCGGCGGCGGCTAAAGAGCAAAAATTTTCGGCGGCGGCGGCGTTTCGGCTGCGCGCCGCGTTTTTTTTAGAACAGCGCGGCTGAAAAAAAAATTCGGCTGCGCCGCTATTGTATAGTAAAAAACGGTTTAAATCTAGGCATATTAATCACGATACCCTACCGAACAAGTGGTCGATATAACATTCAGCATAGATGAGAACGTTAGGGATCAATTAATGGTTTAATTACTGTTTACATGGACGGACATCGCTAAATCGACCCAGAAAGTGATTCTAAATCAATCGCTATACTTGAAGTTTGGTTTAGGACCAATATTTCGGATAGTTACAAACATTAAGACAAACTCACAATATCCTCTTTATATTTTTCTCTTTATATTTTCTTTCATTCCAAAAAAAGCAATTTTTAAAAAAAAAAAAAAGTTTCGTGAGTGTGAGTGAAGTTGGTGTGAGTACTCGTGAGTGGGAGTCAAAAGTCTCTCACGCGACCATCTGTACCCTGTACAGCTTATGCCTGTGGTGTAGGCATAAGCGTATCTAGGCCATTATTCTGGGGTGGGTAAAAGCCCACCCCCCCCCCCGTCCGAACAATAAAAAATCAAAACAAAGCTAAAAAACATACATATAACACGAAATCACAAAAAAAGTATTTAAAAAAAATTAAAGTTAACTACTATTTTCGTTAAAAATATATAAACATTAACACTACTCTACACGGTTTTTGCACAGACATGTTGGATACATTTTCTAAAGTATTTTGGCCTCCTAAACACGAATCTGTCATCAGAAAAGTTGTATCGAATCATCTTCTCGAGATAAAGGCATTTTCATTTTTTGTGGACTAAGTCCTCAAAACGAAAATTTTTTTAATATTGAAAAAGTGTATGTTAAAGTTATTCATATTTGTATTTATTTGAACTTGGTCCACAAAAATTAAAAATGGCTATATCTCGAGAAGGCGATTTGATACAATTTTTTGGTGTCAGATTCGTTTTTAGGAGGCAAACATTTTTAGGAAATGTGATTTAATCTTTTTTTTTTTAATTTTACCAAAAAAATCATAAAAATTGGTTCGAACAAATGTATGAAAAAAATATTCAAATTTGGTTCAATATTTTGACTTCTTTTGCAAATATTTCAGGATATACTTAATGGATTTTAGATTTTCTTTTTATTGGAGTGTCTACTTAACACATCTGTTTTGAACAGGAAATTTCTTGCAAACTTCGGATACTTATAAGGATATAACCATAAAAAGGATATTTTGAACTTCCTTATAATATCCTGATGGTTTCCTTGATCGTACCGATTCCGGATTTCTTGCAAAAGTTAGGTAATTTTATTAGGAATTTGAATAAAAAAGATATGAATAACTTTTACATACATAAACTTTTTAAATATTAAAACATTTTCGGATTTTGTGTAAGATTTTACATTGAAAATAAATGCAAAGTGCCGTGGATCGCAAAATTTTTTTTAATTTGTAAACAAGAGTTATTATTTCTCAGAAATAATAGGGACTCAAACCGAACTAATATACCTATTAAATTATAAAATATAAAGCCCAACAATATAAAACACAAATATGTAAAACAGACAATTAAAATTCGGCAATTGCAATTAAATTTGAGAAAAGTTTAGTTGAAATTCAAATGAAATCTAGAAAAAAAGTATTGAAACCGTGAAATTTCATTTGAAATTTAGAAAAGGCCAATAGTCATTCAGAAATTGTATTCTCAATTAGTTTTTCTGAAAATGCGAACTTTTTAATTGCAGTTGTGATTTCAATATTTTAATTGGACTTTTTTGAATTCCAATATGACTTTTAGAAATTTTAATATCCAAATAGAACAAAATTGAGGAATATGCTCTTTTTAATTTCAAAACCGCCAAAATCGGCTGGAGTTTGAGCCGCCGATCAGCCGATGATATCGGCGGCGGCGCGGCTGGTGGAAAAATATCGGCTTAGCGACTCAGCCGCGCCGACCGGCTTGCTTCACTGCTTCGAAGGCGTTTTTTGCTCTACATACTAAACGTATGGGAACAAGAAAATGCGTTCGATATAGTGTGCAATTACAATTCTGGCGTTGGCCTTGAATTTTGCTTGTTCCCATATATTTTGTATGTAGAACAAAATTCAAAGCCAACGCTAGCGTTTCAAAGCCAGAATAGAATCAATTCTATTTTCTTGGCTTTGCTCTCTATTGAGTATTTGTTTTTTGCTTTGGCGTTGCCAGTCATTTACAAAAAAAGGGTTGATTTTGTTTATGAAACACATCTTGTTTATGAAACACATCTGTGTATTGGGAAATTATAAGAAAAGTACATATAAAAGAAAGTAAAAATATAATTTACCGCCAATTATTATAAAAAAAAAAAACAAGTATCAAAAAAATATCAATAAAAAAACAAGAGTTTTATGTTTCACCGAAAAAAAAAATATTTTCAGGAAAAATTAATTTTTCTTTCACCAAATAATTATATTTCTGTTCTTCTTTGTGTGTGTGTCAGGCAACCAAGCCGACAAGAAATTTTCGGCGGCGGCGGCGCGACCAATTTTGCTTCCCGGCGGCGGCGTTTGCAGTTTTTAGCCGGCGGCGGTTCAATCATCGGCTCATTTTTCCTTTTTGTTGCGAGTAGTATTTTTGTGAATTTGTGTTGTAATTTTTGTAATGATGAGCCGATCGGAGCCGACTGATTCGGCGGCTTGGTTTAAGCGGCTTCCAGCGGCCTAAAATGTGAAAAAATGGCGGCGTAGAATGTGAAAAACGGTCGGCGGCGGCGCGCCGCCGATTTTGAGCCGATCGGCTTGTTTCTCTGGTGTGTGTATACAAACAAACGCCAGAACAAATTTCACGATCAACCCTTATGGAGAAACAAAACAATTATTAAATTAACACTCAATAACAGAGTATTTTTTTATCGTTTAAAATATGTGTTTATATTACATTAAATTTAAAATTAATAATAAATTTAATTATAAAAAGACTTCCGCACGACTGCCACGATCAACGCTTTTGTTTGTACTGAATTGTTCTAAAAAATTCCACGCACAAGAGAAGAAAAAACGGATACAAAAAATAAGAGAAATAAAAAAAAATTACAATTTATTTTTGCTAATATTACCAAAAAAAGCTTGTAAAGATTTTGTCAAGTCAATTTCAAATTTAGCAAAAAAATTAGTTCAAAGTTTGTTTTAAATTGCTAAATGAAGTTGACAAGAAATTTTTGCTAACGTGCTAATTTCAACTAAAAATTTGCTAAACGTTAACTAACCATTATTAGCAAAACAAAATTAGTAAATCTACTTTAAAAAATATATAAAAAGTCGCTAATTTTTTTAATTTCGTGTTCCAATATACTTGTTTCAGTTCACTTGAACAAAAAGAAGCAAGGTTGTCCAATAAATGTAATACTATTACAATTCAAATATTTTTTTTCTCTTCCCGGGTGATAATGACCATGTATGTTCATTAGGGGTGGGATAGTGCACGAATTTTCGATTTCGACACGCTAGAACCGCTTATTTTGTGAGGTTCGTAAAAAAATACATGAGCCAAAAAATGGGGCAGGTCGGATAGGATCTAGCGGTCGCTCATCTAAATTACTCTAAAAAACGATTACTTTAGGAACAATTTCAAACAAAAATCATTGATTCTGGAATGTTAAGTAGAATCGATTGCAGGATGGTATGATGCGTTCTGCTACCGATTATTTGGAATTGAAAATTTTGATGGGTTGGCCCATGATTCATTTAACTTGTTTGCCATTTTCTTTTCTTTTCTCGTAAAAGCCATTCAAATTTAAAGGAAAATTTAAATTCTGATATGAGTAAGTTTTAAAGAGGTTTGTTTTTAAAATGTATTTAAAAAGCTTTGGTCGGATTTGGTCGAAAAATTTGGACATGAAATTTAAAAAAAAAAAACAACTAATTTATCATACTTTGACCGCAAGTTGCCGATTAATGATGCCTTGTAAAATTTTTTAATAAATTTCCTTGCAATTAGCTTCTTCACTGGCCATCGGCAGGTATTCCGAATCGACCCCACAGAAATTTTGAACTGGAAGCAGCTTTAAGAAAGGAATCACGAGGCAAAGAGCGAATCCAAACCAGTCACAGTTTAGATTACTCTTTAGTAGCACACAGGGGCGTATCCAGGATTTTATTTCGGTGGGGGCCCAACATTATTTTTAATTTTTTTTTTACAAAATATTTACATAACAGCACATTTTTTAGAATTTTTCCCGATCTTTTCCTTGAACTGAATGTAACACAATGAGATTCTTCATTTTTGTGTAAGTTTACCACCGTTTGGGGGGAAATTAAGATTTTTTTATATTTTAGAATTTTTTGAGAGACATTTTTACAAAGAAGATTATCTGAAAATTTTTCAAAGAAAAGTCTATCACAATTTGCAGTTAAGACAGTTTTTGTAATAGAAACAGTCAAAGACTCTAAATCATATTGACAATGGAAAACGTTTCTCGGAAAAATTCAGTTTATAAGTTGATTCTATAAACATATTCATAAAATACTCTTCCAAAAGAAAAGACTCCGATTGTAAGACATTTTCCCATAATCTGAGATATTTCTGGTTAGGCAAATTTTCTCAGATTCTAAAGGCGCGTTTAGACGGGAAAGAAAACCCCTAGATTTATAGTAAAACACAACTCTGTGGTAATATACATTTGACCTTAAAAATTGTTGTGTCAAATCTCATTTCTTTAATACTTGTTTTTGCTTACCATTATCATTATATTATTATTTGTTTTCACACATTTAGTAAATAAAAAATATATAATAAAATTCTATTTGACATTCCAAATTTAAAAGCTACCACAGAGTTGTTTTTTACTTTAAATCTAGGGGAATTCTCTCTCGTCTAATCACGCCTTAAAACATTCTACATAAAAAATTTTAGATTCTGAGAACATCTTCGCTTTTTCTATAAATAAAATGATTCAGATTCTGAAAACTTTTAAAAAGAAAACAGTATAAAAAGTCTTAGATTCCAAAATTTTTTTCCTATAAAAAAGGTCTAAGATTCTTAGACATTTTTCCTATAGAAAAGCCTCAGAATCTAAGAGTTTTTTTCGACATGTTTAGGTTCGCAGACATTTTTTTTAAATAGAAAAAGTTTCTAATTCTGAGACATTTTTCCTATAAAAAGTCTCAGATTCTTATAGAAAAAGTCTCAGATTCTTCGACATGTTTCTTACAAAAAAAATCTCAGATTATTCGACATTTTTTCTATAGAAAATGTATCAGGTTCTCAGAAATTTTTTCTACAGAAAATTTCTTAGATTCTGACACATTTTTCCTATCGAAAAGTCTAAGATGCTTAATCACTTTTCCTATTGAACAAGTCTCAGATTCTGAGTCATTTTGACTATAGGAACTTGCCAGATTCTGAAACATTTTTCATATAGAAAAAGCCTCAGATTCTGACACAATTTTCCTAAAGAAAATGTCTCAGATTTGAAATATTTCTTCCATAGCAAAATACTCAAATTCTGAGACATTATTCTTATAGAAAAATATATTTTTACAATAGAAAAAGTTTCAGATTTTGAGAATTTTTCTATACAAAATGTCTCACCTTGTGTCTCTGAGACATTTTTCCTTTATTTGATTTTGAGATGATTTTCCATAAGAAAAATTCGTTGATTCTTAAACATTTTTCGTAAAAAAAGTCTAAAATTCTGAGACATTTTCATGATTGTAAGAAAAATTGTTAGATTCAGAGACATTATTCCTATAGAAAGTTCTCAGCTTTTAAAACATTTTTCAAATAGAAAAGCCTCAGATTCTGAGAATTTTTTATAGAAAAAGTATCAGGTTCTTAGATATTTTTCCTATAGAAAAGGTCTTATATTCTGCGAAAAAGGCTAATTTTTTAAGGCATTATTCCTATAGAAAAATTCTCAGTTAGATTCTCAGACATTTTGTTTATAGAAAGTTTTAGATTCTGAGAAATTCTTTTTTAAGAAATAGTCTCGTTTTGAGACATTTTTCTAAATGACAAAGTTGCATTTTAAGATTTGACTACATTTTTTTTTTTTTTTTTTTTTAAAGAAGCAAGACTCAGGCAATGCTGCCTATCAATTACTAATGTAACCGCGATACTTCTTTCGGAAAGGGGATAGAAGAGAGGTGAAAGATTTGAAAGATAGAAGAGCTTCAGTATGGCAACACTGTAATTGCGCGTGTTGATAATTTTGAGTACAGTTGTTGCATCGCCATCTGTTACTAAAAATTAGATCCATTTTTTTTTTACATAAAACTTCAGGTTCTAAGTTATTTTTTCATTAGAATCTTAAGTTGAAAAGTTTCAAATTCAAAAAAAAAATCAGATTTTGAGATTTTTTTAACATAAAAATTTTCAGTTTCAAAACATTTCTCTTCAAAAAATTTTAGATTCTTAAATGTTTTTATATGGTGTTTCTGTTAAACGGGCGAAACAATACACGAACGAACGCTACCCGTACGAATTCGTAATGATATCAGTTTCCATAACATTTTCGTTTGATTACGTTATTTTTTTTCGTTAGTTACGTTTGTCTTGACCATTTGTCAAATTACAGTATTGCCACAAAGTTTTTTTTTAGTTTTTGTTTATTTTTTGCATAATTATCTAAACTAAACGAAGTGGCAACATCAACACATCAGCTAAAGAAAACAGCTGATCAAATTTCATGTTTATAAAAAAAACACAATTATAATCAAATCAGATTTTTTTTTATTTATTATAGCTAAAAAGTTAACACAATTTTAATAAAAAAAAATGAAAAAAATAATTTGTATGATGACCCGTGGCTTTTAAATTGTTAATATAAATTGGGCAAATCCGTCTTTTTTTCACTGATTTGTTTTAATATACATTTTTTTCAAAGCATTTAGTTATAAAACATTCACATTTTTTAATTTTATAAATTAATATTACTTATTTTTGTTATAAATTCACATTTTTCACTTATTTTGTTAAATATTAAACAAAAAAACTCCTTAACGAATGGTATTTTTCATTCGTGTGGTTTTGGCGTTTTTGACATTTCAATTCGTGTTGTAGAAACGGAAAAATATGAAGAAAAATTACAACTTTTACGTTTTCGTTCGACTAAAATGACATCCGCAATACAGAACCTCAAATTGATTTTTTTATGTCATTTGGACGAACGAAAATGAAAATTCGTAATAGAGAAACTGGACATTAGATTTTTTTACGAAGTTTTTTAACATTGTGCTTTTTATTTGATACCAAATCCTGAAATTTGTGAAATCATTTCGGGGGGGCCCGGGCCCCCGGCCCCCCCCCCTGTATACGCCACTGGTAGCACAGATAAAGAGCTATTATGACGCAGTAAAATCATGTTTCTATTCAGTGCTGATTGAAGCACTCTTTGTAGAGTTTATTTAAGCGCAATAAAGATGTAAGAAAATCTAGTATTTTTATCCAAAAATCTTTTTGATGTTGAAGATGTCAAAAAAATTTAAGTATGTGTAAAATTGTATCAACAAAGAATTTTAATTATAAGTTTTAAAAAAATGTCAACAAAAAATTCTCAAGGGCGCTCGAGAGTTCTTTCGATCCGCAATGATATACCAAAAAAGAGACTGTGGTTCCAAAATCTCGAATTATTTTTACTAGGAAAGTTCGAAAGTTTTTAATTTTGTTTTTTAAAAATAATATTTTTTGTATTTTCGTACTTTCTTAAATGTAAATTTCAAGATTTTTTAAAGCTATTGCAACTCAAATTATTTAAAAAATTCGATTAATCGTAATCGCGATTAACGGCAATCAGTACTAAGTGGCAATCAGTATCTTTGGAAAAATGGCAACACCTAACATTTGTGTCTAAAATATAGACCATGTCTGGCAATGTTTGCAAAAATAAGTACTTAGATCAGAATTGATGAAGGAGAGGAAGAAGAATAATGATTACTAAAAATAAAAGTTTGTTTACACATTACAATAACAAGTCTTCTGTGAGAAAAAACAACAGCAACAACTACACTCGAATTGAAAAAATCAGATTTAGTTGATACTTGCTTAACAGCCTACTTGGCGTATCGGTCTAGAGTGATTGTACGTTTCAAGCAGTTAATAGCAACACTCAAAATAATAACTCTGTTAAATTACAGAAAAACTCTGCTAATTTAACAGAGTACACCATACTTTTCCAGCTAACAACATTTCTGGGTAATTTTACTAAAAAACTCTGTAAAATGTTTTTGACAGAAAAAAACTGTTAATTTACAGAGTTTATAGTAAAATATTGGTTAAATATTAAAGCTTTTTTACAGAGAAAACTCTGTAATTTTACTATAAAACTCTGTAAAATGATTTGGACAAAAAAAAAAAACTGTTAATTTACAGAGTTTCTAGTAAAATATTGGTTAAATAATACAAAGAATACTATGTAAATTTACATATATTTGTAAAATACATTTGATGCAAAAAAAAAAAAATTACAGAAAAAGCTCTGTAAATTTACAGCGTTTAGTTAAATGCATGTTATTTTGTAAAATTTTTATAAGATTCCTGAAAAAAAAAATTTTGATAACTTTTTTTTGCTACTTTTTCAAATTTTTCTCAAAAAAAAATATACAGATAAAATTTTGATGTTTGGTAACAAAAACTACTCAAAACAAAAAACTTTTTTGGTTATAAAAAAAAATACAAAGTATTTTGCTTAGATCTGTATTTTAGCAGAAAACTCTGTTAATTATCTGTAAAATTAAGATTACAAAGTAAAAAGTAGTATAACAGAGGAAACTTTGTTTTTTTGTCACAACAAAATACAAAGTATTTTCTTTAAATCTGTATTTTGACAGAAAACTCTGTCAAATATCTGTTGAATTGAGATTACAGTCATTTTACAGAGTATTTTGCAGAGTTATTATTATGAGTGAAAGTATTACAGATGATGATGAGTTCAATTCTTGTCGGCTGCGATCTGTAAATAATTTTCACATATAGAGTTTTATTGACTATTAACTAAATAAATTTGACACTAAAAGTTTTTCTGAAGATTATTATAACTGGATAATACACTCATAATAATAACTCTGCACTCAAAATAATAACTCTGTTAAATTACAGAAAAACTCTGCTAATTTAACAGAGTACACCATACTTTTCCAGCTAGCAACATTTCTTGGTAATTTTACTAAAAAACTCTGTAAAATGATTTTGACAGAAAAAAACTGTTAATTTACAGAGTTTATAGTAAAATATTGGTTAAATATGAAAGCTTTTTCACAGAGAAAACTCTGTAATTTTACTATAAAACTCTGTAAAATGATTTGGACAAAAAAAAACTGTTAATTTACAGAGTTTCTAGTAAAATATTGGTTAAATAAACCACCTTAGAAAATAGAAAATAGAATATATTTCTATAGAAAACTACGTAAATTGACATTATTTGTAAAGTACATTTGATGCAAAAATAATTTACAGAAAAAACTCTGTAAATTTACAGAGTTTAGTTAAATGCATGTTATTTTGTAAAATTTTTATAAGATTTCTGAAAAAAAAAATTTGATAACTTTTTTTGCTACTTTTTAAAATTTTTTTAAAAAAAAATATATACAGATAAAATTTTGATGTTTGGTAACAACAACTACTCAAAACAAAAAACTTTTTTGGTTATAAAAAATACGAAGTATTTTGCTTAGATCTGTATTTTAGCAGAAAACTCTGTCAATTATCTGTAAAATTAAGATTACAAAGTAAAAAGTAATATAACAGAGGAAACTTTGTTTTTTGTCACAACAAAATACAAAGTTTTTTCTTTAAATCTGTATTTTGACAGAAAACTCTGTCAAATATCTGTTGAATTGAGATTACAGTCATTTTACAGAGTATTTTACAGAGTTATTATTTTGAGTGTGCAAAATACTCTGTAAAATGACTGTAATCTCAATTCAACAGATATTTGACAGAGTTTTCTGTCAAAATACAGATTTAAAGAAAATACTTTGTATTTTGTTGTGACAAAAAAACAAAGTTTCCTCTGTTATATTACTTTTTACTTTGTAATCTTAATTTTACAGATAATTAACAGAGTTTTCTGCTAAAATACAGATCTAAGCAAAATACTTTGTATTTTTTTATAACCAAAAAAGTTTTTTGTTTTGAGTAGTTTTTGTTACCAAACATCAAAATTTTATCTGTATATTTTTTTTTGAGAAAAATTTGAAAAAGTAGCAAAAAAAAGTTATCAAAATTTTTTTTTTCAGGAATCTTATAAAAATTTTACAAAATAACATGCATTTAACTAAACGCTGTAAATTTACAGAGCTTTTTCTGTAATTTTTTTTTTTGCATCAAATGTATTTTACAAATATATGTAAATTTACATAGTATTCTTTGTATTATTTAACCAATATTTTACTAGAAACTCTGTAAATTAACAGTTTTTTTTTTTGTCCAAATCATTTTACAGAGTTTTATAGTAAAATTACAGAGTTTTCTCTGTAAAAAAGCTTTCATATTTAACCAATATTTTACTATAAACTCTGTAAATTAACAGTTTTTTTCTGTCAAAATCATTTTACAGAGTTTTTTAGTAAAATTACCAAGAAATGTTGTTAGCTGGAAAAGTATGGTGTACTCTGTTAAATTAGCAGAGTTTTTCTGTAATTTAACAGAGTTATTATTTTGAGTGTATGAAACTAGTAAGAAACAAACCAGGATGTCTAAATTTTTAGAAAAATTAAAATTTTTCTTTCACACTTTTCTCAATTCAAAACCATATAAGGCAATTTTTTTAATCGTAATCGCGATTATGAAATATCTCGATTATTTGCAAACTCAATTCTAGCGTGTCGAAATCGAAAATTCGTGCACTATCCCACCCCTAATGAACATACATGGTCATTATCACCCGGGAAGAGAAAAAAAATATTTGAATTGTAATAGTATTACATTTATTGGACAACCTTGCTTCTTTTTGTTCAAGTGAACTGAAACAAGTATATTGGAACACGAAATTAAAAAATTTAGCGACTTTTTATATATTTTTTAAAATACCAAAAAGTTTGGGTTTCGGCTAATATTCGGCCAAAATTTTGCAGAATACCGAATACACTTAAAAAAATACGTTAGTAGATTTACTAATTTTTTTTTTTTGCTAATGCTGGTTAGCCAGGGGCGTATCCAGGAATTTATTTCGCAGGGGGCCCAATTTTTATATCCTCCAACCACATTATGGGGGTATACTCACTTTGTCATTCCGTTTGTAACGCATAAAAATATCGGTCGGGGACCTCATAGAGTATATATATTATTGATCTATGATCGATTCTAAGTCGTTCTATGAATGTCCGTCCGTCCGTCCGTCCGTCCGTCCGTCCGTCCGTCCGTCCGTCTGTATAAAACACGATTCAGTCCAAAATAAAAGAGCTAGACCCCTGAAAATTGGTCAGAATATGTATAATGTTCATAGGCCGGCTAAGTTCGGAAATGGGCAAAATCGGGCCAGGGGGAAAAAAGTTCCCCCTTAACAAACTAAAAAAACCTCTTAAAAAACGCCATTTTTACATCTTTTTTTGCCATTATTGTTAAACAAATGAATTCTTTTTATGTCAGAAGGAGTTTAAACTCCCGAACTTAGACCCAGGGGGCTGGAAAATTTAGTTTTTTTCTACCCGCCCCCTTTTGTGGGCGTGGATTTAAAAAACCATTAAAATAATGAGAAAATGGTATTACTAAATTGCAAAAAGCCAAGGATGGGTACCAATTCGATAAAAGTATTGGTATTGGTATTGGTTTTTAAAATTATATTAGTATTGGTATAGGTATTGGTTTTCATTTTTTGTTGAATTGGTATAGGTTTCGGTATTGGTTTTGAATTATTTAGGTATTGGGTATTGGTATTGGTTTTAGCCTCGAATCGGTATCGGTTTTTAATAAGTATTGGTATTTATCTTATATCGGTTTTGGGATTTGTATGCAAAAGGTTTTGTCGTTAATATTAATTAATTTAACGTAAGTCGTCCTTCTGTCCGCCCCACAGTGCACACTGGGGCGAGATGGTAGGTTTTTTGGCCAAAAGTCTCTACAGGTCGTAAATGTTAACCGATTTTTTTGAAATTCAGAATATAAGCCTATATTAAGGTAATAAATAAGTGCCTTGGAAGGTTTTGAAATCGGACCTACAAGGAAACTTTTTCAGGGTGGACACTTCATTTTTAATAAAATTTACAGATGTTATAGATGAAACAAATGAAGAGAAACTTGTCTTTCGTTTATGTATTTGAATTAGAGATGGTCTGTGGTCTCGTAATTTTCGTGACTCAAAAAACTACGTGATTCAGGCGTGAGCGATTTTTATTTAAATCACGTGATTATAGAGTGATTTTCATTTAAATTAAGTACTATATTAGGGTAATTAATAAGTGACTTGAAACTTTTTGAAATCGGACCTACAAGGAAACTATTTCAGGGTGGACACTTCATTTTTAACAAAATTTACAGATGTTATAGATGAATCAAATGAAGAGACACTTGCCTTTCACGCGTGAGTGATTTTCATTTAAATCATTTGGTTATAGAGTGATTTTCATTTAAGTCAAGTGACTATATTAAGGTAATAAATAAGTGCCTTGCAACTTTTTGGATTCAGACCTACAAGGAAACTTTTTCAAGGGTGGACACTTCATTTTAAATAAAATTTACAGATGTTATAGATTAAACAAACGAAAAGACACTTGTCTCTTGTTTATGTATTTGAATCACGTGATTTTCATTTAAATCACGTGATTGTGAGTTCAAAAATTCGGAGTGAGTTTCTAGAGCAGAGCTTCTCACTAACTTTTGCATCGCGACCCCTTTTCAATATTTTAAATATCTCGCGACCCCCAACAAGTGAGAAAATTAAAGTCGGTAAAGACCGACCATATTATGCTATACACCAAGTTTTCCCAAAAATTGGTCTCAAATCCAAATATGGACTGATTGGATCCCTGGGGAATACATGTAGAACTGGTCCGTTTTCTGTAAAATTTGCAATGATTATTTTTAAATGCCTTTACCTGCTTAATTTCGAAAGCATACTTATTATAATACGGTTTTAAGAGTAGTTTTTGCCAAATTTAAAGGGGACGTTTGTATGGGGGCTAGATCCCGTGGTATCACAATGGACCTCAGAGTCTACGTGTGTTGACGTAAAACGTCAGCAGCCACTTACAACCTTACAACCTATGGGGGCTAGATCCTAACATGGGTCGATTTTTTTCAACACAGGTTTTTAACATTTTAGCTGTTTTAAAAGTCCCCAATTGAGAAAGGATGCTGATAGCATGTAGTCCTGGCAATCATATTCTGAAGTAGTCAGATTTAAAAACTGTGCTTTTTAAACATTGCCCTAACGAGCTATGAAGCTGAAAATGGCCAAGTTAATAGTTTTGAAGATGGAGCATATTCTAAAGTTGTCGGATTTAAAATTCTTAAACTTTGGACGAAAAAATTATATGAATTATGGTAAAATTGTGATTTTGGCATGCATATAAGTAGTACGTAACATCAGATCCACACGGACATGGATTATTCGGTGTAAGGAACGAAAAAGGGGGTAAATTAAATTATATATTTTCCAGACTTTTTTGAAGCCCACTGATAAGTTAAAAATATGCATACATTGGCAGATCCTAACGTAGCCATGTATTTTTGTATTTGGATAACTCAGCAATTTCCAAAAAAATATGCTTTGCTTGTATATTTTATTTTAATAATTTTAGCATGATATTTACTAAACTTTTCGCGACCCCTTAGAAATGCTTCCGTGGCCCCCTAGGGGGTCGCGACCCACCGTTTGAGAACCATTGGTCTAGAGAGTGAGTCAAATTTTTGCGTATGGGATGTTTTTTTTTTTTTGAAAAACCCCTTTAAAAAAAATATTTTTTAGCACTATTTGCATTCAGAATTAAGTCAAACTTTAAACTAAATAGTACATGCTTAACCCATTTTGGACAAAGATTCATTTTTTTTTTTGGAAAAAGGTACCTATTTAGTAAAATTAGCACCGGCTGATCTCACTGTGCTACAGTGAAAAAATACTTCTGATGTGACATAGTATAGGTTATTGGTCTTGTCGAGTAGATCACAAAAATGCCCATTAAACTTGCCAGACACCCTCAAATTTTAGAGTTATGGTCAAAAAACGTTTTTTTGGGACTTTTCTCACTAAAACTTTTGTAATTCAGAAAATTTTCAACCGATTTTAAATTTTGTAACTGTTTTTGATAAAAGAATGATGGGGCTTTCCATGCGTGTGAATTGCTCTATACATACAAGAAAGATATTTATTGATTTTTTCTATAAAACCTAATTTTTTTGTTATTTTTTGTATAACAATTGACAGAGTTGTGATAATTTTTCTAAAAAAGATAATGAAGATTTTGCAGGAAATCGCCGTTCAGATATCCCAGGCAAAAAAAATAATTTTATCATAAGAGGTCATGTACAAAAGGCTTTTGGCGCTCCGAATCCGAATCTGGCCTTTAAATTGCTCTATCTAGTCAGGTTTTTGAGATATTTAAAATAAGTTGATATATCAAAAACTTAATAAGATAGCGCAATTTCAAGGTCAAATTCGAATTCAGGAGGCCAAAAACCTTTAAAATAATGATACGCGACCTCTTAGTATGTTCGTTTTTTTTTTTTTTTTTGCCTGGGTTATCCGAACGGCAATTTCAAGCAAAATCTTAATTTTCTTTTTTAGAAAAATTATCACAACTCTGTCAATTATTACCCGATTATTTCGGCATAAAGCTCACCGTATTCACAATTAAATTTTCTTTAAGAATACGTTTATAAATATAAATGTTGTTAAACGAACTATAACAGAAAAAAATTGATAAAGTCAAAAAATTTTCAAAAAATAACATAAAGTTAGATATTGTTGAAAAAATCAATGCATATCTTTATTTATATGTATAGACCAATTCACACACATGAAAAGCCCTATCCTTCTTCTATCCAAAACAGTTGAAAAATTGAAAATCGGTTGAAAAATGTTTAAGATACACGTGGTTTAGTGAGAAAAGTCCCAAAAAATCGTTTTTTGACAATAACTTTAAAATTTGAGGGTGTCTGGCAAGTTTGATGGGCATTTTTGTGATCTTTTCGACGAGACCTACAACCTTAACTACCTCATTTTAAAAGTATATTTGATTTTGTGTTTTTTGTAGCACAGTGTCTCAATACTCTTGTAAAAAAAATTTAATGTTCCGTTATTCCAGAAAAGCCTGTATTTCAACTTTTTATGCAATTTTAATATTTGGATTTATTTGCTATTTTATTAATTTATTTCGTTATTTTCAAAATAAATAGTTTCAAAATGTTTCAATTAGTGTAATTTGATAATAAATTAAATCTAAAAAAAAATAATATTAATTAATAAAAAAATTAAAAGCCTAAACTAAAAAAATGCAAATTTTTCGTATTTGCTTGAAACAATTTCTGTGCTGATGCACATTGCATTAAATGCACATATAATAAATTCCGGTGGTCAAGGGGAGATATTTTTTAATTGCAGAAAGATGAGACTTAACATTTATAACAAAATATACCTGAACTTCATCCTTTTCATACAAAAATATTTTTTTGAAAAAAGTGATCGAAATGGGTTATCATGCAGGGGGCCCCTTTTTCGATTTTAGATCTTTTGCCAATTGCGATTACACGGGTCAATTTTTTTCTCATATGTGGTTCACACTTACGACCTTAAACAAGTTGTTTAACAAAACACCAGTAATACGGCGTTCACACTTGCTGTTTTGAAGTGTTTAAAAGTGAGATGTTTAAGAAAGTCTTTGTTCTGTATCCATTACGTTTTTATTCTGTTACTGGTGTTTTGTTAAACAACTTGTTTAAAGTCGCTAGTGTGAACTCCATATAACAGAATAAAAACGTAATGGATACAGAAAAAAGAATTTTTTAAACACGTAGCCCTTAAACTCTCAAAAATAGCAAGTGTGAACTGCACATTATGCGTTCTTAAATTCTTATATAATATGACTGTGCCTCTTATAAAACAATAAAAAAAAATTTCTGGATTCTGGTGTTGTGACATAAAATTTTGTAACGTCTGCTTGATTGAAATTTTGGAATTTCCAAAAAAGAACATTAGTATTTTTTTTACAACGCAAAAAAGAGTGCAGTGACATTCAATGTACATATATCAAATATTAACAATGTTTGCAAAAGAAAAAATTTCATTACAGAAAAGGTCTAAATTTTTTAAGATCTACTTTTATTAGGGGTCATAAAAACCGTGACAAAAAATATTTCTTTTATGTTTTTATGGCTTTTAAAATTCAAGTAGCTAACTCCTTTTTGTTATGTGACATTGCATGCAAACGATTACTGATCGATGTAACATCTTTTGCAATTCGTTAGTCAGGTAAAACCTAATAATGTGATGAAAAGAAAATGTTTGACGTCACAACTATAACAAACGAAAATAAGAATACAAAAAACCGAAACAAAACCGATACGAAAGTAGAAAAAAATGAATTGGTATTGGTTTTTTATTGGTATTTGTTGTTATTATTTGAAATTTATTAAAGCGATTGATAAAAAATATGAAAAAATATTTTAACAAAAACATCAAACAATTCAAAGGTTTCTTTTCATAAATAAAAATATGATTTACAAAGTTGTTATTAGTACAGTATATCAACACCTCTCCTTACTAAAAACACAGAAATCAATCAAAACCAAGCTTCTTGATGTTTTCTTTAAATTTGGTCTTTGGAAGAATCTTTGTAAATACATCAGCTGCATTTTCAGTGGACGGCACATATTTTAAATCAATTTCACCTTTTTTGTAGACCTCTCTGACATGATGTACTTTAATATCGATGTGTTTGCTTCTAGCATGATACACAGGGTTGCGTACCAGTTGTTGTGCTCCAATATTGTCACCATATAATACAGTAGCATGTTTGACCATATGTTCAAAGCCCAATTCTCGCAATAAATTTCGAAGGTATATAGCTTCTTTGGTTGTTGCTGAAATTGCCATATATTCCGCCTCAGTTGAACTTAAGGCGACCGTTGGTTGTTTTTTCGATTCATACGAAATTGTACTGCCAGCCAAAATGAACACGTATCCTGTATAAGATTTTCTGTCATCACTTCCTCCTGCCCAATCAGCATCTGAAAAACATGTTAGAGGCTTCCCAGTAGGTCTGAAATTTAAAGAACTATTAGTTGTATTGCTTAAATATCTTAAAATATGCTTTGCTGCAGTTAAGTGTTCTTTATGTGGATTTTTATTAAACTGAGAAAGTTTGTTAACACTGTGAACAATATCAGGACGTGAGCAAATTGCAATATACATCAACGATCCAATCAAAGATTGATAAGTTTTTTCATCAACTTTATCACAGCTATCACAGTTTGTACAAATCTTGAATTTAGAACCTGGATCCAAGGGAGTACTGCAACTTTTACATTCCAACATATTATTTTCTTGCAATAGTTCTATTACCATTTTCCTTTGACATAATTTTATTGGTCCAGTGGCCTGTTTTCTCAAAATCTCCATCCCTAGAAAATAGTTTACTGGACCCTTGTCAACAATTTCAAGTCTTTCTGACACTAGTTGTTTTATTTTACACATCGTCTCCATCCTCGAACAAACCACTAGAATATCATCAACATAAACTATTATTATGTTATATTCCTCAACAGAATTATTTGTATATGCACAAGTATCGACGGTACTTTGCTGAAATCCAATAGATTTTATTATTTCATCTAATTTAATGTTCCAATTACGTCCAGATTGTTTTAATCCATAAATAGATTTTCTAAGTTTGCATACCTTATCAGGATGATTTTCATCTTTAAATCCAACTGGCTGTTCCATATAGATTTCACTATCTATATCACCATATAAATAAGCCGTTGTAACATCTAGTTGATGTACAAATAACTTCGCCTCAGCAGCTAGTGCTAACACAGTGCGAACGGTTGAGTATCTTGTTACAGGAGAAAACGTTTCTGTAAAGTTCACTCCAAACTTCTGACTGCATCCTTTGGCAACCAGTCTTGACTTATACCGTTCAATTTCACCATTTTGATTGGTTTTTATTGTAAAAACCCACCTGTTTTTGATAACCGGTACACCTTCGGGTTTATCAACAAGAGTCCATGTTCCACGAGAACATAGTGAATCATATTCCGACTGCATTGAGTCTAACCATTTATCTTTATCATTCCTATTCTGTAGGTCTTCTATAGAAGTAGGAATATCTTGACCAGTTGTTTCAACGTTCAACAAATTGTTATAAACAATTCTACCAGACCTTAACACTTTATAGTCAATGTTTTCATTCAAATCGTCATTTGAACCAGATCTATCTATAGAATCAATATTAATTTGACTATTTGAATCACTTACATTTGATTCATCAACTGTGGAAAAATCTTGTTCTCTTTCTTCATTAGAAAGAGTATCAGTATCATTTTCGATGTTAAATGATATTACTTCTGGTTCGTCACATTCTCTAGATGCACACATAACACTATTAAATATGTTATACTCACTGTTACTTATTTGGGTACCTCCATCTTCGATGAATTTAACATCACGACTCTTGAATACCTGCTTTGTTTTTAGATCGACCATCAGGTAAGCTTTCGATTCATTACAATATCCAATAAATACGCATTCTTTCCCCCTTGGTTGAAATTTAGACTTTCCCGGACGCTTATCTAAAACGAAAGCCTTACATCCAAAAATTTTTAAATGTGATACCGTTGGTTTTATTTTAGTCCATTTTTCTACTGGAGTGATACCATCTAATGATCTGGAAGGACATCTGTTTCTTATGTAAACAGCAGTACTTACAGCATTTGACCACAGGAATTCTGGCAATCCTGATTCTATCAATAAACATCTTGACATTTCCACTATCGTTCTGTTTGCGCGTTCTGCGACGCCATTCTGTTGTGGAGTGTATTCCACAGAAAACTGTCGTTGAATACCAAGCCTTTCTAAACTCATGGAAAAATCGTTACTTAGATATTCTTTTCCATTATCACTCCGCAAGACTTTCAATTTTTTAGAGGTTTGTCTTTCAGCCATACTTATAAAACTCTGAAACGCACCAAAAACCTCACCTTTATTTTTTAAAAAATAAACAAAAACCATTCGAGAGTAATCATCTACGAATAAAACAAAATACCTTTCATCTCCCAGAGATGTCACCTTCATCGGACCGCAAATGTCCGTATGAACCAAATCAAGAACATCCTTACCTCTGTGACTTGCATTCTTTGGAAATGGTTTGGCTGTTATTTTCGCCTTTAAGCACGTATCACAAATAAAATCTTCGGGGATCTTATCAATTACCAAATCACGAACCATCCCTTTTTGTGACAATTCAAGCATACTATTTGGATTTAGGTGGCCTAATCGTTTATGCCAAAAATTAAAATCAGATTTATTTACCATAAAATTTTTTGCTTGTATTTGGTCAGGTTTCTTGTTGAAACATATGAATAATTGTTCTCTTCTAACGCCTTGTAACAAAACAGACCCATTGACATCAATTACCTTTACGCTTTCCTCATTAAAAATAACTGATAAGTTAGATTGTGTTAAATATTCAATAGAAATAAAATTATACTTTATACAAGGAACGTACAAAACATCTTTTAGTAAAAATTTATCACCAAAAGTATTATTTAATTCAATCTCACCAATTCCTTCTGAATATATTGTATAATCTGCTGCAAGATCAACTCTTTCTACATGATGTTGCCAAGATTTAAACAAGTTTCTTTCACCACTCATGTGGCACGTCGAACCGCTATCAAAAATCCACGTACCTTTTTGCAAACCACCAGTACTCATTCCATGTAACAATGCACTCAACCTTTTCGAACAGTTCTTTGCGATGTGTCCTATAATTCCACATTTGTAACATTTTATTTCACGTTTTTTCTGTGAATCATCCTTCTTGACAAATGGTTTTTTCGATTTTGACAAAAAATTCTGTTGAGCATCTACTGAATCCTGTTTACTAAATCTTCTTTCATGTTCTTCAGATAGTTTGTTTTTCAAAGAATCGATGTCAGGAAACCTATCACGGGATTCCATCGCCACAACAAAATTATCATAACTGTCAGGCAGGCTGTTCAACAATATTATAACAAGAAGCTCGTCGGGAATTTCAATTTGAAGTTCCATTAATTTTTCCACAATATTCGAGAATTCAGACTGATGTTCTGCCATACTGGAGCCGTCTAACATTTTCAGTGCTAATAACTTACGAAATAAAAATACCTTTCGAGCAGGACCACTGGGCTGGAATTTCTTTTCTAACAACAACCACGCGTCTCTTGATGTTGGAGCATTCTTCACAATATTCAAATGCGACCGTTTCATGCTAAGCAAAATCATCGACAACGCTTTTTGATCCTTGTTGACCCATTCATTGCAAAGATGCTGCTCCGCAGGTCTAATCATTTCACCAGATACGTATCCCCACAAATCGGAATGAATAAGTACGCTTCGCATATGTATCTTCCATCCATCGTAATTGTTTTCCTCTAATTTTTCGATTTGATACATAGACGCCATTGTTTGCAAATTCTCAGATTCTTATAAATTTCTTATACCAACGTCTCTATGATTTTATTCAACAAAAATCTCTGGGCCCATAACCCTTGTTGTTATTATTTGAAATTTATTAAAGCGATTGATAAAAAATATGAAAAAATATTTTAACAAAAACATCAAACAATTCAAAGGTTTCTTTTCATAAATAAAAATATGATTTACAAAGTTGTTATTAGTACAGTATATCAACAGTATTGGTTTTGAAGAATAAAAGTATTGGTTTTTAATTGGTATTGGTAGTGGGGAATCGGTATTGGTTTTTTATCGGTATTGGTATCGCACAAATAAAGGTATTGGTTTTTAATTGGTATTGGTTTTCAATTTGAATTGGTATTAACGGGTATTGGTATCGAAAAGGTATTGGTACCCATCATTGCAAAAAGCATAATAAATAAATTAGTTAACATTTATCGCGATGGGGAAAGTATCCCTCACCACCCCCACCGAGCCCCCCCCCCAAAAAAAAAACGACCCTGGATTTTTTATATGTTTTAACATGTTGGAGGGTATCATAGATTCGGCATAGCCGAATTTAACACTCTCACTTGTTTTTTTTTAATTTACATATCTTTTTCTCCCGCCGTCTTCCCTTGAAACAAAATGTAACTGATTATCAGAAACCAAATTTTGATAACTTTTCTCCCAAAAATTTAAAATTTGTTAAGATATGTACACATTTTTCTATGAAAAAGTGAAAGATTCTAAGACATTTTTTCTATAGAAAAGTCGCAGATTTTCAGACATTTTTTCAATAGAAAAAGTATCAGATTCGAAGACATTTTTCCTATAGAATAAATCACAGTTTCTGGGACATTTTTCCTATGGAACAAGTCTCAGATTCGATACATTTTCCTATAGAACAAGCCTCAGATTCTGAAAAATTTTTCAGTCTCAGATTGTGAGACATTATTTCTATAGAAAAATTCTCAGATTCTAAGACATTTTTTCTTTAGGAAAAGTCTCAGATTCTGAAATATTTTTCAAGTAAAATTATCAAAGATTCTAAGATATTTTTCATATTGAAAAAGTCTCAGATTCTGAGACATTTATCCGTTAGAAGAAGTCTCAGATTGTGAAACAATTTTTTTATAGAAAAAGTCTCAGATTTTAATACATTTTTCCTATAAAAAAAGTCTCAGATTCTGAAACTTTTTTCCCATAGAAAAAGTCTTAGATTCTGAGGCATTTTTTTAAAGAAAAAGTATCAGATTCTGAGACATTTTTTCTAAAGAAAAAGTATCAGGCTCTGAGACATTTTTCCTTAAGCAAAAGTCTCAGGTTCTGAGACATTTATTCTATAGAAAAAGTCTTAGATTTTGAGACATTTTTCCTATAAAAAAGTTTCAGATTCTAAGATATTTTCCATATAGAAAAAGTTTTAGATTCTGAGACATTTTTCCAATAGAACAAGTTTCAGATTCTGATACATTTTTCCTATAGAAAAAGTCGTAGATTCTTATACATACCTATTCCTATAAAAAGCATCAGATTCTGATACATTTTTCCCAAAGAAAAACCATCAGGTTCTAAAGAAAAAGTATCAGATTCCCAGAAATTTTTCCTATTGAAAAAGTCTCCTATTCTGAGACATCTTTTCTAAAGACAAATTCTAACATTCTGAGACATTTTTCCTATTGAACAATTTTCAGATTCTGACACATTTTTACTACAGAAAAATTCTCAGAGTCTAAACCATTTTGCATATAGAAAAATTCTCAGATTCTGAGACATTTTTCTATAAAAAAAATAAAGATTCTAAAACATTTTTCCTATTAAAAAAATTCTAAGATTCTGTGACATTTTTCTTATAGAAAAATTCTTAGATTCTGCGACATTTGTCTCAGATTCTGAAACATTTTTTCAATAGAACACATTTTTACTACAAAAAAATTCTCAGAGTCTAAACCATTTTGCATATAGAAAAATTCTCAGATCCTGAGACATTTTTTCTATAAAAAAATTCAAGATTCTAAAACATTTTTCCTATTAAAAAAATTCTAAGATTCTGTGACATTTTTCTTATAGAAAAATTCTTAGATTCTGAGACATTTGTCTCAGATTCTGAAACATTTTTTCAATAGAACACATTTTTACTACAAAAAAATTCTCAGAGTCTAAACCATTTTGCATATAGAAAAATTCTCAGATCCTGAGACATTTTTTCTATAAAAAAATTCAAGATTCTAAAACATTTTTCCTATTAAAAAAATTCTAAGATTTTGTGACATTTTTCTTATAGAAAAATTCTTAGATTCTGAGACATTTGTCTCAGATTCTGAAACAATTTTTCTATAGAAAATTTCCCAGATTCTAAGACATTTTTCATGTAGAAAAATTCTCAGATTTTGATACATTTTTCCTATGAAAAACGTCTCAGAATCTTAGACATTTTTCCTAAGAAAAAGTCTCAGATTCCAAGACATTTTATAATAAAAAAAGTTTTAGATAGCATAAGTGTCTGATTTTGAAATATTTTTGCCAAAAAAAAGGCTTCTGATTCTGAGATATTTTTATATAAAAAAAAATCTCTGATTCTGAGACTTTTCCTAAAGAAATGAGACATTATATACATAGATACTATGCTAAAAAGTCTCAGAATATGATACATTTTTTCAAAGGCAAATCTCAGTTTCTAAGAATTTTTTTCTATAGAAAAAGTCAGAATAAATACCAGATTCTGAGAAGATTGTTATATGAACTTACCATAAATTGTTAAGTTATTACTACAAGTTACTTACAATTAGATCCCTTTTTTGTATATATAAAGCTTCAGTTTCTAAGACAATTTCCCATTAGAATTTCTAGTTGAAACGTTTCAAATTCTGAAAGAAAAATTTTCAGATTTTGAAACATTTTCTGGCAAAAAAATTTTCAGATTCGAAAATTTTTCCTTCAGAAAACTTTTTAGATTCTGAAATGTTTTTAAATTTTTTTTAAGAAGTTTTTTTACATTCTACATAATATTTAATACCGAATACTGAATTTTGTGAAATCATTTCGGGGGGGCCCGGGGGCCCCCTGTATACGCCACTGTGGTTAGCTAACTTTTAGAAAATTTTTAGTTGAAATTAGCACGTTAGCAAAAATTTCTTGTCAACTTCATTTAGCACTTTAGCAATTTAAAACAAACTTTGAACTAATTTTTTTTGCTAAATTTGAAATTGACTTGACAAAATCTTTACAAGCTTTTTTTTGGTAATATTAGCAAAAATAAATTGTAATTTTTTTTTTATTTCTCTTATTTTTTGTATCCGTTTTTTCTTCTCTTGTGCGTGGAATTTTTTAGAACAATTCAGTACAAACAAAAGCGTTGATCGTGGCAGTCGTGCGGAAGTCTTTTTATAATTAAATTTATTATTAATTTTAAATTTAATGTAATATAAAAACATATTTTAAACGATAAAAAAATATTGTGTTATTGAGTGTTAATTTAATAATTGTTTTGTTTCTCCATAAGGGTTGATCGTGAAATACAAATTTGTAGATAATTTGGTTTTTTTTTGTATCGTTTGTATTCTACGTGTGTATGTGTGCAATTACAATTCTGGCGTTGGCTTTGAATTTTGTGTAAAGAGAGGGCGTTTGATTTAAACAAAGGCTTTGGCTTTGAAATTTGTTCTGGCGTTTGTTTGTATGTTTTTTGCTTGTATTGTATTACATACCAAAAAAATACGTAAGTATAATCAGTTTGGTGAACGTTTTTTTTTATTTCTCATATAGTTTTTTGAATTCTCATTTTGTTTGTAGTTTTATGTGTATGTATATAAAAGGTTGATAATCAACTTTATGAAATTGTCTTATTCTTAGTGAATTTGCCTTTATGGCATAAATATATTTGGTAAAGTTTGAAGAAACATTTTTTTTATACTATTTTATTTAAAAAGAGTGTTTTTTAAATTATTTATTTTTAAAAAAATGTATTGTTTTTATTTTTTTTTTATTTATAGAATTAAAAATTTTAATTGTTTTTAAAAATTGTTTTAATTAAAATTTTAATATATATAATTAAAACTTTATTTTTTTTTTTAATTTTAATTAAATTTTTTAATTTATAGTATTAAGTTCTTAATTAAATAAATATTCATTTATTTTTAATTAATGGCATACAAATATTTTTAATTTATATGCGAATTTTAATGGTTGGTCCGGATTTAATTAATTTTTTAATTAAATCTACGAAATTTTTAATTAATTTTTTTTTTCTGTGTTGATAGAAATCAAGAAAAGAATCGGAGAATTGAAGAAAACAAGAAAATGTTTGATATATACAACAAGAAAATATTTACACTTTGGCTCGTTTTTCTCATTTTCTTGGTTTCTTCTTTTCTACATAGAGTAAGTTATAGTATAGTAATAAATAAAAATTCCTTGTCCAAAGAAACAGCTGATTAGAGAGGCATTTAATTATTTTGTGATATTTTCAGACTTTTATACAAAATTTAAAATGAAACTTAAATTATTAATTATATTTTTATTAAAAATCGCTTTGTTTAATATTATTTTGTGGTTTTAATTATGTATAATAATTTGAGTTTATAGAAAATGTTAGTGTGAGAAAACTTGTTTAAAAAGTTGTTCACTCTTTGGTGGAAAAAATCAGTAGAAAATTTTCTTGTAGGAAATTTTCTCAAAATTTTTCTATCAAGGGTGAGAACCGCAATAGTGTGCAATTACAATTCTGGCGTTGGCCTTGAATTTATCAATAAAAAACCAAAGGAGTTTTATGTTTCACCGAAAAAAAATAATTTTCAAAATTTATTTTTGTTCCACCAAATAATTTTTTTTTGTTCTTCTTTGTGTGTGTGTGTGTGTGTGTGTGTGTGTGTGTGTGTGTGTGTGTATACAAACAAACGCCACAACAAAGCCTTTGTTTAAATCAAACGCCCTCTCTTTACACAAAATTCAAAGCCAACGCCAGAATTGTAATTGCACACATAGTCTTTTTTCGACAAAAGTAATTACTCAAAAGTAAATACTTTTTTATTCATTCCACCCATTATTGCCAACTTTTTTTAAGATCACTGTGCTGTTTCAAATACCTAATTGTTTACCTATGATAATACTACCTATCAATTTTATTTATTTTAGGCACAATACGAGTTCCTACATCGCGCTATCGTCAACTATGCAGATCTTCATAATCTATCTTCGGAATAAAGGAATCAACGCATTGATACATAAAACACATTTATATAAAAGCCATTTATCACATATACAAACAAATACTGTTTAAGTACTCCTACACTCAAAATGATAACTCTGTTGTTACCAAGGAACTCAAATTTTGGTTATTTTACAAAAAAAAAAAATACTGTTAACTGATTTCGAACCAAATAAGCTGTGAATTTACAGATTTATCAGTAGAATTTATTTAGTCAAAATGCAATCAGAATTTAACAAAACATTTCTGTAAATTTTCAGATTTTAGTTTACTTATTATGACATTAATTGCAATCAAAATTGTACACAAAAAGCTATATGGTTTAAGTTAAATGAATTTGATGCGACCAAAATTTTACACAATTTTTTTTTTAGTTAACAAGCATTTGATCTAACCACACACAACCTTACAAAAAAACTCTTAATTTACAAATAAAACTCAGAAAAATTATGCATTTAAACCCCTATAAAATTACCAAAAACTATTTTAAGCCAGCAGAAAATGTCTTTATTTCCTGCCCTGCAATAAAAACAATTAAACAAAAATTATGGACTCGAAACTTTTAAATGAAAAATCTTTTATTTTCTAAACTGAACACTGACATGAGTTTTAAAATTTAGAAGGGAAGTTACTCTCCGATCTACATGAAGTTTGGATATGTTGTTCAGAACAAATATTCTTTAGGGGGTTGATTTGTACGGGGGAAGTTGACCTTTTTTCATTTTTTTACACAGCACAAATTTTGTTCATAAATAGCATGAACCACTTTAATTTCAATTAATAGGTTAGGTTAGGTTGTAAGTGGCTGCTGACGTTTTACGTCAACACACGTAGACTCTGAGGTCCATTGTGATACCACGGGATCGTAATAGGTTTCCCTACTAGTCCCTGTCGTTAAACCAGTTTGAGCTTCTTATGAAACTCCTTAGATGTTGAATTTTGACATCCGACGAATCAGAAAGATCTTACAGCTCCCTAGATCCCAGTGAAGCAAGTCGCTGACCAGAAAGTGCCGGGCAATGGCAAATAAAGTGTTCGATAGTTTCCAACTCCTCTTCATCCATGCAACTTCGGCAAAAGTCATTCGACGGCACATTTAACCGCTCTGCGTGCTTCCCTATAAGACAGTGTCCGGTAATTATAGAAACCACCTTCGAAATCTCTCCTCTTGGAAGCGATATCAGCTCACTTGTGCGCCCCTGATTAAGAGAAGGCCAAATCAGTCGTGTTGTCTCACACGTCCATCCATTTGCCCATCTTTGATTAGTCTCCGTCGCAGAACAAAGCCGTAGGTTTTGCTTGCAAGTTTCTAGAGGCATACCAACACATTCCAATTCTGTTGGAACCTGTAAGGTAGTTCCTAGTCTTGCAAGCTCATCGGCTTTGCAATTCCCTGGAATGTCTCTGTGCCCTGGGACCCATATGAGTCGTATGTTAAACTGCTTGGCCATCTCATTTAAAGACGTGCGGCAGTTAAGGGCAGATCTTGTTTTCAGAAACATTGAATCCAGGGACTTGACCGCGGCTTGACTGTCAGTATAGATGTTGACTGCGGTTGTAGACAAGACATTGCAGCTTAACCAGTCAGCCACTTTCTTTATTGCCAGCATCTCTGCCTGGTAAACACTGCAATGATCTGGCAATCTACGAGCCAGGCTCAATCCAAGCTCTTCCGAATAGACCCCAAAGCCCACTTGTTCGTGCAGCCTCGATCCATCTGTGTAAAAATTTATGGTAGCTCCACTTTCCGGAGTATCCCCCATCCAAGACTCCCTGGATGGTATCATAGTGGTAAAGTGGCGCTCAAAGAGGCTCAAAGAGGGAGCACAATCCACATTTTGTGGTATTGTTATCTTTTTCAAGATCGCGCTATGGCCACAATCGCTGCTCCTCCATTGCAGCGTGCTATTAAGTCGAATTGCCGACGCAGCTGCATACTGCCTACCCAATATGTCCAAGGGTATCAGGTGAAGGAGGATTTCTAATGCAGCCGTAGGTGTAGTACGAAGAGCACCAGTGATGCACATTGACGCCATTCTCTGTACCTTCGTGATAAAGACACAGTTCGCTTTTGTTTCTAAAGCAGGCCACCAGACAATGATTCCATACAGCAAAATTGGACGCACCACTGCTGTATAGATCCAATGAACGACTTGAGGGCTAAAACCCCAACGTTTTCCAATGGCCCTTTTACAGGAATACAAAGCAATCGTTGCTTTTCTCACCCGTTCCTCAATATTACGCCTGAAATTCAGCTTCCTATCTAGAAATACTCCAAGATACTTGGCTCCATCTGAGAAGGTGATTTCAGTACCGTCCAGAGAAATAGGATCAAAAGCAGGAATCTTATTTTTCCTTGTAAACAAAACAAGCTCTGTTTTACTAGGATTAACTCCTAGACCACAGTCTCTTGCCCATTTACTTAGACAGATCTTTCAGAGAACCCTGAAGAATGTCCCGCAATGTTGGCAGATGCTTCCCCTTTACCGCTATCGCGACATCGTCAGCATATGCGACAACATGACAACCACGTGCTTCTAGAGATAGTAGCATTGAATTCAGTGCCAGGTTCCAAAGAAGCGGCGAAAGAACACCTCCCTGTGGTGTGCCCCTATTGACAAATCGAGATGTGACGGACGCTCCCAATTCAGACATTATACGTCTACTGGCAAGTAGGCTTTCCACCATTAAAACGATTTCACGCTTTACTCCCAGACCAGACAATGCCAATATTATCGATTCTGGGATGACATTATTAAAAGCCCCCTCAATATCAAGAAAGGCCACCATAGTGTACTCCTTTACCGAAAGCGATCTCTCGATGGTACCAACGAGCTCATGAAGAGCTGTTTCCGTTGATCGTCCCTTGCTGTATGCATGTTGCTTTGTCGAAAGCAACCTCGGGTCAATCACTCTACGCAAATATGATCTATCATTCGTTCCATTGTCTTTAACAAAAAGAAGACAGACTAATTGGTCTGAAATCCTTCGGAGCTGTGTGGGAACTTTTCCCAGCCTTCGGGATAAATACGACTCTGGTATCCCTCCATTTTAAAGGAATATACGACCAGTTGATGCATGCTGTGTATAGATTATACAGCAACGGGGCTATATAGTCCGACACTTGCTGCAACTCAGCCGGGATTATACCATCAGGTCCCGGGGATTTATAGGGCCTGAAGCTTTTTATCGCCCAGATTAATGTTGGCATATTTATTATTTCCGAAGCAATTTCAGATGCTTGGGCGTCAGAACGTTCCAAAGCTTGAAACGGCGTCATGGAATTGCCCGGAAAATGCGTGTTTAAAAGGAGATCCAGCGACTCTCCACTGGAGGAAGACCACACCCCATTAGGATCTTTCAGGTATCCCAGGGTGCAAGGAGAAGAAGCCAGAACCTTGCGCAGCCTGGATGCCTCAGAAACGTCTTCTATGTTTCCACAGAAGTTTTTCCAAGAATCACATTTTGCATTTCTGATCATCTTTTTATAACTCTTAAGTTGCAGCCTGTATGCAGACCAGTCCTCGTCCGCTCTTGAAAATTTAGCCTTATTAAAGAGCTTTCTGCAGGAATCTCTGCTCGTCTGCAACTCATTTGACCACCAAGGTGGCTTTTTTTTTCCTCTAGGCTTTGCAGAAGGGCAAGACGCATCCAGGCACCTATTACAAACATTTGTTATATGGTCAACCAGACAGTCAATTTCCGCCAAACTATGCGGTTCAGATAAGGGTACTTCATCCAAAAGCAAAGAAAAAGTCTCCCTATATTTCACCCAGTTTGTTCTCCTCAGATTTCTAGAGACTGTCTCAACCGGGGCACGCTCCCTGAGTAAAAACTCAATGTAGCGATGATCTGAGAAAGAATGCTCTTCCAAAACTCTCCAGTCATCAATTCTATCAGACAATGTTTCTGATACAAGTGTTACGTCAAGAACCTCTTGCCGCGTACTTGTAACGAAAGTAGGTTCACCACCCTTGTTACAAATATACAGGTTAGTGCTTAACAAAAACTCCAAAAGTGATTCGCCTCTATCATTTGTGTCTGTACTTCCCCATATCGAATGATGTGCATTAGCATCACAACACACTACTAACTGGTGTCCCCTAGATTCAGACTCCCGAATTAGACCGACAACCTTCTCCGGGGGTATTGACCCCGGATTAGGAAAATACGCAGAGGCGAGCCAAATAGACTTCCCATGAAGCTCTAAGCTAGCCGCTGTAACATCCATATCACTAAAAGTTGATAAAAAGAATATATTTAAGCCATTTTTTGCCAAGATGCAGGCTCTTGGTGAGCCCTCACCTTTGGCAACCACCAACTTAAACCCAGGGGTCTTCAATCCGCAAACCCTGCCACCCCGCACCCAGGGCTCTTGGATAAAAACCAAGTCAACTGCTCCTGTCGTCAGGCGCAGCAAGAGTGCAACTGAGGCTGCCTTACAGTGATGGAGGTTTATTTGTAGGAACCGCAACATCTTGTTTTATTTCCACCATCCTTTCCACCACCGTGTTATTGGCTTCATCCTCCGTGTTATCAAAGAGGTCGCATTCGTCCCCAGATTCGGTTTCGAATAAGCCAGATATATATCCCATCTGTTCTGAATCGGAGGCAACAGAACTCTCCGAATTCCTCACTGCATGGGCCTCGTCCTGAATGTCACCCATCGTGGCATCAGCTTTATCCTCCATGCCATCACAGAGGTCGCATTCGTTACCAGATTCGGTTTCAAAAATGCCAGATGCATCACTCATCAGCCTAGAATCGGTCAGCTGAATATCAACCTTTTCCAGATTCTCCTCCCCAGCCGACTCTGCCACTGGCTTGTCTGCGTCCAAAATAGTCTTCTGGTCGCCCTTGTAGACATTGACTCTTATATGAAAAAATCCAAATCTAATAATGCCGTCACTCCTGGCTAAAAGCGGAAGCGATTCCTCATTAACCAAGACCACTGCTTGACGACGAGCGCCCTCCATCTCACCCAATCTGGCAATTTGCCAATTCTGAGTTGGAAGGTCAGGATTGCAGACTTTTATCATCTTAAGAATCACCGCAGTGTCATTTGTAGCCATTGGGATCCATGCATGAGCTCTGGGTTGCGAGGGGATATCATGTTTTTCCACAACGTCCAGTCTTGCTCCAGGCCATAACTCTCCCACTTGGCTAATGGCAACCTTAAACACGGCTGCGGATCTTTCGTTCCCAAAAGCAACGAGTTTTACTCGCCCCTGATACCAACCTGCGTTGACAGTAGTAGGGAGAAAATCAGGCATACTCTCAAGGAGCCTATAGTAGATTTCATTTAGTTTAGTTTCAACTAAACTCCACTTGTCCCTTGGAATACTACAATCCCCATTTTGCCTGTTTATCACAGCCCTAACGAAGTTACCTTTAACCACTTCACTAAAAGACTGAGTCCAGACGTTGCCGGTCACCTTAGATCTCTTAGGTAAAGGTTTCTCGTCGGGCGAGCGCAACCTTTTACCAGACTTCGATAACACTGCGCAACAGTGAAAAATAAACAAGAGGTATGACTATAAATTTTTTGTATTTCAGGCATGCTGAATCGAATGTCGAACTCGGTTTTTGATGTATGGTATAGTGTTCTTGCAAAATGTCTTTTAAGCACGGTGAGCCTCAGCGATGTTTAGGTTAAACTTTAGTGTCGACGAAAAGTGTAAGCGCTGATCGATTTCTACAATATTAAATGTCACAAAACTGTTAACAGCGAAATCGTAGATGCTCGCATTCGCGAGATAACGCGAAATTAGTGTTTTTATATTTTGTTAAATTTTGACATTGAAGTTTTTAATTAATTGTACTTATTTAAAGGTCACAAAACAGTTATCATCAAAATCCTATCTTCTTTAAATCGCGAAAGTAATTTTTTGCTGTTTTTGTTTTCGTTTTTTATCTTTAGATATGTAGGTTTCTTTAAAATTTCGTAAAAACATGGTATGCAGTTTTACTTGTGCTTGATTAAAGGTCACACAGCTGTTGACATCGAAATTGTAGGTGTTAAATTTCGCGAGATATCGCGTAATTATGTATTTTTTTTTTTATTATTTATTTATATTTTAAAACCGGTTCTATAGAAATAATACAAAAAAAGTGCAGTTTGATGCAGTTTGATATGACCATTAAGGGTGTTCTTATTTTTTTATTTCGGATTTTTGTGTTGCACTGGGCAGAATTTTGTTCCTTTGTACTAAAAACTTAATAATAAAAAAATTGGAGTTAATCCGATAACTTTAAGTGGACGCGGAAACTTCCTGAAGTTTGAATAACGGATTACAAGGGGAAAAAATTACTTTTTACTGATTTTCTCAATTTTTCCGATAGTTTAAGTTAAGTTTGAATACAAATGGTTACAGAATTGTAATGTGGAGTACATTACCTTTGTAATAAGGCAATAAAATCTAAAATCGGTTAAAAATCAGCCAAGTTATTACAACTGCCCCTGGCAACTAGCGTGTGGCAGACCACTTGATCAAAGATTTCGAGTTCAATTTTTGAAATTGATTGAAATTATCTACTATAGCAACATTTTTTTACTCTTTACCTGCCAATGTACTAAGGTGATAGGTATTTTTCATATTGTGTTATGCTAACTTGTTTTAAATTAATGTTAAAAAGGTCTAAACTTTTTAACCCTGTTTTCAAATCTCCAATTTTAAATTTTAATTTTTCCGCGTCCACTTAAAGTTATCGGATTAACTCCAAATTTTATTTTTTTAAGTTTTTAGTATAAAGGAACAATAATTTGCCCAGTGCCAAGCAATTAAAACATTTTAAATTTTTCCCTTACTGTTAAGAACACCCTTAATGAGCATGTTAGAAAAAATTAAAACTGCCCACAAAAAAATTATAGCTGCTCACTTTCGCGAGAAATAGCGAAAAACAGCTTTTTGGGGGTATTTCTTGTTTTGATTAATAAAAGAAGTTTCTTTAACATTGTTGAAAAACACGAAATGCATTTTGATTTGCCATTGATTAAAGGTAATAACATTTAAATTCTAGCTGCTCAATTCTTCGAGATATCGCTAAAGCACTCGCTAAACTACTATTTATTTATTACCTTGTGTTATTTTTGGTCTGTAAAAACATTAACTTCAATTAACGACGAAAATTTGGTATGCAGTTTGAATTCGAGGTTATTAAAGTTGACAACACTGCAAGCATAAAAATTATAGATGATCAATTTCCCGAGAAATCGCAAAATTACTGTTCAAGCTTTTATATTAATTAATTTATTTTTTCTTTAGTGTCTAAAATAAAGAAAAAATAAAAAAACGACAGTTTAAATTTTATGTGGTTTAAAGTAATAAAACTGCTCAAATCGATATCTCGAAAAATATTTTTTTTTTTATTGTTTTTAATTTTGCGAATTCTCGCGAAATTGAGAAGATATGGTTTCGATGTTAACTGTTTTGTGACCTGTAAATAAATACAATTAAAACTGCATACTCAGTTTTTGAAGATATTTAAAAAACTTCATTGTCAAAATTTTAGAAAATACAAAAACCCTAATTTCGCGATATCTCGCGAATGCGAGCAGCTACGATTTCGCTGTTAACCGTTTTGTGACATTTAATCAAGTAGAAATCCAACTGCGTTTACACTTTTCGTCGACACTAAAGTTGAACCTAAACACCGCTGAGGGTAGTTGTTGTTATCAACTACAATTTCGGTCGTTTTTGTATGAAAAAATCTTAAACAACTTTTTTTTGTAGAAATTTCAGAAAATAAATACAAAAATTATACTACATTGTAGCAGTAGTTGTTTTATGTAGTTGTTTGATTTTTATACCCTACACCACTCTGTGGTACAGGGTATAATGAGTTTGTGCTGATGTTTGTAACTACCCGAAATATTGGTCCTAGACCTACCTTCAAGTATACCGATCGACTCAGAATTACTTTTTGAGTCGATTTAGCGATGTCCGTCCGTCCGTCTGTCCATCTATCGGGTTAAGCACGATACGGGTCGTAGTTTTCAATCAATTGACTTGAAATTTGAAACTTAAGCATATTTTGGCCCAAGGACGAAGCCTATTGAAATTGGAAAAAAATCGGTCCATGTTAAGACCTAGCCCCCATACAAACGCACCCTTTGGATTCGGCTTAAATGACTCTATTAGATATCGCTTTACAATTGATCAGGTAATAAAATTTTATATGCACGAATCACCATTCCAAATTTCAAAGGAATCGGGTCAGTCCTTCTGGTAGCCCCCATACAAACCACCCTCCCGATTTTCACATAATTCCCTCAAAATTCATAAAAATGGAAATATTTGATAAACATTTTATTTTTAGTTGTTAAACGTGTACTTATGTAATCTAATCAAATCGGAATATAATTGGACCATTTTTGGACTTACACTTAGAAAATTATGTCATTAACTGTTTGTAGGTTATTTTAAAAAGTTATCAGTAAAGTCATTTTAAAAGAAAAATCACTTATTTTATAAAGGATTTAATTTTTTTACTGTTTCTGTAGTTTAAAAAAAATAATTTACTGTATTAAAAACGAATTTTCTGTTACATTTAATTTCGGCAGTAAAATATTTCTTCTATAGTTTTACTGTTTTTCAATACAAAATAACTGAATATTCACTAGTTTTTTAATGTTTTGGTTAGTCATTAAAATAACATTTAAAATTGACTGTAATGTGTTTTTATTTTAAATGAAAAAACAGTGGAATGGTTTTTAAATAAAATTTCATTTGTTTTAAGTGAATATTCACTGGAATTTACCTACATAATTCATTGAGTGTAGTCCCCCATATAAAAATTTCGACCTATATTCAGTTAAATCGGTCTATTGACAAAAAAAATAAATCAATTCCACTAAAATTTGATCTGTGTGTGTTTTCTACACTAAATAAAGATCTAACAAAAGACAGATCCAATCGGTCCATGTTTGGACTTGGGGCCCATTTTCCGGAAAACACTGGTGTAGGGTATAATATGGTCGGTCTGGACCGACTATAACTTTCTTACTTGTTTTTTTTTTCAAACTCGTTTTTTTACAAATTTTTATTGCAAACGAATGTGTCTGACGAGTTGGTCGTTCGGGATGGAATTATTTTTATACAAAATAAATAATATCTAAAAAAATAAATAATATTTTATTAAATTTAATATTAACAAAAAATATATTTTTGGAAAAATATTCTTGAGCGAAAGATGATATAACGCTCACAATAGCGTACGTAAAAACCAAATAAAATGTATGCTGTGTTTTGCTATAAGCATGCCTGCCTGACATCTTTCTTTTCCTTGAATTATTTACATGAAATAGTAATGCAAAATAATCCTTTTTTTATAAAGCAATTTTAGCAAAGCATTTCGTTTTTTTTTTTCAGACAAATTTTAATCACGAGCTGCGAAAATTTGAAATATGTAAACTATTAAAAAACAAAGGTTAATGCAATCAATTTATTTTGTTTAACATTTTATTAATATAACTAGTCGAATAGCCTGTCCCTGCCAGGCGGAACACCAAATCACTTTTCTTAATAATTCTAATTTTTTACCAAACTTTATAAAAATTATGTTTTTGCTTCAAAAATTTAATATTGCTATATTGAGTTACATCCAGGGCCGGGTTAAGGTATTTGGGGGCCCCACTGGAAAAAAATTAAAAATCGAATGACAAGAAAAAGCTTTTAAATTTATATTTATTATAGTTTTTTTGGTACAAATTCAATTCATGCTATTAACTGTTTTAAGAAATGCAACCTACACAAAAAATAGTAGTAAATAAATACAAAACAAAAATAGAAATTAATATTCAGCCTTAGTGTTAACTCAACCGACTAACAAGGAAGGTCTTTCACAGGGCAGCTACGGATTGTCCAGAAACTTTAATATGGAAATGGGGGGGATATAAGAGTTACCTGTTTTTTTAGCTGCCCAATCTCAAATTTAAAAAAGGGTTGCCACCTAATGAAAAAATAAGATCTTTCAGGAAAATCCGTATAAAAGACGAACTAGCAGGAATTTCGCAAAACGAAAAAATACGGGTCAGCTTAATTTTGATAGAGATTATTATATATGATTTTGGTGGTCATACGTATATACATCTACATATAAACTACCCTAACTATTTTACATATTTGACAATAACGAAATTAATGAAGCTGAATTTGGACACGACCGATACACCATTGGATAAGCCTTCAAAAATCCTTTCGATCTGTATAAAATGTTTACATAGTTTCTTTTGAAGAAATGGGAAAAATCCTCAAAAAACGAAAAAAATCCCGTTTTTTCCCCTCTCCTTTGACCCGCTAAAGAGATTGGGCAGCTATAAAATAACAGGACCTCTTATTTTGCTCCCCTCTATCCCATATGCAAGTTTCAGCACAATCGGTGGGTGCCCTGTGAAAGACCTTCCTTGTAAGTGTTATTGCATAAATTGCATAAGTTTTTACTTTTTGTATACTTAAATACGTTGTAAAATAAAATAGTACTTCAATTTTGGGAACATGTTGAGTTTACTGGCATTGGTCCAAAAAAAGAAATAAATTGAAAATAGCCCTTTTAACGATGATTTCGAAATTGTCGGCGACACGTTTTTAGCGAGTTATCTCGACATGAAGTTTTTTGCTTATATCTTCGTTATTTATCGTTCGATTTACCAATATTTCGTTCGAAGTATTGGTGTCATTCGAAAGGTAATTGAAATATCTTTCATTTTGGCAAAAAAAAAATTAACCCATAAAAGGCCAATTTTTTTTTTTTTTTTGAGAAAAAAATTTTTTTTTTTTAGAATTTTCGTAAAAAAAGTTTTTCTGCGTAGAGGCCTTCGGCCAGGCTTAGGGATTACAAACTCCATAAATTAGTTTAGCGGCTTCGCTAAATAAAGTTTTTTGTGTATTAAGCCTTTTTCTAGTTATAATATTCGAATTTCAAGTCGACATAACTCGCGAACCAGATCTAGCCGACAAAAAATTACCCTAATATTTTCGGTTTGTAATCAAAAGATCTATCTCTGGTAAAAATTTAGGATCAATCCAACCAATGCCAGTAAACTAAACTTAAGCCCTATTTTGAATTGGTTTAGATAAAGTTTTCTTTCGTGATTTCTTTTCTGCAAAATCTTAAATTATATCTTCAAATTCTATTTTTTGGAGGACATCACTTTCTATGCACATAATTGATAAATTAGTTAGCTGTTCTTGTGACATGGTACACGCAAAAAAATCCGGTGTGTAAAATTATGCAATCATGCTTGGTAAATTTTTTTTTCTATAGAGTTTTAACATTTTTCGCAAACCTTGTTTTGTTTTCCTCTGTCAAAGCTAAAATTTCATATTTATGTTGTTAACAAATATTACCAAGCTTGCTTGGCACATTGCAAGTACTTTTAAACATTATGCTAAACGACTTGTTTATTATTACCCGCTACTAAATTGATTTATTTATGTTAAAACTTGGTAAATTTTTGAATGGGCGTGTACAGGAGACCTAATACACGAACGAAAAAATGTTCAGTTCATTTGAACTAGTTCAACTGAACTAGTTCATTCAATAACTCTAATTTCAGGCATCAATCCAAATGAACGTGTGAAAAAAAACTACATAAATAAACAAATTCATTCAACAAGGTTAGTATAAAATTTTGTTTGTTTTTGTTTAATATTTTGTAAAATTAATTAACTTTTAATTGTTTTTTTTTTTTCTAGGTATACGAAGGAAGATGCAGTATAGTTAATATGTATCTACATATTAGATATGTAAGTTTTGTGTATTTTGTGTTTAATATAATTGTATTTTTATTGTTTATATTTTATTTTATGTGTTGTATGTATTTTTATTGTATTGTATATATTTTATTGTATGTGTTGTATTGTTTTTATTGTATTTAATTTTAGTAATATTAAATAAATAATGAAAAAAAAAAATATTACTAAATTTCTTTTATTTTTTATACTAAACAAGATTGGGTATTTTTATTAAGCATTTAAGTTTTTTTTTTTATACGACACGAATGGCAATATTTACCAAGCACTTTTGGGCAAATTTAGTTAAAATTTTGTTTACTGGGATGTTCCTAAGCGTTTTGGCAAAATATCAAAATATATTGTTTAATGGGATTCCTCCCTATCTGCTTGGTAAAATTGGAACATTTTATTATGAAATCGCACCTAAGTTTTTTTTTGCGTGTAGTTCGTAATTTCTTTATTATTCTCTTTAGCTGTGAAAACGAGCGGTTTTAATCGAACACTTTTGTGTTTATTGTCTTAAATAATTTATTTTAACAAAAAAAAATCATGTCACTTGTTGAATGACTTCAAGTTTGACAATTCTAGGGATCCCCCAATAAAGATCAACATCAGTTGTAATTGGGATCGCGTTCGAGAAGGATCCATTCGTTGCTGTAGTTATATTGGTTAAATACAGACACGTGTGTGTGTTTGTTGTACGCTCGTACTAATTGCATCTCACCCACACTTGCTTTGGTGGAGTTTCGATTAATAACAGCATATTTTGCGGTATTTCTACTGGATCAATGTGCTATCGTTTGGCGTTTATATGCTGGTGTCGGCCATTTTATAAGTAAATGGTGGACACGTTGTGACGAAAATAAAATAATTTGGATTTGATAATCACCTCATTGGATGAATATACTGGTGGGAGAGCACCAATAATAAAACTCAGACGTTAATCACATAATTTTCATGCCTTCCATTACAAAGGTAATGGTTGTTTGATGAAATAAATTGGATTTATCACATAATTGGATTGATATACTGGTGGGAGAGCACCAATAATAAAACTCGGAAGTTAATCACATAGACTTTATGCCTTTCATTACAAAGGTAATGGAAGTTTGGTGCATGGAGCTATTGGAAGAAGACCCTGCCTTTTTGTGCCGGCATTTAAATTAAAATCCAAAAAAAAAATAAAGATCAACATAAAAAGTAAATTTGACAGCTTTTCATATTATAAATTCAGTCTGACAGCGACACTCACTATAACCTGATTACCAAGAAAACCAAAAATACACTCTAAAAAAATTTTGATGAGATAAAATATGTAGTAAAAATCCGAAATAAAATTTGTATAAAAAAAAAAAAATCTTGTAAGCGAATATGTTATACACTCAAAATAATTCTGCAGTAAAAATATTAGTAAGTGATTTGGTAACAAAATCTACTAATAAGTTACTAATTACCAGTAGTACGGTAGTTTTTTAGTATCTTCAAAGTACTAAAATTAGTAATTTTTACTGGTTTTGAATAATATTAGTAAAAAATTTTAGTGTTGATTACCAACGCCTGCACTAGATCATTTTGGACTAAAAAATTAGTTCATTAGTAAAATTTTTAGTATTGAATACCCACGTTTTTTTTTTTGGGTGTACTTTCTACTTCTGGGGGCCCCCTTGAGGTCGGGGCCCTGGGCACGTGCCCTAAGCGCTACTGGTTACATCAATATATTTCCCAAACTGGAAAAAAATTTTAAGACTATAAAAGGTTTTATTGATAAAATTTTAGAACTAAATTTAGCACTCCCATTTCGTTTCCGTCCTTAAACCGGATATCAAAAATCCATCGTGTGGATCTGTCCCATTGTCACTCCTATATACATGGCAATTTGTATCTTTCTTACCCGAGTAAAAATAAACATATATAACAATATATAACTTGATACAAACCTAACGAATCATATATGATCATTAGAGTGTCCCTTATTTTGGAAATGTTGAGACGGTACCCCCTCATTTTTTTCCTTTTGACTAAAAAATAACTCAGGAAAAATTTTACGCCCCTACGACCACGCCTTCCCTACGCGACGGGGCCGTAAAGAGCGGGCCTTAAAAAGCATTTTTCCATACAAAGCAAAAAATTTTTTTTTTTGATTTTAAATTTTTTTGTTATTAATTATATTATTCACGACAAAAAATTTGATTTTGGTGGGATGAGGCTTTCAGTTTCGAAAAAAAAAATTTTGAGCTTTTGGGGTCCTACAGTAAAATAACGCAAATTACTTGCACAAAAATTTATCGAAAAAAAACAACAAAAAACAAATACATTTTCATTTTGTATTTTTGTGTGCGGTGTTCGTTTATTTTTTGTGTTATAAAAACGTAAAAAGGAAATTGATAAATAAAATAAAAATAAATTAATAAATAAAAAAAAATAATTAGTTTTCTAAAAGATAAATAAATGTAAGATAAAAGAATGTTAAAGTTAATTTTGCTTTCATCACTTAAAACACATTAAGAAAAACCAATGGAGTACCAGACGTATGTTTCGATGAATAACAAATGGAATGATAAAGTGAGTATACCCGCATTCCGAAGACACCAATAAGGTTTAATAGATTTTTAGTTAAAAATTAGTGTTTGGTAATAATTTTCTATTTTTACAGGGTACTGCTAAATAAATTTTTGATGCTATGGCGAATCCTTCACTACAATAAAGAGCGTGGACACTAATCCTGCCTTTAGTTATAAAATTAAAACCTAAAAACCCAAAGCCAAGGGAGTCCAGACCTGTTTTGATGAGTTACAAATGGAATGACAAAGTAAGTGTTCCTCCTTACCAAGAGACCAATGGGGTTTACCAATTTTTTAAATTAAAAATTTATGTTTTGTAATAATTTTCTATTTTTACAGGATGCTTTTAAATAAATTCGTGAAGCTATAGCGGATTCTTTACTTCAAGAAGAAGCGCAGGCAGCAGTCACTCGAGAAAATTGTACAAAAAGGGTCAGTTGGTCGATGGTAAATTAGATCCTACACTCATAGAAATATCTTAGTAGAAAAATTAGTAAACCCATTGTAGATCAAGTTTTACAGAATAACGCCGTATTCAACAAAAATTAATGTTGATATCGTTGAATAATCAGTAAAGTTGAATCAACTTTTTACAACGCTTATACAGAATTCAATAGATAAATCAAAATAGAAAAAACAACCCTGTTCGTTCATTTTTTTTTTTATTATTAACGAGTGACGAGTGAGTTGGTAGCAATGCACTATGGTTCCAAATCCATTTTTTTTGGCAGAAATTAAAAAAATAAAATTTAACAAATTTTCAAAAGCTTATACATTTCCTCAATGTCAACACTATAAGCAATCAAGAAAGTATAATGAAAAAAAATTGGTGCCAATTCTGTCAGTTTGCTAGGCTTTCAAAGTTGAAAGTTTTAAGACGTATAATACAACCGGAGTGAAATCAATATTACAGTTATACAAACGGCAAATGGGAAAAACAAAAATTATAAAGAGGCTAAAGGGACAAATTAAAACCTAAGGATACTAGTTCTTCTTTAAAATTCCTATTTTACAGTTAATGCATCTTTGGCGTTATTCTTGGGTGTTTTGATTATGAGGATTTTGGAGCCAAAATAGCCTATATCTTTCGAGGACAAAACGTTGTGTTTGGGCACGAACTTGCATGAGTCTTTAAACGTGAAAGTGTTTTCAATATTGTATATTTAATATTAAAATTTACATCTTGCCAGCATTTTTTGGCAAACTCCCACAATTTCCATTTTAGTTTAGCACACATTTCGGCCAAATTTGATGTTTTTTGCTTGACACGTTTTCAAATTATTTTTTTTTATATTTTTTTTTACCTTCCGTAAAGCTAATTAATTAAGAAAAATAAATTTTTTTAAAAAAAATAAAATTTTTTCCAAAAAAAAAAAAAAATTTTTAAAAAAAAAATTAAAAAAAAAAAAAATTAAAAAAATTTTTTTTTTTTTGACAATCGATTTTTGATTGCGTTAAGAGATAAAAATCATCCCAGAATTAATCCAAGTGACCTTGCTTCATTTTTTGAATTTATGCCAGAAAAAATGCATTTGGGACCATAGTGCAATGTAAATCGTGTTTATCTCTTATAAAATTATTTTATGTGTTTGTTTTTTATAAAAATATTTAATATTATAAAAATAAACAAAAATAGGATCTGATTTGTAAATATTTGGTAAGTAAAAAAATACATTGATTACTTTATGTATTCATACTTGTCATCGATGGCAATCCTGGATTGATAGAGATGAGCAACAGATAGGCGCCGATAAAACAATAGTATATAGAAAGAACAATTGTATTTTTTGTAAATGTATTGGTAATAATTTTTTGTGTATCATGCATATAAAAGCCCTTCTGGCACGTAATAATTAACCTTTTGCTTGTGAACCGGAAAATAAGTAAGTCAAATTTATAAATTTTATTGTATAATTATATATCTATCAATAATTGTTTTTTCTATATTCTACTCTTTATTAATTATTGTACCTTTATAATTTTAGAGAATAAACCACTCCAAATATTAAACTGTCATGTCTTTTATTTAATGTTCGTGTGTTCGTGTGAGAAGAAACATTGTCTTAAAAATAATTTGGGAAGTTTATTCTTGGCCACAGCAAAAGGCAACAATACTATATTAAAACTTTTTTGTTTTTTTTTTTAAGGATTTTGTTTGGTATCATCAGAAAACTGGAGAATGGCTTATGAGTGCATAACATGAATAAACGAAGTGTGTGTGAAAATCTTTGTGAAAATCTTCAAACATTGCAGCTTAAAAAGCCGATGATAATACAAAAATATTGTGATTTATACTTAATAAAAGAATATTAACAAATAACAACAAGTTTTTTTTATTAATAAAATTTCTTATATTAAGAAAAATATGAGTTGAATTTTCAAAAAATAAGAGTTGATTTACAAAAAAACGAGTTGATCAACTTTTACAAAAACTGACAATAATTTTTATTGAAATCAACATAAATATTTGTAGGGTCAAAATCAACAATGATTTCTGTTGAATTTACAGCGATTTTCTTTGGGAATACAATGATTTTTGGTTGAGTGTACACAACATTTATTATATTAATATGGATTTATTCTGTTAAAATTTTAAATTCAACAAATATACAAATTTTTACAAAAATTTATTGAAAATTTATTTTAGCATAAATGTGGTAATTTTTAGCATTATTTTTAGTCATCTTTTTTAATAATTTTGGTATATTTCACCATATCTCTTTTGGTATATTTTACCAAGTTTTTACTTAAATAGCATTAGCATTTTCTTCAAAATTTTTTACATAAGCGTTTTGGCTAAATTGCGAAAACTACTTCGTCGGTTGTAGTTTTATATGCCATTTACATATACCTCGAAATCCAGAAAAAATGGGATTTCAATGAAAATCCAAGTAAATCCAATTACTTTTTTGGATTTCAAATGTCAAATCCCATACAAAAAAAAAAACTTGGATTTTGGGAAAATCGTAAAATCGCAATTTAAAATCCCAAAAAATGTCTACTACTTAATTGTACAACTATGGGTTTTCCCAAAATAATCATCCCTAATGCTTTTTTTTTACAACGCTGCACACGATTTTTTATCAGCTGTTGTTGTTTTTTATAAAGTAAAAAAACAATTAAAATTTATTTTTTTAAAACTATTAAAAGATTAATAAAAACAATGTTTAACAATGTTTCATTTAAAATTTACCATTGCAAATGGTAAACGCACAATCTGGCATCCATTTTTCTTATGGCGCGTTGTATCAGTTTTCTCTTTCTAACCTAATTCGTAGAATAATTTGAAAATATTAACCACATGGTTAAAGAATACTTTTTTGACACCTGTCACTTATGTCGAGTCTGTATTATACCATATTCACATTGGCATGTTTAAATTTAAACATGTGTTTTCCCATACATTTAAAACAAAACATCGTTTAATTTTAAACATCTCGAAAACATCTCGAAAACATTTCCAAAACATCTCGGAAACACGAAATAACAACCCTGTGTTAAGTTGTCATCAAAAAAACAGCCGCTGCTAAACGAACCAGAAGAGAAGCGGATGCTTTTTTAAACTACTGACAATGCGAACACTTTCGTTTAATTTTAAACACAAAAGTTAAACGATGTTTTAAACATTGTATGCGAATATGGTATTAGTCTGTGACCGTAACTTCTAAACATTTCAAGTAATGTCATATTTGCCATTTAGGTTGTGTGGGAGGTAGGCGTGTCCATTTACCGATCATCCCCATTTTTAATACCATGCAACCTGACTATATAAGTGTTCTAAATACCCAGTTTTGTCGATCTAGCTCATTTGGTTTCATTGTTATTTTGTTTGGCGTTGAGAACTCATTTGCTCCATATCACACAAAAGTCCCAAATGTGTAAGTAAAATTGGATATGGAGCATAATACCACAGACTAATACAGACTCGACATAAGTGACAGGTGTCAAAAAAGTATTCTTTAACCATATGGTTAATATTTTCAAATTATTCTACGAATTAGGTTAGAAAGAGAAACTGATATAACGCGCCATAAGAAAAATGGATGCCAGATCGGTTTCTGTTGTTTCACTCACTCCTAAGTCGTAGAAAGTGTTGCCATGTTAGCGTAAAACGGACTAAAAACCGCTGTGTTTTCTCCTAAAATCGCATAGTTTTCCCCCATTTTTTCTTATAAAACTCTACTGTCGAGTCTGTATATAGTCTGTGATAATACCATAAAATCTTATTTTCTTAAAAGCTTAAAATTAGGGATGTCACGAATATTCGTCACTATTCGGTATTCGGCATATTCGGCATGTTTTTTGAATATTCGGTTAAATAAATATTCGTCAACAGTTTGCCGAATATTCGGCAAAATTTAAATTAGTTAAAAAAACACGTTTTAATAACGTTTTACTCTTTTTTTGTAGTCATTTGTTAGTTTTTTATACAAAAAAACTTTAGCATTTGATCAAAATTCGAATTGTTAAGGTACCAGAAAAAATTGTGTCAACAACATCGTTGTTGTCTTTTTGTTTGGTACTTTTTTTAAATATTTTACATACACTCTAAACAAATGAGTCCAGTTTCCTACTATAAATTGGGTAAATTTCAACAAATTCAAATAATATACACTCATAGAAATATCTTAGTAGAAAAATTAGTAAACCCGTTGTAGATCAAGTTTTACAGAATATTGCCGTATTCAACAAAAATTAATGTTGATATCGTTGAATAATCAGTAAAGTTGAATCAACTTTTTACAACGCTTATACAGAATTCAATAGATAAAACCAAAAAAGAAAAAACAACCCTGTTCGTTCATTTTTGTATTATCAAGTTGGTAGCAATGCATTGCAATGTGAAATTTGTTTGTCTCTTATAAAATTATTTTATGTGTTTGTTTCTTATAAAAATATTTAATATTATAAAAATAAATAAAAATAGGATCTCATGATCAGATTCTGATCTGTAAATATTTGGTAAGTAATAAAATACATTGGTTACTTTATGTATTCATACTATATTATAATTTTTTTTTGTTTTTTTTAAGGTTTTTGATTTGGTGTCATTAGAAAACTGGAGAATGGCTTACGAGTGCATAACATAAATAAACGAAGTGTGTGTGAAAATCTCGTGCAGCTTAAAAAGCCGGTGATAATTCTAAAAAATATTGTGATTTTTACTTAAAAGAATATTAACAAATAACAACAAGCTTTTTTTTTATTAATAAAATTTCTTATATCAACAAAAATATGAGTTGAGTTTACAAAAAATACGATTTGATTTACAAAAGAACGAGTTGATCAACTTTTACAAAAACTGACAACAATTTTTATTGAAATCAACATAAATATTTGTAGGGTCAAAATCAACAATGATTTCTGTTGAATTTACAACGATTTTCTTTGGGAATACAATGATTTTTGGTTGAGTGTACTACTAAAAATGTGTAAATTTCCAATAATTTTTTGGTAAAACTACACATTTTTTGTATATTTACCCAATTTATAGTAGGAAACTGAAATCATTTTAGTTAAGCTGCCCATTCACTTGCAATATTATTGTTCAACTTTTCAAATTGTACAATAATATCGCTTGTGTGTATGTAATATTTACGGTTGTGCAATATATTGGAGAATATCAAAACACTTTTGATATTTATTGTACAAACAAGAATACTGCAATATATTTTATCAGTGTGTTGTCTATATTGTACAACTTTTATTATGTTATGTTTATGTTTATATCTTGTACAATATATTGGGTTTAAGTATTGAGCAATTTTATTTGCTGTGTAGGGTAAAACGACAATAATATTGTAAAATATTTTTTTTTTAAGTTGAGCAATTTTATTGCAAGTGAATGGGCAGCTTTAGAGTGTAGGTAAAATACAGACGTATGAATAATTAAATTATTCGGCAAATATTCGTATTCGGTTCAAACCGAATACCGAATAGTAAATATTCGGTAAAATGCCAAATACACTATTCGCGACATCCCTACTTAAAATCTTTTGATCTATTGTACACGCAAAAAAAACTTGTGTCGGAGTGAGCAAAAATCTGCCATAATTTTACCAAAAATATGCTAAAACTACAACCGACGAAGTAGTTTTCGTAATTTAGCCAAAACACTTATGTAAAAATTAAGAAAATGCTAATGCTATTTAAGAAAAAAACTTGGTAAAATATACCAAAAGAAGTATGGTGAAATATACCAAAATTATTAGAAAAGGTGACTTAAAATAATGCTAAAAATTACCACATTTATGCTAAAATAATTTTTCTATAAAATTTTTGTAAAAATTTGTATATTTGTTGAATTAAAAATTTTCACAGAATAAATCCATATTAATATAATAAATGTTGTGTAGGATTTTATTTACCACAGACCAACTGACCCTTTATGTACAATTTTCTCCAGTGACTGCTGCCTACACGCAAAAAAAAATCTGTGTAAGATTGAGCAATCCTACTTGGTAAAACTTTTTTCATACCAAAAAAAAATTTTTACCAAATTTTTGCTAATATTGTGCTTGTCGATGTTAAAGTAACATAATTCATTTTTTATGTAAAATAACCAAGTAGCTTGCTCAATAACGCAAATTACCTGCGCAAAAATTTATCGAAAGAAAACAACAAAAAAACAAAACAAATACAGACCGATCATTTTGTATTTTTGTGTGCGTGCGTTGTTCGTTTATTTTTTGTGTTATAAAAACGTAAAAAGGAAATTGATATATAAAATAAAAATAAATTAATACATAAATAAAAATAAATAATTAGTTTTCTAAAAGATAAATAAATGTAAGATAAAAGAATGTTAAAGTTAATTTTGCTTTCATCACTTAAAACACCATTCAATAAGAAAAACCAATGGAGTCCCAGACATATGTTTCGATGAATAACAAATGGAATGATAAAGTGAGTATACCCGCATTCCGAAGACACCAATAAGGTTTAATAGATTTTTGGTTAAAAATTAGTGTTTGGTAATAATTTTATATTTTTACAGGGTACTGCTAAATAAATTTTTGAAGCTATGGAGAATCCTTCACTAAAAATAAAGAGCGTGGACACCAATCCTGCCTTTAGTTATAAAATTAAAACCTAAAAACCCAAAGCCAAGGGAGTCCATACCTGTTTTGATGAGTTACAAATGGAATGACAAAGTAAGTGTTCCTCCTTACCAAGAGACCAATGGGGTTAACCAATTTTTTAAATTAAAAATTTATGTTTTGTAATAATTTTCTATTTTTACAGGATGCTTTTAAATAAATTCGTGAAGCTATAGCGGATCCTTTACTTCAAGAAGAAGCGTATGCAGCAGTCACTCGAGAAAATTGTACAAAAAGGGTCAGTTGGTCGGTGGTAAATTAAATCCTACACAACATTTATTATATTAATATGGATTTATTCTGTGAAAATTTTAAATTCAACAAATATACAAATTTTTACAAAAATTTATTGAAAATTTATTTTAGCATAAATGTGGTAATTTTTAGCATTATTTTTAGTCAGCTTTTCAAATAATTTTGGTATATTTCACCATATATCTTTTGGTATATTTTACCAAGTTTTTGCTTAAATAGCATTAGCATTTTCTTCAAAATTTTTTACATAAGTGTTTTGGCTAAATTACGAAAACTACTTCGTCGGTTGTAGTTTTAGCATATTTTTGGTAAAATTATGCCAGATTTTTGCTCACTCCGACACAAGTTTTTTTTTGCGTGTAGAAACAATGTTAAAATATTGCTTCAAAAAAAAGACGTCCATTTTTTCACATCTCTAAATGCGGCGAGTTTTAAGTGAAATTAATTAAATGAACTAATGTGAAATTAAAAATTAAAAAAAAATAAAAAACTAAAGTGAAAAAGAAAAGTACTACAATAAAAACAAAAAATAAAAAAAAATCAAGTGAACAAAAAATGTAAAGAATGAAGTGCTAGAAAACGAGAAAACTTCCAACATTAGTTTTTGTATATGGTATTTTTATATATGGTATTTATATAAGTATTAATCCAAATGCGTTTATTTTTTATTTTTGGTATTTAATTACATTTGTTGTAATTGAATATAGTGCTACAATTGGGGTAGAAGTACATCCAAGGCTTTGGCTTTGATTTTTGTTATGTATACCAAAAACCAAAGCCAACAAACAATATTTAAAGCCAAAGCCTTGGATGTACTTCTACGCTTAAATGTACAATTAGAGTATTGGTAGTTTTTTGCTGTGTAAAATATTGTAAGGCCTTTATTCATAATACTTAAAGTGTACTTAAAGTAGGTTTATTTGACAAATATTCATGCAATATCAGTCAAATAAACCTACATTAGATTTAATTTACTCATTATGAATAGCCCAGTAAAAATTTAAAAATAAAAAAAGTAAATAAAACAAAAATATGTATTGTTTTATTTTAAATTTCATGGTTTATAGGTAAGTAAAAAGCTGCAAAAGAACAAAGATGTCCCATATTTAAATTAATATTGGTCAACTTTAAATCAAAATTTATTGCATATTTAAATGTAGCATGGCCAATTTTAAAACAATATTGTTAAATTTTAATTTTAAAACGTTGTCTACTTATCGTGTCCTGTTAAAAACAACTAGAAACATATTTAAATTAAATAAAAACAAACTTTGTTCTATTTCGTCACTGTTTTATATTTAATTTAAAGTTGTTTCTGTTTGATTTTAATATTTTTTTTTTTCTTAGTGTACACTCATAGAAATATCTTAGTAGAAAAATTAGTAAACCCATTGTAGATCAAGTTTTACAGAATAATGCTGTATTCAACAAAAATTAATGTTGATATCGTTGAATAATCAGTATAGTTGGTTCAACTATTACAATGGCGTCTACAGAATTCAATAGATAAAACAAAAAAGAAAAAACAACCCTGTTCGTTCGTTTTTTTATTCTAACAAGTGAACGAGTGAGTTGGTAGCAATGTGAAATGTCTCTTATAAAATTATTTAATGTGTTTGTTTCTTATAAAATTATTTAATATTAGAAAAATAAATAAAAATAGGATCTGATCTGTAAATATTTGGTAAGTATTAAAGTACATTGATTACAAATTCTGATTAATTTTTAATAAAAAATAAAAATTGTTTTATTCGACCTTTAAAATATTATATTTTGAGGATGTTTATTCTGGCTCGAGGTCATTATTTTCTTTACTAATTAAAACCATGATATTCTCATAGCATAATTTTCAAGAAAATTATTTTTTTTTTTTAATTTTATTACTTACCAAATATTTACAGATCAGGTTCTATTTTTATTTATTTTTCTTATATTAAATAATTTTATAAGAAACAAACACATTAAATAATTTTATAAGAGACATTTCACATTGCTACACACAAAAAAAAATCGAGGTAATATTTCCTAAAATTGTAGTATAATATCAGCTAAGTTCTAAGGCAACATGGCAGTTGCTAAAATTTTAGGCACAATTACAAAAATAATAGGAAATTCCTATCAGATTTCTATGTTCGAAAAATTACCTATAATTTTTGGTAATACTCCTTGTAAATTTTGGAAATTTACAAACGGAGCCTTAGCAGATATTCATTTTTAAATTGGTATTTTATTTAATTTAATTAACCCTTAAACAGCTAAATAAAAAGTTTTTTTTTTTATTTATATATTTATTAAAAAAAAAAAAATATAAAAAATGATGAGATACATTAGGGTGCTCCAAACTGTACCGGCAAAATTGATTTTCCTGATTCAAGCTATTCCACTTATAAGAAAAATGTAGTCCAAATCCACCTGGAATATAAAAATCATATTTACTTTATTAATATTTTAATCATACGAGAGAAAAAATGTCTCAGAATCTGGGACTTTTTGTATAGAAAAAATTTCTCAGAGTCTGAGAATTTTTCTATAGATAAAATGTCTCTGAATCTGAAACTTTTCCTACAGAAAAAATATCTCAGAATCTGAGACTTTTTCTATAGAAAAAATGCCTCAGAATCTGTGACTTTTTCTATACAAAAAATGTCTTTGAATCTGAAACTTTTTCTATGGAAAAAATATATCAGAATCTGAGACTTTTTCTATAGAAAAATTGTCTCAGAATCTGAGACTTTTTCTATAGAAAAATTGTCTCAGAATCTGAGACTTTTTCTATAGAAAAATTGTCTCAGAATCTGAGACTTTTTCTATAGAAAAATTGTCTCAGAATCTGAGACTTTTTCTATAGAAAAATTGTCTCAGAATCTGAGACTTTTTCTATAGAAAAATTGTCTCAGAATCTGAGACTTTTTCTATAGAAAAATTGTCTCAGAATCTGAGACTTTTTCTATAGAAAAATTGTCTCAGAATCTGAGACTTTTTCTATACAAAAAATGTCTTTGAATCTGAAACTTTTTCTATGGAAAAAATATATCTGAATCTGAGACTTTTTCTATAGAAAAATTGTCTCAGAATCTGAGACTTTTTCTATAGAAAAATTGTCTCAGAATCTGAGACTTTTTCTATAGAAAAATTGTCTCAGAATCTGAGACTTTTTCTATAGAAAAATTGTCTCAGAATCTGAGACTTTTTCTATAGAAAAATTGTCTCAGAATCTGAGACTTTTTCTATAGAAAAATTGTCTCAGAATCTGAGACTTTTTCTATAGAAAAATTGTCTCAGAATCTAAGACTTTTTCTATAGAAAAATTGTCTCAGAATCTGAGACTTTTTCTATAGAAAAATTGTCTCAGAATCTGAGACTTTTTCTATAGAAAAATTGTCTCAGAATCTGAGACTTTTTCTATAGAAAAATTGTCTCAGAATCTGAGACTTTTTCTATAGAAAAATTGTCTCAGAATCTGAGACTTTTTCTATAGAAAAATTGTCTCAGAATCTGAGACTTTTTCTATAGAAAAATTGTCTCAGAATCTGAGACTTTTTCTATAGAAAAATTGTCTCAGAATCTGAGACTTTTTCTATAGAAAAATTGTCTCAGAATCTGAGACTTTTTCTATAGAAAAATTGTCTCAGAATCTGAGACTTTTTCTATAGAAAAATTGTCTCAGAATCTGAGACTTTTTCTATAGAAAAATTGTCTCAGAATCTGAGACTTTTTCTATAGAAAAATTGTCTCAGAATCTGAGACTTTTTCTATAGAAAAATTGTCTCAGAATCTGAGACTTTTTCTATAGAAAAATTGTCTCAGAATCTGAGACTTTTTCTATAGAAAAACTGTGTCAGAATCTGAGACTTTTTCTATAGAAAAACTGTGTCAGAATCTGAGACTTTTTCTATAGAAAAACTGTCTCAGAATCTGAGACTTTTTCTATAGAAAAACTGTCTCAGAATCTGAGACTTTTTCTATAGAAAAACTGTCTCAGAATCTGAGACTTTTTCTATAGAAAAATTGTCTCAGAATCTGAGACTTTTTCTATAGAAAAATTGTCTCAGAATCTGAGACTTTTTCTATAGAAAAATTGTCTCAGAATCTGAGACTTTTTCTATAGAAAAATTGTCTCAGAATCTGAGACTTTTTCTATAGAAAAATTGTCTCAGAATCTGAGACTTTTTCTATAGAAAAATTGTCTCAGAATCTGAGACTTTTTCTATAGAAAAATTGTCTCAGAATCTGAGACTTTTTCTATACAAAAAATGTCTTTGAATCTGAAACTTTTTCTATGGAAAAAATATATCTGAATCTGAGACTTTTTCTATAGAAAAATTGTCTCAGAATCTGAGACTTTTTCTATAGAAAAATTGTCTCAGAATCTGAGACTTTTTCTATAGAAAAATTGTCTCAGAATCTGAGACTTTTTCTATAGAAAAATTGTCTCAGAATCTGAGACTTTTTCTATAGAAAAATTGTCTCAGAATCTGAGACTTTTTCTATAGAAAAATTGTCTCAGAATCTGAGACTTTTTCTATAGAAAAATTGTCTCAGAATCTGAGACTTTTTCTATAGAAAAATTGTCTCAGAATCTGAGACTTTTTCTATAGAAAAATTGTCTCAGAATCTGAGACTTTTTCTATAGAAAAATTGTCTCAGAATCTGAGACTTTTTCTATAGGAAAAATGTCTCAGAATCTGAGACTTTCTATAGAAAAAATGTCTCAGAATCTGAGACTTTCTATAGGAAAAATGTCTCAGAATCTGAGACTTTTTCTATAGGAAAAATGTCTCAGAATCTGAGACTTTTTCTTTAAGAAAAACTTTTTCTATAGGAAAAATGTCTCAGAATCTGACACTTTTTCTCTAGGAAAAACGTCTCAGAATCTGAGACTTTTTCTATAGGAAAAATGCCTCAGAATCTGAGACTTTTTCTATCTCTCAGAATCTGAGACTTTTTCTATAGGAAAAATGTCTCAGAATCTGAGACTTTCTATAGTAAAAATGTCTCAGAATCTGAGACTTTCTATAGGAAAAATGTCTCAGAATCTGAGACTTTTTCTATAGGAAAAATGTCTCAGAATCTGAGACTTTTTCTTTAAGAAAAACTTTTTCTATAGGAAAAATGTCTCAGAATCTGAGACTTTTTCTATAGGAAAAATGTCTCAGAATCTGAGACTTTTTCTATAGGAAAAATGTCTCAGATTCTGAGACTTTTTCTATAGGAAAAATGTCTCAGAATCTGACACTTTTTCTCTAGGAAAAATGTCTCAGAATCTGAGACTTTTTCTATAGGAAAAATGTCTCAGAATCTGACACTTTTTCTATAGGAAAAATGTCTCAGAATCTGAGACTTTTTCTATAGGAAAAATGTCTCAGAATCTGAGACCTTTTCTATAGGAAAAATGTCTCAGAATCAGAGACTTTTTCTATAGGAAAAATGTCTCAGAATCTGAGACTTTCTATAGGAAAATGTCTCAGAATCTAAGACATTTTCTGAGAAAATGTGTGTCAGAATTTGAGATTGTTTTTATTGGAAATATGTCTCTGAATCTGACTTTTTGTATAGGAAAAAATGTCTCAGTAATAACACTTTTTTCATATTTTAGGCCGCTGTTCCAAAAAAAGTAATTCACATAAAAAAATGTGAAAATGAAAATTTCCGAATTTTTTTGCTGTTCTAGATTTCACATCCGAATTTCTATTTTGTTTTGTTTCACATTAAAAAAATTTGGTGAAAGTAAAACTAATGTACTTTTTTCCTTATAATTTTTTAAATTTTAATTATTCGATTTCATTTTCGAATAAAAACGTGATCAACAAAACACTAAACTTGATTTCATGTGATTCGGAAATTTTCATGTGAATTGAAAAGTTGTGAAAGACAGAACAGAGGCCTTAATTACTATGTTTTTTTTTAATAAAAAATTCAATAAAAAAATATTTATTTACGTTCAAAACTTATGAAATAGTGTATTATTTAATTAATTTAAAAATTTGTAAGATTCACTCGGAAAATTCGCAATAGCTTGAACGTTTTTTGGCTCCAAATTATTTCATAGGAATTCCTCTTCATATTGACCAAGTTAATCACGATTTAAACAAATTATTTAACAACACCTTCATCTGCCGGGAAAATGTTTATTTTTGGTCTTTTCTTTGGGCATCACCTTAGAACAATGGTTCCCAACCTTTGATTTTTGCCCCACTAGGGGGCAATTTGAAGCTTCCAGGGGGGCAACGAGCAAATTTTCTAGACTTTTTTTAGTCAAAATAACTACAAAAACAGTTTTTTTTTAGCAAAATTTACCACAAAAATTTTGTAAATCGGTGAAAATTTTCAATAAAAACTTAGTTTAAATGCTTATTTTACAAAATCTCTGCTAAACCACACGCAAAAAAAAAATCTGTGTAAGATTGAGCAATCCTACTTGGTAAAACTTTTTTCATACCAAAAAAAATTTTTTACCAAATTTTTGCTAATATTATGCTTGTCGATGTTAAAGTAACATAATTCATATTTTATGTAAAATAACCAAGTAGCCTGCTCAATAACGCAAATTACCTGCACAAAAATTTATCGAAAGAAAACAACAAAAAAACAAAACAAATACAGACCGCCATTTTCATTTTGTATTTTTGTGTGCGTGCGTTGTTCGTTTATTTTTTCTGTTATAAAAACGTAAAAAGGAAATTGATATATAAAATAAAAATAAATTAATACATAAATAAAAATAAATAATTAGTTTTCTAAAAGATAAATAAATGTAAGATAAAAGAATGTTAAAGTTAATTTTGCTTTCATCACTTAAAACACCATTCAATAAGAAAAACCAATGGAGTCCCAGACGTATGTTTTGATGAATAACAAATGGAATGATAAAGTGAGTATACCCGCATTCCGAAGACACCAATAAGGTTTAATAGATTTTTAGTTAAAAATTAGTTTGGTAATAATTTTATATTTTTACAGGGTACTGCTTAATAAATTTTTGAAGCTATGGAGAATCCTTCACTACAATAAAGAGCGTGGACACCAATCCTGCCTTTAGTTATAAAATTAAAACCTAAAAACCCAAAGCCAAGGGAGTCCATACCTGTTTTGATGAGTTACAAATGGAATGACAAAGTAAATGTTCCTCCTTACCAAGAGACCAATGGGGTTAACCAATTTTTTAAATTAAAAATTTATGTTTTGTAATAATTTTCTATTTTTACAGGATGCTTTTAAATAAATTCGTGAAGCTATAGCGGATCCTTTACTTCAAGAAGAAGCGTAGGCAGCGGTCACTCGAGAAAATTGTACAAAAAGGGTCAGTTGGTCGGTGGTAAATTAAATCCTACACAACATTTATTATATTAATATGGATTTATTCTGTGAAAATTTTAAATTCAACAAATATACAAATTTTTACAAAAATTTATTGAAAATTTATTTTAGCATAAATGTGGTAATTTTTAGCATTATTTTTAGTCAGCTTTTCAAATAATTTTGGTATATTTCACTATATTTCTTTTGGTATATTTTACCAAGTTTTTGCTTAAATAGCGTTAGCATTTTCTTCAAAATTTTTTACATAAGTGTTTTGGCTAAATTACCAAAACTACTTCGTCGGTTGTAGTTTTAGCATATTTTTGGTAAAATTATGCCAGATTTTTGCTCACTCCGACACAAGTTTTTTTTTGCGTGTACGCTTTTTCTTGAAGTAAAGGCACAGACTAATACAGACTCGACATAAGTGACAGGTGTCAAAAAAGTATTCTTTAACCATATGGTTAATATTTTTAAATTATTCTACGAATTAGGTTAGAAAGAGAAAACTGATGTAACGCGCCATAAGAAAAATGGATGCCAGATCGGATTTTGTTGTTTCACTCACTCCTAAGTCGTAGAAAGTGTTGTCATGTTAGCGTAAATCGTACTAAAAACCGCTGTGTTTTCTCCTAAAATCGCGTAGTTTTTCCCCATTTTTTCTTGTAAAACTCTACTGTCGAGTCTGTATTTAGTCTGTGGTAAAGGATCCGCTAAAGGTTCACGAATTTATTTAAAAGCATCCTGTAAAAATAGAAAATTATTACAAAACATAAATTTTTAATTTAAAAAACTACACTCATAGAAATATCTTAGTAGAAAAATTAGTAAACCCATTGTAGATCAAGTTTTACAGAATTTAACAAATATCAATGTTGATATTACAAAATTCAATAGTTGAAAATTACATAGTTGGAAAAAATTGTATAAAATATAAGTACATGAAATGTGCAACACTGTTTTTGCTGATCGCCATTTGTAAATTTTTGTTGTATTGTACAGAAGGGATGTTTCTCAAAAAAAAAATCTTTTTTATTAGAAAATATTTGGTGAGTAATTAAATATATTTTGAATTTAATTCATTAATAAAGCAATTTTTATTTTTTTTAGCAATTTGTGATTTGGAATCTTTCTAAAAACTCTAGAAGCTAATCACGTAAAATGATTGCCGACAGCAAAACAACAGCGAAATACATCACAGTCCAAGGAAACAAAAAAATATCATCTAAAAACAAAATACACTCATAGAAATATCTTAGTAGAAAAATTAGTAAACCCATTGTAGATCAAGTTTTACAGAATTTAACAAAAATCAATGTTGATATTACAAAATTCAATAGTTGAAAAATACATAGTTGGAAAAAATTGTATAAAATATAAGTACGTGAAAAGTGCAACACTGTTTTTGCTGATCGCCATTTGTAAATTTTTGTTGTCTTGTACAGAAGGGATGTTAAAAAAAAAAAATCTTTTTTATTACAAAATTAAAAGAAAATATGTGGTGAGTAATTAAATATATTTGTTATTTAATTCATTAATAAAGCATTTTTTTATTTTTTTTTAGCAATTTGTGATTTGGAATCTTTCTAAAAACTCCACGTAAAATGATTGCCGACAGCAAAACAACAGCGAAATACATCACAGTCCAAGGAAACAAAAAAATATCATCTAAAAACAAAATAAGTTTATGTGAAAATAATGAGTTAATTAAAACCACGAAAAAATATTGTGAAAATATTCAATTAAATAAAATAACATTTACAACACAAATAAGAATTTCATTTTAATAAATAAAATTGCATGAATATACAAAACAAAACGAGTATGATTAACATAAATACGAATAGAACCAACAAAAATACGAGTTAATCAGCTTTTACAAAAACTGACAACAATTAATGTTGAAATCAACATTAATATTTGTAGGGTCAAAATCAACAATGATTTCTGTTGAATTTACTACGATTTTCTTTGGGAATACAATGATTTTTGGTTGAGTGTAAGTTTATGTGAAAATAATGAGTTAATAAAAACCACGAAAAAATATTGTGAAAATATCCAATTAAATAAAATAACATTTACAACACAAATAAGAATTTCATTTTAATAAATAAAATTGCATGAATATACAAAACAAAACGAGTATGATTAACAAAAATACGAATAGAACCAACAAAAATACGAGTTAATCAGCTTTTACAAAAACTGACAACAATTAATGTTGAAATCAATATAAATATTTGTACACCGAACCAAATCTCGTAGGTAAAATCAACAAAAAATTTTTGTTGATCTTTGACAAAATTTCATCAATTTTTTTTTTAAGATTTTTAAGAAATCAACAAATTTTATTCAAATTGACAAAATTTCGTCAATTTAACATCTTCTGAAGAGGTAAAATTGATGAAATTTTATCAAATTAACTAAATTGTTTAGTTTTGACGCCATTATTTTTTCTTCATTATGCACGCGTCATAAACATTTTGGAAAATTAATTTAATTTTAATTTACAATTTGAAGGTGGCTAACAACTTAGACATTTTTTGTGATCTCTACGAAACCAACAACTTACACTAGGTTATTTGAAAGGTATATTACATTTTTGAGCACAATGTAATTATTTATGTAACCTTTAAAAGGTTAAGACTAAATGCATTAAATATCTAGTCTGCACGTCAAAAACCTAAAATTAATATTACTGTTTTATTCATATTGAATAAGAGTTTAAATTATTAATGAATTTGTAAATTTTTTGTTTGTTATACCTAATAAAAATTTTTAAGTTTGAGTATTTAATTGACATTTTTGTTTTTGTTTTTTTTTTAAGAATGATGTTCTTTAATGTGTATTCATAAATAATATAATATAATTGCATTTTATGTTGTATTTATAGTATGTTAATGTTTATAAGAATTGTATTTAATCTATACAAACGAAATACTTTTTTATAGTGGGATGGACAATAGCATCAGATCAGATTAATATCACAAATTTGTCCCTTAATGCTATTTTTAATTAATTTATTTGTATAATTCGTATAATTTGTTTATAAATATTAACAGCTTTACATAACAAACTGCAAATATATTAAATTATTTGTGAATACATACAAAAAATCATTTTTGCTATGGTAATAAAAAGTCGAAAATTGATAAAAAATCGTTGAATTGACGAAAACAATTCTGTTAATATGAATATTTGGGTATGTTAATTTGAAGAAATTTATTCAAATTGAATAAACAATTTTATTCAAATTAACGAAAATAATTCTGTTAATTTGACGAAATTTCATCAAACTAATGTCAAATATAAATTGACGAAAAATTTTATTCAAATCAACACCCCGTTTTTGTTAGCTGTATAATGATTGTTCATTCATCAAATTAACATGCTTTTTCGTTAATATTACTGCCATATTTGGTTCGGTGTAGGGTCAAAATCAACAATGATTTCTGTTGAATTAACTACGATTTTCTTTGGGAATACAATGATTTTTGGTTGAGTGTAGTAAATCCCATTGGTCTTTTGGTTATGAGGAACACTTACTTTGTGATTCCATTTGTAACTCATCAAAACATGTCTGGACTCCATTGGCTTTGCTATATAAATGAGTTTTTAGGATTTAATTTTATAACCAAAGGCAGGACTGGTGCCCACCCTCTTTATTGTAGTGAAGGATTCGCCATAGCTTCAACAATTTATTTAGCAATATCCTGTAAAAATAGAAAATTATTACCAGACACTATTTTTTAACTAAAAATCTATTAAACCTTATTGGTGTCTTCGGAATAGGGGTATACTCACTTTATCATTTCCATTTGTAATTCATTGAAACAAACATCTGGGACTCCATTGGTTTTCCTAAATGAATGGTGTTTTAAGACAGCAAAATGAACTTTGGCATTTTTTAACTTACATTTATTTATCTTTTAAAAAAACTAATTATTTATTTTTATTTATTTATTAATTAATTTTAATTTTATTTATCAATTTCCTTTTTACGTTTTTATAACACAAAAAATAAACGAAGCACGCACACAAAAATACAAAATGAATATGGCGGTCTGTATTTGTTTTTTTTTTTTGTTGTTTTCTTTCGATAAATTTTTGTGCAAGTAATTTGCGTTATTGTGCAAGCTACTTGGTTATTTTACATAAAAAAACAATTATGTTACTTTAACATCAACAAGCAGAATTTTAGCAAAAATTTGGTAAAAAAATTTTTTTGGTATGAAAAATTTTTTACCAAGTAGGATTGCTCAATCTGACACAGATTTTTTTTTTGCGTGTATGTAAAAGTCTGAAAACTAGAAGCTTTGTTAAAAATATATGTAGCAATAAATGGTAAACATTAAAACAAAATCCATCGATTACTTTTCGAGAAAATTTGTGGTAAACCTATTTTATCTCGAAACCGAGTTGCTGGCGTAAGGAGCAAAACAATAATAAGCTGACGATATGCCAGATTTTGGCTCACTCGGACACAGCTTTTTTTTGCGTGTGCTTTTTAGCAAGGTTGGCAATCGATACCCACCCAGAATAACGGTATTTGGCTATTGTACCGCAACCAATAAAGATATGGACATTTTTAAAAGCTATTATGAAAGTAGATGAAATTTCTAGTATTTTTGATGTGTTACTTCGTGTTTGTACCGGTTCATTTTTGTTATATAGGCCAATACCTTTAAAATACCGTTTCAAACGGTATTATAAAGGTATTGGCCTATATTTCGAAAAGCAACCGGTACAAACTCGAAGTAACACATCAAATATATTAGACATTTTATTGACTTTCATAATCGTATTTAAAAATGTCCATGTCTTTATTGGTTGCGGTACAATAGCCAAATACCGTTATTTTGGGTGGGTATCAATTGCCAACCTTGCTTTTTAGTATTTAGTACCCGATCAATTAGCAGGTATTGAGTACTCAGCACCCATATACTGAATACTTTTACAACATTAGGTTTCTATACTGAAGTCAAGTCAGCTGATTGTATTTGTATTTTAATGTGTTAACACTTCACTGTGCAGCCGAATCTAAAATTGTAGTCTAATTTTTTTTTATATGTTTTATATTGCAAAGACTATTTGATATAAAGTATAATGTACCCATTAGTGCTTATTAAATCTTATGGGCAGGAAAAAAATTCCGACATAATAACAAGTTAGTATATACAATCCTATATGGAAGATGCAGTCTAACACTTTTTAGCTAAATGTTTTTAAAAATTTTGTGCTAATACATTATATTGACAAATTAAAATGAAAAATGCAGATAAAAACAATTTAAGAAAGACCTGTTCTTTGTATCAATGCAAAGAAGTCTAATAAAATACATTCCGTTGGCGAGTTGGAACGAAAACAACTGAAATGAGTTCGCGTGGAGAAAGAGGAACAAGTCTTGTTGACATTGCACACTGTCAACAAGACTTGTTTTTGGATCCCGTTGTCCAAAAAAAAAAAATAAAAGTCAAAAGTTTGTCACCAAATGTGTCATCTCTATTTCTAATAAAAACAGGGTTTTAAAATTTTAAGTGGTTCTTATTTTGTACTTATACTGTACTCTTTACCAACAGCTTCAAAAGAGATGGCGAGTTAACAGTTGGTTTTTGCAGTGCGAAATGTGGAAAATTATGATCAACTTTCAATTAATTAAAACCATATAAACAAAATTTATTTGAAATTAGAGATGGGCGCGTGAGTGGATTTTGACTCACACTCACTCACGCTCACGCAAACAATAATCTAATCACTCACGCATTTTGTTTACTCATGCGTTAGCGCAAGTAATATAAAAATTACTCACGCGTGACTTATACCAGATTCAATCACGCTCACGCGTGAATCACGCAAAATCTACTCACGCAATAAAATTTTCGTACCAAAAAAAAAACTAAAAAAATATTTTTTTACAAGAAATAAAAAAAAATGGGAAAATCAAATCACGCTATCTGACGCAAAAAATAAATGGCTCACTCACTAATGACTCACTCAGATTTTTTCAACTCACGCTCACTCACAATCACGTGATTGAAATGAAAATCACTCACACTCACGCGTGATTCACGCAAATCGAGTGACCAGCGCCCATCACTAGTTAAAATAAATCAAGATGAATATTGAATTAGAAGGTATTAACTAATCTTTCTTATATAAATAAAAATCAATTGTCGTTTGTTGGTAACCGCATCAGTTGAGAACGGCTAGACCGATTTGGACAAATTTTTTTTTTGAAATGTTCGTCATAGTCTAACTTAGGTTTTTACGTAAAGAAAAATTGACCACGCCCACTTTTATGCCACTTTTTTCGATTTATCTAAAATCGGAAAACGGCTGCACCGATTTGGGTATTTTTTTCTTTAAATGTGCGTACACTCAACCAAAAATCATTGTATTCCCAAAGAAAATCGCTGTAAATTCAACAGAAATCATTGTTGATTTTGACCCTACAAATATTTATGTTGATTTCAATAAAAATTATTGTCAGTTTTTGTAAAAGTTGATCAACTCGTTTTTTTGTGAATCAACTCTTATTTTTTGTAAATTCAACTCATATTTTTGTTGATAGAAATTTTATTTATAAAAAAAAGCTTGTTGGTATTTGTTAATATTCTTTTATTAAGCATAAATCACAATATTTTTGTATTATCCTCGGCTTTTTAAGCTGCAATATTTGAAGATTTTCACAAAGATTTTCACACACACTTCGTTTATTCATGTTATGCACTCATAAGCCATTCTCCACACTCAACCAAAAATCATTGTATTCCCAAAGAAAATCATTGTAAATTCAACAGAAATCATTGTTGATTTTGACCCTACAAATATTTATGTTGATTTCAATAAAAATTGTTGTCAGTTTTTCTAAAAGTTGATCAACTCGTTTTTTTGTAAATCAACTCGTATTTTTTGTAAACTCAACTCATATTTTTGTTGATATAAGAAATATTATTAATAAAAAAAAGCTTGTTGTTATTTGTTAATATTCTTTTATTAAGTAAAAATCACAATATTTTTTAGAATTATCACCGGCTTTTTAAGCTGCAATATTTCAACACAAGATTTTCACACACTTCTTTTATTTATGTTTTGCACTCGTAAGCCATTCTCCGGTTTTCTAATGACACCAAATCAAAAGGCTTAAAAAAAAACAAACAAAAATATAATATAGTATGAATACATAAAGTAACGAATGTATTTTATTACTTACCAAATATTTACAGATCAGAATCTGATCATCAGATCCTATTTTAATTTATTTTTATAATCCCTATTAATATTATAAATCTGATTGTTGGTTTGTCTGTCTGTCTGTCTTTCTGTCTGTCTGTCTGTCTGTCTGTCTGTTCCGCAATAAGTACAGAACGGCTTAACCGATTTTCATGAAATTTTCACCACAGATAGTACTAACCAAGGCGGGAACTATAGGCCATAAGCGAACGCGATCGGACAAAGGGGCGTAAAATGCCACGCCCCTTTGTACCATGCTAAAGCTATATCTGCCTGTCAGACAATAACGGAAAAACGGCTAAACCGATTTTCATGAAATTTTCACCACAGATAGTACTAACCAAAGCGGTAACAATAGGACATAAGCGACCGCGATCGGAAAAAGGGGCGTAAAATGCCACGCCCCTTTGTACCATGATAAAGCTATATCGGCCTGTTCGGCAATAACGGAACAACGGCTGAACCGATTTTCATGAAATTTTCACCACAGATAGTACTCACCGAGGCGGGAACTATAGGCCATAAGCGAACGCGATCGGACAAAGGGGCGTAAAATGACACTCCCCTTTTTACCATGCTAAAGCTATAGCTGCCTGTCAGACAATAACGGAAAAACGGCTGAACCGATTTTCATGAAATTTTCACCACAGATAGTACTAACCAAAGCGGTAACAATAGGCCATAAGCGACCACGATCGGAAAAAGGGGCGTAAAATGCCACGCCCCTTTGTACCATGCTAAAGCTATATCTGCCTGTCCGGCAATAACGGAACAACGGCTGAACCGATTTTCATGGAATTTTCACCACAGATAGTACTAACCGAGGCGGGAACTATAGGCCATAAGCGACCGCGATCGGACAAAGGGGCGTAAAATGCCACGCCCCTTTGTACCATGCTAAAGCTATATCAGCCTGTCAGACAATAACAGAAAAACGGCTGAACCGATTTTCATGAAATTTTCACCACGGATAGTACTAACCGAGGCGGGAACTATAGGCCATAAGCAACCGCGATCGGAAAAAGGGGCGTAAAATGCCACGCCTTTTTGTACCATGCTAAAGCTATATCTGCCTGTCCTGCAATAACGGAAAACGGCTGAACCGTTTTTTATGAAATTTTCACCACAGATAATACAAACCAAGGCGGGTACTATAGGTCAGAAAAATCCGCGATCGGAAAAATGGGCGTAAAATGCCACGCCCCTTTGTACTATACAGAAACTATGTCTGCCTGTTTCGCAATCACTGAAAAGCGATTTAACCGATTTCACTAAAACTTTTACCACATATAGTACTAACCGAGGCGGAAACCATGAGCCATAATAGAGGGCGATCGAAAAAAAGGGGCGTAAAATGGCACGCCCTTTTTATTACACTGAAAGTTTTTTCTGCCTTTTCCGCAATTATGCTTAAACGGCTGAACAGATTTTTATGAAATTTTCATCACAGATAGTATTAACCGAAGCGAAAACTATGAGCCACAATAGAGGGTGATCGAAAAAGAGACGTAAAATGCCACACCCCTTTCTATTATTTCTTCCTGTTCCGTAATCACACATAAATGGCAGAACCGATTTTAATGAAATTTTTACCAAAGTTAGTTCTAACCGAGGCGGAAACTAAGATCATTATGGAGCACGCCCCTTTGTACTATACTTTCAGTATAGTACAAAGGGGCGTACCATTTTCCGCGCCTTTGTACTATTCTGAAAGTTTTTTCTGCATGTTCCGTTATCACGCTTAAACGACTATACTGATTTTAATAAAATTTATTTTATTGAACGCTATTTCTGTCTGTTCCGTAATCTAGCCTAACTGCTAAACCGATTAGAATGAAATTTTTACCACAGATAGTAAGTATTTATCGAGGCGGGAACTAAAGATTAAATTAGAGCGCGTTTGGACAAAGGGGGCGTAAATTGACACGAGCCTTTATACTATACTGAAAGTGTTTCTGCCTATTCCGTAATAACGATTAAACGACTAAACCGATTTTAACAAAACTTTTTCCATAGATAGTACTAACAGAGGCGAGAGTTTCGTAACTATATGCCATATAAAATGCGATGAGACAAATTAAAGTAAAATGCCACATCAATTTGTAATATACAGAACGTTATTTCTAGCTTATTTGCTATCATGCAAAAACGGCTTAACCAATAAACACTTAACCTTTAAACACTACTGCCATATTAGAACCTGAAAACAGTTAAGCCGATTTCAATGAAATTTTCAACACAAATAGTGCTATAGGCAATATTAAACAGCGATTGATAAAAAAGGCATATAATGGCACGCCCCTTTGTACTTTTGTGAGTTAATATTGTCTGCCAGTTCCGCAAACGTGGAAAATCTGCTGAACAAATTTAATTGCAATTTTCTTTACGTGCTAACCAATAGGGGAACTATAGGTCACATGAGACCAAAATTGAACTAGAGGCGTTAAATGCCACACCCACTTGAACTATTGTGAAAGTTAAGTATGTCTTTATTGAAGTTTTCACCACATAAAGTGCTAACCGAGGAGGGAACTATAGGTTCCTTTTAAAAGCCATTAAAGAAATACATTAATTTTGGGGTGGGGCGATTATTCGTTTTTTCTATTTCGCTTTGCGTCGGGGTCGTAACAGTTGCCTTTTATGGTCAATATTAACTCACAAAAGTATTGCACCTGCTGGGCAATGTCCTTGGGTTCCTTTTTTGATTTGAAATCGGCAAGTTCCAAACAAGGTGCAAAAAAACGTTTTGATTTTTTTTGTTAAAAAAAACGTTTTTGATTTTTTTTTTGTTAAAAAAGGTTTTTATGATGGTCGAATAACTTTTTTTGAACGGCCCGCATCACACACTCCACCCAACCAAGAAGGTTTGTTCCCATGAAGTCGAAAAAAATCGACCAAACCTCAGGAATAGGTTTATATTCACCAGTGAAAAGTCATGAAGCAGTAGATAAACTGACTAATAAAAAACTCATTCATTATATAATATTTTTTCAACCCGGGCAACGCCGGGTGCAAAACAGCTAGTATTAAATATTTTTATAAGAAACAAACACATAAAATAATTTTATAAGAGACAAACAAATTTCACATTGCAATGCATTGCTACCAACTTGATAATACAAAAATGAACGAGCAGGGTTGTTTTTTCTTTTTTGGTTTTATCTATTGAATTCTGTATAAGCGATGTAAAGAGTTGATTCAACTTTACTGATTATTCAACGATATCAACATTAATTTTTGTTGAATACGGCAATATTTTGTAAAACTTGATCTACAATGGGTTTACTAATTTTTCTACTAAGATATTTCTATGAGTGCAGTTTTCTGATGATACCAAACAAAATCCTTAAAAAAAAACAAAAAAGTTTTAATATGAATTATAGTATGAATACATAAAGTAATCAATGTATTTTTTTACTTACCAAATATTTACAAATCAGATCCTATTTTTATTTATTTTTATAATATTAAATATTTTTATAAAAAACAAACACATAAATAAATTTTATAAGAGATAAACACGATTCACATTGCTACCAACTCACTCGTCACTTGTAAATAATAAAAAAAAATGAACGAACAGGGTTGTTTTTTCTATTTTGATTTATCTATTGAATTCTGTATAAGCGTTGTAAAAAGTTGATTCAACTTTACTGATTATTCAACGATATCAACATTAATTTTTGTTGAATAAGGCATTATTCTGTAAAACTTGATCTACAATGGGTTTGCTAATTTTTCTACTAAGATATTTCTATGAGTGTAGTAATCCAATTTAAGTTTTACTGAAAGAAAAATTGACCACGCCCACTTTTACGCCCATTTTTTCAATATATCTAAAATCTGAGAATGGCTGGACCGAGTTTACTAAATTTTTTTAAATGAATTTTTATGATATATAAGTTTGGTTTTTACGAAAAACGAAATAGATCACGCCCACTCTGCCTAATTTTTGTTACAAATGTTCGTCATAATTCAACTAAGGTTTTTACGGATAGTTAAAGTTCCCAAGCCCACTTTTTTCTATGTATCGAAATAACTACAACGGCTAGACCGATTTGGTTATAGTCCGCAAAAGATATTTAGGGAAAGAAACATTTTCCACGCCTACTTTTACGCTCACTTTTCCCGATATACATATTTTAAATCATGGAATGGCTGGATCAATTTGTCTAATTTTGTTTTTAATGTTCGTCATAGCCCAACTAAGGTTTTTCGGAAAGAACAAATTTCCATTTCTACACCAACTTTTGAATGGATGGACTGAGTTGGTTAAATTCAAATAAGGTTTTTATGGTAAGAAAAGTTGCTCTATAGAAAAATAAAATATAGAATAATAAAATATAAATAAAAATCAAATGTAGTTCGTTGGTAATCGAATCACTTGAGAACTGACCGATTTGAATAATATATATTTTTTAAGGTTCGTCTTCTTTTTTTTTAAATGTTCGTTTTAGATTTTTACGGAAAACAAATTAGCCACGCCCACTTTTACACCTCCTTTTTTTGACTTTCTTTTTATATGTTCGTTATAGTCCAATTTAACTTTAAACGGAATTAAAAATTTTTCACGCCCACTTTTATTTCGATATATCTAAAATTGAAGAACGGCAGGGCCGATTTGGCTATAAGTAGTACTTGTTGACGTTCGTGATAGTACAACTAAGGTTTTTAAAGAGAAAGAAACATTGTCCACTCCCACTTTTTTCAATACATCTAAGAACAGCTGGCCTGATTTGGTAAATTTTTTCTTTAATGATTATTATAGTCTAAGTAAGAATTTTGCGGAAATTATTTTTGTACTCCCCCACTTCAAAGCCCACATTTTCCTATATTCTTAAAATTTGCAACACATGAGATCGCCTGAACACTGGCTATTTTTTTTTGTTTTAAATGTTCGTAATAGTCCATATAATTATTCGGAAAGAAAAATTGTCCGCCCACTTTTTTTCGATATATCTAAACCCGAGTAAAAATAATTTAATATGATCTTATATACTTTTATATAGTCATATTATTTCATATATGATCATGTGTGACACTATGTCTTGCGAGATAAATTTATATAATAAATTTTGATGTGCGATTTTTTTAAGATATCGCCATACATAATTATATGTTGTAACATCTGGTCCCATGCATCATTCCAAATTTCTAAGTGTTTTATATAAAATTTTATATGCCTCTATTATTTTTTAATTTTTCTAAGTTTTTTCCTAGAACATATTTTTATCGCAAATATTTGCAAAGTGTTTTTTATAAAATTTCATATGACTTCATATTTTTTTATTTTTCTAAGATTTTTGCAAGCACCACTTTTTTATCACGAATATTTTCTAAGTGTTTTATATAAAATTTTATATGACTCCATCTTTAAAATTTTTTCTAAGTTTTTTTTAAGGAAAATTTTTTTTATCGCAAATATTTTCTAAGTGTTTTATATAAAATTATATATGACTCCATCTTTTAAAATTTTTCTAAGTTTTTATAAGGACAAAGTTGAGAATATGAGAATATTTTCTAAGCGGTTTATATAAAATTTAACATGTCTCCATTTTTTTGAAATTTTTCTAAGTTTTTTTCAAGAACAATTAATTTTTATTATTTTAATTTTTCAACTTTTTATTAAAAACTAAAAAAACATCCGATTTATAAAATTGTATAAATTTTAATATAATTGGATATAATTTTATATCATTGGATTAGACCAAAACTCGTATCAAAGTCGATATAAAGTTATATAAACTGATATTATTAGATAATATTCGATCAAATCTTATGAAACCATTTTTCGTATAAGATTATATCAAAATAGACACGAACCCATATTAAATTATATATTGCGTCATATCATTTTTTTTTACTCGGGAAATTAATTTTTACTCTAATTCGATCTATTAAAAATATTTTTTAATAGATTCCGCTTAAACTTGTTAAAAATGATTTTAAATCCTTTGGTATTGTTAACATATGTACTACCCGAGTAAAAATTTTCTGGTCTAATCATATATTATTTGATACTATCTTATATGAGTTAATATGCTTCCGTATAAATTTATATAAAATTGTATCTATCACTTTGATACGGTTGATCCACTTTATATGGTTAGATATTGCTCCATATATGATTAGATTCGTATTTTGGTTTTGCTTATCAAATTATATAAAAATTGATATTATAAGATCAATTTGATCTAATTAGATTTGACCAAATTCAGGATCAAATTGTAACAATTTTTATATTTTTTGATCTAAAGTAATACAATTAGATATTATTTGATACAACCATTTTACGGATCAAATTAGATCTATTCAGTAAAATTAGCAAAATATTTTTACTAGCCCGAGTAAAAATTTTTGTATGGAGCAATATATGTTCTTATATTATTCCAGATCTGTTGATAGATCCGAGATTTGAAAGATCAGCACTGATCCGAAAAATGGATCGCTAAGATTAGATCAGTTTTAACCGGACGGATACAATTTGATCCGAAAAGTGGGTTTATCTAATTAGATCAGTTTTAATCGGTGGGATACAATTTCATCCGAAAAATGGTTGGATCTTGTTGGACCAAGACAAAAAAAAAAGATTTTTTTAGCTGGATAAAAAAAGATAAAATTTTATACGAAAGAAAAAAAAAATATTACAAAAAACTTTAGATAAAATTTTATCCGAAAAAAAAATCTATTTTTAGAACTATATATAATTTAATCCGAACAATAAAATCTATTTTTAGAACTGATAAAGTTTTATCCAAACAATTTTTTTCAATATTAAGATATAAATATATATAATTAAAATTTATTTAAAAAAAAAAAAAAAACTTCGAGCGGCGGGGGAATCGAACAGCTACCAACTGTTTTGTAATCGCAATCTCTACCCTCTGACCCAGCGGACGTTGTTAATAAATGACAACTTTAAAAGACTATGTTTTAAAAAAACTTAGAAAATTTTTGAAAATAGTTTATCATATATAATTATATCAAGTTTAACTTATATATAATTAAATCCAGTTTATCTTATCGGGTATATGATTGCATCAAATTATATTCCACTTGAATTTGAACAAAATTTTAAAAAAGACTTAGAAAATTTTTGCTAAAATTTGTGATTTTTTTTTTTTTAGTTTATTTGCTGAGCTAATAGGGGGTTTAATACTGAGTTCAACAACATGATTTTCATCTTCCAATGCTCTTAATTTTCCAAGTTATAAAGCTTTAAAGTAAAAACGGTTTTTGGCTTATGAGCTTCACATTTTTCATCGGATCCAAATTTTCTTTCTGCCGTTGTATATTTAATAAAAATACCTTTAAAATGGTATAAAACATGTATAAACTTTTTTACTCACCAACGGCCAAATAATGAGTTTTAAGTTTTTTTCGGAAGTTTTTTCAGACAAAAATAATTTTATCTGAAAATATTGCTAACATAAGTTCGAACCAAATACACTTTTAATTATTGGCAACAAATAAAGCTTTGATTTGAGCTTGATCTGGGGACTTTAGCTCTCTTAAAACCAGAGATATTGATGGTTAAACATTAAAGTTTTAAAATATTTTTTTCTTCGGATTAAATAATATATAATTATATCAAAATATAATTATTTTTGAAATATTTTTGTTAAAATTCAGGGATTTTATTTTTTTTTAAATTTGAAAAACGAAAACGCATTAAAAAATCATTTAGATTAAAAAAAAATTTAAAAAAAAATAATTTTTTTCTTGACTTAGTCGGGAATCGAACTCAGGGTCCTCAAGAATTATATATTATCATATATGATGCAATATAGAAAGTTATATTACTATATATAAATAATATTTATTTCTAAATATTATCATAAAAAATAAATTAATCAATATTTTTAAGTTTAGTAAAAAATTAAAGCTTCTAAAACATATTTTCTTTAAAAAAAAATTAAAAAAAACAACTTTTTTTCTTAGCTCAGCCGGGGATCGAACCCAGGGTCCCTAGGAACCATATATTAACTTATATGATGTAATATATAAAATTATATAACTATAAATAAATAATATTTATTTTTCGATTTTATCATAAAAATTTAATTATTCAATATTTTTAAGTTTAGAAAAAACAAAAAGCTTTAAAAACATATTTTCTTTTTTAAAAAATTAAAAAAAAAATAGTTTTTTTCTGGGTTGAGCCGGGAATCGAACTCGGGGTCCCCAAGCATCATATATTATCTTATATGATCTTATATAAAGTTACACACAACTATTTAAGTTATATGCATTTTTTAAACATTTAACTTTTAAAATCCAATATGCATTTTTTTAAGTTTTAAAATACAATGGATTAAACAGATTTTTTTTCTATTTAAAAATTTATAGAATTTATATATATTTTTTTTTGACTGATTTTAGGTGCTTTGAGAATCATATATAATTATACAAGCTCTCTTGTATACTTAAATAAAAATATATATGATGCAACATTAAAAGAAAATATTGAAATACTGTCATATAAAAGTATGCATAATTATATATAAAATATTGTGAAAGAAAAAAATATTTTTTACCTTATACAATTGTATAACATTTTATATGGCGTTACATGTGCCACCATTTAAAATTATATATAGAGTTTAAAAAAAAATTGTATTTATATGGTACCTTACAAAACTATATACGGTATCTCATAAGCCATTTATAATTATATCTTTGATAATATTAAAAAAATAAATGTTTGATGCCATGTATAGTTTTATATAACTGTATATAGAGTTATATGTGCGACCATATATAATTATATTTGAAAATTTTTTTTTTCGTTTTTTAAGATGGAACCATATATAGTTTTAAATGGTTTCTTGTAAGTCATATATAATTTTAAATGGTTTCTTGTAAGTCATATATAATTATATATATAATGATATTGGATTTTTTTAAATATGCTCGCATACGTTATTTGATATTAAGTCACATATAAATATGTATGCAATCAGATTAAGTTATATGTGTCACATATGATTATGTCTCCCACATGTATTTATATATTAATATGGTTATCATTAGATGTAATTTTATATAACTCCATTTAAAAAATTTGGAAAAACTCAATGCGAGATATAATTATATACTTTGTTTGATATGAAAACATATTATTTCATATGGCTATATATACATACATCAAATAATGTAAAATTATATGTATTAATTTTTACTCGGGAGGGTAGTTTAACTTCCCGAGTAAAAAAAATGATATGACACAATATATAATTTAATATGGCACAATATATAATTTAATATGGGTTCGTGTCTATTTTGATATAATCTTATACGAAAAATGGTTTCATAAGATTTTATCGAATATTATCTAATAATATCAGTTTATATAACTTTGTATCCCCGAGTAAAAAAGAATATATATAATTTTACTTATTTTTATATAAACATATATTATTTGATAAATTTATACGTAAATTGTTTTGCTATCATATAAGATTATATATATTTGCACTTCGTATTTTTTTCTTATATAAAATTATATAAAAGAAAATGTTAAGTTATACATAATAACATATGATTAAAGTTAGTTTATATAATTACATATGAAATATAAAATTCTGTCTGTTTTTTTATATAATTTAATATAACAAAATATTTGAAGACATTTTATATAAAACTTTATGCAACTTTTTTCTGAATCATATGTAATCTTATATGAGTAAAATTAAAAAAAAATCTAAGTCCTTTATATATAATTTAATATAACTTCTGAAAATTTTTCTAAGTCCAGAATTTTTTTTTTTTAAGTTCCAAACCTAAACCTTAAATATTTGTTTTAAAAATTTTATATGTTATTATATATAATGCAAAATTTATGAAAAAAAGCTAAGTTCTTTATATATAATTTAATATAATTTTTTTTTGGTTTTTTTTTTGGATTTTTTTTTTATTTAATTATATATAATTGCATAAATTTTTCTAAAAAAGGGGCCAATTTTCGCATCAAATCATATAAAATTATATTAAAATCACATCAAATTATATCAAATTTAATGCAACTTTATATGGTTTTATCGACTCATTTTTCGCATCAAATTCTATATGAATATATATGATGTCTTTATATAATTAAATATAAGCATATATAATCTTTTTTACTCGGGTCGACTTTGATACGAGTTTTGGTCTAATCCAATGATATAAAATTATATCCAATTATATTAAAATTTATACAATTTTATAAATCGGATGTTTTTTTTTTACCCGAGTAAAAAAAAATTGTATGGTAAAACATGTTATCTTATAAAATTATATATAATCTATTGGATCTGATTTTGCTAAATTTCATCCGAAAATTGGCCGCGCCAAAGTTATCTCATAACATCATATAATATATGAAGTTACAGTTTAATATTTGATTGTATGTGATTTCATCCGGAAATTGGCCGCGCCAAAGTTATCCCAAATTATCTATTATCATGATTTTGTATTAAATATGATATAATATGATGTAATTTCATCCGGAAATTGGCCGCGCCAAAGTTATCTTAAAATATCCAATATCATGATTTTATATTAAATTGGATATTATATAATGTAATTTCATCCGAAATTTGGCCGCGCCAAAGTTATCTTATAATATCTGATATCTTGATTTTATAAAAAAATTATTGGATACATTTTTATCCAAAAAATGTTTCTGTTTTTAGATTTATTTTTAGATATAATAATGTCAAACTGAAAATAAATAAAAAAAAAAAAAAAAAAACTTCGAACGGACGGGGATTAGAACCACAAGTCTTCCGTTTTGTAATCGCAATCTCTACCCTCTAGACCAGCGGACGTTGTTAGCAAATAACAACTTTAAAAGACTTAGTTTTAAATAAATTGATCGTATCTAATTATATCAAATTGATCTAACATATAGTAATTTTTTTTTTTTTTTTTTTTTATTTTCAAAATTTTTATTTTCAAAATAATTTTAACATTTCATCTTAACTAACCCTGCGAAGCCAGTTGGCTTATCTGCAGGAAAAAAAAATGTGATTAATAAAATTCATTTAATTTGCTTTCATTGCTTGCTTATAAAGTTATGTTTTACTAGTTTTTTTCTTTTATGTTGGTTTGCTGTGTCTACAATTTCCTTCGGTAACATATTCATGACTGTTGGAAGTGTGACCTTGAGCGTATTCTTGCCATAGTTGTTGTTGTATTTGGGTATTTTGTATTTTCCTTGCGCTTTTCTTCTTGTGTTGTAATTGTGATCTATAGGATGAAGGTATCTAACATCGTTATAAAACTCGTTGACTAAAGTTGTTTTGTAGATACTGTTAATGTTGAGTATATTAGTTTCCTTTGCAAGATTAATTTTAGCGTTTTTTGATTTTTTTCGTCTACGTGAATTGTTGGTTGGATTGTGCCTTTGGGTATTGTTGTTGATAGTATTGTTGTTGATATTATTGTTGTTCGTTTGATTAACAATGTTGTTGTTTGTAGAGCTTTGTTGTATTGCAGTTGTGTTTAATTGTATTGTAGTTGTTGTGTTATTTACGTTGTTGTTGTAGTTTTGTTTTTTCAATAGGATCTTTAAGATTCTATCTTGAGATTTTTGGAGATTTGTGCAGTGTGTTGAGGTGCCCCATGCTGTAATGCCATGACGTAGATGTGATTCTACTAAAGCGTAATAGGCTTGTCGTAGGACATTATGTGTTGAGCAATTACATAAATGATGTAACATGTATGCAGATTTACGTAGCTTTTTTTGAAGATTTTGTATATGTGTCTTCCACTTAAAGTTGTTATCTACGCTGACACCAAGATATTTGTATGTTTCAACCATTTCAATGTATATCGAACATTTATTATTTTGATTATTGTATGTTTGTTGGTGCAAGCACTCTATGTCGTGAAATTTTATTTTTATGTGTTCATAATTGAGGTTTGGCGGTCTAATATGCATGATTTTTGTCTTGTTTGCATTTATTGTTAAACCGTAATCATGGCACCATCGTTGAGCAGTAATAAGTTGGTCTTGCATAATTTCAACAGCTGTTTGAATATTTTGGTGGACAACGACAACAGCGGTATCGTCAGCGTATGCAAATGTAGTGCTTTTATTTAAGGTGTTCAACATGTCATTGGCATATATTATATATAATATCGGCCCTAATTTGGATCCTTGTGGAACACCATACTCTATCGAAGTTTTACAGCTGAGATTGTTATTAATTTTTACGCAATATGATCGGAGCTGCAGGTAGTTTTGGAACCATTTTAAACAATTTCCTCGAATTCCACATTTTTGTAGCATCAGTAGTAATTTGTTATGAGAAAGAGTGTCAAAAGCCTTACTGAAATCAATGAACAGTGTCAGGCAATGATTGTTTTTACTAAGACTTTCATTGATATAATTTGAGAAATTTCCGAGTAGCTTATTTATGTTTTTGCCCTTTTGGAAACCATATTGATTTTCATCAATAATTTTATATTTTTTTATAAATTTTGTTAGTCTCCTGCATACAACTTCTTCCAGTATCTTCTCAATGACAGGTAGAATAGATATCGGCCGATAATTATTATAATCAGTTTTGGTTCCATTTTTGTATATAGGTCGGATCAGTGATATTTTTAACAATTCTGAGATTGTAGAGTTATCCAAGCTGGCGTTTACGAATTTGGTTACAATTGGTGTTAAGAATCTGGCATTATTTTTAATATCTTTAGGCCTTATTTCATCTATACCAGGTCCTTTTTGTATGTTTAAGTTGTTAAGTATTTGAAATATTTCCTGTTCATTTGTACTTTCCATAAACATTGAATTTTCTAAAAACAACGTTCTGTTAAAAATTGTTTGAACATTACAGTTATGTACAATATTTTGGACGTTATCTTTAAATTTTATTGCGAAGTTGTTAGCTATTTCATTAAGGTTTTCGCTTTTAAAATTTTTTAATATAGATTTATCAATGTTACTTGTTTGTTTACCCATAATTTCGTTAATTAACTGCCAGGTGACACGAATGTTTTTCCGATTTTCAAAGAATTGATTTTTGTAATAGTTGTTTTTGGCATAAAAAAGTTTTTTATTTAACAAATTTCTATTTTTTTTGTATTCTGTTTCATATTTTTTATTAGTTTTATTGTTTAACCATTTTTTATAAAGTTTATCCCGTGTTTCGCACATTTTTATTAATTCGTTATTCATCCACTGTTTTGAATTTCTTGTTTTTTTTATTTGTTTTGTTTCTGATTTTAAGTAAATATCACTAAAATTGTTTTTAATTTTTTGGTATATTTCGTTTGCATTATTTAGTTTTAATTCTTCACTCCAATTAAGATTTTGTAACTGGCGGTTTACTTTGTAACAGCTTATATTAACACCCTGTAGTAAATTGTTTTCACAAGTATTTTCTTTTTCTTTGTTTGAGAGACAAAAGAAAAGAGCATAGTGGTCTGATATGCATGTTGTTATTATTGTTGCATTGACTTGTGTAGTTGTTTGTTTATTCCTTACAAAGATATGATCAATGCATGTGTGTGTGTCATTGCTAATATCAACTCTTGTAAAATCATTTATTAGGCATTGTAACCCATTTGCAGACATAGTGTCAAGGTATTTTGTTGTTATTGCATTTTGTTGAGTAATGTCAATATTAATATCGCCAATAAGCAAAACATTTTGTTGTTTTCTAATTTCGTTTATCTTTTCATCAACTTCTTCTATGAACTTGTGTTTATTTAGATGTGGGGGTCTATATATTGATATTATAGAAAGACTCTCATTGTTGATGTTAGTGTCAATTTGCAAACATTCAAAAAAGTTAGAGCTCATTTGTTTTTGTGTGAAGCCTATGCTTTCTCTGATGTATATTGCTATACCTCCCCCTTTTCCTGTCCTATTTATGTGAAGTGAGAAAAAACCATTTATTTTAAAGAAATCATTTTCGTTGTCTGTTATGTTTGTTTCAACCAAGACGATTATTTTAATTGTGTGTATAATATTGTGGATTGTTGCTAAAAACGATGCGAAATTAGTTCGTAAGGACCGAATATTTAAGTAAACTAACGACAGGGGATAACTTAAGAGTTGTTTATCAATTTGATTAAAATTGTCTATTTTTTGTGTGTTATTCATTTTATTTTTATATATTGTACACATGAAAAAGAAAGTTTTTTTTTTATTATTTTAAATTTGGTAATAATTTGATTTATATATTTAAGCAATGGCTTCAATATCAGCAGCATTAGCTATTAAAATTGTAGAAGAGTTTTCGTTTTTCTTTGCGACAACATGTCCATTGCGTATCCATACGAAGTTCCATTAATAATATATGATTATATCCAATTAAATATGTTATTCACTTGTACACAATTTTCAAAAAGATTTTTTGATAAAATTTGCAAAAAAAAAAAAAAAATGGAATGACGTACAGCGCTATTAGGGGCTTCCATGGTAAGCTTAAACAATAATTTTAATGTAGCGGTATGCCTTAGTTACAAGTCATAGGCTTCCAAAGTGAAATAAGACTTTGGCTTATAAGTTTGAAATTTTTCATGGAATCAGGAAATCAGAATTAGATTTGAGATCGGGTTCCAAAAATTATTGATAATTTGATAATTTAAACCAAATATAGCTATTATTAACTATATAAATGCAATATAAATTTTTAAAAATGATTGCAAAAATTCAAAAAGCAAAATTTTTTAAGTTCTAAAAAAACAAATGCAATAAAAAAGTGTTTTCCATTTAAAAAAAAATAAAAAAATATATTTTTTTCTGGAATCGAACTCGGGTTCCCAAAAATGATAGATAATTTTATAATAAATTAAATATAAATATAGTTATATATAACTATATAACAGCAATATAATTTTTTAAAAATGATTGCAAAAATTCAAAAAAAGAAAAATTTTTAGTTCTAAAAAAAATAAATGCAATAAAAAAGTGTTTTCTATTTAAAAAAAATAAAAAAAATATATTTTTTTTCTGGAATCGAACTCGGGTTCCCAAAAATTATAGATAATTTTATAATAAATCAAATAAAGTTATATATAACTGTATAAAAGAAAAATAATTTTTTAAAAATGATTGCAAAAATTCCAAAAATGAAAATTTTTTAGTTCTAAAAAAATTAAACGCAATAAAAAAGTGTTTTCTATTTAAAAAAAAAACTTTTTTTCTCGACTGGGCCGGGAATCGAACTCGGGTTCCCAAAAATCATATCTAATCTTATATGATCCAATAAAAAGTTTTGTATAACCATATATGTTGACACACAAAAATTAATTTTGAAATACTGGCATATATAATTATATATGGCTAGTTGTTTGGTCAAAAAAATATTTTTTATATACATGATTATATCAAAATATATATTCCATTACATATGCGACCATTTATAAATATATATTGAGTTTAGACGAAATTTGCGTATATATAGTACCATACAAACACAGATATGTTATCGTTTAAGACACATATAATTATATCTATTATTTTTGTTGGAAATTTTTTTAGTATGGAACCATATATAGTTTTAAATGCCCGAGTAAAAAAGATCTGATATAATCATATATGCTATTATATAATTATTTATATTTATATATGGTTATGCATGAACTTTGATATGGACATATAAGTTTATATATAGCATTGTAGTTTTCCTTATTTTTTAGTATGATAACATACATATTCATATCTATTTATATACCGATCTATATGAAATTCGATATGACATACATATAAGGTCGGGAATTTTTAGATATGGCAGATAAAAAGATATATGATTTTATTTATAATTATATCCCGAAAAAAATTTTCAAAATTTTCTAAGTCCCGTACAATTAAAAAATTTTCAAGTTCTAAAAAATTTTATGAAAATTTTCCAAAGTCCCGGACACAAAATTTTTTTGTCAATTTTTTTTTGGAGTAAAAAAATCATTGAAAATGTTTTTAGGAGAAATTTTATGTTTTTAACAAATTTTTAAGTTCCGAAAAAATGTTTTTAAATTTTCTAAGACGCAAACATTTTTGGAATTTTTAAATCCCTTAAAAATGATTTTAGAAAAAAAAATTGACAAATTTTTAATAATAAGTCCCGAAAAAATTCCGAAGAATGCAATAAAAACACTTCTAATTGATAATGTATCCAATCTGATAAAATAATTTCTAATTTCACGTTTAAAATTAAAAAAATTTTACCACATTTCATCTAATAATATAAAAATTTATCTAATTTCAACAGATAAGATATGATTTAATACAATTGGATAGACCCATTTTTGGGATCAAACTTAATCAAATTTGATATTATTTTATCAAAAATAATAGAATTTGATATAATCGTATAATATTCGATCCGCCAATTTTCGGATCAAAATTAATATGGATGTACATAAAAGCATATCTGTTCATATATAATTAAATATTGCGTCATATAACTTTTTTTTATTCGGGTGGTATTATATTAGTCATATATAATTATACATAAATTGATACTGGATTTTTTGTTTAGTAAAGTCCTATACATAATTAGATATAAAGTCACATATAATAATGTATGAAATCGGATTAAGTTTTATGTGCAACGTATGATTACATCTACCATTTATATTAATATATTATGAACAATATAATTAGATATGATTTTATATGACATCATTTAAAAAATTTGGAAAATTTCAAAGTGAGATATAATTTTATACTTTGACTCATATAGTTGTAATGGTTTTATGAAAACATATAAAATAATATACATTTATATAAATTCCTTTTTACTCGGGTAGTTTTTAATAAAAAGTTAAAAAATTAAAATAATAAAAATAAGTTGTTCTTGAAAAAAACTTTGAAAATTTTCAAAAAATGGAGTTATGTTAAATTTTATATAAAACACTTAAAAAATATTTTCAAAAAAATTTGTCCTCCCGAGTAAAAAAAAAATGTATGGTAAAACATGTTATCTTATAAAATTATATATAATTTATTGGATCTGATTTTGATAAATTTCATCCGAAAATTGGCCGCGCCAAAGTTATCTCATAACATCATATAATATATGAAGTTACAGTTTAATATTTGATTGTATGTGATTTCATCCGGAAATTGGCCGCGCCAAAGTTATCCCAAATTATCTATTATCATGATTTTGTATTAAATATGATATAATATGATGTAATTTCATCCGGAAATTGGCCGCGCCAAAGTTATCCTAAAATATCCAATATCATGATTTTATATTAAATTGGATATTATAAATGTAATTTCATCCGAAATTTGGCCGCGCCAAAGTTATCTTATAATATCTGATATCTTGATTTTATAAAAAAATTATTGGATACACTTTTATCCAAAAAATGTTTCTGTTTTTAGATTTATTTTTAGATATAATAATGTCAAACTGAAAATAAATAAAAAAAAAAAAAACTTCGAACGGACGGGGATTAGAACCACAAGTCTTCCGTTTTGTAATCGCAATCTCTACCCTCTAGACCAGCGGACGTTGTTAGCAAATAACAACTTTAAAAGACTTAGTTTTAAATAAATTGATCGTATCTAATTATATCAAATTGATCTAACATATAGTAATATATGATTATATCCAATTAAATATGTTATTCACTTGTACACAATTTTCAAAAAGACTTAGAAAATTTTTGATAAAATTTGCAAAAAAAAAAAAAAAAATGGAATGACGTACAGCGCTATTAGGGGCTTCCATGGTAAGCTTAAACAATAATTTTAATGTAGCGGTATGCCTTATTTCCAAGTCATAGGCTTCCAAAGTGAAATAAGACTTTGGCTTATAAATTTGAAATTTTTCATGGAATCAGGAAATCGGAATTAGATTTGAGATCGGGTTCCAAAAATCATTGATAACACCGCTCTACAAATCTTAGGTTTGTCGCTGCGTTTTGGATGAAACCAAAAAAAGTTGATAGGGTTTGGTGCCCCGATTCCAAAACGGTCACTCAAATTTTTCTATCACGTCACAATTTTGAGAAAATCGCGGTTAAAGTGTCAAAAAATGCCCATTTTGACCATTTTTGAACGCCTATAAAATAAGATCCTGACATGCAAATGACTTGGTATCAAGCTCATTCGGAAGTGTGTAGTTTTCTCTTTCAGACTAGATCAAATTTTCTTGGAATTTAATTTTCTAAAATGGTAAAAAAATCATTAGCCACAAGTGCTTTAAATCTAAAATTTACGTATGAATTTGTATGGAAATTTGTTAAAAAACACTGTGTAAATAAACTAAATATTGAAAAAATGGAAGGTTTTTTGCTAATGATTTTTTTACCATTTTAGAAAATTAAATTTTTAGAACATTTTATCTTATCTTTAAGAGAAAATTACAGGCTTTCGAATGAGCTTGGTACCAAGTTATTTGCATGTCAGGATTTTATTTTATAAGCTTTTAAAAAGGGTCAAAAATGCCCTTTTTCGGCACTTTAACCGCGAATTACTCAAAATCCTGACGTGATAGACAAATTTGGGCTCCGGATTTGGAATCAGCGCAACAGACACTATCCAAATCACTAACCAGAATCCAATACGCATTTTCTTGTTGAGCTGTGTAATTTGATAATTTAAACCAAATATAGCTATTATTAACTATATAAATGCAATATAAATTTTTAAAAATGATTGCAAAAATTCAAAAAGTAAAATTTTTTAAGTTCTAAAAAAACAAATGCAATAAAAAAGTGTTTTCCATTTAAAAAAAAATTAAAAAAATATATTTTTTTCTGGAATCGAACTCGGGTTCCCAAAAATGATAGATAATTTTATAATAAATTAAATATAGTTATATATAACTATATAACAGCAATATAATTTTTTAAAAATGATTGCAAAAATTCAAAAAAAGAAAAATTTTTAGTTCTAAAAAAAATAAATGCAATAAAAAAGTGTTTTCTATTTAAAAAATATAAAAAAAATATATTTTTTTTCTGGAATCGAACTCGGGTTCCAAGAAATTATAGATAATTTTATAATAAATCAAATATAGTTATATATAACTGTATAAAAGAAAAATATTTTTTTTTAAAATGATTGCAAAAATTCCAAAAATGAAAATTTTTTAGTTCTAAAAAAATTAAACGCAATAAAAAAATGTTTTCTATTTAAAAAAAATAAAAAAAAAACTTTTTTTTTCTCGACTGGGCCGGGAATCGAACTCGGGTTTCCAAAAATCATATGTAATCTTATATGATACAATAAAAAGTTTTGTATAACCATATATGTTGACACACAAAAATAAATTTTGAAATACTGGCATATATAATTATATATGGCTAGTTGTTTGGTCAAAAAAATATTTTTTTTATACATGATTATATCAAAATATATATTCCATTACATATGCGACCATTTATAAATATATATTGAGTTTAGACGAAATTTGCGTATATATAGTACCATACAAACACAGATATGTTATCGTTTAAGACACATATAATTATATCTATTATTTTTGTTGGAAATTTTTTTAGTATGGAACCATATATAGTTTTAAATGGTATTATATTAGTCATATATAATTATACATAAATTGATACAGGATTTTTTGTTTAGTAAAGTCCTATACATAATTAGATATAAAGTCACGTATAATAATGTATGAAATCGGATTAAGTTTTATGTGCAACGTATGATTACATCTACCATTTATATTAATATATTATGAACAATATAATTAGATATGATTTTATATGACATCATTTAAAAAAATTGGAAAATTTCAAAGTGAGATATAATTTTATACTTTGACTCATATAGTTGTATATGGTCTTATAAAAACATATAAAATAATATACATTTATATAAATTCCTTTTTACTCGGGATTTTTTTAATTGGAATCTTAAAAATAACCATATGGAATGCTAGCGTAACAAGAGCACATAATTCACATGTGGCCATATTGTCCTAAGTTTGTCCTTAAACAAAACAAAAATACATATTAAAAAAAGCGGAACCCTGCATTTCACTAAAACCGCTGTAACTTAAAAACTATGCGGACCATTAAGTTGCGATAAAGTTCATTTGAAATGTAATACAAATATCTTTAATTTGAGTATAATATCAAAAAATTTTTTTTTGTTTTTTTCCTAATCGAAACTAAAATGTCCTTATTGTCCTTTGTAGGCAAACTTAGGGCAAAATAAGCATATGTGACTTATTTGCTCTTGTAGCGATACCATTCCATGTAGTAATTTTTAGGATTGCAAAATTTTTTTTTTTTTAGATTACTTCGGAGGTTGCGAACACATGTGATCAGTTAGCATCGCCTTCTAATCGTCGTAGGGTACTGCAATTTGGCTCAAAATATTAGTTACGACACCATCTTTAATATTTTACGGTACGTTGACCTGTTGCGAAGCAAAAGGAATTTTGGGCCACCCTAAGGGGCACCCTATGGACAGTTAGAGCGGTAGGAGCAAATTTTATAAAAATGTCATTTGTATGGGAGCCCCCTTAGGAAGTGGAAATAGAGGTTAGGTATATTCAAGAAAAATGTTGGGGGCAGAAAATTAATAGAGGTCGGTCTCACATTGCACCCCTCCATGGGCAGTTCTAGGGCAGTTGTGGGGCTTTTTGAGGATTTTACCCTCTTTACCCCGATGAGGAGCCATATGGCCCCTCCCCACCGCCCTTTTTTTTGGCTTATGCTTTCTTTTTTGAACCTATCAAAATTAGAGGGTGTCCTGGATCGAAATAAACAACTGGTGAGCTATCCCACGCCTAATAGTGCAAATTGAAGAACCGTTTTTTGTGTTCCAAAGTTAAAAAAAAAAAAATCATAGATATCCCACTCGCATCCCACTAAGCGACCCCATAGCTCTTAAAGGAAATCACCTAAGCTTTCTTTTGAATCAAAAAAGGGCCCATTTTGAGGAAAAAGTCAAAAAAGTTTTAGATTTTTAAGAAAAAAAAATCAAATTTTTTTTTTTTATTTTTTTTATAATTTTTTTTCGAAAGACTGAACAAATAGCTAACTAAACTCTTTGGGACACATTTTGCTAACAACAATAGGTAAGAAGTTACATGGATGAGAATAAACACCTCTTTGGCCAAAATGTCAAATTTCGACCCCCTCTAACTCAGAGAGTCCTTGATCGATCTCGCTGAAAAATTGTGTCTGAACTACTATCCAATAGGACTAACCTTGGTGCAAATTTCATCCCGATCGGAAGATCTCGGTTTCAAAAGTTGTGTCAGTTGACACGAAAACCCCTATATGTATTACATCCTTGCTTCAATTTTTTTCATTTGATTAAGATTTAAGGTATATTCTAAGTGTTGCGGATGCAAAAATTCATGAAGGAATTTGAATTTTTAACTTTTTCTTGACTTTTTTAAAAAAGGACATTTTCGAGGAGGTCGTATCCTTGTTCCGATTTGCACAAATTTTGGCAAATACATTGAGCATATTATAACAGTTTGATTTTCAAAATTTCATGAAATAACTTCAATTTTTACCCTTTTTCTGAACGTTATTTTAAAAAGGACATTTTTAAGCTAGGCGTATCCTTGCTCCGAATTGGACAACATTTTGTAGAATAATTAATGGCGTTATAGGTAATAACTACAATAAATAACATGAAGATTAAAGCGTTAGTTTTCGTTTTATGCCCTATTTTAATTTCAGGATATATGGGAAGGATACGAATCCTTGGGCGGATATTGACCAAATTCAAAATTTTTCTTGATCTTATCGATCTTAACAAGTGTTCCAAACTTTAACGCTCTAACTTAACTCCTTCTATTTTTGGCCACTCTTAACATGAAGACGCAACACTGTGCGGCGATACTATGAGAGCTCGAGAACCAAAAATGGCCTCCGTTTTGCTCTATCTGGCTTAGTTTCCGAGATAGCGCCATTTTAAGTTTTCTGAAAATAAAAAAAAATTTACCATTTATTTTTGCTAATATTAGCAAAAAAGCTTGTAAAAATTTGGTCAACTCAATTTTAAATTTAGCAAAAAAAATTAGTTAAAATTTTGTTTAAAATTGCTAATGCGCTAAATGAAGTTAACAAGATATTTTTGCTAACATGCTAATCTCAACTAAAAATTTGCTAAAAGTTAGCTAACCAGCATTAGCAAAAAAAAAAATTAGTAAATCTACTAATGTATTATTTTGAGTGTACATTAGGGATATAACCAAAATAGGAACCTATCATAATCGTATGGGCAATTTTATACTGATAACAAAAAACGTTATCCGGGGACATTTTGGTCCAAAAACCTTCGGCACCGATTGCAATTTCAAAAACACCATAAATTTACATTTTTTTATGTTTTATGGTGGGATTCCTTCCCATCCACCGTTTTTTGGCTTTTTGTCGTTTTACAACAAAAATAAAACAATAACAAATTTATAAAATGGTTTTCGACACTAGAAATACGGGTTTTCCGAATAATAAAAAAAAATATTAGCGAAAACTTCATCGCGATCGGTGCCGAACCTTTTTTAACATTCCCGAAAAAAAGAACACACATTTCTTCTTGATTTTTCATGTACTTTCTAAATATGATAGGTCCTTTTTGATATTTGCAAAAAAACGCAGATGGTTATATCCCTAGTGTACATAGCTAAGGAGAGGGTAAAATTATTGAAAAACATTAGATTTGGTAATTGAAGGTGTAAAGTTCTATTAATAAAAGCATTAGCAGTGCATAACAGGATATTAAAAAAAATATATAAAAAATATTAAAATAAAAAATGCAAATATATCAAAAACAAAGGCTAATTTTTAAATTTGGTGTCCATAATCGTAGTCTACGTCCCAAAAACTATTGGAAAACTTGGGTCGCAAGTCATACGCATTTTGTTTTTCTTGATGTAAAAACCACTACACAAAATTCTCAATTTTTGGCAATATTTTTCAACTTCCGGTTGTATTAAATAATGAGGAAACATCAAGTAAGCAATATTTTCCCTGATATGCAGCTGCGGTCAAAAAAATAGCACCAGGATAAAACAGAATTTTCTTCGTTGGTTTCTTTTTAACAATTTCAACTTATGTCACATTACAAGTTGGTTGTATTCGAGACACTCCCTTCTCTATATCTGTCCATCAACTATCGATATGGTCTAGATCTGGGGACTGACTTTCCGGAGGATATAAACGTTAAGTGTATATCCACGGTTGTCCTAGTCCAATATATGAGCCATGGTCCAATATATGAACCCTACTCCATAGTAGGAAAATATCCCCACACCATAAGCACCATTTAAAGTTATTTTTAGTTATTTTATTATTTTATTTTGAATTTTGGATTGAATTCCGCGTTTTAGGGTCTTCTGACATAGGTATGTGATCCCATGTCTTCAAATAAAACAACATTGGATTCATTTGCCCATAGATCATTGATCCACTTTTAAGCTGGTCATGCTGAGTTACTGTTAGCAACCCGAGTAAAAATTTTTGTATGGAGCAATATATGTTCTTATATTATTCCAGATCTGTTGATAGATCCGAGATTTGAAAGATCAGCACTGATCCGAAAAATGGATCGCTAAGATTAGATCAGTTTTAACCGGACGGATACAATTTGATCCGAAAAATGGGTTTATCTAATTAGATCAGTTTTAATCGGTGGGATACAATTTTATCTTAAAAATGGTTGGATCTTATTAGATCAAGACAAAAAAAAACAAATTTTTTTAGCTGGATAAAAAAAGATAAAATTTTATACGAAAGAAAATAAAATTATTACAAAAAACTTTAGATAAAATTTCATCCGAAAAAAAAATCTATTTTTAGAACTACATATAATTTTATCCGAACAATAAAATCTATTTTTAGAACTGATAAAGTTTTATCCAAACAATTTTTTTCAATATTAAGATATAAATATATATAATTAAAATTTATTTAAAAAAAAAAAAAACTTCGAGCGGCGGGGGAATCGAACAGCTACCAACTGTTTTGTAATCGCAATCTCTACCCTCTGACCCAGCGGACGTTGTTAATAAAAGACAACTTTATTAAAAGACTATGTTTTAAAAAAACTTAGAAAATGTTTGAAAATAGTTTATCATATATAATTATATCAAGTTTAACTTATATATAATTAAATCCAGTTTATCTTATCGTGTATATGATTGCATCAAATTATATTCGATTTGAATTTGAACAAAATTTTAAAAAAGACTTTGAAAATTTTTGCTAAAATTTGTGATTTTTTTTTTTAGTTTATTTGCTGAGCTAATAGGGGGTTTAATACTGAGTTCAACAACATGATTTTCATCTTCCAATGCTCTTAACTTTCCAAGTTATAAAGCTTTAAAGTAAAAACGGGCTTGGGCTTATGAGCTTCACATTTTTCATCGGATCCAAATTTTCTTTCTGCCGTTGTATATTTAATAAAAATACCTTTAAAATGGTATAAAACATGTATAAACTTTTTTACTCACCAACGGCCAAATAATGAGTTTTAAGTTTTTTTCGGAAGTTTTTTCAGACAAAAATAATTTTATCTGAAAATATTGCTAACATAAGTTCGAACCAAATACACTTTTAATTATTGGCAACAAATAAAGCTTTGATTTGAGCTTGATCTGGGGACTTTAGCTCCCTTAAAACCAAAATATTGATGGTTAAACATTAAAGTTTTAAAATATTTTTTTCTTCGGATTAATATATAATTATATCAAAATATAATTATTTTTGAAATATTTTTGTTAAAATTCAGGGATTTTATTTTTTTTAAATTTAAAAAACGAAAACGCATTAAAAAATCATTTAGATTAAAAAAAAATTAAAAAAAAAATAATTTTTTTCTTGACTTAGTCGGGAATCGAACTCAGGGTCCTCAAGAATTATATATTATCATATATGATGCAATATAGAAAGTTATATTACTATATATAAATAATATTTATTTCTAAATATTATCATAAAAAATAAATTAATCAATATTTTTAAGTTTAGTAAAAAATTAAAGCTTCTAAAACATATTTTCTTTAAAAAAAAAAATTAAAAAAACAACTTTATTTCTTAGCTCAGCCGGGGATCGAATCCAGGGTCCCTAGGAACCATATATTAACTTATATGATGTAATATATAAAATTATATAACTATAAATAAATAATATTTATTTTTAGATTTTATCATAAAACTTTAATTATTCAAATTTTTAAGTTTAGAAAAAACAAGAAGCTTTAAAAACATATTTTCTTTTTTAAAAAATTAAAAAAAAAAATAGTTTTTTTCTAGGTTGAGCCGGGAATCGAACTCGGGGTCCCCAAGCATCATATATTATCTTATATGATCTTATATAAAGTTACACACACCTATTTAAGTAATATGCATTTTTTAAAAATTTAACTTTTAAAATCCAATATATGCATTTTTTAAGTTTTAAAATACAATGGATTAAACAAATTTTTTTTCTATTTAAAAATTTTATAGAATTTATATATATTTTTTTGACTGATTTTAGGTGTTTTGAGAATCATATATAATTATACAAGCTCTCTTGTATACTTAAATAAAAATATATATGATGCAACATTAAAAAAAATATGGAAATACTGTCATATAAAAGTATGCATAATTATATATAAAATATTGTGAAAGAAAAAAATATTTTTTACCTTATACAATTGTATAACATTTTATATGGCGTTACATGTGCCACCATTTAAAATTATATATAGAGTTTAAAAAAAATTGTATTTATATGGTACCTTACAAAACTATATACGGTATCTCATAAGCCATTTATAATTATATCTTTGATGATATTAAAAAAATAAATGTATAGTTGATGCCATGTATAGTTTTATATAACTGTATATAGAGTTATATGTGCGACCATATATGATTATATTTGAAAAAAAAAAATTAAATGGTTTCTTGTAAGTCATATATAATTTTAAATGGTTTCTTGTAAGTCATATATAATTATATATATAATGATATTGGATTTTTTTTAAATATGCTCGTATACGTTATTTGATATTAAGTCACATATAAATATGTATGCAATCAGATTAAGTTATATGTGTCACATATGATTATGTCTCCCACATGTATTTATATATTAATATGGTTATCATTAGATGTAATTTTATATAACTCCATTTAAAAAATTTGGAAAAACTCAATGCGAGATATAATTATATACTTTGTTTGATATGAAAACTTATTATTTCATATGGCTATATATTAGGGCGGGTCGATTTGTATGGATCGAAAAAAACTGAAAAATCGTATAGCAAAAACAAAATCTACAAGAAATTCTAAGAAACTTTTCCAAAGAAACCATTGGTCTAAAATCAAATCCTATACCGCGCCTAACGACATGAAAATCCGTCCGTCCGTCTGTCTTTCTGTCTGTGTGAAACACGCTAACTTTCAAATGTTAGCGGAAGAATTAATAACATATATGGCAAGCTGCTGAAGCGTGGCGTATATATTTGTTATACTTCCGGTCAAATTAATACTAAATTTCAGCGAAATCTGTCCAGTGGTTCATAAGTTATTAGCAAAATGGGGAATTTCAGATGGGTTTTAACCCGAACTCCCGTGTTGAAAAAAAAACGCTAAAACGATTTGAAAAGGAATGGTAAGCCAAAAAAAAATATATTTTGGAAACTATTTTTGTCACTCAAAAAAACTAAAAAAAAATAGTACACTCAAAAAAAAATACACTCAAAAAAATTTACACTCGATTTTTTTTTTTTTTACAAAAATTAAAAAAAAAAAAATTACCCAAAATAAACCAAATACTGATGTAAAAAAAAATATTCAGTTATTAAAAATTTTTATCGAACAACAGCTTTTTCCTTCTCCGATATGAAACTCTCCAATTTCATCCCACAAAAGTATCAATGTGTTTTTTTTTTGACGAAATATCATTATGAGCCTCAATTACATACTTTTATTTACTAAGAAAAATCCGATGCACCCGCTTCCCTTTGTAATTAACATACAAAGGCTTTGAAAGGAATCGAACCCACAACCCCTGCACTTACTTTACATGTTAATATACTGCAGCCCAATATAAAATAATTAACACAGGTTGACAAAATTTTAACTTTTTCAATTTGCCTGTGTAATGGAGTAAAATTTTCATGGATTAACGATAAATGCAGCGATTTATTGTTAACATTTCTTATTATAATTTTTCTTCTGTGGCGTTTTCATTACAAATCAATCTTATTATTTATTTCTCCATTTCAGGGATTATGTCTAATATACTTGCCGGTTATAATTCGAAAAATTGTTCGAATTATATCCAGCGACAATTAGTAAAACATTGCCGCTGGATATGTTCTTGCAGCATATCAGTATATAAAACTATGTTTTCTTTACATCTGAGGTGTAGGGTATGTTCAGCAACTTTGTAGAAAATATTATGGCAAATATTTTTGTGGAACATATTAACCCTCTAACTCCCTCTCATAACGGTATTTTTTGGCTCTATTCTAACAAATCGCAAAAAACACCCCTAAAGAGGGGGAGGGTGGGGATGAAATGTTCTACAAAAATGTTGCCAATAAAACTTTACTACATATGTCAAAGCACACCAAAGCCCAAAAATTAACACAAACACCAAAAAAGAGTCAAGTTCTATGTTTTGCTTATGAAAAAAAGGACGGACGGACAAATCTTCATGTAGTTAGGCGCGGTATAGGGTTTGATTTTAGAAACATGGTTTCTTTGGGAAATGTTCTTAGAATTTCCTGTAGATTATGTTTTTGCTATACGATTTTTGACAAAAAAAATCGACCCGCCCTACTATATATACATACATCAAATAATGTAAAATTATATGTATTCATTTTTACTCGGGAAACTTCAAAGGACTTGCAGCATGCTTAAGTGAGAGTAAGCGCACTGTTCCGAATCTACAAGCGTTAGCAAACTTCAAAGGACTTGCAGCATGCTTAAGTGAGAGTAAACGCACTTTTCCGAATCTACAACGATTTGTCATTTGCTACTTTGTAGTAAATCGTTTCTATTTTTGCAAAATAATCTTGACAATGGAATCTTGACAAATTCCGAAACACGTGTCGATTAAGTCTTGCAAAAATGACCAACATAAATAAATTTAAAACAAAAAAATAATTTTCTTGAAAATTATGCTATGAGAATATCATGGTTTTAATTTGTAAAAATAAAGAATGACCTCGAGCCAGAATAAACATCCTCAAAATATAATATTTTAAAGGTCGAATAAAACAATTTTTATTTTTTAATAAAAATTAATCAGAAGTTGTTTTGTAATCTTTGACGAACATTTTCGCCATTTGCTGTCCTTTTTTAGCTCTGGAGCTGCCGTAAATGGGTCTTTCTTCATTGTCTTTTCAAACACCTAATCACTAATGGTGACAAACGTCGCTTGTGACTAAGTTTTTCAAGCTCTAAAGTTAATTTTGTTGAATTTCCAATCATTTTATAAGCGCATCCAACCAATTTTCCTTTTTCAGAATATGGTTTATGTTCAGAAATCATATTTTTTTCAAAAGAACGTTTTTGAGGAGTGTAATTCTTTCCAAGTCATATTTTTATGAAAATAAATATGAAATTTTGTAATGAATTAAATTTTTTTATAAATAAAAACTATATTCCTTTAGGTTAGGTTAGGTTGGATGGGCGCTCGCCATTTGGCGAGTTCACTCGGAGGCCATAAGGCCCATTGTGATTCCCCTAATCATATTCCCCCTCTCTCTCCCTAATATAAAATTCTATCTTTTAAACCACCCCGTTTCCCTGAGGTATTCCGCTAGAGACGTCAATGAGACACCGCTTAGGCAGTCTAGGTCATCGAAAAATCTTTGCCCTAAATGCTTAAGGCGGCTCCTCATCAGACCCGGACATTCGCATAGCAAGTGCTTCTCTGACTCCTTTAGTATTTAACACTTTTATTTTAATAATTAAAATATTATTAATTTTTTTTAAAGAAATTTTGTAATTCGGTGCTATTTTATTGACTGCACTGATTCGGAGTTTTTTTTTAAATATCGATCATTAAAAAAGAACCGTCCACAATTTTTGGAAAAAGAATTTCAGGCTGGGTTCCGAAGGAAACTCTGTCAACACTTTATTATATTCTACCCAATTATAGAGCCTTTCATTCAGCACTCCCATCATAATCTTCACCACACAATTAATAAAAGATACCTCGATAGTTGTTCGGTTGATTTATATCACCTTTTTTGTAAATAGGGAAAATCAACGCTTTTTTAAATGCATTGTCTATCTTGCAATTGCTATAAATGTTGTTAAATACTTTTAGTAGTTCCATATGGAAGTTGTCTGTTGCGTTTACAAAGAACTCATATGACACACGATCTTCTCCTGCAGCTTTATTTAATTTTAATTTGCTGAGCACGTTTTTCAGTTCTACATGTGTTATGGAACCATCTAACAAATCGTTTTCTATAAAAGGAGGTGCATATTGGTGATCTAAAGTCGTTTGAGGTGGATTTAATAAACTTTGATAGTAGACTCTAAACTTTTCTGCCGGAATATCTAAACTAATTTGATATTGGTGATTTCTTATTTCCCTTGCTGTTTTCCACCATTGTTTGCTATCATTAATGTTATTAATTGTATTTATAAGTTGTTCATTATATTTTATTTTACTGGTTTTACATATGTGTTTGTAGCTATTTTGGTATTTTAAATAATTTTCTTTATCTTCCAAGCTTCTACACTAAAAAAAAAAAAAAAACTGTAATGTTAGCAAAAAAAGCTTGTAAACCTAAGTACAAGAAAATTTGCTGATTTTGAACCCACAATTTTTTTGGTAAAGTTAGCAAAAATGTTTTGCCAAAAATTAGTTAACTGAAATTTTTTTTTTCAACTTAGTTCAGACACATTTGAGGACCCCGTTGGGTTCGAACCCGATAGGTCCAGACCCCGATAGGCCTAGACCTAGTTAGGTTTCTTAAAAATCGTCATAGTTTTTGATCCAAAATTTGTGTCCGTTTCGCTCTACCTTGCTTAGTTTTTGAGATACGTGATTTAAGGGGACCACCGGGGTTTTGAGAATTACAAAACTCGATAACTTCAAAAATATTACTCGGAGAGCTTTTGCGGTCTTGTTCTACGTGTTGAGAGCTACAAAAATGCTTTTGGACTTTTTGTTGTGTCGGCAATATTTACCGAGATATAAGCATTATAAAATTTTCGGGAATGCTAACTTTTTTGGATCCAAAGTTGGGACCCATTAGGGTCCACACATGTGAAGAGGACCGGCGATACTATGGAGAGCTCGAGAACCAAAAATGGCCTCCATTTTGCTCTATCTGGCTTAGTTTCCGAGATAGCGCCATTTTAAGATTTTTGAAAATTAAAAAAAATTTACCATTTATTTTTGCTAATATGTATTAGCAAAAAATCTTGTAAAAATGTTGTCAACTCAATTTCAAATCTTAGCAAAAGGAATTAGTTCAAAGTTTGTTTAAAATTGCTAATGTGCTAAATAAAGTTTACAAGAATTTTTTGCTAACATGCTAATCTCAACTAAAAATTTGCTAAAAGCTAGCTAACTAGCATTAGCAAAAAAAAATTAGTAAATCTACTAACGTATTTTTTTGAGTGTAGTATTTCTATATTTTTCCAAAGACTCAAAACTTTTTTGCCTTGCATTGTGGCATTTAAAATTATACCATTTCTGTTTGCGATCATAGTTTCTGCTTATAGCATTAGATGGGGTTGGTGATATGCACTCTAAGCTTCTGTTAAGATTCATTTGATATTGCTCTTTTTTTGTATTATCCCAAAATAATTTGGGCAGTAGCTTCATGTTTCTGAATGTTTCATGATTTATTTCTAATTTCAACTTGAGTTTTATTGGATGGTGATCAGACCAAATAGTGTCTTCTACTTTGAATTCTTTTACACAATGTAATAATTCCTGTGAAACAGCACACAAGTCAATAACTGATTCTCCTCTCGAGCTTTCGTAAGTGATTCTACCTTCTTCGTCACCATGAGTTCTACCATTTTAAATTGGCAGATTTCCCATGAAGCTTAGAGCTTCATGGGAAATCTATTTGGCTCGCCTCTGCGTATTTTCCTAATCCGGGGCCAGTACCCCCGGAGAAGGTTGGCGGTCTGATTCGGGAGTCTGAATCTAGGGGACACCAGTTACTTGTGTGCTGTGATGCTAATGCACATCATTCGATATGGGGAAGTACAGACACAAATGATAGAGGCGAATCACTTTTGGAGTTTTTGTTAAGCACTAACCTGTATATTTGTAACAAGGGTAGTGAACCAACCTTCGTTACAAGTACGCGGCAAGAGGTTCTTGACGTAACACTTGTATCAGATACATTGTCTGATAGAATTGATGACTGGAGAGTTTTGGAAGAGCATTCTTTCTCAGATCATCGCTACATTGAGTTTTTACTCAGGGAGCGTGCCCCGGTTGAGACAGTCTCTAGAAATCTGAGAAGAACAAACTGGGTGAAATATAGGGAAACTTTTTCTTTGCTTTTGGATGAAGTACCCCTATCTGAACCGCATAGTTTAGCGGAAATTGACTGTCTGGTTGACCATATAACAAATGTTTGTAATAGGTGCCTGGATGCGTCTTGCCCTTCTGCAAAGCCTAGAGGGAAAAAAAGCCACCTTGGTGGTCAAATGAGTTGCAGACGAGCAGAGATTCCTGCAGAAAGCTCTTTAATAAGGCTAAATTTTCAAGAGCTGACGAGGACTGGTAGGCTGCGCAAGGTTCTGGCTTCTTCTCCTTGCACCCTAGGATACTTGAAGATCCTAATGGGGTGTGGTCTTCCTCCAGTGGAGAGTCGCTGGATCTCCTTTTAAACACGCATTTTCCGGGCAATTCCACGAAGCCGTTTCAAGCTTTGGAACGTTCTGACGCCCAAGCATCTGAAATTGCTTCGGAAATAATAAATATGCCAACATTAATCTGGGCGATAAAAGGCTTCAGGCCCTATAAATCCCCGGGACCTGATGGTATAATCCCGGCTGAGTTGCAGCAAGTGTTGGACTATATAGCCCCGTTGCTGTATAATCTATACACAGCATGCATCAACTGGTCGTATATTCCTTTAAAATGGAGTCGTATTTATCCCGAAGGCTGGGAAAAGTTCCCACACAGCTCCGAAGGATTTCAGACCAATTAGTCTGTTTTCTTTTTTGTTAAAGACAATGGAACGAATGATAGACTCATATTTGCGTAGAGTGATTGACCCGAGGTTGCTTTCGACAAAGCAACATGCATACAGCAAGGGACGATCAACGGAAACAGCTCTTCATGAGCTCGTTGGTACCATCGAGAGATCGCTTTCGGTAAAGGAGTACACTATGGTGGCCTTTCTTGATATTGAGGGGGCTTTTAATAATGTCATCCCAGAATCGATAATATTGGCATTGTCTGGGAGTAAAGCGTGAAATCGTTTTAATGGTGGAAAACCTACTTGCCAATAGACGTATAACGTCTGAATTGGGATCGTCCGTCATATCTCGATTTGTCAATAGGGGCACTCCACAAGGAGGTGTTCTTTCGCCGCTTCTTTGGAACCTGGCACTGAATTCAATGCTACTATCTCTAGAATCACGTGGTTGTCATGTTGTCGCATATGCTGACGATGTCGCGATAGCGGTAAAGGGGAAGCATCTGCCAACATTGCGGGACATTCTTCAGGGTTCTCTGAAAGATCTGTCTAAATGGGCAAGAGACTGTGGTCTAGGAGTTAATCCTAGTAAAACAGAGCTTGTTTTGTTTACAAGGAAAAATAAGATTCCTGCTTTTGATCCTATTTCTCTGGACGGTACTGAAATCACCTTCTCAGATGGAGCCAAGTATCTTGGAGTATTTCTAGATAGGAAGCTGAATTTCAGGCGTAATATTGAGGAACAGGTGAGAAAAGCAACAATTGCTTTGTATTCCTGTAAAACGGCCATTGGAAAACGATGGGGTTTTAGCCCTCAAGTCGTTCATTGGATCTATACAGCAGTGGTGCGTCCAATTTTGCTGTATGGAATCATTGTCTGGTGGCCTGCTTTAGAAACAAAAGCGAACTTTGTCTTTATCACGAAGGTACAGAGAATGGCGTCAATGTGCATCACTGGTGCTCTTCGTACTACACCTACGGCTGCATTAGAAATCCTCCTTCACCTGATACCCTTGGACATATTGGGTAGGCATTATGCGGCTGCGTCGGCAATTAGACTTAATAGCACGCTGCAATTGAGGAGCAGTGATTGTGGCCATAGCGCGATCTTGAAAAAGATAACAATACCACAAAATGTGGACTGTGCTCCCTCTTTGAGCGCCACTTTACCACTATGATACCATCCAGGGAGTCTTGGATGGGGGATACTCCGGGTAGTGGAGCTACCATAAATTTTTACACAGATGGATCGAGGCTGCACGAACAAGTGGGCTTTGGAGTCTATTCGGAAGAGCTTGGGTTGAGCCTGGCTCGTAGATTGCCAGATCATTGCAGTGTTTACCAGGCAGAGATGCTGGCAATAAAAGAAGTGGCTGACTGGTTGAGCTGCAATGTCTTGTCTACAACCGCAGTCAACATCTATACTGACAGTCAAGCCGCGGTCAAGTCCCTGGATTCAATGTTTCTGAAAACAAGATCTGCCCTTAACTGCCGCACGTCTTTAAATGAGATGGCCAAGCAGTTTAACATACGACTCATATGGGTCCCAGGGCACAGAGACATTCCAGGGAATTGCAAAGCCGATGAGCTTGCAAGACTAGGAACTACCTTACAGGTTCCAACAGAATTGGAATGTGTTGGTATGCCTCTAGAAACTTGCAAGCAAAACCTACGGCTTTGTTCTGCGACGGAGACTAATCAAAGATGGGCAAATGGATGGACGTGTGAGACAACACGACTGATTTGGCCTTCTCTTAAACAGGGGCGCACAAGTGAGCTGATATCGCTTCCAAGAGGAGAGGTTTCGACGGTGGTTTCTATAATTACCGGACACTGTCTTATAGGGAAGCACGCAGAGCGGTTAAATGTGCCGTCGAATGACTTTTGCCGAAGTTGCATGGATGAAGAGGAGTTGGAAACTATCGAACACTTTATTTGCCATTGCCCGGCACTTTCTGGTCAGAGACTTGCTTCACTGGGATCTAGGGAGCTGTACGATCTTTCTGATTTGTTGGATGTCAAAATTCAACATCTAAGGAGTTTTATAAGAAGCTCAAAATGGTTTAACGACAGGGACTAGTAGGGAAACCTATTACGGTCCCGTGGTATCGCAATGGACCTCAGAGTCTACGTGTGTTGACGTAAAACGTCAGCAGCCACTTACAACCTAACCTAACATAATCAGTAAAAAATTCTATTAATACACTGCCCTTCCCCTCTACCATTTTATCCATTGATCTACGTTCATCTGATCCAGCTGAAAACATTTCTTTATATAAATCCGATTCCTGATTTAGTTCGCCGACCCTACCATTAAGGTCTCCCAATATGATTGGATTCAAGAAGGTTTCTTTTTCAAATGACTGTTTTATTATATTAAGTTCATTTTTCCAGGTTGCTGGCCTTAAATAAAGTGGTATAATTGTGATTGACAATCCCTTACTTGACAGCTGAATATTTGATAAATCAGATTCATTTTTTATGTCGTATTTAACACCCAATTCTGCTAACTTTCTACTAACCCCATATAAGCATCCACCAATAGCCCGACCAAATCTATGATCTCTTTTAGCAGATTCGAAAAATAAATCAAAACCCGGGAAGTACTTTTTTGTCATTTCCTCTTTTTCTTCTGACAAATGGGTTTCCAGTAAAACAAATATTTCCGAATTTCTTATGCAATTAAAAAAATATGGATACATAATCTTATTTTCAAAGCCATTTATATTATATGAGAGTATTGTGATATTGTATAATTTATTTTCTGTTATTTTATTCTCACATTTAATATTATTACTTATTTCCTGTTTCCGGCAGACGACATTTAGTTTTTTGAATTTAGTTCTTGAATTAAGTTTGTGTACTCAATATTAATAGTTTTTATTTCTTCACCATATACTTATACTTATTAGTGCAGTTTCTCCATCAGATTTGCCAGCAACTAGTTCATTTTCATTGCTCCATCTAAACCACTGATCTTTTATTTTTAGTTTGTCATCCCTAACTACAATTTTTTGTGTTTTGTTTACAGACTGAATTCTTTTCTTTAATAACAAGAAGACTTTTTTTATGTTGTTGTTTTGTGGGAATAAGGTCGCGTTCGACAGAAATTGAAGAGCCAGCTAATTTTCCGGTATTTTTTAAAATATCTTCTATTACTTGTTGGGAAGCTAATTCTATTACTACGCCCATCTTGTTATTTCTATCAAATATTTTACGCACCCATTCTATGTTAACGTTGATTTCTAGCTTTTCTTTGAAAAATTTTTGTACTTCTACAAGAGGTTCTTCTGAGGAACATAGTCCTTTAATAAACAGTTTGTTAGATTTGACTTGATTTCTGAGCCATATTATATCTTTTTTGTTTTCTTCATTTTCTTTTTTGATTTTAACCAGTTCATCCTTTAGATTTTTATTTTCTTCACGTAGAGCACTCACTTCAGAATTTATATCGGCTTTTAGTTCTTCAAAATCAGATTTTGAAGGCAAATTTTTGAGTTTATCATCTAAACTTGTGTTTATAGTGTCTTTAATAAGATTAACAATATCATTTATATTGCTTGTTGAAATGCTTGAAGCTTCTTCTGTTTCAGGTGTAATTTCCGATATTTTTCTTTTTGCTGATGGGGTTGTAGTATAGGCAGGTGTTCTCTGCATATTTTACGATTAAAATCAGCAGAGACTTAAACCCAGTGTCAACACCATACAAAAATCTGGCAACACTTCTTTTGCAAGTTTATCGATAATTTTATCGAGTTTTTCACATACCTATGTATGAAGGAAAAGGCCAGCTGATATTGTATTTTTTTTTTTTTCGTTAGTATATGTAAAAAGCAAAACACTTCCACTGATTACAAGAATAAAAGTTTCTCAATTAGAAATTATTTTTATTTTTACGGCAAAATTACAATCGTCACAACCACAACAAAAAACCAGCGATTATATCGAGTCCCTTTGCGATGAAAACAATAAAAACCAGGAGCCACAACAAAACACGTCAACCCGTATAACTCTTTCACTTACGAAAAAATGATGATAGAGTTAGTATGTAGATCAGTCTTCGCCTGGCTATTGATAAAGCAAGACGTGTTTCGCTATGTCGCAAAGTAAAATAATTTGTTCAAAATGCTTAAATGTTGTTCAAGACACTTCTATAAAGTTTAGCATTTGTCGCCTAAATTTTCATAAAGTTTGCGCTAAAATTAATCCTAACGATTATAATGCTGTACAAAATAATAAAAACATATTGTTTAATTGTGACAATTGTTTAAGCTCATCAAGTGATTTAATACGAACAATAAGTCGTTTAACTCATGAAGTAAATGACTTAAAGTTAATGATCATTGAACTTGCAAAAAAAACAAATAACAATAAAGAAAATAAAAACTCTAAATCTGTAGTTGATTCTAATACTCTAATCACAAAATCTATAACGGAATATTCAAATGCTCTTAATGATGATGATACAATTGGTTTTGGTGTTGCTGAAAATCAACAAAACTCATCTCGTCAATGTAATCGCTCTGAGAATAAAGACTCACACAACAACGTTGATATGGCTGGAGCTTGCAGTTTAAATAATAATGCTTCTGCTGGTAATAATATACACGGCCATATGGATTTACGAGCATCTACATCTCAATCTCAATTAACGATGTCTAATATAAGAGATTTAAATAATGCTAATGAGTATATGCTACCAACAACATCAAATACTCTAACGAATGCAAATTCTGTAAACGATTCCGAATGGGTTATTGCTTCGAAGAAGAAAAGGAAAAATAAAAACAAAACAAGGAACGTTGTGGTCGGTCAGAATGACAACAAAGAACTTGAAGTTATTATAAAACGTCAATTCGTTCATTTGTCTTCTTTTAAGCCTTCTGTTGATGAAAAGCAAATAACATCTTATGTCGCAAAACATTTAAATATTAATGAAGAGCATAGTCTGTTTTAAGTTAGTAAAGAAAGATACAGATGTAAACACTTTAAAGAAAATTAATTTTAAGTTGGGAATATCTGTCAATTTTTATAGTAAACTTTTTGAATCTTCTTTATGGCCTTCTCATGTTTCTGTAAGGCCATTTAAAAATTTTCCAAAAAAGCCTGTGGATCAGGAGTTACCTTAATGCGAAGTAATTCTTCGTCATTGCGTATTTATTATCAAAATGCATCTGGTATTAGAACCAAATTATTACGTATGCGCTCATTTACGTCAGAAGCGGATTATGATATATACATAATAGTCGAAACTTGGTTAAATAACGACTTTTATGATGGTGAAGTTGTCGATTTAAACCTTTATCAAATTTATAGAAAAGATAGGGATCCTATTAAGACAGGCCATGAAAAGGGTGGGGGTGTATTAATTGCTATAAATCGCTCATTAAAATCTCAAGCCCATCAGTTATTAAATAATGACACAATAATTGACCAGTTATGTGTATCTGTCTCCTGCCCTCAAGGCATAAGATATATATGTGTGTCGTACGTGCCTCCAAGTAGTTCTGATACACTTTACAAAATGCATGTTGATAATGTTATAAATATAAATGTAACTATAAGTGACGAATCTGATCTGTGTGTAGTAGGCGATTTTAACCTTCCTGATTTAAAATGGTCCTGTATTCCTGGAGCTGATTCAATGCTGTTTCCTAGTAATGTAAATAAATCACATGAAATTAATTTAATTGATGGCTTTTATAGTTTGAATTTATTGCAAATGAATAATCTTCCAAATGTGCTTAATAGGACATTGGATTTAATTTTTATTACAACTGATTTAAAACATTCTATTGAGCAATGTATTTTTCCTATGTGTAGACCCGACATGCACCGTGTTCCTCTTATCTTTGAAATTGAATTATATTCTTTTGACAATGTTAAGAATAATAATTTAGTATCTTTCAATTATAAGTTAGGTAATTATGATGCCATTAATGAATTGAATCAATTGATTGGCTTGATTTTTTTTAAAATTATAACAACTAATCAGAGTGTTATGATGCTTTTCTTTATAAAATCCAGGAAATATTTTTTTTTTTTTTTTTAAAAAGAAACACACTCAGGCAATGCTGCCTATCAATTACTAATGTAACCGTGTTGTTTCTTTCGGAAAGGGGATAGAAGAGAGATGAAAGATTTGAAAGATAGAAGGGCTTCAGTATGGCAACACTGTAATTGCGCGTTTTGATAATTTTGAGTACAGTTGATGTATCGCCATCTGTTATTGATCTGGCGAATTATTTTTGAAGCTGTGTTTCATAGCCATTATTTTATTATTTTACTTCGTTGACGTTTTAGTGCTATTTATCAACGAAGGAGGGTGCTGCGATAGATATTAGTTATAAATAGAAACTAATAAATATTTGAAAAAAATGTTGTTCTGCCTGAGCCGGGAATCGAACCCAGGCTTGGTGGCTAGTAATCCAACGCGCTAACCACTAAGCCACAGCAGTGGGAACTGCATCCCTTTATGTAAGCCGAGGGTATACAAGTTGCCTTGGTACACCAAGGGGCTAAAAAAATTAAAAAATCTGCGTAATAAACATTATAATAAATTTAAATCTAATAATGATGCTGAAAGTGAAAGATTATACAAACATTATATGAGAGAATTTAACTTTTTGGATAAATTTCTGTACAAACAGTACATAGTCAATATTGAACAATCAATTAATGCTAATCCGAAATCATTTTGGAATTTTATAAAAAATAGAAAATGTAAATCTGACGTGCCTTTATCTGTATTTTATGGTAATAATACCTCTAATAATCTTGAGGAAAGCGCAAATCTTTTTGCGGACTTCTTTAATTCAAATTACGAAACAACTTACATTGATCCTAATAGTATTGACTTGTCAAACGTTTATTCGTTTGGGCAATTTGGCTGTTTAGAATTATCTTTATCTGATATTTTAGATGGCATTGCAGTTATGAAAAACACAATGGGTTATGGTATTGATGGATTGTCGGCATTTTTTATAAAAAATGTTCTTCATCTATCCATATACCTCTTTTATTTATATTTAACCACTCTTTAAGATCTGGATATTTTATAGATAAATGGAAATTGACATCTGTTACTCATATTCATAAGAATGGCAATAAATGTGATGTACGAAATTACAGAGCAATTAACAAAATTTCTAATATAACGAAACTGTTTGAACATATAGTGTGTTCTAAGCAGGGTTGGCAACCGAAACGAATAACGGTATTGGTAACGGTATTGATATTACATATTTTTTATATCGGTAACGGTAAAGGTAATGGTATTTTGGATTATTTAGGTAACGGTTAACCGTTACCGAAACAACGATACCGGTACGTACCGGTATTATGAATAAAATTCACCAATCATGTTTAAGTCACAAATTTGTTAAAAACATGTAAAAATCAAAAAAAAAAATTTAATAAAATTAAAAAAAAATTATAAATTTAGTGCATTTTCAATATAACTGTGGCCGTACGAAAAAACTAGTTAACTCCACTTTTTGCGAAAATTGAGATAACACCAAAAATAGAAAGTGCATTCCATTAACTATCACTCTGTCAGATCGAAATTTTAATATATGTTTTCATTTACAAGTTATTTGGAAAACAAAATATCTAAAATTACCAATTTTTATGTAAAAACTAGATAACTCCATGCATTTCTTGAAAAAACATGATAACTCCATAGTTTCTTAAAAAACATAAAAATTAAAAGTTTGAAACGATGGTCTTTCGAAAACTAAAAAAAAAAAAACTAAGAAAAAGATGAAGGAACATGTTTGAGTCACGAGTCCTTTGAGTCCAAATTTTGAACCTAAAAATTTTAACTCCCGAGAATTCAAAGATTGTATATAAAAAATGCAAACAATTTTTTTTTGCAGATCTTAATTCATAGAATACGACTGCCAAACACCCAAAATATCTTAAAGTAATAGTTTTTAAGTTATTAATAATTTATATATAGGAAAAATTACTTTATACCATGCTCCATTGATGATTTTAGCATGGTATGAGGAAGTAATGCATGCATATTATGACAACGAATTCGAGTAAGGTATAAAGTAACTTATCTAGTTTATAACGAAGCATACGAGAAGCATAAGGTATGAAATATATGATATTTTTAAGGCTACAAGAAATAACATAATATAGCATACGAGAACATGATATATAAGGTCTTACAAGCAGTGAATAAGTAACGTTATTAAATTTACTCACGTGATTGCAAGTAAGTAAGTAAGTGAGTAGAAAAACATAGGCTCGTAAGTGTGATTGAGTTTAAACTAATGCATTTTAATATAAAATATTTATTTTTTATGTTATTATGTTATTATAATGCATTATGTATTCAATTGCAAATAATGCATTATTTAAAATTTTGAAATAATACATAATGTAACCAAATATAAGTCACCCATGATTTAATGTTTAGAAATAATATATATTAAATACAATTTTTACAATAATCATGCATTACGTAACAAGTTATTAGTAAAATATTATTTCTCACCTTGAAATAATGTGCTCGATTCTGGAATACGATTTCATCATTCACCTATTTTTTAAATTTGATATTCTTTCGAATTTTAAGACTTTCAAATTCGTTCTTGCAATTATTAAAAATATTACCTAGATCTTTAATTGTTGCAAGAAAAAAATTTCAAATCTTAAAATTCTAAAGAATATCAAATTTTTAAAAATAAGTTTAATGGTGAAATCGTATTCCAGAATCGAGCACAATATGTTGTTGAACAAATGTTTGGTAAGACATTACCTGGTAATGTGTTACATAATCAACAATCATTACAAAAGTTTTGCTGGGAATTTTATGTATAAAAACATACAAAAACTCGACTTATTTTCGAGATAAGTACATAAGAATAAAAGAAAAAAAAATTTTTTTTGAAAAAACTAGTTAACTCCACTTTTTCGTAAAAAAATGATGAGTCAAAAAGTTAATATTTTGCCACATATGATTACTAAAGTTGCCTTAATTTCATAATATATAAGAATTAATTGAAAAAAAAGTTTTTTTGGAAAAACAAGTTAACTCCATTTTTCGAAAAAAAACTAGTTAACTGACATCGATTTTCGGATTTAGTGTCCAAAAATGAGTTCAATGGAACCAGAAATCTTTAATATTATTAAAAATTATGTTTTGTCTAATGCGCATGCATAACAAAATAAATTCATAATAAATAAAAAGTGAAATATGTTAAAAACTTAAAGTGTGTTTTTCTCCTGTTTTCAAAAAATGTAGTTTTTTCATACGGCCACAGATATAATTATATAGACTATTAATTAACTCAGAATTTAATTAAAATATTCACGCAATATAGTAATTCAATAAATAAATTTTTGATTTTTTACGTGTTTATAAGAAGTCTGTCCAATCAGCAGAAATATATGCATTTTGAGCCATTTAAGAAATCTGCCGATTTTTGCTGACGCGGTTTGCTAAATTTCTGTCTGGATAAACCAGGTAGAGTTTGCAGAAAAATCTGTCAAGACCGTAGATAAATCTGCTGATTTAAGATGAAAAATCTTCTGATTTCAGATAAACATCCGGAACATCGAAATTGTATTTAATTTAAGTAAAAAATGCTTTTTTTTTTTGTTAAAAATTTTATAATAAATAAACTTAAAAAAAAAAATTTTAATAAAATTTTTAATTTTTTTTCATGAAACTTTTCTTACAAACAGTTCAATTTCTGTAAAATTATTAAAATAGTCAGCTGATTTTTTCACATTTGAGCAGTTTTAATCGTTTAAATTAGACAAAAATTAAAAAAAAATGACAACATTTTTTTTTGTAAAAATAAAAAATTCTGCTAAAATTTGAACAAAAATATTTTTTTACAAGCAGCATTTTTTTAAAATTTAAATACAAAGAATTAAGTTAAAGAATTCATTTTATCAGAAAAATATTTTAAAAGTTTTCTAATTCAAATTGAAAGTTGTTTTACAGATTTTTCGACAGAGTTTTTCTTCAGACTGTACGACTACCTCTCCACTCTTACCTGCGTGGATGACAACGCCAGCACCACTTGAGCGATTTAGGTTTGTCTCTTCCTTTATATTTCCGCTGAAAGATGAAAGATGCTTAAATATGTGGCACTAACTTTTCTTTTCAGAAATGTTTAGGTAAATTGCGATTGTGATCATTGTTTGGACAGATTTCCACATAATTTAGTTAATTGCGAATGTGATCATTGGTTGGACAGATTTCATTGTTTTTGCCCCAACAATATTCCAATTTACAATGAACAAAAATATTTTTTTTATTTTACGTACATTAAAAATATTTCACTTTCCATTGCAAAAAAAATTAAATTAAGTAATATTAAGACAACCGAAACAAAACCGATATAATACCGGTAAAAACCCGAATAAAGGTAATGGTTTTTTATCGGTAACGGTATTTAAAATTTTTTATTTCGGTATTGGTAACGGTAACGGTAGTCAATATTAAAGGGTTTTTAATCGGTAACGGTATTGAAAGGGTAACGGTAGCCAACCCTGGTTCTAAGTTATCGTTTTTTGTAAAACCAATTATTAACCAAAACCAGCATGGTTTTGTCCAAGGTCGTTCAACTGTATCCAATCTCGCTAGGTTTACTCATTATTGCATTCAAAGTTTCGAAAATGGTAAACAGGTAGATACGGTTTACACTAGAGTTTCTGTTTCGGTTAAAACCGTAACCGAAACCGCGGTTATTTAAGCCGAAAACCGAACCCGAAACCGACCTATATATTTTCGGTTACCCGCTTTTTATTAATAGATTTTTTATATTTTTTTGCATTTAAAAAAAGTAATTTTAATTAACAACTATTTACATATATATTGTATGTTTTTCGTTAAAAAAAAAATAATTACACAGGGCAACACTTTTTTTTGCTCGGGTTCTGATAGCTAATTTTGGGTAATTGGGGTACGCTGATTTCAAATCTGGCTATCCTTTTTTTTGGGTCAGCTATAGTTTTTGAGATATATCCTAAGGAATCATTGATAATATGCTATTTTTGGCATCTTTGTGAGTCCATATTTACCAACACTTGTCTTACATCCAAAAAGCGAATGACGATTTTGAGTATGTTGGATATGCTGATTCGAAAAATGCTCTTACTTTTGTGGAGTCATCTTTAGTTTTGGAGATATCGCTAAAATAAAATTTTTAAATTTATGCCCTCTTTAATTTTGTCTGAATATTTATGCCCTTTTTAATAACTCGAAAACTGAAGCTCTCAGAAAAAAGCTAATACCAGTTTTGGAATCCTCGCATCCAATATAGTTAAGTTCGTGCTTAAAACTGAGGCTCTAAAATTAGTTTTGGAAATTATAGCCAAGCAAAGTTAGTAAAAAACGCACTTTTTCGACTCTTTAACAGCGATTGGCTGCGAACGCGAGCTGTTGGAAAAAATTCGATAACAGATTCGGAATTTGCATACTAAAATCCATATAAATCAGTTGTCAAAGGTCAGGCAAATTGAAAAAGTTCCACTTTTGTCAACCTGTGTTATTAACTATTGTGTTGCATGAGCGACTGCATGATTCATATTATATTCACATTTAAAATAACTATTCAAAAAAGCGAGTGGCTGTAATTGATCAGCTAAAATTTTTACTCGCACTAGTTTTATTTTTATAATTAAGAAATAAATTACTAAAATCCAGTCTCAAGTTTTCCCTTTTATTCAAAATGAGTGTAAAAAAGTAAATTTCCCGTTTTTTTGTTATGAATATAGCTATTACAGCTTAAAGGGCCTCTTCATTTTTATAGATTCAAAATGGGAAAATTGGAGCTTAACTATGAATGGACAAGCACTAGATGTAGGCGATACACAACTGCCAATATCCAAGAATCCAACGACAAATTTTACAATTTTGGGTTTAGACTAAATTTTGATTTACGCAATTTGAAAAAAAAAAACACAACAAACTACAGGAGACAAATTTTAGAAATTTGAAGTTTCAGATAACTGAGATTGTTCGTCTCAATAAAAATACAGTTTATCAGGCCGTTCATGAATCCACAACGAAATTGGATTGGAAACGAAATTCAAATCCGTTTCCAATTTTCGAAGCGTTCATGAAACCGTGACGAATTGCTTTGTTCGAAAAAAAATATCTATTGCGTTCGAACTTAGCGGAGACACAAGTATTTACAAAATACGACTCTGTTTTTGCAAATACAGAGTCGTATTTTATAGCAACTCTGTTAGAAAGTCAAAGTCAGAGTTGTTATAATAATGCAGTTTGTAAAAAGAAAAATAATTTGTTAACAAATAAACTGTCAAGCATTTGTTTTGAATTATTTTTTTTTGATTATTGATCCACTAAGGAAGGGATTTTATACAAATCCATCTTTTGTTTTCCTTAAGTCTAATATATACTTAGGATCTGGTATTTTGTATGAAAAAATACCAGTTGCTTCAGTTTGTTCCTTTTTTATGATTTTTTTTTTAAACATCGGTAATTTTTTGCCCATTTGGACTCTTATTATTTTTTGCGCTCAATTTCGGAATCGAAACACTTGTCCGACTTAAGATTTTTTTTTTTTTTCGTTAGTAAGCTAAAGTGTGTATGATACTTTTTTCAAGAATTTTATTAAGGGCTTTTTGCCTTTGAAAAAGTTCGTAAAAAAGCATTTCATAACTTTTCAATTCACATTTTCCGAATCACATGAAATCCAATTTGGTGTTCTGTTGTTTACGTTTTCACTTAAAGTTAAAATCGAATAACTAAAATTTTAAAATTATAGAAAAAAGTGCATTCGTTTTACTTTTACGAAAGTTAAATCTAGGACACAAAAAAAATTTGGAAATTTTATTTTCACATTTTTTAATATAAATTACTTTTGTTTATATTTAAGGCCTTAAAACACAAATCCCTTCGATATATCGGGATTTATTTCCAAAAACTCATGAAGAACTAACTGCATTTTGTTCATTAATTTTGTACCTTCCCCTTATAAAAAAAAGAGGAAAAATATTTTTTAAAAAATTCGAAAACAAAAAAGAACATCTTAATCACATTTTTTCATTTAAGTTTTGTTTTTAATTTTATTTTAAAATAATTATTTTCAACTTTTCTTACAAATCCCCGAAGCCAAACGTTGACGAAAATTTTCCAACTGTCAAACCAACTGAATGGAATTCATGAACGCACATTTTCGTTTTCGAACGGAAATTTTCTCATTTTCTCTTTGATTGGAATTGGATTGGATTCATAAACACACACAGCTGATTTCCGTGAAAAAGTGTTGTCAAACCAATCCGCATTGGTTTCATAAACGCCCCGTATAATAGCAAATTTAAAATCTTTTTATTTTAAAATTTTTACTTTACTATTGAGATAACTTAAGTGTTAAAATCCAGTTGAAGAATTATCCAGTTCTCAGGTTGAGGAACCACTGGATCTTTGGAAGATGAACTGAATTCTTCTTTTTAAAAGACATAAGGGGAAGCTAAACCAAAATGGGAATTTAAACTGAATTCGATTCTAATAAAAAACTATTTTAAAATAAAGTTTTTCCACCGAAATAAAATTTTTACTGATAACCGAAAATAACCGAAACCGATCGGTTATTCAATTTTTTATAACCGAAACCGCGGTTACTAAATTTATCGGTTATTCAGAAACTCTAGTTTACACAGATTTTTCCAAGGCATTTGATAAAATTTCACATACAATACTTCTAGTTAAATTAGAGAAAATGGGATTTCACTCGGTATTTCTTAAATGGATACGTTCTTATCTTCTTAACAGAGTAAGTTTTGTTACTTTAGACGGCTTTAATTCTTCCTCTTTTGTGGTCACATCTGGTGTACCACAGGGGAGTGTTATTGGTCCTTTATTATTCAATCTTTATATCAATGATATATCTTCCTGTTTCCATTATTCAGATTTTTTATTATATGCAGATGATCTTAAAATTTTTAAACGTATTCGCACCCTTACTGATTGCCTTCTTTTACAAGAAGATTTAAATAACTTACTGTCATGGTCCGTTTGCAATAAACTTCAGTTTAGTTTTGACAAATGCTTTCAGCTATCTTTTCATAGATCACATTCTATAATTTCGTTTCAGTATTATATGGCGTCATCAGCACTAAAGTCGGTTTTTGATATACTAGACCTAGGTGTAATATTTGACACTGAATTAACATTTGTTAATCACATTAATTATATGTATAGTGCCAAGGCTTACTCGTTAATGGCGTTTGTCCGTAGAAATTGTAATGATATTCAAGATCCTCTTACAAAAAAAATATTATACACTAGTATTGTTCGTTCAAAACTGGATTATGCATCTTTTATTTGGAACCCTTATTATGAAATTCATGAAAAACGTTTAGAAAGAATACAGAAAAAATTTATAAAATTTGCTTTATATCCCATACAATTTGTTGATCCAATTCCTTCATATTTATATCGTTGCAGTTATATAGGGTTATAAACACTAAAAAATAGAAGATCAAGCCAAGATATTATGTTTTTATATGATATAGTTAACTCTAATATTGATTGTTCCCAGTTGCTCTCTCATGTTAATTGGAACACTCCAATAAGATCATTGAGGCATCAAAGGTATTTTTATATTGATGTTCATAGAACTAATTATGCTTTTAATGAACCAATGTTAAGAGTTCAAAACTTGTATAATATTATTGTTAATCAAGCTAAATCATCTAATTGTGCTCTAGACTTTACAATATCTAAGGAAAATTTTAAAAATATTGTAAATTATTTTTTACGATTATTTATGTAGTTGTAAGCTTAGTCTGTAAGGATTTATCCATAGACTGAAATAGATAAATGAAATGAAAAAAATTAAATTAAACTAAATTTAACAATAATTATAACAGTCTGCAACTTCAAGTCAATTTGCAAAAAAAAAATCGTCTAAATTTATCATAATATTTAATTTGCGAATATCGCAAAAACCAGAGCTAACTTTGACATTTGGAGCACAGATTCGGAATCAGCATTCCAAAATCTTCTAGAAATTCCATACGCATCAAATTTCTTAAATTTTGTTCGTCCATTTAATTTGTCAAAAATGTAAAAAGTACCTTTATATTTATTAAATTTTTAAAATATAATTACAAATCATATTCTAAATTAGCCTAACCGAGAAGGGTGATAGCGACCATTATCTCGTGTAGCGAAGAAGATACCTGTTGTGGGAATCGAACCCACGAGCCCCAGATGTTTATATGTAAAAAAGTATTGCCAATGTATTTTGTTGTTGTTTAAGGTAAATGTATTCAAGTGCAAGTAAGACTCTGAATATTACTTGTATATTTTTTTACATCTTTTTTATACAGACAAGAAATATTGGCGAAACGTCGAGATGTAACATACATTTATTTTAATTTACAACAAAAAACTTTAAACCATAACAAAATAGATTATTTGATTTATTTTTCTTCTTTCTTTTAGATTTACTTAATACAAATGGCGATAATGAAGTGGAATCGTCATTTTTAGATATTGACAACTACAATATTAAGACATACAAATTGAGTATAAATACAAAGTACTACAAAAGTCATGTATTATTATTTGAATGTGACAAGGAAATATCCTCCATACCAACCTCGGTAAAAAATAAAATAGAAGCATCACTATTTTACTTTGATTCAAACGATGTAAGTACCTATACCAAAAAAAGCTAACTACACAGTTAAATGAGTAGTAGTTCAACTGTGATAAAATTAGGATTATATATAAAAAACTGTGGTATTTAATTAAATTGTGATTTATTTTTTAGTTATTTTTAAACAATTTCGTATTTCATGTTGTGTTAAACATGTGTGCTTATTTTGTAGTATCAAATGTAAATTCACCATAAGATTAAATATTTAATAAATTGAGAATCCCAGAAGAAGTTACAAAAATCCCAACGAAACGTAGGATGAAAAAATAATAAATAATCTTTTATTTACATTTGAATTACCTTAAAAGCCTGTTTAAATAAATTCTAAAAAATAATAATAGATTCAAGAAAAAGGTCGATTAAAAAATAATTTTGAAAATGAGTTTCAATCACTAAAAAGCAGACAAGAAACAACTCCGTACTTTATTAAAATAATGTTTAAATTATTCAAATTTAATTTTATTTTGAAATAAAACTCTTAAAAATGTTGGTGTTGTAAAATTTCAAAAAATAAAACTCTTAAAAATTTAGGAATTTTATAATTTCAAAAATAAAACTCAAAAAACAAGTGTTATATTTTACCCTTAAAAATAAAAATAAATTTACAAAATAATAAATTATTCAAATTTAATTTTATTTTGAAATAAAACTCTTAAAAATGTTGGTGTTTTATAATTTCAAAAAATGAGACTCTTAAAAATTTAGGAGTTTTATAATTTCAAAAATAAAACTCTCTCAAAAAAAGTGTTTTATTTTACCTTAAAAATAAAAATAAATTTATTTTGGTATTATTTTTGAAAATAATATGAATATGGGCAAGAATATTTTTCTTTTGCACCTCTTGATACCTGAGTTTAGCTGTCAATTATTTCTTTTGTCCACACATTTACATGCTTCTGTGAAAACAAAAAGATCAATAATATAAAAAACTAGTCCCAATTTTTTTTTGCCCAAAAGTTTTCTGCAAAATTTGTAGCCATTTAAAGTCTAAAAATTGAGTAAAAACGGCTTGAAACTAACCAATATTTTTTCATTCTTTTTTATTTTGCGTCCTTGGTTTTTTGTTTTAGATTTCAACCAGCATACGATAGATTGTTTATTCCTTAGATATAAATCTGACATTAATAGCCCGGTCAGAATATCATTTAATCAAAAAATATAGGGGGGTCCAAAATTGAAACCAAATTTGAGCTTTTTTTATAATTTTTGTGTTTTTTTTTGGCCATGGAATGTGTGCTCATTAACATAATTGAATTCCGATCAAAGTATTCGATAGCTGTTGTAATTACCTACAACTTATGGAAGAACATCTTAATGTGCCCTAGCTAGGGGAGTTGTACCGTCTCCTCAAAAATTTTGGGAATGAGCGAAATTTTTTTGAAAACAGCTGTTTTTCGCCGGGCACATTCGCAATTTTATTTCAAATTGGCCAGCGCTTTTTGAGGTTAAAGTTTTTCATCATTAACACGTCCGAGTCAAGTGGGCATCTTAAAATTTTGAATTGCGAAAATTTTAGGGGACATTTTAAAAATTCGCAAATTTTGTTTTGGCATTTTGCATTAGTAAACAAAGCTTAAATTTAATGTTATAGCCTATTCACATCTAGCGAAATATTGTAGATTTTAGCTGAAATCTGACTTAAAAATCTATGCCGTTTACATATACATTTTTTGACATTAAGCGAGATTTTGTTTTAGCAACCCTGTTTATTTTTGTAAACAAAAAAAAAAAAAACTCAATCGGAATTATTCCAAAACAGAATTTATCTTCGGCCGGAAGATGGAATTTTTTGTTTAAAGAGAGTATCCAATGACAAAAACACCAAGAAACCTTTATTTATCCAGAGATGCTTTGTTGATATCAAGATTTCTTAACCTTTTGATCGGTGAAGGGCCGACATCATGGAAAGCGGATAGCACATTTTTTCTATGGCTCTAAATAAAATTCAATAATACAAATTATAACTATCAATAAAAACACGTTTGTTTTATATCTGCCATTGTTTTAGTTAAGTTTTTTGATATATTAAAAATATAATTTTTTACAAATATTTCTAATATAACAACCCTGCTTTTCATATCCCACAGTTAAATAGACTTGCAACAGACATTATTATTTTTTATTATCAAATTGGCGATATGGGAATGTTTCTAAACTTAAAACGCTGTTTAATATACGTTGGCATATAGATGTTAACGTTTTTAATTATTTTTTTTAGTTGTCTACGAATTTTGGTAAAAATAAAAAAAAAACGGCCGTGTTGCCAATACAACAACACTGTGACGTGTCTGGGTTTTCTGTAAGTTATCGAAATGTTATAAAATCTCCTAAAAGTTATCGAAAATTTATGAGATTTTAGTAAAATCTCATTACGAACGAGATTTTACTTTATATGGGGAATCTCATAAAATAATAGAGATTTTAATCAAAATCTCGTTTAAACGAGATTTTGCTCAGGTGTGAATTGCCTATTAAGTGACTAGGAAGTAATACGGCGATGTAAATAATTGATTTCGTGCATAGCATTGTCATAAAAGTCATTGTAAGCGGAAATATCTGCACTTTTATCTCCAGACATTTTGCGATGGCACATCCAAGGCGCTGCATCAAATCACTTGAAATAAAAAAAAATCTAAAGCCTTTTCAATGCCTTATTGCAAAATCGGATGGGCGTCTAAAAATTACAGATAAAACAAAATTTTCCTAACCTTAAAAAGCATCCTCAAAGATTTATTTTTTTTTTCTTTTATTTTTGCTTTTGTTTTATTAAAACAACTCTGCCCTATCTAAATTTAGCCTTTAAAATCAATAATCCACTTTAAGTTTGGGAAAATTGGTGTATTTACCCTTAAAAGGAAAAAATGCGTTTTCTTTATAATTTGTACTAAAAATGTAATAATATGACATCTTAAACCATTTTTAAACCGTTGTAACTTTTGAACGGTTGAAGGAATTTGAATGATTTTTTTGCATAATATTGGAAATTTTCTCTTCTTCTATAGCTACATTTAAAAAAAATGAATCTAATGTGTTCTTAGCTGCTTGCTCTTAATGACGGTGAAATAAATATTTAAAAATATATATTTTTCAGAGTATCTCGCCAAATAATAAACATAGGACATACATTTTGGACTATATTTATAGCTCTAAGTATGTTCTATAAATATTTGGCAAATTTTTTAAAATCGACCATAAAATGGATTTTTAAGAATTTTTTTAAAATTGTACAACTTAAAACCGCCATAACTTTCGCGCGCATTTATAAAAGTGAGTTACTATAACAGATTTCGCTTGTTAAAGTATCTTATAATCGTACAAAACGATAATAATGTGCCATAAAAAAAATAAAAAAAAAAAATGTGAAATAGTAACAATAAAATATGTTTGCCCATATATGAGGCATTCCACACCAAATGTCCAGCGAAAAAAAAACACGTGTCGCACGAATTTCTGAATAGGTTGTATGGATAGCTATATGGAACTAAGAAAATTGCGTTTTTGGTTTTTCAATTTTCCAAAAACTGGGCTCAGGAGGCGTGGTCAAATATTGGAAAAATGGTCAAATTTGTGTCGAGTTGCCTTGATTAAATATTTATCACATTAAAACGGAATGCACCACAATCTCAAAAATTTACATTCTTATATAGCTTTGTATGGGCTATCGATTAAATTTTTTTTTTTGGAAAATTTTCAGAACCCGTTCTGAAATTTTCCATTTTTTAAAAAAGTCAATTTATCAAAAATCCGGCCACTTTTTTTTTTTTTTTTTTTTTAATTTTTTTTTTAAAGATTAGATGTTTGTCCATCCACACAAAAAAATTCAGAAACACGTTCGTCGTTTTTTTCGAGAAAATCGCATTTGAATATTGAATTTTATGACAATTTTGGAATTTCCTTGTATTTTCTTGTTAAAACATGGATATTAGAGGTGTCCTTAAAAACGAAAATCACCTTTTTATACCTGGTAGGGTCCTATATTTTTCTTTAGTATCTAAAAATGAGTGAGCCAAAATTTGGGGACAATCGGCTAAAAATAACTCGTGCCGAAAATGGATTGAAGTTTTGGGACATTCTTATAAGAACGAAAAATTCGTTTTTTCTAGTTTTTGGAAAAACATTGGTATTTGTTATTTTTTGTTAAATTTTTTGTGAAATAATATGAAAATGGTACTAAATTACCTTTTCAAAACGACTAATAAAATTAAAATCGGATGAAAAATAAGCATTTTACGCATACATGCCCCAGACCATTGTATGGATTTTAGAGCCAGAATTTCAAAATTTTCAAAATTTTTAGGCAAAAAAATAGTAAAAATTTAATTTTACTTTATGATCAAATTGAAAACATGTTTAAGATTAAAAATAGCAGATATGGTAGTCAAGCTTTTTTTTTATTTGGCGCGGGTAGTGATAAAATTTCCGCGGATTCCAAATAAAATGCGTTTTTCTACAATAATTAAGCAAATTTTTGAAAATTTGTGCTCTATTGTGCGGATCGAAGTGTAAAACGTAAATTCTGTAACTTTTGAGAAATCGGATTTATGCAGATATTTTGTATTATAGAAATGTATAACGTCTCAAATTTGTCATTTCACCTCGACGAAAAGGGGTTAAAGATGCCCGAATTCTCAAAAAATTTACAGAATTTATGTATTTCACTTCGTATAATACAATACAGAAAATTGTTTCCCATATTTGCTAAATTAGTTTAGAAAAACTCATTTTCTTTGGAATCCGCGGAAATTATATCACTACCCACGCCAAATGAAAAAAAAGTTAGACTACCATATCTGTTAGTTTTTATCTATAACATGTATTTAATATAATTATAAAGTAAAATTTAATTTTTTTTATTTTTTTGCCTAAAAATTTTGAAAATTTTCAAATTTTGGCTTTAAAAACCATGCAATGGTCTGGGGCATGTATGCGTAAAATGCTTATTTTTCATCCGATTTGAATTTCTTTAAGCTTTTTGGAAAGGTAATTTATTACCATTTTCATATTACTTAACAAAAAAATTAACAAAAAACAGCATATACCAATATTTTTAAAAAAACTAGAAAAAACGTGTTTTTTCATCAGATAAGAGTGTCCCAAAACTTTAATCCATTTTCGGCACGAGTTATTTTTATCCGATTGTCTCCAAATTTTGGCTCACTCACTTTTAGATACAAAACTACAATTTAGGACCCTACCACGTATTAAAAAGTGATTTTGAAAAATTACCTTAGTCGTTAGGACACCTTTAATGGATATGCATCAATGTCCTTCTGACCGTTTATATCGAAAACAATCGTCAATTGTTAAAAAAATTTGTTTTAAGATTTCATAAAGATTTCAATTTAAATTAAAAAAAATACAGAAATACTCGCTTAAATGCCTAAAACTGGTAAGAGTAGTTTCATACAAATTTTACTGAAATATCAACACTAAAATGAGTTCAAAATTTTAAGATCACTTGATGTGCGTTTATAAGAGTTTTTTTATGTAAATGCATCAATATCCTTCTGATTTATTTAATATTTTGGATAAGCGCATTTAAGCGGGAGCAATAAATCGGACACTACATTATAGGTACTATCCTTTAACGTTCAACATTTGAAAAAATTGACTCGCGAGTCACGTACTAAGCTATTCACGATATTAAAGAGGTAGCGTGAGAAGAACATTTCGTGAGTGATTAGGAAGTCCAATTTTTGCGAGATGAGTGAATGCTTAAAATTTTTCTTAAGTAAGTTTTTGTGATTTTTAACTATTTTTTTTTGGAATTTTACTGTTTTTTTGAGTTTCCGTTTTCAGTGCTTTTTTCATAGAAAATTTGTTGTTTTTATTATTTTTGTAAAATCATCATCAGCGTGAGTGAACAACCGTGAGCGTAATTAAAAACTGCGTGAGTAACAGTAAATTGACTCACGTGATTGCACAAGTAAATTAAAAATAATAACGAGTCGTCAGTGACTTTAATATTTCTTGCGTGGGTCAAATCGCATTCACGCCCATCTCTATATTGCACCACAAATGAAAAAATAATTAAAATGGGATCAACTCGTTGGTTTCGCAAAAATTTGTTACTCATACGCCATGTTTTAACAAGAAAATACAAGGAAATTCCAAAATTGTCGTGAAATTTAATATTCAAATGCGATTTTCTCGAAAAAAACGACGAACGTGTTTCTGATTTTTTTTGTGTGGATGGACAAACATCTAAACTTTAAAAAAAAATTTAAAAAAAAAAAAAGTGGCCGAATTTTTGATAAATTGACTTTTTTAAAAAATGGAAAATTTCAGAACGGGTTCTGAAAATTTTCCAAAAAAAAAAAAATTATCGATAGCCCATACAAAACTATATAAGAATGTAAATTTTTGAGATTGTGGTGCATTCCGTTTTAATGTGATAAATATTTAATCAAGGCAACTCGACACAAATTTGACCATTTGAAAAACCAAAAACGCAATTTTCTTAGTTCCATATAGGGCTATCCAAACAACCTATTCAGAAATTTACGGGACACATGTTTTTCTGTAGCGGGACATTTGGTGTGGAATGCCTCATATGTATAGTAAAGTTTAGATAAAAATAATGTATCTCATCTAAATATTTTCATTAGGTTAAAGGGAGGCATAAAGAAAAAATATAGACTTAACGTGAGCAATAGACCACCCAAAAAATGTTTGGTATTTGCAAATGTATTTTTTTGTTCGCTCCACCGGCAGTTTCTGATAGATTGGCCATAAAAAAAAATATCTGTGCAAGAACTGGATCTCTCGGTTGCATACAGGCCAATCGATTTGAACTTTTTACCCTAAAAGTGAGCTAAAAGCACTACAAAGCTTTTAAGTGTCATAACCAGGGAAACCAAAAATATGCAGTATCATGTTTTTTCCTGTGCATTTTATTTTTAAGAAATCTGGCATCGATTTGTTAGAGCATATTTTTGCATATTTTAGCCTTAAGAGCATATTTTTGCATATTTTAGGTTTAAGAGCATATTTTAGCATAAGAGCATATTTTTAGAGCATATTTTAAATTTTTAGAGCATTTTTTCGCTTTTTAGAGCATTTTTTTACATTTTTAGAGCATTTTTGTTTCAATTTTTAGAGCATTATTTTCCAATTTTTTTTATGACAACATTTATTTTTAAATTATCCAACAAGTATGTTTTTTCAACAATTACGGAATTGTGACGATTGAATTCCCTTTGGCCTGTTCTTGCTTCATAGCGGTATATGAAACTATGTTTTCTTTAGATCTGGGTTTATCCAGCAACTTAATAGAAAATGTAAAGGCAAATATTTTTGTAGAACATATTTAACCCTCTAACTACCGCACATAACGGTTTTTGGAGGGTCTATTCTCTACAAATTGTAAAAAACTCCGCAAAAAAGGGGACATATTTTTTTTTAAGAGCATATTTTTATTGTTTTTAGAGCATATTTTCCGTTTTTAAGAGCATTTTTTAAGCGCATAAAACGTGTTTTTTAGAGCATATTTTTGGTTTCCCTGGTCATAACTCTTAAAATATGCGTTTTTCTAAAAAATTCTATATAAGTTTTATTTTGCAAAATAAAAAAGCAAACATTTCCTTCATACAAATTTTTAGCCTAAGTCTAACACATCGTGGTGTTTTTGGCGGTTAAAGTAAAAATTTATGTGAAGACTTAATTTAAAACGACCCTCGTTAAAATTTGGACGCAAATTTAAAATAGTCGGTGTCCATTATTTTGTAGAGTAAGATATGTAGTTTTCATAAACCAATTACATTTGGAATTGGATATGGGTAATTTCATTACAGAAGATCCCTAAGCTGACTTTGAAGTTTCGATTTTCCAAATGCTGTATACAAATTTGTGAAATTACTTTATTTTAGACGACCCTTGTTAAAATTAAAATGGATACAATCGGTTTCCATGATTTTGAAGAGTTAAAAATAGAGATTTCAAACGAGTGTTGAAAAGTACAGACATTTTTAGAATTAATTTAAAACATGTTAGCAAAATACAATACAAAAAATACATGTCATCTAATTACATTTGAACTTGAAGAATAAAAAAAATGTTATTACAGTAGAAAATTTCAATGAATTTCATGAATCGGATTGTATTCCTTATTCAAGTGGTCTGCCACACGTTAGACGCCTGGAGAAGTTTTAATAACTTGGCTGATTTTCAACCGATTTTAATTTTTAGTACCTTATTAGAGAGGCGTTTTGCTCCAAATCAAAATTCTGTAACCACCTGAATTCAAATTTAACTTAAAATACCAAAACAATTGAGAGAACAGAAAAAAATCATATTTTTCCTTGTAACCCGTTTTTTTTAAATTCAAGGCCGATGCGGCACGCATTATCCATCAACCTAAATTTTTATGAGACATATTTTTACCCACAAATGAATGTATCTAGGGTAAGTAAGGGTCAATATCTACCAATTTAATTATTTTGGAGCACCATATAAAATATACCAGAGTCTAAAAAAAACTGCAATTTTCAAAATTTGAAAAAAATAGAACGATTTGTGCTCAAATCTCGAATTTTGGCTTAAAAATTGTGTAATTTAGAGTAGAATTTTTAGACTTTAAAAAAAATCTAAGATTTCGGACTTTTTCAAAAATTTGATTTATATTTTTAAACATTAAAAAATAAGTGATATTTACTTCGAATAATTTTTTCATATCTTTTTTCTAAAACTTCATTTAATTACCAACAAAACGTCGGCCAACTTATGTTAAGATATCTATATTTTTTACTGGTCAAAATTAATTGAAAATTTCCATTTATTTTTTTTTGAAAAAAAAACTCCATTTTAAAAAATTTATTACTCAACACCAACTTGGTATAAAAGGCTGAAAATTTGAGTGCAAGTTGCATTTAATACGTACTAAAAAATATCCAAAAAAATAATCGAAGGGGGTCGGGTCTAAAAGTGAGTGATTTGGCCTGGAATTCCCCAAATATTTTGCAAAAAGTACACATCTAACTCTTCAAAATCATGGAAACCGATTGTCTCGATTCAAATTTTAACAAGCGTCATTTAAAACAAAGTAATTTCACAAATTTGTATACAGCATTTGGAAAATCGAAACTTCAAAGTCAGCTTTGGGCCTTTCTGTAATGAAATAAATTCCAAATGTAATTGGATTATGAAAACTACATATCTTACTCTACAAAATAATGGACACCGACTATTTTAATCTCTATCCAAATTTTAACGATGGTCGTTTTAAATTAAGTCTTCACATAAATTTTTACTTTAACCGCCAAAAACACCAAGATGTCTTAGACTTAGGCTAAAAATTTGTATGAAGGAAATGTTTGCTTTCTTATTTTGCAAAATAAAACTTATATAGCATTTTTTGGAAAATCGCATATTTTAAGAGTTATGGCACTTTAAAACTGTGTAGTGTTTTTAGGTCACTTTTAGGGTCAAAAGTTCAAATCGACTGGCCTGTATGCAACCGAAAGATCCAGTTTTTGCACAGATATTATTTTTAATGGCTAATCTACTTATCAGAAACTGCCGGTGGAGCGAACAAAAAAATACTTTTGCAAAAAGGGTTTTTAATGCATATCCAACGGCGGCATAACCTTGTAAAAGTTTGGCTTCGTTAAATACTTTTTTTTCATGAAAATGGGTAAATTTTGGGGGGTATTTTTACGAAGACATAGACCTACGATGTCCATATGAATACGAAATAATCTTTATTAAATTTAAGTCGACACGTATTTTTGCTTTAGAGAATATTCCTGTTATTTCGGGAGTTATCGAAATTTTCCCGGAGGTCCACATTATATCATAAGGGGACAACGAAATTTTGAAACACTGATATGGCCGATAAGCCGAGACACCCCAACCTTAAAATCGTCTCTTTTATATATATTTTAAGTTTCAGGCAAATCGGTTCATAAGGGTTGAGATACTTCCCTTGTTAGAATGAAAACGAAACACTAAGCTCGATTTCATGTGATTCGGAAATTTTCATGTGAATTGAAAAGTTGTGAAAGACAGAACAGAGGCCATAAACTTACTTTTCTTCTTTCAAAAAAACATAATTAGGTAAAATTAAAAAAAAAAAAACTGCCACGATAAGTACTAGAGAATTTTATAATCTTCAAATCAAAAAATATCATCAAAATCGGTCCAGTACTTTTAACTGTACAACTGCAGCCGATTTTGTCAATTAAAAAAAATATTCTACAATTAAGTGAAAATTTCAGTTCACCAAATTTTGTGTTATACAATTTTAAAAATATTACAATAAATTATATTTCAAATAAAAAAACAGAATATTGCGTATTTGGTTTTTATAGCTGCTTAAAAAATCACATGAAGACTGTTTATTTTTTCTTTAAACCCCCCTCCCCCCTTAACAAAAAGAATGTTATTTAAATCTTCGTTTTATTGGTTTTGGAACATTCTGAACCTTTTGCTCAAAATTAGCGAGTTCTAAGATATTAAAGACACAGTACGTCTGTATCCATTACTTTTCTCACTAGTGGTCGTTGATGCTTAAATTTGTTTACAGTATTTATTTCCAGTTGCAAACGTTCATCAATAGATGTTTACGCAATATCCTAAGAATTTGGTGGCCGCAAACTGTGTCAAACGAGGATTTACTTAATAGAACCAAACAACTACCAATTAAAAACGAAATACAGAAACGAAAATATGGTTGGCTAGGGCACACTCTCAGAAAAGGAATTGATGAAATAACACATTCTGCCTTGGAATGGAACCCACAAGGACGGCGCGATGTTGGTAGACCTAAAACGACCTGGAGGAGAACAGTTGCAGCTGAAACTAGAAAAATCATTTAACCAGTTGCGATACATAGCTAGGAATAGAACGGAATGGAGAAGTTTTGTAAAAAATATTTATTTGTGATTAGACTAACAATAAGTTCGAATTTTATGAATTGTAAATTAGAACGTGTCATAATAATAATAATTTATTTCCAGTGTCGAATATTTCGAAAATGGATCGAAATAATTTGGGTTCACGAGGTATTTACTACCCATAAAATTTTCTGGTTCCAATTTTCCAATAAGTTAAGAGTGGATCTACAGAAAGTACTAAAATAGCGGTTATTCGAATCTTCAAACGCGAATATCTTAAAAACGGTAAACGCTAGAAATATTTGAAGCAGATTTTAAATTAGGAGGGCAAAATCTATTTAGTTCATACATTTAACGAGTTTTAAAAGTTTTTATTTTTTAAAATTTATACGCGATTTTGGCAAAAAAAAATTTATGCAAAAAACAACAAAATATTAAGAGAACACTTTTTTTATGCCAATATTTTGTTAATATAAAGTTTTTTTTTTTTCACAAATGAGTGATCTATTAGGAGTATCAATAAATTTGAAAAAGATGAATTTAATTTCAACAAATGTTACTATTTTGTGAGGTCATATTTTATCATTATCAACTATTTTACATAAACATGTTAAAACCCAAAAACATTTTTTGTTTACTCAAAATAAAATTAATTGTATGAAAATAAAACTCTTTTTATTTCGGAGTTTTATTTTTAAAACTCGGTACCGAGTTTTATTTTAAAATTGTAGGAAATTTATTTAAAAATTGAATTAAACTTTTTTGAAAAAAATAATTTTGTTTTTTTTTCATTGAAGAGTTTTAAGTTTAACACTTTTCCCTTGTCTGCTAAAAAGATTATATTAATTACTATTTTAATTGATTTTGCACCTATCACGAATGTGATAGTATGAATTACTAAAATTTGTAAAAGTTTAATAAGGAAAAAGTGCTTTTATTTTCAATTAAAAAAGTCTCTTTAGTAATGTCTCAGAATCTGAGACTTTTTCTATAGGAAAAATGTCTCAGCATCTGAGACTTTTTTTTATGTGAAAAATTACCCAATGTCGCAGATCCTCTGAATTTCAGACTTATATTAGAGGAAAAGGTCTCAGAATCTGAGAATTTTTCGAAAGCAAAAGATCTGAAAATCTGAGACTTTTTCTATTGAAAAAAGTCTCAGAAGTTGAAACTTATTCTATTGGAAGGGGGTTTCAGAATCCGAGAGTTTTTCGATAGGAAAAAAGTCTTCGAATCTTAGACTTTTTCTATAGGAATAAGATCTTAGAATATCAGAATTTGAGGCTTGTTCTATAGGAAAAAAGTCTCTGAGTCTGAGAAAAAGTGTCAGAATCTTACAGCCGTACCATATAAAAACAAAATAAATTTAAAATCGACTTTTAATTTTATTTCCATACAAATTGTTTTTGTTTTTAAATCGACTTTCATTAAATGTATAGAAAATTTCAAATTTCAAATAAAACTTTTGTTAAACTTTTTGACTTTTTATTTTTCTATGGTACGGGCCTTAGATTTTTTCTATATAAGAAAAATGCCTCAGAGTCTGAGACTTTTTCTATAGGAAAACGGTCTCAGAATGTGAGACTTTTTCTATTGAAAAAAGTTCTCAAAATCTAAAACTTGTACCATACAAAACAATTCACTCAGAAAATTATGTAAGTTACTATATGTTAGTTGTTTGTATATTTTACATTAGTTAGTTATTTTCAACTACAAAGGCAGTTGATTTTGTATGAAAAATATCAAAAAACTATTTCTGTTAGTTATTTTAAGTCGTTTTTTGAACATTTTACAAAAAAGTACTGTAATGTAGTAACAGTTATTTAAAGTAGTTAATTTTATTTTTTTTATCTCTGAAAAATGTTCAAAAGTTTTTTTTCCAAAAAATAAAAATACATTTTCGTTTTTTTATTTTTCACAATTTTCTTTAAAAAAACAACAAAAATTAGAAAAAATTTGGTCTTCAATTTAAAAAAAAAATATATGTTGATTATTTTATTTTTACATGTTAGTTGTTTTGACTACAAATGCAAGTAGTTTTTATTACATAATTCAGTTGTTTTTTGTCAGTTAAAATAACTAACGTTGTTAGTCGATTTAACTGAAAAAGTAGTTGACCCCAAAACAACTCACAAAGTAGTTATTTTAACTGACATTTTCAGTTGATTTTACTAACATAATTTTTTTAGTGAAGTTTAAGAATCTCAAACCTTTTTTATAGGAAAAATATTCCTAAAATGCTATAGAGTATGAGACTCAGAAACAAATTTTTTCTATGTACAAAGATTTTCTTCTATTAAAAAAATTCTCAGATTTAGACTTTTTCATACGACAAATGTGTTAGAATCGGAGACTTTCGTCTACGTAGAAAATGCAAAATGCATGTTAAAAAATACTCTTAACGGATATATGATCATAAAAAACATATAAATTTTTCAGGGCTGGTAACTCATCACAATCAGGCGGTCGGCATCCAACTCAAACACTCAAAATTAACTGCCTGAAGGTTGAAAGAGGCTTTTTGTTCTTTAAAAAACACAATTTACATTCTTAAAATGTTTATGATTCAATATAATTAAAAAAAATTAAAAAAAAACAAATAAACTACAAATTTCATGACTTAAAAAAAAACAAAAATTGTCCTTGATCTCAGACAGACTTCGCGTGAGAGAAAAAAAGAGAATTGAATCAATTACAATCTCTTTACTTTGATTTCTCTATGTCACAATATAATCAATGCACTCAGAAAATTATGTAAGTTACTACATGTTAGTTGTTTGTATATTTTACAGTAGTTAGTTGTTTTCAACTACAAAGTCAGCTGTTTTTGTATGAAAAATATCAAACAACTATTTCTGTTAGTTATTTTAAGTCGTTTTTTGAACTACTAACAAAAAAGTACTGTAATGTAGTAACAGTTATTTAAAGTAGTTCATTTTATTTTTTTATCTCTGAAAAATTTTCAAATTTTTTTTCCAAAAAATAAAAATATATTTTCGTTTTTTTTTATTTTTCACAACTTTTTTAAAAAATAAAAATTTGGTCTTCAATTTTTTTTGAAAAAAAAATTATATATTGATTATTTTATTTTTACTACATTTTATTTGTTTTGACTACAAATGTAAGTAGTTTTTACTAAATAAGTCAGTTGTTTTTTGTCAGTTAAAATAACTAACATTGTTAGTTGGTTGTCCCTAGGACAATCGAGAGCTCGGTGTTGAGACAATTTTGTTGCCAAGACGTCGTTGCAATTAGTGTGCGATTTCGTATAGAGGGTAAAGTGGTAGAGACCATTGTTGTATCTGCCTATCTGCCCTATGATTCTATTTATCCCCCGCCTTCTGAGGAGTTAATTAGAGTCATACGATACGCGGAGTCCAACAACTTGGGGTTGATTATTGGATGCGATGCCAATTCTCAGCATATCATCTGGGGTAGGCAACTCTAGAGGTAACAAATTGTTGGACTTCATCTTGTCTTCATCTTGAATCTTCTGGTGATTCAAAATGTTGGAAATTCTCCAACGTTTGTCACTCAACGAAGACAACAGGTCATTGATCTTACCTTATCTAACAGTAAGGCGAGTACAATGATAAGGGATTGGCGTGTTCTTGATATGGTATCCTTGTCGGACCACCGCTACATCGAGTTTAGGCTTGGGATTGATAAACCAACAATCCCACAGGGCCGAAACCCTCGAAAAGCGGATTGGAAAAGATTTGAGGAACTACTTCATCAAAGATTACGTCCCATCCCAATACCTAGTTGTATAGGGTCGGTTGAAGTGGAGTCTGAGAAATTGGGTAAAATTTTAACTGACTGCTATGAGACTGTTTGTCCGTTAAGGAAAAGCAGACCAGGTAACTCAGTCCCTTGGTGGAACGTAGAACTTGGTAAGCTGAGAAAAAGTTCAAGAAAGCTTCTGAATAGAGCCTTAAAATCTCGAAAGGATGCTGACTGGAACAATTACCACCTCATGCAAAAGGAATATAAGAAAAAAGTGAGGGAAGCCAAACTTGAGTCTTATAGGACTTTCTGTGAGGAGGTAAATGGTACGAGGGACACGGCAAGGCTCTGTAAAATCTTTCAAAAAGATAGTTCAGCGAAGCTTGATTCCCTCAGAAAGCCAGATGGTACCTACACAAACAACCAACAGGAGGTCAATGATATTCTATTATCTACTCACTTTCCAGGATGCAAAGTGACAACGATAAATACAGATATTATTGAGAGTCCTGTTGGTAATACTACTTGTAGGAACTGGTATATAGCATCTAGGGTAGTTTCTGAGGAATCGATCAGGTACGCCTTATCTTCCTTTGATAACTATAAATCCCCTGGACCAGATGGTATATATCCTATGATGTTGAAGAGTGGTGGAGATACCTTAGTGAAGGTTCTTAAAAATATCTTCAGAGCCAGCCTGGCTTATGGGTATGTTCCATCATCTTGGTGCGATGTCAAGGTTGTTTTTATTCCCAAACCTGGAAAGGAGGACTACACCTTGGCAAAAAGTTTTAGACCAATCAGTTTATCATCCTTTCTACTGAAAAGTCTTGAGCGAATGGTTGAGGAATTCATTAGGTCAGTAGCATTAATCGAATGCCCCCTAAATAGTCAGCAACACGCGTATCAGAGTGGTAGATCTTGTGAGTCGGCACTTCACGATCTTGTGGTCAATATTGAGAAGGGCATTGACAAACAAGACTATACTCTGGGTGTTTTTGTTGATATTGAGGGCGCTTTTGATAATGCTACTTTCGACTCTATGAAAACTTCGGCTGAATTGCATGGCGTGGATCCAGTTCTAGTCAAGTGGATTCATTTTATGCTCTCCCGGAGATTGTTGACGGCTGAAGATGAGTGGGGCACAGAAGTAACGGTTGAGGTTAGTAGAGGTTGCCCCCAAGGGGGTGTTCTCTCTCCTTTGCTGTGGTGTTTTGTGGTAAACTCACTCTTGGTTGAAATACAAGCTCTAGGTGTACACATACAGGCATACGCTGACGATGTTTGCGCATTAGTATCCGGAAAGTCACTTAACTTGGTATGCAAGAAAATGCAGACCGTTATTGACTTGATGGACAACTGGTGCAATCGACATGGATTGTCTGTCAATCCAAATAAGACAACACTCGTGTTGTTCACGCGAAGAACCAAACATAAGGGTCTTCAGCTTCCTACGTTGAAGGGCATAACTCTTCAACTGTCCACAGAAGTTAAGTATTTAGGGGTTACCCTAGATAGTAAACTAATGTGGACAAAACATGTTGAACAAAAAGTTTCACGGGCACTTCGGATTTTCTGGCAGTGTCGGCGTGCTTTTGGAAAGACATGGGGTCTAAGACCTGCTAATGTACATTGGATGTACATAGCTGTAATAAGACCTATTTATGACGTATGCGGCGATAGTCTGGTGGCCGAGAACGATGGTGAAAACTATTCGATCCAAGCTAAACGGACTACAAAGAGCGGCTGCCTTGGGAATTACTGGTGCCATGAGCACCACCCCAGGCGCAGCTCTGGACGCTATGTTAGATATGCTTCCCTTGGACTTACATATTCAAGGAGAAGCCATGAAAACTTTGTGCAGGCTCCGCAAAAGCGGAACATGGCATGGGGAGTACAATGTGGGACATGGTCGTCTGTTCAATAGGCTATCGGAACTTTGTCCGATGTTTTCTATGCCTTTGGACAATACAACCTCTTGCATCGAGTTTGGTAGGAAGTTTACTGTAATATTTCCGAGTAGGGAAGACTGGGAAACCCAGCAGACCTACTGGAAAATTCACGGATACTTTCTACACGGATGGATCCAGTACCTTAAATGGCTCTGGGTCTGGCTGGTATTTGAACGATGCGACCAAATGCTATATTGCTATGGGAAAAATGGCTACAGTATTTCAGACTGAAATATTTACTATTTTGGACGTAGCGACCTGGATAATTGGGAACAGATGGAGTAATAGGAGAATCAGTATTTGCAGTGACAGCCAGGCTGCGCTCATTGCACTTGAATCTCCAGTCACTTCATCCAAAATTGTCCAGGAATGTAGACGCAGACTCAATGAGGTCTCATGTGGGAATAGCGTCAGTCTTCTGTGGGTTCCGGGTGATAGGGGAATACGGGGAAACGAGATTGCTGACTCTTTGGCAAATCTTGGCTCTGATACAATTCCTTACAATCCGGAACCTCAAATTGGTATTGGCTTGACATGGCTGATGCGTTGGATCAACTCTCATATGAAAGCAACTTTCATGGAAAGATGGTCAAATGAGTTGGCATGCAAGAATAGCAAACGTTTTGTAATTAAGCCAGACAAGAAAGTGGCTAACTATCTACTCAGTCTCAGTAGAATAGACTGTCGCAGACTTACTGGCTTAATTACGGGACACAATGCCTGTGCTCGTCATATGACGAGATTAGGTGTCTTATCAGACCCATTATGCGTGGCTTGTCTTGAGGATGATGACACAACTGAACATTATGTATGTTTTTGTCCAGGTTTCTCAAGGGCTAGACTGCGGATATTGGGTTCTGATATTCTGTCTATGGACACGGTCCATGGACTTCCCTTGTCTGATTTTCTCAAGTTTGTGAAAGCAACTGAGAAATTCTGAGCAAGCACTTTTCTTCCTTTTTCTTCTCAACCTTTTATCACCCTTACTTAATCTTTCTTTTCTGGGTACGGTACAATGGACTATTTTAAGTCTGAGCGCCATGGACTTGCCTAAAAATTTACCTATTTTTAGGCTTGTACAATAGACTGGGTCGACCATAAAGGAGAAAAAAAAAGTTCCCATTGTGCGGGCTTTATTTTAAAGCTTACCTCGAAAAAGTTCCATAGCCAAAATATTAGATTTTTAGGTCGCGATTTGGTACCGCCGAAATCGTTTTTTGTTCATAGCTTTGTCATTTGATGTCCGATCGTTGTAAAAAAAATTTTGTTAGAAAGTCCTCAGCGAGTACTAAATTTGACCCATATCTGGTTTTGACCTCTGAGGTCATCTTCGTGTTATAAGTGTTAGTTTCTCAGCTTTCTACCCCCTTAAATGATTTTTATTTTTCCATTAAATTATAGCACTAAGAAAATCATAAAACCCTTCCCTTGGAAGTATCCAGTTAAATTAATTAACAAAAAAGTTACATTTGATTTAAGATTTTCATATACAATATAAAGAAAATTAGAAAAAACACTTGTTATTATGCCTTTAAACTATATTTAATTTTTTTAGTTTGTATTTAAATACATACGAACAAGTGTTTTAAATCTTTTTCTATGGAAATTTAAAATTGAATGTTACTTTTTTGTTAATTAATTTAAGAGGGTACTTCTAAGGGAAGAATTTCATGAATTATTTAATGCTATAATTTAATGGAAAAATAAAGATCATTTAGGTGGGTAGAAAGCTGAGAAACTAACACTTATAACACGAAGATGACCTCAGAGGTCAAAACCAGATATGGGTCAAATTTAGTACTCGCTGAGAACTTTCTAACAAATTTTTTTTTACAACGATCGGACATCAAATGACAAAGCTATGAACAAAAAACGATTTCGGCGGTACCAAATCGCGACCTAAAAATCTAATATTTGGGCTATGGAACTTTTTCGAGGTAAGCTTTAAAATAAAGCCCGCACAAAAGGAACTTTTTTTTTCGACCCGGTCTATTGTACAACCCACCCTCAACTCATCTCAACTCAACTAGTTGATTTAACTGAAAAGTAGTTGACCCCAAAACAACTTACAAAGTAGATATTTTAACTGACACTTTCAGTTGATTTTACTAACATAATTTTTTGAGTGTGATTAAGGCTCATCAGTGTTTGCAAACGTCAAATTTATATGAAAATAATCAATGATTAGCATTAATTATTAACCCAGCCAGAAATTACCAACCGTACCAAAGAAAAATTACTGACAAAGCAATTAATTTTTTGTATACCAAGCTCTTTTTTAATAATTTAATTAAATGTTAACATTTTAAAAATGCTTAATTATGATATAAAGTTATTGCAACTGTGTCATTTTCAAATTTAGTAAGAATACATTAAGATTCGACTATGGGGATAATGATTTCAATGTTGTTTTTATATAATTTTTTCGCATTGTAGAGTCCTATTTCTCGTGATGGTAGTGGAAATTAAAAAAAAAAAACGCTGCATTCCATAAAAAAAAATATTTAGCATTGAGCATAGTACTCTGTTCGATTTCACGGGAAAAAATCTGTCAAACTCCATATAAAAAAAATAAATTTTGGCAACGCGAGGAATTATAGGGAAATATACAAGACAATTTAAATTGCTGTGAAAAAGTGACATTTCAGTTTTGTTATAATCGTTTCTTTCTTATAATTGTCAAAAGTTTTTATTTTTCATTGTTTTATTGCGATTTGAGGCGTTTAAAGTTGAAGTGAAATTTTCACCGCAAAAAAACAGAGTACTTAGCTTTACCACAAAAAAAACAAGTAAGAAAATTATAGTCGGTCAAGACCGACCATATAATACCCTACACCAGTGTTTCCCGTAAAATGGATCCTAAGAGCAAACATGGACCGATAGGATCTATCTTTTGTCAAATCTTTAATAAAAAGTAAAAAATACTCACAAACCAAATTTGAGAGAAATAAGCTTCTATTCGTTGCCAATAAACAGCTTAAACTGAATATCGTGCGAAATTTTCGTATGGGGCCTTGGTCCAAAAGTGGTCCGACCAAAATCCGATTTGATTAGGTTATTAAAGTACGCGTTAAACACACACAAACAAAATTTCAAGAAAATATTTTTTATGTTCATGAAATTTGAGATTTGTGTGAATATCGGGAAGGTGGTTTATATGGGGGCTACAAGAAGAACTGGTTCGATTTCTTTGATTCGGAATGGTTGTTACTGAATACGAAACAGGTTTACCTGCCAAATTTCGAAAGGATATCTGTTATAAGACGGTTATTAGAGTCATTTAAGCCAAAATTTGAGCCTTCTTTGTATGGGGGCTAGGTCTAAACATGGACCGATTTTCTCCAATTTCAATAGGCTTCGTCCTTAGGCCATACGAAGCTTAAGTTTCAAATTTTAGACAAATCGATTGATAATTGCGACCTGTATCGTGTTTAAATAAGGTATTAAAAATTAAAATCGGTTGAAAATTAGCCGAGTTATTACAACTCCCCCCGGCAACTAACGTGTGGTAGACCACTTCATCAAGAAATTCGAGCCCCATTTTTGAAATTTATTGAAATTATCTACTGTAATAAATTTTTTTTATTCTTCAAGCTTCAATATCCAAAGATGATGAGTATTTATCACATTGTTCTTTCCTAACTTGTTTTAATTTTATGCTAAAAAGGTCTGAATTTTTAAGCACGGTTTTCAAATCTCCAATTTAAAATTTTTATTTTTTTTGATAAAAAAATTTTAAAAAATCGACTTTTGGAGTTTAAGGATTTGTTAAGCACATACATATAAAGGAATAAAAACCCCAAAAATTGTAGGCTTTGCTGTTTTCATTTGGCTATTACAGTGATGTAATTTCGGCGGATTTCGGGAAAGTAGTGATTTTTGGCACTTTTTTAGCTTTTATTTATTTTTGTTTTTTTTACAAACTTCATATGTTTTGGACCTAATTATATCAACACGAGATAGATTACTTCAATTCGCAAATTTAGGGCAAAAATGGGAAATTAAAAATTGCCCCAATTAAAGGGCAAAGGTCAAATTTTAAAAGATTTTCAATTTTTACTAGAGTCCGACCGAAACCAGTTTTCGAGGCCGAACCGAAACCGAACCGAATATTCGGCCGAAAAAGTAATATTCGGCCGAAAGCGAACCGAAACCGAAACTTAAAAAAATTTACCGCCTGGCATGACTAAAATTATTAAAAAGTTGTTAAAGGCCATGTTCACACTACAAGAACTTACCATGGTAAGTTGAGATGATTTTGCAATTTTTCTTTATGCTAGTACAATTTGAGATGATTTTGTAAATCACTATGTGATTTTGTTCAAAGGAAAATCACATAGTGATTTTAAAATCACGCTAGTCTGTATACAGTAAAAGATAAATATACAGCATATAATGCTTTTAAACCATAGGAATTGTTGTATTTTTGAAAAAAAAATGTTTTTAAAAAAACTTACAAAAAAATTATATATTTCGTTTGTAGATTAGGAGAAAATAATTTTTGAACTGAAACAGTTTTACATTTATTGCATAAACTTGTAACATTTTCTTCAATTAAACTGAAACAAGTGTAATGAAATACGAAATAAAAAAAATTCAGCGAGTTTTTTACATATTTTTTAAAATACCAAAAAGTTTCGGTTTCGGCTAATAAGGAGTGAGATCATAAAAATGTTAACACACATAAAGTTAAATAAAAAACAGACTACTGAATTTTAAGACTTCAAACCAAATTTTTATTAAATAAAATTTAATACAAAATCATAACAAAAAAACCGCATGGAACTCTAACCACTACGAACAAAGTTATCCACTTTTTCCGAAAACCCTCCCATTAAGGCTTTTATGGTAGTTTCTGTCACCTTTTTAGAGCAGGTGGTCCATCTACGTTTGAAATCTTGCATGTCCTGGGAGACCTTTTTTGTGCCCTTTAATTCTTTTTTAACAAGAGCCCAATATCTCTCCACTGGCCTGAGCTCCGGGCAGTTTGGTGGATTTGCCTCTCTTGGTACAAAAACCACATTATTATCATTATACCACTCCAGCGCTTTCTTGCTGTAGTGACAAGATGCTAAATCGGGCCAAAAGTAAGTGGATACATTGTGCTGACTCAAGAACGGAAGAAGTCTCTTCTGCAAACACTCCTTGATATAAATTTCGCTGTTTATAGAGCCAGATGTCACAAATGACTGGCTTCTTTGGCCGCAGCTACATATGGCTTGCCATACTAGGAATTTTTTGGGGAATTTCGTTTGCTTTTTTGACCGAAATTTTTCCGCAACATTTCCTCGAACATCGGAAACATAAAATTCATGACCAGGGAGCTGCGCAAAATCAGCCAGGACATAAGTTTCGTCGTCCATTACACAACAGTTGTATTTTTTTATAAAATTTGATTTCAATTTTCTAGCTCTGGTTTTGGCCTCCAAATTTTTAAAAGCGTTTCTATCGGGAACTTTTTGAACTTTGTAGGACTTTAGTCCCGCCTTACGTTTCACTTTACGTACAAAAAAGTCTGAGCATTGGGCTAACCGAGCTGTTTTTCTGCCAGATGTGTTAGGAGCTCTCTTAAGGATGCTTTTAACTTTATATGCCTTACCAATGTTACGATAACCAGTCGTTGTTCCTGTTCCCGGCTTCCTTTCAATTGTTAGGTGTTTCAGATACCTTTTTACCACTTTTGAAACTGTTTGGCGGCATACATTAGTTTCTTTGGCAATTTTTTTGTATGTCTATGTTTGGTTTTGTTGAAAATATTTAATTATTTTTGAACGCACTTTTCTTTCATCGTCCATTGTGTAAAAAATTGCAAATTAAAACTCATGATGTAAATTAATTTATTAACTGACATATTTTTAAAATGTAAACTGCCGAAAAAAAAAAATTTGGAAGCTTTACACCAAAGTTGTAGGCAAAAATGTGTGTTAACATTTTTATGATCTCACTCCTTATTCGGCCAAAATTTTGCCGAATACCGAATAGAGGCCGAAACCCTATTATTCGGCCGAAACCGAGACCGAAACCGAATATTCGGTCGGACTCTAATTTTTACACATTAACAGATTTTCTGAGTGGAAATATATGAAACTACTTGATGTCATTTTAAAAGGTCTTAACATATGTCTTTTTATTTAAATTCAGAATATTAACCCTTTAGTGATGGTGGGGCCTATTCGACCCTTTGAACAAAATACACTTACATTGAGCGTGTTCAGCAGAGAAACCTGCTACTCAACAGTTGAGATGTAGCATGTTTTGATTAGTTGACTCTGCTGAACGCATTTTTTTATGAATGTTTTAAAATATTGGAATAAATTATTATTTTTTTATATTTTCATTTATTTTTTCTGTGGAAAATACTTTTTCATTATTTTTTTGTTTATTTCCTTGAATAACGTCAAAAAAATTAATAATTTCAATAAAACAGGTTATTTATCAGTTTGTGATCAAATGTAGCATAATTTTTGTACGCTACCAGTGATGAGAAGCGCTCACTCAACATGTTGACTGATATGTCAAAAATTAAACCGTTCAGCAGAATGTTGGGCAGCAGCTGAGTAGCAGCTTTCTCTGCTGAACGTACCCATTATCTCCATTAAATTAAAAAAATTATAGGCCCCAACAGCACTTAAGGGTTAAATTTCTAAATTTTAATCATTTGACATTTAGTTTAGACCAATTAAAATAACATCAAGTAGATTCAGCAAAATCCGTCCAGCAAATCTGTAAATGTTTAAAAATTCAAAATGTTCTAAAATTTGACCTTTAACCCTTAACAGGGGCAATTTTTTATATCTCAATTTCGCCCTAATTTTGCGAATTGAAGTATTCTATCTCGTGTTGATATAATTCGGTCCAAAACATATCAAGTTTGTAAAAAAAACCAAAAAAAATAAATAAAAGCTTAGAAAGGGCCAAAAATCACTACTTTCCCGAAATCCGCCGAAATTACATCACTGTAATAGCCAAATGAAAACAGCAAACCCTACAATTTTTGGGGTTTTTATTCCTTTATATATGCTTAACAAATCCTTAAACTCCAATAGCCTATTTTTTAAAATTTCTTTAACAAAAAAAATAAAAATTTAAAATTGGAGATTTGAAAATAGTGTTGAAAAATTCAGACCACTTTAGCATTTATTTAAAACAAGTTAGCAAAACGCAATATGAAAAACATGTATCTTCTTAGTACATTGGGACTTGAAGAATAAAAAAATGTTATTACAGTAGATAATTTCAATAAATTTCAAAAATGGGGCTCGAATTACTTGATTAAGTGGTCTGACACACGTTAGTTGCCTGGGGAAGTTGTAATAACTTGGCTGATTTTCAACCGATTTTAATTTTTAATACCTTATTAGATAGGCAATTGGCTCTAAATCACAATTCAGTAATCATTTGAATTCAAACTTAACTCAAAATACCAAAAAAATTGTGAAAATCACAAAAAAAAAAAGTCATATTTTCTTCTTGTAAACCGTTTTTCAAACTTCAGGGCCGATGCGGCACGCCTTACCCACATCCGATTACCCTATAATTTTGCAAAACATATTTTTACACAAAATGCATATTTCTGAGGGGAGTTACGGCCAATATTTAATAATTTCATTTTTTTGGAGCACCCTAGTTTACATGGACGCACGGACAGGCAGACAGACGGACGGACATCGCTAGAATGACTTAAAAAGTTATTCTGAGTCGAACGGTATAATTAAAAGTGGGTCTAGGACCAATATTTCGGGTAGTTACAAACATCGGCACAAACTCATTTACCCTGTACCACAGAGTAGTGTAGGGTATAATAAAATAAATGAAAATCGACTTTTAATTCTTTTTCCACACAAATTGTTTTTGTTTTTAAACAGTATGGAATATTTGAAATTTATTTTCATTGTCGAGTAAAGATAAGTTATCTGAATGAATTGGTATTATTTTAAAACCATTAGGCCCGTACCAAAGAAAAATAAAAAGTATATTTTAACAAAAGGGTTATTTTAAATTAAAAATTTTCTATACAATTTTTGAAAGTCGATTTTAAAAACAAAAACAATTTGTATGGAAATAAAATTTAAAGTAGATTTTAAATTTATTTTATTTTTCTGTGGTAAGGCTATGATGTTTACGAAAGAAAATAAAACTCTCGATTTCGAGCTTTCTTTTATATTTCCTAGAGAGTATTTAAAACTTCTATTAAGATGATGTAGCAATAAATTCGCGAATTTCTTAATTTTTTGATGTTTTTCCGTAATTAACCCATAAATTGGCATTGATAAAAAACTAGCTTTTAGTGGATCATAAACAAAAAACATCTATGTGATATGGACCATCATGTTGAAAATGGTGAAAAACTTTTTTATTTATATGACATCATCATTTTACGAGATGAATTAATGGTCTATATTTTAGCATATAATGTGGGAACCTTAAACAACTAACTCATAAAAAATTTAGCCAAAAAAGTTTTAATTTCCAAAAGTTATCTTAACAAAAATTATTATTTTAGTGTTTGCCCTAGAATAATTTTAATTTTTGTTAAGATAACTTTTGCAAATGAAAACTCTTTTGATCAGTTAAGTGTTTAAGGTTACCACATTATATACTAAAAGATGGACCCTTAAATCATCTCGTAAAATGATTAGTGTCCGACCGAACGCACTTTTTCAGACCGAACCCGTACCCGAACTTCGGCCAATTTTGCAAAGTTCGGCCGAACCCGTAACCGATCTTTTTTTTATTTAACAAAAATTTTGTTTTTAAGACCAATTATGAAAAAAAAAAAATATCGAATTCATTTCATACAAAAAAAAAATATTAAAAAAAAAAATATTTTCTTCTTTTGTACACCTAAAAAAATAGCGCAAGTTAATTGTTTTGGTGAAGAGTTGTTGCAATGATAATGTGGCTTAATTTTAAGACAATAAAAAACAGTACATACAAAAGTTCGGTATTCGGTAAAGTTCGGCTAAAATTTGGCCGAACACCGAACAGTGGCCGAACGTCACTTTTTACCGAACTCCGTAACCGAACCCGAACGTTCGGTCAGACACTAAAAATGATGCTGTTATATAAAAACAAAAGTTTTTTCGAGATTTTCAACAAGGTGGTCCATATTACATAGATGTTTTTTGTTTACAATTCGTAGTGTTAAAAATGAAGAATATCGAAAAATGAAGAATATCGTGTATTTAAGGGCTTAAGATGAAAAGCTTTAAACCAAATTTGCAAAAAATAATTTTATTTAATACATTTTAAATTTTGTAATGGAACTTTTTAGTTAAAAAAACAATTTTAAAAAATCTCGGATAGTAATTTTTAAAGTACAGGGAAAGCGCTTTAAAAGTACTGGGAAAGTCCTATATTTTTTGTATACAAGTACTCCTATATTACTTTCAACAAGTACTTTGCCACTACTAAATGGTGTTATCATTTAGCATCTTAGCAAGTACTAAAAACCCAAAAAAGGTACTTTGCCAGTATTAATACTGGTACTTATTAGGTACTCTGCCAGATCTGGCCCGTATGTATTTTTCTGCCTGGGTAGATAATTGTTTTGCCTCTATTTTTGAATACTATTGTCCAAAAATAAAACACGTTTATTATATATTCTTTATAAAATCATGAAATTTAATTAAATGCATTTCATATATTTTTTATTAAACTTCATTACATTTATGTCGTTTCCATAAATACATATTATGAAATTTTATGACAAAAATATTTATGAAACCATATCATACGTATAATGAAGTTTTATTCTCTGAGTGTATTTAGAAATAGCTAAAAAAGTTTTTATATCTTTTTGTTTGTTTCAGAAATCCTTCCTGACTGAAATCGATACAGTAATTAAATTTATCAAAGATAATAATATAGCAGTAGCATCATTGTTAACAAGGAATTTAGGAGAAAATCGATTACATGGACTTACTTACGATGAGATTAAAAATATATGTAATATTCAAGTGGACATTGTGGATTTGAATGATCAAGGAGAATCAGATGGATATACCGAAGTTATAGAAATGTTTAGAAACCATTTATGGTCTACAGTAAATTTTTTAAATAAAAACTCGCACAGTAAGTAAACTATTAGATACCCGGTGAAAAATGTTCGTATATGGAAACATATACGAGGATATATGGCTACATATATGAAGATATATGACCATATATGAACCATATATGGACACATATGTACATATATGAACATAATTGTAGGCATACATAATCATGTATGAATCATATACGTCCATATACGTAAAGTGAACCCATATGTAAATATATGGCATACATGTACATTAGAGCACCCATATATGCATAATTGTTTTTTTATCGCTCCCCGCTCATTTTCGGTTGAGTTGGGAGTAAAAAATAATATCTATCCAGAAATTGGACTTCTAGGTTGCAAACAGACCAAGCAGTTTGAACTTTTGACCTCAAAAATGGGCTAAAAAACCTTTATAGATTAATATGGCTGTAACTCTTAAAATAAAAGCTTTTCGCAAATTACTTTCATAACAATTTTTTTGTAGATTCAAAATGTAAAGATTTTTCTCTCATACAGTTTTGATCTAAATATGTCCGATAGCGGTGTTTTTAGCGATTAAAGTCGAAATTTGGGTGAGAACTTTTTTTAAAAAATTGTCATAAATTTTTAAATTGGGGAAAATTTTAGCTCTTTGCATAATTTAATAGAGTATTGAATGTAGTTTTCCAAAAAATTTTTTTTGCAAAAATATATCGACCCTTCCATGAAAAATTGCCAAAATCCTACTCTGAACCACAATTTTTTTGACCTCCAACCACGTTATGGGGGTATATTCACTTTGTAAGTGCGTGTTTTACGCAACGAAAGATAAGTCTAGGATTCCACATAGTATATATGGGGTATTCCATGCCAAATCGGACACTTGGAAAATTTTTAATTTTATATTTTTTCAATTTTGTAGTACCCTTCAAAAACCCATTCCAAGTAAATTTTGATATCTTTTTTGATAATCCGTTCAAAAAATATGGAATTATAAAAAAAAACACGATTTTTTCTGTTTTTTACTTATCACTTCTTTAAAAATGGTCCTAATTCGAAATAATTTGTTAAAATTTTATCTTTTTTTCGTCAAAGTGTTTTAATAAAGATTGGAAGACAACAAAAAAAAATTCAAAAACCGCTGAATATATTAATTACCTTTTTATTTTTAATTCTTTTTTATATATTACCATAATCCCACGATCTACTTAAGCTTATAACTTTAAGAAAATGTTAAGTTTACCACAAAAAATTAAAAAAAAATCAAATAAAAAATTTTAAGAAAAGATTAAAAAAAAAAAAAAGAGTGCAATCATTTAAAAATCGCATATTAGAACACTAAGAAATTTTTAATAAAAAAACAAAAATTAAAAAAAAAATGTTGACCATTTTTGAATTTGTTTTGATAGAAATACGGAAAACGATAGTTGTTTTTTTTTTTTTGAAAATTCGATATCTTTGGAACGGGTAATTTAAAATGTTTGAAAACTAACTTGGATGGGGGTTTTAATGGGTTTAAAAAAAAATTTAAAAATAATTAAAAAATCTAAAATAAAAATTTTCAAAGTGTCCAATTTGGCACTGAATACCCCATATATATTTAGGGAAATCCTAGACAGATGTTTCGGTGCGAAACTCACGGAATTACAAAGTGAGTATTCGCCTATATTGAGGTTGAATGGTAAAAAAAAAGAGATTCAGAGAAGAACTTTGGGATTTTTTCATGGAAGGGTCGATATATTTTTGCAAAAAATTTTTTTTTGGAAAAGTACATTCAATACCCTAGTGAATTGTGCAAAGAGCTCAAATTTTCCCCAATTTAAAAATTTACGAGAATTTTTTAAAAAAAAGTTCTGACCCAAATTTTGACTTTAACCGCTTAAAACACCGCGATCGGACATATTTAGGTCTAAACAGTATGAGAGAAAAATCTTTGCATTTTAATTCTACATAAAAATTGTTATGAAAGTTAATTGCGAAAAACTTTTATTTTAAGAGTTACAGCCAAATTAATCTATAAAGGTTTTTTAGCCCATTTTTGAGGTCAAAAGCTCAAACTGCTTGGTCTGTTTGCAAACTAGAAGTCCAATTTCTGGATAGATATTATTTTTTACTCCCAACTCAACCGAAAATGAGCGGGGAGCGATAAAAAATACACTTTTGCACATCCCATACATTTTGTGGGTGCTCTAATGTACATATATAAACATATTTGTGAGCATATATGATCATATATGCTTCATATATGTACATGTATGCACTCAAAAAAATAAAACTGTAAAGTTAACAAATTTTTTTTTGTTAACTCGAGTTTACTGGCTTTTTAGCAAATTTTTAGTTAAAATCAGCGTTTTAACTACTTTTTTTAGTTAAGTTCAATTTACGAAAATACTAGTTTTGAACAAATTTTGAATTAAATTTTTTTGTTGACTTCAAAACTGAGTTTACGAATTTTTACAAATTAATTTGCTGATTTTTCGTAACAAATTTGTTAAGTGAAATTTCTTGTGTAGCCTCCTATGCGAATCTCATAAGTTCTACTTAAGCTGATGAAAAAACAGAAAAAATAAACTTACAATTTTTTACAAAATATTTTGTAAATTTTAGTTTACGAAAAGTAACAAAACGTTTAGCTGAATTCAACTAATTTTTTTGTTAATATATGTACATAAAAACGTTACGAAATTTCAGCTAAATTTTTAGTTAAAGTTACGGTTTTTTTTGCTACATTCATTCTACGAAAAGTTAGCTAAATATTTTTAGTTAAATTAACTAAAAATTTAGTAGGCCCAAAATCAGGTGCTTTTTTAGTTAAATTTAACTAAATTTTTTGTTAACTTTACAGTTTTTTTTTTTTTTGAGTGTGCCATATATTTACATATGGGTTCACTTTACGTTTGATGAATTTCATTTAAAAATCGAGATAAAACTGAAATTTTGAACCCGACCAACTCAGATATCGATGAAATTTTGTTCATAGCTAAATTTGATCAATACAAACAAACTCTCATTTTTATAAATGACTGTTTTGCGATTTTTTGGGCGTGGCACAGTGGGAAAGTTTTCGAAAAAACGCGAAAATGGTCGAAAAGAGCTCCATTTAAACTACAATAACTCAGAATCGGCTAAACCGATTTCCATGATCTCGGTATCATTAAAAAGATATTTTAACAGGCTTTATGACACGTTAAAAAAAAAAATACACTGTAAAAAAATTTATAACAAAAAAAAATTTTAACTGACGAAAAAACCAAAAATGGGTTCTTTTTTAGTTTTTTTTATATAATTTTTTAAGTAGTGTCACTTCTAGTAATTGCCCTTATATTTTAATATTTTATAACAAAAAAAAAATTTTAGGTAACGAAAAACCAAAAAAGATCAAGAATTTTTTACAGTGTATTACTTTTTTAGAAAGGTATTTCTCTCACCTATAACATATCCAAAAAGTAAAATGGGTTCTTTTTTATTTTTTTTATATAATTTTTTAAGTAGTGTCACTTCTAGTAATACGTACCGAAAGTTTTCGAAATAATTCGAATAACAGCGAAAATATCTGGTCACATTCACAAAATAGTTCAACAATTCTAACATTTTTTAAATGTTTACAAATAAAAAACCATCAACAATTGTTTATATAATTTGCCATGTTTTTATTAATTTGTGTTTTATTTTATTTAAATTTTTTTTAAGTTAATTATTTGTAAGAAATTTTACGCTGCTCAAATTTGGCACAGTCAGAATATCTGCGCACATGTACAAAAGTTTCATTTATCGGAATGAATTTATGAAAGCCTTGAGTTCCTGTTATACTTTTAGCTTCTTTATATCTTGAAAATAGCTTTTCTTTAACGTTGTTGTATTCGTCAGCATCTGCGTAAGCAACTTGTATGGTGGTCTTATATGTTTCTGATGCCCAGTGATAGAGTTGCCTCGTTGTCTGGATTTCATTTTTATTTGCAATACTATTATTTCGAGCACCTCTCTTCAATGTTCCTCCGATTCCATCACATGCAGATTTTCCGTGACTGGTAGCATAAAAGTGCCATTCAGCGTCAATCCCAAAATCAGATTTGTGATGGCATAAATTAATGAAGTTATATTTATTTTTATATTGTGCTCCTGCACCATCTGATACGTAAATGATTTTATTAATATTGTTGGTTATATTGGCCTTCACGAACTGTATCATTTTTGAAATATATAGATGAACTGCTATACTATCATGGGTATTGCAATCAGATATTATGGCGAAGCTTTTATGAGTTAATTTATCGTTATCTGAAAATAAACAAACAAAGGAAAAAAACAAATAAATAAAAATTATTAAATATTTTGATGAGTGTGGATGGATGTGTTTACTAATACCAAAATATTAAAATAATTACCTTTGTAATAAATAACGAACGGATGTATTGTAGCCTGATCATTATTCCAATGGTATCCTTGCACGGCATCTTGTACAAGAAATGCATAATTTTCAGCAAAGTCCATTTGAATTAACATTTCTCCTGATAACAGCGCCGCTCTTTTATTGCTGATAAATTCAGATTGTCGCTTTGCTATGAAATGATGCGGAATCAGAACTTTGATGTGTTCAGTAAAATCGCTGACAAATGATTCTGGGTTGGTGGTTAACGTTTCCAGAACACATCTAATCGTTGTATTCCACTTTTTGTATATTATTTCTTCAGTTTGGTTATTTTCAAAATGTTTTAGCATATGCGTTTTTAGATTATTTAAATTTTTAAAGCAGTGACCACACATTGAAACGCAACACTCGCTTTTTTCTATGTCACCATTACAAACAACGAATTTGAGAACATCTTTGTAGTCGGTAAATGTGCATTCTCCTTCAATACAAATTGATTTTAATTCACTTTTTTCAAACATCAATTTCATATTCTGATGCAATGTGCATACACAGATATTTTGCTGGTTTCCAACTCCAAGTTTCATACAATTTTTTTGCCTTAACATTGTAAATTTTGTAAAACCCACTTTGGCCAAGGGATGTTTTTTTTTAAATTCGTAGTAAGATTCGCGTAGTGAAGATAACATCAGTCTTTTTTGAACTTTTTCACGTAAGTTTCCTTGTTTAACAGTAATTGAATCTTGCGATCCAGGCATCATTCGGCTAATTTCATCATCTTTATAAAATAACTTGACTGTGCTTAGAGTTTCGGTTGGTAAACTACGTCTGCTCATTTTAAAAAGATTGATATCTGCAAACTTCGTTTTATTCCTTTGGATATCTTTACTTTTTTTGATACAATCGTTAGATATATCATCCCCAAAACGATCTTTAATTTCTGCGTGACTCATATTGATTGGTAAGAGAGATAAAAGTTTTTGCTTTTCCAAAAGATTTGAGCTGTTCTCTATTTGATATTTGATGTTTTCCAAAATTTCTTCGTAAATGGCTTTGACGTTTTCAAGTTGCGCTGACAAATCAAATAATGGATCAGCTCCAAGTGAATCTGCTATATTTTCGAAAATTTGCAGTGATTTTCTATTTCTGTATGCATCTCGTTTCATATATTTCCTTTTAAGAGGCGACATTTGGTTTGGTAGATGAGGAATAATATGATTATTTATATTTTCAATGACTTCCGTCCTTTCGATGTTTGCATTACGGCTGGTACAAGTTGGAAGTTCATTCAATTCTTCGCTAATTTCATCGCTGGGCGTTGTTGGTAAATAATTTGAGACTTCATTCTGCTCCACTTTGGATTCATTACGACTGCGCGCTTTTCTCAGTGTATTCCGGCAAGTTTCGCAAATACGGCTACAATGAATGTTGGCGATAGCTGGAAATTATTCAATTATATTTGCAGCCTCGTTTTCACTTATTTTACGAAGCGAAACGCAACACTTATTAGATATTTTATGCATCTGTACTTATTGTTTGAATTCATATTCACTCAAATTTTTAAAATATACGCGTAAAAATTGTAATGGGATATCTTGGCTTTTCGAAACTGTTTATAATTATGAATTTCGGTACGTTCATCAGGTGCAATTATATAGCATTTTTTAAGGCAAGCAAGAACTTTTTGCAGTTAAAACATATTCATAATTTTCCTGGGACAATGTTTATTTATTTTACCTGTTAACCCTTCGTCTGGTACATATTTTGAGCCCTTAGTTCTGGCACATGGTGTCTGGCCAGACCCCTATACATTTACATGCATTTGTATGGAAATAAGGGCTGTTTGCCGTTAAATTTTTTACTAAGAAAGGAAAATATTTGTTATATTTTGTGTTTCTATTTCTTTTTACTATGTTATTAGCTACCTGAGGAAGAAAAAATAGACCTGAAAAAATCTTTGGAATGAAAAGGGCAACATTTTATATATATATATATATTTCTCTTTATTATGGGTAAAGTAATAAATGTTTATGACAAAATAGAAAATTATTATGAAGAATACATTGATTTTTTCATTCGGAATTTTGCGGAATTACTAGAAGTGACACTACTTAAAACATTATTTAAAAAAAAAAATAAAAAAGAACCCATTTTACTTTTTGGATATGTTATAGGTGAAGGAAATACCTTTCTAAAAAAGTAATACACTGTAAAAAATCCTTGATCTTTTTTGGTTTTTCGTTACCTAAAATTTTTTTTTGTTATAAAATATAAGGGCAATTACTCGAAGTGAGACTACTTAAAAAATTATATAAAAAAAACTAAAAAAGAACCCATTTTTATTTTTTGATATGGTATAGATCAGCGGTTACCAACCTATGGTACGCGTACCACTAGGGGGTACGCGAAACTGCCCGTGGGGGTACGCGAAATTTTGGTTATTTTTTCTCAATTTTTTTTTTTTAATTTTGTTTAGTAATAATTTTTTTTTTTGTTTTTATAGTATTTAAAGTTTTTTGACAAAGGGAAAAACACCTCAATTCAACCGACAGGTTGACTTTACCCTTTCCAAATTTAATGAAATTTAGGAATTAGGCTTAACAAAAAATATTGTGCCAAGTTTTCAGGCTTCTGGTCGTTCTAGTATTCGATATATATTTGACCAAAGTGTTCCGATATAAATGCCGTTATCTCAAAAAGTACTTAAGATACAGGTCTTACTCAGGTTTCTTAGAATAGGTAAAGAGACTGCCTTTAAAACGGCATGCAATATGATTTTTTTTAGAAAAATATCAATGGTCATTGTTCTAGTCCCAAAAGCTACATCTAAAAAAATTATATTTAAAAAAATTGGACGTCAAGGACGTCTATACTACTTCAGTTTAACTTTTTAGGATAGAGACTTGATTAGAAAGACAGGAAAAAAAGCTGTGTATTTGCTCTTATTTTTTTTTTCTTTTTCGAGATCCTGGTACCAAAATAATTTTTTCCGACTTTTTTGGCGTGCTGAATCCAAATATGACCTTTGACCGCTCTTAGTTTTCATGATATCTACACATAAAAGTGCGGAAATAGTTAACATTAAATTTCTGTGTTTTTCCAAAATTTACATGCAGATATCTCGAATAATAATAGTGATAGGCCAGTTTAAAGATCATATTTAGACACTGAACACCAAAAACATCAAGAAAAATTTACTTTGGTTCCAGGATTTTCAAGAACAACAAAAAAAAATGTCTAAGGGAAAATACGCAGTTTTTTCTCAACTTTCTATTAATATCTCAAGATACGTAGTTTTTCTCAACTTTATATTAATATCTCAAGATCCAATCAAGTCTTCTTCCTGAAAATTTGAACTAAAGTGATTTAGGGGTTCCTTATTAACATATTTTTTTCCAAAACTTTAAAAATTTTGGTTTTTGAGATATAGCTTGCACACCATTTTAAAAGCGGTCCCATTACCTATTTTTTAACACCTGACTGAGACCAGTATTTGTAGTACTTTATGAGGTAACGGCATTTGTGGCAGAACACTTTTGTCAAATTTAAGCTTTTACCAATTTTCAAGATCCCATATCTCTGGAAGAAAATGTACCAGAAGTTTAAAATTTTGTCACTATCATTTTTTTTGTATAGGCCTAACTATATTTATTAAATTCGAAAAAAATTATACTTTTTCGGTTCACAGAAAATAAAATCGTGAAATTCAAATAAACAAACATCAATTGTTAATCAACCATAGTACAAAACTTCGATTTTGTTTTCAAAAAAACTCAGTCAAGTAATTTTCTTTCCAAATTCTTTTATCATGTCAACAAATAGTGTTTGTGTTTGTTAAATTTCTTTGTTGAAAAAAATATCATTTTTCATATCAACAAATTGTGTTTGTTGAATTTCTTTGTTGAAAAAAATTAAGATTTTTTACTTTTGTCAGATCAACAAATTGTGTTTGTGTTTGTTGAAAAAAACAAAATTCTTTTTTCAACAAACAAAATTTACAAACGTTTTTTATATTACAAATTTTCGTATAGGAGCACTTTCAGTGGAGAAGGTTGGTAACCGCTGGTATAGATGAAGGATAAACCTTTCTAAAAAATTAATACACTGTAAAAAAACCCTTGATCTTTTTGGTTTTTTCGTCAGTTAAAATTTTTTTTGTTATAAATTTTTTTACAGTGTATTTTTTTTTTTAACGTGTCATAAAGCCTGTTAAAATATCTTTTTAATGATACCGAGATCATGGAAATCGGTTTAGCCGATTCTGAGTTATTGTAGTTTAAATGGAGCTCTTTTCGACCATTTTCGCGTTTTTTCGAAAACTTTCCCACTGTGCCACGCCCAAAAAATCGCAAAACAGTCATTTATAAAAATGAGAGTTTGTTTGTATTGATCAAATTTAGCTATGAACAAAATTTCATCGATATCTGAGGGGGTCGGGTTCAATGCATCTCGATTTTTACATGAAATTCATCGTTTATGGACGTATATGATTCATACATGATTCTGTATGCCTACAAATACGTTCATATATGTACATATGTTTCCATATATGGTTCATATATGGTCATATATCTTCATATATGTAGCCATATATCCTCGCGTATGTTTCCATATATGAACATTTTTCACCGGGTATGATTAAACCTACGCTCATAACAGTACTTTATTAAAAACCCAAATCTACTAATTAGTTACAAACACTGTGCGACAAAAAAAAACTTTCTGAAAAACACACCCGGGTAAAAATGAAATATATATGATCATATATGATGATATATGGATCATATATGGATTTATATAACCATATATTATCATATATGCCTCCATATATGTTCATATATGATGAGATCCGTAAATTGGCCCGATATGAGCTCATATCGGGCCAATTTACGGATCTGATCATATATAAAAATATATGGAGGCATATATGATAATATATGGTTATATAAATCCATATATGATCCATATATCTTCATATATGATCATATATATTTCAGTTTTACCCGGGCACGGACTTTGTTGTAGCATAGTGGAATTTCAGTGCCCGTCTAAAAATAATTATACAGGTCTATATATAATTTGAAATTGAGCCATACATATATAATTTAATATTGCCCAACGTGGATTCTTATAAAATTAGATAAAATTTGTGGATCAAATTAGCTCAAAATTTGTTACATTATATTAAATATTATCATTTTTGATCCAAATATTGGGTTTATCTAATTTTATAACATTGTATATAACTTTATACAATAAGATAAAATAATATACAATATGTAGAATTTTGTATAAAATATATTTTTGATCTCATGATTTTTTAATTTGTCCCATGAACTTACCCAGTCAGAAACTGCCAACCGTACAACAAATATTGTACTGGCAGAGCACTGGCTTTAATAGAAATGCTAACAGTATACCAACGTTTTTTTTTTTTTTTTTTATTCGTTTAACTGTTGACAAGCTTGGACGTGCTATTTATTGAATTACTGAAATTGTTCGTAATAGGTATTTTTGTGATATTTTCATTACCACATCAAGGAAAATGAAAATATGGACACAAATGATTCCGATTTAATTCGAGGCTCTGCCTCACCGACTAGTGCTGGTCCTAGCACTGGTCTTAGGACTGCGACCTTGAAGTCCGGCCTTGATTCTGGTAGGGGTGCTTAGCCTAATATTGGTGGTAAAAAGAAAAAGAAACTTAAGCCATCAAAGGTCAGGCACAACCAGAGAAGGCTTTGTTTGAAAATAATTAACAGACTAAGCCAACTCGATGGAACGAAGCTCTCCGAACGTGAGAGGGCGTCGCTATCATGGGCGAAAGGAGTCATTGAAGAACAGGACAAACTTTCGGCAATGCGCGCATCAGAGCGCTGTTTCGGCCTCGTCATCGAAGTCTGGTAAAAGGTTGCGCTCGCCCGACGAGAAACCTTTACCTAAGATGACCGGAAACGTCTGGACTCAGTCTTTTAGTGAAGTGGTGAAAGGTAACTTCGTTAGGGCTGTGAAAAACAGGCAAAATGGGGATTGTAGTATTCCAACACCCAAAAAAAACAATTGTGAAATTATTTAATTTTAGGGTATAATTTACCTAAGATTTTTCGCAGGAATCCAACTTGAAAAGTTTCTTTGCATATTACCCGAATTAACTTAGGTAAACTTACAAACTGAATTTAAGCATTATGTCAAATTTAATTTTGTTTATTTAACCACTATATTTAAATAAATGGTACAGTTTGATTGGTCAAATAACGTATTTTTTTTAGGTTGATTTAATAGTTTTATTTATCCCCTTCCATACAAAATGCTCAATATTATAAATTTTAATTACATTTATTTTTAATATTTTTTTTTAATATAAAGGACAATTTTATAATAAAATATAAATACTAACAAGCTTAAAATACATACTTAGCATGATCAGTGACAACTAAATTTTTCTATAGAAACTTTCTCAAAGACAATTTTTCTATAGAAACTTTCTGAAAGACAATTCTTCTATAGAAAATTTCTGAAAGACTATTTTTCTATAAAAAATTTCTAAAAGACAGATTTACTATAGAAAATTTTTAACAGACAATTTTTTTAAAAAATTTCTCAAAGACAATTCTTCTATAGAAAATTTTTAATAGACAAATTTTCTATAGAAAATTTTTCAAATACAATTTTTTTATAGAAAATTTCTGAGAAATAATTTTTCTACAGAAAATTTTTGAAAGAAAATACTCCTATAGAAAATTTCTTAAAGTAAAATTTTCTATAGAAATTTTCTCAAAGACAATTCCTGAAAGACAGTTTTTCTACAGAAACTTTCTGAACGCTAATTTTTCTATAGAAAATTTCTGAAAGAAAATTTTTCGATAGAAAATTTCTGGTTGACAATTTTTCTATAGAAAGTTTCTGAAAGATAATTTTTCTATAGAAAGTTTTTGACGACAATTTTTCTATAGAAAACCTTTTCAAGCCAATTTAAAAAAAAAAATTCTATAAAAAATTTCTCAAAGATAATTTTTTAATAGAAAATTTTTTAAAGATAATTTTTCTATAGAAAATTTCCCAAAGACAATTATAGAAAATTGGTTTTAAACCAATTAAAAAAGATAATTTTCTATAGAAAATTTCACAAAGATAATTTTTTATTTTTCTATAGAAAATGTCTTAAAGGCATTTTTAAATAGAACATTTTTCAAATACAATTTTTCTATAGAAAATGTCTTAAAGGCATTTTTTTCTATAGAAAATTTTTGAAAGACAATTTTTAATAGAAACATTTTCAAAGACAATTTTTGTAAAGAAAATTTCTTAAAGATAAGTTTTCTATAGAAAAGACAGTTTTTCTATAGAAAATTATTCTGTAAAAAATTTCGTAAAAACAACTTTTCTTTAGATATTTTTTTGTTTTTTTAGAAAGTATCTATAGAAAAATTGTCTTTCAGAAATTTTCTGTAGAAAAATTGTCTTTCAGACATTTTTAGAGAAAAATTGTCTTTAAGAAATTTTCTATGGATAAATTGACTTTGAGAAATTTTTAAAGAAAAATTGTCTTAATACATATTTTCTATAGAAAAATTATATGAGAAATTTTTTATAAAAAATTGTATTTAAAAAATTTTTTATAGAAAACTTGTCTTTAAGAAATTTTCTATAGAAGAATTGTCTTTCAGAAATTTTCTATAGAAAAATTGTCCTTGAGAAATTTTTATGCAAAAATTGTTTTTAGAGATATTTTCTATGGAAATATTGCTTGAAAATTTTTTTATAAAAAAATTGTCTTTCAAAAAGTTTTCTAAAGAAAAATTGTCTTTCAGAAATTTACTATAGAAAAAAATCTGTAATTCTGAGAATTTTTTTCTATTGAAAAATTCTCTATTTCTGAGAAATTTTTTCTATAGAAAAAGTCTTGCATTTTGAGACAATTTTTCAAAAAAAAAAAAGTCGTAAATTCTTAAACAATTTTCCTATAGAAAAAAACTCAGATTCTGACACAATTTTTCTACAGAACAAATTTTAGATTCTGTGACAATTTTTCTACAGAAAAATTCTCAGGTTCTGATACAATTTTTCAATAGAAAAAATCATAGATTCTAAGACAATTTTTCTTCAGAACAATTTTCAGATTCTGAGACAATTGTTCTATAGAAAGTACCATATTGTGAGACTATTTTTCTAAAGAATTTTTTCTGTAGATGCTGAATTATCACTAACCGGAATCTGCAATCAAAAACCTCAAGTCATTTTCTGGATCTGCTTTTGTGTCTACTATTGAACCAACACTGCGAACCGGAGACCAATTTTTTATGTTTTTTTAGGCGTTCCTTAAAATTTAAACAGCCTACATTGGGTGGAGATTCCAAGTAATGTATTTTTACAAGTTGCGTGGCGGATGCCGCAAATGTTCCACCGTCTGCAACTGAAAGTTAATATTTTGGTTAATATACGTTTATCAAATATATAAACTCATTGTTTTTGCTTACCTTTTTAATTAATTAAATAAATTAGTTCCTCATACATACATATATTTTATAAAAAATTAAAGACAATTTGTTGTCAATGTGTTGTTTACAATGTGGCATTAATATGTCGACTTTATCGAATTAAATTTATTTATATTTATAAAAAAAACTTAGGTAAAAGATTCAAGTTTGTGTATGTTAAATTTAATATTGTAAACAATGCTATTTTACAAAATAAATGTCATATACAATTTAGTTAAAACTTGAGCAATTTCTTGAACTCAATATAAAAAAAATTTACCTAAGTCACATTAGACTGTTCAACACTAGTTATTTTTTTGGGTGAAGGGACAAGTGGAGTTTAGTTGAAACTAAATTAAATGAAATCTACTTTAGGCTCAGGTTGGTATCAGGGGCGAGTAAAACTCGTTGCTTTTGGGAACGAAAGATCCGCAGCCGTGTTTAAGGTTGCCATTAGCCAAATGGGAGAGTTATGGCCTGGAGCCCGACTGGACGCTGTGGAAAAACATGATATCCCCTCGCAACCCAGAGCTCATGCATGGATTCCAATGGCTACAAGTGACACTGCGGTGATTCTAAAGATGATAAAATTCTGCAATCCTGACCTTCCAACTCAGAATTGGTAAATTGCCAGATTGGGTGAGATGGAGGGCGCTCGTCGTCAAGCAGTGGTCTTGGTTAATGAGGAATCGCTTCCGCTTTTAGCCAGGACTGACGGCATTATTAGATTTGGCTTTTTTCATATAAGAGTCTACAATGTCTACAAGGGCGACCAGAAGCCTATTTTGGACGAAGCCAAGCCAGTGGCAGAGTCGGCTGGGGAAGAGAATCTGGAAAAGGTTGATATTCAGCTGACCGATTCTAGGCTGATGGGAGATGCATCTGGCATTTTCGAAACCGAATCTGGTAACGAATGCGACCTCTGTGATGGCACGGAGGATAAAGTTGATGCCACGATGGGTGACATTCAGGACGAGGCCCATGCAGTGAGGAATTCGGAGAGTTCTGTTGCCTCCGATTCAGAACAGATGGGACACACATCTGGCTTATTAGAAACCGAATCTGGGGACGAATGCGGCCTCTATGATAACACGGAGGATGAAGCCAATAACACGGTGGTGGAAAGGATGGTGGAAAAATAGCAAGATGTTGCGGTTCCTACAAATAAACCTCCATCACTGTAAGGCAGCATCAGTTGCACTCTTGCTGCGCCTGACGACAGGAGCACCAAGAGCCCTGGGTGCGAGGTGCAAGGGTTTGTGGATTGAAGACCCCTGGGTTTAAGTTGATGGTTGCCACAGGTGAGGGCTCAACAAGAGCCTGCATCTTGGCGAAAAATGGCTTAAATATATTCTTTTTATCAACTTTTAGTGATATGGATGTTACAGCGGTTAGCTTAGAGCTTCATGGGAAGTCTAGTTTTAGGGGGCCCCCGTAGGCTAGTTGGTAGCGTGCTAGCCTTTCAACGTGGGGGTCGTGGGTTCGATTCCCACCAGAACCCTTGGTTTTTTCGCTACAACGAGACGACGGTCATTGTTACCAGTTCTCGGTTAGGTGGAATTTATTAAAAATGAGTTGGAAATAATTAGAAAAAATAAATAAAAATAGTTGATCATGTGATCAAAACTATTATTATTATTATCATGGGAAGTCTATTTGGCTCGCCTCTGCGTATTTTCCTAATCCGGGGTCAATACCCCCGGAGAAGGTTGGCGGTCTGACTCGGGAGTCTGAATCTAGGGGACACCAGTTACTAGTGTGCTGTGATGCTAATGCACATCATTCGATATGGGGAAGTACAGACACAAATGATAGAGGCGAATCACTTTTGGAGTTTTTGTTCAGCACTAACCTGTATATTTGTAACAAGGGTACTGAACCAACTTTCGTTACAAGTACGCGGCAAGAGGTTCTTGACGTAACACGTGTATCAGATACATTGTCTGATAGAATTGATGACTGGAGATTTTTGGAAAACCATTCTTTCTCAGATCATCGCTACATTGAGTTTTTACTCAGGGAGCGTGCCCCGGTTGAGACAGTCTCTAGAAATCTGAGGAGAACAAACTGGGTTAAATATAGGGAAACTTTTTCTTTGCTTTTGGGTGAAGTACCCTTATCCGAACCGCATAGTTTGGCGGAAATTGACTGTCTGGTTGACCATATAACAAATGTTTGTAATAGGTGCCTGGATGCGTCTTGCCCTTCTGCAAAGCCTAGAGGGGGAAAAAAGCCACCTTGGTGGTCAAATGAGTTGCAGACGAGAAGAGATTCCTGCAGAAAGCTCTTTAATAAGGCTAAATTTTCAAGAGAGGATGAGGACTGGTCTGCATACAGGCTGCAACTTAAGAGCTATAAGAAGATGATCAGAAATGCAAAATGTGATTCTTGGAAAAACTTCTGCGGAAACATAGAAGACGTTTCTGAGGCATCCAGGCTGCGCAAGGTTCTGGCTTCTTCACCTTGCACTCTGGGATACCTGAAAGATCCTAATGGGGTGTGGTCTTCCTCCAGTGGAGAGTCGCTGGATCTCCTTTTAAACACGCATTTTCCGGGCAATTCAATGACGCCGTTTCAAGCTTTGGAACGTTCTGACCCCAAGCGTCTGAAATTGCTTCGGAAATAATAAATATGCCAACATTTATCAGGGCGATAAAAAGCTTCAGTCCCTATAAATCCCCGGGACCTGATGGTATAATCCCGGCTGAGTTGCAGCAAGTGTGGGACTATATAGCCCCGTTGCTGTATAATCTATACACAGCATGCATCAACTGGTCGTATATTCCTTTAAAATGGAGGGATACCAGAGTCGTATTTATCCCGAAGGCTGGGAAAAGTTCCCACACATCTCCGAAGGATTTCATACCAATTAGTCTGTGTTTTTTTTTGTTAAAAATATGAAATATTGGCAACACTGTAGTGAAAAAGTTTTATTTTTGAGTGCTCCCGTTGTGAATTTATTTAAATTAAGAAAATTATTATTTAAAACGTATTTAAAATAATAAAATTATTACTGTGTATCATTATATCCTGCAATACATTAGAAAAGTATAAAAGATGCCACCAAAAATCCGCCGTAGTTTAAAAAATAGAATTATTTGCAATCAATGCAAATTGGTGGTAGAAGAAGATGATAATGATATAGAGTGTGATAAATGCAACAAAACGTATCATGCAATATGCACTACACTAGACAAACGTGAGTATGAGCATTTACTGCAAAACGAAAAAGAAGAATATGTTTGTCATGTATGCAATGATAGTGGAGGGAGCATGAGAAAGGAGTTAAATGTCATCAAAACAAAGCTCAATAAACTAGATCAGCTGGATGGTTTACAACAGGCCATCCAGTTTATGTCACAACAAATTGATGACATTTTAAAACATACAGCTGAAAACAAAAAAAAGTTAGAGGCTGTTCAAAATGAAAATAAAAAGTTAAAAAGTGAAGTTGAAAACTTAAAGATTGCAGTAAAGTTTTTAAACGATCATCGAGTTAAAAATGATGTTGTAATAAATGGTGTTGAAGTTAAAGATAATTCTAATGCAGAAGAGGTAGTGTTAAATCTAATGAAAGATGTTGGTGTAGATTTACAACCTTGTGAAATTGAAGATGCATACTTCCTAAAGAAAAAAGATGATGAGTCTAACAAGCACACCATGGTGGTGAAGTTTACCAACAAAAAGTCGAAGAAATCAGTTATGTTGACCAAATCGAAATTAAAAGAAAAAGAAGACACAAAGACGGTTTTCATACATGATTTTCTTAGTAAAGAAACTATGGCATTACTTAATTATGCAAAAGCTTTAAAAAATGTTGGTTACCGCAGGGTTTACTCTATGGGTGGTAAAGTTTATACAAAGAGAAGTGAGTTGTCTAGACCGCGATTGTTGAAAAGCTTGGAAGATGTAGATGCCTTATTATTGGACTCAACGCAAACAAGAAGATCTTCACGTTTTGGAAATGATGCTGTCAATAACTCTAGCGAAAGTGAGGAAGAAGCTCAAGATCCGTATTTGTCACCTAATTAGAATTTAAAACTTTGTAAGGAGGGATGTAACGGATTATAATCTGAAGTTATACCTTATTATTATTTTTTTTTTTATGATTTTTTATAGCAATTTTAGTTTAATTTGCAAATTTTGTTTTTATACTGTTTCAAGAACTTTATAAGGTTTTGTTTTAAATTTTGCAATTTTATAAAAAATTTTTCTTAAACATAATTTTGGTATATAATCAAATATTATATTTTTTTAGAATCAAATTTTATATTTTTTTTTAATAACATACATATATATATTTTTTGTTAAAATATATTAATTTAATTGTAGCTACTTTTTTTTATAGAATTTATTAAATATTAAAACTATTGCCAACTTGCTTCTATAATGCCCTTGTGGCGCTGAGGCACCATTAAAATTGTATCGATAAAAATTGATTTAATAAAATACACAATAAAAAAAAAAAAAAGACAATGGAACGAATGATAGACTCATATTTGCGTAGAGTGATTGACCCGAGGTTGCTTTCGACAAAGCAACATGCATACAGGAAGGGTAGATCTACGGAAACAGCTCTGCATGAGCTCGTTGGTACCATCGAGAGATCGCTTTCGGTAATGGAATACACTATGGTGGGCTTTCTTGATATAGGGGGGGCTTTTAATAATGTCATCCCAGACTCGATAATTTTGGCATTGTCTGGTCTAGGAGTAAAGCGTGGGATCGTTTTAATGGTGGAAAACCTACTTGCCAATAGACGTATAACGTCTGAATTGGGAGCGTCCGTCATATCTCGATTTGTTAATAGGGGCACACCACAAGGAGGTGTTCTTTCGCCGCTTCTTTGGAACCTGGCTATCTCTAGAAGCACGTGGTTGTCATATTGTCGCATATGCTGACGATGTCGCGATAGCGGTAAAGGGGAAGCATATGCCAACATTGAGGGACATTCTTCAGGGTTCTCTGAAAGATCTGTCTAAATGGGCAAGAGACTGTGGTCTAGGAGTTAATCCAAGTGAATCAGAGCTTGTTTTGTTTACAAGGAAAAATAAGATTCCTGCTTTTGATCCTATTTCTCTGGACGGCACTGAAATCACCTTCTCAGATGGAGCCAAGTATCTTGGAGTATTTCTAGATAGGAAGTTGAATTTCAGGCTTGCTTTATATTCCTGTAAAAGGGCCATTGGAAAACGATGGGGTTTTAGGCCTCAAGTCGTTCATTGGTTCTATACAGCAGTGGTGCGTCCAATTTTGCTGTATGGAATCATTGTCTGGTGGCCTGCTTTAGAAACAAAAGCGAACTTTATCACGAAGGTACAGAGAATGGCGTCGATGTGCATCACTGGTGCTCTTCGTACTACACCTACGGCTGCATTAGAAATCCTTCTTCACCTGATACCATTGGACATATTGGGTAGGCAGTATGCGGCTGCGTCGGCAATTCGACTTAATAGCACGCTGCAATGGAGGAGCAGCGATTGTGGCCATAGCGCGATCTTGAAGAAGATAACAATACCACAAAATGTGGACTGTGCTCCCTCTTTGAGCCTCTTTGAGCGCCACTTTACCACTATGATACCATCCAGGGAGTCTTGGATGGGGGATACTCCGGGTAGTGGAGCTACCATAAATTTTTACACAGATGGATCGAGGCTGCACGAACAAGTGGGCTTTGGAGTCTATTCGGAAGAGCTCGAAAGAGCCTGGCTCGTAGATTGCCAGATCATTGCAGTGTTTATCAGGCACAGATGCTGGCAATAAAGGAAGTGGCTGACTGGTTGAGCTGCAATGTCTTGTCTACAACCGCAGTCAACATCTATACTGACAGTCAAGCCGCGGTTAAGTCCCTGGATTCAATGTTTCTGAAAACAAGATCTGCCCTTAACTGCCGCACGTCTTTAAATGAGATGGCCAAGCAGTTTAACATACGACTTATATGGGTCCCAGGGCACAGAGACATTCTAGGGAATCGCAAAGCCGATGAGCTTGCAAGACTAGGAACTACCTTACAGGTTCCAACAGAATTGGAATGTGTTGGTATGCCTCTAGAAACTTGCAAGCAAAACCTACGGCTTTGTTCTGCGACGGAGACTAATCAAAGATGGGCAAATGGATGGACGTGTGAGACAACACGACTGATTTGGCCTTCTCTTAATCAGGGGCGCACAAGTGAGCTGATATCGCTTCCAAGAGGAGAGATTTCGACGGTGGTTTCTATAATTACCGGACACTGTCTTATAGGGAAGCACGCAGAGCGGTTAAACGTGCCGTCGAATAACTTTTGCCGAAATTGCATGGATGAAGAGGAGTTGGAAACTATCGAACACTTTATTTTCCATTGCCCGGCACTTTCTGGTCAGAGACTTGCTTCACTGGGATCTAGGGAGCTGTACGATCTTTCTGATTTGTCGGATGTCGAAATTCAACATCTAAGGAGTTTCATAAGAAGCTCAAACTGGTTTAACGACAGGGCATAGGCGTAGATAGCCCTACCTGGGGGGGGCTTAGCCCCCCCAGAATAATTTTAGCCCCCCCCCCCCAGAATTTTAATCATTCACAATTTTTTTTTTAAATAATTTAATGATTTCATTAATTTTTGCAACAATAAATAGTAATAAGTAATATGTAATGAGTCTTTAGGACTCGTTATGATTATTCAATGAGTCTTAAGGACTCGTAATGATTATTATATAAGATCTAAAAGTTTTTCCCATTTAAAAATAGTCTGAATTATTGAAAAATGTTTTTATATGAATCTGATGTTTTTGTCAGTAATAAAAACTTTACCGAATCCAAGGGTTTTACCTACAGAAAAACATTTTAACTTCTTTGATTTAAAAAAGTTTCTAAATTCTAAGGGGTTCTTTATAGACAAAAGTTATTGAAAGAAAGAATCTGAGAATTTTGACTAATAACACTGTAAGTAAAATTTAAACTTTTGAAATGACACACAAAAACGCCGAGACACCCCAACTTATTTTTGGGTCATAGAATCCAGTGGTATACTCCGTTTTAAAAAGTTAGCTCAAAATAACGAGGTATTTCGATTTTAAATTTGCAAATGTAAGAGTAAAAATTGAATAAATCCAAAAAAAATTATAAAATTCATCAAAATAAGAGCAAGTATTGCTGCATGTCCGATTGAAAATGAACGTCTATTATTTCCTAGACATAAATTTTGATAAATAATAAGTTTTTTACAATTTTTTTAAGTTTTTTCATTCAAATAAATTGAAAAATCGCCTTAAATCTACTATAAATTTAAAATCGAAATATCTCGGGATTTTGAGCTAACTTTTTAAAGCGGAGTACAGCACTGGATTCTACGGCCCAAAATTAGGTTGACGTGTCTCGGCGTTTTGGTGTATCATTTTCACCTACTTACAGTGTAATCATCAACTTTTGCAATCATTAGAACTTTTTCTTGAAAAAAAACATAGTAATCTAATGATTTTACTATAGGAAAAACATTAAAAATTTTTCATTCTCAAAACATATCTAGGAGTTCTAAATTTCCGAAAAATCTACAGAATCAAAATTTAAAAAAAAAGTATGAATTTTTAACCGCTTTCGGGGGGCATTCGTTTCTAGGACACCTAGACGCATGTTAAAGGGAACGCTTCAGGAATAGGTCTGGGCTTTTCTATTAAAAAAAAAATACCAAAAAATTAAAAAAATCTTGGGGGGGCTTTAGCCCCCCCCAGAAATGTTGGCTTCCTACGCCAATGCGACAGGGACTAGAAAGGGAAACCTATTACGGTCCACGATACCACGGTATCACAATGGACCTCAGAGTCTACATGTGTTGACGTAAAACGTCAGCAGCCACTTACAACCTAACCTAGCCTATACCAACGTTGGCATTTATAATCGGAAGTGTACTCTGCCATTACATTTTATACAACATTGACCATCTTTTATTTAAAAAAACTAGTTTTCTCAAAATGAAAAACGCGCAATTTTGAAGAAAGATAGTTCCACGTTGAAGTTTCTCCTTTAACTGTGCATTAGGGTGGAGCAAATTTTCCTATTTTTCAAACTTCAAAATCGTTCGGGTCGGAATAGTTAGCTTTTAGGGTCAATATTAATACATAAAATATTGAACGTGTTGGGTTCCTTGTTTGACTTGTAAATCGGAAAGTTCCGAACAAAATGAAAAATATTTTTTTTAATTATTTTTTTTAGCTTAAGATATTAGGGCAATTCCAAAAAATTTAGCCCACCGGTTCGGAATCACGTCTTTGGACTCCACTGAAAATTTGGCATATACATATATAGCCAAGTTTCTATGATATATGTTGCATACTTGGATTTTAAAAATTGGGTGTAGTTTTTGAATTATAGCGGGTCAAAGTTTGAATTTTAAAGCAAAAGTGAGCAAAATACATCACGTTTAGAGTGCTGTAACTTTTCAACCAATAACCCGATTTCACGTTTAGAGTGCTGTAACTTTTCAACCAATAACCCGATTTTCACAAATATTGGCTTAATAGAAAGCTTAAGTCTTCTGCTTTTATGAATTATTTTTAAAAACATACGGTTTCTTTTCAGAAAAGCTGCGAAAATGCAAAAATATTTTTTTTTTGGGAATATTTAAAAAAACACATCTTCAATTTTTTCTCAAAAAATTCTGGTGATAAACCATAATATTTTGTATAACATATCCAAAATTCAGAGTGGGATACCCATGGGATCAAAAAATATTCGAGTTTTAGTACAGGGTTCACATTTTTTTTTTTTTAATGAAAATTATACATTTTCAAAGGAAATAATATGAGAACTTTGTACTACAACAAATCTTAAGTCAGAATTTAAATATAAAATCTGAGAAATATTAATACTAAAAATATTTATAAGTTAGTTTGCTGCATTGCATTGCATTTTCCGATAAACTCTTTTTTTAATTAAAAACTAATACTTTTCACCTTTCAACTACTTTTAAAATGAAAAAACCCACTTTTGTTGTAAAATAGTATATATTTATTTCAATAAGTTATGAGCATAATGAAATGTATTTTGCATTTACTTTTCCGACACCAACAGGATTTATTTGATGTATTGTTTGTGTTTTTGGAATTGGTACAAGTTTATTATTTATTTTGTTTATATTCGAAGATTCATTTTCATATTCATCTTTTGAAACATAAACAAAATTCATATTTTTAATATGTGTACTAGCCCATTTAAACATTGCATATGGGGTATTGATAACAAGACTTCTGTTTTGCAAGCATGCCTTTGTAACTAGTCTTTTAAGAGACCCACCAAGACCATCGGATACATTTTTGCCATGCGATGTTGTAAAAAAGTTCCACTCGGCTTTAATTTGAAACTTGTTTTCGTGACTAGATATGTTGTAAAAATTGGTTTTATTTTTGTATTGGGCTGCTGACCCATTAGAAAAATAAATTATTTTTTTTGGTTTCCTAATATGGCTTGAGATGAACTCCACAAAAGCCTTTATAAAAATGTCAACTGTTGTTGAGTTGTGTTTGTTGATGTCACTTATGATGACGCAATTTGTGAACTCAATTTTATCTTCCGTACGGTAATATATTCCAAATGGATGAATGGTAGCTTGCGCTTGTGTCCAGTGGTAGGATTGAATTTCATCTTGAATTGTGAAAGTGTAGTTTTCAGAAAAATCTAAAACTACTAAAAATTCATCATCCGGCAAATTTTCTTTTATTTCTTTAAAATAAAGATTTTGTTATATATGGTTTTGAATTGAGAAAAGTGTGAAAGAAAAATTTTAATTTTTCTAAAAATTTAGACATCCTGGTTTGTTTCTTACTAGTTTCATATTATCCAGTTATAATAATCTTCAGAAAAACTTTTAATGTCAAATTTATTTAGTTAATAGTCAATAAAACTCTATATGTGAAAATTATTTACAGATCGCAGCCGACAAGAATTGAACTCATCATCATCTGTAATACTTTGCTATTAACTGCTTGTAACGTACAATCACTCTAGACCGATACGCCAAGTAGGCTGTTAAGCAAGTATCAACTAAATCTGATTTTTTCAATTCGAGTGTAGTTGTTGCTGTTTTTTCTCACAGAAGATTTGTTATTGTAATGTGTAAACAAATTTTTATTTTTAGTAATCATTATTCTTCTTCCTCTCCTTCATCAATTCTGATCTAAGTACTTATTTTTGCAAACATTGCCAGACATGGTCTATATTTTAGACACAAATGTTAGGTGCTGCCATTTTTCCAAAGATACTGATTGCCACTTAGTGCGACTTATAGTCGTTATTTTTAAATTATTGTTTTCTGTAAAGACAGTCGAGCTCAGGCTCTAATTATAATTATGTATTATAATTTTTTGATTTGTTATATATGGTTTTGAATTGAGAAAAGTGTGAAAGAAAAATTTTAATTTTTCTAAAAATTTAGACATCCTGGTTTGTTTCTTACTAGTTTCATATTATCCAGTTATAATAATCTTCAGAAAAACTTTTAATGTCAAATTTATTTAGTTAATAGTCAATAAAACTCTATATGTGAAAATTATTTACAGATCGCAGCCGACAAGAATTGAACTCATCATCATCTGTAATACTTTGCTATTAACTGCTTGTAACGTACAATCACTCTAGACCGATACGCCAAGTAGGCTGTTAAGCAAGTATCAACTAAATCTGATTTTTTCAATTCGAGTGTAGTTGTTGCTGTTTTTTCTCACAGAAGATTTGTTATTGTGTTGTGCTTTTGTGTTGTTTAGTCACAAAAGAGTGCTGTAAAAGTTTTGGTAGTCGTGATACAAAATTTTCAATGAATTGCTCAACGTTTTTAGATTTTGATACTAGGTCCGATCTGTCCGTAGTAGTCCACATATTATATTGTATGACTTCAATTTTCATATTGTCGAAGTAATCACGTAAAATCGATGTTACCCTTTCGAAACCGGGACAGCTGGAACAATTTCCTTAATAACATTTATAAGTAGGTGCATTACACACACCTAGAGTAAGCCAAGTGTGGTAGTCTTTAAAGTTCTTATTATCGGAATTTTTGAATGCTCCGTCCAGTATTAACTTTATGTTTTGATGGATTACACATACGCATACTGAATGAGTTCCTGAACTTCCAGCCAGTACACAGTTCTTTGGTCGCAGTGAAGCAAATTTTGAAAAGCCTACTTTATTATTAGGAAACTTCTTTTTGTATTCTTCATACAGTTATTTTAAGTTGCATAAAACCAATCTTTTTTGAGCATGAACTCTACGATTATCAACCTTTAAAACCAGTTTTAAATTAAATTAATGATTTAAGAATTAAAGTTAAATCTTGTTACCTTAATCGACACAAAGTCACTTTTCCCCGGTAAAATTCTACTATATTCATCGTCATAATAAAATTGTTTTACAGTTTCTTCAACGACAATTCTAGTTTTATTTGCTAAAACGTTTCCTTTTTCTAATCTTGGCGATGTGCTAGTTTTGATAGCATAACTAGAAGCATTTGGCAATTCAGATTTTATTTGTTTCTTAGACCAATCCTTGGGCAAAAGTTGTAATAAATTTTGTTTTACTTCTTTGTTATCATTATGGTTGTAACAATGTTTTATGGATTCTATAATATTGTTTTCAGAATTTTCAATTGGTGTTTCTTCAACAAAAAATACTTTTTCCATCAATATTTTTTTAAAATGATTTAATTTATTGCATATATAATTTGTTGAATCAAACTTTTTTACGTCGAAAACTGGTTCGTTGAGATGAATTAGACATTGGTTAAGACATTTTAAAATTTCTTTTTTATCTACAAAATCTTGATCCTGACGTTCAGTATCAATTTCACCACTATTGTGGGATTTTTCAGTTTTTTGGACCTTAAAACGACATTTTGAGCAAATTTTAGCACTTGACTCAATAGTGTATGTATCTAATATTGATTTCGGAACTGTTCTCAGATCTTTAAAAGAGACACTTGGGTGATTTTTCTCATTAAAAGGATTACAACAAATGGGTCTGACAGCAACGCGTTTCATTCTTTAATATTTTTTAGATATCAATAGAATGAAAAACTACACTCAAAAAAATACGTTAGTAGATTTACTAATTTTTTTTTGCTAATGCTAGTTAGCTAACTTTTAGCAAATTTTTAGTTGAGATTAGCATGTTAGCAAAAAATTCTTGTAAACTTCATTTAGCACATTAGCAATTTTAAACAAACGTTGAACTAATTTCTTTTGCTAAGATTTGAAATTGAGTTGACAACATTTTTACAAGATTTTTTGCTAACATTAGCAAAAATAAATGGTAAATTTTTTTTTATATTCAGAAAACTTAAAATGGCTCTATCTCGGAAACTAAGCCAGATAGAGCAAAATGGAGGTCATTTTTGGTTCTTAGAATCTCCATACTTTCGCGGGTCCTCTTCACATGTGTGGACCCTAATGGGCCCTAACTTTGGATCCAAAAAAGTTCGCATTCCCGAAAATTTTAAAATGCTCATATCTCGGTAAATATTGCCGACACAACAAAAAGTCCAAAAGCATTTTTGTAGCTCTCAATACGTAGAACAAGACCGTCAAAAGCTCTCCGAGTAATATTTTTGAAGTTATCGAGTTTTTTAATTCTCAAGACCCCAGTGGTCCCCTATAATTACGTATCTCAAAAACTAAGCCAGGTAGAGCGAAACGGACACCAATTTTGGATCAAAAACTATGACGATTTTTAAGGAACCCAACTAGGTCTAGGCCCATCGGGGTCTGGACCTATCGGGTCCGAACCCATTGGGGTCCTCAAATGTGTCAAAAAAAAAAAAAATTTAGTTAACTAATTATTGGCAAAACATTTTTGCTAACTTTAGCAAAAAAATTGTGGGTTCAAAATCAGCAAATTTTCTTGTAGGTTTACAAGCTTTTTTTGCTAACATTACAGTTTTTTTTTTTTGAGTGTAATTTTTTCAATAGGTATAAAAATATATATAAAATAATTTCAAATAATACAAAAAATATACATTTTCGATTTTTTTTGTATAACATATCATAAAAACTCCGAGAGTTTCTTCGTTTTGAAAGAGTTTTCCTATTATTTCCATAGAAAATTAAAATTTTTAATTTCTTTAATGTAGAAATCATAATTTTCTATAAAACTATTATAATATGTGTGAAGTATGCAACATGACTGAGACGGCTGATCATTGATTCTTTCGGGGATGTGAGCCAGATTTTAAGGACTGGTGACTTGGCGATTTGTGAGGAACTTGTTTTATTTCTGAGAGATGCCAAAATTGATATCAGAAACTACGGTGAAGAATGGTGTATGAATATTTAATTTAGTTTGAAACCCTGGCTGTATGTGAGTGCATGCACTCCGCCAACAAAATTCAGAGTTAAAAAAAAACTATTATTAAACAAGACATTAAAAAAATGTAAAATTTTAAATTTCTAAGGAAATAATTTGATAACCTCTTACTAAAACCCGAATATTTTTTGATCCCATGGGGATCCCACTCTGAATTTTGGATATGTTATACAAAAGATTATGGTTTATCACCAGATTTTTTTTTTTTTTAAATCAAAGATGTTTTTTTTTTAAATATTCGAAAATAAAAAATGTTTTTGCATTTCTGTAAAAAAAACCATGCAATTTTAAAAATATTTCCTAAAAGAAGAAGACCCCAGTTTTCACATGAGCCTAAATTTGTGAAAATCGGGTCATTGGTTAAGAAGTTACAGCTCTTTAAACTTGATGTATTTTTCTTACTTTTGCTTAAAAAGTCAATCTTTGACCCGCCATAATTCGTTAAATACACCAAATGTAAAAAACAATATATGGTACATATATCATATTTATGAGGGCTATCTATGTGTCAAGGTTCAAATTAATCTGAGACACCATTTCCAAAAATGACTAAAATTTGAGCTAAATTTTCTGGAATGGCCCATTAGTTAATATTAGGACATTACATTGAAAAAGTGTTTTTATGCAAACAAAATGGCTACAGTATTTCAGTCTGAGATATTTGCTATTTTGGACGTGGCGACCTGAATATTTAGGAACAGATGGAGGGATAGGAGAATCAGCATATGCAGCGACAGCCAGGCTGGCTCATTGCACTTGAATCTCCAGTCTTCTGTGGGTTCCGGGTCATAGGGGAATACGGGGAAACGAGATTGCCGACTCTTTGGCAAATCTTGGCTCCGATACAATTCCTCACAATCCGGAACCCCAGATTGGTATAGGCTTGACATGGCTGATGCGTTGGAACAACTCTCATATGAAAACAATTTTAATGGAAAGGTGGTCAAATGAGTTAGCATGCAAGAATACCAAACATTTTGTGACTAGGCCAGACAAAAAAGTGGCTAACTATCTACTCAGTCTCAGCAGAATAGATTGTCGCAGACTTACTGGCCTAATTATGGGACATAATAACTGTGCTCGTAATATGACGAGATAAGGTGTCTTATTAGACCCATTATGTGCAGCGCTTGTCTTGAGGATGAGGACACAACTGAACATTACGGCTGAAGAACTTTTCTTCTCGGGGTACGGTACTTTTCTTCTCGGGGTACGGTACAATGGACTATTTTAAGTCTGAGCGCCATGGACTTGCCTAAAGAATTTCCTTATTTTAGGCTTGTACAACCCACCCTCAACTCAACAACACTCAACTCAACAACACTCAACTCAAATGCAAACAAAAAAAATATTTGTTTTTTGTTTCTGTTCTTGCAAAAAATATTTTTAAATTTGTTTTTTGATGAAATTATAACGTACTTAATACATAGTATATTTTTAATTGTTCTATTATTTTTTAGCCTTTTATGCAATTTAAAAATTATTTAAAACAAGTTATTTTTGAAGAAAATTTAAAAAAAAAAAATAGAAAGTATAAAATTTTTTTTCATAAAAATACTTTTTTAGTGATGTTCAAATATTTTGTAATATATTAAGCTATCAAATTTTTATTTTTTTTTTCACTTTCTCAAAGACATTGCCCAATAGTTGACCCTAAAAGGGTAAAAGACAACTATTCAGACCCCGACGAAAACACAGCAAAAAGCTAATACTACTTTTTAAATGTTTTTTTTTCATTTTTTTATTGAATCTTTACTAAAATTATGTTAGCTAACAATAAGTATTCAAATCTAAAACTAATGTTACTTAATTTTAAGTCCGGCCAGTGCCAGACAAAATCTCATTTGCTCAAAAAATATCCGATGTAAATTGCTTTCTGTTGACCTAAAAAATCATTTTTTTTTTATTTTTCTTTTCTTTTTTTGTTTGTTACCGCGGGTGCCCGCGGTAACGCTGTGGAACGTTTAGTTTCACCAAAAAAAACAGCTGTTTTTTTTTTGGTGAAACTAAATTGAAAATTTTAATAAAATAAAAAACCAAAAAAAAATGATTTTGTCTGAAAGAGAAAATTACACACTTTCGAATGAGATTGATACCAAGCAGGCGCGGATCCAGGGGGGGGGGAGAATGGGATTTCTCCCCCCTCAAAATGATTTCGAAAGAAAAAAAGAAAGGAAAGGCAAAAAAGAAAAAAAGGAAAGGGGAAAAAAGAAAAAAAGGAAAGGGAAAGGAAAGGTAAGGAAAGAAAAAAAGAAAGGAAAGATAGGAAGAAGATGCTAGAATGCAAAAAAATCTTAGGGGATTTATATGTGTGCTGATCATTTACGTCACATAGCCTTAGGATAAAATGTTTCAGAATTAAAGATATTGCATCTGAAAAACTTAGATGACAATAGAGTCGTGGACATTTTCTAACCGAAAAACTTTCCTTATTATTTTCTATGGAAAAGGTATAATTTTTTATAGAAAAATGTTTCAAAATTTCAGACTTTACCTTTAAAACATATTTTTATACTTACTTATTCGACTTTGAATGTAAGATTTTTTTTAATTGAAAAACTATCTCAATTTTTTTTAACAAATTCTTATTACATTTCTATAGGAAAAATCCCTCAGCACCTGAGAGATTTTCCTTAAAAAAATGTTTCAGAAATTGCCACAAATTTTTAGGCAAAAAAATCTCAGAATCATATAACATTTCTACAAGAAACCCGTCTCAGAATTTGAGTTTTCTACACCCAAAAAAAAACGTGGGTATTCAATACTAAGAATTTTACTAATGAACTAATTTTTTAGTCCAAAATGATCTAGTGCAAGCGTTGGTAATCAATACTAAATTTTTTTACTAATATTATTTAAAACCAGTAAAAATTACTAATTTTAGTACTTTGAAAATACTAAAAAACTACCGTACTACTGGTAATTAGTAACTTATTAGTAGATTTTGGTACCAAATCACTTACTAATATTTTTACTGCAGAATTATTTTGAGTGTATATGGAAATATATTTCCAAGGTTAATTTTTTTTATAGAAAACTTCTTGAGAATGAGAATTTCTCTATTTGAGAAATCTTTTAAATGTGCGAATTTTTCTATAGGAAATTATTATCAAGATCTATTAATTTTATTTATAGAAAACATGTTTTATAACTTTTCTATAGAAAACTATAGAATATTCTGAAAATTTGTCTATAGGAAATGTGAAATATGTAAATATTTTAATAATAATTTTTCTATATGAAAAATGTTTCAAAATCTAAGAAATTTAAAACATTAGATGGCATTAAAACCGTAAAATTTTTCTATCGAAAAATGAAAAAAAAAATCTAGGATTTAAGTTTTAGAAAAGTGCATCAAAATTTCTTCATAAAATGTTTTTGAACTAATAATTTTTTAGTATCTGATAATTTTCTTTTACGAAATATGATCTTATAATATTTTTATACGAATTAGTTCTTAAAATCTGAGAATTACTTTAAAATATGAGCATTATTTCAGAAATTTTTTAAAAGAAAGACACATTAGAATTTGAAATTTTTTTATGTAAATAATGCCCCAGAATCTCAGATTATAGAACAAATTTAAAAATCGGAGACATTTTATATAAGAAAATGTTTAATCTGAGAGTTTTTCTTAAGAAAATACGATCTGAGAATTTAAGAACTTTTTTATATCAAAGTTTTAGAATCAAACATTTTTCTAAAGGCAAAAATTTCAGAAATGGGTTATTTTCCTATATGAAAACTATTTTAGAATCTTAAAGTTTCTCTGTAAAAAAAATGTATCAATATCTGAGAAATTTTGTATAGGAAACATTTATAAAAAACTAATAACACGGTTAATTTTTTTTTCGAAATATTTCAGTTTTTTATACAGAATTTTTATATAAAAGTTTACGTCAGTCATTATGACTTTATACCGAAGGATCAAACAAAAATACAACAAAAACACTAACACTGTAATCAAGAACTACACAAAACACAACAAACAAATGGCAAGTCTAAAAACATCAACAACCTTTCTAATAAAATGCAAACATATATGTAGGTATTATTCCCAATTTTATTAAAAAATCCACACAAAACATATACAATATACAGTCGAACCCGGTTATAACGAACTCCGAGGGACCAGTAAAAATAGTTCGTTATAAGCGAAGTTCGCTATAAGCGGGGTATATTTTTTATCAACCAATTTTTATTTCCAAAAGAATAGATACAATTTTGTTTAATTTTATGTTTTTTCGTAAATAAACTACGTATGTAGAAGAAATTATTAAAAATATAAATAAATTTTATCAAAATTATAATATAAACCAAAAAATTCCAACCAGTTGTTAGTTTGATAAACATGATTGCCACACATTAAAAAATATTTACGGGAGTTCGCTATAAAAAAGCAAATATACATGAAATTGTGCTCGTGGGACCATAATAAGCAGTTCGCTTTAACCGAGGATTCCTTATAACCGAATTCGTTATAAAAGATATATTTTGTGTGAAAATTTATGCTAAAACGTCGGGACTTTAGAATTAGTTCGTTATAACCGAGAATTCGTTATAACCGAGTTCGTTATAACCGAGTTTGACTGTATTTAATATAAACAACAAAATTCCGCCAAATTTAGAAAATGATTTAGAGAAACATATTTACAATTTTCATATACAAATACTTAAACTCCTAATACAACAAAAACACAGACAAATTAGAGAAAACAACAATATATTACAAAAGAGCAAAGAGATCATAAAAACTTATTTAGATGAACAAGATAGGGATTTATACATTGAGAGTGAGAACTTAATTTACGAAAACTTGAAAAATAATAACAAAGCAAAACTTATTAGAAAATATGAAACATTAAAAGAAGAAAACAACAACAACATGAACATGAAATACAACAAAGATTGGTTCGTAAATAACACAAATAAGAATATACCAACGAACATACAATGGTTAATGTCACTAGGCCATACACAAGGAAATCTTACATACCATACACAAGGAAATCTTTTCCCCTGTTTAAATGCATTGCAGAGGGTGAAGAGTGTGTACAAACGAATGAGATAAAGGAACAACAAGAGATTTCTAGAACTAAGCTAGCATCATTAATAGACAACCACTTATACAAAACGAAATTAAGCAAAAGAGATAAATTAATACTAGACACAGTGGGACAAGCGGAAAAATATTTAAAGGAAAATAATGATATTCTAATACTTAAATCAGATAAAGGTAATAAGACAGTAGCAATGGATAAAAAATATTATGACGACAAAATGAAAGAAATTCTAAGGGACATGTGCACATATAGGAGAATTAAAAAGGATCCAACAACGATTTTACAAAATAAAAACAACATATTAATTGACAAACTTTTTAATATGAATGTGATCAGTGAAACGGAGAAATATAAACTTTCAACGAAAATCGCAACAGCACCACGAATATATGGGCTTCCTAAGATCCACAAAAACGGAAATCCTCTCAGACCTATTTGTTCGTCCGTCAACTCTCCTTCTTATGATCTCTGTAAATATATTATTGATACTCTAAAACACTTGACGAAAGATTCCCCATATAACGTTAAAGATTCCATTAAATTTAAATCGAGAATAAATAACATCAATATTGTGATATCATTGTTTCCAAGTATTCCGATAAATTTGGCAATGAAAACTATTGGGGATAAATGGTATATCTTGGAAAAATATACGAATATACCTAGAAACATTTTTATGGAAATTTTAAACTTCTGCATTAAAGATTCGAGATATTTCAAATATGAAGACAAGATATATGAACAGACTAAAGGAATGCCAATGCGTTCTCCTGCATCTCCGGTGATTGCGGACATCGTTATGGAAGAATCACTTGACGTGGCGATTAACAATATGACGACGAAGCCGAAAATCTTAACCAAATATGTAGATGATTTATTTGGCATAATTAAGATAGATAAAGTTGACAACACATGGAAAATACTTAATTCCTTCAACAGACAAATACAGTTTACAATGGAAAAAGAAAATGACAACACCCTACCTTATTTGGACTCCGTAGTACACAGACAAGGCAATATACTTAAACTAGATTGGTACCAGAAATCGATGGCATCAGGAAGATTGATTAACTTTCATTCAAAACACCCGAGGAAGATAATTATAAATACGGCAACAAATTTCATAAATAGGGTATTACAAATAAGTGACACATTTTTTCATAAGACGAATATTGGTAAAATTAACAACATTTTGACTATGAACGACTTTCCGAACAGAACTATTAATAATTTAATTAAGTTTGTTAAAGCAAAACAGAATAATACCGTTGAAGAGAAAACACAAAAGATATACAAATCAATTACATATATCCCAGGACTATCAGAAAGACTTAAACACTCTGACATTTATGACAAGGAAAAATATGAAATAGCTCTAAAAACAAATAACACGGTAAACAAACTGTTCAGCAAAACAAAATCGAAGTTAGTAAATGACGAAAAATCAAATTTAGTTTATAGGATTAAATGTGATGGGGACAAGTCCAACTTATGTCAAAAGACATATGTTGGTACTACAAAGACAAAATTAAAGACTAGACTTGGTTCACACAAATCGGACCTCAAAGCTGTCTATAAACCCATAGAGCAAAAAACAGCACTCGCGGCCCATTGTGCGCAAACTGGACATACACCTAATTTTGACAATGTTGACGTGTTAGTACAAGAGAAAAATTACAACAGGAGATTTACATTAGAAATGCCATATATAATAAATGAACCTGCTGACAAGAGATTAAATTATAAAATTGACGTTGACAAAATTTCTCACATATACAAACATTAGAGTGTCCCTTATTTTGGAAATGTTGGAAATGTTGAGACGGTACCCCCTCATTTTTTTCCTTTTGACTAAAAAATAACTCAGGAAAAATTTTACGCCCCTACGACCACGCCTTTCCTACCCGACGGGGCCGTAAAGAGCGGGGCCTTAAAAATCATTTTTCCATACAAAGCAAAAAATTTTTTTTTTGATTTTTAATTTTTTTGTTATTAATTTTAATATTACTTGATTAGCTTATTCACGACAAAAAATTTGATTTTGGTGGGATGAGGCTTTCAGTTCTAAAAAAATTGTCGAAAAAAAAAATTTAGAGCTTTTGGGGTCCTACAGTAAAATTTTTTAAAAAATATTTTTTTTTAGTTTTGACAAGCAACCATTTTAGTTGAATTGTTGCTTTTAATGATATATTTTCATAAAAAAATATTATTCCTATCTGTGACATCTTTATCGTGATCTAAAAAAGGGTAAAAAATGCATTTTTGATGTTTTTCGATACACGATCAAGATGTCACAGATATGAATAATATTTTTTTATGAATATATACCATTAAAAGCAACATTACAACTAAAACCGTTGCTTGTCAAAACTAAAAAAAAATAATTTTTAAAAAATTTTTACTGTAGGACCCCAAAAGCTCTAAATTTTTTTTTTCGAAAAATTTTTTAGAACTGAAAGCCTCATCCCACCAAAATCAAATTTTTTGTCATGAATAAGCTAACAAAGTAATATTATAATTAATAACAAAAAAATTAAAAATCAAAAAAAAAATTTTGGTTTTATATGGAAAAATTATTTTTAAGGCCCCGTTCTTTAGGGCCCCGTCGCGTAGGGAAGGCGTGGTCGTAGGGGCGTAAAATTTTTCCTGAGTTATTTTTTAGTCAAAAGGAAAAAAATGAGGGGGTACCGTCTCAACATTTCCAACATTTCCAAAATAAGGGACACTCTAACAAACATACTATACAAAATCACAATCAGAAAACAATACAAAAAGATCAACAAACCCAACAGTAGTAACCAAAGCATCAACAGTGACAGTTTATAAGGACGCATAAAAATTTATGAATTTTAATTTAATGTACGTAATTCTTGTGATTTTGTTATTTGTTTTTTCTTAATGTAATTTATGTGAACATTTGTGTATATGTATATTTTTCAATAATAGATCCCCCCCGTGAAGATGGTTAGCGGAGCTAACCGAAATATTGGGTACAACAATAAATAAATAAAATTAAAAATTTAATAAACAATCGTTTTTTAATTTGTTAATTTACTGACCTCAAGCCAAACTAAAATCCTCAATCAGTTTACGGGTCTTTTCACATTTGTGACTAGCTATGACTGAGTATAGGTCCGTTTATTTGACTATAAACGGTCTTGCTAAGGAAGTTAATCGATCCGTCAGGATTCCCTCGTGAAAATGTCTCTTGAGTTAAAAAAGTTCCCCCAAATCCAAAAGGTTGAATCCGAGCCTGATTTAAATACTATACTTTTAAGTTGATTTTTTTTTTGTTGGTTTTGCATTTGTTACTCAATATTAAAAACATTCACGAAAAATTATACAACACCACCCCCCCCCCCCCCCCCCCGCTTCCAAAAAAAATTTTTGCCTTCCGATTGCATAAAATTTTTTTGGTAAAAAAATATCGGAAGGTTACACTAGGGCAATTCACGAGTTGCAATAATCGAGGAGTTGCGTTTATCTGTATATTTTTGCACAGAAAAAAACGGTGTTTGTAAACTAGTTGTTGGTTTTAAATGGTGCTAATTATGATTTCGTAAAATATTATTTTATGTTCATCTTGTTTTTATATTTTTATTACATGTTTTTCAACCAATAAAATAAACAATATTCTTTTAATTACAGCTTTATGCGAATCCAATGACGCATCTGAAACGGAGGCCGATGCTGTGGCGGAAGAATCACTTGATAATTTTGAAGACTTGTTAACCAGCATTCAGAATTTTAAAGATATTTCTCAATCTCTAAGTAGAGAAGATGTATTAAACCATGCAGAAAAACTTGCTACACTATTTGCAAATATTTTAAATGAAGATTAATCGTTCCTCAATTTTTTTGTTTTGTCAAAACTGAAAAACTGTTATATAAATTTCTGTGCAGAAAACAAAATATAACTCGATTAAAAATATAATACCATAGATATTAATCACAATAGGAAAATAAAATTAATAACACTTATACTTCCCTAGAACTTGTTCTAATTCTTGTTCAACACCGATTCTTTTTACATATGAATTACCCCAATGGATTTTCAGCAAACAAAAAAAAAATAATATTATTTGTATTTGACCCGACCCAGACATTTAAAATTTAATTTACTCACCTTTGTTTCTGGAACGCAAACGGCATATAGGCTTATTGTACCACAAATAAATAAATAAAAAATAAGTAAAAGACGAGCTTGATTATTATGTGGCAGTTTTTTTTTGGATTTTTGTATGGGCCACCCGAAATATATATTAAGCACCGTGAAAAAATAACACGTGATTTTTTTTAAATTTTTTCATTAAGGTTCAAGGGTTGCTACCCTAAAGTTTGGGTCTAAAAATTTTTTTTTTTTTTACACAATAAAAAAAAAATTATTTCTATTATTAATAACAGGGAAACCAAAAATGTGCTTTAAAAAACACGTTTTATGCGCTTAAAAAATGCCCTTAAATCGGAAAATATGCTCTAAAAACAATAAAAATATGCTCTTAAAAAAAATTATGTCCCTTTTTTTTGCGGTGTTTTTTACAATTTGTTAGAGAATGCCGTTAATATTTAATATTTTCTACCAAGTTCCTGAATCTAAAGAAAACATAGTTTTCTATACCGATATGAAGCAAGAACAGGTCAAAGAGGAATCTATCGTCACAATTCCGTAATTGTTGAAAAAAACATCCTTGTTGGGAAAAAAATTTAAAAATAAATGGTGTCATAAAAAAAAATTGGAAAAGAATGCTCTAAAAATTGAAAAAAATGCTCTAAAAATTTAAAAAACGCTCTAAAAATGTAAAAAAGTGTTCTAAAAAGTGGAAAAATTCTCTAAAAATTTAAAATATGCTCTTAAGGCTAAAATATGCAAAAATATGCTCATTGGCGTAGATAGGCCAATGAGCATATTAGATTTATCTTTTTAAATAGAATCTTTACGACTTGGTAACATTTTTCTATGCGAATCTAATAGTTTTTCCCATTAAAAAATAGTCTTAATCCGATTTTTTTTAACGAAAAAAGTGTTCAGATCTGATTGTTGTATAATGGTGAAAGTTATATGAATCTAATTTTTCTCAGAATTTATGTTGCAGAAAATTTATATAAATCTAATGATTTCCTATTAGAGTTGTCAACTATTCGGCATATTTCAAAAACCGGTTTTCGAATAGTTAAAAAAACCACCGTTTTTTAAAACCCGGTTTTCGGTTTTTTTTATTTGAAAATAACCGGTTTTTTCAGTTTTTTCAGTTTTTTTATTAATAAAAATAGTTTAAAAAAATTAAAAAAAAAAGGTTTTTATCTGTTTTTAACAAAAAAAGGGAAAACAAATAATTGTACACAATTCAGAAAATATAGTCCATATAATACCCTACACCCGGAAAATGGGTCCCAAGCTAAAAAATGGACCGTTTGGATCTATCTTTTGTAAAATCTTTAATGAGTGTAAAAAACACTCACAATCCAATTTTTTGTGAATTAGGCTTCTATTTATTGCAAATAAACCGCTTTAACTGAATATCGGGCGGAATTGGTACATGGGCCTAGGTCCAAAAATGGTCCGATTATAATCAGATGTGATTAGGTCATTGAAGTACGTGTTAAATACATACAATAAACAAAACTTTAATTAAATATTTTCTAGTTTCAACTGTTGACGAGTGTGGACGTGTTTTATTTTAACTCCGTGCTATAAATTGAATTACTAAAATTGTTCGTAATAATTTGTGATAATTTCATTACCATATCAAGGAAAATGAAAATATGGACACAAATGATACCGATTTAATTCGAGGCTCTGCCTCACCGACTGGTGCTGGTCCTAGCACTGGTCTTAGGGTTGCGACCTTGAAGTCCGGCCTTGATTCTGTTAGGGGTGCTCAGCCTAATATTGGTGGTAAAAAGAAAAAGAAACTTAAGCCATCAAAGGTCAGGCACAACCAGAGAAGGCTTTGTTTGAAAATAATTAACAGACTAAGCCAACTCGATGGAACGAAGCTCTCCGAACGTGAGAGGGCATCGCTATCATGGGCGAAAGGAGTCATTGAAGAACAGGACAAACTTTCGGCAATGCGCGCATCTGACAAACAGAGCGCTGTTTCGGCCTCGTCATCGAAGTCTGGTAAAAGGTTGCCCTCGCCCGACGAGAAACCTTTAGCTAAGAGATCTAAGGTGACCGGCAACGTCTGGACTCAGTCTTTTAGTGAAGTGGTGAAAGGTAACTTCGTTAGGGCTGTGATAAACAGGCAAAATGGGGATTGTAGTATTCCAAGGGACAAGTGGAGTTTAGTTGAAACTAAATTAAATGAAATCTACTTTAGGCTCCTTGAGAGTATGCCTGATTTTCTCCCCACTACTGTCAACGCAGGTTGGTATCAGGGGCGAGTAAAGCTCGTTGCTTTTGGGAACGAAAGATCCGCAGCCGTGTTTAAGGTTGCCATTAGCCAAGTGGGATAGTTATGGCCTGGAGCCAGACTGGACGTTGTGGAAAAACATGATATCCCCTCGCAACCCAGAGCTCATGCATGGATTCCAATGGCTACAAGTGACACTGAGGTGATTCTAAAGATGATAAAAGTCTGCAATCCTGACCTTCCAACTCAGAATTGGCAAATTGCAGGATTGGGTGAGATGGAGGGCGCTCGTCGTCAAGCAGTGGGGTTGGTTAATGAGGAATCGCTTCCTCTTTTAGCCAGGACTGACGGCATTATTAGATTTGGCTTTTTTTATATAAGAGTCAATGTCTACAAGGGCGATCAGAAGCCTATTTTGGACGCAGCCAAGCCAGTGGCGGAGTCGGCTGGGGAGGAGAATCTGGAAAAGGTTGATATTCAGCTGACCGATTCTAGGCTGAGATGCATCTGGCATCTGGCTGGGAGATGCATCTGGCATTTTCGAAACCGAATCTGGTAACGAATGCGACCTCTGTGATGGCACGGAGGATAAAGCTGTTTTAGGTTGAAAGGTTCTTTATTGTATGATTCCTTTTACAATTGTATACTTATAAAATATATATAACTAACAATAAGTACTAAAAACAGTGTTGTATTGTTAACAGAGTTGGTGATGAAAGATAATGATATGTAACAGGGTGATAAATAATACAGATTTGTAAATGAGTTAAAACACTAATTCATTATTACAACATCTTCCTTTTTTATATAAAAAAGTATCTAACGATATCTTGTTGGTAATCTAGTTACTCTACCACTTTTAGTTACATTTTTATTACCATTATTTGCATTAACATTATTATTTAAATTTTCATTTAATTTTACATTAACATTTTCAGTTTCATTTAAATTTACATTTTCATTTAAATTTTCATTAACATTTTTAGTTTCATTAAAATTAATATTTTCATTTAAATTTTCAATAACATTTTTAGTATCATTAAAATTTTCATTAACATTTTTATTTTCATATAAATTTTCATTTACATTTTCATCTTCAATTTCAAAATTTTTCTTTATGTGTTGTCTGTTTCTCCTATAGGTTGAACCTCCTTGATCCTGTATAATATAAGATCTAGGCTCTTTGGCTCTATCAACTATAGTGCCAGGATGCCAAATTGATGTTGGTGTTCTTTTAAACATTATGCGTTCACCTATATCTACTGGCTTTAGATTAACAGCTGATTTATTAAAATTATTTGCCATTTTCTCTTTTTGTTTAACAATTTGTTTAGAAATATCTTTTGTGTTAATAAATTTTGGTTTTAAATTTTCTAAAAGACACGGTATTTTTGTTCTCAAAACCCTTCCCATTAGCATTTCTGATGGACTTGGAAAATTTCCTTTTTTAGTTGTTCTTAATTGCAGTAATGCTGTATAAGGGTCAGTAGAATCGTCTTTACATTTGTATAACATTTTCTTGATTGTCTGTATTGTTCGTTCTGCCAGACCGTTAGACCTAGGCAAATAAGGACTTGAAGTTACATGTTCTATTCCCCAGTTCTTACAAAAATTTGAAAATTCACTTGAGTTGAATGGAGGTCCATTGTCTGAAACAAAAATAGCCGGTATACCATGTCGGGCATATATGGACTTAAGTTTAGTTATAACTTGGTTACTATTATAGCCTGAACTAAGAACATCTATTTCCGCGTATTTAGAGTAATAATCTACTACTAATAGATACATTGATTTGTTAAATTCAAATAGGTCACAACCAATTTTGTACCATGGAATTGTAACAATATCATGTGGTAATAATTCCTCTTTCGGATTAGAATTCTGATACTTTTTACAAATTACGCAATTTGATACCATTACGTTAATATCATTATTAATGTTTGGCCAATAAATTGACTCTTTAGCCAAATTTTGACAGCGTTGTACACCCATGTGACCCTCATGTAAGTATGACAACATTTCACGCCTAAGAACTCTCGGTATCAAAATCCGATTGTTCATTAGTATAATACCATCTAAGTGTGATATTTCATCTTTAACAGGATAATACGGAAGCAAATTTGCATCAATTTTCTTCCTATCCTTTGGCCACCCATCCTTTATACATTTAAGTAAATTTTTTAAAATTTCATCTGTTTTAGATGCTTCCTTTATCCTTTCAATTGTAATATCCGGTAAGCTATTCTGAGACATAATAAAGTTACAATGTAAATCAATTTCTTTGTTTAAATCTAATAATGTGTTTTCTTTAAGAGGAGCTCTTGAAAGCGTATCCGCAATAAAAAGATATTTACCCGGTTTGTAAATAACTTTTATATTGTATGTTAATAAACGTAACATAAATCGTTGTAAACGAGCCGGAATTTTATAAAGGGGTTTTTCAAACAAAGTTACCAATGGTTTATGATCAGTTTCGACTGTCACATTTAAACCATATACGTATTGGTGAAACCGAGTACAACCAAACAAAATCGCAAAAAGCTCTTTTTCAATTTGAGCATAATTAGACTGACAGTCAGTCAATGAAGCCGAAGCATAAGCAATTGGATTATTGTCATGCATAATTGTGGCTCCTACAGCAAATTTTGATGCGTCCACTGACAATTTAACTGGTTTCTTAGGGTCAAAATACACTAAAACCGGTGAATTAGTTATTTCTTTTTTCAAATTTAAAAATTCATTATTTTGTTCAGCATTCCATTGCCATAAAACGTCTTTTTTAAGAAGATTTCTTAAATTTTTAGATTTAGCTGAAAGATTTTCTATAAATGAACCTAAATAGTTCACCATTCCCAAAAATCGTTGAAGTTCCGAAACATTTACCGGTATTGGCAACTCTGAAATTGCTTTTATCTTGTCTGTATCAGGTTTAACACCTTCGCTATTAAAAATGTGTCCAATAAACTTTATCTCTGATTTTAAGATTTTCGATTTTGATTTATTGAACTTTAACCCAACGTTTTTGGCTCTATTTAAAACCTTTTCTAAAATTTGATTATGTTTTTCTAAGCTTTCAGCGTGAATCAAAAAATCGTCCATATAGATGATAAGACCATCTATATCCCCAAATAACCTCACCATTTCAGAATGAAATATTTCCGGGCAGCGTTAATACCAAATGGCAAACGCAAAAAACGATACCGACCCATAGGGGTATTAAAAGCAAGGATGCTACACCTCTATAAGGATGATTAAAAGTTGGAATAAGTTTTAAAATTATTCTTTATTCCACTTTTTTATTCCATTTTTTTATTCCTTTTTTTTTTTCTTTATTCCATTTTTTTTATTCCGTTTTTGTTAACACTTGCATTCCCGAAATTATTCTAGGGAATAATTATTCCCTGGGATAATTATCCCAGGGAATAATTATTCCCTAGAATAATTATTCCGTAGAATAATTATTCCATTTTTTGATGCTATTTTTTATGCTAAAAAAATTTAACAATTTTATGCATTTTTTTGATGCATTTTTTTATGCTTAATTTTTCTTAAAAATTCACAAAAAAAAACTTAAGAAGAATTTAACTATTAGGAACAAATGCCTACAAAAAATTAAGGAATTAATTTTATGCATTTTTTTGATTCATTTTTTATATAGTTATATAGTTTAATGCGAAAAATTAGTCGATAAAACGATATAAAAACTTATAAAATTTGAACAAATCTCATCAAATTTGATATAATTTTAATATAATTTTATATAGTTATATGCGAAAATTGGACCCTTTTTGTATAAAATTGATGCAATTATATATAATTAAATTTATTTATATATAAGGAAAAAAATTTTTTCCCAAAAAACGAAAAAAAAAATTGACAGAAAAAATTGTTGCATAAAGTTTTATATAAAATTACTTCAAATATTTTGTTGTTTAATTTTGTTGTAAACTATATAACTATATAAAAAATGCTTAAAAAAATGCATAAAATTAATTCCTTAATTTTTTGTAGGCATTTGTTCCTAATAGTTAAATTCTTCTTAAGTTTTTTTTTGTGAATTTTTAAGAAAAATTAAGCATAAAAAAATGCACACTCAGAAAATTATTGCAGTTACTACATGACGGTCGTTTGTGTAGTAAGTAGTAGCTGTTGTTTTTAACTACAATTTCGGTCGTTTTGTATGAAAAAATCTCAAACAACTTTTTTTGTAGTAGTTTCAAAAAATAACTACAAAAAATTTACTACACTGTAGCAATAGTTGATTTATGTAGTTGTTTTTAGTTTTTTTTCTAAAACTCGTTTTTTTCTAGAAATTTTTATTGCAAACGAATGTGTCGAGCAAGTTGGTCGTGCGGGATGCGGAAGGAATTATTTTTATACCAAATAAATAATATCTAAATAAATTAAATTACAATTTATTAAATTTAATTATAACAAAAAATATGTTTTTGGAAAAATATTCTTGAGCGAAAGAAAATAAGTGGATAAATGAGATAACAAGTGTGTATAATATAGCGCTCACATAAGCGTGCGTAAAAACCAATCGGAAAAAAACAAAATAAAATGTGTGCAGTGTTTTGTTTTCTTATGAGCGCGCCATCTTTCTTTTCTTTGTATACACAACAGAGCAGGTACATACTTTTTTGAAACATTTCAAATTAATTCTTTTTTTTTATAAATCAATTTTGCCAAAGCATTTCGTTTTTTTTTATTCCAGACAAATTTTGATCAGTAGCGGTGAAAATTTGAAATGAACTATTAAAAAAACAAAGGTAAATACCATCAATTTATTTTGTTTAACATTTTATTAATATAATTTTTTTCTTCTATAATTCCAGATAAATACACACTCAAAAAATTATGTTAGTAAAATCAACTGAAAATGTCAGTTAAAATAACTACTTTGTAGGTTGTTTTGGGGTCAACTACTTTTTCAGTTAAATCAACTAACAATGTTAGTTATTTTAACTGACAAAAAACAACTGACTTATGTAGAAAAAATTACTTACATTTGTAGTAAAAACAACTAAAATGTAGTAAAAATAAAATAATCAATACATATTTTTTTTTTTTTTCAAAACATTTTTCAAAAAAAAAAATTGAAGACCAAATTTTTTCCAAGTTTTTTTTAAAAAAAAAAGTTGTGAAAAAAAAAAAACGAAAATTTTTATTTTTTGGAAAAAAACTTTGAAAATTTTTCAGAGATAAAAAAAATAAGATTAACTACTTTAAATAACTGTTACTACATCACAGTACTTTTTTGTTAGTTGTTCAAAAAAACGACTTAAAATAACTAACAGAAATAGTTGTTTGATATTTTTCATACAAAAGCAACTGACTTTGTAGTTGAAAACAACTAACTACTGTAAAATATACAAATAACTAACATGTAGTAACTTACATAATTTTCTGAGTGCATCAAAAAATTGTCATCATGTCGAAATTCTATACAACCAACTGAAATGTATTGCTTTTTAAATAAATAAATATCAATCATTTAATCGTTTAAGAAATTTTTTAAATAAAATTTCAGGCAATTGTAGAAAAAACAACTGTATTAAACAGTTTTGTAGTAGTTTTTACTACATTTTGTAGTTGAAAATCAATAGTTAAAAACAACAACATGTTCAGTTGTTTTTACCGTTTATGTAGTGGACGCCTTTTCAACGACAAAATGTAGTCAAAACAACTGTCTTTTGTAGTAGATTTTACCGACATACTTTTTTGAGTGCATCAAAAAATTCAGAAAATGTAATTCCTTAATTTTTTGTAGGCATTTGTTCGTAATAGTTAAATTTAATTTTTTTTAAGAATTTTTAAGAAAAATTACGCATAAAAAAATGCATCAAAAAAATGCATAAAATTAATTCCTTAATTTTTTGTAGGCTTTTGTTCCTAATAGTTAAATTTTTCTTAAGTTTTTTCTGTGAATTTTTAAGAAAAATTAAGCATAAAAAAAATGCATCAAAAAAATGCATAAAATTGTTAATTTTTTTTAGCATAAAAAAATAGCATCAAAAAATGGAATAATTATTCTACGGAATAATTATTCTAGGGAATAATTATCCCAGGGAATAATTATTCCCTAGAATAATTTCGGGACTGCAAGTGTTAACAAAAACGGAATAAAAAAATGGAATAAAGAATAAAAAAAAGGAATAAAAAAATGAAATAAAAAAGTGGAATAAAGAATAATTTTAAAACTTATTCCAACTTTTAATCATCCTTATAGAGGTGTAGCATCCTTGATTAAAAGTACATAACCTTGATGACGCCTTATCTAAAGGTATCATCCAAAACCCGGAGTTAGCATCAAGGCTACTAAAATATCTTGAATTTGTCAATTGTGCCCTACACTCATCAATGTTGGGAAAACTAAACCTTGGTCTTACAATGACTTTGTTTAGATTTCTTGGGTCAAGGCACAACCGCAAGCTACCATTTGATTTAGTAACCAAAACTATAGAGTTAACCCATTCGGTAGGCTCAACTTCTTTAACGATCACATTTAAATTTTCCATTCTACGTAACTCCTGTTTCAAAGGTTCGAAAAGTCCTATTGGAACACGACGTGGTGCTTCCACTATAGGCTCACTATTTTCTAAAACTTTCAAATGACATTCATTTTTAAGCTGACCAAGACCATTAAAAACTTCTTCATATTTTTCAAAAACTGAATCTATATTTAAAGCATTAACAGTTTTAACTAGATTCATTTGAATCGCTAACTCAAGCCCAATCACGTTCTTACACTGCATTTGTAATACATAAAATTTTGTAAAATATTTAACATTTTTGTAATTTAAATTCAAATCTATAGAACCTACTACAGGGAGCTTTTCTCCACTAAAAGTTAGTATGTTATTATAAATTTTGTTATTAATCTTACATATATTCAAAATACTTAAGGTTTGCTCCGATAACAGATTGGCTTGCGCGCCGGTATCCACCTGAAACTGGACCTTCTTGTTGTTTATTTCTGCTTCAACGTTCCACTCTTTATTGGCATCTCCTTTCCTATCGAATACGGATCCAATAAACAAATTTTCATCATCGTTTTCTATGGCCTTTATATATCTATTGTTATGTTTGTTGTTGATTTTATAGTTGTTGCTGTGATTATTCTTGTTGTTACTTTTTGCAAAACACATTTTTGCAAAATGGTTTAACTTGCCACATACATGGCATTTCACGCCATCAGCCGGACATTTATTATTATGGCTTTGGCCACATTTGTTGCACTTGGCTTGTTGTTGTTGATGATTTGTTAAATTAGATTTGTTGTTGTTGTTGAAATTTTTATTTTTTGATTTGTAGCTGCTTTTCTTTAAACCACATATGTTGGAACTGCTATGAGACACCTGCTCGATTGCCGTAGCATTTTCACGTGCAGCCTCCATACCCTTCGCTATTTGAAGTGCTTTGTCCCATGTTATCTCACCTTCACTCAATAACTTTTCTTTAATTTTCTGGAAATTCTGTGACAACCCACACGTAAAAATGTCTTTAACCAAGGACTCCCTTATGTCCCCAAACTCACACGTGATGCTCAGGTTTTGCAGCACCGTCGAGTACTGAGTGATGGTTTCACCGGTTGCTTGTTTACGGGTAAAAAACATGTGGCGCTCCATGGCCGTATTTTTTTTCGGAACAAAATATTTTTCAAATTTTTCCCATAGCACTTTATACATTATTGTGTCAATGTCTATGTTGAAAGAATTTACGATATCACCACATCCAATGTGGTGTAGCAGCAGTGCTACCTTACGTTGGTCTGGTTGTGTCTCCAACCCTGAAGCTCTCATAAAAATTTTAAAATTTCTGCTCCAACTTTTCCACTCCAAACACAAATTTTGTGCATTTGTGTTTAGCGGCACCATCGATGTTGAAATGGCCAACGACGTCTCCCTTACATCAACAGGTTGTATTGGATCAATTACTGGCGGCGCCATTTTCACTTACGATGGTTTCCAATAAAATTTTAACAATTGGATTTTTTTTTTTTTTTCAACAATCTTTTTATTTTTTACTTAAAAAGATTTTTATTTAACAATAAGATTTTTTAAAAATTTTATGTTTGAATCTTACAAGTCTTTTTTTTTCACGTGGGATTTTAACCTCAAAAACTTCTTTTTTTTTATATATGTACAAGAAAAATCACGCCACATCTGACACCATGTTTTAGGTTGAAAGGTTCTTTATTGTATGATTCCTTTTACAATTGTATACTTATAAAATATATATAACTAAGTACTAAAAACAGTGTTGTATTGTTAACAGAGTTGGTGATGAAAGATAATGATATGTAACAGGGTGATAAATAATACAGATTTGTAAATGAGTTAAAACACTAATTCATTATTACAACAAAAGCTGATGCCACGATGGGTGACATTCAGGACGAGGCCCATGCAGTGAGGAATTCGGAGAGTTCTGTTGCCTCCGATTCAGAACAGATGGGACACACATCTGGCTTATTCGAAACCGAATCTGGGGACGAATGCGACCTCTATGATAACACGGAGGGTGAAGCCAATAACACGGTGGTGGAAAGGATGGTGGAAAAAAAACAAGATGTTGCGGTTCCTACAAATAAACCTCCATCACTGTAAGGCAGCCTCAGTTGCACTCTTGCTGCGCCTGACGACAGGAGCAGTTGACTTGGTTTTTATCCAAGAGTCCTGGGTGCGGGGTGGCAGGGTTTGCGGATTGAGGACCCCTGGGTTTAAGTTGGTGGTTGCCAAAGGTGAGGGCTCACCAAGAGCCTGCATCTTGGCGAAAAATGACTTAAATATATTCTTTTTATCAACTTTTAGTGATATGGATGTTACAGCGGCTAGCTTAGAGCTTCATGGGAAGTCTATTTGGCTCGCCTCTGCGTATTTTCCTAATCCGGGGCCAATACCCCCGGAGAAGGTTGTCGGTCTAATTCGGGAGTCTGAATCTAGGGGACACCAGTTAGTAGTGTGTTGTGATGCTATTGCACATCATTCGATATGGGGAAGTACAGACACAAATGATAGAGGCGAATCACTTTTGGAGTTTTTGTTAAGCACTAACCTGTATATTTCGTCACCTAAAATGCAAAACGCCCTAACTAACAAAAAATTCAAAATCGCGTTTTTAATTGATTCTTATGTATTGGATCAAAATACATGTCCACAAAAAAATTTAGACTCCTTTGATCAAAAATGGGGATTTTATTAACAAAATTCAAAAAGCCCTAACTACATGCTTTGATATTTGTTAAACCAAAAAGCCCCAACTACATATTTGTATACATAATATTGCCGATGCAAGTGTTATTTTTTAACATTAATCATTTTTTGATGCTTCTTCTTCCACAATGTCCACCAATAGGAAAAATATATGTATATGTACAAAAAAATAAAGTTTAGAAATTTACCAATTAACCCCTTCAGGCCCGTGTTCCTTGTTCCTTTTTCAGCTATAGAAGTCGCAATTTGTGCAGTACAATTAGTCTTAAGTAAGATATAAATTCTACATAAAATTTAATAACAATATAATAAATGACTATGGGCTGGTAACTTATAACAATATAATCAATGATTAGTGCTAATTATTGTTTCCAAACGACAATTTTATATGAAATTGATCAATGATTAGTGTCAATCATTGATTAGCTTTTGATAAGTTACCAGCCCTATAAAAAACATGATTGGAAGTCCTTTATTCCGATTAAATAAAATTCAAAGTAAATTTTTCGTTAAATTAGTAAAAAAAAATTGTTTTTAATTATAATTTTTGTTATTATTACAAAAAATACAGGGGGCTAATTATGTAACTTGATAATCGTCAATCGTCATTGTGAGCTCATTATTCTATTACCATAAAATGGTACTATATGGTAATGGAATAACGATGGAAACAATACGTTTGACGACTATCAAGTTTCATAATTACCCCCCAGTATATAATAAAAAATGTTAGCTTCTTTGGGAAGCTTATAATTTCTTCATAAAAAGGGACAGAAATAAAAAACAAGACATCAGTCTAATATCGCTAACATTAAATACAGGGCTTAGGAAAGATAAAATAACAACCTGTGCCAAATTTTATCATTTACATGTGGGAGTTTTCATCTCAAGTGACACAACTTTAAAAACCGATAGTAGTTTAGTCACAATTTTTCAACGAGATCGGTCAAGAACTTTTTGAGTTAGAGGGGGCCGTAATTTTACATTTTGATCAAACAGTTGTTATTTTTTCATCCATGTAACTGATTACCTAATGTTCTTAGCAAAATGTGTCCCGAGAGTTTAAGATAGCTATTTCTTTAATCTTTCAAAAAAAAAAAAAAATTTTTTTTACTTTTTTTTTTTGCAAAATCAAAAACTTGTTTGGCATTTTTTAAAACCGGCCCTTTTTTTAACTCAAAATAAAGCTAAGGTATTTTCCTTTAGGAGCTTTGTGGGATGCGAGTGAGATATCTATTAAATTCCCAATATTTACTGTAGATCTTAAGAAATTTTCCAGAAGCCGAGTAAACGCTTTGACGACCATACATTTTTGACCGAAGTGTTTTTGATTCTCTTTCAATTTTCGTAATTTCTGACCTAATAATAGTTACTCATAAAAAAATTGGGCCCCTCCCATAGGCGTAGATAGCCCTGTCTGGGGGGGCTTAGCCCCCCCAGAATAATTTTAGCCCCCCCCAGAATTTTAATAATTCACAATTTTTTTTTTTAATAATTTAATGATTTCATTAATTTTTGCAAAAATAAATAATAATATGTAATGAGTCTTTAGGACTCGTTATGATTATTCAATGCGTCTTAAGGACTCGTAATGATTATTATATAAGATCTAATAGTTTTTCCCATTGAAAAATAGTCTGAATTATTAAAAAAAGTTTTTATATGAATCTGATGTTTTTATCAGTAATAAAAACTTTACCGAATCTTGGGGTTTTACCTTCAGGAAAACATTTTAACTTCTTTGATTTAAAAAAGTTTCTAAATTCTAAGGGGTTTTTTTATAGACAAAAGTTATTGAAAGAAAGAATCTGAGAATTTTGACTAATAATCATCAACTTTTGCAATCATCAGAAATTTTTCTTGAAAATAATCAAAGTAATTTAATGATTTTACTATAGGAAAAACATCTTTCATTCTCAAAAACATCTAGGAGTTCTAAATTTCCGAAAATTCTACAGACTCAAAATTAACAAAAAAAAAAAATATGAATTTATAACCGCTTTCGGGGGCATTCGTTTCTAGGACACCTAGACGCATGTTAAAGGGAACGCTTCAGGAATAGGTCGGGGTTTTTCTATTAAAAAAAAAAATTTAGGGGGGCTTTAGCCCCCCCCCCCCAGAAAGGTTGGCTTCCTACGCCAGTGGCCCCTCCTTCCCCCATATTACGCTGTTTTGGTACTCGCTGTGATCTTTAAGAAATGCAACTTAATAATAGTTATTCTAAAAGAATTTGGATTTCTGAACCCCCTTCTTTACCCTTATTTCGCCTGTCAAGTAAATATGATTTTGTCCCTAATATATTTATTACTTCGCAAACTTTGAGAACTTTTAGTGAGTAAGTGGACCCAGTTAGAGACTTAATGAAAACAAAACTTTTGTTTCTCTAAAACTCTCCTATAATTCATATTTTAGCACATTTATCCTATCTTTTACTTGAACAAAAAAAATCGCTAAAAATCATTTGGGAAGTATAGTTGCCTGTGGTCGTTAAAAGGTTAAAGCATTTTAATGCATTAGGTTATTTCGGGCCATACCCGTTGTCCTGTTCCACCCTCATTTGACATGGAGTTTAAAAATAGTAAATTGACATTTTGTATCAAATTAAGTTAGCATGTGTTTAACAGAATCCAAAATGAGACATTTTGCAGTGTTGGGTTATATAGCAGGTGCCAAGCCCCTTTTTCCAATACCGCCCACATTTTGTTAGAGTTCTATATGATAAAACATCATTCAGTATAAAATTTTGTTAGCATGTTGTTACATTTTATAACACATCTGCTTGGTGTTTTTAAACATCTTCAGTGCAGTTAGGGCTTTTTGTGTTTCTGAAAATTACAAGCAAGGATGGGTACCAATTCGATAAAAGTATTGGTATTGGTATTGGTTTTTAAAATTATATTAGTATTGGTATAGGTATTGGTTTTCATTTTTTGTTGAATTGGTATAGGTTTCGGTATTGGTTTTGAATTCTTTAGGTATTGGGTATTGGTATTGGTTTTAGCCTTGAATCGGTATCGGTTTTTAATAAGTATTGGTATTTATCTTATATCGGTTTTGGAATTTGTATGCAAAAGGTTTTGTCGATAATATTACACTCAAAAAATTATGTTAGTAAAATCAACTGAAAATGTCAGTTTAAATAACTACTTTGTAAGTTGTTTTGGGGTCAACTACTTTTTCAGTTAAATCAACTAACAATGTTAGTTATTTTAACTGACAAAAAACAACTGACTTATGTAGTAAAAACTACTAACATTTGTAGTCAAAACAACTAAAATGTAGTAAAAATTAAATAATCAATATACAGTTATGTGAAAAATAATAGGGACAGTGATGAGTTAGAACTGTATTTGATGAGAAAGCAAGTAAAAGGAGAGAATTGTTACTTGTTAACTGTATTAATTTTTTCAAAAAGATTACAAAAACAAATTCCGTTACAAAAATTTTTGTTATTTGCATTCTTTTCATAAAATGACTTTATTATTCCAAGATTGATAGTTTTATGGTGTGCGAAATAATAAGGACGGTGTGTTGTTTTTATAAAAAAAAATACAATTAAAATTTGTTAAAGTGTTTTTTTGAATAAAAAAAGGTAAAAATAGTATTTTTTCTTTAAATTTGGATTAAATATGTAACGTGCCGTTACAAGGAAAATACTTTTCCATATACCTCATCACTCTACTTGTACCCATACCCAATATAGAGTTGTTTGTTTGATAGTTATTACTAGCAAACAGTTAATACTATCTCGCAATTCTCGTTGAGTTGGTCAAATTGTTATTTATAATGACAAAGTTTGGCTGACCAGAACAACGAGAAACCAGTTGGAGTTCGTGATATACCTCGTAGAATATACGATGTATACCGTAAGCCGACCAGATTCCTGTTCCCAACTCCGTCTTTAGCCGTAGTTGGTCCGTAGTTAAAACCCTGTAGTTAGAAATCCGACTAAACCCGAACGCCACCTATCGTTCGTATTAACCCGACTCACCTGCACCCCATTCTCGTGAGTTACTTAGTATTTCTACTTATCGTAGTTAGCACCCGATCGCCCACTAAACCCGAACACCACCTATCGTTCGTATTAACACGACTCACCTGCACCCCATTCTCGTGAGTTACTTAGTATTTTTACTTATCGTAGTTAGCACCCGATCGCCCACTAAACCCGAACGCCATCGTTCGTATTAACACGACTCACCTGCACCCCATTCTCGTGAGTTACTTAGTATTTTTTACTTATCATAGTTAGCACCCGATCGCCTACTAAACCCGAACGCCACCTATCGTTCGTATTAACCCGACTCACCTGCACCCCATTCTCGTGAGTTACTTAGTATTTTTACTTATCGTAGTTAGCACCCGATCGCCCACTAAACCCGAACGCCACCTATCGTTCGTATTAACACGACTCACCTGCACCCCATTCTCGTGAGTTACTTAGTATTTTTACTTATCGTAGTTAGCACCCGATCGCCCACTAAACCCAAACGCCACCTATCGTTCGTATTAACACGACTCACCTGCACCCCATTCTCGTGAGTTACTTAGTATTTTTACTTATCATAGTTAGCACCCGATCGCCTACTAAACCCGAACGCCACCTATCGTTCGTATTAACCCGACTCACCTGCACCCCATTCTCGTGAGTTACTTAGTATTTTTACTTATCGTAGTTAGCACCCGATCGCCCACTAAACCCGAACGCCACCTATCGTTCGTATTAACACGACTCACCTGCACCCCATTCTCGTGAGTTACTTAGTATTTTTACTTATCGTAGTTAGCACCCGATCGCTCACTAAACCCGAATGCCACCTATCGTTCGTATTAACACGACTCACCTGCACCCCATTCTCGTGAGTTACTTAGTATTTTTTACTTATCATAGTTAGCACCCGATCGCCTACTAAACCCGAACGCCACCTATCGTTCGTATTAACCCGACTCACCTGCACCCCATTCTCGTGAGTTACTTAGTATTTTTACTTATCGTAGTTAGCACCCGATCGCCCACTAAACCCGAACGCCACCTATCGTTCGTATTAACACGACTCACCTGCACCCCATTCTCGTGAGTTACGTAGTATTTTTTTACCGTAGTTAGAATACCCGATCGCCCACTAAACCCGAACGCTACCTATCGTTCGTATTAACACGACTCACCTGCACCCCATTCTCGTGAGTTACTTCGTACATATTTTAATTTACATATATTCGATTAGAGTTTTATTCTAGTTCGAGGCCCAAAAATATTTCTATTTATGATATTGTCATAATAGAGTATTTTTAATTTATTGCTTTAAAAAAGTTACTATCTCATAGTATGTCTGTACTGATCAGTTTCATCCCCACTAAAGGAATCTTCAGCAGACTTTAGAGAATCATCGTTGGTCAATCAAACATCAAACCAGACATAATATTTGATATATTTCCCAAGTTATATGAGAAGTACTATTATGAAGGTCCGAAATCTGTTTTCCAACAAAAATAACTCTTTTAAAGCAAAAATTGTATATATTAAATCACCGTCGGTAACTATTAATATATGTGTTGCTGTTATTTTACAATAACAACAGTGCCTAACCAAACAATAGTGTTGGTAGGATAAGTCGTACTAAACTTTGTGTTAAATGTTGTTTTTTTATTTTTAGTACCAAAAGGTACATAAAAATAAAATGTATTTATTCGGCCTTTATATATGTATATATATTCGATTAGAGTTTTATTCTAGTTCGAGGCCCAAAAATATTTCTATTTATGATATTGTCATAATAGAGTATTTTTAATTTATTGCTTTAAAAAAGTTACTATCTCATAGTATGTCTGTACTGATCAGTTTCATCCCCACTAAAGGAATCTTCAGCAGACTTTAGAGAATCATCGTTGGTCAATCAAACATCAAACCAGACATAATATTTGATATATTTCCCAAGTTATATGAGAAGTACTATTATGAAGGTCCGAAATCTGTTTTCCAACAAAAATAACTCTTTTAAAGCAAAAATTGTATATATTAAATCACCGTCGGTAACTATTAATATATGTGTTGCTGTTATTTTACAATAACAACAGTGCCTAACCAAACAATAGTGTTGGTAGGATAAGTCGTACTAAACTTTGTGTTAAATGTTGTTTTTTTATTTTTAGTACCAAAAGGTACATAAAAATAAAATGTATTTATTCGGCCTTTATATATGTATATATATTCGATTAGAGTTTTATTCTAGTTCGAGGCCCAAAAATATTTCTATTTATGATATTGTCATAATAGAGTATTTTTAATTTATTGCTTTAAAAAAGTTACTATCTCATAGTATGTCTGTACTGATCAGTTTCATCCCCACTAAAGGAATCTTCAGCAGACTTTAGAGAATCATCGTTGGTCAATCAAACATCAAACCAGACATAATATTTGATATATTTCCCAAGTTATATGAGAAGTACTATTATGAAGGTCCGAAATCTGTTTTCCAACAAAAATAACTCTTTTAAAGCAAAAATTGTATATATTAAATCACCGTCGGTAACTATTAATATATGTGTTGCTGTTATTTTACAATAACAACAGTGCCTAACCAAACAATAGTGTTGGTAGGATAAGTCGTACTAAACTTTGTGTTAAATGTTGTTTTTTTATTTTTAGTACCAAAAGGTACATAAAAATAAAATGTATTTATTCGGCCTTTATATATGTATATATATTCGATTAGAGTTTTATTCTAGTTCGAGGCCCAAAAATATTTCTATTTATGATATTGTCATAATAGAGTATTTTTAATTTATTGCTTTAAAAAAGTTACTATCTCATAGTATGTCTGTACTGATCAGTTTCATCCCCACTAAAGGAATCTTCAGCAGACTTTAGAGAATCATCGTTGGTCAATCAAACATCAAACCAGACATAATATTTGATATATTTCCCAAGTTATATGAGAAGTACTATTATGAAGGTCCGAAATCTGTTTTCCAACAAAAATAACTCTTTTAAAGCAAAAATTGTATATATTAAATCACCGTCGGTAACTATTAATATATGTGTTGCTGTTATTTTACAATAACAACAGTGCCTAACCAAACAATAGTGTTGGTAGGATAAGTCGTACTAAACTTTGTGTTAAATGTTGTTTTTTTATTTTTAGTACCAAAAGGTACATAAAAATAAAATGTATTTATTCGGCCTTTATATATGTATATATATTCGATTAGAGTTTTATTCTAGTTCTAGACTTATCCTACCAACACTATTGTTTGGTTAGGCACTGTTGTTATTGTAAAATAACAGCAACACATATATTAATAGTTACCGACGGTGATTTAATATATACAATTTTTGCTTTAAAAGAGTTATTTTTGTTGGAAAACAGATTTCGGACCTTCATAATAGTACTTCTCATATAACTTGGGAAATATATCAAATATTATGTCTGGTTTGATGTTTGATTGACCAACGATGATTCTCTAAAGTCTGCTGAAGATTCCTTTAGTGGGGATGAAACTGATCAGTACAGACATACTATGAGATAGTAACTTTTTTAAAGCAATAAATTAAAAATACTCTATTATGACAATATCATAAATAGAAATATTTTTGGGCCTCGAACTAGAATAAAACTCTAATCGAATATATATACATATATAAAGGCCGAATAAATACATTTTATTTTTATGTACCTTTTGGTACTAAAAATAAAAAAACAACATTTATTTTAATTTACTTTCGTCATCCGATTCCCTGACATCCCCGAACACCAACTAACGTTCGGTCTCACTGACTCACCTGCGCCCTATACTCGTGAGTCACTTACATCGGTACTAACGACATTGGGTCAACAACTTCGTGTGTACAACTATACAATCACAAAGGAAGCAGACCTTTGTTGAACACTGGACATATCTAGTGCTACCTCAGCTGGAAACAAAACTGCATCACAAATGGCGCCCGAGCAGGGACTCGTTTCCAACAACGCACCTTGTGGAAAAATTGACAAAACCACCAACGAATTTGGAACGAGGGAAGCACACACGAACCAAGATCTTTCTAGTGAACAAGTCTTAAATAAGCTTAGCGAGTTAGAAATCATGAAAATAATAATTCGTTGGGATGTGAAATACGACGGCTCCGAAAACCTGCTGGAGTTTTTAGAACGTCTAGAGGAGTTAGCCGAGTGTTACTCTATTCCTAACGACCGATTAATGTTTTCGTTATGGGAGATATTGAAGGACCGAGCATTGCAATGGTATCGGATATACTGTGGCGAAATCCGAACCTGGGAGGAGTTTAAGGTGAAAGCAATTCGTTTCTTTTTACCGAGGAGGTACCTGTCTGATATTGAGGAAGCGATATACAATCGTAAACAAGGCCGAAAAGAAAAAGCCAAGGATTTCGTTTTGGAGCTACAGACTCTTATTCGGCGACACCCACAGCTGCGACAAATTGACCATACTGGCAGAATATATGAAGGTCTGAGACCAGATTTCTACTTATCGTAGTTAGCACCCGATCGCCCACTAAACCCGAACACCACCTATCGTTCGTATTAACACGACTCACCTGCACCCCATTCTCGTGAGTTACTTAGTATTTTTACTTATCGTAGTTAGCACCCGATCGCCCACTAAACCCGAACGCCACCTATCGTTCGTATTAACACGACTCACCTGCACCCCATTCTCGTGAGTTACTTAGTATTTTTTACTTATCATAGTTAGCACCCGATCGCCTACTAAACCCGAACGCCACCTATCGTTCGTATTAACCCGACTCACCTGCACCCCATTCTCGTGAGTTACTTAGTATTTTTACTTATCGTAGTTAGCACCCGATCGCCCACTAAACCCGAACGCCACCTATCGTTCGTATTAACACGACTCACCTGCACCCCATTCTCGTGAGTTACTTAGTATTTTTACTTATCGTAGTTAGCACCCGATCGCCCACTAAACCCGAACGCCACCTATCGTTCGTATTAACACGACTCACCTGCACCCCATTCTCGTGAGTTACTTAGTATTTTTACTTATCATAGTTAGCACCCGATCGCCTACTAAACCCGAACGCCACCTATCGTTCGTATTAACCCGACTCACCTGCACCCCATTCTCGTGAGTTACTTAGTATTTTTACTTATCGTAGTTAGCACCCGATCGCCCACTAAACCCGAACGCCACCTATCGTTCGTATTAACACGACTCACCTGCACCCCATTCTCGTGAGTTACTTAGTATTTTTACTTATCGTAGTTAGCACCCGATCGCTCACTAAACCCGAATGCCACCTATCGTTCGTATTAACACGACTCACCTGCACCCCATTCTCGTGAGTTACTTAGTATTTTAACTTATCGTAGTTAGCACCCGATCGCCCACTAAACCCGAACGCCACCTATCGTTCGTATTAACCCGACTCACCTGCACCCCATTCTCCTGAGTTACTTAGTATTTCTACTTATCGTAGTTAGCACCCGATCGTCCACTAAACCCGAACGCCACCTATCGTTCGTATTAACACGACTCACCTGCACCCCATTCTCGTGAGTTACGTAGTATTTTTTTACCGTAGTTAGAATACCCGATCGCCCACTAAACCCGAACGCTACCTATCGTTCGTATTAACACGACTCACCTGCACCCCATTCTCGTGAGTTACTTCGTACATATTCTAATTTACTTTCGTCATCCGATTCCCTGACATCCCCGAACACCAACTAACGTTCGGTCTCACTGACTCACCTGCGCCCTATACTCGTGAGTCACTTACATCGGTACTAACGACATTGGGTCAACAACTTCGTGTGTACAACTATACAATCACAAAGGAAGCAGACCTTTGTTGAACACTGGACATATCTAGTGCTACCTCAGCTGGAAACAAAACTGCATCACAAATATAATTAATTGTTAAAGCCATTAGGCAGATATGGGTAGAGCTAAGCATTGTGATTCATCAACCAGACAAAATATTAAAAATTTGCAAAAGGCTGGGAAATCTTATCGAACCATTGCAAGGTTACTTGGAGTTTCAAAAACAGTGGTCGAAAATGCAATTAAATGGATACCCAAGAAAGAAACCCGCGGCAGAAAACCAAAAATTACACCTACAGTAAAACGGAACATTATTCGCTGTGTCAAAAAAGATCCATTTATTTCATCTCAACAGATTAAAAAGGATTAAAATCTCAATATTAATACTTCAACAATTCGGAAAATGCTTATTCGGGAAAACCTTAAAGCTTCTAGCCCTAGAACAGTGCCGATGTTATCCAAGAAGAATGTGCAACAAAGATTAAAATTTGCTGAAAGTCATTTTAGCTGGTCTAAAGAAAAATGGCGAAATATTCTTTGGTCTGATGAGACAAAAATTAATTTGTTTAACTCAGATCGAGGTGTTCATTACGTAAGACCAGTTAATGGAGCATACAACCCCAAGTACACTCTTAAGACTGTAAAACATGGTGGTGGCAACATCATGGTATGGGGATCATTTTCATACAATGGTGTTGGACCACTGTATCGTATACAGGGTATCATGAAGTCAACAGATTACGTTAAAATACTTCAAACTAGTATGTTTACCGTATGCCGAAGAAAATATGCCACTCAGGTGGGTTTTTCAACAGGATAACGATCCGAAACACTCGGCAAAGCGTACAAAAGAGTGGTTTAAGGACAACCACATAAATCTATTAGAGTGGCCAGCACAATCTCCGGACCTAAATCCGATAGAAAATTTGTGGCATATAGTTAAAACTGGAATAAAAGGAAAGTGTCCTTCCAATTTTGATGAGCTTTGGAATCTCATTCAGGATTCGTGGAACGCGATACCGGTTTCCACCTGTCAAAAGCTGGTAGACTCAATTCCCAGACGATGTCGAGAAGTTTTAAACAATAAAGGATCCTCAACAAAATATTAATTAAAAAAAAATAGAAAAAATATTAATATTTCACATGAATTAGTGCAAATTTACTTTGTTTTTTTATTTTTTTATTATTATTTTTTAAGTTAACATGAAGTGTCCTTATTTTTTTTCACATGTAAAATCTGAATAATATATTTAAGAAAATAAATTAACTAATATAATATCACAAAGTTGGTAAAAACGCACCAAAATTAGTTTTTTAAATTTATAAACAAAAAATAAATACAGTTATCAACCAACAATTCTCTTATTTTACTCTCATTTTCATAGAATATTGATTTTACTGAGTACTGTCCTTATTATTTTTCACATAACTGTATATTTTTTTTTTTCAAAAAAATTTTCAAAAAAAAAATTGAAGACCATTTTTTTTTCAAAAAGTTGTGAAAATAAAAAAAACGAAAAATTTTTTTTTTTTTGTAAAAAAAACTTTAAAAACTTTTTAAATATAAAGAAAATAAAACTACTTTAAATAACTGTTACTACATCACAGTACTTTTTTGTTAGTTGTTCAAAAAAACGACTTAAAATAACTTACAGAAATAGTTGTTTTATATTTTTTATACAAAAAAAACTAACTTTGTAGTTGAAAACAACTGACTACTGTAAAATATACAAATAACTAGCATGTAGTAACTTACATAATTTTCTGAGTGTAATTAATTTAACGTACGTCGTCTTTCTGTCCGCCCCTTAATGGAGAAAAATATACGTTTATATGCAATTTTTAACCGAGTTTAATTTTGATTTTAAGCCATCGATCGGACATGGTGGATTTTTGAATAATGATTTTTTTATGTTTCTTATATTAAGTAGAGATGGGCTCATGAGCAGATTAGAGCGTGATTCACGCGTGAGTGTGACTGAATTCAATATTATTCACGTGATTGTGAGTGGAGAAAAAAATTTATGAAGTGAGTGTGCGTGAGTAAGATTTTTGCGTGGGTAAGATTTTTGCGTGAGTGAGTGTGCGTGAGTCGATTTTTGTCAAATTTCTCTGAACTTTAAATTTTGCTTAAAATTTTGAATTATTTTTCAAAATTTTAGTTTTTGAAATTTTTTTTGTATAAATAAGAGCTTTGTGAGCCAACGAGAGTGTGAGCGAAGCTTGCGTGAGTGCACGTGAGTGTGAGTTGTGTTAAATTTACTCACTTGATTGTGAGTGAGTGTGAGTAGAAAAAATATGCTCGTGAGTGAGTGTGCGTGATTGAAAAATTCCTGCCGTGAGCGTGAGTGAGTCAAAAATCACTCACGCGCCCATCTCTAATATTAAGGGTATTTGAACCCCATATTAATGATGTAAATAGCATTTCCCGGGTAAAAATGAAATATATATGATCATATATGATGATATATGGATCATATATGGATTTATATAACCATATATTATCATATATGCCTCCATATATGTTCATATATGATGAGATCCGTAAATTGGCCCGATATGAGCTCATATCGGGCCAATTTACGGATCTGATCATATATAAAAATATATGGAGGCATATATGATAATATATGGTTATATAAATCCATATATGATCCATATATCTTCATATATGATCATATATATTTCAGTTTTACCCGGGTTGTTAAATTATTAATTTAGTTTTTATAACCAAATTAAAATTCACACAGCCTCACCACAAGTCCTCAAAAAATCGATAAAATCGACTTTTAAAATATATTTTTAATAATCGAATTTATATTTAAAATTTTAACTCCTAAGTCGTAGAAAGTGTTGCCATGTTAGCGTAAAACGGACTAAAAACCGCTGTGTTTTCTCCTAAAATCGCTTAGTTTTTCCCCATTTTTTCTTGTAAAACTCTACTGTCGAGTCTGTATTTAGTCTGTGCCCATACTGTAGTTGGAGGGTATAAAAATTAAAAGCCTAAAATAATAAAATGCAAAGTTTTCGTTTTTTCTTTAAACAATATCTGTGCTGATTAGTGTTTGGGAATTCCCGGACTTTTCAATTTCCCGGAAAACGGGAAAAAATAATTTATTTTTTTTAATGAAATTTTTCATTATGAATGTAAATCATAAAAAAAATTAAAATTTGATTATCTTTTTATTAAAAACAGTTTTATTAGAGATATACAATTAATTAAAACATAAAAAATCAAAACATAAAAGTTAAAAATCCTGAAATACAATAAAACAAAACAAAAAAAATATTGCAACTTTTTCTTTCACAAAAAATCGCTAAAAATAGCTAAAAATCGCAAAAAACATTTAAAACTGCGTTATTCCAGAAAGAACTAATATAGTTGGCAGCGCTTTTAATATTTATTCTGGAAATGTTAATTCTAGGTTTAAAATTTTTATATTTTTTTGACAGTCTTAGCAAAATTAACATTAACTGACGTATATTTTTTGACTTTTTAAGTTTTTTCATGATATAAACATACTTTTTACACTTGGTCAGTTTTCCTATGAATATATATTTGCACTGTTCTTCCAAATAGAAAAAATACAAAAAATATCAAATATAATTATACCTGTATGTAAAAAAAATTTTAAAAATTAAAGTAAAATAAACGTTTTTATGTAAAAATGGTTATTTTACAAAATTCCCGGATTTCCCGGGAAAAATTAAAAAAATTCCCGGGAATTCCCGTCAGTATTTTCCCGGGAATTCCCGGGAACTCCGACCCGGGAATTCCCGGACCCCAAACACTAGTGCTGATGAACATTGCATTTAATGCACATATAAATTGCTGTGGCCAAGGAGAGATATTTTTAATTGCAGAAAGTTGAGACTTAACATTCGTTATAAAATATACCTGATATTCATCCTTTTCATACATAAATATTTTTTAGAAAAGGTGATCGAAATAGGTTATCGTGGAGGCCCCTTTTTCGATTTTAGATCTTTTAGTAATTGCGATTACACGGATAATAGTTTTCTTATATGGGGTTCAAACTTACGACCTTAAGCAAGTTGTTTATCAAAACACCAGTAATACCATATTCGCATTCATTTAAACTAGTTTAATTATGTGTCTTCCGCATTCAGTTTTAAATAAAACGGTGGTTTATTTTGACGTTTAAATTGTATGGGGAAAACCAATAAACTACCCAGGCAGAAAAATACGAACGGGAGAGAGCTGGCAAAGTACCTTTTATGGTCGATTGTGTGCTGGGAAAGCATCACAGTTTAGTAATCTCCCAGCGTCCAAAATGATAACCACGGTAAACGGTATGCCGTTGATATTTTAAAGCGCCTTGTGGTACAGGGTATAACGAGTTTATGCTTATGTTTGAAACTGCCCGAAATAATAATCCTAGATTAACCTTTTAGCAAAAGTCCCGAAAAAATGATGTATTAAACCGAAACGTGTTGTTTTCCAAAGGGATAGACCCAGTGGCATTTCACATGTGATGTATCCGGAGTTTAAGACACTTCCTCACAAAAGAAACGTGTTTTTATATAAAAGGTGTCAAGTTTGTGATAGGCATTGTGTCTAAGTGACATATCACGAGAGCTATCAAGGACCCATTACTAATTCTGCAGGGAAATGAAAAATATTCCAATTGATTTGAAAATTAATAAATTTTAATTACAAATTATACTTTGAACGGATTTAAATAGAAAACATTGGAAAGCGCTTCCATAGCATTTTTTTTATACTACCTTATACACAAAAAATAAAGTGCTTTGCCGAAACTTTTTTTGTGGAACGGTTTGCAGTTTTTGCCTGGGTAGTTAAAAATGAATGCGAACATCGTTTTGCAGAATAAAAACGTAATGGATACAGAACAAAGATTTTTTTAAACACGTAGCCCTTAAACTTTCAAAAATAGCAAGTGTGAACCGCACACTAAAATAAAATAAATTCTTATATAATATGACTGTTCCCGGCACAGTGTGCCTCTAATAAAACAAAAAAAAAATTTTTTGGATTTTGGTGTTGTGACATAAAATTTTGTAACGACTGCTTGATTGAAATTTCCAAAAAAGGACATTAGTATTTTTTTTTTTACAACCCAAAGAACAGTGCAGTGACATTTAATGTATATCAAATATAAACAATGTTTGCAAAAGACAAAATTTCATCACAGAAAAGGTCTAAATTTTTTAAGATCTACTTTTATTAGGGGTCATAAAAATCTAATTTGGTTAAAAAGAAGTAAAAAAAATATTATTTTTTATGTTTTTATGGCTTTTTTTATTCAAGTAGCTAACTCCTTTTTGTTTTATGACATTGCATGCAAACGATTACTGGTCGATGTAACATCTTTTGTGAACATCTTTAGCAATTCGTTAGTCAGGTAAAACCAAATTTCAATTATCAATATCAAAAATTTATCACAGAAAAGGTCTTAATTTTTTAAGATCTACTTTTATTAGGGGTCATAAATTGGGTTAAAAATAAGGATATGGTACGAGACAAAAAAAAATTGTTTTATGTTTTTATGGCTTTTAAAATTCAAGTAGCTAACTCCTTTTTGTTATATGACATTGCACGCAACGATTACTGATCGATGTAACATCTTTTGTGAACATCTTTAGCAATTCGTTAGTCAGGTAAAACCCAATAATGTGATGTAAAGAAAATGTTTGAATTCATAATTAAAACAAACGAAAATAAGAATACAAAAAACCGAAACAAAACCGATACGAAAGTAGAAAAAAATGAATTGGTATTGGTTTTTTATTGGTATTGGTTTTGAAGAATAAAAGTATTGGTTTTTAATTGGTATTGGTAGTGGGGAATCAGTATTGGTTTTTTATCGGTATTGGTATCGCACAAATAAAGGTATTGGTTTTTAATTGGTATTGGTTTTCAATTTGAATTGGTATTAACGGGTATTGGTATCGAAAAGGTATTGGTACCCATCATTGGTTTTGAATTATTAAGGTATTGGGTATTGGTATTGGTTTTAGCCTCGAATCGGTATCGGTTTTTAATAAGTATTGGTATTTATCTTAAATCGGTTTTGGAATTCGTATGCAAAAGGTTTTGTCGTTAATATTAATTATTTTAAAGTACGTCGTCCTTCTGTCCGCTCCACAGTGGAGAAAAATATACGTTTATGTGCAATTTTTAACCGAGTTTAGTTTTCATTTTAAGCCATCGATCGGACATAGTAGGTTTTTGAATAATGATTTATTTTTTATATTTCTTATATTAAGTAGAGATGGGCTCATGAGCAGATTAGAGCGTGATTCACGTGATTCACACGTGAGTGTGACTGAATTCAATTTTATTCACGTGTTTTCTCTTCATATTTCCTTTCGTACCAAAAAATGTACAAAAAAATTGTAAAATTTGGCTTAAAAAAAAAAAAGCGAAGCTTGCGTGAGTGCACGTGAGTGTGAATTGTGTTAAATTTACTCACTTGATTGTGAGTGAGTGTGAGTAGAAAAAATATGCTCGTGAGTGAGTGTGCGTGATTTAAAAATTCCTGTCGTGAGCGTGAGTGAGTCAAAAATAACTCACGCGCCCATATCTACTATTAAGGACATTTTTCAGTATTTTTTCTTAAAAAAAAAATTAATAGGCAAGGGTATTTGAACCCCTTATTAATGATGTAAATACCATTTGTTATATTATTAATTTAGTTTTTATAACTAAATTAAAATTCAAACAGCCTCACCACAAGCTCTCAAAAAATCGATAAAATCGACTTTAAAAATATATTTTTAATAATCGACTTTATATTTAATATTTTAAGTCGCAATAGGTATTGTTTTTGGGTGTTTATTTTTTTCTGATTGTTTTATTTTTTTTTTTTGTGGGTGGGTCGGTAGTGGCAATTAGGGGGGGGGAATTTTCTCTCTAATATGTGTTTAAAAATTCATTCTAATGCTTTTTGCACTAAAGAAATGAAAGTTTATCATAATTAAAAAAAAATATTCCACGCCCATAAAAGGGGGGCGGACCGAAAAAACAACATATTCTAATTCTAAGGTTCCAAATGCACACAGAGAAAAATAAATTTCCAACTGAATTTTTCCGTTGTAGCAACTCCAAATTCGGTTGCTGCTACTAAATTTCGCTGTGGCAGACGAATTTTTTAGTAGTTTCAATAGAAAGACAGTTGCATTAACCAAATTTAGTTGTAACTACCGATATTTAGTTGCTTTAACCTTAATACAAATGCATCAACCGAATTTTTGGTGCAACAACTGAATTTCAGTTGGAAATTAGCAAATTTAGTTTCTGTGTGCAGGACTTTGATCTTCTTGTAGCATAAAAATGTTGCATTTGTTAAACAAAAACACAAAAAATCATGTAAAAAATTATGTTTTTCAGAGGTTGGTTTAGTTCTTCAAGGGGAACTTTTTTCCCCCTGGTCCAATTTTTGCTCATTTACGAACTTAACCCGCCTAGGAATATAAGACATATTTGTGCGTGATAACTACAGACGGACAAACGGATGGACATCGTTAGAATGAATCCATCACTGATCATAAATATATATACTTTATGGGCCCTAGACCGATATTTTGATGTGTTACACACGGAATGAAAAAGTAAATTGCGGCGGCCAAGGGGAGATATTTTTTCATTGCAGAAAGTTGAGACTAAACATTCGTTATAAAATATACCTGAAATTCATATTTTTCATACATAAATATTTTTTGAAAAAGGTGATCGAAATAGGTAATCGTGGAGGCCCCTTTTTCGATTTTAGATCTTTTGGTAATTGCGATTACACGGGTAATTGTTTTCTTATATGGGGTTCAAACTTACGACCTTAAACAAGTTGTTTATCAAAACACCAGTTATACCATATTCGCATTCATTTAAACTAGTTTAATTATGTGTCTTCCCCATACAATTTTAAGCACTTTATCTGTCAAAATAAAACGGTGGTTTATTTTGACGTTTAAATTGTATGGGGGAAACCAATAATTAAACTGTAAAGAAAGCAACATGTAATAAAAACAACACTTATTCTGTCTATTGTTTATTATCAACTGTTTATTTATTTTATTAATTCTTAAAAATAGCCCTAAATACTTACATAGGGAATATGCAATGCAAGCATATTCCCACGGTTAGGTTTGGCGTGTGTGGATATTATGGTATTGAATTACCATACAGTTACTATACAGAAGGTATAGTAACTTCGACTTATCAAACACACTACACCTCCCTTTTACAGAAAAAGAATGATTTATCATTCTTTTATTTCATTTATCTTAATTAATTTTTCTTTTATTTTATTTCTTAATTCTATTATACAAAATGTTCTCTTTTTTTTTCTATTTGGCCGGCCGGACGAAGAAAGAGAAAGAAGAGAAAAAAAAAATCTTTTAATATAAATCTTATTTTTCCTTTCTTATTACTATTACTTTTTTTTTTAATTATTGTATATTTTTAACCTATCTTTGTGCACAGTTTGTGCCTTTTTCCTATTATCTTCTATTACTACATTATTATTTTCCCTTAATTCTATGACCTTGAAAGGTCCTAAGTATCTACTTTCTAGCTTATGCCCTGTTTCATTTCTAAGATATACAAGGTTTCCTATTTTAATTTCTAACTCTCTTATATTCCTATCATAAATGGTTTTCTGTTTTTCCTTATATCTACCTAATAACGATTTTGCCCTTGTATAAGCTATTTCTAATCTATATTTAATTTCCTTACCATAACTATCTATATTGTAAAGTGGTTCCACTTTATCTATAGAGTTAAATTCGTGGAATCCATTTGGGATTCTTCCGAACACGAGCTCATATGGACAGTATCCATGCACCACTGATGGGGTGGTATTAAAGCAGTACGTAAAGTACTTAATCCATTCATCCCAATCATCCCTTTCAATGGATATGTATGATCGTACATATTCATTGAACGTTCGGTGACTGCGTTCCACAGTACCTAGCGTCTGGTGGTGGTAGGCTGTGGACGTTATATTTCTAACGTTCAAATATTCCATCAATTCAGTTATTATTGAGTTCCTATACTCAGTTCCCATGTCCGTAATGAATGTCTTCATGGGTCCGTACAGTAGTACAAAATGTTCGAATATAGCCCTAGCAACGGTTTTAGCACTTTTGTTTGGTATTGGTATCGTAACCAAATACTTTGTCAGGTCACATATAAGCGTGACTGCGTACTCATTTTCATTTTCCGTTCGAGGCAATGGACCAATGGTATCCACTAACACAGTATCAAAAGCGTTGGTAGGGGTCTCTGTTATGGTCATAGGAGTTTTTGTATGACGTGTTACTTTGGATTTTTGACACTTCTGACATGACTTGACATATTTCGTTATGTCTCTAATCATGTTTGGCCAATAGAAGTATCTCTTTATCTTGTTCAGTGTTCTTGTGATTCCACAGTGTCCTCCTTGCACTGGGTCGTCATGATATTTTTCAATAGTTTTGTTTATTTCATCCTCTTTATTCAGCTCGGTCACCCTAGGGAGTAGCGCTACTCGTAAATTAACTAGTTTCTCGTTGCCCACGGCCTTAAATTCACTGATTGTGACAAATTCAAAAATTTGTTCACTGGGTGCCATTTGTACTTTGACAATACCATGTTCGCCGGCTAATGATTCTAGCCTTGGGAAGAACTGTCCTAGGTCAATTTTCCCATTAACAAACAGATCGTCTATCATTATCCTTTGGATAATTTTATTTCCATGCTTTAAAAAGCAATGGTCTGAAGTCATTTTAATTTTCGGATATTTTCTGACGTCACTATAATTTATGACTTCTATTATATTGGGCTTTTGTACTCTTTTTGCTGATCGAGGGAATTGTCGTCTAATTTCGTTCGTTTTGCAGATGACCTTGTCGATACTTTTAGTATTTTTGAAATGTTTTTGACCATTTCCTTTAAATCATCTATAGTTATCCTCGAAAGAGCATCTGCAACAAAATTTTCTTTGCCTCTGAGGTACTCCACGGTGAAGTCATATTCTTCGAGATCAAGTCTCATACGTGTTAACTTTGAACTTGGGTTCTTCATAGAGAACAAGTAGGTTAATGGGCGATGGTCAGTTTTGACTAAAAAATGTGTACCATATATATATGGCCTGAAATGTGTAATTGCCCAGTGAATTGCAGTGAGCTCTTGCTCAATTGTTGACTTATTACTTTCACCTTTAGTGAAAGTCTTAGAGGCATAGGCGACTGGAAGTTGTCTACCTTCGTACTCCTGGCTGAGTACTGCCCCGCAAGCATGTTTACTTGCATCTGTAGTGATGCAGAATGGTTTCTCAAAGTCGGGATATTGCAGAATTCCTGGATTCATCAACGCCTTTTTAAGATAATCGAATGCCATTTGGCATTCTGCGGTCCATTGAAATGTAACATTTTTCCTCGTCAATTTCGATATGTGTCGGGAATAGTCTGAGAAATTTTTAATGAACCTTCTGTAATAGTTGCAGAAAGCAACAAATCGTCTTGCCCCGTCAGCATCAGTTGGGACTGGATAGTCTCTGATTGCTGCGTACTTACTGTCATCCGGTAGGATGCCCTTGTCAGTACATTTATGCCCAAGATAGGTCACCTCGTGCATAAAAAATGTGCATTTATCTGGATGTAGCTTTAGATTGTACTTTCGGCATAGTTCGAAAACATCAGTTAAATTTTTTAACATATGCTTTTCCGAACATCCTAGCACTACCAAATCATCCATATATAGAAATGCTTGTGATGGTGTTAAACCAGAGAACGCAAGAGTCATCATGCGTTGAAAAGAATTTGGAGCAATTTTAAGCCCGTAAGGGAGACGTTTAAAACGATAAGAGCCATTTCCCGTGGAAAATGATGTAATATCCCTTGAGGCCTCATGCAATTCTATCTGGTGAAATCCAGACATGAGATCCAGACAGGAAAAGTATTTTGCTCGTCCTAATTGATCAAGAATATCGTCTATTCTTGGAAGTGGAAATTTATCTGCAATTAATTTCTTATTTACCTGGCGATAGTCGGTTACTAATCGCCACCTCTTCTCCTTTGAGTTCGGTAACGACTTTTTAGGCACTAGTAATAAAGGACTGTTATACTCCGAAGTTGATGGCTCTACTATTCCATCGCATACTAGTTTTTCGACTTGCCTATTGACTTCCGCTTTTTGAGCGTGTGGTATTCTATAGTTTTTAATATAGCTCGGTGTTTTGTCGCTCAGTCTAAGTTTTTGTTTGTAAAAATTATTTGTGGAAACTACTTCGGTTTCAAGGGCGAATATATCGCTATATTTGGTACAGAGTGTTGTTAATTCTGCTCTGAATTGATCCGGAAAATTTTTACTCAGTTTATCCAGGACTTTTTCCGATCTCTGTCCCGATTCCTCCCTTATTTGTAATATATCATAATTTGATAGTTCCTCTGTTACAATTTTTATTGTATTCAGAGCTGTATCACAACTGTTTGTGTTCATAATTCTCACGTATGCGTTATTGCCTTGAACTATTGTGTTTGCAATAAATACACCGGGTTGAATTTCTTGGTTTGGTACCAATAATTCCTCCCGTTTCGAGTCGATGTATACTTTGCGAACTACTTGTGATCTTGCTGGTAGCATGATCGAATTATTGATACAGTTATTTGTTATCGGTATTGCAAAATGTTGGAAATTTTGTGGTCGCAAAACGAGTAAATCTTTATTTTCCATAAAGTCCAGTTTACAATTGAATTCCCTAAGGAAATCTACACCGATAATCCCATCGCATGGTATAGGAAAATCATGCGGTACTGCATGAAATTTATACGTTATCAAAATATCATCGGCTCTAAGGTCCACCCGCGTACAGCCAAGTGACTGCACAGTACCTCGACCAATACCACTAAGGGTTGTTATTTCATTTAAATTCAAATGGTTTTGATCTTGCTGGTAGCATGCAATTTTTAGCAGTGATATATCTGCTCCTGTATCCACAAGTAATGTCAATAATTTATTATTTGTGTTATATAATTTCACAAATACACCTAGACTAAGATTGAGTTTATATATATTTTTGACTATTCTCTCAGAGGCTGGTTCTGGTTTCCCGGAACATTGTCTTGATCGTTTATTATTCGGACGTTCCCATTATTTCGTCGGACTCCACGGTTATTCCCGCGGCCCCTATTACGCCAAGTGTTGTTATTTTGGTGGTTACCTCTACCACGGTTATTCGAATTGTTACGGTAATTACCGCGATAGCCTCCGCGGTTGTTTCCACGGTAGGTTTGACGTTCCTGGCTATTCATATACAAAACCGCATTTTGTTGCCCGTAAGCTTCGGTACAACTTTCGACAAACTTTGCTATTGCTTCATTAAGGTTATCAAACTTGCCAGATTGCATAACAAGTTTGACCCTTTCATTACTCGCATTTTTGACTAGTGCCTTTACGGTAGCCTTTGTCGAGTATTTTTCGGCTAGAGAGGGTGTTAAACCGTCTGAAATATAGGCCGATTGAAGAGATTTTGTTAAATCCTCAACTTCTTTTATATGTATAGGAGTTAGCATTTTTACTTGCCTGTTTTACATTCATCAGCTTTGCAGTGATGACGTCAACTGATTCCCCCTTTACGTTTGACTTTAAGGAGATAATAACTTCGTTCAAGGAAGTCTCTGTTCCCTTTAACAAGTTAATTGCTGTACCTTTTAATTTGGTCTTAACCAAATTAACAGCTATTTCGTGGTGGTTATCACACACACTGTTTACAAGTTCAAGCGCAGCAACGAAACCCTGTAGATTCTCAGGTTTTCCCTCAAACTCGGGAATGAGTCTGGAGGCGACATTTAGAAATTCAATGGGCGTTTGTGGCATTGTTTCAGTACTTTGTTGTACTTGAGTATTCAAATCAACGTTGTTCTGATTTTTATGTGAAGTAGAAGCTTCACTATTTTCCACTACGTCCTCTAATTTAAAGGCATTGGCGTAGATAGCCCTGTCTGGGGGGGGCTTAGCCCCCCCCAGAATAATTTTAGCCCCCCCCAGAATTTTAATCATTCACAATTTTTTTTTTAATAATTTAATGATTTCATTAATTTTTGCAACAATAAATAATAATAATGAGTCTTTAGGACTCGTTATGCTTATTCTACGAGTCTTAAGGACTCGTAATGATTATTATATAAGATCTAATAGTTTTTCCCATTGAAAAATAGTCTGAATTATTGCAAAAAGTTTTTATATGAATCTGATGTTTTTGTCAGTAATAAAAACTTCACCGAATCTTAGGATTTTAACTTCAGGAAAATATTTTAAGTTCTTTGATTTAAAAAAGTTTATAAATTCTAAGTGGTTTTTTATAGACAAAAGTTATTGGAAGAAAGAATCTGAGGATTTTGACTAATATTCATCAACTTTTGCAATCATCAGAACTTTTTCTTGAACAAAATCATAGTAATCTAATGATTTTACTATAGGAAAAACATTAAAAATCTTTCATTTTCATAACATATCTGGAAGTTCTAAATTTCCAAAAAATCTTCAGAATCAAAATTTGTTTAAAAAAACTATGAATTTTTAACCGCTTTTGGAGGGCATTCGTTTCTAGGACACCTAGACACATGATAAAGGCAACGCTTCAGAAATAGGTCTGGGGTTTTCTATTAAAAAAAAAAACAAAAAATTAAAAAAAATCTGGGGGGGCTTTAGCCCCCCCCAGAAATGTTGGCTTCCTACGCCAATGTTTAAAGGTTATCCTCTCATGGAGGGTAACAGGAATCTTGACCTCGACGTTTTTTCTTAAGGCTACAGATATAAGTTTATCCCGAACGTCAGCGTAAAAAGCGTCCGCTGCTGTTTTATGTGAAGCAGTTAGCCTAGAGTAGTTTACGTTAAATAATACTCTAATTCTTTCTAGAGAATTTAGAAGGTTATTAACATGCTTTGCTACCGTTTCCCTCTTAGTGTTCCTATCCGTATTAAGACTTTTGTAAGAACGATCAAAATCTTCTTTAATTATTCTTGCCCTTAATACGATTTGGGTCCACTCCATTTGGTAGCTAAATCATTGAAAGTTGTGTTCCTTCTCTCTTTCTCTAATAACAATAAAAACACATTGCCATTAATACTGAATAGAAAGATATCAAGAAAATACAGTGAACTCGCGAAAACGTGAACATCCCAGAAAAATTAAAAATTTTTTTTTTTTCTTTTTGACCACTCTAAAACGTGAACAAAGTTCAAAGGCGCTATAACACTTATAAAGAAAATTATGTATTTAATGGCATTTTTAAACTTTTTCCTTGCCCCCCATATTCAAAAAGATTAAGAAATTATTTTATTTTTAAGGTCGTGTTAAACAATAAAAAAAAATGGAATATATGCTATTTTCCTCCGCTATCCGTGTCCTCTGGAGCACCGATCTCAGAAGCAACAGCATATATCGGTTGTCACCAATTAACAACCGAACTGGTTTTTCGTTCTTTATTATTATACTACTGGAGGGACTCGTAAGTATCACAGTAGTTTATTATTTGTTAGTATTTGTACTGGAAGGATTACTAATGTTTCCAGTACATGTAATATGTTAGTTTTATTTTTGTTATATTTTTTTTTTTTTTCGTTTAAGTTCTAGGTTATTTATCTTCTTTTTGGAATTTATTTCATAATATCTCATCATATCATAATCCCATAATTTATATTTTTTTTTTTAAAAATTTTTTTTTTTTCAAAATTATTTTTCTTGTAGTTTTTCCAAGGATGGGTACCAATTCGATAAAAGTATTGGTATTGGTATTGGTTTTTAAAATTATATTAGTATTGGTATAGGTATTGGTTTTCATTTTTTGTTGAATTGGTATAGGTTTCGGTATTGGTTTTGAGTTATTTAGGTATTGGGTATTGGTATTGGTTTTAGCCTCGAATCGGTATCGGTTTTTAATAAGTATTGGTATTTATCTTTTATCGGTTTTGATATTTGTATGCAAAAGGTTTTGTCGTTAATATTAATTAATTTAACGTAAGTCGTCCTTCTGTCCGCCCCACTGTACAGTGCACACTGGGGCGATATGTTAGGTTTTTTGGCCAAAAGTCTCTACAGGTCGTAAATGTTAACCGATTTTTTGAAATTCAGAATATAAGCCTATATTAAGGTAATAAATAAGTGCCTTGAAAGTTTTTTAAATCGGACCTACAAGGAATCTATTTAAGGGTGGACACTTAATTTTTAATAAAATTTACAGATGTATAGATGAAACAAATGAAGAGAAACTTGTCTTTTGTTTATGTATTTGAATTAGAGATGGTCTGTGGTCCCGTAATTTGCGTGACTCAAAAAACCACGTGATTCAGGCGTGAGCGATTTTTATTTAAATCACGTGATTATAGAGTGATTTTCATTTAAATTAAGTACTATATTAGGGTAATAAATAAGTGACTTAAAACTTTTTGAAATCGGACCTACAAGGAAACTATTTCAGGGTGGACACTTCATGTTTAACAAAATTTACAGATGTTATAGATGAATCAAATGAAGAGACACTTGCCTTTTGTTTAAGTATTTAATTTAGAGATGGTCGCTGGTCCCGTTATTCACGCGTGAGTGATTTTCATTTAAATCATTTGGTTATAGAGTGATTTTCATTTAAGTCAAGTGACTATAAGGTAATAAATAAGTGTCTTAAAACTTTTGGGATTCAGACCTACAAGGAAACTTTTACAAGGAAACTTTTCATTTTAAATAAAATTTACAGATGTTATAGATTAAACAAATGAAAAGACACTTGTCTCTTATTTATGTATTTGAATTGGAGATGGTCCTAGCGACCATCGTGTAAGTGTCTAGAGAGTGAGAATTTTTGCGTCAGGGATGTTTTTTTTTTGAAAAACCCCTTAAAAAAAAAAATATTTTTTAGCAGTATTTGCATTCAGAATTAAGTCAAATTTTAAACTCAATTATAATAGCTTAAACCATTTTGGACAAAGACTCATTTTTTTTTTTTTTTTGAAAAAGGTACCTATTTAGTAAAATTAGCACCGGCTGATCTCAAAACTCTTGTAAAAAAAATTTTAATGTTCCGCTATTTCAGAAAAGCCTGTATTTCAACTTTTTATGCAATTTTAATATTTGGATTTATTTGCTATTTTATTAATTTATTTAGTTATTTTCAAAATAAATAATTTCAAAATGTTTCAATTAGTGGAATTTGATATAAATTAAGTCTAAAAAAATAATATTAATTAATAAAAAAAATTAAAAGCCTAAAAAAATGCAAATTTTTCGTTTTTGCTTGAAACAATTTCTGTGCTGATGCACATATAAATTCCGGTGGTCAAGGGGAGATATTTTTTAATTGCAGAAAGTTGAGACTTAACATTTGTAACAAAATATACCTGAACTTCATTCTTTTCATACATAAATATTTTTTTGAAAAAGGTGATCGAAATGGGTTATCATGCAGGGTAGAACACCCAACAAATGTATGGGATTTGCAAAAGTATTTTTTTGTTCGCTCCACCGGCAGTTTGTGATAGATTGGCCATAAAAAATAATATCTGTGCAAGAACTAGATCTCTCGGTTGCATACAGGCCAGTCGATTTGAACTTTTGACCCTAAAAGTGACCTAAAAACATTTTAAGTGCCATAACTCTTAAAATATGCGTTTTTCAAAAAAATGCTTTTATAAGTTTTATTTTGCAGAATAAGAAAGTAAAAATTTCCTTCATACAAATTTTTAGCCTAAGTCTAAGACATTGTGGTGTTTTTGGCGGTTAAAGTAAAAATTTATGTGAAGACTTCATTTAAAACGACCCTCGTTAAAATTTGGACAGAGATTGAAATAGTCGGTCACCATTTTTTTGTAGAGTAAGATATGTAGTTTCCATAAACCAATTACATTTGGAATTTATATGGGTAATTGCATTATGCAACCGAGAGATCCAGTTCTTGCACAGATATTATTTTTTATGGCCAATCTATCAGAAACTGCTGGTGGAGTGAACAAAAAAATACTTTTGCAAATTTGGGTGGTCTAATGCAGGGGGCACCTTTTTCGATTTTAGATCTTTTGCCAATTGCGTTTACACGGGTCAATTTTTTTCTTATATGGGGTTCACACTTACGACCTTAAACAAGTTGTTTAACAAAATACCAGTAACAGAATAAAAACGTAATGGATACAGAAAAAAGAATTTTTTTAAAAACGTAGCTCTTAAACTCTCAAAAATAGCAAGTGTGAAATGCACATTATGCGTTCTTATATAATATGACAGTGCCTCTAATAAAACAATAATTTTTTTTTCTGGATTCTGGTGTTGTGACATAAAATTTTGTAACGTCTGCTTGATTAAAATTTTGGAATTTCCAAAAAAGGACATTAGCATTTTTTTTTACAACGCAAAGAAGAGTGCAGTGACATTCAATGTACATATATCAAATATTAACAATGTTTGCAAAAGAAAAAATTTCATCACAGAAAAGGTCTAAATTTTTTAAGATCTACTTTTATTAGGGGTCATAAAAACCGTGACAAAAAATATTTCTTTTATGTTTTTATGGCTTTTAAAATTCAAGTAGCTAACTCCTTTTTGTTATGTGACATTGCATGCAAACGATTACTGATCGATGTAACATCTTTTGCAATTCGTTAGTCAGGTAAAACCCAATAATGTGATGGAGTTTGACGTCACAATTAAAACAAACGAAAATAAGAATACAAAAAACCTAAACAAAACCGATACGAAAGTAGAAAAAAATGAATTGGTATTGGTTTTTTATTGGTATTGGTTTTGAAGAATAAAAGTATTGGTTTTTAATTGGTATTGGTAGTGGGGAATTGGTATTGGTTTTTTATCGGTATTGGTATCGCACAAATAAAGGTATTGGTTTTTAATTGGTATTGGTTTTCAATTTGAATAGGTATTAACGGGTATTGGTATCGAAAAGGTATTGGTACCCATCATTGAGTTTTTCTTTATTTTAATTTTATATTACCCTTAGTTGGTTTTGTAGTTGCTGGCTGCTGCTGTTGTTGTTGCTGTAATTGTGCCTTCAATTAGTTTAGTTGTTGTTGTACTTCCAGATCCCATAATTTCTTGAATATTTTCAATATTAAGTCGGTCAATTGGTGTAGTTTCATTATTTAATGCACCCAAATATTGTCATATTAAAGTTGATGCGCAATAATTATCTTCTAAATTTGTGCAAAGTTGTTGTGTTTGTTGTTATAGCTATAGTCGTAACAGCATTTGTAGATGTTGTTGGGGTAGGTTTGTAGATGTTGTTGGGGTAGGTTTGTAGATGTTGTTGGGGTAGGTTTGTAGATGTTGTTGTTCCATTGGTGCGTGAGCAGCACCAATCTTCGATGATATCTGATCATCGGGACTTCATTTATTTCCTTTCCGTTTTCGCTCTTCTAACTTTTGGAATTTTTCCTTTTAACCAGGCTTCGTATTTGCTCACTTATTTTCTTTCAGTTTCATGAAAGAAAATGTTTTTAACAAACACAAATTTTCACATAGAATATTGTTTAAAAGTAGCTTTCTACAATTTTGTACTACTCATTTTTTATTTTAAAAACTTTTTTTTTTTGCATAAAAATATTATTTTGTAAATATTTAACTATTTTTTTTTTTTTTATATTTTTAAAATTTTTTTTCAACATTTTTTTTTTTTTATAGAAAATGTTATTTCAAGTTTAATATAATTTTTGTCTCGGTCGCCATGTAAAGAAAGCAACATGTAATAAAAACAACACTTATTCTGTCTATTGTTTATTATCAACTGTTTATTTATTTTATTAATTCTTAAAAATAGCCCTAAATACTTACATAGGGAATATGCAATGCAAGCATATTCCCACGGTTAAGTTTGGCGTGTGTGGATATTATGGTATTGAATTACCATATAGTTACTATACAGAAGGTATAGTAACTTCGACTTATCAAACACACTACAAAACTACATAGGCAGAAAAATACCAACGGGAGAGCGCTGGCAAAGTACCTTTTATGGTCGCTTGTGTGCTGGGAAAGCATCACAGTTTTGTACTCTCCCAGCGTCCAAAATTATAACCACGGTAAACGGTATGCCGTTGCTATTTTAAAGCGCCTTGTGGTACAGGGTATAACGAGTTTATGCTTATGTTTGAAACTACCCGAAATAATAGTCCTAGATAACCGTTTTAGCAAAAGTCCCGAAAAAAAGTGATGTATTGAACTGAAACGTGATGTTTTCCAAAGGGATAGACCCAGTGGCATTTCACATGTGATGTATCCGGAGTTTAAGACACTTCCTCACAAAAGAAACGTGTTTTTATATAAAAGGTGTCAAGTTTGTGATAGGCATTGTGTCTACGTGACACATCACGAGAGCTATCAAGGACCAATAACTAATACTGCAGGGAAATGAAAAATATTCCAATTGTTATGAAAATTAATAAATTTTAATTACTTATTATACTTTGAACGGATTTAAATAGAAAACATTGGCAAAGCGCTTGCAAATCACTTTTTTTCATACTACCTTATACACATAAAGAGCTTTGCCGAGACTTTTTTTGTGGAACGGTTGGCAGTTTCTGTCTGAGTAGTTAAAAATGAATGCGAACATCGTTTTGCAGAATAAAAACGTAATGGATACAGAACAAAGATTTCTTTAACACGTAGCCCTTAAGCTCTCAAAAATAGCAAGTGTGAACCGCACACTAAAATAAAATAAATTCTTATATAATATGACTGTGCCCGGCACAGTGTGCCTCTAATAAAACAAAAAAAAAAATTAGATTCTGGTGTTGTGACATAAAATTTTGTAACGACTGCTTGATTGGAATTTCCAAAAAAGGACAGTAGTATTTTTTTTACAACCCAAAGAACAGTGCAGTGACATTTAATGTATATCAAATATAAACAATGTTTGCAAAAGAAAAAAAATTATCACAGAAAAGGTCTACATTTTTTAAGATCTACTTTTATTACGGGTCATAAAAATCAAATTTGGTTAAAAAGAAGTAAAAAAAATATATTTTTTTTATGTTTTTATGGCTTTTTAAATTTAAGTAGCTAACTCCTTTTTGTTATATGACATTGCATGCAAACGATTACTGATCGATGGAACATCTTTTGTGAACATCTTTAGCAATTCGTATTCAGGTAAAACCTAATATCAATTATCAATGTCAAAAATTTATCACAGAAAAGGTCTAAATTTTTTAAGATCTTCTTTTATTAGGGGTCATAACAATCGAATTGGGTTAAAAATAAGGATATGGTACGGACAAAAAAAAAATTGTTTTATGTTTTTATGGCTTTTAAAATTCAAATAGCTAACTCCCTTTTGTTATGTGACATTGCATGTAAACGATTACTGATCGATGTTACATCTTTTGTGAACATCTTTAGCAATTCGTTAGTCAGGTAAAACCCAATAATGTGATGGAAAGAAAATGTTTGAATTCATAATTAAAACAAACGAAAATAAGAATGCAAAAAACCGAAACAAAACCGATACGAAAGTAGAAAAAAATGAATTGGTATTGGTTTTTTATTGGTATTGGTTTTGGAGAATAAAAGTATTGGTTTTTTATTGGTATTGGTAGTGGGGAATCGGTATTGGTTTTTTATCGGTATTGGTATCGCACAAATAAAGGTATTGGTTTTTAATTGGTATTGGTTTTCAATTTGAATTGGTATTAACGGGTATTGGTATCGAAAAGGTATTGGTACCCATCATTGATTACAAGACAAAAGGGCGTTACTAACATAACTTTTCAAATATTAAAAATTTATAATTTTTTTTAACAGAAATGAATTTGTTTGTGTGTTTTTACTAATATTTAAGAAATTTGTAATGAAAACTTTTATAGTTTTTATATAAACACGTTTTTTGCTTCTCCTGTAAAATTTATAAAATGTTAGATAGGGCGTTTTGCATTTTAGGTGACGATTTGTAACAAGGGTAGTGAACCAACTTTCGTTACAAGTGCGCGGCAAGGGGTTCTTGACGTAACATTTGTATCAGATACATTGTCTGATAGAATTGATGACTGGAGAGTTTTGGAAAAACATTCTTTCTCAGATCCAGGCTTGCCATGTCAGCACTTTGGGTGCTAGATCCAGCACCCGCGTTAGTGATCTAGCACCCAAATTTTAGAACTGGGTGCTAGACAATAATCTAGCACCCACTTCAGAATTTTTGAATAATCTAGCACCCACTTCAGAATTTTTGAATTTTTCCTATAAGACAAATGTCTCAAATCTGAGACTTTTTCTATAAGAAAAATGTCTCAGAATCTGAGACTTTTTCCATAAGAAAAATGTCTCAAATCTGAGACTTTTTCCATAAGAAAAATGTCTCAGAATCTGCGACTTTTTCCATAAGAAAAATTTCTCAGAATCTGAGAATGTTGCTATAAGAAAAATGTCTCAGAATCGGAGACTTTTTCGGTAAGAAAAATGTCTCAGAATTTGAGACTTTTTCTATAAGAAAAATTTTTCAGAATCTGAGACTTTTTCTATAATAAAAATGTCTCAGAATCTAAGACTTTTTTATAAGAAAAATGTTTCAGAATCTAAAGCTTTTTCTATAAGAAAAATGTTTCAAAATCTGAAGCTTTTCTATAAGAAATATGTTTCAAAATCTGAAGCTTTTTCTATAAGAAAAATGTTTCAGAATCTGAGACTTTTTCTACTTTTTCTCTGCGACTTTTGCCAAAGAAAACATGTTTCAAAATCTAAGACTTTTTCTATAGAAAGTTGTCTCAAGATTTTGAATTTTTTCTTTAACCAATTGCTTAAAATCTAAGACATTTTATAGAAATTGTTTCAGATTTTGCGAATTTTTTTCTTTAAAAAAAATCAAATTACGAGGTGCTTATTTCAGGTCATTTAAGAAATGCATGGTATAGGAGCAGTGAAAATCCAAAATTTTAAAAATCAGGGGTACGTAGTGTAGAGTGTACACTAGAGTGTCCCTTATTTTGGAAATGTTGGAAATGTTGAGACGGTACCCCCTCATTTTTTTCCTTTTGACTAAAAAATAACTTAGGAAAAATTTTACGCCCCTACGACCACGCCTTCCCTACGCGACGGGGCCTTAAAGAACGGGGCCTTAAAAATAATTTGTCCATACAAACCAAACATTTTTTTTTTTATTTTTAATTTTTTTGTTATTAATTATAATATTACTTGATTAGCTTATTCACGACAAAAAATTTGATTTTGGTGGGATGAGGCTTTCAGTTCTAAAAAATTTTTCGAAAAAAAAATTTAGAGCTTTTGGGGTCCTACAGTAAAAAATTTTAAAATTTTTTTTTTTTTTTAGTTTTGACAAGCAACGGTTTTAGTTGTAATGTTGCTTTTAATGGTATATATTCATAAAAAAATATTATTCATATCTGTGACATCTTGATCGTGTATCGAAAAACATCAAAAATTAATTTTTTACCCTTTTTTAGATCACGATAAAGATGTCACAGATAGGAATAATATTTTTTTATGAAAATATATCATTAAAAGCAACAATTCAACCAAAACGGTTGCTTGTCAAAACTAAAAAAAAAATATTTTTTAAAAAATTTTTACTGTAGGACCCCAAAAGCTCTAAATTTTTTTTTCGAATCAAATTTTTTGTCGTGAATAAGCTAATCAAGTAAAATTATAATTTTTTTTGCTTTGTATGGAAAAATGATTTTTAAGGCCCCGCTCTTTACGGCCACGTCGCGTAGGGAAGGCGTGGTCGTAGGGGCGTAAAATTTTTCCTGAGTTATTTTTTAGTCAAAAGGAAAAAAATGAGGGGGTACCGTCTCAACATTTCCAACATTTCCAAAATAAGGGACACTCTAGTGTACACTGTACACGAACTATAAAAAATCTAGCACCCAATTTTATAGCTGTAGAACAATCTAGCACCCATTTCTTTGAGATCTAGCACCCTCTCAGTTTCAACTTATGGCAACACTGCTCAGATCATCGCTACATTGAGTTTTTACCCAGGGAGCGTGCCCCGGTTGAGACAGTATCTAGAAATCTGAGGAGAACAAACTGGGTAAAATATAGGGAGACTTTTTCTTTGCTTTTGGATGAAGTACCCTTATCTGAACCACATAGTTTGGCGGAAATTGACTGTCTGGTTGACCATATAACAAATGTTTGTAATAGGTGCCTGAATGCGTCTTGCCCTTCTGCAAAGCCTAGAGGGAAAAAAAAGCCACCTTGGTGGTCAAATGAGTTGCAGACGAGCAGAGATTCCTGCAGAAAGCTCTTTAATAAGGCTAAATTTTCAAGAGCGGACGAGGACTGGTCTGCATACAGGCTGCAACTTAAGAGTTATAAAAAGATGATCAGAAATGCAAAATGTGATTCTTGGAAAAACTTCTGTGGAAACATAGAAGACGTTTCTGAGGCATCCAGGCTGCGCAAGGTTCTGGCTTCTTCTCCTTGCACCCTGGGATACCTTAAAGATCCTAATGGGATGTGGTCTTCCTCCAGTGGAGAGTCGCTGGATCTCCTTTTAAACACGCATTTTCCGGGCAATTCCATGACGACGTTTCAGGCATTGGAACGTTCTGACGCCCAAGCATCTAAAATTGCTTCGGAAATAATAAATATGCCAACATTAATCTGGGCGATAAAAAGCTTCAGGCCCTATAAATCCCCGGGACCTGATGGTATAATCCCGGCTGAGTTGCAGCAAGTGTCGGACTATATAGCCCCGTTGCTGTATAATCTATACACGGCATGCATCAACTGGTCGTATATTCCTTTAAAATGGAGGGATACCAGAGTCGTATTTATCCCGAAGGCTGGGAAAAGTTCCCACACAGCTCCGAAGGATTTCAGACCAATTAGTCTGTCTTCTTTTTTGTTAAAGACAATGGAACGAATGATATACTCATATTTGCGTAGAGTGATTGACCCAGGTTGCTTTCGGCAAAGCAACATGCATACAGCAAGGGACGATCAACGGAAACAGCTCTTCATGAGCTCGTTGGTACCATCGAGAGATCGCTTTCGGTAAAGGAGTACACTATGGTGGCCTTTCTTGATATTGAGGGGGCTTTTAATAATGTCATCCCAGAATCGATAATATTGGCATTGTCTGGTCTGGGAGTAAAGCGTGAAATCGTTTTAATGGTGGAAAACCTACTTGCCAATAGACGTATAACGTCTGAATTGGGAGCGTCCGTCATATCTCGGTTTGTCAATAGGGGCACACCACAAGGAGGTGTTCTTTCGTCGCTTCTTTGGAACCTGGCACTGAATTCAATGCTACTATCTCTAGAAGCACGTGGTTGTCATGGTGTCGCATATGCTGACGATGTCGCGATAGCGGTAAAGGGGAAGCATCTGCCAACATTGCGAGACATTCTTCAGGGTTCTCTGAAAGATCTGTCTAAATGGGCAAGGAGTTAATCCTAGTAAAACAGAGCTTGTTTTGTTTACAAGGAAAAATAAGATTCCTGCTTTTGATCCTATTTCTCTGGACGGTACTGAAATCACCTTCTCAGATGGAGCCAAGTATCTTGGAGCATTTCTAGATAGGAAGCTGAATTTCAGGCGTAATATTGAGGAACGGGTGAGAAAAGCCACTATTGCTTTGTATTCCTGTAAAAGGGCCATTGGAAAACGATGGGGTTTTAGCCCTCAAGTCGTTCATTGGATCTATACAGCAGTGGTGCGTCCAATTTTGCTGTATGGAATCATTGTCTGGTGGCCTGCTTTAGAAACAAAAGCGAACTGTGTCTTTATCACGAAGGTACAGAGAATGGCGTCAATGTGCATCACTGGTGCTCTTCGTACTACACCTACGGCTGCAATAGAAATCCTCCTTTACCTGAAACCCTTGGACATATTGGGTAGGCAGTATGCGGCTGCGTCGGCAATTCGACTTAATAGCACGCTGCAATGGAGGAGCAGCGATTGTGGCCATAGCGCGATCTTGAAAAAGATAACAATACCACAAAATGTGGACTGTGCTCCCTCTTTGAGCGCCACTTTACCACTATGATACCATCCAGGGAGTCTTGGATGGGGGATACTCCGGGTAGTGGAGCTACCATTAATTTTTACACAGATGGATCGAGGCTGCACGAACAAGTGGGCTTTGGAGTCTATTCGAAAGAGCTTGGGTTGAGCCTGGCTCGTAGATTGCCATAATTGGAATGTGTTGGTATGCCTCTAGAAACTTGCAAGCAAAACCTATCTGAGACGGAGACTAATCAAAGATGGTCAAATGGATGGACGTGTGAGACAATACGACTGATTTGGCCTTCTCTTAATCAGGGGCGCACAAGTGAGCTGATATCGCTTCCAAGAGGAGAGATTTCGACGGTGGTTTCTATAATTACCGGACACTGTCTTATAGGGAATCACGCAGAGCGGTTAAATGTGCCGTCGAATGACTTTTGCCGTAGTTGCATGGATGAAGAGGAGTTGGAAACTATCGAACACTTTATTTGCCATTGCCCGGCACTTTCTGGTCAGAGACTTGCTTCACTGGGATCTAGGGAGCTGTACGATCTTTCTGATTTTTTGGATGTCAAAATTCAACATCTAAGGAGTTTCATAAGAAGCTGAAACTGGTTTAACGACAGGGACTAGTAGGGAAACCTATTACGATCCCATGGTATCACAATGGACCTCAGAGTCTACGTGTGTTGACGTAAAACGTCAGCAGCCACTTACAACCTAACCTAACCTATGAATTTTGAGAGATTTTTGTGAATATCTGGAAGGTGGTTTGTATGGGGGCTACAGGAAGAAGTAGTCCGTTTCCTTTAAAATTCAGCATGGTGATTTGTGAATACAAACAAAACACGTTTACCTGCCAAAGGATACCTTTTATAAAACCGCTTTTAGAGTCATAGAAAGAAATTAAAAGGAGATGTTTGTATGCGGGCTAGGTCAAAACATGGACCGAGTTTTTATAATTTCAATAGCCTTGGGTCAAAAGAAGTTTAAGTTTCAAATTTCAATCGGTTGATAATTGCGACCTGTATCGCGTTTACATCGTTACATGGACAGATGGACGGACAGGCGGACATTTCTAAACCGACTCAAAAAGTGATTCTGAGTCGATCGGTATACTTGAAGGTGGGTCTTGGACCAATATTTTGGGTAGTTACAAACATCAGCATAAACTCATTATACCTTGTACCACAGAGTGGTGTAGGGTATAAATACATTTAAATGTCTCTTCACAATACAACAGCAAGCAGCAGACAGCAAAATTTCCACATGTATTTTGTTGTTGTTCAGCAGCAAGCAGCAGACGCCAAATTTTCCATACAGCAAACAAAAAAAATATGTATGGGAAATTTTGTTGTCTGTTGCTTGCTGCTACATTGTGAAGAATCACAGCCGCGTGTTTGAACCTTCTTATTTTTTTTTTTGTCATTCAGAAACAAAATTTCATATACAGAGTTGTATTTTACAAAATTTGTAACAAATGATGACCAAAAAATTAAGTATTATGTATTCGAAAATGTCGAATAATTCTACACAAAACCCCGGTTTTTCGAATAACTAGAAAAAAAACGGTTTTAAGAAACCGGTTTGATAAACCGGGAAAAAACGAAAAAACCGGGTTTTTCGAATAATTCGGAAACCGGTTTTGACAACTCTATTTCCTATAGGAACCACATTCCAGGGTTGGCAACCGAAACCAATAACGGTATTGGTATTGGTAATGGTATTGGTATTACATATTTTTTATATCGCTAACGGAAAAGGTATCGGTATTTTCGATTATTATTTCTGTAACGATAAACCGTTACCGAAACATCGATACCGGTACGTACCGGTATTATGAAAAAAATTTACCCAAAAGGTTAAAAAGTCACAAATTTGTTAAGAACACACTAAAAAAAAAATTTGTAAAATGACATAAAATCCCCGTGATTTTACGGGGCAGGTTTTGTAAAATATGTACTAGCAAGAATCTCCGTAATGTTACGGGGATAATTTGTAAATTGATTTAACAAAAGAAAATGTAAATTTACAATTTTTTTTTGTAAAATATTAACTTCGAGGTGAACATTTTTTTTTTGGAAATTTACAAAAAATTTGGTAAATTTACAAAACAAAATTGTAAACTTACAGAAAAAGGTTGTTATTTTACAAAGAAAAAATAGAAAATGAAAAACAAAAATTGTAGATTAACAAATTATTAGGTTAAACTACTGTTTTTACCACAAAAAAATATTGAAAAAAACGTATATTTACAATAAAAATTGTAAATTTGCAAAAAAAAATATAATTTACAAAACAAATTGTAAACTTAAAAAAAGTTGTGAATTTACAAAATCAAGTAGAAAATCAAAAACCAAAATTGTAAATTTACAAATTGTTTGGTTAAACTACTGTTTTTTATGGCAAAAAACTTGTATATTTACAATAAAAAGTGGTAAATTTACAATTTTTATTGTAAATATACCATTTTTTCTTATTTTTTGCCGTAAAAACAGTAGTTTAACCAAATAATTTGTAAATTTACAATATTGTTTTTGTATTTTCTACTTTATTTTTGTAAAATTACAACTTTTTTCGTAAGTATACAATTTTGTTTTTTAAATTTTCATATTTGTTTTGTAAATTTACAAAAAATTTGGTTTATTTACATATTTTTTTTGTAAATTTAAAGGTTTTTTCCATTGGTGCATCTTATTTTTCCTTCTTCGGCAGCTGGAGTAGCACTTCAACAACCTGAAAAGATTTTTTTTCACTTGAACACTTTCAACAAACATTTTAAAGTATAACACTGAACTTATTTATTTTTTTCGACATTTCGTTTTTCTTAAGTAAAACATATGAGAATTGCGAAGAAGGCTACACAAGAAATTTCTTATATTTTCAGGAAAAATTAGTCAAAAAATAAAAATTTTTTTAATTTTTAATTATTTTCACAAGTATTTTTAAAAAATTGCAATTTTGGATATTGTAGATTGGATGTTTAAGTACCCGTTAAAATAAGAAAAACTTAATTTTTCATAATTGGCAGCTTTTTATTGACATTTTAGGTGCCAAATTTAAAAAAAAAAATACCAAAAAAATATGGTAAAATTACCAAAATATGGTAAAAATACAACAAAAAAAACTAGAACAATTGTATAGTAGAAACACATAAAAATTGTGGTATTTTACTTAACGCAAATTAGCAAAAAATGGTGTAAAAAATAATTTTTTTTGCTAAAGCTTACAATTAGTTGAAAAATGTTTGTGTACGGAACTTAAAAAATTTCCAAAATTTTTTTTCATGAAATTTTTTATTTATACAAAATTATTTTTAACTAAATTTTTTACTCCAAAACGCAAAAAAAATCAGAACTTAGAAAATTTTTGCGTGTCCTATTGTTGAATAATTATTTTTTTTTGTAAAACAACATTAATTTTAGTAATAAAATAAGTTTTGTAAAATTACATTGGAATTTTGTACTTTTCAATACATACATTTCAAACTGAAAACCTTGTAAACGATCTTAAAAAAAATGTTTGTAATATAACATTTTTTTGGTAGAAAGACTAAATAACATCAAGTAAAATTTTGTTGTACAATTACAGTTTTCTTGTGTAAAAAAACTAAACACCTTGTAATATTTTTGTAATTTGTAAAATAATTCACTTTTTTGTAAATTTACCAAAAAAATTTGTAAAACAAATTTACTAACATATAATAGTAAAATTACAAAGCAAACTGTAGTTTTCGTTTTATTAAATATACAACAATTTTTGTAAAAAGACGAAAATATTAGTAAAATAGAATTACAAGACCTTTTACTTGTAATTTTACAAACTTTTTTTTTTGAGTGCACGTAAAAAATCAAAAATATATTTAATAAAATTAAAAGAACTGTTAAATGTAGTGCATTTTCAACACATTATTAAGCAGGTTTTACATTGTCACACTTTGTATAATGAATTTTGTATAATTTACTTTTTTCGAAATGTATAACGTATCAGAAAATATTTTAGAAAATTTTCAAAACATAATATTTTGCTTTCGACTTTTCAATTTTATTGTGTTTATTTAAAATTAAGACAAAATAAAAGAAATTGAAAACAGAAAATTTATGTTTTTGTGTGTTTTGCAAACCTTATTAATAAAAATGGCAACGGATAATACTTTGTAATTATAAAATTTTTGATGTGTTTTCGTTTGAATAATACATTTCAACACACAAATAATGACAATGTAAAGGACCTTTTATATAGTAGTATTTAATACAATTGATTTACTCAGAATTTAATTAAAATATTCACGCAATATTATAATTCAACAAATAAATTTTTGATTTTTTACGTGTTTATTTGATCTGCAATATGTCTCTGTCCAATCAGCAGAAAAATCTGCACTTTGAGAGCCATGCGAAAAATCTGCATTTTTAGCCTTTCTGCTCATTTAAACAGACGCGGCTTGATAAATTTCTCTCTGGATGAACTAGGTACACACAAAAAAATATTTTACCAATAACTTGGGAGGATATGCGTTTTTAAAGTTTTTTGCATTAACTATGAAAAATTTTGTAACATTTTACCAAGTTTTTGCATAATTTTGGTTAAGGTTTGTAAAATTACACAAGGTTAAATACTCTTATGAATATTTTCTAAACTTTTATCAAAAACAAGCAAAAACTTGGTAAAATGATGATATTTTTTGCATAATGTATGCAAAAAACTTTAAAAACGCATATCCTCCCAAGTACTTGGTAAAAATTTTTTTGTGTGTAGAGTCTGCAGAAAATCTGCTGATTTCAGATAAAGAGCCTGAACATCGAAATTGTATTTTATATAAGTACACTAAAAAAAAAAGTTTGTAAAATGACATAAAATCCCCGTGATTTTACGGGCAGGTTTTGTAAAATATGTACTAGCAAGAATCCCCGTAATGTTACGGGGATAATTTGTAAATTGATTTAACAAAAAAATTACGGGGAGAAAGTGTAAATTTACAATCTTTTTTGTAAAATATTATTGTAGACTTACAAAAAAAGTTGTAAATTTACGAAATAAAGTAGAAAATCAAAAAATAAAATTGTAAATTTACAAATTGTTTAGTTTAACTACAGTTTTTTATGGCAAAAAACTTGTATATTTACAGTAAAAAGTGGTAAATTTACAATTTTTATTGTAAATATACCATTTTTTCTTATTTTTTTGCCGTAAAAACAGTAGTTTAACCAAATAATTTGTAAATTTACAATATTGTTTTTGTAATTTTTACTTCATTTCTGTAAAATTACAACTTTTTGTGTAAGTATACAATTTTGTTTTCTAAACTTTCATATTTGTTTAGTAAATTTACAAAAAATTTGGTATATTTACATATTGGTTTTGTAAATTTAAAGGTTTTTTCCATTGGTGCATCTTATTTTTCCTTCTTCGGCAGCTGGAGTAGCACTTTAACAACCTGAAATGATTTTTTTTTTTCACTTGAACACTTTTAACAAACTTTTTAGAGTATAACACTGCACTTTTTTATTTTTTTTTTCGGAATTTCGTTTTTCTTAAGTAGAACATATGAGAATTGCGAAGGAGGCTACACAAGAAATTTCTTTTATTTTCAAGAAAAACTAGTCAAAAAAATTACCTTTTTTTCGAATTTTTAATTATTTTAGCAAGTATTTTTAAAAAATTATAAAAAAAAACTTTGGATATTGTAGATTGGACGTTTAAGTACCTGATAAAATAAGAAAAAACTTAATTTTTCATAATTGACAGCTTTTGATTGACATTTTAATGCCAGATTTAAAAAAAAGTACAAAAAAATATGATAAAATTACCAAAAAATGGTAAAAATACAAACAAAAAAACTAGAACAATAATATAGTAAAAACATATAAAAATTGTGGTATTTTACTTAAAGCAAGTTACCAAAAAATTGTCTTAATATTCAATTTCTTTGATAAAGCTTACAACTAATTGAAAAATGTTTGTATCCGGAACTTAAAAAATTTTCAAAATTTTTTTATGAAATTCTTTATTTATAAAAAATAATTTTTAACAAAATATGGACTTAGAAAATTTTTGCGTCTCCTATTGTTGCATAATTATTTTTCAATACAAATTTTTGTTTAATTACATTTTTTTGTGTCAAAATACTGAAAACCTTGTAAACTAAAAAATCTTGAAAAAAAATTGTTTGTAATAAAACATTTTTTGGTAGAAAGACTAAATACTATCAAATAAAATGTTGTTGTACAATTACAATTTTCTTGTGTAAAACAACTAAACACCTTGTAATTTTTTTTTAATTTGTAAAATAATTATTTTTTTGTTAATTTACCTAAAAAAATTGTTAAATAAATTTACCAACATATTATAGTAAAATTACAAAGCGCACGGTAGTTTTTGTTTTATTAAAAATACAAGAATTTTTGTAAATAGACAAAAATATTAGTAAAATAGAATTACAAGACCTTTTGCTTGTAATTTTACAAACTTTTTTTTTTGAGTGTAGAAAAGATTTAAAACAAAAAAACTGATTCAAAGTAAGCGATAAAAAACTAGTAAGAGAATAATCAAAATTGGAGCGGGAAGCGTTTTTCCGCAACTGTTTACACACAATTTGTATTAAAACAAAAAACCGGCGCGTTTTTCCGCCAAACTAGATTCAATTCTATTTTTATGAGGACAAATGCGGAAAACCGCTTGCCGCTCCAATTGTGATTATTGTCTAAAAGTGTTTAATTCGGTTGTGCCGAGTGCTTTATATGGCATTCACACTTGCTGTTTTGAAGTGTTCAAGAGTGAGATGTTTAAAAAAGTCTTTGTTCTGTGTTTATTACGTTTTTATTCTGTTACTGGTGTTTTGTTGAACAACTTGTTTAAGGTCGCAAGTGTGAATGCTATATTATATTCACCAACATTTAACAAAAAATACAAATATTGGTAGTGACATTTGCGGGGGAGGGGAAAGTCGCAGTGCGGAAGAAAAAACAGAGCACTACAAATTAGCAACATAATAATTTAAAAAAATACAATTTTCGAATTTGTTTTTTAGTTATGTTTGTCGTTTTTCAATAAAATTTTTTAAATTTTGTTTCAAAATTTTTTTTTTTCATGTAAATTTTCTTAAAAACAGGAAAACTAAATACCTCTGTAATATAATAAAAATAATAAGCTCATTTTTTTACATTTAAACAATTTTTAGTTAAAATCGTTTAATAAATTAGACAAAAATTAAAAAAATGCCAACAAAAAATATTTGTAAAATTACAAAATAATTTGCTAAAATTTGAAAAAAATTTAAATCAACAAACAGAGTCAGTAAAAATACCGACAAAATTCTTTTATTTTTTTAAAAATCTGGTAAAAGTTTGGGCCGTTTTCGACATATTCTTTGTTTTATTTTACGTACATTTAGAATATTTTACTTTGTTTTTTATCTGAAAAAAAAATTAAAATAAGTAATATTAAGACCGAAACAAAACCGATATAATACCGGTAAAAATCCGAATAAAGGTAATGGTTTTAAATCTGTAACGGTATTTAAAATTTTTTATTTCGGTATTGGTAACGGTAGTCAATATTAAAGGGTTTTTAATCGGTAACGGTATTGAAAGGGTAACGGTAGCCAACACCGCCACATTCAAATTAAACTCAAATTTTGCAAAGATAAAATCTATACACAGTAAAAAGTTTTGGGTTATATTTAAAACCTAGCGGAGCACATTTTAAACTACTTTGGAATTAAACTCAAAGTTAAATCCGAAATGGGTTATATGGTAAACCACATAGGGATTAAAAATTTGATTATCTTTATGTAATTTTTTTTAGTTTTATTTTGATGCCAAAAAATAATTAAATTTCTCTCTTGAAAAACTTATAAAAAATAAACGTCAAACGTCATCAAAAAAATTGTATTTCATCAAGTTTAAGATAAACACTTAACAAGGAATTAAAAACAGCTGTCATATTGAGTGAACAAAAATGCTTTTTAATTCAATGAAAGTGAGAAAAGAGGTTAGCAATGTACACAAAAGTAAAATCTTTATATAATCAAAATTTGTGATCCAGAAAATGAAGATTTTACTCCGACCGAAATATAAATATCATGTAAGTATTGACTACAAACGTTTATCAATGATTTTAATTGATTTTTGGTTAACTTTACTTTTAGGCCAGCTGAATCTTGAAGCAGAAGGCAGAGAGATGGAATTTTTAGATCACGACGGTGCCTACCCCCAGGAATAATTTCTTAATATATTATTTTTTTTACACATTTGTAAAGTTCAGAATTTTTCCTTTTATCTGGTTTACTTTACTTTCACAAGAATGCATTTCCACTATTTTTTATTCTTTATTTCAAAATATTCTTATTATAAAAAAAATACAAAAATTTATTTCAATAAAAAATTTTTAAGTTTTTTCAGAGGCAAGTTAGCTTAACTCCTGAACAAATTGTAAATGAAAAACTTTGATTTCCGATATTTCTGTTCATTTTTGTCGTATTTTGACAATCAAAAGCTTATTTGAATGCCTTTTTAATATGAATTCGTATTCTGCATATGAGAATTTAAATTTGAATTCCAAAATGCATTTCCTCTGTGTATTCCTCCATTTTTTCTGTGTATACTCATGATTTTTGATTATTTTTTTTACACATTTGTAAAAAAATACAAAAATGCATTTCATTGAACATTTTTTAAGTTTTTTCAGAAGCTAGTTAGCTTAACTCCACAAAAAATGTTAATAAAAAACTTTGATTTGCAATATTTTTGTTAATATTTATCGTATTTTGTATTTTTTACTACTATTATATTTTGTTTTTTCTGTGTATTCTCATGATTTTTAATTATTTTTTTTACACATTTCTAAAGCTCAGAATTTTTACTTTTATCTGGTGTACTTAACTTAAACAAGAATGCATTTCCACTATTTTTTAAATTTTATTATTATAAAAAATCTTATTATAAAAAATGTACAAAAATTTATTTCAATAAAAATTTTCAAGTTTTTCAGAAGCTAGTAAGCTTAACTCCACAAAAAAATGTTAATAAAAAACTTTGATTTGCAATATTGTTGTTAATATTTGTCGTATTTTGACGATCAAAAGCATATTTGAATGCTTTTTTAAAATGTATTCGTATTCTGTATATGGAAATTTAAATTTTAATTCTAAAATGCCTTTCCTATGCAAATGAAATTTTATTATGCATTTTTGCTGTGTACTCTCATGATTTTTAATTATTTTTTTATCCATATCCACTAGTTTTTATTTTTTTTTTAAATCTTCTTAGTATAAAAAATATACAAAAAATTATTTTAATGACAATTTTTAAAGTTTTTTCAGAGCCAAGTTAGCTTAACTCCTGAAAAAAATTTAATGAAAAACTTTGATTTCTAATATTTCTGTTAATGTTTGTCGTATTTTGACGATCAAAAGCTTTTTTGAATACTTTCTTAAAATGAATTGGTGCGGTGGATATGGAAATTTATATTTTAATTCCAAAATGCATTTCCTATGCAAATGCAATTGTATGATGCATTTTTTCGGTGTATTCTCATGATTTTTAATTATTTTTTTTTTACACATTTGTAAATCTCAGAATTTTTACTTTTATCTGGTGTACTTAACTTAAACAAGAATGCATTTCCACTATTTTTTAAATTTTATTATTATAAAAATCTTATTATAAACGAGTAGAAAAGTTAAATTCGACTTTGGCGAATCTATACCCTCCACAATGCCTTCTTTAAAGGATAGTACATTTTTTAACGTGAAAAAAATTAACAACTTTGATTAGAAATATTTTATTTTGAGTAAAAAACTCTTTTTTTGTCATTAAAAAAAAAAAAAAATACCTAATTTTATTTTTCGAGTGTCATGTTTTCTTACTGTAAAAATATTTCTGAGTGAATACGTACTTATGTACACAAAATAGTGTAATTTTTGTAAAAAAAACTAAATTTTTTTTTGGAGTGTAACATTTTTTTTGAGTGTAAAATTTTTTTCGAGTGTAATTTTTAAGTTACCAATGCTCTTAAAACTAAACAAGTTTAAAAAGCATGGCTTTACAACTAAAAAAGTTTGAAAAGCATTGTTAAGTTATCACCAATGCCTTTAAAACTTGTTTACCACGTGGCATTTTAGATGAAACCAATCTGATATTCAGGGTTTTGCTTTTAACTTTTGAACCACTGCACAGTGGTCGGAGCTGTATGGAGAAGGCGGCCAAAAATGCTTCCAGTATAGGTATCATCGTGAAACATCGGTCACGGCTTTTTAAACATGTCAGAACTATTTAATGATAAAACGGGAGTGGTTGATTACTCATAACCACCCCCCACCACCTACCGTACCCAAGCACCTACATTCTCCCCACGTAAGAAAAACTAAACTTTGTTTTTAATTCATAACTTTTTTACAAGATAAGTTTAAAAAATTAAAAATATTGACTTATTAAATATGAAATAATATGTAATAAAAAATTATAAAAAGGTTAAGGGGGGTTGTTACTAAAAAAACAGCCTTAATATTGACAATATTTAAACGGCTATAAAAAATAAATGCACAATAACTTTTAATTCTGTTTTTTTTTATATGAAAGACAAAAATCGTTATAGTTTAAAAAGTTTTTACAACTCAAATTTTGGTCAAAAGAATTGCCAGGGTTGCCACCCAATTGTGGGATGCTTCTTTTAAAGGATAAAATTGGCTGTATTTGTTCAGCAAAAACTACTAATCCGATTTCGATGAAGTTTTTTTTATTTGTAGATTATTAAATCCTCTTTTCGGAGTATGTTTAATTTTGATCCGCTTGTCAAATCATTTTTTGAATAAATTCA